>OV702296.1:354061500-355313746 GCA_916181665.1 Avena sativa
ACTGTTTCAGTTATACAACCAGCGCGCCCTAGACAAATCTATCATTGGTTGCTACTGTCTGTAAGTTATTTATTTCTATAATTAAGTTTATAGCTCAGCTCGTTCATTGTATTTAATATATTATCCTAACTATATATCCTTTTGTATGATAATATTATATTCTGCAGAATGAAGATGCTTGAATGCAAAAGAGCTAGAAGATACGACGTTGGGTTCATTGACCCATATATCATTAATGAATATACGTTAAAGAATCACCCCAAGGACGTGGAGGAAGACCTGTGCAGGTTTTTAACCGAGAATAATTTTGTTAAGGAAATACTATTTCCTTACAACTTCAAGTGATTGTTTATATCTTGTACATATTTTATTTTTGCTTACTGGATGAGCTATGCATGTATGCTTATGTAAATGTCCGCAGATTCCACTGGATCTTGCTAAACATTCAAGTTGACAACTCCCTAGTTGAAGTCTACGACTCATTAAGTTGGGACCAAGAGCAGTGGAGCGACATGAAAGCAATGCTCCATAAGTAATTTTAATCATTATCGCATTATATCGTCCTCTTTCATTCATTTCCTGGTATCAAGTAACTAATAACTCCTTTGTTCATTTTCTTTGCCGAGCAGGTGTTGGACACGGTTCAGACAGAAAATACCAGGTCCATTCAAAGAGGAGTTAACTTATAAAATGGTGAAGAGTTTACAGCAGCCACCGGGAACTCATTTATGTGGATACTACGTCTACGAGTACATCCGCGAGTTGACCAATGAGCGGAAAGTTGACTCACATTATATTTATGATTTGCGGGAAAAACTAGAGCCAGACCAACGCATAAGAGCAATTCAAGAGGAGCTGGTGGGATTTATAATGAAGGAAGTCCTTGATGTACATAGAGAGCATTATGCGGATGACGTGGAACTCGATTTGCCTTAGTCATCTTCATGTAGCTGATATGATATATATATTCATCAATGACCATGTAATTTCAAAACATTTCTTCCTTTTGATATGATTGATTATATGTATGCTTGCAAGGGATCAATTAATTATATAAATGCATCAACGTGTAGTGTGTATGTAGTAGCGTATAATATGTATACTGAAATATATGTTTGAATTATAGTGAATCACAAAACGAAAAAGGAACGAAATGGCAAAAAAAAGGAAATACACAATCTCTGCCGCGGCAGAGAAATATGTGTTTCTCTGCCACGACAGGAAACCTTTTAGTCCTGGGTGGTGTTACAGCCCGGGACTAGAGGATTTCCGTCCCACGCGGCGGTGAAACAGCCACGTGGCTGTTATCAGTCGCGGGCCGTAGCGAGCCGGGACTAGAGGGGGGGCTCTAGTCTCGTTTTCGCAGTCCCGGGCCCAAAACCAGGACTAGAGCCAGTTGGGGCCCGGGACTGGAGGCCCTATTTCCACCAGTGACATGGAACATATCAGAAAATGTAAGTTCTATATGGGTCATGGCCGGAGCAACATGCTATGACAAATTAGTCGTCAACCAATTATGTATATTTAAAAACACTAAAAATAACAAAGGACATAGAAATGGCATCCAAGATCCAATCCATTTAGTTGAAAAACTAAATAGAACTGTGTGTACGGATGTTTGTTTGGTTCAAAGAGCCCTCACAGTTAAAACAATGAATGTCACCAAAGATTGGCACCCAGGTTGTCTTAATTACGATAGCATCGTGTTACACTTGTCTACGGTCCCTAACAGGACTGGACAGCTACAATTGTCTTATCAACTCGTGTACTAAAAAAACAAAGATTGCTAGTTTAGTTCTGAAACATTAGGCTTTTTTTATTCTTGCAGCTTGCATTTAGTGAATCTTCTAGCTTATCTATTTTTTAAAATAGATGATCTAATGAGAAAGGTATCATTATTAAGTCTTGAGTACTGCCACTTATATTGTATATACTCCCTCCGTCCCAGTTGTATATAGTTTTTAGTTAAAGTCAATCTTTGTAGAGTTTGATCATTTATAAAGAGAAACAAATTAATCTTCGCAAAATCTAATACATAAAACATGAAAGTATATTTTATCATGGTCCTCATGATATAAGTTTGATACCGTATATTCGGATACCGTTTGATATATAATTGGTTAAACTATTTTTTTTTACTTTGACTAAATCTTATACGCAACTTAAATTGAATAGCGGGAGTATTGGAAAGTACGTACACGATAGCAGTAGCCAACAGGTGCACATCTTGTTTTTCCAAAACTAATCTACACCAAAACCCTGGCAACATCATGGGCATATACAAATACTACCTCCATCTCAAAATAGATGTCTTGGGTTTTTTAAAATTTAGAGGAATCTATATACTAAATAGTGTCTAGATTTATCAAATTTTTGACAAATTTGAGACATCTATTTTGAGACAGAGGGAGTACAAGACATAAAAAAAAGAAACTCCCAATTTGCCGCTTAACATACGAGTTTGATCATTTATAAAGATGTGGATATCGTGGGGCTTCAGGAGACCATCAGACAGGACTTCCGCCCCTCGGAACTTGAGGGCCTGAGTCGGCACAAGTTCGCCTAGAACTGGTTGACGGCATCGGGCCACTCGGGTGGTATCCTCCTTGGCGCCAAGGAGGAAACCTTCGAGGTGGAGGACATGGACCGTGGGGACTTCTTCGTGAGCATGTCTCTCACCCATAGACGCTCTGGTCTCCAGTGGGAGACCACTATTGTCTATGGCCCCGCCGACCATAGTAGATCCGTGACCTTCCTGGCGGAGCTTAAAGCGAAGGTTGAGAGTTGCTCCATTCCAGTGGTTGTGGCTGGGGACTTTAATCTGATCCGCTCACCGGAGGATAAAAGTTCATCTAATGTGGATATTCCGAGGATGCGTATGTTCAACGATTGCATTGCGGACCTCGCTCTTAGAGAGGTCCATAGGGTTGGGGCCTGGTTCACCTGGACCAACAAGCAGGCGGCTCCGATCCAATCCGTCTTGGACCGAGTCCTGGTTTCAGTGGAATGGGAAGTAGCATTCCCATTCTGCTCTCTCCGGGCACTTACCAGGATTGGATCGGATCACACCCCCCTGCTGCTCTCCACCGGGGGCGGCATTTCCCCTCGCCTGAATCGTTTCCACTTTGAGAACTTTTGGTTGTCCCAACCAGGATTTGTGGAGGCGGTGAAGGCGAGATGGGAGGCTGCTGCGCGTCCCCGCCGCGTAGGTTCTGTGCGGTCGACGTTTGGCATCACTGTGCCTTGATGGCCCGCCAATTCATGCGCGGTTGGGGGGCTAATCTGGGCATGGCGATCCGACGCCACAAGGAGTCCCTTCTTAGTGAGATTCAATCTCTAGACCGCACGGCGGACTCCCAGGGCCTCTCCGTTGCGGAATGGACGCATCGATATTCTCTGGAGGCATCGCTACTTGACATCTATAAGGGAGAAGAAGTGTTCTGGAGGCAGAGGAGCCGACAGAACTGGCTCCTCAAAGGGGATGTGAATACAGCTTACTTCCATGCGGTGGCTAATGGCCGCCGCATGAAGTGCTCGATCCCCTGCCTCTGGGACAATGGGCGGCTCCTGGAGGACCCCACAGAGCTGTCATCCCACATCTACTCCTTCTACAAGGATCTCTTCTCGGAGGGCCCCCGCTCAGGGGCCGCACTGGCACCTGAATTTTGGGCAGAGCCCGACAGGGTCACGGCTGCCGAGAATGCCGAGCTCATGCTCCCTTTCCTTCCGGAAGAGGTGGAGAGGGTGATTAGATCAATGAAAGCTAACTCGGCTCCGGGTCCTGATGGCTTGCCGGTGGTGTTCTTCCAGACCTTCTGGGGCTCCCTACAAAGCGTGATCATGCCAATGTTTCAAGAATTCTTCACGGGTACCCTCGTCATGGCCCGGCTGAACTTCGGCGTCATGACCTTGATCCCCAAAGTGGTGGGGGCCTCGGACATACGTCAGTTCCGGCCGATCACGGTGATCAATGTCATCCAACGCATCTTCGCCAAAGTCTGTGCTACCCGCCTTGCTCCGGTCATGGAACGCTTGACCCATCCCTATCAGTTCGCCTTTCTCAAGGGACGACTGATACATGATGGCGTCCTGGCACTCCATGAGATTATCCACGAGGTGAAAACCAAGAGGACAAAGGGGGTCTTTCTGAAATTAGATTTTCAGAAGGCGTATGATCGCTTGGACTGGCGGTTCCTGAGGCAGGTGTTGATTAGGAGGGGGGTTGATGAACGCTTTATTTCCTGGATCATGCAGTTCGTCATGTCAGGAAGTACCGCGATCAATATCAATGGAGAGGTGGGACCTTACTTCCGACCCTCATGCGGCGTGCGGCAAGGAGACCCAATCTCCCCCTCCTCTTCAATGCGGCTGTGGACGCCCTGGCAGAGATCTTAGAGAAGGCTAAGGTGGCCGGTCACATCTCTGGCGTGGTTGGCCACCTTATTCCGGGGGGTGGCGTCACCCACCTCCAATACGCGGATGATACGATGATCATGGTGGAAGGGTCAGACCACGATATAGTCAACCTGAAGTTCCTTCTCCTCTGCTTTCAGGAGATGTCCGGCCTAAGGATTAACTTTGATAAGAGTGAGGTGTTAGCACTAGGCTTCCCCCCCCCCCCCCCCGCGGACCAGCTGAGGATAGCCGACAACCTCAATTGTCGCCTGACCTCTTTCCCCATCACCTATCTGAGGATGCCGGTCCGGGCTTCTAGGATTCTGATCAGAGACCTAGAGACCTTAGTTGGCCGGGTTCGGGCCAAGTCCGAACCGTGGTGTGGGAGTTTCACTTCCAAAGGAAGCAAGACGGTCCTGATCGATGCCTGTCTGTCCAGTTTGCCGATGTACATCATGGGGCTGTATCTCCTCCCGGAAGGAGTCCACGGCTCCTTTGACAAGGAGTTGTTCACGGTCGCCAGAAATACCACATGGTGAAATGGGCGGACATCTGCACCCCCAAGGAGTTGGGGGGCGTTGGCATTCTAGAATCTCGCTAGTTCAACCTGGCTCTCATGCTGAAATGGGTGTGGCGCATTTTGCGCGGTGATGGGGGTCTTTGGCTTCAACTGCTGGAAGCCAAATACCTTCGCGGCCGCCCCCTATTAGCGTGCGACCGTCGGGAGGGCTCACAATTCTGGCGATCCATTCAGGCCATCAAAGCCGAGATCCAGCGGGGGGTGACCTTCACCATTGGTAATGGAGAGGGCACACTCTTCTGGCTGGATCCTTGGCTGGATGGGGACCCCCTTAGGCGCTCCTTCCCCCGCCTCTTCGCGATTTGCGCGAATCCGGCGGTTTCGGTCGCGGAGGCTTCCTAGGCAGGGGCCTGGCCGTTGGCCTTCCACCGGACCTTTGACCCCGTGGAGTCGCTGGAGTGGCGCGCCCTTCGGGCGCGGCTTCCGGCAACCCTTTCCGGGGAGCCTGATGCGACTTCCTGGAAGCTCACCCCGACTGGGCAGTTCTCGGTGAGCTCGGCCTACCGGGACCTATTTAGAGGGTCCGCCCTGCCCTAGTCTAAACATCTGTGGAAAGCCCCCTTACCCCTGAAGACGAAGATCTTCGTGTGGCAAATGCTCCGCGATCGCCTTCCTTCGGGGACTGAGGTGGCCTTGCGTCAGGGGCCGGGGGACGGGTTGTGTCCATTATGTTTGATCCCGGAAACGGGAGCACACATAATGTTCACCTGTCCCGCGGCCCGATTCCTATGGAACTTTGTTTGAGAAGCCCTGGGCCCCGACTGGGACGCCCAGGATCTTGGACTATTCCTGGAATCCCGCACTAACGGACCAAATAAGGGGCGTCGCCTCTTCTGGCTCGTATTCGCGGCAATGATGTGGAACCTATGGACGATTCGCAATAAGATGGTGATTGAAAAGCTATTCCTCCCCCGTGCCACTGACTCGATCTTCAAACTCCTCGCCTTTTTGCAGCAGTGGTACCCGCTTTGTAGGCGCCAGGAAAAGGAGCAGCTGGACGCCATCCTCAGACGGCTGATTGAGGAGGCTCGTCGCATCGCTCCACCACCACCCCGCTCTTGAGCCTCGCCGACTTGTTGGCCCCGCTCGTTTGGATGTCTGTAGTTCTTGCTGGTTCACTGTGTGTTCGGGGTTGTTCTGCCCTTCAGGCTGCTGGTTGCTGTAACATGTGTGTGTGTGGTACTCTACGAAACTTTGTATGGATGATTGCTTTATTTATAAAGCTGGACGAAAGCCTATTTCGAGACATACGAGACAGAAAAAAATCTCCAATCTACCATCCATCCATTTCAGAAAATATTTGAGAAAAAACGCACAATCACCATACCTTGCAAGCTGATGTTGATCTGTAGCTGTAGAAGAATGTTGAAGGACCATGTGAGGACATAGGACAGGAGGTGATTCCACGTGATCAGTTAGCCGAGACGGCCGGATCCAACGTTGTTCTGCTGTACATTTTTCCTCTTTCTTGAACAGTTGGAAACGACACCCACAACATTGGCTGTTCGTGCCAGATTAGTAAAGTAAATAACTCACTGCAAACGGTAAAGTTCATTTCTACCATTTTAAAAATATTGAATTGATCAAGAGAAATGCACAAGGTTAGTAAATAACTCACTTGCATGCATAAAACTTGGTTTGACACTTCATTTCCAAACTTGCAGATATGATAAAAACTGGTTGACGCTTGGAATTTAGCAGAAAGTAGCATTTAGTACTCCTTTCTAGATAATTTGTCTACAGAGCTTAAGCGTTATAGTAGGAATTATCTTCTGAAACTAACAACCAGAAAAGAAAAACAATCATCGTCCAACATTGAGGTATTAATACTCCCTCTATCCAGAAATAAGTGACTCGGATTTGTCTAGACAAATATATCCGAGTCACTTATTTCTGGAATGAGGGAGTAAAATAGAATCTTAATCATCAACAAACACAAAGAAGCTTGATCTGGCAAAGCTCAAGATTAGCATCAACTCTTAAGAAGAAGGATCCGATGTCCATAATTAGTTACATGAGAGAGTAGGGGGGACATGCAACAAGCACAAGTATATATACCTTATACTCTTCTTTCTCATTATTCTTCATTTGAAGTGGTCGCACTTTTCACGAGGCCTTTGCATATGCAACCTCCAGCTTCATCTCAGGAATAAGGGGATTATAATCATGCATCGTCAGGACTTGCTCAAATGTACTGGTTCCCAAACAAGAGCATATTTTAGCTCTAATTTCACCAACCTGTACATCAATATTCCCACAATGAGGAGCATCCACTGGTTCTTATTGATGTCCATCTTGCTGATACCCGTGTCCAGCTACACATGTGAAAGGAGAAGATGCAATAAAACAACCCCTGAAACTTATGAGATGATTCAGAAAGATATGACACAATCTACATGCAGGATGCACTATCTGCCCTAGATGTCGGTACCTGAATCTTGTGTGGCCACCGTGCGCTGCAACCAGTACATTGGCGTGCACGTGAGGAGTGTGGTATGGGGTGGTGACGACGGCGGCGGCGGCGGCATCACATCGTGGTAGCGAAATCTATACACGAGCAACACGAGGCCTGGCGTTGTGGCGGCAGCCGATGAGTCGGCGGCCGTGGCAGGGAAAACGCGCCGCCGATATCGGCGCTGACTGGTGGAGAGTTCTAGAGTTGGGAACATACTGGGGGGAGCAGCGGAACGGGCAGAGCTCTGTAGATATGGGAGGAGATGCGATGTCGTGTCACTTGGCGTCAATCGGGTACCAAGGATGAGGTCGAGTTGGAGGAGGAAGTGCGCATCATCTGCCTCCTGAGCCTGAGTCCCTTCTTGTCGCTCCCATCGTCCTCCTCCTCGCTGTGAGAAAAGATTGCTAAAAGGACTCTCCTACCCCGCTGTTGTAAGGTGAGAACGATGGGAACTCCACTCTCGATCTTCACCGACCGCTCTCGAGTCTCGACTGGAGTGAGTAGCTGCTGCACGCATGCACCTGGAGATCGTGGTGCTGAACTGCGTCCTTGAAATGGGCAGATCGATGGGAATACAGTACAGTGGCACTGGCTTCATCGTCCTCGACGGAGGTCTGAGGACAACGAACCTGATCGAGAACCAAGCGCTGGCTTGGCTTGGGTGCGCAACCCAGAAATCAAAGTCTACATATACGAGGGGGAGCCGGGCTTATCCTGGACGCCCGCCCGTTTGTTGGAGATTCGATTGCTGTCTCCCATGTCAGCGCTGCTTCCCGCCGCGTGTTAACCATAATCGCCTATATATCGATTCGCCTAACTTATCGGCACGTCTATATACAGATCGATCCCCATAGCGATTCTCCCCTGTCATCCAGCCAGCGTGGAAGAACAGCAGCGAGCGAGAGCAAGCCGTCGTCTACCGCCGGCCTTGCTTTTGCCGGCGAGCCCCACCTACCCTTCCCGCCACACCCGGACCTCGATCTCGCCGCTGATAGTCCCCACCCCCATAGCCATTCTCCCCTGTCGTTGAGAGAGGAAGTACAGCAGCGAGAGCAAGCCTGACGGCCACCGCCGGACTTCCTTCTCCCGGCGAGCCCCACCTACCCTCCCCGCCGCACCCGAACTTCGCACCGCCGACAGCCCCCTGTCCCAGAAAATGGCGGCCAGTTCCTCCTGGTCATGCTCGGTCGTCTCGAGCCAGTACGATCTGGCGCCGCCGCACCCACTGCTCGAGTGTGCTTGTGGTGAGGACACTGTTTCTTTCATTTGCAAGAAGGGGACCAATTCTGCCAAAAGATTTCGGAGGTGCAGGCACCACGTATTTCAATCAACCTCTGTGGTCTAGCATTTTCTTGTTTTTGTGGTGTTACATATATGGTTTCCTCTTCGTTTGTTTGACACAGGCTATTCCATTGTAGTACTGTTTCACTTGGATCTGGGATGAACAGCTGAGCAAGTACGTTTGACACAAGGCTATTCCGTTGCAGACAATTCACGTGGTTGATCCACTTTACAAGCATGAAGAACACGGACGCTTCGACGAAGTCCATCAACCAAATGTTTGCTGTTTGAAGTTAGCTCTGTCACTGTGTTTCATTGAATTTTTTGAAGGCTGGAACCCTAACATAGCAAACTTTGGGATATCATATGTCAAACCGTTAACTTAAACTTTGGGATTATTTTCTTTCTTAAATTATAACAAGTCACATGCTTGTGATAATGTATGTGCTCCATACACTGTATCCTAAAACCTGATTATGTCCTTTCTGATATTAGAACGAGTATCATGCCTGTGAGCATGTATGTGCTCCATGCACTGTAATGTATCCTAAAAAATTTAAGCTGTCATTCTGATGATAAAAACCCAACAGTACAAGTCTGTTTGGGATGGATACTTCACCCCTCACTTTGATTTTATTTTCGTGGTAATCTGCCAACAAATGTGTTCCAGAAACAAAATTGGCCTATTCTAGTTCTACTTGAGGAAGCACAGGTTTGTGAGAAGAAACACAGTATAGATTAGACTGTACTCGTTTTTTTCAACCTCTCTTCAAACGTGGGTCCTACAGAGCAACAAAGATGATGAACGTGTACACCTCGTGTGTAGAGGGAACGAGGTTGCTCGGCACATGTCCATCTCACCAATCTCACCAAGGGGATGTGGCCCGGTCAAACCATGTGAGAGATGATGAACTCAGAAACATTTATAGCTTTTTTGTAGGTTCCTATATGCATACTCTCCTGAACATTTCAAAAATCTACACCTATTTTCAGAGTGATCCCTGCTTTTTTACATATCTAATGGACTATTGGACTTTTTTCCAAAAATAATGTTATACATCTTGATTCCTGTTTCACATACATGCAAGGTTTTGGTTCCCGGTACGAAAAAAATCCCGAGGGTGGTCGGGATTTCCGGTTACCGCGGTTACCGAGAAATCCCGACCGGTTACCGGACGAATTTAAATTTCAAAATTCGAATTCAAAGTTCTCGGTATGACCATTTACATCGTTTTTTGTTAAAATTCATAAATTTCATACAATTCAAATAAATTCGGGATTTTTTGTCCGGTAAACTGATTTCCCGAGGGTGGTCGGGATATCCGGTTACCGACCGGTAACCGGATTTCCCGACCGGTAACCAAAACCTTGCATACATGTATCCTATGCATAGATAGATACATAATACGCAGAGCAAATCTTTACCATTGAAAAAAAAGATAACATGTCAATAGTATACAATTACATCAGAAGGAACTGGACAGTGGAGAAAATGTTGATGGCCATTAATATAATATGCACCCAACAATAGTTTTTTGCTAATAGGATAGATCTGGAGCAGGATTAAGTCCGCAACAATTATCAATCCTGGATCAAGCGGAGCAAACAAATTCAAGGGAGCCAAGAACTCAAGTCAACAAAATATTACAGCAAGGGTAGCAACGAAAATAGTTCCGTAGAAGCGGAATCTAATCAATCATTGACACACACAAAAAACATGCCGCTTTCACCACCATTAGGCCAATGTCTATTTGAACCTCCAGAACATAGAAGGGAGATCACCAACGTTGCTGGCCATGTTTAGAAGCTGGTTGAACATGTCTGCTCTAACATCACAAGCTCGACCTAAAAAAAAAGGTTCTTTGTCAGGCAGGTCAGTTGACATTATCAGAATAGAAGAAAGTAACGCTTTTAGCATTTTGCTTACATTTGAAATGCTTTTACCAAGATCAATCCCACGATACCAACATGCGTAGTGCATTGTGTACAAACCAGAGTTGTTCCTGCAGACAAGTATGACAAGAAAAAGGCAAAAATTGAGAAAAGGGCAAAAATTGAGTGGGTGTTCACGCCTTCAACAAGGAGGGCGTGTTAGAACTTACCATCTACACCGTCCGCTGTAATTAGAGGCCTCTTCTCCTTGGAACCAGTCTCCATCTTCCAAAGACCACCCATCGAAGAATGTTTGTGTGCATTTAACAAGAGCACTACAAAGGGAATCCATGTTTTCCTTGTGATGCTGGGTGGCACGCACCTCATCCGCATTCATCATATTGGATCAAGGACAAGCAGATCCCTCGCCGATATGTCCCATATGTAACAGCTATAGCTTGTACTTGTCGGTATAGGAGCAATTATCTGGATGAACACAGTTTTTTGCAAAATCCACATGTTAGTAAAATGGGAGGTCCTTCATTTTCCTAAAAACTTCTAGAGTTTTCTTGACATCGTCATCCATCTGGTCACGGTCTATGTGAGCACAGATTGTGCGCAAGGACCTCTTGGTGAATGGGAGGTCCTTCACGCCGCCAAACACGCTACCTAAAATGCAGTGGACCTTGCTTAGGGATACATTGTTTTCACGTAGATTCCTTATCATGTACTTTGTGTAAATATCAATAGTCCGGTGAGACTTCCACTGCATTTTCTCTCCACAACATTCAGAAAGAGGGTGGTTGTGGTCTTCAATGATCTGGCTTACATACCAGCTGTGATCCTCAGTCTTCAGCAGATTGAGCACCGCTTTACATTCACATCGCTGCGACTAGCTACTGCATATTGCCGCATTCTATCTCCAGTTCTGTTTTGTAATTATTGCCTTTGTTGATGTTGCTTCTGCCATACCGACGCCGAATTTGACCTCCCAAGGTGTCAGGTAAAACGCATATGCTTCGGCAAGAGAGTCCAAAACGGTCCAAGGTGTCGGGTAGAATATTTGTGCAATCTTCTTCGAGACAGAAGCCCTCAAAGTTGCCTCCACGGCACCAACCTCACTTGGTGGCCTGAAAGTTGGCAGCTCTTGGCCTTTCTCCGTACGTTTGCTTCAAGGTTGACAAACAATATTAAGGCATCAGGTACATTACGTGGAAGCCAAACTGCTTATGGGTAGGAAATATAAAAAGTGAAGAAGCATATACGAGTTTTGTTTCTTCTAGATTACAATTGGAATCTACATAGATAGTAGAAATTTACAAGAGCATAACATCCAAAAAGATATATGTTTCTTCACTTTGTAAAATTTAAAAGGACGACAGAGAACAGTTAGTGAGGAAAATCTGCTAGTGAGGAAAATATATGTACATTTATATTCTGCTAGTGAGAAAAATCTGTGTACTAAACCGATTAGTAGAAAAAACTAACCAGCATACACCAGCGCACAGAGATTGGATCTAAAACCAACTAAAATACGTACATGAGCATAATATATGTACTACATTTTTATTCTGATAGTGAGGAAAATCTGTGTACTAAACCGAACAGTAGAAAAAACTAAACATCATACACCAGCGGACAGGGATTGGAACTAAAACCAACTAAAATGTTATAAGAGGCACAATACAAGATTTCTAGGAACATGGATTAAACTAGTTACCGTTTTATGTACAAAGATTTGGGAGGCACAAATGTTTCAGGCAGTGGCACCACAGATGCAACTGCATTATGCGTCTCTTTGGCAAAAGAGTCGGAGGCGGCGCCGTAATGGTCAATGTCGGCCGACTCGGTGTCGTCAGCGTCAAGGTGGGATGGGTGTGGGACATGTACTGCGTCATCCTCTTCTTCCCCAGCCGAAGATGACGACTCCGAGCCTGAGCTTGCAGCGGAGCTGCACGAAGGGAACAAGGAGAAAAGTGAGTAATGGAAAAGAATGTTGGATGGCGGGTTTGGGCAAACAAGGATCTATGGATCCGATTACCTATAACTCAGGTCGAGATGCCAATCACCATAAGAAAATGCATCCCCGGATGGAATTTCTAATGCGGCGCACCGCAAGCCCCACTGGTTCGCCGAGAGAATGGATGAATGAGGAACGAATAAAAATGAATCAAGATCTGGATATTGATGCGGCAACGAGATGGAGAATGAATGGGAAGATGTGAGAGCTGACCTAGTGAATCCTGGACCGGCGACGCTTGCAAGGAGCTCGGTATAGCTCTTCGAGCCATCCATGGTGGCGGTGCGGCGCTCCAGGAGAAACGACGTGCGGTTGCACAAACAGACGAGGGGTGAAGAAAGAGAACATGGGAGCAACGACTGAGAACGCAAGATGCACATGTCCACCTCCGGCCCCTAAGAGGCGTGTTATGGACAAAGTACGTTTAGAGAACACTTGGGCATATGTCGCGAGTTAGCCCATAACCAACTTAAAGGCCCAGGCAGAAATCGGTGCGAATCTCCAACACACTGACGCACAGGATAAGCCCGGAACCCCCACGACTATGGAGAATCGCTGCGTTCGTGCGCAACCGGCTCACCCGGGTTCGAGTCCCCATGGGGACCGAATTAAACGGGGTTTTATCCGAGCGCGTACAATTCGCTGCTGGAGAGGTCTCATCTATCTAACAACGTATAGCGCGCGAGGGATCATTCCCTGAAGGTCAACGTTTTCTGAGGACAACAAACCTTAAGTCTTATTATCTTCGTCGCTGCTGGCTCTCTGTCGCCTCCGACGACTCAACGTCGTCTCCATCGCCTCTAGCTCCGAAGACTCATCTCGGGGTCGATGAGTGTAGAACCATAGAAGCGATCAACATGTTTGTGGATAGGCATAGTTAGTAGACTCATCTCGTGGCAGCGAGATTTGGAGGGATAAGGCTGCCGGCTAGAGATAAAGAGGAGAGGAGGCTTCAGATGGGGCTGATATGCTCATAGCCTCCTCTGGGATAAACGCTAAAATCTGTAGCGATGGGAAAATTTGTTTCTGGTGGGGCGCACCTGCTGGCGCATAGCAGGTGGAAGTGTTGGCGATGGGATTATTGCGGTGGTATTCATTGAAAGAGGTTATCGTCAGTGGCATTGTCCTAGTAATTTTTGTCAAAGTGTGACACCACGCTATTTCAGGATGGTATTTGTATGTAATATTACTAAAGTGTGACACCGTGTGACACCATCGTTTTGCTTTTAATAGTAAAGAAATGGTTCAAACACCAAAAAATCAGGGGGGAAGAAGGATGTTTCCAGAGGAATTGAACTCAAAACCTTGTGTTAGGTAAAAATAGCACCATATGAGACCCAATACTACTCCGGCCCACCATCTTTCATGATTACATATAGAAATATACTCTATAAATACCTTCCGTGGTCATCTTATTCTGAAATTTGCTTAAATTTTAATTAAAATAATAGTTTTTTGTCACTATCGAACCGGATGAACTGACGATCCAACCATTAAACCAGTAAACCAGTTGCCTCGTTAGTTCACCCACCGGTCCGGTTTTAAAAACTATGAACCTAGTCCGTGTCAGGGGATAGGCTACAATCATCCATGTGCACGACGTCTAGACCCAATCGTTAGCACGTGGACGACTAGTTTCATGTGCGGCCGCTCTCCAGGCATGCCGATCATGGCGAGGGGAGGCACCCACTTCTTTCTCTTCCCAATGCGCTGGGCTGCGAAAGAAGTGACTAGGTCCGCAACTATGGGAATCTTCGAGGTTGAGACGATGCAGGCATGGAGCACGACGCACATATATGGTTCCCTTACCGCGATGTAGTCGTCTCACTCATGCAGTGATCAGGAAGGAGCGCTGGTCCGCGCGCGCGCGGTGACATGTCGACGAAGCGGAGGCAAGGAGGGGGGCATGGAGATCAGGTTAGGGAGGTCCGTAAAATGCATCTTCATCTCTGAGATCGATCAGGTTCAGTGAAATGAAACTCGATCTGCAGGCGGTGGTTGTTCCAGCAGACAATATACAAAGCAGGTTCTCGAGTAGAATACTACTCTTCTGCTCGCCTGATCTCGTCCCAGATGTCACCGAATGACATTGCACCGTCATGCACTGGCGGAGCTTCGTTGGGGCCGAACCGGGCCATGGCCCGCCCAGGTTTTTTGCAAAATACAATTTGGCTACAATGCATCGAAGGCCCAGCCCATAAGCACACAAGTGGCCTGCTCGTTAACTTGTCTCCTTCGCTCAAATCTTCCAGTATCCCCTCGACGAAAATCGACAGAAACAGCGGCCATGGTGATAGGGGCGCCTTGCTAGATCTAGCGATTTAGACAAGGAAATAAGGGGAATAGGTGGAGGGCACAGGAGGTGGCAGCACTTGGACGGCGCTCACAGCCAGGGTATCACCGCAGCTCCAGCCTGCAGGTACGGCCGCACTGCACAAACACGGCGCACCGCCCGGAGGTTCAGCAGCCGGCAAGCGACAATGTGACCGAATCGAGCCATACTCTTCTCCAATTTCCCTGCCAGGGACATTTATTTCTTCCCGCGGAATTTTTTCTGATGTTCTTTAATTTTGCAATTGCAATGGCGACGGAAATTCTTAGTTTACTCAGAGAAAAGTTGAATTTGTCTTTAGACGAGATGGGCCGTAAAAGAAAAGGAGATGACATTAGTGAAGTAGAATATCTTTTAGCACCAGCAAATGATACATTTCCCTTTGGAACATGAGGAGAACCACATGGAAGGACTTCACAGTTCAGAGCGACAAAATGAACATGTTGCTTTACAAGGTTTCAGAACATTTTTTTGTGTTTTTTTTAGCTTGGCCCGCCCAACGATTTTTGTCAAGCTCCGCCACTGCCGTCATGGCATCCTCCTCATGGCTTTCAGGCTGGAAGAACCCAATATATGACTTGTTAGGAGCAACTGTGAGTGGACGGACCATGCCCACAAGGCTTGTTTCAAGATCAAAATGCTTGTCGGGGAAGCGCTCTAGATATATATATATATATATATATATATATATAGGTCTTGTTCATACAAAGTTTCCTCCACCCAAGAGCTCCATCTCGAATAAGGCTGTCTAACTGTGATCGGATTGGCATCAGCCCGGGGAGAGTTTGCGAGCTTAATGTGTGATTGGTAACTCTCGATCAATTTAGCTTGCAGTAAGTTTAATGAGCGAGCTCGTCTGATAAAACTCACTATTCCATTGCATACAAAAACTAACAAGCGAATCTATCAAGTTGTTTCATAGCTAGTTAAACCAACATATACAATTTATCCTTATCTTTTGTTAATTTGTCTTATTATTATGTCGTTATGTTTCAAATATACTTAGTGACGGTTGGATCTCTACCTGCACATGAAAAATCACACCAAGAACAAACACTACCCACGAGGCACGCGACACAGATTGGTTTGCAACTGGCCCGTGTCGGACCAGGATCTTGTATTGCTTTTTATATTTTCGGACTAGGGTTTACAGGGGTGTTTTACAAGTATATATAGGACCAGGATAGAGTCCTTGCAGTACACGACATACCATCGTGCTTACACCCAACACTTAGGAGTATATGATCTACCGAAGCATCCATAGAACATGTGAAGTCTTATCCCATTTTACGCCTAACTTCAAATTCTTACACTAATTACCCCTTTTGGCAGTACTTTCCCCATTTGAAAACTTCGTACATTTTACCCATACTTCATATAAATTTATGACGCTACTTACCACTTTTTGATATTTAAAAAGAGGTAGGTAGAGTGAAAAATGTGAAGTTAGGGGGTTAATTGTGCCATCTATAAAAATAGTGTATGTAGTGTCAGAACAAGTATTTTAGTTGGTAAAAACAGTCGATTAACTTTATCATTTCACTGCATAGTTGATAAGTTTACATACCATGTTGGAGGCAACTCAAGTTTCTAACCCAACCCCACCAATCGGGTCGAGAAACTATATTGTTTGTTGCACTTAACAAGTATAACTAGACAATTTGAGCATATCTGAGTCAGTTCCTTTTCTACCTCTCGCCATGTCAATAATAAAAACCACAAAGATCCACGCATAAAGCTAAAAATAAAAAATCTCCAGAACTGAATTGTGTGTTTCGTAACTGAAAAAAGGTAATGGATTTCCCCAACATCTATAGTCAGATTTAAAACCATGTGATTGCACTTTCCCATTAGTTAAAGCAATCAGATTTAAGAACACGTTTTTTCCATGATTTGACTACACATATTTTAGGCATGTGAAGACTACGATGTTCCATTATTCATTTGTAGCCAACTGTTTCTTTGTGCTTCTATGTTTTTTCCATGAACCATCTCTCTAGAAATAGAATGATATAAAGCAAAGTAAATGCATGGCAATGCAATGAAAACTTTTAATAAAATTCTCTTACATCATCAACACTACAATATCCCCTTTTTCCGGTTAGTATTTCTGTGGTTATGATACCAAGACTATACATGTCGTACTTGAATGTGATTATGCCACTATAGAACTCTTGTGGGAAATACCCTCTGCATGAAAACATATGGAGTATTAGATGGAATGTTTTTGGTAACTAAACAAAAAAGACTGAGGTTTCTTTGAAAATATTAAGGCTTAAGCTAGCTTACATTGATCCAATCAGTTTTGAAGTGATAGTCCGGCTTTGTGTTTCGCCAAAGCACCTCGAGAGGCCAAAGTCAGTGATTTTTGGTACCATATTATCATCTAGCAATATATTAGCGGGTTTAAGGTCCAAATGAACAATTTGGTTCTGGTGAAGATATCGCAAACCCTTGCAGATCCCTTCAAATATCTGGTAGCGCTGTCTCCATTCTAGTCCACAAGATGCATCTATGAAGGAGAGATAGAGAATGCCTTTAGCATATTACTCCCTCCATTTCAAGGCTTAAGGCCTATATTTTTTTTGAAAAGTCAAACCAACTGAACTTTGACCAAACTTTTAGAAAAAACTATCAATAAACATGATATTTTGTAGACATCATAAAAAAATATATTTCATTATCTATCTAATGATATTGATTATGTATTTTGCATATTAATATTTTTGGTAAAAACTTGGTCAAACTTGACATACTTTGACTTTTCAAAAAAAACATAGGCCTTAAGCCTTGGGATGGAGGTAGTACATGCTTAAAGAGTTTCAGCTCGGAACGTCAAATAATATGTAACGTGATAACTAACCCTATTATGTGAGTGGGATGCTTGAGATGCTTGAATACCGTCCATTGAGGAAAAAGCATAAAATATGGAGGACAACCTAGAATATTTAACTTCTCTAAAGAAAACCAATAAAAATAAAAATAGAAAGAGACAGTGTTAGATGACGGTCCTACCTGTGATGTACTTATCAAGACTTCCCGCTGGTAGATACTCAAAGCATAGTAACCTTTGCTGTAGATCCGCCATAACAAACTTTTGATTGCACTTGTGCATTTTCCCTTGTGTATCGGCACAGTACCCTAGAAAGTACCTTGTAAACGACGGCGAACCCACCTCTGCCAATCTCCCGACCATCCGACAAACAATTTGTGATGTCTTCCAGAAGCGATAGCGGCAGGTCCGTCGGCTCTGCACTTTCGTCAAGTAGCAGGCGCTCCAAGACACTGCGTCTAGCACTAGCTCCGCTATGTTCCATTAGCACTAGAACCTAGCTTTGACTGAAACAGCAGCAATTAGCCATCGCATGAACTGTGTTTGCTACAGGACGAGGCTTCTCAGTATTGCAGGCATGTACTTATATACTATATGTTATGGACCGGATTTGTGCGTGTGGCAGATCTATGAACTTCCTTCTTTTTAATTAGAGGGAAAAATACCTCCCCAAGCCCAACACTAATCTTGGTGTTTACACGACACGCGCTTGACAGCGCTAAGCAGCAGGTTGTTAACTTGTACGGATGAGCATCTAACTAAGCAAGATTAATTAAGCAGCAGTATGTATGCTCTCAAATTAGAGCGACTCAGCGAGCGAGAAGAGCAACACTACAAGCAGTGTACCACCCAGAGACCAGAGTAGAAGATCTTTAAATCAAGAAAGAGATTTGCTCTACTAGTTGCCTGAAGAAGCGCGCTGCTCCGTAAATCAAGAAAGAGATTTACCTGAAGAAGCACTGCTGCGGAGATGAACCTGAGATGATGCGACGAATGAGTTTCGAATCTATCGGGGGACAAATGAGACGGGCGGGCTCCCTCACCGAGGTCAGATCTAGATTTCCCCTTAAACTACATATATACTGTATATAATTTGCACTCCGCCGTCTGCACCCCAGGCCCAGTTTGCTAGCCCCCCTCTTGCTTCGCATGCAGCCTGATTCCTAAGGCCGGCCCAATTATCATTTTCTTATTTTTTTTCCATTTTCCACTAAACCTCAGACCTTAGCTGCCGTGACATTCTCTTCACCATAGAAATCAAAACACTAATATGTCCCATCATGAGAACAAACAATGGAGTTCAAGTCACACGGTTAAAATTATGGGTACAAACGATCAAATTCCATCCAATCCAGCAATCTACATGCATCAGTCGTCTAATAAAGATCCTAGGATGGATAGCCGATCCCGAGAGAGGGGCATTTTTCTTGGCGTGGAGCCATATACTATTTTTTTCTTGAGTTATGCCTTGGGAACTATGAATTTGAATTGTAAGCACCCTAAAAATGTTCTCAAAATTCAAAAACTAAATGTTTGGGATGCCCATAGCTGTCCTAGGCTGGATCCATTCTTAGGATTACTAGTGGAAACAGGGCCTTTAGTTCCAGGCCGTAAGGGCCTTTAGTCCCGGTTTTTGAACCGGGACTAATTAAGCGGGACTAGAGGCCCAATAATAGTTTCAGCCCAGTTACCAGCCGGGACTAGTGGGTGCCGACGTGGCTGTCCCTGGGGGCTCAGGGTGCACCCCCGCTAGTCCCGGTTGGTGTTATGGACCGGGACTAGTGGGTCTCTGCCGCGGCAGCATTTGCGCCTTTTCTCTGCCGCGGCAGAGCATTACCTTGGACTAGTGATTTCTCTGCTGTGGCAGCATTTTGTGTCCTTTCTCTGCCGTGACAGAGATTTCATTTTGTATTGTTTTTTTCATTTAAAAATGGTTTTTAAATATTTGTACACCACCACATATCGTACACGTTCTTGCATATATATAAGATAACTTGTATTACGAAATCGAGCATACAAATATATGCAATATTACATAGTTACATGGAGATCACAAAATACCAGGACTAGAGCACGAAATAGTTTGATTACATGGATATCAGAAGCACCTATTCACACTAAATTCTTCGGCATGGTCTATGATCTTTTTAAAAATAAATCCCGCCAGCTCCTCCGCAATTGCTAGTACGCGTTGCTCTGATAGTAGTTGATCCCGCATTCTCTCGAACTATATATAAGAAAAAGGAGATCAATATGAATATAAATCATGATAACAAAATGTGACGGCAATAAAATGATGGTGTGAATGCATTTCTTACGTCGACTCTATAATCGTTGTGTTCGGTGGCAAACGTACGAATGAACTCGAAAACGTAGAATCCACATAGATTCGACCCCCGTGGCTGCCTCACGCACTTTATGAGAATAGAATTCAATCAAAATAATAATCTAGAGCATCATTATTGTATTGAAACTAGAAGTAAAGAGATGCGCGGACATATCACATGCTACTTACTGAGATCGTCTTAAATGTCACTTCTCACTAAATACACCCGTAACCTCGCGTTTGAACCGGATCCAAACCCTGTCCGACGAAGAAAATAAATGAATGAGTTATTCATTACCTGATATCTCAGGAAATCAACGAAAAAGACCGATATAGCGCGGAACTTACTTCTGTAGCATGTCTTGCATGCTGCGGAAATCTTTCAGGTTTCTCTTTGATGGGTCCATGACATCAACTCTTCCCTTATCAAGTTGAATGTCTAGCAGAACCCAGTGAAAGCTGCAACATTTCTATATACATAAGTAACTCATCAGTTACACTTATTAGCATCCACTAATCAAAAGTGAATGTGTACAACAGAGTAAGACCCTCACCTGAAATTGTAAGGAAACAATATGTGGTCAGAGAAATTTTGCTCCAGTAGAAACCTTAGAAGGTTTTTCTCCGTCTCCTCGGGGTTATCCCTTAGCGTGGTTATATGCACTTTATCTGGGTCAATGAACCCGATATTATAGATTCTTTTTTTTACATTCCAGCATCTTCATTCTGCATAATAAGGATAATTACATGTTCTGAACTGAACAACTGAAAAACCGAACATGTAGACAATAGCAGCCGAGTATGGATTTGTCCAGGGTGTCGAGATGGTATAACTGGAACAGTTCTGGAAATTCAATATGGACCTCTTCGGGTCTGAAGTAGTACTTACGTGGGACATTGGGTACGATAAATATTATCCCCTGCTTTATGACCGCCGAGTACCATTGACAGAGATTTCGAATTTGTGTTGGCAGTTCTTTCAGCCTCTCTTTGCTGACCAAATCCTCACCTGCGACATATTTAGGGGCTAGTGACATCTTGGATAGATGGTCGAGTTAGGGGGCCTAACAGTTCATCAAGAGTAATTTCCATGTTGGCCGCCAACTCTGCAGCTATTGACATATCTACTGGATGTTGTGCGAGGAGTGGAAAGTTTTGTGAAACCACCTTGAGGGGTGCGATCGTTTGTTTGGCCTGTTGTCCGAGAAGGGGAACGTCTGATTTTGTACTGATTGCAGTTTTAGTCCCGCTTGCACCCGTGCTTGCTGATTTTTTACCGCTTGCACTTGATTTGCTCTACGCCACTTCTTTCTGAAGTGTGCGTAGATAGTCATCTGGCTTATGGTGCAACTCATATTGCGATGGTGTGTTCAGAAAATCAAGTGCATATGCCTTTTGTTTCTCGGTGTATACCGGAGCGGGCTCGGGTTTCTTCTTCTCAAAATGCGCCGCCACTTCAGTCTTTGATATCGCTGCAGATTCCGCATCAGTACGATCGTAAGGTCTGATGGGAAGATTCTGATGAGGCACTGTTGGGAGGGGAAACATTTTCTGTTCTGGGCTACCGCGTCCTTTAGTACTCACTGACGGAGCACGCTTCCGCTTATTTTCCTTAGCGGGCGGCGAAGACTGCTGAGCCTGCGGCGGAGATCGAGATGGACTCGGGATGTGGTGGTCGTAGTCATCATGGGGTGGGCTTCTTGGAGGTGGAGGTGGAAGTGAAGGAGACCTGCGACGACTCGGAGGCGGTAGTGTTATCCTTGGAGCCAAGCCTGGAAACCGTATGTTGTTCTTTTCCCAGAGAATGATCCCACCAAGAACTTCTCCGAGTGTGATCTCACCTTCAGGTCCAGAGATGTCAAGCTCCATTGACTCCCACTCCTTTACGATTTGATCCACCCCGACTTTAGCATAGCCAGGTGGAATCTCACGGCCATGCCAACGTGCGTCAGGCGGACAAGACAAAGCCGATCCGACCGCCATCTTCACAGATACTTTCTTCAATTTTTTATGGAGCTCACAAGGTATCTGCTCCTTAATTCCATCCACGGGTAGCCGGACCGCCATCTATAGTATAGGATGCATCGTTAGACGGGACCTCCGATTCAGCGACGCTGCTTCTCCGCTGAGATGGGTTGGCGGTAATATCGAGTGGAGGATCTTGCTGCAAGCGCGCTATTCCTCTGAGTTCGTCGATCTGCTGCTGCTACTTGTCAAGTCTTCCTAGCAGCTGCTTGAACTTGTCTGCCTCCTCCTCCTGTCGTTGCTTTGCTCTTGCTCGGATTCTATAGGTACCTTGGCCCTTAGAAAACCCAGTCTCCCACGTGAAACTCCCGTCAAGGCCTCGGACTCGTCCTGTATGTTCGCGATTCCCGAGGACCAAGGTCAGCAAGTCTTTCTCTCTATCGGGATGAAATTGTTTTATTCCATCTTTAATATCTTTGACCACTTTTAGACATGCAGTCATGGGTACCTTTATCCCGTCACTGCAAACAAGGTCCCCTGTAAGTTCGTCATATGTACTCCCATGCCCAAGGAACCAATTTCTTGCCCTCAAATCCCATTCTTCGCGAATTGGTTCTGCAATGATCCCTTTATCATGAAGCTCTTTCTCTTTTGCATCCCACTTAGGCATGGAAGCCGCGTAGCCCCCTGGCCCCAAGTTATGGTGATATTTCTTCTTCGCAACATTTATCTTATTTTTTTTTGACTTCTCCTCTGCAACTCCTGACCCCCTATACAACACAAATGCATCCCAGTAAGGCTGCTGCTTCACTAGATAGTCTTCGAATAATGGGGTTTTCTTGTCCTTTTG
This sequence comes from Avena sativa, assembly GCA_916181665.1. Classification (NCBI taxonomy): domain Eukaryota; kingdom Viridiplantae; phylum Streptophyta; class Magnoliopsida; order Poales; family Poaceae; genus Avena; species Avena sativa. The sequence goes on from OV702296.1 coordinate 354,084,410, forward strand.
ATATTGTTGCCATAATGACTTCTTCCTGTTCTTGAATAGTTCGGCCATCTTCTTTAGTGCGAACTGCTTGACTTTCTTTCTCATTTCAGCTGTCTCGTCCTTAGTGTCACATTCTGGCAGCTTGAAATGTGCCATTAGGTCATTAAAAAGTTCCTCTTTGAACCTATCGTCGATATACACATCACTCCATTCCGCCTCTTTGGGCTTATTCCACTCCCGAACAGTGATCGGGGTGCGATCTCTAGCAACAACTCTGCATTGTTGTACAAATAGTTGTTTTTTTATTTGGTTCCAATGGTTTGTCGTCTCCTGAAACCTCTGTAATTTCATAAACAGTACCCTGGGGCAACTTTTTGGCTGGGCCGCGCTTGGTTTTCTTGCTCGATGTAGAGGCATAAGAGAAGAAACATTCGTCAACATAATATATATACAACTAGGTACATCTAGTGACGATCATCGAACATCATATATATATATACCTCGTCGGTCTGCGTTACACGTTCATGGGCTTCTTCCTCTTGTCTGTTGATCTCCTCTCCCTCACCGGATGAGTTCAGATACCTCGAGGGAGATCCCTCATCGACATCGTGAATCATATCCTCGAGCAAGTGTTCCGAATCTAGGTCTTTGCGGACTGGACTAGGTGGATCCATAGTTCCTACAAAATGCACACAATATTTATTTGAACTTAACAAAATAAAACCTAAACCCTAAACCTGGAGGTGCGGTGGAGGTGGCCGGTGATGGTGGCCGCGGGAGAGGCGGGCGACTAAGCGTCTTCCCACGAGAACCACCACCCTAACTCTAACTCCGGTCACCACCGAGCACCAACACCCTAACCCTAACCCTAACTCCGGATACAAAGAGAGTCTTACAATAATTACCCTAACCCTAGGCCTCGACACTTAGCCGCGCCCATGCCCTTCACCGATAAACTTACACTTGACTAAAATAATCTGAGAGAAGCGCGAATATAAAATATAACTATACGTAAAATCATAATATACACTAATTAATCATAATCATAATATATACTAAAACTATATAAAAATCATAACTATATAAAAAATACGAGAGAGGTGTAGATATAAAATATAACTATACCTAAAATCATAATAATCATAATCATAATATACACTAATTAATCATAATCATAATATACACTAAAACTATATAAAAAATCATAACTAAAATCTGAGAGAGGTGCGGATATAAAATATAACTATACCTAAAATCATAATAAATCCTAACACTAACAAATCCTAACACTAATCCTAATTAGCACTAATCCTAACACTAACAAATCCTAATTAAACACACTAATAACAAAATCCAAACACTAACAAATCGTCCTACCTGACGGCTGCGCTGGCGGCTGGCGGTGGCCGGATGCTGGCGGTGGAGGAGATCGGGGCGCGACGTCGGCGGAGGGAGGCGCGCAGGTCGGCGGGGGCGCGGGGCGTGGCGGCAGGCTCCGGCACGGCGGGATCGGGCGCGGCGGCAGGCCGACGCAGAGGGAGGCGCAGGCGCAGCGGCGTGCTGCTCGTCGTCGGAGTTGGGCAGCCTGGCGCCGTCGTGCTCGTTTGCTGGCCTCCTCTTCTCCCGGTGCGTGGAACGCACCGGGGGAGAAGGGCAACATTTATACCCCCTTCTAGTCTCGGTCCGTGGCACCAGCCGGGACTAAAGAGGGGTCTCTAGTCCCGGCTGGTGCCACACACCGGGACTAGAGGGGGGGAAGGGCGTTTCGTTTTCACGCGCTGGGGCCAGACCTTTACTCCCGGCTGGTAAACAGGGCCGGGACTAAAGGCCCAAATTTGCGCGCGCTGGGCCAAAACCCCAGCGCGCTGTGTTTTTTTTTTCAAAATTTCTGTTTTACCAAATAATTATTTAAATATTCAAATTATTAATCATTTTGCCATTATCAATTTAAAAATGCATTAACTATTATTTTTTTTGCATATTTTTTAATTTAACAAAACTTTCAATATGAAAAGTTCTTGAATTTGAATAATTAATCCAAATCCATTTTCTGGTTTACCAAATAACTATTTTAAATAGTCAAATTATTAACCATTTTGCCATTATCAATTTAAAAATGCATTAACTATTATTTTTTGCATATTTTTGAATTTGACAAAACTTTCAACATGAAAAGTTCTTGAATTTGAATAATTAATCCAAATCCATTTTCTGTTTTATTAAATAATTATTTGAAATAGTCAAATTATTGCCCATTTTGCCATTATCAATTTAAAAATGCATTAACTATTATTTTTTTGCATATTTTTGAATTTGACAAAACTTTCAACATGAAAAGTTCTTGAATTTGAATAATTAATCCAAATCCATTTTCTATTTTATCAAATAATTATTTTAAATAGTCAAATTATTGCCCATTTTGCCATTATAAATTTAAAAATGCATTAACTATTTTTTTTGCATATTTTTGAATTTGACAAAACTTTCAACATGAAAAGTTCTTGAATTTTAATAATTAATCCAAATCCATTTTATGTTTTATCAAATAATTATTTTAAATAGTCAAATTATTGCCCATTTTTCTATTATCAATTTAAAAATGCATTAACAATTATTTTTTGCATATTTTTGAATCTCACTAAACTTTCAACATGAAAAGTTCTTGAATTTGAATAATTAATCCAAATCCATTTTCTGAATAAGCTTTAGTCCCGGTTGTAGCCACTGACAGGGACTAAAGATATTTCCCACCATTTCCCACCGCATCCCACCATGTTTTCCCGCCCTTTCCATCTATATATAGGCCGACCACGCCATGGTTATGCACACATCGACACCTTCCTCTCTCACAGAAATGGACAGCGCCTACTGGGCCATTCTGACCCTCGAGGAGACGGATGCACTGTGCGCCTCAAGCTACCCTTGCCCACCAGGCTACCGTCCGCCCGTCGGCTGGATGCTGAGCGCTGGAGGTGTTCATGTCCCTCCTGTGCCTCAAGGCTCCGCCCGACAGGCGGCCATCACAAACCACTTCTACCACGAGCTCATGCCGGAGCAGCGGATGGATCCCCAATGGGATCCCGACAACTACGACACCTGGAATGCCTTCTTCGCTAACCGGCGGGAAAGAGAGATTGCCAGGTACGATGGTGATGGCCCGCCCCTGGTGAACCAAAACAAAGCCGGCCGCCGTCTGTGGTGGGCGAACTGTACTATCATCGGCGTGATGCGCTACATCGCCGGGGGAGACCATCCTCGCCTGCAGTGCCCACATGTCCTTCACATAGAAAACCTGAGCCACATCGTTGGCTAGGACGAATGGTTCGTCCATGTACGCAAGATTATTGAGATCCACTGTTGTCATGCCATACTTTTCGTCTACATGTACCCCTCCTACTGTCATCTTGACCCATTTGCACCGAAATAAAGGGACCTTAAAAGTAGGTCCATACTCAAGTTCCCATATCTCCTCTATGTACACATAATATGTGTCCTTCTGCCTATTGTCGTCTGTTGCATCAAAGCGGACACCACTGTTTTGGTTGGTGCTTTTTTTATCTTGGGTTGTCGCGTAAAATGTATTACCATTTATCTCGTACCCTTGGAAAGTACATATAGTCGAAGATGGTAACCGTGCCAACAAGTACAGCTGATCTTCAATAGTGTTATTATTCATGAGATGTTTCTGCAACCAACTGCCGAAAGTGTCCTCGTGTTCCACTTTAATCGAGGAGTCAGGCATCCCCGGGTTTCCCGAGCGTATAATAATCTTGTGTTTCTCGATATACGGAGCCACCAAGGTGGAATTATGTAGAACTGTGTAGTGTGCTTTATTGAAAGAATCCCTGTCCATACATACCATTATTTTCCTTCCTAGTGTGCCTTTTCCAGTCAGCCTTCCCTCATACCGAGATTCAGGAACACCAATCGGCTTAAGGTCAGGAAGAAAGTCAACACAAAACTCAATGACCTCCTCTATTCCATAGCCTTGGAGATGCTTCCTTCTAGCCTAGCACGGTTATGAACATATTTCTTTAAGACTCCCGTGAACCTTTCGAAGGGGAACATATTGTGTAGAAACACAAGACCGAGAATTCTAATCTCTTCGACTAGGTGAACTAGGAGGTGCGTCATAATATTGAAGAAAGATGGAGGGTACAACAACTTGAAGCTGATCAGACATTGGACCACATCAATCTGTAACCCTGATAGACTTTCTAGATCGATTACCTTCTGAGAAATTGCATTGAGGAATGCACATACCTTCACAATGGCCATCCGAAAATTTTCCAGTAGAATCCCTCTCAATGCAACCGGAAGCAATTGCGTCATAAGCACGTGGCAGTCATGGGACTTTAGGTTTTGGAATTTTTTCTCTTTCATATTTACTATTCCCTTTATGTTAGACGAGAAGCCAGATGGGACCTTGATACTGAAAAGGACTTTAAAAAAGATTTTCTTCTCTTCCTTGGTAAGAGCATAGCTGGCAGGCCCTTGAAACTGCCCTGGATGCTTGCCGTCTCGTCCTTTATGACGTTGCTGGTCCTCCCGTGCTTCCGGTGTATCTTTTGACTTTCCATACAAGCCCAAGAAGCCTAGAATATTGACGCAAAGATTCTTCGTCAGGTGCATCACGTCGATTGCAGAGCAGACCTCATGGACTTCCCAATAGGGTAGCTCCTAAAATATAGATTTCTTCTTCCACATGGGTGCGCGTCCGTTGGCGTCTTTCGGAACAGGTTGTCCTCCGGGACCCTTTCCAAATATTACATTTAAATCCTTGACCATACCAAATACATCGGCACCAGTACGGGGGGCAGGCTTCTTCCGGTGATCTGCCTCGCCATCGAAATGCTTGCCTTTTTTCCTTAAGGGGTGTCTGGGCGGAAGAAAACGACGATTGTATGGGTACACATTCTTCCTAGATTTATCCAGATATATACTTTCAGTCTCATCTAAACAGTGTGTGCATGCATTATATCCCTTGTTCGTCTGTCCTGGGATGTTACTAAGAGCAGGCCAATCATTAATGGTTACGAACAGCAACGCTCGTAGGTCGAATGTTTCCTGTTTGTGCTCATCCCACACACGTAAACCTGGTTCAGCCAATAACTATAAATGCTTATCAACTAATGGCCTTAGGTACACATCAATATCGTTGCCGGGTTGCTTCGGGCCTTGGATGAGCACTGGCATCATAATGAACTTCCGCTTCGTGCACAACCAAGGAGGAAGGTTGTAGATACATAGAGTGACGGGCCAGGTGCTGTGACTACAACTCTGCTCCCCAAAAGGATTCATGCCATCTGTACTTAGACCAAACCATAAGTTTCTTGTGTCACCAGCAAAGTCTGGGAAGTCTCTCTCGATTTTTCTCCACTGTCGACCATCAGCGGGGTGCCTCAACATCCCATATTTCTTACGTTCTTCCATGTGCCATCACAACAACTTGGCATGCTCTTTGTTTCTAAACAAACGTTTCAATCGTGGTATTATAGGAACATACCACATCACCTTGGCAGGACCCCTCTTCCTGGGTGGCTCGTCATAAACATCACCAGGGTCATCTTTTCTGGTCTTATACCGCAATGCAGTGCATACCGGGCATTTATCCAAATTCTCATACTTCTCACCACGGTAGAGGATGCAATCATTAGGGAACGCATGTATCTTCTGCACATCTAGTCCTAGAGGGCAGACGGTCTTCTTTGCTTCATATGTACTAGCGGACAATTCGTTATTTCTTGGAAGCAACCTCTTCATGAGTACCAGCAACTTCTCAAATCCCAAGTCAGTCACACCGGTCTCTGCCTTCCACTTCAACAATTCTAGTGTGCTACCCAGCTTGTTCTGGCCATCTTCACAAGTTGGGTACAACAATTTATTGTGGTCCCGTAACATCTGCTCAAACTGCAACCTCTCCTTTTCTGTGTCGCAGTCTCGCTTTGCATTAGAAATGACCCGACCAAGATCATCAGCGGGCCGGTCTGGTTCCTGTTCTTCACCTCCTTCTTCTTTATTGTCTTCCATTGCGGTATCAGCGTATTCAGGGAACATAGATCGGTAGTTGTCATCATCGTTCTATTCTTCATCGCCGTCTTCCATCACAACCCCTCTTTCTCCGTGTTTGGTCCAAACATTATAGCCGGACATAAAACCAGACCGAAGCAGGTGGCTCTGAATGACTCTTGCGAAACTGTGAGCCTTCTTACACTACTAGAAATCCCCTTATTTCCGACGGTGAATATTAATAGCCGACGACCCGTCGGCTATTAGGCTAATGGCCGACGGTGCTACTAATTACCGACGGTTCTAGGTGCCCGCTCGGTTATGACCTTGCATAGCCGATGGTGTTCTAAAATAACCGACGGGTAGTAACGAACGATCGGGTATCGAGGCATAATAGTTTACGGTTCATAGTAATACTCGACGGTCCATTTGACACCGTCGGGTATTTAGTTGCATAGCCGACGGTTCATAAGTAACTCTCGGGTATATATATGCGATAATAGGCGAGGGAGACAAACAGTAGCCAACAGTTAAGGTTGATACTTGGTTATGTTATTTATGAACATAGGTAATAACTTATTTTCTCGGATTCTATTTATAAAATATTTTGGTAAGATAACAGCGATACTATATATCAAAACCTACATACACGCGTGGTACTAGTCGGGCGGGCGATAATTTTGGGTCTTTGGCGCGCTAACAAAATATTTGCGTGCTCTTGCCGCTAAGCCGACTTACGCGCGCGCAAGGATCAAACCCACCACGTCCTTATCTTATCCCCAATGCATCCCCCAATGATCTCCATTTTTTTTTGAGATGTCTCCTCCAAAAATTGATTCGCCTTTAGATCGCCTTCTCGAGGCACATGCCGTCGTTCCGATCTCTCACAATGGGTGGCCTTGCCCAGTTTTCAACACAAATCTGGCCTCCTCTCCATGTCCTCTCTTCGTTCATACCACTACCTCCTGCAGCCGCCGCGTAAAACTCACCGCTACCTAACCCTAGATCGGCGAAAACCGTCATCTGCTTAGACCTATGCGAAAACACCGGACGCCTGAAGCAGCCAGATGCTGGCTACGCGATCCTCCGCCAAGACCGGCTTCTCCCTTCCACGCACATGAGCTCTCCCACCGCCCGCACCCGGCGACCAGTGTCAGCGACTGCGCGGTCGTCTACTATGGGCACTCCCCTGCGCGCAAGCTCTCCCAGCTTCCGCATCTGCTGGCCGGGCGAAGCGACAACGAGATCGTCGATCGGGGCAGCGGACTGCTCCAGAGTCTCCATGAGGCCAGCTAGTTCTTCTACCATCGACCTGGTACTATGCACCTCTAGAGACACATGATGTACAATTTAATAAATGTTTTTTGCTTAATTCTCCAAATCGTTAAAGATAGTCACACAGATCTACCGCTCCATGTTTACTGTATATATGTGTTCTTATGTGTGTATTGAGAAGCTTGAATATTGTTTTGATCCAATGTCCTCTTAATTGACTGCTATTGCAGCTTAACAATATCGTGTTCCTTTTTCATTTCTATATGGATTTGGACTGCTTGAATTGCAAGTTGAAATATAAAACATCAATATGAACGTTAGAGAGCGTTTGATTGTTCAATGGTGTGTGTAAGGCTACTCTTTGACATATAATTATATAAAGCTACATCAATTTCTTGATCTGGTTTGGCAGGATATAATATTTGACAAGTTATTTGATGCGTAATACAACCTTCTTCACATTGTTAGTGCAGGCCATCACTGCTCTGAAGAATGGAGCATAATTGTTGTAGTACGAGGGATGTAGATGGAAGCTATAAATTTTTGTCCCTTCAGCCTTTCTCTTATATGTGAGTTTTGTTTACATATGCTCTATCACAGAATTCTGAAGTCGTGTGATTTTTTCCCATCCCATCTACTAATATCTTTGTAAGTCATACCATTCATTCATATGTGATGTAACCTATTGGCTTGTTTGCCAGCTTTTGTGCACATTGAATCCCTCCATTCACTTATTCTTGCTTTAGTCTATCACTAGCTATTCAGGTTGGTAATTTGGTATGTCCATATATAAACCTCGAATATTGTATTTGCATGAACAATATCGTGAAGCTATTGTCTAGAAGAATGTAAAGATGCTCACCTGTTCATGGTTACTTTGTCTCAGATCATGTATGAACAGACCAACGAAAAGCCACATAGTCGTTTTGAGAATGCAGGGTGCCGTTGGCACCAAAAGGGGGAATCAACCATGTACAAACGGACTGAGCTAGCACATAAGGAATACTTTTTAAAGGTGCTAGTACATAAGCTTTTGTGATATCTTTCTTAGCCACGGTCAAGTTATTTTACTGTTGTTTAATTAGTCTTATGTATCTTGTTTTTTGTGCCAACTCTTGCAGTTGCTGCATGAGAAATTAAAGCAGATTGCTAGAATTTTTTTGATGGTAACATAATTCTTACTAGTAAGTTCTAGCAAAATTAGAGTTATTAAAATTAAAATGCAGCAAGTAGCTAGACTGACATGACCTCCATTATGTGCGATATCTGCTTGTAAGGCTAGAAGAGGAGTGAAATACTTGTGTAACACTAGTACTTGTTGTACACTTGCCTGAGTTCCTAGTTCCAATACTAAGACATGATTAGTTTGATATGTTTCTATATAGATGTTTCCTGAACAATTAAGTTGGTCTTCTAGCTCAACAAAATTTCAACTACATTACACTATTTTTCATATCTCTTACATCCATTCTTCTAATTTCTTAGGGAATACGAAGCAATACTGCATGATATCCGAGTCGTGAGATCGATCATGATTAATATGATGAGGATGACACTTGAGGCAATGAGGGAGATTTTCTTTATGGCAAGTATGATGATGATGATGGCTATTGCGACGAGTGCAGAGTGCTATTATCCACATGGCGATGGGTGTAATGATATCTATGGCGACGATGGTGAGGATTTGTGATGTGAGTGTAATGGCCTTCAAGTCATGCAGTGAAGCGAAGTTCTGGAATTTGGATAATTTTAGCTTATCTGTAGAATGTTTGAACCATTATCTTTTGCACAACACTTCATGGATGGATCATGTACTTTATGAGGCTATGATCTTGCCTATGAGTGATTGTGTATAATTTTGAGATGTATTTTTTATGTTAATATTTGAAGTTGTTGTCATGACTAACATGATTCCTCGTTCTATGACACCCTTATGTGAAAGAAGTAACCGTGGGGTGACTAAATGCTCCGTGGCAAAGCAGACTTCTTAGTTTAAATAAGCAGTAACTCACGGTTTGCCTTTTCTCTTGGTTATAACTTAGCCGACAGGTCCAAATATACCATCGACTTTTAGAAACCCGACGGGAGATAGTAACTATCGGACAGTAAATATCCTACGGGGAACCATCGGCTATAAGTGTCGTCTAGCTATTGTGAGATAGCTGGTCATCAAATCTTGCTGACGGTTGACCGTCGGTGACCTACCGTAGACAAATACATTAACCGACCGTACCGTCGGCCATAATAGTAATGGCCGACCAAGCATAGCCGACGGTAGATCACCGACGGTGTACCGTCGATTATAACTTCATCCGACGGTAAATTAAATATCCGACAGTAACTGGATCCTCGGCCAAAAGGGGATATCTAGTAGTGTTATTCCTACAGTTAACACATGGACAACACATAAAACCATCCTGTCGCTTGTTCTCCTCGGCCACAACTCGAAAAGAACGCACGCCTTCTCTGAAAGCGGCAGAGCGTCGGTCACCGTACATCCAGGGATGGCTCATCTGTATCATACAAATATATGTCAAACGCAATCACTATGCTAAAATTAGTACCGCAGGACGGTCTAAACGAGAAAATAGTCGCTAACCTTTTATTACACTTGGAAACAAATATGAGAAAACTTAAGTGTGGCTCAGACACCTCATATCATGTATGTCTTGTGTGACCTAAACTCGCATCGCTCTAATGAACATTTCACCGAACACCTCTAGTGCATATGTATGAACAAGAAAAAAATAGCACAACAACACTCTCTCCCACCAGGAAAAAAACAGTTCAGAGGAGGAGGGGGCTGTGCGTATATATAAGGCCAGACCACTAGTCCCGGTTGGAGATAAAAACCGGGACTAAAAGGGGTGCCCCCAGCGAGCGGCAGGGCCAGGGCCCTTTAATCCCGGTTTGAGTCTCAGACCGGGACTAATGGGATCTAACAGGACATGACCTATGGTTCTGGGTGGCTCGGGCCGTCCGGGGAGAGCCATTAGTCCCAGCCCAGCCACAGCCGGGACTAATGGCCTGGACGAAAGGCCTGTTTTCTACTAGTGGATTCGGATCTCAAGAACCCTTGCACGGTTGTGCACGACAATGTGTTTGTACATATTTGGACCTAACAAAAAGAAATGCAAAATAAGTGGAAACTTGAGCATGGAGTCCTCGTGTATGACCTACTTCCCAGGGAAAATCATAAACAAGACATCGATCACAATACTTTGGATATGCAACGCATCGCTCAGATGGCTACCGTGTATGAGTTAACTTAGATTCGACCTTAGTGGCCATGCTCATTGACAAAACCATGGCACCCCTTGATGGAATGATCCCAACTTGGGGCATAGCCCCTTTGGGCATGGCAAACAACTTCCCCCGACTAGGGATTTCGATGTTTAGTAAAAAAATCTCGATTTTTTATTTTTTTGAATCCATAAAATTGAATTATGTCAAAGGATGTGCAAGAATTGAACACATCTATGGTCCCATGTCATTTTCAAGCATGGTGTGTCATGTTTGATGGTCATTCCCGAGAGATAGGCATTTTTCTCATGGTGGAGCCATATACATATATCGACTGTGGATTTGATGCCCGGATGGTAGTTGTGTATACACTAGGGATCGTTCGATCTAGTTCCGATTCGTGCTGTCTAGCATCAGCAATAACGTCTGTTTACTTTCTGTCTATGTACCTGGCCTTGTTGTATTTGGGACCCATGCCTATTGGACGTAGTAACCTTGTTTTCTTGTTTATTTATGGTTAGGGACCCATGTCATGGATGTTTGGATGGATAGGGTATGTGCCGACAGACTTATCCTTTATGTTAAGTACAAGAGATTTTTTTCTATCGCCGGGTGCATGTAACCATGTGTTATTCTTGTCAGCGAGTTGAGAAAAGTCCATCATACCGAGTAATTAGCATCATTAGTCAAGCTATTGCACTTAATGCAGATAGGCTCAAAATAGTAGGTCCATCGAAATCGTATCACAGTCCACACTGAGGAGGAACTAAAATTTTAGGGAAGCACAATGCTATATGCATGGCTCCGTATGGAAAGTGGAGTAATTACAAACGAAAATTCGAATCCTTGTGCCAACCCCACAACCTAATAACATAGTAAAAACAGAAAACAAAATGCAGAGTGCAGATCAGAAAAAAAAGAAGGGGGGATGTATATATCACCAAGATAAGAGCAACATGAGAGAAAGACTACCATGCTCCTTGAATCGCAAATCACAAATCCATCAACTGCAACAGCAATGGAAGCACATATTTCTAGTCCCAACCTCAAATCCATCAAACAAATCTTCCACTTCGTCATCACCAGCCCTGTATTGAACATGGTTGAGATGATCTGAGGAACATGGAGCCGCGCCACCACCCCTCCAACTGCCAACGCAGGACGAGCACCGCCGCACAGCCACAACACCACACCCACGGAGAGCTCATGGCCCAGATCATGCCCGCTCGCCCAGCCACCATCGCACCTCCATACCCGCTGCTAGTCCACTCTTCCACTGCTTCCAACCGCATGCTCCTCCATCCGCATCCTGTACAGAAAAAAGCAGTGCCATGATTTGAGCTAGCAAAATATTCTCTCCAAAAAAACCTTATCTCGAGTGAAAAAGAAGGACTACAACACATTTGGGTCCAAAGTTACTGAAGCTGGAATTCATCAGACAACCATTGGAGATTCATTCCAAACGTACCACGTCAAACAAGCATTTTATCCCAGAAATTTCAACAGGAAGGCAATGCAATTGTACCTCCGAATCAATATGGTGTGCCTCCGAATGCATGGAAAATGAAAAAATAGTAAAAATTAACAAACTGGATCTGCATTGGGAACACACCAACATGTTCAAAAAATGATATCAGATCAACATGAAGTGTCTTTCAAAAGTAGCTCATGTTTTAGGGAAGTGAGCCTAACTCAACTGGTTGGAGGAATGGATATACAAACCCAACACCTGAGTTTAAATCCTCGTGGATGCGAATTTAAGTTTCTATTTATACTTAAGGTCCAGACTATCCTGATACTCATGCAATTTATCTTAAGGACCAGGCTTGATGCTTGGCCAGTTTTAAAATTCTGGTACCCATACTTAATGGCTGTGTGCATCCCTAGTTGGTGCAGAGGCCGGGGAAGTGAAACCCTCCCTCCATTTTGAAAAGGGGAGGCGGAGGAAATGGCGCGCGGCCGCCAGCTCATCCTCGTGCCCGGGGCGCTAGGGTCACCGGCGGCAGGATCGGGCTCTCCGGCGGCGGGTTCGGGTTCCAGATTTCAATGTTCTGGAATTTTCTTATGTCATATGTTGGACTTTTTGTTGTTTATGCATCCAACCTCATGAAAATTACACCTAACATTTTTTGTACTAATAGCAAGTGTATGTATGAACTTCTATAATATCAGTTTTCCCCCATGCAATTAGTTTTCTCGTGTGAAGGACCGAATGTGCTTTTTCTTCAAAATTATGTTGTTACAGCTCGACCGGTTAGGCAAGAGGATCATACACAAATGGGAACTATTATAACACGAGGTGCTAATGAGTGCTGAATTTGACGTAAATGGTAGATTGTTCCCATTTTTTCACAACCAGTTTTGCTGCAATTCCACAATATTAAATTATGTGCCACTAACATCACCGTTCAATGGCTAGCATTTTGCATTTCTCTCCTATTGCATGATAGCTCTCCAATGCAGTACACGTTTGTCATTTTTGTTGTTTTTATCTTCATGATTGGTTTTCATGCTCCAATAGATATTTGATCTTACGCAAAGATATAGTTCGTGTTTTCCCAAACAAATGCAATGTACTAATTTTCTTTCATACATTTTTCTGGTGTTGCTTCTACTGAATAATCAGTTGCATGGCAGGGTCTTCTTTATAAGATGATCGGTTGATGTTAGATACTGAATTCATATTGAGGAGAACAAAGACATCATAATTCACACGGAGCATACTGGTGCTCTTGGCCAGATGAGAAAAGACGAGGAAAAAGATTGGAGGCAAAAAAGGATATGAACTGGGCTAGCTGGATTCAATTCAGCACCACCTCGGGGCTGGGATGGCAGTCTAGGAGGTGGCCTTGGTCCTCTCCTTCGACTACTGGACGTCCAGAGGCAAGGGGTAGGCCAGGCGGGCCTACCTTCGGCTACCATCGCGTGCTGGGTTTGGCCTGTAGATGATACGGAGGTTGTCGTGTCTGTCTCACTTGTCCGCCCCAGGCCGGTCCCCTTCATCCTCCGGCGACACGGAGGGGCCATGTTTACTGGGGGTGTCGGCCGTCTACTCCTTTGTGCTGCATGTTTTTGGTTGTCCTGGTCTGAGTTGTTGCTCGTCAAGGTGGTTGATGGCTAACGTGGAGCCTGTTGGGAACCCCAAGAGCAGGGTATGAAGCAACACAATGGCAAGTTTTCCTCAGTAAGAAATCGAGATTATCGAACCAGTAGGAGAAAGGAAACATCACACAGGTGTTGCAAGCAACACGGAAACCTGAACAACACAGACTCAAGACTTTGCCCCAACAAATCAGTGAGGTTGTTAAGCTCACCGGTTTGCTGTAACAAAGAATTAAACGTATGATGTGGAAGGCAATGGTTTGCAGCAAGTAAATAAGTAACGGTGGAAGATGTATCAATGGTAAAGATTGGGCTGGGATCCATAGTTCACTAGAGGTGCTCTCCTTAGATAAACAACATGACATGAAGGGTAAACAAATTACAGCAGGGCAATTGACAGGAACTGAGCAAGGCATAACAATACAATTACTAGTCAGAAAGATCCTATTAGATTCGATTGGGCAATACAACAATATACATAGACCGTCATCCAACTACATCTATGACTAGAAGTCCACCTTCAGGTTATCATCCGAACCCCCTCCAGTATTAAGTTGCAAGCAACAGACAACTGCTTTAAGCAAAGTGTGTAAGGTAAACAATCCACTTGTTCCATGAAAAAGAGACAGTTGTTTTCTCCCTAGTGGCAACATCACATCTACAACCGAAGAGATTTCTGTCACTTCCCTTGGAAACTAGAGGCATGAACCCACTATCGAGCATAAATACCCCCTCTTGGTGTCACTAGCAACTACTTGGCCAAGATAGCTACTAACAACAGAGAGCATGCAAGATCACAAACAACACAGACATGATAGAATCATAAAGACAAAACCATTAATCAAACCAACATAATAATCTAAATATCCATCGGATCCCCGCAAGCACAACATGCATGATTACAAATAGATTAGATCTTGATCATGAACGGAGCTCACAAGATCTATACATGAAAGCACAAGGGAGGAGATACACCCATCTAGCTACTACATGGACCCATAGTCCAAGGTGGAACTACTCACGCATCATACCGGAGAGAAGACATCCAGGATGATCTCCCCTCCGACAGGGTGCCAGGAAGAACTTCAGATCCCCCGATCTAGGGACGATGGTGGCGGCAGCTACAGACGGTTTCGTGGATTTCTAATCAGGTACTCAGGGTTTCTGCATCGGGGGCTTCTTATAGGTGAAGGGGGAGGCCGAGGAGGCGGCCAGGGTCGCCAAACCCTAGCCAGGAGTGGGGCTAGGCCCACCTACGCCTGGGATGGGTCTGGCCCCCTGGCCCGCTTCTCTGTCTCCCCTCTGGACTTCTTGTTCCCCACGGAAAGTAATTGACTTTGACGTTTGTCTCGTCCAATTTCGAGAATATTGATTTTCTGACTTTCTGGAACCAAAAACAGAAGAAAACAGGCAACTCACACTGTGGGAACTTGTTAATAGGTTAGTTCCAGAAAATATATAAAAACACCTCAAAGTAAGACAAAGCAAAGCAAAATAGATACTAAACAAGCATGGAACATAAAAAATTATAGATACGTTTCCGACGTATCACTAGTCCAGGCAGCAACGTCGTTGTCGCCGCTTTCCTTCTTAAAGGTGTTGCTTGGTACGCTACGCTTCGGAGCGCTAGTGGTGGTAATCTTCCGGAGGGCACATCGGTTGCGAGTCATCCTTGTTTTCGTCAAGCCACTGTTATCGGCTTTGTTTTTTCTTCTTTTTTCTTTTTTGTTCTTTTTTTGTCTTTTGGGTGTTGTGCTGTCTGGTCCATCAGCGGTCTCAAACGGTTGTTATATTTATATAGCTGGGCGAAATCCTGGTTCGAGAGATTCAATTCGGCACCAATAATTTTGGTTTCATTACTCTTCAGGTAAGAATATCTCCAGTAATCATCTTTTGTAGTAGTATAATTTTGAATTACACGATGATGCAACAATGATGCTCCAGCAATCAACTTTTGTAGTATAAAATTGATTTTCTAAGGGATAAACATGCTTCTATCTTGAATCTAATATTTTGTCTTAGTGATGAATTAGTAACAATTAGGAAGATGAATACTCCAACATAATGTTTAGTGGTTATATTTATACATCACCATGCCATTATTGCTTTAGCTTTTTTAATGTTAGCTTGATATTTGACGAATTAGCGTGGCTCATTGGTTTGTTGTACTCTGCAGATCATTTGGTAGCAATGAGTGGCATTACGATGCCATTGTGAGGTTGCACAGAACAACCATGTTCGGCGGGCTTCAAAACTGTGTCCTCCTTGGTCCATAATGGTCCCAACATAATCGATGACATCACTATATCAACTCCAATGTCCTATAATTTTTCATAACATCTCTGCCTCTTATTTCATGAACTTGATTTGTTTTGAGACAATATGATCAGAAAAAATATTTGATGGTGTACTGGAGGGGTCAGCCTTTTTTGGACGCAGGACTGAAGAGAGTGCTAGGCTGGTTGTTGTCGCTGCTACCAAATGCGGAAGGAAGTATGATAATGGCATTGGGAACCTTGACAAAGATTGACAAAGATTCATAGAAAGTATTTCTCTCCATAAGGTGGTTATTTTGCAAAGCTAAATGACCCCTTCTCCACTGCTACAAAAGCCTTTTAGTTTTGGGACTGCTAGATATCCACACTTAGCCAAGGGTTAAATTACTGTCGGGCATTTGTGTTCACCGTCAGATAAGCATATAACCGACGGGTCACCGTCGGAAATCTCCCGTCGGTGATGCTCGGTCGGCCATTACTATATTGGCCGACGGTACAGTCAGTTAATAGGTTAGCTGACGGCATAAGGCCAACGGTGTACTGTCAGGCATATGTTGGTCGCTGGTATTCTCCCTAGCCCTTGCCTAAAGTACTTGCCGAAAGTGTACCGTCGGAGTAATCATAGCCGAGGGGTCATAGAAACCGTCGGTTACTCGTATACCCAAAAGTTGCAATTACATGTTGGTATTGTACTAGTCCAAGAAATTTGTATGTGTGAATGTTTAGAATATGATCATGGTGGCTTGGTGGTTTAATATTCTATTTACCCGTTAATTGCGTATTTTCATAACTGGAAAAATAATGAAAAAGATACTAGGATAACATCTTCCACAACAGAATGTACATACCAACACTAGCGCATATTTCATCATTCAAATAAGTACACAGTAGTTTGAACTACCGGACATTTTTCGCACGAGAAAAAGACAAGAACAACTTTGAAAATTCCACACAACATCACTAGGCAATGACGTTTCCAAGCTCTGAAGTACTTTTTTTTGTAGTCCTCCCCATGGATAGCATCATCCTCATCATTGATGGTACCATCAAATCATCTTTGTCATTCCAAGCCGAGATAAAAAGAGCATGTATAATCACGAAAAGCAGAAGAGTTGAGCTTGCTACAAGTTTCAGCAACAACTAGCTTACACACAAAGTAAAACAAAATACTTAGAACTCAAGTTTGACAAACATGTAGCTGGGTTGTAGTACTTTCGATAGTACGTCAGGGAATTTGTTTAACATTTTGTTCAGTGCGTCAATATATAGACATATTTAAAACAGCAAACTGTATAGAGCCACTCACACTACGGGGACGCGCGCGCTACGCCGAGGGCAAAAGGCCGTCGGCGTAGGCCAAAATACTCTCGGCGTATGGTACGCCGAGGGCTGCTCTTGGCGTAGCCTCCTCGGCAAAGATCTCCCTCGGCGGAGCACACTCAAGCCGTCGGCGTATCGAAATGCCGTCGGCGTATGCTACGCCGAGGGCTTTGCCGTCGGCGTAGCGGCCGTCGGCATAGCCTGTCGGCCGGTTGCAAAAACTTTTTTTTTATTTTTTTTCTCAATTTTTTTATTCTTTGAATTGTTTCACTTGTTAATCTTCTACTTTAAACATTTTTAACACTAATTATACTTAATATTTGATTAAATTCCAGACTTAGTCAAACTTCCCAGCAGGTCACCCATCCTAATACTACTCCAGCTTCAGAACACTTAACTTCCTCGTTCCTTCAGAATCTGTTTCCACAAAGTAATTCATACATTGGTGTCAATACTGTGATATCAATCCTATTAACTCTTATATCATCATGTCACATGTTTGTATTTTTTGAAATTACAAACAATAACTTTAGTAAATATTAATGAATAAGTAAAAATATTATTGAATTCAAATAAAAATATAATAATTTTATTTATTTGTATTTTCTATTTAATATAGAATAATTAATATCTTTAAATCTGTAAATCGAAATTGAACAAATAATATGTCTAAATTGATCAGAAAAATGAGAGGAATCCAAATATGATATCCATATCAACTAATCACAAACCCTCCATTTTTGAATTAGCTATTTGATGGTTGCTTTAGAAAATCCCCTTTTTGCGCTCGGATAATGAAAAATGCCTTTTTGGTGCGATGAAAAGGAAAACTTGCATTGGATCTTTGATAAAATAGCATATTTTGAACCTAAAAATGATTTTTGTAAAAAAACATGAGCATCGGATCATGTACCTGTAGTTCATATCTGACCCACTTCCTCCCGATTCGGCAGGAATTTGTCTTTTTCACCAAAGGTGGACGGAAAGGTTTCGGATCCCCCTGTTGGGACATTGTACATATAAGGTGGTATAGTATTTTTTGTAAAATGTGGTGGTAGTATTTTGAATTAGCCATTTGGTGGTTGCTTCACAAAACCGTCCGTTTTTTATGCTCGGAAAATAGAAAATGGCTTTTTGGTGCGACGAAAAGGAAAACTTCCTCCTGCAACATTGTTCGCCATCCCATGATGCATGTGTATGCATAATATGGACACATTATCACAAACTATGCCTTTATTCTAGCCATAACATTGGTCATTTGACCCGAAATCCAAGAAACCTCGAATAAGATAGGTCATTTTGTGAAGGTTTTTTTAGACATAATCAATATATCAAGTTTGCTATTTTTCCTTATAACTATGTCACATAATATGACACCACGCGAAGGTTTCACATTGTTTCGGTCGTTTTTGAATTTTTTATGCCCGTTTTAAACTATCGTCAAACTTTGTCGAAGAGCGGACATAAAGATTCTTAGCTCGGGGCCGAGCCTCGCTAAACTTTCATTGAACCTAAAAATGATTTTTGTAAAAAAACATGAGCATCGGATCATGTACCTGTAGTTCATATCTGACCCACTTCCTGCCGATTCGGCAGGAATTTGTCTTTTTCACCAAAGGTGGACGGAAAGGTTTTGGATTCCCCTGTTGGGACATTGTCCATATAAGGTGGTATAGTATTTTGGTAAAATGTGGTGGTATTATTTTGAATTAGCCATTTGGTGGTTGCTTCACAAAACCGTCCGTTTTTTATGCTCGGAAAATAGAAAATGGCTTTTTGGTACGACGAAAAGGAAAACTTCCTTCGACAACATTGTTCGTCATCCCATGATGCATTTGTATGCATAATATGCCTTGATTCTAGCCATAACATTGGTCATTTGACCCGAAAGCCAAGAAACCTCAAATGAGATAGGTCATTTTGTGAAGGTTTCTTTGAGACATAATCAATATACCAAGTTTAATATTTTTTCTTCTAACTATGTCACATAATATAACACCACACGAAGGTTTCGCATTGTTTCGGTCGTTTTTGAATTTTTTATGCCCGTTTTAAACTATATATAATGTTTTATATTTTACTTAATTTTTATTTATAAATGTGTAATATTTGAGTGTATATAGATAGGTCTTATTTTTCTGCAAATTTTGATATATTATTTGTATTTTTCCGAACTAGAATAAGTTAGTTATGATTTTTTAATGTTTAATGAGATAAAATAAAAAATAGCTACGCCGAGGGCATCCATCGGCGTATGCTACGCCGAGGGCAGCGGTCGGCGTAGCATAGAATATGCCGAGGGCAATTTTACGCCGACGGCTGCTTGGCGGGGCTGGCCTGGACGATGACTACGCCGACGGCCCCGACGTTTGGCCGTCGGCGTAGCTTCCCATTAATTCATGTAGTGTCACTTTGATTTGTCTGCGCATTCTCTATTAATTCTCCGGTAATTAACCACAGAAGGCCTTCTAGTATCTGAAAGTAAATGGATAAGAATCGCAGCGGGTCATACGGGATTACAAGACAAATATATATGTCTAACATGCAGACCAGTCAGATTAAATGCAAACTATCAGGATACGTACGTTTCTCGATTAGCAAAACACAACGAAACAGAGATCGAATCTGCTGCCCACCCTCGCTCCTTACGAGCGCACAGCCAGGACTCGTGCGTGAGCAGATTACAGATCACAAACCCTACATTTTTGAATTAGCTATTTGGTGGTTGCTTTAGAAAATCCCCTTTTTGCGCTCGGATAATAAAAAATGCCTTTTTGGTGCGATGAAAAGGAAAACTTGCATTGGATCTTTGATAAAATAGCATATTGTGAACCTAAAAATGATTTTTGTAAAAAAACATGAACATCGGATCATGTACCTGTAGTTCATATCTGACCCACTTCCTACCGATTCGACAGGAATTTGTCTTTTTCACCAAAGGTGGACGGAAAGGTTTCGGATCTCCCTGTTGGGACATTGTACATATAAGGTGGTATAGTATTTTTGTAAAATGTGGTGGTAGTATTTTGAATTAGCCATTTGGTGGTTGCTTCACAAAACCGTCCGTTTTTTATGCTCGGAAAATAGAAAATGGCTTTTTGGTGCGACGAAAAGGAAAACTTCCTCCTGCAACATTGTTCGCCATCCCATGATGCATGTGTATGCATAATATGAGCACATTATCACAAACTATGCCTTGATTCTAACCATAACATTGGTCATTTGACCCGAAAGCCAAGAAACCTCGAATAAGATAGGTCATTTTGTGAAGGTTTTTTTAGACATAATCAATATATCAAGTTTGCTATTTTTTCTTATAACTATGTCACATAATATGATACCACGCGAAAGTTCCACATTGTTTCGGTCGTTTTTGAATTTTTTATGCCCGTTTTAAACTATCGTCAAACTTTGTCGAAGAGCGGACATAAAGATTCTTAGCTCGGGGCCGAGCCTCGCTAAAATTTTATTGGATCTTTGATAAAATAGCATATTATGAACCTAAAAATGATTTTTATAAAAAAAATGAGCATCGGATCATGTACATGTAGTTCATATCTAAAAAACTTCCTACCGATTCGGCAGGAATTTGTCTTTTTCATCAAAGGTGGACGGAAAGGTTTCGGATTCCTCTGTTGGGACATTGTCCATATAAGGTGGTATAGTATTTTGGTAAAATGTGGTGGTATTATTTTGAATTAGCCATTTGGTGGTTGCTTCACAAAACCGTCCGTTTTTTATGCTCGGAAAATAAAAAATGGCTTTTTAGTGCCACGAAAAGGAAAACTTCCTTCGACAACATTGTTCGCCATCCCATGATGCATGTGTATGCATAATATGCCTAGATTCTAGCCATAACATTGGTCATTTGACCCGAAAGCCAAGAAACCTCGAATGAGATAGGTCATTTTGTGAAGGTTTCTTTGAGACATAATCAATATACCAAGTTTGATATTTTTCCTTCTAACTATGTCACATAATATAACACCACGCGAAGGTTTCGCATTGTTTCGGTCGTTTTTGAATTTTTTATGCCCGTTTTAAACTATATATAATGTTTTATATTTTACTTATTTTTTATTTATAAATGTGTAATATTTGAGTGTAGATAGATAGGTCTTATTTTTCTGCAAATTTTGATATATTATTTGTATTTTTTCGAACTAGAATAAGTTAGTTATGATTTTTCAAAGTTTAATGAGATAAAATAAAAAATAGCTACGCCGAGGGCAGCCGTCGGCGTAGCATAGAATATGCCGAGGGCAATTTTACGCCGACGGCTGCTTGGCGGGGCTGGCCTGGACGATGACTACGCCGACGGCCCCGACGTTGGGCCATCGGCGTAGTGACCGGCCGTCGGCGTAGCTTCCCATTCCTGTAGTGTCACTTTGATTTGTCTGCGCATTCTCTATTAATTCTCTGGTAATTAACCACAGAAGGCCTTCTAGTATCTGGAAGTAAATGGATAAGAATCGCAACGGGTCATACGGGATTACAAGACAAATATATATGTCTAACACGCAGGCCAGTCAGATTAAATGCAAACTATCAGGGTACGTACGTTTCTCGATTAGCAAAACACAACGAAACAGAGATCGAATCTGCTGCCCACCCTCGCTCCTTACGAGCGCACAGCCAGGACTCGTGCGTGAGCAGATTACAGATCCCGAACTCCACCAAAACGAAGACCCATCATCTCTCCCTTCATTCATCTCCAATCAGAGCATAATGGTGGTTCGTGGGAGGGGAAGGAGGGTGCAGAAAATAGGGATACCTTGCCGCCTTGCGTTCCTTTTGGTTGCAGCCCGGACTGGTCGTCGCAGTGGAATCAGATGAAAGCACTCCGTCGGATCGAAGCCAAGGGACTCGCTCCGCCTGGGTACTGCCGGAGCGGAAGCAGGGGGACGCCCCTTGACTTGAATTGACTTGACTTGTTGGTTCGATCCTTTAGAAGTACACAATACTAAATTTTATTCGGCCGTCACATTTTTTCAAAGCCACTTGATTTTTGGGCCAAACTGTCCTGGAAATTTCCATTTATTTCCTAGCATTAAAACATATATCACTGAGCATCAATATTAACAGATTGTTATTATTGTTCCTGTTGGCTATTTGATCTTATAATCAAGAGGTACAATTGGACAGTGGGCCATTTCTATGCATAAATGAGAGTTGCATTTGAACCGTCGACTGTTTAATGTTACCTATTGGCTATAACAGCTAATACCCGACCATGGAAGTATAACTGTTGGGCAATAGAATGGATAGCCGAGAGTTGAGTTTTCCCTGTTGGTAAACTTACACTACCGTCGGTTATTGTCAGTCATATCCGAGAGGTTGATGATAACCGTCAGACATTAATGCTACCGACGGTTATTAATGTATTAGCCGACGGGCCGTCGGTTATTACATGTCACCGTCGGAAATGAGGAGATTTCTAGTAGAGGGAAAATGGTGAAACATAAATTTTTCTATCCGAGGCATATACTTGCCCATGTACCTACACCACAAATGATCTGATTTAGTTTTGTAAATAATGTGAAAGCCCATTTGAATTGACCTTTGATTAGTTTAGAAAAGTTACTTACACTGATTCCCATTTTGTTTATGTGGTTCTCTATATTGCAGAAACGTATTCCAAGACCCATCCAAGTAGGCAGTCCATGCTGTTGAAAGGTCTGGCTTGGAGCATGTGTGATAGGTTTGGCTTGAAGTGAAGGGACTTTGTTATTAAAATAAAAAAGGAAGGAGTGTTTCCTTGGTTTGTTAAAATACATGTAAACTGATCTCTGACATACCGTTTCATAAATAAAACCACAGTTACTGATCACCTCTACTCTATCCCTTGGTTGATGACCTTTGTCGGTGCGAAAATCTTCTTATACTCCAAGGAAACCGGTTTCATTAGATTTATCTTTGCCGTGGATTAGAATATTTTTAGTGTCTTGTGGAGCACAATAAAAGTGTTGTGCCGGAGCATGTAGTAAAACACAAGCAGATGTGAAAGCCAATCGAACGGAGGAATAATAATTTCAGCTTCATCTATACAATACAAAATGCTTCATGATTTTTATTCGTAGCAACGAACAGGTATTTTTCTAGTTTTTTTTTAAAAGTATCAAACGATACGAACAGCCAACTTTGGCTGCTAGTGCCTTCCAAAGAAGGAAAAAATAGAGGCTACTCGTGAGGTGTAGAGAACTACTTGGACTCTTTGCTCTGGCCGATACAATATCTTAGCCGTTTATGTGGACTTGTGTTGTAAATCAGAAATTACAAAAAAAAAAAAATCTTTCCAGGATAAATGTGGATTTCCTCCAAGCAGCCGATGCATGGTACGTGATTCACGGAGGTACTTCTAGGAAGGAAATCGATATTAGGGAAAGCTTTTTCCTGTCTATTTAGCCCTCATCTTGTTTTGTCGAGAATTGACTTCATCGGAGACTCAATGGATGATAATCTTGGCGCCGCCGCCGACAGAGAAGACGACCACCAGGCCGGCGGGGAGGATGCGGTGAAGGCGAAACAGAGGCCCGACTTCGAGCCGACGGAGGACGAGCTGGTGCTGCATTTCCTCCGTCCGCAGCTGCGCGGGTTCCCGACGCGCGTGCCGGGCGCAGTGGTGGAGGCGGACCCCTGCGCGGCGGCGCGGTGGGAGCTGCTGCCGCGGCACGGCCTGCGGGACGAGGGCTATTTCTTCGCGGCGCGGCGGCGGAGGAGGAAAGTGCGGCGAACCCCTGCGGGCGGCGGGGGCACGTGGATGCACAGCCTGACCAAGGAGGACGGGCGGTCGGTGACCGAGATGGGCGTGGTGGCGCGGTGGTCCAGGACGACGTACTGCTTCTACGTGGTCGACGGGGAGGAGGGGAGGCGGAGCACCGGGTGGATGATGTCGGAGTACGAGATCAGGTGCTACCGGCGGGACGACGAGGGCGAGGAGAACGATGCTCTGCCACATCCGGAGGAGCAGCAGGACCACCGGTGGCAAACCGGCCAGCCGAAAGCTCTTGCCTGTTTAGCGAGCTACCTGGCCGATCGACGACGGGCTCGTACACGTACGTGATCTGTTTGTGCCTCCATGGCCCCTTCTGCAATCTCCGTGAAGCAAAGCATGAATATAACATGTACTCCCCCTTCTAGTTTTTACCTGAGTCAAATATAATTAAATTTAACCAATTTTATAAAAAAATATATAAAATATATTACATCAAATTGATATATCATGAAACTAAATTTAAAAACAAATCTAATGATATCAATTTAATGTCATAAATCTTGATACGTTTTCCTAAAAAAGTTAGTCAAACTTTACTGAGTTTGATTTAAAACAAGATTAGAAGTACACTTATTTGCGGACGGAGGAAGAACAGTATGATAAACTTGTCCATTTTGAAAAAAACTAGCTTTGCTATATCTCTACTATCTAAAAAAGAAGTGGGTGTTCCGCACTACGTCGAATTCCTTCGTCGCGTTTCTCTCAGCTGCCCCGCTCGTACCGCTTGCCCCGCATACGCTCAAATGGGCCAAGCCCAGCACGTGTTGTTTTCCCGTGAAGTTTTTCTCAGAGTCAACCATCAATCAATCCCCGTTATTTTCGCCTCCATCATCGCTTCGGTGACTGCCCCCGTGACTGTAGAGTTCGACTTCAAGGCATACATGGGAGGAGCGGGCGACCGTGAACCTGCGATGGACGCGGCTGTCCGGCCAGCGAGCTCCCCGGGGTGCTTAACGACGCGACGCGATACACGCTACTGATGTAAGAATCTGCTAGGACTTCTCCTTCTCCGTCCTCGATCCCCACAGCTCCCTCTCTCTCTCAGGAGTATGGGGAGGCCGCTGCTGCCCATAACCAAGATTATAGGATTGGTCAGATCTGGAATATGGAGACCCCTGTGGTGGCGATGGCCTTCATTGATCTTGTCTTCTACCTCGAGCAATGGCATCCTCTTAATTGCAGTAGGGTCGAATCCTTTCAGGGTGTCGGCTCCCTGATGCATTCAGAATTTTAGATCCCTGTTGTAAGTGGACCCCTTGTGCTTGTATTCTATGCATTTGTTAAATACATATGTGAATATTTGTATGCTGTCTAGAGCGACTGGGTGAGATTAACCATGAGAAGATGGAAAAGGATACGGATCCAGATCAGATAGATAGGAAAGCTTCATGGATACGAAGGTGATTAGTTTTGCTTGGTTTGTACGGTCCTGTCTATTTCTTAGGGATTTTTTATGTGTCCCTTCTTTTTAGTGAAGAGGCACTCCGTGCTTTTTTCCTACCAAGGCTGGTAGTTATTCCTCTTCTTGATTGTTATGTGTGTCGTGATATCTAATCCTCAAAACTTCTATTTCTTTCTTTCTTTCCTATATATGTGTTACCTAATCCCTACTTACGTGCTAACACCCAGGGAAATATCGAGGCATCTCTTTTAATACCATTAGAAATCTGTGTAGGTTCTTACAATGTTGTTTCGTATTGCTAGCATGTATGTGTTGCCTTGCCTCTTCCTATGCTATATACTGTTCTTCTTATGATGGAATATTAGTCTGAGCCATAAGAGGTACGTTTCCATGGCGAGCGGGTGGGCCTTCATATTCCCTTTTAACCTGCACCATCTCTCTTGTAGGGCCTATTCATGTGATGAGAATATGATTTAACTTGCAGGTCTATTCAGAGGCATATGCGCTACCAAAATATGATTTCACATCAGGTGCTATTTTCGGTTTTGCAATGGGAAACATGGAAGGAGAAGAACCATTGTCTTCATCAGTGCGTACCACTGACGTGTGGTGAGCTATCTAACCTTGCCCTTCTTTTAGATAGTAGAGATTGGTTATTGTGAACATTTTTTGGCTTTATCCATTGCAGGAATGCAGTATACAAATGGATGTGCCAAGCAGCAAAAATATTCAGATGCAGTAATTTTTACAATTCATATGTGGGATGAAAAAAATAGGGTAAGAAAAGAGAACAACTTAGTGCATTTGATCTTCAGTGTAGGATACTGGTAAGTTGGTCCGGCTGCATATTTTTTGTGCCAACTTTCCAGTTGATACTTCACTGGCAACAAACATTAAAGACTTAATAATGATGCTTTTTGTCAATAGAGTTTGATTTTGAAAAAGGATTCAGAAGTTTCTGATCCACTAGAACTGCTTTTAGTTGATTCGTGAACTGCTCTCAGGTTTGACCACCATTTGTTGGTAGCTCAGCCTTGCTAGCAGATGAACCTCCAGGCTCAAGGGGCAGATGACCTTGCTGATCTGGTCAACCAAATTGGGGGCCTTCGAGAAATGTTCACGGTGACATGCACGCCATCTCATACGCAGTCATCGAGTCCAACCACCGCGCAACAAGGTCTACCTCAAGGTATGGCTCATCGCTCCTCTCTCTCTAATATAATCTGAGAAAGAGGAGAGGGTTCCGTTTTCTGCAGCTGCCGTGCTACGTCGCCTCCTTTATCCGTCTGCACCCCTCCCTTCATCACTCCTCCAGCCCACCCCTCACTCGTGTTAACTGTGCCGACATGTGGGCCATAGTTCGTCCCATGATCGTGCCCCTTTTCCTGGCGGACTGCGACACTGCATGGGTGTGGCGCCACACCAGATCGTGGTGTTGCTCGCACGCCCACGCCGCCCACGCCGTGTGTCAATCAACCGGCGGCGCCCTCTCTGCCTCGAGATTCGCTGGCGGTGACGTCCCCTCCCCCTACATCGCACGCGTTCGGTGGAGCTGCCACCGTCCCTCGCATTGTGCACGTCGACGGGGCCCTGGAATACTGCCGGTCTTCGACAAGAATCGATGCGGTGCAGCTCGCTGGATTCGTGTAGCGACAAGTTGAGGAAGGCAGCAAACCTTCAATACCGTCAAAATTGTTGTCTCAAAGACTGAAGGTGGGGCAGTCGGGGGTATGGTTTGAACGAGGCTTGAAAGTTTGGAAGTCCTGAACATATTTCACCTCAGAACTTCTTGTATTTCTTCATCATGCAGGATCATTTCAAGAAGACCAACTTCCCCATAACTCTCAAGTACATGGATCCAGCATGCGTGATCCCTACAGTTCAGCCAAACTCCTCCGACAACGTGTACTGCACTCTGGTTACACACAGCGTCCTCCATGGCGCCATTGCAGGGTACACTGGCTACGCCATCACGCATGTAAACCACATATATGCTTACACGACATTCTACGTAAGTCCATGAAACTGCAATCAATCTTGCGTTCAGTCTTAGTATCCACCGAGAAGCAGAAAAATGTTGTGATCACTGATAGGATGTTGGCGAGGGTGCTATGCTCGACGAACCAGCCCTTCTTCCTGAGCCACGAGGATGTCGAGAACATGAAGCATGACGATCACGAGCGCCACCACCAGCACAATACGCAGCTCCTAGATGGCTCACTGGCGAAGTGCTCACCCAACTGCAATGGGTCAGCAACGCCAGTGCGAGAGAGGCACACACTATTTAGATGGATATATTGAGCATGTGTAATTACCACTATCCCTTTTTAACCTTCTCTTGTGATTTTTAGGTGGCCTTGTAGAGAAATTTATCCAGAGAGCTAATATATCATATAAAATAAGTGTTCTACAGTAGAAATCTCTGGTGATAGAAGCTCAGTTTTGGAGACTACAAAAGGCTTAGTTTTGGATTCAATCTTCTCTTTTTACCACAACAGTTTTTTTTGCAGCACTTAATGAGGGATAATGGGCTCAAGAGCAAGAAGTTTGCACGGTCTGCAGATGGAGCTGATGCACAAGTTGATGCACGCTAGCTCTATAAGAACTTATCTGAGAAATCCATTATTAGACATTCACTCCTTCAGTAACAATAGCAGCAAACAAATAAGCCAATTCAAAATAATAGCCTAGCTGCTTGTTACAACTAGAATTTGCATTTTAGGCTTGTTGATTGGAGCATTTTCTGAAACTTTTGTTGGTCATGCAGCATTTGCGGTGGAAGGGCAAGTGAAATTGAAGAATAGTTCGTGCCAACTAATAAAATATTGATTGAGAAATTTAAGGTATTTCGGCATCAAGTCTTTTTTTTTAAATACACCTTTAGACTTGAGCTTGCCATGCGGAATGGAGTTATGCTTTGTTTTGACAGCCTGTGGGCGGAAGAAGAAGTAGCGGACACGGCCATGGAATTGAAACCTGACATACTTATATCGCTATATAATAATACAACATACAGGATATACCTCAAACCTAAATGTTTAGTATATTTTACGTGTTGCAAAGGGACAACCAGGGGGTGAACTAAGGGTAGGGTTTGGCGGGTTGAGCGACCTTTGGGACAAAGTTTGGGCCGCGCTGGTGTTTTTCTTTCGAGAGTCGGGTTTTTCTCCGTTTGTATTTTCGAGAGTCGGGTTGATTGACCTTTGGGCCAAAGTATTATTCATTCATCGACAAACTATATGTATTTGATTTCTTAGTACTGAAGTCTTGTAAATAATGCAGTTTGTAAATACCACTCTTTTCATACTTTAAATAATACAAGGGCATCTTCTATTTATCTTTCTGATTCCCACTTACTCCATTGCCTTAACTTTTTCTCAAGTAATTCTATCATTCTCACTCCTAGATGACCAATGGACAAGGGGGACAAGTTGGACCAGATGCCTGGTGATATGGAAGTACAAAATAAGTATAATGGGTCATATGGAAAAAAAGTAAGCTTTCTGCTCTATATATTCAAGGTAGTAATACTAATGATGTTGCTCTGTATATTCAAGGTAGTAATATAATGATGTGTTCCTCAGTGTAGTAAACAACTTGGAACTATCAGATCCTTATTATGCACTATTTAGGAGGTAGAACTTTTTGGTATTGCAGTGCAAATTGCATCTTATCTCTGAAGCAAGTATTCCTTATCATCTTTTTGGTTTGTAAGAACAATTTGTATGATAATCTTAGTTCGTATGCTATCAGTAGTGTGTCTTTTCAGATCTAGAGGTAATTTTCTAAAACTGAACTAGCGACTTAATATGTTTCTGGATATAGAACAAACCTACCTTACTTGATAGCTAGACTTTATGAAGGATTCTATTTTTTAATGAAATAGTTATTCGTGTTGCTTGATGTTGTATCAGAAGAAATTAGTGTCAACTATGTGGAACAATGGAGCAACATTTGAAGAAGAGGGGCGCCGAACATTGAAGAAGGCAGCGCTAAGGAGAGTGTCGGCCTGTGAATGAAGGGAGTTAGTCGTGTGGCACACGAGTTAGAGAAATTGGAAATAGTTGTTTAATTGGTCCGTACAAAAAGAGAATAGTTTATTGAATGCATCAAGGCTGAGAGGTTTCCACCGCGTGATGGTTGACCAATATCACCAAGTATACATCAATATTTAGTAAATAATAAAAAACCTCATGGGTTGTGCAAAGTGCTTATAGACTTGCTTGTTGAATTCAGTTTGGCGTGTTTTTATCGGTTACTATATTGTTCACGAGAGAAAAAATATGGTTGACCTATATCTCCAAGTATACATTAATATTTACTGGATAATCAAAAAGCTTATGGTTTGTGTGAAATGCTTATTACTGAAGCTATATATTATTCGCCCGTAGCAACGCACGGACATTTTACTAGTATATATATATATATATATATATATATATATATATAGAGAGAGAGAGCTATTTGACTCCCTTGAAGTAGAATACTTATTGTGCACCCCCACCCGACCTGGCACCAGCCAGCGCGGTGCGACACGCTCCGCCAGCCCACGTAACAGGCGACGTAAAAAAACAACACATGCGACATAACAAAAGGTTTGACTGGAGCGTGATCCCGCGGGACGTGACGAAATTGCATGCGACGTAAGAATTACAAGGCAGACATAACTAATTTAGATTTGAATGTTAGGTGAGCCACGAATGCATGTATTACAAAATAATTTGGTCCATCGCTAGCTAGCTCCATCATCCACCACCGCAAGGAAACAAGGTTGTTTTGCCCTGGAACGAATTGATGTAAAGATGTTGATCCAGCGTAAGAACAGAGCTTGGAGCCCCCATACAATAGGAACACTTTGCACTAATCGAACCAGCGATATAAGAAATCAAATTGGGAGACGATGAAAGAAACTTGGGAAATATCAGCAACACAGGGTCAAATAACTGAATCTAAAATGCAATATAAGAACGCAAGGTTTTTCTTGAGATTTTATAGTACAAATGATGATATACCAAGATGTACCACGTCCTCAACACAAGTTCACAATATTACAATAGCACGACACCATCGGATGCCATAAGGACATTCTGCTTGGCTACATAGTCTGCCATACAATTACAAAGCATGATTACAAAAGACACAATCTTCAAGTCAGCAAAGAAGAGTTTGCTTCAATGTCTTGGCATCACTTTTTGTAACCACTCTACCACTCAAGAACCTGATGCGAGTTAAGGGCTTGGATCGAGCAATGCCTTCTGCATGAATTACATTAGACAAACTTGCAACTGTTTCATAACTGCAGCCCATATAATCACATGATGATAGCACTTGCAAAAGCTCAACTAGCCTCACAATAGAACCATCATCTATCTTCAAATAATACGACGGGACAACTTTTGTTCAGAACATAAAGGTAACTAAGAAGAAAGGCCAATGATCAAGAACATAAGGCTAATATGTCACTTCGACATAACCACTAGAAGAAATGTTACATCAATTACATCAATGATATATAAAGGTATTACTCCAGAGAATAATGGAAGTTAAAAACTATTGTTACAAAACTTTCATATTCGGTATAAACTAGAAGAAGCTACTCCCTCCATTTAGAAATATAAGATGTTTTAGGTTTGTGAAGGAGATGTATCTAGACACCTTTTAGTGTATAGGTTCAAACGAATCTAGACACTAAAAGGTGTCTAGATACATCTTATTCATAAACCTAAAACATCTTATATTTTCAAACGGAGGGAGTACATAGTATTTGTTTGGCCACAAAACAAAGTGAGCTATAGAGTGTTGATTGGAGAAACATAGCTATGACGAACACGATATGCAAACAAATGAATGAAAGAACTGCAAAAAATGTATCAGAAAAATGACAGCACAACTATCAGTTTACGGCTTGTGCAGGTTAAATGATGTCTTCTTGATTGTATTCCTAGTACCGATGCATCAAAAATGGGGGCACACTACTCTTAGAACATACATAAATATTTCAAACAAAAAGAAGTCAAGTGAAACTCAGATAAACATTCATATAAATGAACCAGCCTTCACACATACTAGATACCCCACACAGGAAGGCGTTCAATGTTGATACCAAAAAGATAAGTCAAGCTAATCTATCGACATGCCCAAGAGGAAGCACATGGTTGTATAATAGTAAGAAAATTAAATTAAATTAAATAAATTTGTAAGGCACATACCATTGGCACATTGTTATGATTCAATCCATCTGTGTGACGACCATGTATTATGCCATAACGATTCAGAGCGGGATCAATCCCGCGTTTCAGCCAGCTATGAGTAGGTATATTTTAAGGAACTATAAAGACGGATCCTTTATTCTGTTCATCAGCTCCCAAGTCACTGAGACAGAAGTTTGTATCTTTGTGCCGCAATGCATTATCACACATATCAACCATTAACCAGAAGAAATAGCGTGACAAGATGAGCTATAGGATCACCCATCGAAAACTGTTTTTCAGCATGCTGTCAAGCTCATCATCATCCCTAGTTCCATACTCCCTCCGTTAGGGATTATAAGGTCCGAGAGCTTTTTAAAAATGTTAGAAATTGTAAGTCCTCTCTTATTTATTATTCTCTCTCCTTCAATGCATGTTCACCTTTTTCTCTATCTTCTCTCATGCATGTGTAATTATTGGTGCATATAGTAGTAAAGAGGATGAGTTATTGATTTTCTTAATCCTATCAAAGTGGTCCATATGCCTTATAATCCCTAACAGAGGGAGTACATGCAAAGAAGCTCAGCATTACATAGTTCCAAGGCAAGGTACAAAACATCATGTTCAATACGACAAAAAATTTAGACAACATAGACACCAAAGGTAAAGAGTGCAAAGGAAGGTACTACAAAACAAAAGCAATCATCACAGTGCTAAGCTCTTGCAAGAGTATTAGCTCAGGTATGATCAACTGGAATGCTTTCCATATACATAATAATTAATTCTGCAGTCTTAAAGACTACAACCTGAATTGAAGTTATTTACCTATCTCAAACATTTAATCATTGCTAGAGTAAACAAACAAGTAATAATACCGAGACCATATTTCCCTCCTCCTGTCCTCTATCGATCTACTTGATCTGTACCTCCGCCACAACAAATGATGGAGGTTGAGAAGAGGATGAGTGTTGAGAGCAGAGACAATCCAACGTAGGCGACACACTGAGCAGAACCAATTATTTTTCTTGTTTATGTGAGCACAAATCATAACATAAGAACACAGGTGGACCTGAAAAGGACTACAACAGGGGCAATTGAGACGACGATGACGGCATAAAGGAAAACCACTCTGAAAATGCAACATATAACAGATGACCTCTACAGGCAAACCTGGATAAAACTTTACTCGTGTGAAAGAGCATCAAGCACTCGGTATACCGATTTCAGAATTTTATATGGCGTAGATACTATAATCTGTGTCACAAGAAAAGGATACTATAAGCTCGCCAAAAATCAGAGGAAGAACACCCCGCATCTCAAGCTTAGAGAAGCATTCCGTAAAAAACTTCGAGAAGCATGGCAATCAAGTATATTTGACAAGGCATTTCTAAGCAAGACCAAATAAAGAGCACTCGGTCATTCATTGCAACGAGGCCTAGTTTAAGTCATCATCCCACTAAATTGGAGGGTAGGGGTTGCTTGATAAATAACAATATAAATAAGTTATTTTTCTGAAGATCTCTCACCTCCATACCATGCCTCATCAAACAAGTGAATGCAAGTTTGAAGTTGCTCTCATGTAGTTTGATGTAGGTCTGGCTATGGAAACTTTAGTTGCCTTTGGGCCATGCAGATCTAAGCCATGGATGGTGGTTGTCTGTAGCTTCAGTGGTTGAATCTTGCCTCTGTATAGGGGGATTTTTTTGGGGGCTGTACAAAATAACTTGAATAGCTCAGTAAGATAAATATTAGAACTGAACCATAGTAGTAATACCACTTTCCTGATACTCTATGTTTATAATGAAAGAAGTTATAAGGGGCAAACTCATCTTTGAAGGTGAACTAAACTGGGAAAATGCATTCACTCTATTATAGTACTCTATAGTGATTCTGCAACCACAGACCTGAGATACTTCTTATCTCAGTATTGGCTACTATGTGTGCTACGTCTTGTTTTTAGCTAAACCGTTTTCTTTGATTATAACAACCCCAAAATCTTTATAATTGCACATGAACTGATTATCATATAACCGGCTTTTGTTGCCTAATCGTTTCACTATGACCGAGGTGACTTGAACTAGATCTAATAATTTGTAAATTATCATCATATATCCAATCTCGTGTTGCTTAATCTAATAGTGAACATTCAATGGAGGGAGCCGTAGGTCTGATTTGGAGAGAAGATCTTTTTAATTTGTCTCTGAGATGTAATCTTGTACATCACCAACCAGATCAGTAGCTCTATGCACAATTTTGTTCTGTCTTGGCAAATAGGAACGAGGCGCACACTATCAGATCTTATGGAGTCCCTAATAAAATCCATGCAGACAGACTGAACCGAGCAAAACTTTAGGTACCTAGGAAGAGGATGTGCAGAGGTCGCGGAAGTCACCAGTTGGAGACCCATGTGCGGCCTGGTAGAAAAGAAGCTGACCACACCACCATTTGCCGCCGATCCTGACGGCAGATAGCGCCGTCGCCGATTTCACCCGTTGTCCGCCGACCACGACCCTGCCGAGTACACGGTCAGCGCAGAGCTCACCCGTCGCTCGCCGGGTCACCGAGTCCTCCAGCCGCGGCACGCGCACCCGTTCCCTACCGACGTCGCGCCTGAGTTTCAATCTCCAAACTGCTCGCCGCCGGACACGCTCGAATAGAAACCCAGCACGATAAAAATGAGATGCGGCTGGGTAGTGGGCTAGCTACAAACGCCAGGACCGGGATAAAGAAAACAAACCGTCGCTGTAAAAAGGGTATGACAGGTGGCAGGGTGGATGCCGGCACCAACACGTTCGATCGAACCGTGTGGCGCTCCGACTCGCTGGACCGATCCGGGTGTAGAATAAGTTATTCTACGCCCAGGGTCTAATAGAGCTTATATATATATATATATATAACACGGATTTGCTATTTAGGATGCTACCAATGCACGTATGCGTTAACGTTGGATACAGAGAGTACGTGAACTAGCTGCCAAGATGAGAGAGAGTCAAAATCTTGCATGCAGTTAACGGTGTTATTTGCCGTTTGTAGAATGGCAAGATCAGACTATATTATAGCATACCAACCAGCCTCTATTGTTGTAAAATTTTCTACAAACTGCACGCGGTATGCTAGTTGTACTTGCATGCACTAGACCTGCTAGATGTACTAGTTGATGGGATGTGTGCCTGTTAGCATGAATCCTAGCATAAAAACATACAATAATTTCTGCAATAAAATCAACGTGGGAGTAGACCAACATATGAGTTGCTCAAATATTGGTCTACTCAATGGGTTACTCAAATATTGGTCTACTCAATGATCTAGATGTAGTGCTAATTTATATGCTAGAAAAATGGTCTGTTCAATGGTCTATATGTAGTGCTAGAATGCGTGCTAAAATTTTGGCCGGTTTAATGGTCTGAATGTATTGCAAGAATGCGTGCTGAAATTTTAGCCAGTTCAGTGGTCTACTAGTATTGCTAGCTCCATGCATGCATGAGCTGTTGCTAGTTTGCATGCATGTGCTAGCTTACATGTGTACTTGCATGTATTAGCAAATGCACGCAAAAATGCTCTTGATATAACATGGTGTAATGTTTTTCGTTAGATATTTTGTGTTCCTGCTGCTCAACTTCATGCTCTCTATAGAATATCCAATGGTTGGATTAGTATGCATAGGTATATATATATATATAATAGTGGACTATCTAGGATGCTACCTATGCATACTAATCCAACCATTGAATATATATATATATATATATATATATATATATCAACGTGGATTTGCTATCTAGAATGCTACCAATGCACGTAAGCGTTAACGTTGGATACAGAGAGTACGTGAACTAGCTGCCAAGATGAGAGAGGAGC
Organism: Avena sativa; assembly: GCA_916181665.1. Lineage (NCBI taxonomy): Eukaryota > Viridiplantae > Streptophyta > Magnoliopsida > Poales > Poaceae > Avena > Avena sativa. The sequence goes on from OV702296.1 coordinate 354,119,837, forward strand.
CAAAATCTTGCATGCAGTTAACGGTGTTATTTGCCGTTTGTAAAATGGCAAGACCAGACTATATTGTAGCATATCAACCAGCCTTTATTGTTGCAAAAATTTCTACAAACTACATGCGGTATGCTAGTTGTACTTGCATGCACTAGACCTGCTAGCTGTACTAGTTGATGAGATGTGTGCCTATTAGCATGAATCCTAGCATGAAAACATACAAGAATTTCTGCAATAAAACCAACGTGGGAGTAGACCAACATATGGGTTGCTCAAATATTGGTCTACTCAATGGGTTGCTCAAATATTGGTCTACTCGATGGTCTATGTGTAGTGCTAATTTACATGCTCGAAAAATTGTATGTTCAATGGTCTACATGTAGTGCTAGAATGCGTGCTGAAATTTTGGCCGGTTCAATGGTCTGAATGTATTGCTAGAATGTGTGCTGAAATTTTAGTCAGTTTAATGGTCTACTAGTATTGCTAGCTCCATGCATGCGTGAGCTGTTGCTAGTTTGCATGCATGTGTACTTGCATGTACTAGCAAATACATGCAAAAAAATGCTCTTGATGTAATGGGATGTGATATTTTTCGTTAGATATTTTGTACTTCTGTTGCTCAACTTCATACTCTCTATAAAATATCCAATGGTTGGATTAGTACGCATAGGTAGCATCCTAGATAGCCCATTATTTCTCATGTTTTTGGCCAACCGTGGTGATTTCTGGTATGCCGACACATGTTTTTGGCCAGCCGTGGCGATTTCTGGTGTGCCAACACGTGTTGTATCTCTAAGTTTGTACAATTTTGTGTGTGTTCTGGCTGCACTGTAGTGTTTTGTTGTGGTGGGCCAGGCCTAGATAGCGTTGACGTGTCTACGTGGTTCCTTTTCTCTTGGTGTTTTTTTGAATGGCCATGCCACGAACTTGTTGTCCTGAGGTTGGCGTTATCGTCGTAGGTTGCAGGAATTGATTTTCTCCTCATCGTTGCTTTCTTGGCACTACTTTCTTTTAGTCCATCATGACCCTTCTTTATCATGTCATTTCTTATTTTTATGCATCATTGCTATTTTGTTTCTATCACTGGTTCTCCATCATTGAATCCTCTTCATCATGTCGTTTCTTGTTTTTATGCATCATTGCTATTTTTTCCATCACTGGTTGTGTATTATTAATCTTTTGGTCTTGTGTATGATTGCTTCCCTAAGGGCATCTCCACCGGCGAGAAGCAAACGAACGATTCAAATGGTCTGTTTTAGTCCGTTTAGATTGGATCGCCGGCGCTTTTGGGTCATGGTTTGGCTTGTTCGGCTAGCAGCGCGACCAAAAAGGAAAAAAAGGGGATGCCAGCCCAAGAGAATGAGACCCATTATGTGTCCGCATCTGGCCAGCCTGTGGCCGCGTCTGTCCGAACAGACCCATCCGTTATCAGATCTGGGTCAGGAATAGATCGATCTGGTCTGATTAGTTCGAATAGGTCGTGTCGCTGTGGCGCCGTGAACATCTCTGACTCGAACAGGTTCACGTAGGCCCGTGGAGATGCCCTAACTTGACGCGTTTGTTGTTTTCTTGTTGCATTAGCTTTGATGCACTGTACATGATTGTGTAATTTGTTTGTACGTATTACTTCTCATAAGTTGTCGGACGGTATATGATTGTGCTTCATCGGCCCTCCGTATCATGCCAGTCTGATTTTACAGGACATCTATTACTTCTGATAAGTTATCGGACGGTGCGGTGTTGTTTTTCCTGTTTGTTTGCCGATGTGTGTAGTTCAGCGATTCGGTTTTGTCTCTATATATGAGATAGCCAGTGTGTTTGACGTGTCTTTGAATTTGCCTTTAGCGAGTCACGGAAGATCTAGGTCCATCCTCTTGCAACGATTAAATGAGAGGAAGGGGAGACCAAAGCAGCAACACCAGCGCCCTTCCACCGCCCCATCTCCTCCCCTACCAGCGCGCCGATGCCTCTTCCGTGGACGCGCTGCCCGCCTCCCTATGGCCGCGCTCCTCCTCCTTGGCGAGGACGCACCCCTGCTGCTTGGCGCGCTCCTCATGGTCGCCGCACCGCCGCTGTCAGGATGCGCCCCTTCTTCTTGTCGTGCCACCACGGTCGGTTCGTTGTCTCTGCCAACAAGCACCCTTGGACCGAGCCGGGCGTTTCTGTTCCTGAGATGCACGGCCGGGGGCGTCTGCAGGGCAGTGCCCAAGAGCTCGAGCGGTGCCCGGGCGCACGGAGGAAGCATGCGGAGAAGAGGAGGCAGGGCATGGCTGGAGGAGGAGGCCACATCGGCGCACGCAGGCTATCGAGCCCGCCGATGAGGAGGCGCGGCTAAGGGAGCTCGAGCGGACGATGCGCGACTACACGGATGCGGAGAAATCCGGGCGCGAAGGGTCCGGGCGGAGGCACTGCCGGCGAAGAGATGCCGGCGTGGACGCGAGGGAGTGGCGCCGGCCCTGCCGGACGTGCAGGAGAGGAGGCCCGTCGCCCCCGCCAAAGGCAGATCCGAGGGAAGGAATCCCAAGCGTCGCGATTTGGTTCTCGTGCATATGCACGAAGCGGGTGACGCGGTGCTGATGGCGGTGGCGTCATACATGGAGGTCGGCTTACCTCCGCGGGAGCGTGTCCAGCGCAAGGCGCGCTCAACCCTCTTTCCCTCTTCTCCACTGGCCTGAGCTCGTCTGGGAGCTGTAGGGGTTCGTATCATGGAAAACAAAAAAATTCTACCGCATACAAACAAACAAGCCAAGATCAATCTACTAGATTGTAGCAACGTGTCGATAGAATAACTCACCCTCGAAGATTCCAAAGTGTTTAACGAGAGCGGATTCTCGTGAGTGATGTAGTCGTACTCTTGCCGATCTCAAGATCGTGTAGACGATCCTTTCGGCGCCGCGTTCCGGCAGCGCTCCCGCAGTCGGTCACACGTTCGGTACTCAATGAAGACCTTCCTCTCCCTTGTTCCAGCAGGCAGCGAATGTTGTAGCACTCTCCTCGTGATTCCGGCAGCACAACGGCGTGGTACCGGAAGTAGAGGGGAGATCTCGCAGGGCTTCGCCTTAAGCCAGAGCGAGTATGGTGGACTATGAGAGAGCTCTTGGCGATCTAGGGTTTAGAGGCACCAAGGAGAGAGGGCTAGGCCGGCGGCTAGGGAAAGGGGAGAGCCCCAAGTCGGCGGCTAGGGTTTGCCCTAGGGCGGCGGCGGCTGCAAGAGGGGCCGGCGGCTAGGGCTAGGGTTTTAGTGGGGCAAGGTGTAGGTATAGAGGGGAACCCTTGCCCCTCCTTTTATAGGTGGGAGGGCACGGCCAAGGGGGAGGGAGTCCTCCCCCAACTCGGCCTCCTTGGCCGGTGGTGGAGGGAGAGGAACTCCTCCCCACAAGTAGGTTTCCTACTCTCCCTCCACCAAGCAAACTTGGCGTTTGACTTTTCAAATTGGCGTTTGACTTTTCAAACTAGGATTTGATTTATCCCTTTATTTTGCTTAGCGATGACACCTAGTACATGATGCAACCATTCCAACTTGTTATGACACATTCATGTACCCTTCCCCTCCGGAGTGCCGGACCTTCTGGAACCTTCTAGAACATTCCCGATGAAAACACCGGAATCATTCTCCAACCCCGAAACAGGACTTTCCTTATATGAATCTTATTCTCCGGACCATTCCGGATCTCCTCGTGATATCCCGAATCCCATCCGAGACTCCGAACAACATTCGGTCTCTTACTCATCATTCCATAACTACTCAACACCATCGAATCCTTAAGTGTGTCTCCCTACGGTTCGTGAATTATGCGGACATGATCGAGACACTTCTCCGAACAATAACCAATAGAGGAATCTGGAAATTCATATGGTTCCCACATATTTCTACGATTACTTTGCGATCGAATGAACCACTTACATACGATACCAATTTCCCTTTGTCTCACGATAGTTTACTTATCCGAGGTTTTGATCGTCAGTATCTCTGCATACCTAGTTCAACCTCGTTACCGATAAGTACTCTTTTCTCGTTCCCGTGATATGTGATCCCTTGTGAGCCAGTCACATGCTTGCAAGCCAATTGGATGACATTCCACCGAGAGGGCCCAGAGTATATCTATCCGTCATATGGATGGACAAATCCCACTCTTGATCCATGTATCTCGACCCATACTTTCCGAACACTCAATGCCACCTTTATAACCACCCAGTTACGGTGTGGTGTTTGATGTCATCAAAGCATCCTTCCGGTGATGGTGATATGCATGATCTCATGGTCGAAGGAATTAGGTTACTATGTATCAGAAAGCATATAGCAATTGAACTATTAAAATGACTTGATCTTTATGCTACGCTTATCTTTAGGAGTATGTCCATCATATCATTCTCCTAACGATATGATCTTGTTGTTAACAACATCTCAATGTTCATGATAAGGAAACCACAATCATTTATTAACCAACAAGCTAGTATTATGAAGAGGCTTTACTAGGGACTCTAATTTAGTTTACAAATCACACAAGTATTAATGTTTCCTGGTTAATACTATTATAGCATGAATGTAAACATTTATCATAAACACAAAGATATAATAATAACTACATTTATTATTGCCTCTAGGGCATATCTCCAACAGTCTCCCACTTGCACTAGAGTCAACTAATCTAGATTACATGGTAATATACCAAACACCCATGGCAGTTTGGTGTTGGTCATGTTTTGCCCTCGGGAGAGGTTTAGTCAACGGATCCGCCACATTTAGATCTGTGTGTACTTTGCAAATCTTTATGTCACCATCTTGGACATGTTCTCGAATAGCGTGAAAACGTAGCTTGATGTGCTTAAGCTTCTTGTGTGACCTTGGTTCTTGCGCATTGGCTATGGCGCCCATGTTATCACAGTAGATAGACATTGGGTCCAGCGCACTTGGAACCACAACGAGCTCTGTAATGAACTCCTTCATCCATATCGCTTCTTGTGAAGCCTCCGAAGCAGCTATGTATTCCGATTCAGTTGAAGATCTCGCCACAACGCTTTGCTTTGCACTCCTCCAGCTAACTGCTGCACCATTCAAAGTAAATACGTATCCAGATTGAGATTTAGAATCATCCGGATCGGTGTTCCAACTAGCATCGGTGTAACCATTAACAACGAGTTGTTCATCACCTCCATAAGAAAGAACCATATCCTTAGTTCTTCTCAAGTACTTAAGGATGTTTTTGACCGCTGTCCAATGATCCACTCCCGGATCACTTTGATATCTGCTAGTTAAACTAACAGCATATGCAATGTCGGGTCTAGTACATAGCATGACATACATTAGAGATCCTATGGCTGAGGCATAGGGAGTCTTACTCATCCTTTCTCTATCTTCCGCCATTGCTGGACTTTGAGTTTTACTCAAGGTCGTATTGGGCAACATGGGCAAGAACCCTTTCTTGCTATCTTCCATTCCAAACCACTTTAGAACTTTGTCCAAATATGTACTTTGTGACAATGATATTAGGCGTCTCGACCTATCTCTATAAATCTTTATGCCTAATATGTAAGCTGCTTCGCCAAGATCTTTCATTGAAAAACTATTATTCAAATATTCCTTGACACTATTAAGAAGGTCTACATCATTCCCAATCAACAATATGTCATCTACATATAGTATTAAGAATGCTACAGAGCTCCCACTCACTTTCTTGTAAATACAAGCTTCTCCATAAGTTTATATAAAACCAAAACTTTTGATTACTTTATCAAAACGTTGATTCCAACTTCGGGATGCTTGCTTCAATCCATATATGGACCGTTGAAGTTTGCATACCTTGTTAGCATCTTTAGGATCGACAAAACCTTTGGGTTGCATCATATACAACTCTTCATCAATGTCTCCATTGAGGAATGTTGTTTTGACATCCATCTGCCATATCTCATAATCATAATATGCAGCGATTGCTAACAAAATCCTCACAGACTTTAGCTTCGCTACTGGTGAGAAAGTCTCATCGTAGTCAACTCCTTGAATTTGTCGAAACCCTTTTGCGACAAGTCGAGCTTTATAGACAGTAACATTACCATCAGCATCTGTTTTCTTCTTGAAAATCCATTTATTCTCGACAGCCTTCCGGCCATCCGGTAAGTCCACCAAAGTCCATACTTGGTTTTCGTACATGGATCCAATCTTGGATTTCATGGCTTCTTGCCATTTATTGGAATCTGGGCTCATCATCGCTTCCTCATATGTCGCAGGGTCATCGGTGTTGTCCACCAACATGACACTCATAACGGGATCATACCAATCAGGAGTGGTACGAGTTCTCGTTGACCTGCGAGGTTCTGTAGCAACTACAACCGAAGTTTCATGATCATCATCATTAGCTTCCTCTCTTATTGGTGCAGGTGTAGGGGTTCGTAGCATGGAAAACAAAAAATTTCTACCGTATGAACACACAATCAAGATCTAATCTATGATCAAGCCAAGATCTATCTACTAGATTGTAGCAACGAGTCGATAGAATACTAACCCTCGAAGATCCAAAGCGGTTAACGAGAGCAGATTCTCGTGGGTGATGTAGTCGTACACTTGCCGATCTCAAGATCGCGTAGACGATCCTTCCGACGCTGCGTTCCGGCAGCGCTCCCGCAGTCGGTCACACGTACGGTACTCGATGAAGACCTTCCTCTCCCTTGTTCCAGCAGGCAGCGGAGGTTGTAGCACTCTCCTCGTGATTCCGGCAGCACGACGGCGTGGTATCGGAAGTAGAGGGGAGATCTCGCAGGGCTTCGCCTTAAGCCGGAGCGAGTATGGTGGAGTATGAGAGAGGGCCTTGGCGATCTAGGGTTTAGAGGCACCAAGGGGAGAGCTTGGCCGGCGGGTAGGGTTTGGGGAAATCCTAACTCGGCGACTTAGAGGATTCCCTAGGCGGCGACTGCACTGGAGGTGGCCGGCGACTTGGGGCTAGGGTTTGGGGTGTGAGAGGTGTAAGTAGAGGGGGCAATCTTGCCCCTTCTTTTATAGGTGAGAGAGCGCCGGTTGGGAGGAGGGAGTCCTCCCCCAACTCAGCCTCCTTGGTCGGCGGGTGGAGGGAGGAGGACTTCCTCCCCAAGTAGGTTTCCTACTCTCCCTCCACCAAGCAAACTTGCCGTTTGACTTTTCAAATTGGCATTTGACTTTTCAAACTAGGATTTGATTTCTTCCTTTATTTTGCCCAGCCATGATACCTAGTACATGATGCAACCATTCCACATTGTCATGACACATTCATGTACCCTTCCCCTCCGGAGTGTTGGACCTTCCGGACCCTTCTAGAACATTCCCGATGAAAACACCGGAATCATTCCCCAACTCCGAAACAGGACTTTCCTTATATGAATCTTATTCTCCGGACCATTCCGGATCTCCTCGTGATATACCGGATCCCATCCGAGACTCTGAACAACTTTCGGTCTCTTACTCATCATTCCATAACTACTCAACAATATCGAATCCTTAAGTGTGTCTCCCTACGGTTCGTGAATTATGCGGACATTACCGAGACACTTCTCCGATCAATAACCAATAGAGGAATCTGGAAATTCATATGGCTCCCACATATTTCTACGATTACTTTGCGATCGAATGAACCACTTACATACGATACCAATTTCCCTTTGTCTCACGATAGTTTACTTATCCGAGGTTTTGATCGTCGGTATCTCTGCATACCTAGTTCAACCTTGTTACCGATAAGTACTCTTTTCTCGTTCCCGTGGTATGTGATCCCTTGTGAACCAGTCACATGATTGCAAGCTAATTGGATGACATTCCACCGAGAGGTCCCAGAGTATATCTATCCGTCATATGGATGGACAAATCCCACTCTTGATCCATGTGCCTCAACCCATACTTTCCGAACACTCGATTCCACCTTTATAGCCACCCAGTTACGGTGTGATGTTTGATGTCATCAAAGCATCCTTCTGGTGATGGTGATTAACATGATCTCATGGTCGAAGGAATTAGGTTACTATATATCAGAAAGCTTATAGCAAATGAACTATATTAAATGACTTGATCTTTATGCTATGCTTAACTATAGGAGTATGTCCATCACATCATTATCCTAATGATATGACCCTGTTGTTAATAACATCTCTATGTTCATGATCAGGAAACCATGATCATATATTAACCAACAAGCTAGTTTAACAAGAGGCTTTACTAGGGACTCTTTTATGTTTACAAATCACACAAGTATTAATGTTTCCGGTTAATACAATTATAGAATGGTATGTAAACATTTATCATAAGTATGAAGATATGATAATAACCACTTTATTATTGCCTCCTGGGCATATCTCCAACAGTCTCCCACTTGCACTAGAGTCAATAATCTAGTTTCAAACCTTTGTGTATTCAACACCTATGGCTTTCTGGTGTCGTATGTACACGATTGCTAGTGGTCAACTGATCTCCGGATCTGACACTTCCAGGTCCGTGTGTAATTGCATGTCTTTGCGTCTCTATGCATCACTCATTCTCTAATGAGATGGCTTCATACAAATTTGGTCCTTTGATGTGACCTTTAGTTCTTTGGGGTTAAAACATGTTGATAATATTGTCGTACAATATATCTTCATAGTATTATCTCTGCTTTGAACTAAACCTAGTTTGATAACAAACTACTTGACACAAATTCCCTCTTTTGCTGCTATAATAGCAGTTATATACTTAACCTTTTGTTGTAGTATCTGTCACAATGTCTTAACTTTGGAACTCATCCAAATTCATTATGGAACTTACTTTCCATTATATTGTGCCACCCTTAGTTTAGATTGAGATAAACTTAATTTGTACTTTGTGACAAAACTAGTATCAATGTAATTCATTTACAATGAACTAACCATCTATTTGTCACTTCTACAAAATAATATATTCTTAGTTATTTTACAAGATCATAAGAATATCTTTACTATCGTCCAATGATTATCTTATGAATCATTCTGGTATATGCTCATAACATTTAGAGCATAGGACATATCTGGATTTGTACATATCACAGTATGATTGATATAAATACTCTTTGTGATTTCATACATCAAGTATCAATCTATACTTGAATCTTTGTTTCACTTACCAAGTGTCAATACACTTGAATATATCATCAATATTGAACTCATTCAATCCTTTCTGTGCGACAAGAACCTTTCTTATAGTTTCTATATTGAACTCATTCAATACATCATCTATGTACTTTCGGCACAACCATATTAGCGTCTATTGATGCCAAATATTTGGGTTTTGCCTAAGTCTTTCATCAGGATGAAATTCTTAATATGTGTTAATAAAAGATACATCATTTCCAATCAACAACATGTCTTCCACATAATGTATTAGAAACATGTCTTAGCGCTCCCACTTAATTTCTTTCAAATGCAAGCATCTTCATCGTCTCTGATGAAATTAAACTATTTTAACAGTTTCATCATAGTGAAGATTCCAACTCCGCGATGCCTACTTCAACCATTGAAGTTTGCATATGCTTTTAGCATCCTTTGAATTAACAAAACCCTTTGGACTGTGTCATGCACACATCCTAGGTAACCATTCTATTAGAAGAACTTGTTTTGTTTATTCAACACATAACAAACTTATATGTCGTGGTTGCTATATTAATCCGTCTAGACTAAATATCGCTTAATGAAAGATCAGATCTTGTCAAAGTCAATTCTTTGAACATTGTTGTGAACTCTTTCCCGATATGTCGATAATTTCATAGATGTGAAACATCCATGTCTATTTCTTTATAGATCCAAATATGACTGTAAGGTCTTGTACCTTTCTAGAGGGTCTTTCAAGTTCAAAGCTTGATCTCTTGTATATGGAACTATCACGGATTTTATGGCTTCAAGCCATTTTGACGGAGTCAGGGCCCATCATTGCTTCTTTGCATGTAGTCGGATCATTATCGTTAAATAATGATTTAACTCTCAAATCTTGGTATTTGATTGTTTACCCGACCTTCTTGTTTCAATAGGAACTTAGTCCTCCGTGACCACAACCTTTGAGGCACGTGAGCCATGAGCATTGTTGCTGCCTCCGGAACACTTTTCGGCGCTGCGCAACTCTGCACATATAGCTAAGGTTCTTTTAACCTTATCAAAGTTCTACTGTCCTCCCACTTAACTTTTCACGAAAAATTACTTCTTAAAGAAACTTGACGTTCTAAGCGACAAACACTTTTGTCTTTGGTGTTATGGAGGAATACTTAACTATTATTCAAAATAACATACAAATATATGTTCATCCGATTTTGGTTGCAAACATCTTTCTTATGCATAGCATACCAATTTTTTAAGAAAGGACAACTTGGGTTTTATCCCAAACCATAACTTTATATGGTGTCAATTCAACAGATTATGATGGAGCTCTTTTCAGTGGAAAAACGGTAGTCTCTAGAGATTTTAATCTTTAAAATATAATGACAGTTTTATAAATTACACCTTTGATCTTACCATGTCAAACAAGGTTTAATTACATATCTCGAACGCTCCATACTCTTATGGTGTTTCGGGAAATGCAAATCCATGGAACGATTCCTTAAATCTTAGGTATTATGCTAAACTTGTAACTCAAATATCTTCCTTTATGATCTTATCATAAACTATTTATATTCTTGTTACAATGATTTTGCACTTCATCTTGAAAATCTTTGAACTTTTCAAATGTTTCATACTTCATCCTTATTAAGTAAATATTCATATATTCACTCAAATTCGGAGAAAACATATGAAGTTGAAATCCATCGCTCTTGACTACACATAATGGACTTCATACAACAATATGTACAAGTTCCAATAAGCTAGTCATTCGTTCCCTTTTGGCCTATGAACGAAGTTTTAATTATCTCTAGGAAAGTTTCACAAGCGTCATTTGATCAAAATCAAAAAGACTCCAAAATTCCATCCACATGGAGTTTCTTCATGTTTTGTTTCCAATATAATTTAAACGGCGATGTCACTTCCTAAGTGATCTTTCAATCAATTTGTCTTTCGACATTTTTAGCACTAGTTTTATGGATGTGATTTCTCCAACGAGATTTGTGAATCATCCATCTTTTATGGATTACGGCAATTATTTGAACAACCCTTTTGTTCTCGTAATGCCTGATAAAACAAATCTTGAAGGCAAGATTTGATGTTTAACAAGCAGCACAATAACCCTTTATTTGTTCTCGATGAACATCATCACATATTCTTTTGCTAGTTACTTAGGCCATTGTAGTTCATGAATTGTGTTGTTTCGTATGACGATTCACACCAACAAATTCAGTATCAAATACTTAAGAACCACATTGTTTAATAAGCCAAGAATATATCCATAACATGTATATCATCTATATACTTAAGCTGAACAATTCTAGTCTTTTCTTTTCTGCCATATACTTATGAAATTCTCTTTCAGTATTTCCTTTTCTGTTTGAAAGAATCTATCAACATCAATAGTGGAGCCATATACATGACACATAGTCCAAAGCATGTATAGAAATACCAATGTCTTTGGTCTTGCACTTTGAAGTAGATCACCATCATCAAATGTTTGGTGTTCTTTCAAATTCCTTTCTTTAGTAATCTCTTGGTGTAGTAAACATTTTACCTACATCAAATATTCACCCTTATCATGGAATTATCCATGATCAAGCTACTTTTAGCTTGTAACGGTGAATCGCGAGTATAATGTTGCTCTCCAAAACCTTTTGGAGGATTAGGACAACTAGTGTCTCCAACCTTTTGCAAATTCTCATCAAATACGAGAACATGACTTTTGCCATATTATACTCTATCATGTTGCAACCAAAACTTCGTTTCAGATATCACAATATCTTCCACACATCATGGTTTCTGAAACAACTCTTTCAGATCCTAGATAACCTTGATATTAAGACAATCCTTTGAATATCAAGAATCATGGAGACAAACATGATACTCATACACTAACACTTGGAATTGTCACTCTTGATTTAATATCAATTATTAAACTTCATGGAGTAACCGGAACTTACTGAAAGTTTGCAATAGGACTTTTAAACTTTTAGATTAACACTTCAAAACAATACGATACTAGTTCATAAAGTAACTAACCAAAATTCTATAGTTCTATCATCTCAATTAAAACTAAGGGCAAGGTGGTAAACGGATGCCAATGACTACAACAACTATGCAAATTCACTTTGATTTAATTTATGATAAATAGTATTCAACTTTTAATCATATTTCCGTTGAACTCCCACTCAAAACAATATCCCTCACATTGTTTTAGTGATCACATGAACCAAATCCACCACATCAAAACCGATCATCACGAGAGATGATGTAGCTTCAAAGGCGAATAATCAACATGTTCATCATATCTACCATATGACTCATGCTTTACCTTTCGGCGATCCGTCTTCCGAGACCATGTCTGTACATGCTAGGCTCGTCAAGATCAAACCTTAGCTTCTGCATGAGCAAATCTGGCTTGCTCACGTTGTATACACTCGCAGAATCTAACACACCCGATCATCACGTGATGCTTCGAAACAACGAGCTTTAGCAACGGTGCTTACTAAGGATGAACACTTTAAAACTTGAAATTGTGTGCTTGAGGGATCATCTTATAATGCTACTGTCATGAACTAAGCAATACAAGATGCATAAAAGGATTAACATCACATGCAATTCATAATATGAGATATGATATGGCCTTTCTCCTTGTGCTTCCGATCTCCATCTTCAAGCACGAACATGATCTCAATCATCATTGGTATGGCGTCAAGGTCAATGGCGCCGCTTCATGGTTGTCATCCACCAGCATCAACTATTACAACTACTTTGAATAATAGACACGCGGGTCTTAACGGAATTTAAAAGACAACCATATGGCTCCTGCCGGTTGCCAACTTACAATAAGGAACATTGCATACATCATATATAATGACAATCATGGCCATATCACATCACAGCACACCCCTGCAAAACAAAGTTAGACGCCTCTAATTTTCTTTGCATATTTTACGTGGTTTGGGGCTTTCAATAAGTGTCGTTCTAACTTACGAACAAGAACCACAACATTGATACTAGTATTGTCAATCACCCGTTGTAAATTGAATCTTAACTATGTTGGGAGAAACAGGCACCCGCAAAGCCACTTATGCAATATAAGTTGCATGTCAAGCGTCGATAAAGTCTCATGACCAATGTCATGTAAGGTTAGCCCGGGCCGCTTCATCCCACCATCCCGCAAGATGCAAAGTACACAAGAAGCAATCGACAACAAAATCATCAACGCCCACAATGACCATTGTGTTCTACTCGTGCAACAGACCTACATATAGACACGGCTCTGATACCACTCTAGGGGTTCGTAGCATGGAAAACAAAAAATTTCTACCGTATGAACACACAATTAAGATCTAATCTATGATCAAGCCAAGATCTATCTACTAGATTGTAGCAACGAGTCGATAGAATACTAACCCTCGAAGATCCAAAGTGGTTAACGAGAGCAGATTATCGTGGGTGATGTAGTCGTACACTTTCCGATCTCAAGATCGTGTAGACGATCCTTCCGGCGCTGCGTTCCGGCAGCGCTCCCGCAGTCGGTCACACGTACGGTACTCGATGAAGACCTTCCTCTCCCTTGTTCCAGCAGGCAGCGGAGGTTGTAGCACTCTCCTCGTGATTCCGGCATCACGACGGCGTGGTACCGGAAGTAGAGGGGAGATCTCGCAGGGCTTCGCCTTAAGCCGGAGCGAGTATGGTGGAGTATGAGAGAGGACCTTGGCGATCTAGGGTTTATAGGCACCAAGGGGAGAGCTTGGCCGGTGGCTAGGGTTTGGGGAAACCCTAACTCGGCGACTTAGAGGATGCCCTAGGCGGCGGCTGCACTGGAGGTGGCCGACGACTTGGGGCTAGGGTTTGGGGTGTGAGAGGTGTAGGTAGAGGGGGCACCCCTGCCCCTTCTTTTATAGGTGGGAGGGTGCCAGTTGGAAGGAGGGAGTCCTCCCCCAACTCAGCCTCCTTGGCCGGCGGGTGGAGGAAGGAGGACTTCCTCCCTAAGTAGGTTTCCTACTCTCCCTCCACCAAGCAAACTTGCCGTTTGACTTTTCAAATTGGCGTTTGACTTTTCAAACTAGGATTTGATTTCTTCCTTTATTTTGCCCAGCCATGATACCTAGTACATGATGCAACCATTCCACATTGTCATGACACATTCATGTACCCTTCCCCTCCGGAGTGCTAGACCTTCCGGACCCTTCTAGAACATTCCCGATGAAAACACCGGAATCATTCCCCAACTCCGAAACAGGACTTTCCTTAGATGAATCTTATTCTCCAGACCATTCCGGATCTCCTCGTGATATCCCGGATCCCATCCGAGACTCCGAACAACTTTCGGTCTCTTACTCATCATTCCATAACTACTCAACAACATCGAATCCTTAAGTGTGTCTCCCTACGGTTCGTGAATTATGCGGACATGACCGAGACACTTCTCCGATCAATAACCAATAGAGGAATCTGGAAATTCATATGGATCCCACATATTTCTACGATTACTTTGCGATCGAATGAACCACTTACATACGATACCAATTTCCCTTTGTCTCACGATAGTTTACTTATCCGAGGTTTTGATCGTCGGTATCTCTGCATACCTAGTTCAACCTCGTTACCGATAAGTACTCTTTTCTCGTTCCCGTGGTATGTGATCCCTTGTGAATCAGTCACATGCTTGCAAGCTAATATGATGACATTCCACCGAGAGGGCCCAGAGTATATCTATCTGTCATATGGATGGACAAATCCCACTCTTGATCCATGTGCCTCAACCCATACTTTCCGAACACTCAATGCCACCTTTATAGCCACCCAGTTACGGTGTGGTGTTTGATGTCATCAAAGCATCCTTCCGATGATGGTGATTAACATGATCTCATGGTCGAAGGAATTAGGTTACTATGTATCAGAAAGCTTATAGAAAATGAACTATATTAAATGACTTGATCTTTATGCTACGGTTAACTATAGGAGTATGTCCATCACATCATTATCCTAATGATATGACCCTGTTTTTAATAACATCTCTATGTTCATGATCAGGAAACCATGATCATATATTAACCAACAAGCTAGTTTAACAAGAGGCTTTACTAGGGACTCTTTTATGTTTACAAATCACACAAGTATTAATGTTTCCGGTTAATACAATTATAGCATGGTATGTAAACATTTATCATAAGTATGAAGATATGATAATAACCACTTTATTATTGCCTCTTGGGCATATCTCCAACAGCAGGCACCACAGGAACTTCTTCCGGTTCTGCGCTACTCGCAAGTTCGAGAGAAGGTTCGACAACCTCGTCGAGTTCTACTTTCCTTCCAGTCACTTATTTCGAGAGAAATTCCTTCTCTAGAAAGGATACATTCTTGGCAACGAAGATTTTGCCTTCGGATCTATGATATAAGGTATACCCAATAGTTTCCTTTGGGTATCCTATGAAGACGCATTTTTCCGCTTTGGGTTCAAGCTTGTCCGGCCGTAACTTCTTTACATAGGCTTCGCAACCCCAAACTTTAAGGAACAACAATTTAGGTTTCTTCCCAAACCATAATTCATATGGTGTCGTTTCAACGGATTTAGATGGTGCCCTATTTAAAGTGAATGCGGCTGTTTCTAATGCATAACCCCAAAATGATAGCAGTAAATCTGTAAGTGGCATCATAGAACGAACCATATCTAAGAGAGTTCGATTACGACGTTCGGACACACCATTACGCTGTGGTGTTCCCGGCGGTGTCAATTGTGAAAGTATTCCGCATTTCTTCAAATGCTCGCCAAACTCGTAACTTAGATATTCACCTCCACGATCAGAACGTAGAAATTTAATCTTCTTGTTACGTTGATTCTCCACCTCACTTTGAAATTCCTTAAACTTCTCGAAAGTTTCAGACTTATGTTTCATGAAATAGATATACCCATATCTACTCAAGTCATCCGTGAAGGTAAGAACATAACGATAACCACCGCGCGATGCTACACTCATTGGACCACACACATCGGTATGTATGATTTCCAATAAGTCCGTAGCTCGCTCCATCATACCAGAAAATGGAGTCTTAGTCATTTTACCCATCAGACATGCTTCGCATCTTTCAAGTGATTCGAAATCAAGTGATTCAAGAAGTCCATCGGAATGGAGTTTCTTCATAAGCTTCACTCCAATGTGACCAAGACGACAGTGCCACATATAGGTCGAGTTATCGCTCAATTTCAAACGTTTAGCTTCAATGTTATTAATATGTGTATTTCCACTATCGAGATTCAATAAGAATAGACCATCTATCAAAGGTGCATGTGCATAAAACATATTACTCATATAAATCGAACAACCATTATTCTCGGACTTAAACAAGTAACCGTCTCGCAATAAACAAGATCCCGATATAATGTTCATGCTTAACGCAGGCACCAAATAACAATTATTTAAGTATAAAACTAATCCCAATGGTAGATGAAGAGGTAGTGTGCCGACCGCGATCACATCAACCTTTGATCCATTTCCTACGCGCATCGTCACCTCGTTCTTCGCTAGCTTCCGTTTATTCTGCAGTACCTGTTTCGAGTTACAAATATGAGCAACCGAACCAGTATCAAATACCCAGGCACTACTACGAGTACTAGTGATATACACATCAATAACATGTATATCGGATATACCTTTCTTCTTGATGTTGCCGTTCTTCAAATCCGCCAAGTACTTTGGACAATTCCGCTTCCAGTGACCTTCTCCCTTGCAGTAAAAGCACTCAGTATCAGGCTTAGGTCCAGCCTTGGTCTTCTTCGTCGGTGCAGCAACTTTCTTACCACCCTTCTTGAAGTGTCCCTTTTTCTTAGACTTGCCTTTCTTGAATTTGGTGGTCTTATTGACCATCAACACTTGGTGCTCTTTCTTGATCTCCACTTCTGCAGATTTTAACATGGAGAAGAGTTCTAGCAACTGCTTGTTCATGCTTTGCATATTGTAGTTCATCACAAAGTTCTTGTAACTTGGTGGTAGTGATTGGAGGACACGGTAAATCCCCAAAGCATTAGGAATCACTATACCCAAGCTTTGGAGTTTGTTTGCGTGCCCAGACATCTTAAACACATGCTCACTGACGGAGTTGCCCTCTTCCATCTTGCAGTTAAAGAACTTTCCAGAAGCCTCATAGCTCTCAACTGCCGCGTGAGTCTCAAATATCAATTTGAGTTCACGGACAATATCATGTGGGTCTGAATTCTCAAACCTTTTCTGAAGCTCCGATTCCAAACCATACAAGATAGAACACTGAACTGTGGAGTACTGATTATTCCGAGCGAGGTAAACATTCTTTACTTCATCGGTAGCATCAGCTGCAGGCGGGTCACCCAGCGGTGCATCCAGCACATAGGTCAAATTACCAGCATTGAGGACAATCCTCAAATTGCGGAACCAATCCGCGAAGTTGCTTCCATTGTTTTTCAACTTTTCTTTCTCTAGGAACGCATTAAAATTGATGGTAGGGGCCGCCATTGATCTGCAACATATTTGCAATAATTTAGACTAAGTTTATGACAAATTGAGTTCTAATTAATAGTTAAATTAATCTAGGTGAACTCCCACTCAAAACAATATCCCTCACATTGTTTTAGTGATCACACGAACCAAATCCACCACATCAAAACCGATCATCACGAGAGTTGATGTAGCTTCTATGGCGAACAATCGACATGTTCATCATATCTACTATATGATTCATGCTTTACCTTTTGGTGATCCGTGTTCCGAGACCATGTCTGTACATGCTAGGCTCGTCAAGATCAAACCTTAGCTTCCGCATGAGCAAATCTGGCTTGCTCACGTTGTATACACTTGCAGAATCTAACACACCCGATCATCATGTGGTGCTTCGAAACAACAAGCTTTAGCAACGGTGCTTACTAAGGATGAACACTTTAGAACTTGAAATTTATGTGCATGAGGGATCATATTATAATGCTACCTTCGTTAACTAAGCAATACAAGATGTATAAAGGATTAACATCACATGCAATTCATAATATGTGATATGATATGGCATTTCTTCTATGTGCTTCCGATCTCCATCTTCAAGCACGAACATGATCTCCATCATCACCGGCATTGCATCAAGGTCAATGACGCTGCTCCATGGTTGTCGTCCACCAGCTTCAACTATTACAACTACTTTGAATAGACATGCAGGTCTTAACAGAAATTAAAGACAACCATATGGGTCCTGCCGGTTGCCAACTTACAATAAGGATCATTGCATACATCAAATATAATCACAATCATGGCCATATCACAGCACACCCCTGCAAAACAAAGTTAGACGCCTCTAATTTCTTTGCATGTTTTACGTGGTTTGGGGCTTTCAATAAGTGTCGATCTAACTTACGAACAAGAACCACAACGTTGATGTTTGAACTATCAAGTGCCCGTTGTAAATTGGATCTATACTATAATGGGAGAGACAGACACCCGCAAAGCCACTTATGCAATACAAGTTGCATGTTGAGCGTGGAGCAAGTCTCATGAACGATGTCATGTAAGGTTAGCCCGGGCCGCTTCATCCCATCATACCACAAGATGCAAAGTACACAAGAAGCAATTGATAATAAAAGCACCACCGCCCACAATGACCATTGTGTTCTACTCGTGCAACAGATCTACATATAGACACGGCTCTGATACCACTGTAGGGGTTCATAGCATGGAAAACAAAAAAATTCTACCGCATACAAATAAACAAGCCAAGATCTATCTACTAGATTGTAGCAACGAGTCGATAGAATAACTCACCCTTGAAGATTCCAAAGTGTTTAACAAGAGCAGATTCTCGTGGGTGATGTAGTCGTACTCTTGCCGATCTCAAGATCGTGTAGACGATCCTTTCGGCGCCGCGTTCCAGCAGCGCTCCCGCAGTCGGTCACACGTTCGGTACTCAATGAAGACCTTCCTCTCCCTTGTTCCATCAGGCAGCGGAGGTTGTAGCACTCTCCTCGTGATTCCGGCAGCACAACGGCGTGGTACCGGAAGTAGAGGGGAGATCTCGCAGGGCTTCGCCTTAAGCCGGAGCGAGTATGGTGGACTATGAGAGAGCTCTTGGCGATTTAGGGTTTAGAGGCACCAAGGAGCGAGGGCTAGGCCGGTGGCTAGGGAAAGGGGAGAGCCCCAAGTTGGCGGCTAGGGTTTGCCCTAGGGCGGCGGCGGCTGCAAGAGGGGCCAACGGCTAGGGCTAGGGTTTTAGTGGGGCAAGGTGTAGGTATAGAGGGGCACCCTTGCCCCTCCTTTTATAGGTGGGAGGGCGCGGCCAAGGGGGAGGGAGTCCTCCCCCAACTCGGCCTCCTTGGCCGGCGGTGGAGGGAGAGGAACTCCTCCCCAAGTAGGTTTCCTACTCTCCCTCCACCAAGCAAACTTGCCGTTTGACTTTTCAAATTGGCGTTTGACTTTTCAAACTAGGATTTGATTTATCCTTTTATTTTGCTCAGCGATGACACCTAGTACATGATGCAACCATTCCAAATTGTTATGACACATTCATGTACCCTTCCCCTCCGGAGTGCCAGACCTTCCGGAACCTTCTAGAACATTCCCGATGAAAACACCGGAATCATTCTCCAACCCCGAAACAGGACTTTCCTTATATGAATCTTATTCTCCGGACCATTCCGGATCTCCTCGTGATATCCCGAATCCCATCTGAGACTCCGAACAACATTCGGTCTCTTACTCATCATTCCATAACTACTCAACAACATCGAATCCTTAAGTGTGTCTCCCTACGGTTCGTGAATTATGCGGACATGATCGAGACACTTCTCCGAACAATAACCAATAGAGGAATCTGGAAATTCATATGGTTCCCACATATTTTTACGATTACTTTGCGATCGAATGAACCACTTACATACGATACCAATTTCCCTTTGTCTCACGATAGTTTACTTATCCGAGGTTTTGATCGTCGGTATCTCTGCATACCTAGTTCAACCTCGTTACCGATAAGTACTCTTTTCTCGTTCCCGTGATATGTGATTCCTTGTGAGACAGTCACATGCTTGCAAGCCAATTTGATGACATTCCACCGAGAGGGCCCAGAGTATATCTATCCGTCATATGGATGGACAAATCCCACTCTTGATCCATGTGTCTCAACCCATACTTTCCGAACACTCAATGCCACCTTTATAACCACCCAGTTATGGTGTGGTGTTTGATGTCATCAAAGCATCCTTCCGGTGATGGTGATATGCATGATCTCATGGTCGAAGGAATTAGGTTACTATGTATCAGAAAGCATATAGCAATTGAACTATTAAAATGAGTTGATATTTATGTTACGCTTATCTTTAGGAGTATGTCCATCATATCATTCTCCTAACGATATGATCTTGTTGTTAACAACATCTCAATATTCATGATAAGGAAACCACAATCATTTATTAACCAACAAGCTAGTATTATGAAGAGGCTTCACTAGGGACTCTAATTTAGTTTACAAATCACACAAGTATTAATGTTTCCTGGTTAATACTATTATAGCATGAATGTAAACATTTATCATAAACACAAATATATAATAATAACTACATTTATTATTGCCTCTAGGGCATATCTCCAACAGGAGCATCGGCGGCAGTTGGGCGACGCGAGACGATACCTACCACGACGGACGAGCGAAGTCTTCACCCAGCTGATATCTCCCCGACCCTCTTCAATTTCCTACGTCTTGCATCTAAATTAGTCCTGCCACCATCTCTCTCCCTCTCAAATACGTGTAGTCAGCATGGAGCCCATCGAGGCAAAGGAGGAGAGTAACGAAGTGTCTATCAGCTAGCTCTGAGGCCGCAGGCAAGGAAGTAATCCTCTTTGGTTATGGCAGGTTTTTCCAACAAAGTTATTTGAAGCCAGTAGAGTAATCTTTTGTTTTGGCTACCCCTATCGATTAATCTTTTGTTTTGACGACGCTGCTTCCGAACTGATGCATCTCTGCCACAATGGTATTGCAGCAAAGGAGAAGGTCTATATGTACGACAGTTTGATGCAAATTTGTTTGCCACTGTGGAATTGCAAAGTGGTCATTTAGTTCTGTTAGTGGTCGCTCACTCAGGGGCTCTAGGTGAGTGAGCAATTGTCTACTTCCATTTTCTGTACTTTTCTTCTTCTTGCTGTAGCTCCAAGTCTGCATATCGTTCTTCACTTTGGGTGTCATCTTTGGATCTGCAGACGAAGTTCTGAGATGTGTAGACATAACATGGAATTGTTGGTTCCTGACATTGAGAACGCCAATCTTCTGGCCTCCACCGAACCTCTAGTGCAACCTGAAGAATCTCAAGTAAAGCATGCTTCTTGAGCCTCAACATAATGTTGTTTATAGCTGAAAAGTTGCATGCCTGTGTAACTGCCGGTGGGCTCCTTTACCGAATGCATGTTGGTGGTGTATGATGTTTAAACTTTTTTTTTATATTTTCAGGCTAAAGAGAGATAGTCTGAATATCACGGGAAAAAGAGACTATGCGGAGAGGTGTGTAGGACGACGTGAGCTCTGACTACTTCCCGGGTGCAACATGCAAAGAGTAGAACCTTTTTTGTTAAGCTAATTTTGTAGATTTAGAAAATAGCTTTCCATCTTTCTTCTGCTCTACTTTGGCGCAGGTGAACTGTATAGTTGATCAGTTTGGTTTTTAGCAGGCATAGATGCATATTGAGATTCTAGCATATGCTTTGCTTTAATTATATATGACTTAATTACATGGTTCCTGATGACAAACAGGACTTGCCAATATTTGTTTACAAGTGGTTTGTTCACGTCCTGGATCACATTTAAAGTCTAGTCTATCCCCTTGCACATTTCCTTGTGGTATTTTTCTAACTAGCAGAGTATTTTCCTCTATCTATGTTATATTGTTTACATGAATACAATATCTAGAGCTTGAGAGTGTTCCCTTGCATACTTTCTAATGGGCTTTTCTGACTAACAACATATTTTACTCAATCGGTGTTATATTTTTGTCATGGGGAATTCAATATTTTGGACCTTGACAGATCAAAAAATAAGCCTAGAGATAAAAACAGAGAACACATCTACTGTACACCCATTGAGAGATAAACCTAGCTTCTTTCTGTACATCATGTTTCTGTTGGCAGTATAATGTTTTGGTAGAGGACTAGATCACTAGAGGTTTGCGCCATATCAAACTATTTGCTAGGCACATATCAATCTATCCTGAAGTATGGTATGTGTCTCCATTCCTTTATTTCAAAAATAAAATTCAAGATGGCACCAGGAGCGTGATGTCTGCAATGGTTGGTGAGTTACCACACCTTTCGTAATGCATTATATTTCTTTATTTTTCCAATCAATTGTACACAACATTTCTAAGGAACTATACACTGAATTACTTCTTAATGCGTTTGTCAATGCTATTTAACTTACTCTATGTAGATCCAAGTTACTTCTTAATGCTTTTGCCAATGCTATTTCTTTCTTTTCCAATGTCTTCATTGTCTCTAATATTCATTTCTGTGGAATTGGTGTTGGAAATTTAAGTGAGAGCTATTCATATGTACTCTTCAGTAGTATTTTTGCATCTCAATCCTGACGCCTATTTTTCACACTTATAGCATATGTGTGAATTTGTTAAAGAGAAATTTCTGATTTCGTGTTCATGTAAAGATGTTAAGTGACAGTGCATTTCTGATTTATTTTGCTCAAGATTATCCCTTCGTGTATTTGCACAAAATGTCATCTGTCTTATTTGAAGAGTAGATAATCAGTGAAGAAGTTGAATTAATTTGATGGACACTTGAATATGGCTCAGTTGGATATGTGGTCACCAGGTTTGTTCTGCTTAAGATAAGTGCTTACCGTTGCAAATTGATTTCAACGCCAATAATTGAATAGGTCCATTTTGTATCTTATGAAAAATCATATGATATCAACAAATGACGGTACCATGGATCTAGGAAATACAATTACTGCTTACAAGTGCACTTCATGGTGTGCTGCTATTGAGGCTAAACCAGATATGGTGTGCATCAAAGTTTTACCCTCTCATCTAATCTACCTAGCACATATCTCCCTAGATATCAGATGTAAGTGTCCATTAGTTAGCTTATTCATATATGTTGATGCTATTTTGGATGGGACACTTCCTATCCGAAAGCATTTACATTTGTTCGAACGAAAAAACAGAAGTTACTCTGTTAGTATCATGACCAATCCATTCCAACTAGAATGAGCTAGAAAAATTCCAGCTATGTTTAACGTGTCAAATATTATGTTTATTGTTTTATTAAATCTCTAATTTCTGGTTGAATTATGTTATTTCAGAATTTTCATCATCAGATTTATTTTAGCTATTTTTAGCCTGTTAGAAGCTTAGTATTGGGGTGACAACCAAACACGATTTCAAAAATAGCGTTTTTATGTTAGACATAATCACATAAACTTTCAAGATATGATTCAACTTAGCCTGAGAACGAGACTAGGGAAGAGCGACATAAAGGGCATGCGATTAGAGATTCAATGAAGTGAAGTCAGAGAATAGGCGCGTTGCTGCTGTGTAAGCCACTGGATGACATCACCGATGAAGGACCATAGCCCTCAGCAAGTGATCCCTGGATAGAAATACAAGACAACAACGCCATCGGTCGGCCCTGTAGGTACAACAGACGAGAGGAAGAGAACACCGATGAGAGTTGATCGTGGCCGTGCAAGTTGTAGTAAATAATCAGAGCAGGTGGTTGTCCATTGCTTAATGAGCTATGTAATAGAATCTAAATCAATATTGTCACTGATGTATCCTCACCATATAGGCTAATGCCGATCAAACATGGGACATCTGTTCGTTTCCACCGCGGGCCGCTCACCTCAGCATCCCGAAAAACCATATATTGCCGCTCCACATTGTGCCATGATATACAATCTATGGTGACAACAAGGGCGTGGCGTGCCGCCGCACCAATCTCAGCTAGTACTCTCTAATCATTTTTATAAAACCAACCCAACAGTTCTCCACCTCTCTGTATCTAGTGGTGACACAAGTTGTAAGGAGTCCTCCATCCTTAATCAGTGTTTACAACTTATCATCAATTGATTCTGTATTAATGCGACCCTTCTCTGATCGGAGCTGCTCCTCCCCTTCTCAGGTTCATTATGGCGGCTGGCCTATTCTTTTGCCCCGATCACTCTAAGAGAGCTCAAAACCAAGCAACATATGCCAAACAAAAGATGTTTCAGCTGTACCCCCTCCAATCCAAATTAAGGGCCTCATTATTTGTCTATCCGAATCTAGACAAATATGAGGCCATTAATTTGGATCAGAAGGAGTATCAAATTTCGAATCAAACACTAGTTGTATTAAGTTACTAACAGACTTGGTGCATTGCAATTATTTCAATTGAACTGTGTAGATATGTTTGAAAAGACTCATGCTAATTGAAATAGTATACATGGAAATTGTTTCATATACTAATGCAATATTAGATTGTGACAAAGTGTTTTTCGATGCTACACATTTATAGTAATTAAAACTAAGTACTCATTCGAAAGAATAATTGTACCGGTGACTGATGTGTCACTATTTCGAAGTAGTGTGGCATACGACTTGTATTTACCACACCGACTAAATTATTACACATGTAAACTATGTAAAATTTGAGGATTTCATTTTGTAATGATTATAGTTACGTTCGAGTGTTATGTACTTTGCACCAGTCAATTGTATTTGTGAGGAACTCGAACTAACAAGCTAGAGGATTGAACGTAACACTAAAAATATTCCCCATGTTTCCATGCAACGCATGGACACTTGGCTAGTTTGATTAATGGAGCCTCTAGATAATGTCATTTTGAGGAACAGAGCATAAAAAGCTCGGGTTCACTTGTTTGGCAAGTGGGTGTACAAATCCAATTCCACGTGTCAGTTCCTCGCATATGTAACTTCTCTCTAGGAATTTTAATCGAGGACCAGTCAACCCATTTATCGTCCGGCCGCCACGGCCGGAGGCAACGCCACACACCGGCCTTGAGCCGTCCAGTACACGAGCCGACCAAACTTCCGCCCAATCAAGAGGGACACCACTAAAAATAGAAATGTTCTAGAGCCACCGGTCCCAAGACCGCACACACTAGCAAGAACCAAAACACCCTAAATGTAATGTAACACACCTCCAAATCGGCCGGCCATTGCGCTGCTCCACGCAGCCATGCCGGCCACCACCCTCCTGCATGAGCCCAAGGGCCACCCGGCACGGACGCGTCCACCAACGTAACGTACGTGCTCCCTGCACCAGTTGGTAGCTCGTCATGACTTCACACCGCTCCCATGACTTCACATGCGCCGTCCCTTCCACCCACACAGCTAGGGAAGCAACACGACGACCACTTGGTAGCTCGTCCATGGCCATAGAGACGTCACCACGTACGTCCCGGGTCCGCTGCCTTTGCTTCCAAAGCCTGCAGCCGACGCCATGAGAGCGGAAACACCGCAGACCTGCCAAGCCATCTGGGACTTGGCATCGGGCAGCCTCGCGTCCACCACAGGATCCCCCTAGCCAGCTTTGGCGGCTGCAGCCACTGCCACCATGGTCTCTCCGGCGACAGTGACGGAGAAGAGGAGACGGTGAGGTAAGGGCCAGTGGCGGAGCGCACTAGGTTCATCCGAGTCGTCCGCGGGGAACGACGCGAGGCTTATTTTTCTTGTTGCGCTATGTCCTTTCACCATGCCTTCTTTGTCGACACAATTGCTTCTAGGGCGGCGGTAGTGGTAAATGAGAACATATGGTGGCACAAGAAAATGCGACTTAAGGCGTGGAACAATGTCAAATATCCTATAGGTATATGCATCCATCTATGGTATGCAAGATAGACTAATAATTATATCTAAATTAATTGTGGATATATACATGTCTCATATGATGCGAAATCTTCTAATCAGTGGTGGGCCAATAATGATTTTTTTTGCATATGCTCTACACCTTGAGCTATTTTCTATCTTACACGGAATGTGAAAGAGCAGATAACTTGATAAAGTCTGTGCATATCTTAATTAAGAACTTAGAAGTATGGTAAAAAACTTTTGAACACAATGACCAAGATCGATCTTAAGAAAAACAACATTTGAACCATCCGTAATTTGGCCAAAGAGGTGGACGATCAAATTTTGAGCACTTACTATATAACTAGAGTAACAACTCTTTGACAAAATTTATCAAAAGAATATAATTCTTGGAAATAACCTCAACGAACATAATTCTTGAAGGCAAACCTCAAAAAACTAGGCTAGTGCAAAATTCATAACATAACATACAATTGATTTGTCGAGCTAACCAGTGAACTAATTAATCTACGCAACTGAACCAATCATTAAGAAAGACAAAAATATTATTTGTTAAAAAGGAGCAAAAAGCGTCCATCCATGTATAATTCAACCCACTAAGGTAGTAGTACATCCAAACAAAACAACACCCACGCCGGTATGTGTAGTTTTGTTGGATACCGTATAATAGTTTGTTTGGATTGAATAGGAAAAGAAAGGAAACATACTAAACATATACACTTATATCTAAATACTACCGATGCATGTTACAAACAATACACATGTTTTTGGGGTTAAAACAAAGATTATGAACAAAAGGAAAGAAATGATTCGTGGAGAGCAGACACGTGTGACACCTCATGTAAACTCTAGAATCCACAGTATAGCTATACCTAATCTTGATTATTCTATACTCTAGAATCCTCACAAGATTATGGTTTATTCATAGCCTACAATACTCTATCAAGTTACGTGTGGATGTTTATGAAACTCTAGACTAATACACTAAACTACGTTTGTCCACATTAAGCGACATAACTTAATTTTAATTTGGTTTGATTTAGATTTAAGTGTAGCACTAAAATATTTTCTTCAATTTAAAGAAAAGATAACCAACAAATACAATTGATCTTGTGGTTATTAACACTAGTGAGGTAAGATTAATTATACTTAGAAATAATACTTACAACATACCAATAACTAAATTAAATTAGTGTGTATATCAATTATGATAAGTAAAAAAGGTTAGTATAAATACATGAAAAGTTGGTTATGTTGCGCAAGCCAAATTGGCAGCTAAGAAAGCTGAATTGGATGCCGTGAAGACTATTGAGGATTCCAAGAAAACCATTGAGGATTTTGAAGAGCCAAGGTGGACGCCAACAGAGCCAAGGTGGACTGTGAGAAGTCCCAGGTGGACTCGAAGAAGGCTCAAGTGGAAGCTGAAATGGCATAGTTGGAGTATGAGAAAGCTCAAGAAAAATCATTGAAGACGCAGGAAGAAGCTTTCAAATCCAAGGAAGAATCGTTGAGGTCTCAGGAAGAAGCTGCAAGGTCTGAGTCAAAAGCTATCAAGTCAAAGGAAGCTTATGACAAGTCCAAGAAAGCATGTGACGAGTCCAAGAAAGCCTGTGATAAAGAGAAAGAAGCGTGTGATGCATTGAGGGAGAAGTACAAGGCCGAGACATAGAAGCATAAGTTCGAGAGGGAGAAGCACCAGGCCGAGAAGGCCGAACTGGAGGAGAAGCTTCAGGCCGAGAAGGCCGAACTGGAGGAATGGCGTTGGTTTGGGTGGTTCAGGCCAAGGCCAAGGGGATGAAAGTCCTTATGAACTGTAGCGAGTCAGAATGTTGTCTCTGGTAGCCTTCATGACTTGCCATGTTTATGGTTGCATCTGAGCTGTTGAATATTCCCGACCCAATGCCTTGAAGCTTTTAAACTATTATGATGTTATCTCTCCCTAATTGCATTAGTGCCTTTTTTTTGCTTACATTTACCTACCTGTCGTAGTTGATTGTTTGCTGACTGCAAGAGAGTAGTGATTTTGATCTCTTTGTTAACCCAACCTTGCGGTAGTTGTTTTTATAACTATCAGTGAAATATTAGGCGATGTTGAAAAAGAACATTGGGAAGTTCAGTTTCGGTTCAGTGGCTGAAGCTTTTTGCCGCGTATTTATTAAAAAGGTGTACTTCTTGCAACAAAAAGGTGTATTTCTTGCAACATTGTTACTCGAAGAAAAAAGATGTGAATCAAATTTGTGATAGGAAATCTTTGTCGAGGTTTGTAGAAACAGCTGGGGACTGTCCCAATTCTCTAACATGATTCCATCTGAAATTTCTCTGGGTGCCAATGTATCAGCCGCCAAATCTTCACCAAAACAAATATTATTTCATGCTATTTGAACCAAACTAAAGACGGATACTCTGTTCAAATGACGTTGATTCTAGAAGTTTTTCTTCCGTGCTTGAGGATCAGTGATCTCAAATCTCCCGATCCAAACTGGCAAGGAGCCAGTTATGTTAATTGTGGCCCAGACGTAGCATGGTAACCTGTCGATGAACTCCGTCATATCCCCTTGAACATCATTCCGTGCCAGCTCAAATATTATCAGGCTGCAAAGGCTCGTATCGGGTATCATTCCCTTTAGATGGTTGTCACTCAGCGCTAAAGGACTTTAAGTGAGCTCAAGTTTCCCAACCGAGCAGGAAACGAGCCATATATACCATTGTACTCAAGGTTGAGATATTCGAGGCTGGTTGCATCCCAAACCCAGCTAACATCTTCGAACTGCATTTCGATGGAGTTGAAAGAGACGTCGAGGATCTTGAGCACCAAGTTAAGCGAACACCAAGTTAAGGTTGAGATGGAGGATCTTGAGCCTGGTGAGGTTCGAGTGGGACACAAAGAGGTATGTGTTATTAAGCGAACACCAAGTTAGCCTGAGCACCTCAAGGGAGGCTAGCGTGTTCACCGTGTCAACCCAACCAATCACCGTGCTGAGGTCCACATGACTCATGTGAATATTCTTGAGCAAAGAGAGCCGCTGCAGCCATGAGAGGTCATCTGAGTGCAGGCCACCATATGATCTCAGATCGAGGTATCGTAGCCTTGAGAGGTTGCCAAGCTGATGGGGAACCGTGCTAGAAAAAATTAGAGTTAAATCCATCGTAGGTACCGGTACTTGTACTTGCTTAGCGCTAGAGCATCAGGCGAGGTTACTGAGCGAGGCGCTCACTAGTTAGCTCAAGATTAATCGTATGTTAGATTATTCTTATTACTTCTGCACTTCACTTGCTGTGAAAAATAGAAAATGTTTCGAGATGTCTTGTGGAAAAATTCTATGGCCGTACGCCTACCAAAAGGTAATGGAGGCGTGCAAAGTTTCTCTCGTGCCAAACATACATTGATCCTAGAGTACAAAGGCAGAAGGGAGCTTGA
The DNA here is from genome assembly GCA_916181665.1 of Avena sativa. Lineage (NCBI taxonomy): Eukaryota > Viridiplantae > Streptophyta > Magnoliopsida > Poales > Poaceae > Avena > Avena sativa. The sequence goes on from OV702296.1 coordinate 354,149,134, forward strand.
CTGCAAGACTCACCCATCGAGCAGAGATGGAAGTCGGGCTTAGTGATTTGACGGAGCATAGTTATAGGATATTCAACACTGTTCCATGCCATTAACCTTAGAGATGAAGTATGTTTTTGGTCCATGACCTCACACATCCAAAACCGAGTCATTTTTCACTCAATCCTTGCATAGTCATTCAACCGAAGAATGACACGATAAACTATAAGAAACTGATAAAAAAAGGCCTTGGCCAGTTGCGTCGACGGCCTTCTTCTCGTGTTTCACATGCACAATCCCAACAAAGAGACACTAGTAGCATGATCGAGAACTTATAAAGCATGCATGGCAAGATCGATCTTCAGAAAGCAACAAGTAGAGACCGCAATTCGACAAAAGCAATAGGCTGCATCAAAAAGTATAAGCTATAGATTCTACTTTCTCTGTACCAAAATAGATGTCTCAGATTTGTCAAATAAATTTAGACACTATTTAGTATATAGGTTCATTCAAATTTTAATAATCTAAGACATCTATTTTGGGACAGAGAAAGTATATAACTTGATAATTAACTAAAAATTCCTTGGGACCGCAGTCTCGAAATCTAAAGCATAGCAGTAGCAATAAGGTCTCATACGATACGATTGAACACCTGATGAACAAACTAGTAATAATATAAAAAAGACGACTATGCTGCCTTGGTGGCCTTGGTTGCGTTGACGGCGGCCTGCCCCCTGAGCCTTCCGGTCCTCCTCGCTCCGCGGAGCCCGACCTTCTGCCCCGGCGGCGCGTCCTTGCGGACGGTGGACGCGTGTCCGATGTGCTGGTGGTTTCCTCCTCCGTGCGGGTGCTCGACGGGGTTCATGGCCACACCCCTCACCTTGGGCCAGCAGTTCCTCTTCACCCTGTACTTGTGGTAGGCGTTGCCGGCCTTGAGCATCGGCTTCTCTGTACGGCCCCCTCCGGCCACCTGCCCCACCATCGCCCTGCACCCGCTCTGCACCACCTTCTTCGCACCCGACGGAAGCTTGATCCTGCACACATGTTTGCAAGTCACATCGATCTATGTCCATGCGATCGAGCATGCAAGATGAACCAATCTGGAAGCTAATCTGACCGTGTACGTACCTGGTGGTGCCGTTGTCGGCGTTGTGGCTGATGACGATGGCGTAGTCGCCGGAGGCCCTGGCGAGGGCACCCCTGTCCCCGACGCGCTCCTCGACGTTGCACACCACGGCTCCCTCGGGCAGCTGGCCGAGCGGCAGCACGTTGCCGATCGCCACGGTGGCCTTGCGGCCGCAGTAGAGCGACTGGCCCGTGTACATGCCCTCGGCGGCCAAGAAGAGCTCCTTGCGCAGCTTGTAGCGGATCGTGTCGCGGAAGGTCACGCGGGCCAGCGGCGCGCCGCGGCCGGGGTCGTGCACGATGTCCGTCACCACGCCGCGGAGGTACCCCTGCCGCTCGCCGTAGTCCAGCGCCCGGAACCGGGCGGGACCCTTGCGGTGGTGCGTGTGCGACTTGAACACGGCGCCCGCCGCGCCCTTGCGCTGAGCCCTGATCACGCGACCCATCAGCTACCTTCTTCTCCGGCGGCGGCGGCGGCCTAGGTTTTCGGTGTGCGGCGTGGCTACGTGGGATCGACGTGAGGCGTGGCGGGGATTATTATATAGGCGTGCGTGGTGGAGTAGGGCCTACGGAAAGCGTGGTGGACGGCTGGGGTTGGCGCGCGGGTGGGGTTTGGCTGGGCGCCGTCGGATCAGCGTCGTGGGTGGGGCCCAGCGACTCGTGTTCGATCCGGTCGCGGAGTGCGCTTTCCTGAGGTGGAAGTACGCCAGCTGACTTGCGGAAGCGTAAACCGCTGTCCTCGTCTCTCACAGTCTCGCAGACAGTCAAAGAGCGCTGAAGCGGAGGAGCGATCGATCGCCGGGGAGGGATGTCGCCGGCGGGAGTCGCGGTGTCGCCGGAGGTAGAGGCCGCGCTGGCCAGCGGCGGACCCGTCGTCGCCCTCGAGTCCACCATCATCTCCCACGGTAATAGCCTTCTTCTCACCCCCACTTCCCCTCAGGAGCGGAGCAGAGCAGAGCACCCTGCCCGGCGATCTTTGACCGGCGTTCGGCTTGCAGGGATGCCGTACCCAAAGAACCTCCAGACAGCCATGGAGGTGGAGGCCATCGTCAGGGCCAACGGCGCCGTCCCTGCCACCATAGCCATCCTGAATGGCGTGCCACATGTTGGTAAGTCACTACAGATTCCCATTTAGCATCACCATATGTTCCAACAATTCCCTTCCATTTTCTGATTTGCAAACTGTCCATATGCAAATTGTCAGTCATCAAATAAATAAAAATCACCAGATTAATTTTACTTCTCTAGATATTGTGTAGACATCAATGGCTTCTTAAAGTGATCCACATGTTACCGATTCAATGTTCCACGATTGTCAAACCAGTCATTTTTACCAGCTGAATTTTGACTATGCGGTGGGAAACATACCAATCTCCTAATGTTTACCCCAACCTCCCACCGGAAGCTGTGAGTTATCTTTCGACTTATCTCTTAATACTCTTCATACAATGATAGGGCTCAGCAGTGAACAGCTGAAGAGATTGGCTATAAGCGGAACACAGTTCCAGAAGACTGCCCGGAGGGATATCGCGCAAGTCGTGAGTAACTTGCACACTAGAAGTTCGTCATGCTTAATTCATACTGTCCGCTATAGTCAGTTAGCACCGTAGTATCATTGGCATGCCATAATTCTGGAAAGGCATTTGTTTTATGTCTTGTCAAATCTGGGGTAGCCTCATGCCTGGATTTACAGTCCCTCTGTGTAACAATTTCTTTATATCCATATTTTTTTCAATTTAGTTGCTTTCCTTTTACTATTTTTCAGGTTGCTTCTGGTGGCAACGGCGCTACGACAGTTTCTGCCACTATGTTTTTTGCTCATAAGGTTCTTCCAAAAAGCACCGCATCTTATTGGTCTTAATTATCTTGGCTTAATTTTATATCCAATGTTTTTTGCTCATAAGGTTCTTCCAAAAAGCACCGCATCTTATTGGTCTTAATTATCTTGGCTTAATTTTATATCCACTTAGTGTTGATGTCTGCTATCAAATGTTTGTCTCTATATAAAGAAAAGAAAAAATAAGTTTTTCTGAAATTCAGGTAGGCATACCAATTTTCGTGACAGGGGGCATCGGAGGCGTGCACAGACATGGTGAAAAGAGTAAGTAGCTTCCAGTTGTGTAAGGAGTCATTGTTTAGGTGCAGTGTACTAATGATGGTCCAACTGATTTGTCCGAGTTTTGGAAGGATGGTAGTTGTTGCACTAAACATTGACCATTATCATGGGCTAAATGATGTAGGAACGGCTAGTTTATATGTTGCTAAATAGTAATTCTTACAGAGTAAGCAAGCAAATGAACTTACTTGTGCATGTATACCACAGGGAACTTCAAAAGTTTTCACTTCTGATCTTTCAGTAATACATTTTATTGACCATTGCAGTATTGTGTTTTTTGCCTTTGTTTCATTTTTCGTGAAGGATACTATTTGCTAAACTATACATGTTTACACTTAGCAGGAAATTTATATTCCACTTGAGTTGTTATGATCTGCTTTTTTTTTATTGTTTTGCAATGTTAGTCTTCTGCAGCTTTCAGTTATGCTGTAGTTAATTTAGGATGCTGGTGTTACTATATAATTTATAGATTAGTGAACTTAAACCTTGAAATGTACTTACACCTATTCTTACCCAATTCTCTAAAATGCATTACCAAGAGACCAGGAATATATTGTTTACTCCGGTTAACATATGTCTGCTTAAATACCATTTTATGTGATGGTCATGGCAAGGCTACATAAGGCTGCTCAGTACTTGACGCAATTTCCATTTAATGCAGCCATGGACATCTCCTCTGACTTAACTGAATTTGGAAAAACACCTGTAACTGTTATTTCAGCCGGTGTGAAGTCCATTTTGGACATATCACGGACACTCGAGTACTTGGTATTATCCTCTGCACTCTTCTATGATATAACTATTTTAAACAGTGAAGGGCTAACTATTATGTAGACTTAGTTGCTGTGACATCGGATGCTTGACGGGCTGTACCTCACGTTTTCTTAGTTTGTGATTGAAGTACTGATGTAGCAGCTTTCCAAATTGCAGCCACTTCCAGTAAAATTCTTAAGCAATTTTTTGGTTAGATCACCTGGACATAGGAAGATCGTAGCAGTAGAGTCCAAATATCAATCTGCGTATAAACTAAACAATGTTTATCTTGTAACAAAATATAGGAGTTATAGAGTTAGCTTAGTTATTTACTTACCCAATGATTCCTTAACATATCAGTAGCTGAACTTATGTGGGCTGGGCTTGGAATGAAGAACTGCACTTGTCTTGACAAATTAGAGAAACCCAGATCTGAAATAGTAAGAAATCAATAAGTGTAGATGACTTGGCACGAAAAGTAGACAAGTTCCTATACAATTCTGATCATTAACACACTAAAAAATATAAGTCTGTTGCCTTGGAAAGGCTTCCTTTTCTGTGCACTAGAAACTCCATGGGTAAGGGACTCAGGATGCAAAACCAGTAGATCCACAACTGATGTCTATTTATTTTATCAGGAACATTACATTCTCTTGTATCTAAAATAAGGCTAGACTGTTCAAACATTCATCACGAAATTCTCTGATACTCTCTGGTAACGGAGTTGTCGTATTGGATGTTCGGTTGAGCTTTATAAGTTTGATCTGTTTCTGGAAGACATTACAGTCGAACTTTGTTTCGGTTCCTAATCACATCGTATTAAATGATTATGTTGACAGGAAACTCAAGGGGTAACAGTTGCTGCTTACGGAGCGGACGAATTTCCTGCTTTTTTCACAGACACTAGTGGATGTAAGGTAAAATAATTTTGTTCATGTCAAATATGTGCGCACTTGGTTCTGTGACTTATCTTGCTTAGTCAAGCCAGATTAAACTAGCTCATATGGGCATTGCCAACGGAAGCAAGGCATGCTGCTTTTGCCTAGGTAGGCTAGTGTCCTTCTAGCCAGCTCTAGACTTCTGCATCGAAAACCAGATGTCATGAAAAATGTATGAGTGTTTCATTATAATGCATTGCCCACCATGCCAACAATCAGTTTGCTTTGGGTGTTTGCTGAGTTTTCTAAAGCAACTTTCACAAACTGCACTACATGTGCTGGATGGGTTGTGAAACAGTTACGTTGGAACACACATTTAAAGTAAATATCTTGCAGTTTCAGTCATAATTTTGACTGTGAAAGTATATGTTCTTAAATTCAAGAAGTCAATGGATACCTCCGCTAAGTGGCTCCTGCTTGCTTAATGTAGGCGCCATGCCGCGTTGATTCTCCAGAAGAGTGCGCCAAGATAATAGGTAGGCCTTAACATTGCATTTGCTTCTTCTGTATTGCTATTCGATTCTTTTTGTGACAGATTATTTATCTCATGGGAAATCTTTGTACATGAACAGAACCACCAGAAGTCATGTATTCAAGTCAAACCTTTTTAACTTCTTGATTAATAAGGATTCTATAGCCCGATGCGAATTAAGAGTTCTGTAAAATTCAAAAGTAATGTCATGCTACACTTAATATCATCACCATATGATGGCTCAACATGACACATGCCCTAAAACCAAAAACAAAAACCACACACAAAATGAATTGAGATCCGGCTACTGTACGGAACCTGATCACATCATATGAGTTATTACTCAGCCAGAAACCTCCCCAATCAGCAGTGCCATCTTGCACTCTGCAGTACAGTAGTAATGATCTCTAAGAGTCACTACACATTTTGCTTTGGATTGTTCAGTTACCGTAATTGAATTGTGCTTTGCTTACTTTAATCTACCGTGATGCAGATGCAAACAAGAATATGCATCTGGAATCTGGTATACTCATTGCAGTGCCAATTCCCAAGCAGCATGCAGCTTCAGGAAACATTATAGAGTCTGCAGTACAGCAAGCCCTTAAGGAAGCAGAGTAGGCTTCTCCTTGCTATCCTTCTCTGTGTGTGTGCGTGTGCGTTTGCGTGCTGTTATAGATGTTACCTAACGATTGTGCACTTTGTTTGCCAGTGATAGAAAGATAACAGGAAATGCGATCACTCCCTTCATCCTTGACAGAGTGAAAGTACTAACTGGAGGATCTTCGTTGGAAGCCAGTATCCTTCACTTTTAGTTCCGATATTTGGTATAATTTCCTGTGAAATTGTAGTATCATTTTTTCCCTATTCACCTGTAACTTTCGAGTTCTGATACTTACATTTTCTATTCTGTTGTGTGAACCTGCCACACTTCTAGCAATGAAATATGGAGCTGGAGCTGTACTTTATATAAGGAAAAGGCACAGGTGGGACGACAAAATTTAGCTGCTGTGTATCCCTCTTGTATTTTCCCATAAATCTGCAGCGATTTGTCCTTAGCCTATTCAGATATTGCACTTGTAAAGAACAATGCTCTTACTGGCGCTCGAATTGCTGTAGCCCTTTCTAATCTCCGGAGGAAGAGAGCAACAAACAGTAAGCTTTATACTAACCTTTCCTCTGCGCCTGAGAAGAGGTGAATTAGGAGTACTATAATTCTGTAGTCGTTCAATTTAAAATCTGACTATATTGCTGTAACAGGGTCTGTGAGGTCTGCGCTATGAAGTTGTTGCTGAAGGAGTCTGCGAACTTGACCCCCGATGCGAAGGCTATAGATTCCTCGGCACAGTATCATCTGGCTCGGATTTGCGCATCCTGTTATTTCTTGTACAGACCTCTCCTTGCAACTGGATAAAGATTTTTACTTGGTTCGAACATAGTTGTCACGGTTTCAACAGATTTTGGAGATTCCTTGGATGTGCAAGATAATAATAACTAAACAGGTAAACTCGGTCAGATAGCAAGGTACCGTAGCTTAACTAATTCCTTTGTCAGAGATCCCGTTCGGGCGTCTGATGATTACTCCCTCCGTACTACTGGCTGTAGCTAGTAGGATTAATCAGCTCAATATCGCTACGGGATGGTAGTGTCCTACAAGATCCAACTCGATGGTAGTGGATTAATCAGCAACATGGATGGATTAAAGCTGAGTTTTGTGGCAATCCAACATGAATCGATCGCATCGAGAAAATTGGTGTATACATTTACTCGATGCGTGGATTCATGAGAATCCAAGTTACAATTCACATACAAGAGCATCTCCAACAACATTAGAATCTAAGAGCATCCCAAACCTCTCCCGTGCACGGACAAAACTGGGCTAAAAACTGAAACCAACGGCATTCCTAATCGGACAAATTATCTGTCTGTGTATTGCATATTATGTTTATTCGGTACTATTACTCCTGATGTTTTTCTATAAACTGTGGCAATTCTATAAGCGCGAATCGAATGTTCTATGGCTCTTCTTCCAGCGCGGCACCGTTTCGATTTGCCGAGTGGGCACACGATCCATGTAATGATGTCAGCATGCAGCACATTGGTCGAAATACAGATGCGGTGTTACCCCTTCCACGATGTTTACTTTTCTCTAGCAATAGTGCGCACGGTGGCCTCTAACACCGGTTTATAAGGCCCTCTAACAACGGTTATAGAACCGCTGTTGAGGGTTCCGTGTTAGAGGCCCCCTCTTTAACAGCGGTTCTTATACGAACCGCTGTTAAAGGGTGGTGCACGTGGGGCTGTCGCAGCGTTCAGGGCCCCTTTAACACCGGTTCGTAACTTCTCTGCCGCGGCAGTAAAACGGTTTATATCTTTGCCGCGGCAGAGTTCTGCCGCCGCCCCATTTTGGGCGGATTTCTGCGGCGCGGCAGGGAGGGGGGGGGGGGGAGGGGGTATCGATCGGGAGAGGTATATACATACACCGTCGGTACATACGAGTACATGAATAATTAAGCAACTATTATTATACACAAACATCGTTATTGTGGTATTCTCCGTACACGTTGAAGCATCAAGTACAAGACAAGCACGTTCAAGCATATATGCAAAATAACACGTTCATTTTGGATATCTAAAGAGTTCTCCGCCAGGCGTGATAACCTCATCAAGTATGAACCCCGCCAATTCCTCTTGAATGGCTCATATGCGGTCAAATGGTAGGAGTTTGTCCCGCATCCGTTCGATCCAAATATATATGAAGAATGGGGTCAATATATATATATAAGAATGGAACTCAACACAACTGATGGTAATAAAATAATGTTGTGTATACTTCGTTTACTTACTCTAAGTTGTTCTAGTACGGCTTGGCCCATCTCATATATCGTGTTGCGAATGAACTCGTAAACATAGTATCCACATAAGTTATTGCCGGGTCCCTAATACACGCACTTTACGAGAATAGAGAGTTCAATCAAAATAATAATCAATAAAGCATGATATAATAGAATTGGAAGCAGAATCAAAGAGATACGCAAAGACCTAGCTGGCTAGTATTACTTACATTTTGATCTACAAATTTTAGTTGTTCTGACCATTCACTCACGGCCCTGCCCGTGAACCTTTTCCAAACCCTGTCCGGCAAACAAAATGGATAAATGAGTAATTAATTACTTTTTATCATGAAAGTTGCCGATCTAGTGCGATAATATGATTGAAATTATCTCTGGAGCATCTCTTTAAAGTCTACCCATAGCTCTTGGTCTTTTCGTAACGAGTTCATGACAAGGACTTTTCCTGAGTCAACTTGAATGACTAGCTGAATAAAGTGGAACCTATGCACGCGTAACTCATGAGTAAGCCGAAACAGAATGTGTACAAGAGAGGGTAACACTCATGAGAAGCTGTAAGGCAATAGTATTTCTCTTTTGGTTTTTTGTCTCAGTAAAGACGTTAGCAAGAAATCTTCTATTTTCCCGGGTTTGTGTTTTACCACTTGTTCATGAACTCTATTTGGGTCAACGAACCCAATGTCAAAAGGGCCTCTTTCATGCATTCCATAACCTTTTTCCTGCATAATAGTATATACATATATGGTGAGCATATATATACATGCAATTAATAAATTGAATGAGATGAGATAGAAATTACAAAAATAGTACTTACACACAATAAAGGCTGATGGCAGCTTTGTCGAGTTCCTTCTGATTGAATAAAAATGCAAGTCTTGAATGTTGAAGGTGATCTCGTCGTCTTCGCACTAGAAAATCTGATCTCTTATATGCATCGTGATCCATTCTTCCTTTCTCGTCTTGTAGAAATCAAGGTACCACTTATGCAATCTTCGTATTTTTGTTGATAGATTCTTGAGCTCCTCTTTTTTGACGAGATTCTTCCCGTACTTCCATGACTGTATGGGGTTGACATCGCCTTTGGGCAAGTGGTCTCCCATGATGTTCAAGTATGCAATGTAGGTCATCCCCATCTCATTGGCCTTTCTTTGTAGCTCTTTCTCGTAATCATTTACAGGAGGAGCTATCCATGTGTCGAACACTTGGAGCGGGGCACACGATTGGTTTTCCTGCTCTTCGAGCATGGGAACTGTTTTCTGGGATGCCACATGACTACTACTTTCAGACTCCCTCCGCCTTGCACCCCCCTTCATAATCTGGCGCTCTCCGGCACAAGTCAGGTTTCGGGTTTCAAAAGATTATTGTAAAACTTCTCCACCACCGCCGGATCTAGTTTCTCCTTTGGCTCGGCCCGTCTAGGTGCAAAGAATTTCTTGACCTCTTCTTCCGAGATCCTCTTGTTCTCCTCGTCGCTGCGATTCCACGGTAATACCGGCAATGGCTTGGCGGAAGGCTGCGGGACGTAGTTTCTTGAACTCTTTGGCGTACGGTTTCCTGCGGATTTCTTCGTGGCAGTGCTAGTGCTCTTCGTGGCAGTGCTCTTCCGCTTACGCTGACGCGCAGGAGATGGCTGGCACGCCGGAGATGGCTGACGCGCAGGAGATGGCTGACGCGCAGGAGATGGCTGGCGCGCCGAAGATGGCTGACGCGCAGGAGATGGCTGGCGTGCCGGAGATGGCTAAAGCGCCGGAGACGGCTGACGCGGCGGAGACGACAGGGGAGTATTCTGATGACTTGGAGACAGCCGAGGCAGCTCAGACTACTGACGCTGCGGAGACGGCAGGGGTGCCAGTGGCCTCCAATTTGGAAGCACGATGTGTTCCTTCTTCCAAAGAATGATTGTTTTCACTGCAAATTTGAGTTGAGTTTCCCCTTACCTGTAGCATGGTCAAGTTATGCTTCCTCATATTCCTTCACAACCTCATCCACCCCGACAATAGCATAGCCATCTGGAATCGGTCAGCAGTGGTAAGTTCCACCAGCTACAGGAGGTAAGGCATAGCCGACCGCCACCTTAATGGATAAGCCCATTAATCTCACATGCAGCTCAGCGTGTTCGCTCTTCATGATCTCATCCACGGGGTATCGAGGACCCTCCATTTCAAGTGTGGGCTGCACGTTCTCCGTGGAAGCCATGCTACTTTTCCGCGCAGAGTCTGGGCCACCGACAGCTTCCAATGCAGGCTCTTTGTGTCGCTGAGATGGGCCGGTAGCTTGCTGGCTATTTTGTGCATTCACTTGCGCTTGCAGTGCCACAAGTGCATGTTCTATATGTGTCATCTGGTATGTACGCTCTTTTTCTTTTCTGCCGCGCCATCTGTAAGAGTCGCCCCACTCGGCAAACCCATCCTTCCACGCCATACCCCCTGTGCCTCGTGCAAGTCCAGGGTGTTCTTTTTTACCGATGGAGCGTGTCAGTTGGTCATTCTCTCTGTCAGGATGGAAGGTCCTGACGGCTGTTTCCTCGTATACCGTGATGAGTTCAGTGACGGGTTTGGCAAGATTGTTGGGAAGATACATAATCCTGTTTCTGGGTCCAACCTTTTCCCGATTCCGTAGAACCAAGTCTTTACACATAGGTACCACCCCTCTGTCTGGGGTGTGATCCCTCTAGCGCGCAGGGCCTTCTCAGCTTCCTCCCACTTAGGCCTCTAAGATATGTAGCCATCTGACCCCGTCCTCTGGTGATATTCCTTTTTCTGGGCATTTAGCGTATTGGTTTCTGACATCTTTGTAGCTATAGCACCTTCCTTGTACGCCACAAATTCGGGCCAGTGAGGTCTTATCTTCGCATAATATGCGTCTTCGAAATCTGAAGTCTCGCGAGCTTTGACAATTTTGTTCAATTTTGTCTTCCAATTGCGGAAAGTGTCAGCCATCTTCTTTAGAGTCCACTCTTTGAACTTTTCCTTTATAACCCGTTTATTTTCATCCTCCTCTAGCGGTAGGGTGAAATTTAACAACAACGAAGTCCAAAGCGTTTCTTTGGATCTTTCATCGACAAAGGTACCGTCACCCTTCTTTGGCCTATTCCAATATTCAATTGTGATTTGGTCCCTAACAAGAACTCCAGCCCGACGTATAAATTTGTTTGCGGCCTTCTTGGGCTCCATCGGCCTGCCATCAACACGGACTGCTTCGATCGTGAACTTTGCACGATCTTTCAACCGATGGCTCGCGCCTCGCTTGCTCTTTTTCATAGAAGAAGATTGTTGCTGGTTGGTCGATCCGGAGGGCTAAAAGAAGAAAGAAGCGTTAATTAATACATGTACATATATACAAATTAATCGGTGCAAGTCAACAGAGGCTTAATCCATGCATATACCTCGACAGACTTTGTAATCACTAAAGTGCGTTCACCGGAGTCGTCATCTTCTCCATGACTACTTTGAGCTGTCATCATGTCCCTCCAAGTTCAGATATTGTGAGGTGTCCTCATGGATCATATTCTCCATTATTTCTTCCTCTTCAAGGTTTCTACTGAGTGGATCCATAGTTTCTAAACAATAATATTATCACATAAATATCAGTAATACATCTATTGAAATGCTCAAGCAAGGATGATGATATGACAGGTTAAAAGTATTGAAATGTAACCCTAATACATGCTTGGTCATTCCAAACCCTAATTCGGAGAAACCCGGGATTCATATGAGAGGATACATTTACTTCTTCTAATTAACTTGTCATGAAAGTTGATTAACAATGCATGGTTATTATAATGCTATATTGACAACGAGAGGTGTGCTAGGGCGGCGGCTGGCAGCGCTAGGGCGAGAGCGGGACCGGGACGCGGGGGGTGTGCGTTCGAACCAGCACGACGTGGGCAACCTAAAATGGCGACTCACCCTCGACGCGTGTGTAGGCTCAGCGAGGGCAGAGGAGTGCGACTCACCCTCCATATCTAGCACATCGTCGGTCTAGGTCAAGCAGACTGCGCTTCAATCGGCCTGAGCTGCACCGACTGCGCAGTCGACAAGCCGCCAACACACAATCGGTGAGGAGCACAACCATTACTCCAATCGGTCACGTCGAAGCTGATTGGAAAAGTAATCGGTCAAGTGCAAACCGATTGAAAAAGTGAGCCAGCCGATCCATTGAGCTAGTACTACTAGGCTAGGAGTTGGTAGATGTTGCATGCAGTCGTTGTTGGAGATATGCCCTAGAGGCAATAATAAATATAGTTATTATTATATCTTTGTGTTTATGATAAATGTTTATATTCATGCTATAATAGTATTAACAAGGAAACATTAATACTTGTGTGAATTGTAAACTTAAATTGAAGTCCCTAGTATAGCCTCTATACTTCACTAGCTTGTTGGTTAATAGATGATTGTGGTTTCCCTATCATGAACATTGAGATGTTATTAACAACAAGATCATATCGTTAGGAGAATGATATGGTGGACATACTCCTATAGATAAGCGTAGCATAAAGATCAAGTCATTTCAATAGTTCAATTGCTATATGCTTTCTGATACATAGTAACCTAATTCCTTCGACCATGAGATCATGCATATCACCTTTACCGGATGGATGCTTTGATGTCATCAAACACCACACCGTAACAGGGTGGCTATAAAGGTGGTATTGAGTGTTCGGAAAGTATTGGTTGAAACACATGGATCAAGAGTGGGATTTGTCCATCCATATGACGGATAGATATTCTCTGGGCCCTCTCGGTGAAATGTCATCCAATTAGCTTGCAAGCATGTGACTGGGTCACAAGGGATCACATATCACGGGAACGAGAAAAGAGTACTTATCAGTAACGAGGTTGAACTAGGTATGCAGAGATACCGACGATCATAACCTCGGATAAGTAACATATCGTGAGACAAAGGGAAATTGGTATCGTATGTAAATGGTTCATTCGATCGCAAAGTAATCGTAGAAATATGTGGGAGCCATATGAATTTCCAGATTCCTCTATTGGTTATTGTTCGGAGAAGTGTCTCGATCATGTCCGCATAATTCACGAACCGTAGGGAGACACACTTAAGGATTCGACGTTGTTTGAGTAGTTATGGTATTATGAGAAAGAGACCAAATGTTGTTCGGAGTCTCGGATGGGATCCGGGATATCACGAGGTGATCCGGAATGGTCCGGAGAATAAGATTCATATAAGGAAAGTCCCGTTTCGGAGTTGGGGAATGGTTCCGGTGTTTTCATCGGGAACATTCTAGAAGGTCCCGGAATGTCCGGCACTCCGGAGGGGGAAGGGTACATGAATGTGTCATTACATATTGGAATGATTGCATCATGTACTAGGTGTTCTTGCTGTCCAAAATAAAGGGTTTATTTAAATCCTAAATTGAAAAGTCAAACGGCTAGTTTGAAAGTCAAACGGCGAGTTTTGGAAGTGGGAAAGGAGGAGGAGGTGGAGGCCGAGTTGGGGAGGGATTCCTCCCCTTGGCCGGCGCGCCTCCCAAGGCCGACTTGGGGAGGGACTCCCCTCCCCTTGGCCGCACCCTCCACCTATAAGAGGAGGGGCAGGGCCTCCTCCTCTAGACACACTAGTTCCTATCCTCTAAACTAAAACCCTAGATCTAAACCCCGGTTTAGAGCTATTTTGGTTTAGAGCCTTCTAATCGGTTTAGAGCCTTCTAATTGGTGTGTCTAATTACTAGAACACTAATAGCCTCTCTCATAAGCTCCACCATACTCGCACCGGCTTAAGGCGAAGCCCTGCGGGATTTCCCCTCTACTTCCGGTACCACGCCGTTGTGCTGCCGGAATCGCGAGGAGAGTGCTACAACCTCCGCTGCCTGCTGGAACAAGGGAGAGGAAGGTCTTCGTCGAAGACCGAACGTGTGACCGACTGCGGGAGCGCTGCCGGAACGTGGCGCCGGAAGGATCGTCTACGCGATCTTGAGATCGGAAAGAGTACGACTACATCACCCACGAGAATCTGCTCTCGTTAAACACTTTGGAATCTTCGAGGGTGAGTTATTCCATCGACTCGTTGCTACAATCTAGTAGATAGATCTTGGCTTGTTTGTTTGTATGCGATAGAAAATTTTTGTTTTCCATGCTACGAACCCCTACAGTGGTATCAGAGCCGTGTCTATATGTAGATCTGTTGCACGAGTAGAACACAATGGTCATTGTGGGCGTTGATGCTTTTATTGTAGATTGCTTTGCGTGTACTTTGCATCTTGCGGTATGTTGGGATGAAGCGGCCCGGGATAACCTTACATGACATCGTTCATGAGACTTGCTCCACGCTTGACATGCAACTGGTATTGCATAAGTGGCTTTGCGGGTGCCTGTTTCTCCTAGCATAGTAAAAATCCAATTTACAACGGGTAATCAACAATGCTAGTATCAATGTTGTGGTTCTTGTTCGTAGGTTAGAACGACACTTATTGAAAGCCCCAAACCACGTAAAATATGCAAAGAAAGTAGAAGCGTCTAACTTTGTTTTGCAGGGGTGTGCAGTGATGTGATATGGCCATGATTGTGATTATATTTGATGTATGCAATGTTCCTTATTGTAAGTTGGCAACCGGCAGGAGCCATATGGTTGTCTTTAAATTCTGTTAAGACCTGCGTGTCTATTCAAAATAGTTGTAATAGTTGAAGCTGGTGGACGACAACCATGAAGAAGCGTCATTGACCTTGATGCTATGCCGGTGATGATGGAGATCATGTTCGTGCTTGAAGATAGAGATCGGAAGCACAAAGAAGAAAGGCCATATCATATCACATATTATGAATTGCATGTGATGTTAATCCTTTATGCATCTTGTATTGCTTAGTAGACGACGGTAGCATTATAAGATGATCCCTCATGCACATAAATTTCAAGTTCTAAAGTGTTCACCCTTAGTATGCACCGTTGCCAAAGCTTGTTGCTTCGAAGCACCACGTGATGATCGGGTGTCTTTGATTCCGCGGGTGAATACAACGTAAGCAAGCCAGATTTGCTTATGCGGTAGCTAAGGTTTGATCTTGACGAGCCTAGCATGTACAGACATGGCCTCAGGAACACGGATCACCGAAAGGTAAAGCATGAATCATATAGTAGATATGATGAACATGTCGATTGTTCGCCATTGAAACTATATCAACTCTCGTGATGATCGGAATTGATGTAGTGGATTTGGTTCATGTGATCACTAAAACAATGTGAGGGATGTTGTTTTGAGTGGGAGTTCACCTAGTTTAATTTCATTAATTAATTTGAACTCAATTTGTCATAAACTTAGTCTAAACTATTGCAAATATGTTGTAGATCAATGGCAGCCCCTACCATCAATTTTAATGCGTTCCTAGAGAAAGAAAAGTTGAAAAACAATGGAAGCAACTTCGCGGATTGGTTCCGCAATTTGAGGATTGTCCTCACAGCTGGTAATTTGACCTATGTGCTGGATGCACCGCTGGGTGACCCACCTGCAGCTGATGCTACCGATGAAGTAAAGAATGTTTACCTCGCTCGGAAGAATCAGTACTCCATAGTTCAGTGTGCTATCTTGTATGGTTTAGAATCGGAGCTTCAGAAAAGGTTTGAAGAGTCAGACCCATATGATATTGTCGAGGATCTCAAATTAATCTTTGAGACTCATGCGGCAATTGAAAGTTATGAAGCTTCTGAAAAGTTCTTTAACTGCAAGATGGAAGAGGGTAGCTCCGTCAGTGAGCATGTGCTTAAAATGTCTGGGCACGCGAATAAACTTCAAAGCTTGGGTATAGTGATTCCTAATACTTTGGGGGTTTACCGCATCCTCCAATCACTACCACCAAGTTACAAGAACTTTGTGATGAACTACAACATGCAGAACATGAACAAAGAGTTGCCAGAACTATTTGCTATGTTAAAATCTGCAGAAGTGGAGATCAAGAAAGAGCACCAAGTGTTGATGGTTAATAAGACCACCAAATTCAAGAAAGGCAAGTCTGAGCAGAAGGGACACTTCAAGAAGGGTGGTAAGAAAGTTACCATGCCGACGAAGAAGACCAAGGCTAGACCCAAGCCTGATACTGAGTGCTTTTACTGCAAGGGAGAAGGTCACTGGAAGCGGAATTGCCCAAAGTACTTGGCGGATTTGAAGAACGGCAACATCAAGAAGAAAGGTATATCTGATATACATGTTATTGATGTGTATCTCACTAGTATTCGTAGTAGTGCCTGGGTATTTGATACTGGTTCGGTTGCTCATATTTGTAACTCGAAACAGGAGCTGCAGAATAAACGGAAGCTAGTGAAGAACGAGGTGACGATGCGCGTGGGAAACGGATCAAAGGTTGATGTGATCGCGGTCGGCACGCTACCTCTTCATCTACCATCGGGATTAGTTTTATACTTAAATAATTGTTATTTGGTGCCTGCGTTAAGCATGAACATTATATCGGGATCTTGTTTATTGCGAGACGGTTACTTGTTTAAATCCGAGAATAATGGTTGTTCGATTTATATGAGTAATATGTTTTATGCACATGCACCTTTGATAGATGGTCTATTCTTATTGAATCTCGATAGTGGAAATACACATGTCAACAACATTGAGGCTAAACGTTTGAAATCAAACGATAATTCGACCTATATGTGGCACTGTCGTCTTGGTCACATCGGAGTGAAACGTATGAAGAAACTCCATTCCGATGGACTTCTTGAATCACTTGATTTTGAATCACTTGAAAGATGCGAAGCATGTCTGATGGGTAAAATGACCAAGACTCCATTTTCTGGTATAATGGAGCGAGCTACAGACTTATTGGAAATCATACATACCGATGTGTGTGGTCCAATGAGTGTAGCATCGCGCAGTGGTTATCGTTATGTTCTTACCTTCACAGATGACTTGAGTAGATATGGGTATATCTATTTCATGAAACATAAGTCCGAAACTTTCGAGAAGTTTAAGGAGTTTCAAAGTGAGGTAGAGAATCAACGTAACAAGAAGATTAAATTTCTACGTTCTGATCGTGGAGGTGAATATCTAAGTTACGAGTTTGGCGAGCATTTGAAGAAATGTGGAATACTTTCGCAGTTGACACCGCCGGGAACACCACAGCGTAATGGTGTGTCTGAACGTCGTAATCGAACTCTCTTAGATATGGTTCGTTCTATGATGTCACTTACAGATTTACCGCTATCATTTTGGGGTTATGCATTAGAAACAGCCGCATTCACTTTAAATAGGGCACCGTCTAAATCCGTTGAAACGACACCGTATGAATTATGGTTTGGGAAGAAACCTAAATTGTCGTTCCTTAAAGTTTGGGGATGCGAAGCCTATGTAAAGAAGTTACAGCCGGACAAGCTTGAACCCAAAGCGGAAAAATGCGTCTTCATAGGATACCCAAAGGAAACTATTGGGTATACCTTCTATCATAGATCCGAAGGCAAAATCTTCGTTGCTAAGAATGGATCCTTTCTAGAGAAGGAATTTCTCTCGAAAGAAGTGACTGGAAGGAAAGTAGAACTCGACGAGGTTGTCGAACCTTCTCTCGAAATTGCGAGTAGCGCAGCACCGGAAGAAGTTCCTGTGGTGCCTGCACCAATAAGAGAGGAAGCTAATGATGTTGATCATGAAACTTCGGTCGAAGTTGCTACAGAACCTCGCAGGTCAACGAGAACTCGTACCACTCCAGAATGGTATGATTCCGTTATGAATGTCATGTTGGTGGACAACACCGATGACCCCGAGACATATGAGGAAGCGATGATGAGCCCAGATTCCAATAAATGGCAAGAAGCCATGAAATCCGAGATTGGATCCATGTACGAAAACCAAGTATGGACTTTGGTGGACTTACCGGATGGCCGGAAGGCTGTCGAGAACAAATGGATTTTCAAGAAGAAAACAGATGCTGATGGTAATGTTACTGTCTATAAAGCTCGGCTTGTCGCAAAAGGGTTTCAACAAATTCAAGGAGTTGACTACGATGAGACTTTCTCACCAGTAGCGAAGCTAAAGTCTGTGAGGATTATGTTAGCAATCGCTGCATATTATGATTATGAGATATGGCAGATGGATGTCAAAACAGCATTCCTCAATGGAGACATTGATGAAGAGTTGTATATGATGCAACCCAAAGGTTTTGTCGATCCTAAAGATGCTAACAAGGTATGCAAACTTCAACGGTCCATCTATGGATTGAAGCAAGCATCCCGAAGTTGGAATCAACGTTTTGATAAGGTAATCAAAAGTTTTGGTCTTATACAAACTTATGGAGAAGCTTGTATTTACAAGAAAGTGAGTGGGAGCTCTGTAGCGTTCTTAATACTATATGTGGATGACATATTGTTGATTGGGAATGATGTAGACCTTCTTAATAGTGTCAAAGAATATTTGAATAATAGTTTTTCAATGAAGGATCTTGGCGAAGCAGCTTACATATTAGGCATAAAGATTTATAGAGATAGATCGAAACGCCAAATATCATTGTCACAAAGTACATATTTGGACAAAGTTCTAAAGAGGTTTGGAATGGAAGAAAGCAAGAAAGGGTTCTTGCCCATGTTGCCCAATACGACCTTGAGTAAAACTCAAAGTCCGACATCGGCAGAAGATAGAGAAAGGATGAGTAAGACTCCCTATGCATCAGCCATAGGATCTCTAATGTATGACATGCTATGTACTAGACCCGACATTGCATATGCTGTTAGTTTAACTAGCAGATATCAAAGTGATCCAGGAGTGGATCATTGGGCAGCGGTCAAAAACATCCTTAAGTACTTGAGAAGAACTAAGGATATGGTTCTTTCTTATGGAGGTGATGAACAGCTCGTTGTTAATGGTTACACCGATGCTAGTTGGAACACTGATCCGGATGATTCTAAATCACAATCCGGATACGTATTTATTTTGAATGGTGCAGCAGTTAGCTGGAGGAGTGCAAAGCAAAGCGTTGTGGCGAGATCTTCAACTGAATCGGAATACATGGCTGCTTCGGAGGCTTCACAAGAAGCGATATGGATGAAAGAGTTCATTACAGAGCTGGGTGTGGTTCCTAGTGCGCTGGACCCAATGTCTATCTACTGTGATAACATGGGCGCCATAGCCAATGCGCAAGAACCAAGGTCACACAAGAAGCTGAAGCATATCAAGCTGCGTTTTCACGCTATTCGAGAACATATCCAGGATGGGGATATAAAGATTTGCAAAGTACACACAGATCTGAATGTGGCGGATCCGTTGACTAAACCTCTCCCGAGGGCAAAACATGACCAACACCAAACTGCCATGGGTGTTCGGTATATTACCATGTAATCTAGATTAGATGACTCTAGTGCAAGTGGGAGACTGTTGGAGATATGCCCTAGAGGCAATAATAAATATAGTTATTATTATATCTTTGTGTTTATGATAAATGTTTATATTCATGCTATAATAGTATTAACAAGGAAACATTAATACTTGTGTGAATTGTAAACTTAAATTGAAGTCCCTAGTATAGCCTCTATACTTCACTAGCTTGTTGGTTAATAGATGATTGTGGTTTCCCTATCATGAACATTGAGATGTTATTAACAACAAGATCATATCATTAGGAGAATGATATGGTGGACATACTCCTATAGATAAGCGTAGCATAAAGATCAAGTCATTTCAATAGTTCAATTGCTATATGCTTTCTGATACATAGTAACCTAATTCCTTTGACCATGAGATCATGCATATCACCTTTACCGGATGGATGCTTTGATGTCATCAAACACCACACCGTAACAGGGTGGCTATAAAGGTGGTATTGAGTGTTCGGAAAGTATTGGTTGAAACACATGGATCAAGAGTGGGATTTGTCCATCCATATGACGGATAGATATTCTCTGGGCCCTCTCGGTGAAATGTCATCCAATTAGCTTGCAAGCATGTGACTGGGTCACAAGGGATCACATATCACGGGAACGAGAAAATAGTACTTATCAGTAACGAGGTTGAACTAGGTATGCAGAGATACCGACGATCATAACCTCGGATAAGTAACATATCGTGAGACAAAGGGAAATTGGTATCGTATGTAAATGGTTCATTCGATCGCAAAGTAATCGTAGAAATATGTGGGAGCCATATGAATTTCCAGATTCCTCTATTGGTTATTGTTCGGAGAAGTGTCTCGATCATGTCCGCATAATTCACGAACCGTAGGGAGACACACTTAAGGATTCGACGTTGTTTGAGTAGTTATGGTATTATGAGAAAGAGACCGAATGTTGTTCGGAGTCTCGGATGGGATCCGGGATATCACGAGGTGATCCGGAATGGTCCGGAGAATAAGATTCATATAAGGAAAGTCCCGTTTCGGAGTTGGGGAATGGTTCCGGTGTTTTCATCGGGAACATTCTAGAAGGTCCCGGAATGTCCGGCACTCCGGAGGGGGAAGGGTACATGAATGTGTCATTACATATTGGAATGATTGCATCATGTACTAGGTGTTCTTGCTGTCCAAAATAAAGGGTTTATTTAAATCCTAAATTGAAAAGTCAAACGGCTAGTTTGAAAGTCAAACGGCGAGTTTTGGAAGTGGGAAAGGAGGAGGAGGTGGAGGCCGAGTTGGGGAGGGATTCCTCCCCTTGGCCGGCGCGCCTCCCAAGGCCGACTTGGGGAGGGACTCCCCTCCCCTTGGCCGCACCCTCCACCTATAAGAGGAGGGGCAGGGCCTCCTCCTCTAGACACACTAGTTCCTATCCTCTAAACTAAAACCCTAGATCTAAACCCCGGTTTAGAGCTATTTTAGTTTAGAGCCTTCTAATCGGTTTAGAGCCTTCTAATTGGTGTGTCTAATTACTAGAACACTAATAGCCTCTCTCATAAGCTCCACCATACTCGCACCGGCTTAAGGCGAAGCCCTGCGGGATTTCCCCTCTACTTCCGGTACCACGCCGTTGTGCTGCCGGAATCGCGAGGAGAGTGCTACAACCTCCGCTGCCTGCTGGAACAAGGGAGAGGAAGGTCTTCGTCGAGTACCGAACGTGTGACCGACTGCGGGAGCGCTGCCGGAACGTGGCGCCGGAAGGATCGTCTACGCGATCTTGAGATCGGAAAGAGTACGACTACATCACCCACGAGAATCTGCTCTCGTTAAACACTTTGGAATCTTCGAGGGTGAGTTATTCCATCGACTCGTTGCTACAATCTAGTAGATAGATCTTGGCTTGTTTGTTTGTATGCGATAGAAAATTTTTGTTTTCCATGCTACGAACCCCTACAGTCGTATGAGATGGACACACATGCGTATTCACGTGCACTCGGTCAGGCGGTGACCGATTCGGCCACTCGGCCAGGCAGTTGCCGAGTGAAGCATTCGACTGATGCGGCCCTGTGACCACATGAAATCGGCCTGCTCCTCACCGAATGAAGTTGAATCGGTCAGGGCCAGGCCGAGTAGTCCATTCGTCTAGGCCTAAGCCGACAATGTGCTAGATTTGTAAATTATGAAATTCGTATAATACTTTCATAAATAACTAAAAAAATGTGTATTACTTAAAAAAATTCGCCATACACATACGCATACAAATATGTACATATATAGATACAATATACATGTCTATGCAAAAAAAAAGATACAATATACATGTCTATGCAAAAAAAAGTAGCTCACCGCCGGCGGCCGTACGTGGACATGGCGACGGGGGACGGGGGGGGGGGGGGAGGGAGGATGCACGGGCCGGGGCGACGGCGAGGGCGGCGACGTACGGCGAGGGCATGGCGGCGAGGGCGTGGAACGTCACGGCCCGGCGACGCGCTCCCACGGGACGACGATGGCGAGGGCGAGGGCGACGATGGCGAGGGCGTGGACGGCAACGGCAAGTGCATGGACAGCGACAGCAGCGACGTACAGCGAGGGCTCCTCTGCTTCTTCCTCTGCGCGCGCGCTTGATCGATATGGCTGGGGGGAAGAAGGAAGAGGCGCACACGTGTTATAAATCCCCCCCCTTTAACACCAGTTCGTGGCTGGAACCGGTGTTAAAGGGGGGCATTTATTTCGTACATTAAAGGGGCGGGGGCATTTTTAATTTAAAAAATAGGATATAATTTAGAAAATTCATATCTTTTTTATTTCAACTCAGAAAAATATGAATAATATATCATAATTTTTAGAAAAATAAGATCTATCCATTCATATAAAAACATTTTATAGTTACTCTAGATGAAATTTTTCAAAATGATTAAAACACTTACATATAAATTTTGATTATTCAATTAAGACAAAAATAAAATAGTCAAACCCTAAAACTTTGAACTATAGAAATATTAAGCATCTGAAAAGAAATCTAACCCTATTTTATTAGAGCAAATCATATTTATTTTGTATTAACATTTTTGAATTGTTTGGATATTTAAATTTAGCATCTATTGTATATTTTGGAATCTGACAAAACTTTCAACATGAAAATTGTTTGCATTTGAATAATTAATCCTAAAACATTTTTTGTTTTTTAAAAATAAAATTCTAACTATTAACAAATGGGAAAGGGCGGGCAAAATGCGCTGGAGAAAAAGGGCGGGAAATAATGGGCGGGAAGAAATTTTTATTACGATAGAACTGGAATTAAAGTACATAATGCAACTAACAGTAAGTTACATAAAGCACGACTAAAAATTAAGATACATAAATGAACTGAAAATTAAGATACATAGCCAGATTAAGTCACAATCGGCCGAACTTGTTTTGAAATGTTGGAGTGATTCAGTCATGCTCCTGCCTACACTTGTAATACTCGCCACTGTAGTCATCGTACTCGCCGTGGCCGTCGTTGCTGTCATCGTCGGGGTCTTCGTAGTTGATATGGCTGGTCTGCTTTGGTAAGAGCGTAGCTGGCAGGAGTTAAGTGGCGTCCTTTACCCTTCTCGTTCTCAGGATGCATAGGCTCTTCAGGGTCTTTCATACGTTGTTGGTCCTGCCATACTTTCGATGTATCTTTTGTCTTTCCATACACTCTCAGAAAGCCTAGCAGGTTCACACAAACATTCTTCGTCACGTGCATCACGTCGATTGAAGAACGGACCTCTAGGACTTTCCAATAGGTAGGTCATAAAATATAGATTGCTTCTTCCACATGGGCGCGTGTCCGACATCGTCATTCGGAACAGATAGACTGCTAGGACCTTTTCCAAAAATTACTTCTAGGTCCTTGACCATACCAAATACCTCCTCACCAGTACGGAGGACAGGCTTACTTCGGGGTTCTGCCAGACGTTTGAAATGCTTGCCTTTCTTTCTTATGGGATGCAGGTTCGAAAGAAATCGACGATACCCTAGATACACAACCTTCTTACATTTATCCAAATATATACTTCCAGTCTCATCTAAACAGTGCGTGCATGCTTTGAATCCCTTGTTTGTCTGCCCTGAAATGTTACTAAGAGCAGACCAATCATTGATGGTTACGAAAAGCAACGCTCGTAGGTAAAATGGCTCCCCTTTGTGCTCATCCCACATACGTACACCTAGTTTGTCCCACAGCTTTAAAAGTTCTTCAACTAATAGACTTAGGTACACATCAATGTCGTTGTCGGGTTGCCTCGGGCCTTGGATGAGCACTGTCATCATAATGAACTTTCGCTTCATGCACAACCAAGGAGGGAGGTTATAGATACATAGAATCACAGGCCAGGTGCTATGACTGCAGCTCTGCTCCCCAAAAGGATTCATGCCATCTGTACTTAGACCAAACCTTAAGTTCCTTGCGTCACGTGCGAAGTCCGGGTACTCTCGCTCGACTTTTCTCCACTGTGACCCATCAGGGAGGTGTCTCAACATCGCGTCTTTCTTACGGTCTTTCATGTGTCATCGCAATAACTTGACATGCTCTTTATTTTTGAAAAGACGGTTTAATCGTGGTATTATAGGAGCATACCGCATAACCTTGGCATGAACCTTCTTCCTAGGGGCATCGCCCTCAACATCGCTAGGGTCGTCTCGTCTAATCTTATACCGCAGTGCAGTGCATACCGGGCATGCATCCAAATTCTCGTACTTCTCACCACGGTAGAGGATGCAGTCATTAATGCAGGCATGTATCTTCTGCATGTCTAATCCTAGAGGGCAGACAACCTTCTTTGCTTGGTATGTACTGTCGGACAATTTATTATTTCTTGGAAGCAGATTCTTCATTTTTACCAACAACTTTGAAAATGCGCTGTCAGTCACACCGTTCTCTGTCTTCCATTGCAGCAAATCCAGTGTGGTACCTAGCTTTTTGTGACCATCTTCGAAAGTTGGGTACAACAATATTTTGTGATCCTTTAACATCTGATCCAGCTTCTCCTTCTCCTTTTTAGTTTCACATTCTTCCTTTGCATCAGTAATGGCCCGACCAAGATCGTCATCAGCGGGCCCATCTGCTGCCTCTTGATCTTCATTATCTACCCTCGTTACAGTATCATCGTATTCAAGATACATATTATGATAGTTGTCATCATCCTCTTCTTCTTCGCTGTCTTCCATCATAACCCCTCTTTCTCCATGCTTGGTCCAACAATTATAGTTGGGCATGAAACCGGATCGAAGCATGTGGGCGTGAATGGTTTTGATATTTGAGTAGTCTTTCTTGTTCTGACAGTGAACACACGAACAACACATAAAACCATTGTGACCATGGTTTGCCTTAGCCACAACGATGAAATTTTGGAGGCCCATAATGTACTCGGAAGTGCGTCGGTCACCGCACATCCATTGCCGGTTCATCTGCATTATATATTATATCAAAAATTAATAGGGAGATGACCACTTATACAATACATCAATGACACATGAAAGGATAAAGTTGCCGACCTCGACCGAAAAGGAAAGAGCAATGAGAAAACTTAATTCGAGCTCTCGGACATTTCACCGAACACCTCTTGTGCATAGGAAAAAAATACAAACTAGCACACCTCTCACCCTCTTGCTAAGCTTCAAAATGAGAGAGTGAAAAAATGAGAGAGAGGGGTGTGGGCTGCGGTGTGTTATATAGGCGCACCCCCTTTAACACCGATTCAAGCCACAAACCGGTGTTAAAGGGAGGGCTGCGCGGGGCGGGGCTGCCAGGGCCTTTAACACCGGTTCGTGGCTCGAAACGGTGTTAAAGGGGGTGCGCCTTTTTGCTTTCTGAACCACGCTGGTACGGGTGCCCCTTTTAACACCGATTCGTAGAAGAACCGGTATTAAAACCCATTTCTAACCTCAACCAAAGGCCTCGTTTCCACTAGTGTAGCCACCCATGGTTAAATCCATTTACGTAGGCGTCAACCATGATGCCATCCATTGATCGTCTATAAATCCCAGTCTAGCTACTGCATCTGCTTAACAAGTTCTATCCAACAGGGTTCCACCTTAAAGACAACATACATGGAGAAATTAGACATGGATGTCGCCGGGGAGATGAGCGAGGTGACCTGTGTCGACTTCTGGGGCAACGGGTTCGGCATGCGGGTGCGGATTGCGCTGCGCGAGCTCGGCGTGCCATTTGAGTACATCGAGGAGGACCTCCGGGTCCGCGAGAGGAGCGACCTCGTGCGGCGCATGAACCCCGTCCACCGCTCCATTCCCATCCTCATCCACCACGGCCGTCCAGTCTGCGGCTCCATCAACATCGTCGAGTACATCGACGAGGTATGGGGCGGCGAGGAAACCACCCATTTGCTCCCTAACAACCCCGCGGACAGGGCCGACGACGCCAGGTTCTGGGCTGACTTCATTGACCACAAGGTATGCCCTGTGGGTGATATTTTACTCCTGGGGTAAATTTGGTTTCATCCATGTGCTAATTTACTTGTGGTGACCTGAATGAATTATTAGGTGTTCAGCACCCAGACGAGGTTTTCCACGAGCAAGGGCGAGGAGAAAGACGCGGCCAAGGAAGAGCTCGTCCAGCAACTCAAACGTTTAGAGGAGGTGCTCGGGGACAATGCCTTCTTCTCCGGCGATGAATTCGGGTTCCTGGACGTCGTGTTCATCCCGTTTTCAAGCATGTTTTACGGGTACGAGCAGCATGGCGCGTTCGACCTTGAGGTGGAGTGCCCCAAGCTGACGCAATGGGAGAAGAGGTGCAAGCAAAGGGAGAGCGTGAGCGAGGTTCTACCTGATGGGAAGGTCCAGTACGATTTACACAAGAAGTTTTACGGAATAGAGTAAACCGAATTGTGCTTGTATGCTACATAAGTTATCGTTACCATATAGAAATGGAGTTTGCCTCTGCAATGCACCATGTAACGTGGTGTGTAGGTTAAATTTTCGCCGACCGCTAAATTTATCAAATTAAATGGTCAGCCGCCCGGTAAGCAGCCCCGCCCTCACTTCGCTAGTAACCAGATACCCGTATCAGTAACGATTTAATAGTGATGGGTGCATGCGGCCGTCACTGATATGCATTTAGAACCCATCACTCATAACTTTTCATGTAGTAGTGTAACTTGGTATTTCAAAAAACAGGAAATGCAAGTTATTAAGAACATGATAGAATATAAAGGTATACATATTAGTGCAAAATCAAGTTTTAGACTAAATCTCAAGTGCAAATGATGAAGAAATTCTGCTGCGGAGTTCACACTTTCCTGTTGAATAATGTTATGATCCTCCGGGAGGTGCTTTCAGTTACAACACAATGCGCTGAGGGTGACGACATCAGAAATGGTTGATGTTCCGAATGTGTATGTTCAATGTATGTAGAAAATGTGTGTGTGACATGTGTATGTGCAATGTATTGGAGAAATGATCTTTAAATATGTTGAGTTGATTAACATGGAATTCAGGTGTTCTATAGTCCGATGCATACTTTGAATCAAGTAAGATCAAAATTAATTTCCTACTTGAATCTACACTATATGCGATCAACATATGATGGATCTGTCTATCAAATTAGAGCCCCTTTCCCGTCAGCTATTCTTGGCTATCTTCGTAACGTAACACAGTATGATCACACTGCCAATTTTATTTTAGGATGTTCTGCAAGCTTAGCTGAGAGTTTCTTACCTAGTTACCTGGGTCTATTGTTGTGCAGATGCGAACAAGAATACGTATCTACTAGGATCTGGGATTCTTATCGCAGTGCCAGTTCCCAAGCAACATGCAGCTTCAGGAAAGGTTATACAGTCTGCAATACAGAAATCCCTCAAGGAAGCAGAGTACAGTCCCAGTTCCCTACTATCCTCTCTCTCTCTCTCTCTCTCTCTCTCTCTCTCTCTCTCTCTCTCTCTCTCTCTCTCTCTCTCTCTCTCTCTCTCTCTCAAGCATAAGAAAACATGGGCCGGCCGGCCACACACATAAGAAATGTTTCCCTTCCAAATTAACCAAGTCACTGAATTAGCAACAGATTAAATACCCCCCTGCTTCCAGTTAAGTAAGCAGGACTCTTCCCCAACACGACTGCTAGCTAGCTAAATTCACCCGCTGCTCTCTCACTGTTACCGCCTCAGTTCTTGCGCACGGCGACCCACGCGAAGTGGCCGTGCACGAGCGTCGTGGCCACCATCAGGAACACGCTAACCAGCGAGCCCAAGCCGTACCCGGCATTGCAGCCACTCCCGTACTGGCACCAGTCCTCGAAGATGACGATGGCGAGGAAGGAGGCAGCGGCGGAGAGGCCCACAGCGAGGAGGAGCATCCCACGCAGCAACACCCTCTTCCACTTCGCCGCGATACAGCCAAGCCCCTCCACCACGGCCTCGTCGCGGGCCTTGTGTCCGGCGGCCCTGGTGCCGGCCTCGGCGTCAAAGGCCTTGTCTCCAGCGGCGACAGAACGAGCAGCGGTGATGGCACTGTCCTCAGCGGCGCCGACGCAAATCTTAACCGTGAGGAGGAGCACGGCAGCGGCAAGGGTGGCGCGGACGAGGAAGTAGTTGGCGAGGACGACACGCTGGTAGAGAAGCTCTGTTCCGCAGGCGTTGGCCGGGATGGCGCCTGGAAGCACCGAGACAGTGCCCACCATGAAGATGTACCACAGCAGACCCAGCTGCTGCGTGGCAGTGTTCTTGAACATCGCCATGGCCGGCTGGCTCACTCTAGCTGCTGCTGAAACAAGGTAGCTATTTAGTAGGACATTGGGAGAGAGGAGCGTTTATATAGAGGCAAAGTCAACACCTGCATAACACATGATGACAATGGCTAAAAATTGAGCATACACATGTCAAAACTTCTATACATCAAAAACAAATTGAGCATACACATGTCAAAACTTCTATACATAAAAAAAAAATAGGCATACACATGTAAAAAATTATATGGATAGTAAAATTAGGTCGTCAAAAGTAAGGCATACATAAAAAAATGGATACTAGTATCACTAGATTCCATTTGGATGACACATCTCCAGCAATTACAGTTCCATCTGCCAGTCACAGTTTCAGGTTGCAATGGCTGCCCACACAGCTGAGCTGGGTCACTTATCAAAGTTACTAGATCTAGCAGTGTTTTAAATGTTGCAAACAGATGCGCGTAAGTCAGAATAATAACTTGGAGAACTCCCCCTGTTGCTCGATGCATCATGCCAGAAAATTCAGAGTCCACCATCTCTGTCATCAGTGGTAATTCTAGTACCAATTTGCACCGCATAGCATCTCATTTGAGATGGTCGATTAGACCAGGGGATTGGATTTTATTTTATTTTGAATTTTTCAGAGGAATGAATGTAGCTCGGCTTTACATTGAATGCCAAAACACACCGTTTGTTACCAGAGGTTCCAGTTTACAGTTGGGCATAAAGCATAATGTGTAGAACTACTGCTACTACTACAGAGGAACCACAAACTAAGCAGATTGAGTCGTTCATTAGCCTGCTATCTACTGTCAGACAACTAATCACCAAACTCTTCCATGGAATTCTAATGATGCTAGTGTGGTGTAACGAATTCTAATGATCCACCCAAGAAGCA
This sequence comes from Avena sativa, assembly GCA_916181665.1. Taxonomy (NCBI): domain Eukaryota; kingdom Viridiplantae; phylum Streptophyta; class Magnoliopsida; order Poales; family Poaceae; genus Avena; species Avena sativa. The sequence continues at coordinate 354,178,235 of OV702296.1, forward strand.
AGTGGGTAGCAAAGTTAGGCAGCCACATAAAAAAACTGGCTACTTTCATTTGTTCAGAATTGCTACCAACTAGCTACTTTTCTGGTCCCAAAGTCACGGCTCTGCTCATCACATCACATATTCACATGTACGTTAAAATAACACCACAAGTAGCTACTGCTATGCACAAATTGGGGGCTGTTTTCACCTTGAGCTGGACGAGTCGGACAGAGCCGCTGCCGGGAGGAGTGGCGGGCTCGTCGCGGAAGAGTCCGGAGAGGTAGAGCTCCGAGGCCGGCGCGGTCCCAGATCGATCTCCTGCTCGCCCTGGTGTACGGAAGCTCGGTTTCAGAAGGCGAGGTGGCCGAGCTCGGAGCAGACCGCGGCCGGGGAGCTCGGAGGGGAGGCGATGTCCGCGAGCTCGGATGTGGGTGGAGGAATACCGGGGCGGGTGTCTGTAGGTGGCGCCGGCGCGGTAGCGGTAGGACGGCGGCGCCGTGCTGACGGTGGCGCGCGCCTCCTAGTCTAGGGTTGCTGTCGGCCGAGACGGACGTGAACCGCAGAGTGGGGGGAAAAGAAACGAACAGCTCACTTGGCCGTTTGGAATTTGGAAACCGGTGTAAAATGTTCAAAAGTGATTTGACATTTTTTTGAAGGAAAATAATGCGACTTATTAATTGACTAAACAAATCACAACCAACAATAAGACCAACACATCAAACATATAAAACAAATTCACCGGTTCGATCCGGTTAGTACATCTCCACCGCCGTGTCCCAAATCGTAGCCGGCAATAGGGTGGCAAGCGGGATAGGATGTGAGACTAATCTGTAGTGCAATTTATCTGGACGTAGCATTAAAATGAAGATGAAACCCTCTAGTACAATTTGTACCAATCAATTTATTTTGTGGGATATGCAGGGTCTGCTTGTGCAACCCTAGCTGGCAGCAACATCGGCAAAGAGCTATTGGGGCGGAACCGCCCCTCGCTTGCCACACCACGTAGCGCGTGTGGTTAGGACCCGGCAACATTTGTATTGCGTGGGTGTGCAAATAACTGTGGTATTCTCTTGTACTATAAAAGAGGGCCATCGACACACTACAAAGAGGTTCAGGAGGTGGACTAGTTGGTAGATTGAGAGGTTGGAAAGCCAAAAGGAGAGAAGGAGTAGAGAGAGCCGGGGAAGCTAGCGAGGCTAGTTCTTGTCTCTCCTGGCAAACGAGGAAGAGCGTGTTCATCATCTTGTACACATCCACATATTAAGATCAAATCGGACATGCAGGACGTAGGGCTATTAGCCCCAAGACGGCCTAAACCTGGGTAAAAAATGTCCGTGTGTTTATCGTGCTTTTCAGTATTGGTTGTTCGAGTTCGTTGTCTCCTACTGCCCATACCGAACAAACAGGGTGGCTCCCATCCCCGGTGCCCATGTTCCGAGAAACGACACTCATGGTCTTATAGATTTATACATAAGATAATGATCTTATGTATTGACTATTAACTTCACATAACAATGATCATTCGTTTTGATCATCCCACAACCTATAGGTTATTCCTAGAGGATGGAATAGGAATCACTTGGTTTGTTAATCTTTTCTACACCTGCATGTGAGGTTTCCTTTGGATTTTCTCAATCAATATTTACAGTAGTTATATCATAGCATTATGAGCCTATATATTGAATAGAGAATTATATAATAATCATTATTATTATTGCCTCTAAAGCACTAATCCTATCAAGTTCATATTAGAATGTGTGTGCGCCTTATTCTTAAAACTAGAGGTACTTCATTTTTTAGATATCTAAAAGGAACATCAGAAAAATACCCCTATAAACTCACACTCAAACACATAAATAGACATAAACTAATTTGTGGACTAGTGTGATAAATTTAGTTTACTTAGATTTAGAATTCACTTTATCATAGAATAATATCTCTTTAATTTAGCATCTCAAAATAGATAAAATAATAAAAGTCAACAAAAACATAGTTTCTATTTAACATACAAAAATCAAATTAGCTAAATATGTACCTTAACGTAGACAAGCATGATTTTTTTGCTATGCTAGTTATACTTAAACAATATTTGAGATAGTATATTAAATAATGTATCAATCTATCATACATGTATATTAAGTTATACTATCTGTGCGATGACCCAGCATACCACTGCATGTGTAGTACACTATAGTCGTTGATATGAAATCCACAAAACACCGTTCTGTAAATATCACATCCCTCAGAGTGGTACAACAGAAACATTGCGGGTCCATATTACAAACATTCACACATTATTATTATTACAATACCAGAAGTTCAAGACTTCAAAAGTTTTCAACTTACAAACCAAAATATAAAGTATTTCTATGGAATTTAAAAGTAGCAACTCCAACCAGGAGTTGAGCTTAGCAACTATTCTATAGGGTTCATGCTGCTCGGCTCCTTTGGTTACCACTAACTAGGATATTTAGTTGGACTCGTTATCATCGACACCATAGCGGATTTCGTAATCCACTCCTTCAACACCTCCTAACAGGTCAGGCTCTTCGTAGAACATATCTTTTTGACATTCAACTGCATACATTGGCACGTCTTCGGAATTCTCAGAGTCTAAAAAAGGGATCAAAGGAAAGGATGAGTAACAACGTTACCCAACAAGTTCATTATATGCAAAGTGGGAAGTTTGATGCTCTAACTACCACCTTGGATTATAAATCCTTGGCACTATGTAGTTTTTGTAAATCTTTCTTTAAAGATTTATTTTAGTAAGAAATTCTATGACCATCAGCCTTTACAGGTTGACCAGAACTTTCATGGAGTTCCTTTCCTGCCGTGTTCGTAGCTCCTTCCCGGAACAGGGAGTAACAAGTTACAATTCTTACACTCTGTAGAGGTGCGTCACTTTACCCATGAGAGATCAACTCCTTGTTGCACAACTGAGCGTACTTTCCCGTCCACAATTCCATGATGTGGGGCCCAGTAGTTGGTCCAAGACAATGACTGCCCCCTTCGCGACCTCGCATGACTCCTTGGTGTATACCATGCCCACATAATGAATTACTGCAATGGTTTGTACAAATCGTTAGATGCCAGAACTATCGTGGGACGATGAGGTTTCCCACCCATATGCTGCATATCTTCTACGAATTATCAATTACTATGCACGCTACGAGGATAAGAGCCATGACCTGCACATCCGGCTTCATGCGAGAGGAAGAAGATACAGCTGACTTCTTCGTCCCATTCCAAATCTCATGGCTAACGCGTAATATACGGCACTGGAATCACTTATGTCAGGGGTTATTAAGTCCCTACTTGATCATCATTGTTGCAAATAGAACCCTAAGTTCTATTGCTCCATTATATCATCATTTAGGATGATATCTATGATTTCTTTATTTGTGAAAATAATATTTTCTTTCTTTTAGAGTATATATGATAACACACAATTTGCAAATACTTTGATAAAGACTCTTCAAAGGATATGAGCAAGTGATGAACTTGCCTTGTGATGGCAAGGTAGTGAAGTCTGATGCTTGCGCTGGACCTTGAGATTCTATGTCTACAAAAACATCATTATTGCCCGGTAAGGACAATATTTAAAGAAGCAAAATGATTATACAAAGTAATGTAATGCATCATTTAACTTGATATGCATTCTCCCCATTATTATAAAATTATTTTTAATAATAAAGTATTTATAAATATTAATCTTTAATATTTATAGTAGAATATTGTATTCTTTTATTTTATTTACCTTTTATTTGAATTTTATTGATTTGATAATTCCTTTAAGAATTATCATTTAATTACCAAAAATTGTTATTAAATATTTGTTTAGTATTTTTATAAAATACTACAAAATTAATATATAATGAAAGTGATTTTTATTTAATTTTATCATCTTTCAATAATTTTGTAAAATTCCATAAGGAATATTTAAATTATAAAATTCTTAATGAAATTAATAAAAAAATTATTTATTAATTGATTTGGATAGTTTGGATTATTTTGAATCCAAAAATATTTTATTTATAATTTTTTGAACTTTTATTTTATTTTCTAGAATTTATTTAAGTTGAGGGGCATTTTGGTCTTTTCCTATTTATTAAAAACAGGCTCTAAATGGTTTGGGCTGTCTGTTTGGGTTTATTGGGCCCTTGTGGCCCAGTAGGGCAAGGTCAAAACAACACCCCGAAGGGTTTTTGGCCCACCCAACCCAACTCACTCTTTGTCTCTCCCTCGATCTCACCTCTCTTCTTCTCCTCTCCCGACCCCGTGGTCAGCAATGCTGTCGCCGGCGATTCGCGCCGCCGTGGATCGTCCTGGTCGCCGCCGTGGTGCGGGGCGAGGTTGTCGACCACGCTTGTCCATCTGGTCCAGTTCGATTTGATCCTAGGGTCATACCATGGTCAGGCTAGACCCTTCCCGAACCCTAGGGTTTGGGGGATGGTGCTGCTGCCGCCGCCGTGGACCCTCCCGTGGTGAGGTGTGGTGCCCGTGTACTGTTGTGGCCACCGCCGTGGCTGGTGCGGGTTGCAGCACCCTCTGGGGGCTCCCCGTGCCGCTGCGAGCTCGTCGGCCATTCTGCTTCCTCTTCAATTCGTCAGCGAGGACCCTGGTGAGTTATGCCTTTGTGGATCCTAGTTCATCTTATCACCTTGGATTCCTTTGTGTGTATCTAGTGGTCAGTTATAGTTTGTGCTTGTATTGCTACTAGGGTTTATCTCTGGTGCTTGTAAGATGCTCCTATGATCTGGTTATGCTGTTTAGTGGGGATTTGGGTGCTCTGCACCTCAGTGCTTGTGGTCACCCCCCTTTGATTGTGTGGTGCTGTTGTTGGTTTGTGACTAAGGTTGGATTAAATGCTAGAGTTGCATAGTACTGCCTCTGGTTGGTACTCTGGTGAATTGATGTGTTTATCTGTTCTCAGTATCTTGATACTGACGATGATCTAGTCAGTGAGGATTCACTGACCTAGTTATTGTTGGCTTGCCAGATTATGCTTGGTCTGAATTTTATTCAATAGAATCTAATGATCCTTTGATCATGAATGAATAATTAGGATATAATCCCTGTATCTAGTTCTAGGGAGATGATTTGATAGATGATTTGTGCAGATTGGACTATTTGATTATCTTTGTGATAATTTCAGTGCTTATGAAACCTTCTTAAGATGGTACATAAGTAGATCTTGTTACCGACTATACTTATAGTCATTTCTGGGACTTGATGGATGTTGATAGATAAGTTGGGAAACTTATTGTTTGATCCAGCCAATGATGCTGGTCTGAGGCTCTAGGAACTAAGTTCCTATGTTGCTGTCATTTTCAAAATTGGTTAAGACATCAGCTGCTTACTAGATCTTGAATCCTAGTTGGTTAAATATATATGGTTTTGTTTGTGTCTTATAAAATCTGAGGTGCTACTCCTTCTTGGAGATGTGCCCAGATTTTGTAAGAACAAATTATAGAATATATTGGTTGCCTTTGGTATCACCAATTCTGTGAGGCTGGTCTGAGAATTTGGTGTTTTTAATAGAGTTTGATCCTGATCTTTATATTTAAAACCTCTAGGATAGCTTCACCCCACTTGGGTGATTATTGAGAGGTTGTCTTATGCATCAGCACATATATTTTGCTTGGATAAGATAAACAGATCATATGGTTGTTTATGATACTCACCACAAAATCTATGCTTGTGATGGCTTGATGTGCTGGTGCTGGTCTGGTCCAGTCCTTCTCCTCTTGATGTTGTTCTTGTGTTCCCTTGATGATTGTGCTTGGCCTTGAGGAACTCTGCTCCTCCTAGCTCCTGTGAGCTTGGCCTTGCTATTCACCTGATCCTTTCCCTCCTTATGTCACCATCAGGTGATATGTGTCTTGATCTGGTGTGAGATGGTGTTGCTGGTTTATTTGGCTCTAGCTAAGCTAGCTGTTCTTGTGTGGTGTGAGCAGTGAAGAGATACACTAGTGCTTCCCCACGGCTGTGCTGAGAAGTTTTTGTGTGATTGGGTTATTGCTATGGTGCTGACAGCACACACCATGCAGTTTGGTGTGTGTGCTTCCTGTGTGCTTGCTGTACAACTTGTGGATATGTTCTGAATTTGAGAGTTACCGTTATCAGGTTACTTTTTACCTGGCTGGTGAAACTTGCCCCTCCTTGCTGTTTATTTGACTTATGGCTTGAAATTATGAAAGATATATTCTTTCATATTGGTGAAACTTTCCCCTTTTTAATAGATTACTCAATGATGAATCTTGAACAGTGCACTTCACTGTCAATTCTGAGAGTAATATAATTTTAACCTTAACTTTCTTTCTTTTTGTTTGTGTTTGTTTTGCAGGTACCAGACTTGGGAATTCAAGATTTTAGTTTAGGTTTTCTTCTTTATTTGTAGAATAGTCATATGTAATATTTTTTTATTCTTTTGTAATTTTATTTTTATCCTCTTGTAATAAAGATTGTACTATTATTCAATAAAGAAATATTATATTTCTATTTATTACTATTGTAAAGATTGTTGCTTATGTGCATAAGTTACATTTGTGTAACTTATTTATTGAATGAAGTTTTGGAATATTAATTTTATTGATTATCTTATTTTATTTAAAGTTTGAGTCATTAAGGGTTAATTCTTAATGAAATCAAATACTCAAACAATATTCAAAATTCTTCTGAATTATAATTCCAACACTCAAATTTTAAATTCAAATTTCGTTTCCCAAAACACTCTAATCCACAAAGATCATATCAAAGTCTATAGCAATCATCCTTCAAGACTATACCTAAGCTCAAAGCATGAAAGAAACTTCGATCACTTTAAGTTTTTATTTGGCGAAAAATTTACCCACATTTTCACAGATGAATGCATGCAACATCTTAAATTCCTAAATCTACCCTTCGTTAGTTCCTAAATGCTGGGATGTTACAGACTTCCCCACTTAAATTAAACTTCGTCCCGAAGTTTGTTGAGATGTACCTGAATAGTTCTGGATAGGCTTTTCTTAAATCTTCTTCTTTCTCTCAAGTGGCTTCCCTTTCAGGGTGATGTTCCCATTGTACCTTGCAATATTTGATTGCCCTATTTCTCAACCTTTTCCAGTTTTCTTCCAAAATTTTACAGGGCTTTTCAACATAGGTCAAGTCTGCTTGTAGTTCTATCTCCTGATGTGTGATTGCATCATCTGGAACTTTCAAACATTTACGAAGTTGTGACACATGGAAAACATTGTGTACTTGAGCCAATCTTGATGGTAACTCTAAAGCATAAGCTATAGTTCTGTTCTGACTCAATATCTTGAATGGTCTGATGTATCTTGGACTCAATTTTCCTTTAACTCCGAACCTTTTCACCCCTTTCATTAGACTTACTTTCGAGTATACCATGTCTCCCACTTCTGGATGCCATGATCTTCGACTTTGATCAGCATAACTTTTTTGCCTACTCTGGGCTATTTCCAGTCTATCCCTGATCTTATCAATGCTATCTTGTCTTTCCTTGATATAGTCTGGCACAAATTCTTTGCTTCTACCAGGCTCATACAAACATATTGGTGATCTACACTTCCTTCCATATAGAACTTGGTATGGAGCTTCCTTCAGACTACTCTGATAGCTATTATTGTAGGAAAATTCTGCCAATGGTAGATGATCTTTCCATGTACCTCCAAAATCTAATGCACAAGCTCTTAACATGTCTCTAGTCTCTGATTTGTTCTCTCTGTTTGACCTCATGTCTCAGGATGATAGGATGTGCTGAAATCTAACTTTGAACCAAGTGCTTCATGCAATTTCTTCCAAAATGCTGAAGTAAACACTGATCCCCTATCAGTTACGATCTTTTTGGGTACTCCATACTTACTATCTCTTTGACGTAAACTTCTACTAACTTCTCGGCATTATCTTTCTGATTTATCGGAATAAAATGTGCACTTTTAGTGAGTCTGTCCATAATAACCCATATCATATCCTTTCTTTAGGTGTCATGGGCAATCCTGTGATGAAGTCCATACCTATTTCCTCCCACTTCCACTCGGGAATTTCTAAAGGTTGTAATGGTCCTGCTATACTTTGATGTTCGGCCTTCACCCTTTGGCAAGTATGGCATTCTGATACATATTTAGCAATATCCCTTTTCATGTTATTCCACCAGAATAGTTCTTTTAAATCCATATACATTTTAGAACTTCCTAGATGTAAAGAATATGGTGTTTCATGTGCTTCTCAGAGTATGACATCACGAATCTCAGTCACATCTGGAACACATAGACGGTCTTGAAACCATAAAGACTCATCATATCCAAGGCGAAAAACTGATTTTTGCCCTTGAGATATCCTCCGAATTTCCTCAGCAATAAAATGATCTTCTGCTTGATGTCTAAAAATCTCGTGTTTAAGATCACTATTCTGCTCTGCAACTACTTGCATAGTAGTTAATCCTCCAAGAACCTCTGTTCTGATGAATTGAAGTTCTAATCTTTCCAAGTCCATTTGTAACTCTTTTGGTAACTCCCTATTGCTAGGCTGAATGTCTACACCCTTTCTGCTTAAAGCATCAACTACCATATTTGCTTTTCCTGGGGTATAGTTGATTGTTAAATCATAATCTTTGATTTGTTCCAACCAACGCTTATGTCTCATATTCAGTTCCTTTTGGGTGAAGAAATATTTGAGACTTTTATGGTCAGTGTATAACTCACATATGGATCCATAAAGAAAATGCCTCCATCCTTTCAGCGCAAAAACCACTGCTGCTAACTCTAAATCATGAGTTGGATAATTGACTTCATGTGGTTTTAGTTGTCTTGAACCATAAGCAATCACTTTTCGATCTTGCATTAACACACAACCTAGACCTTCTTTAGATGCATCGCAGTATACTGTGAAGTCCTTCCCTGTTTTAGGAACTGCTAAGATTGGAGTTGTGGTTAACCTGGTCTTCAACTCCTGAAAACTTGCTTCACACTTCTTATCCCAATTGAATGGTGTATTCTTTCTTAGCAATTTGTTCATTGGTCCAGCTATTTTGGAGAAACCTTCAATGAATCTCCAATAATAACCAGCCATTCCTAAGAAACCTCGAATTTGCTTCACATTGGTTCGTGCAGTCCACTCTAATACCGACTGAACTTTAGATGGATTTACAACAATTCCATCTTTACTGATCACATGGCCGAGGAATTCTACCTCATCTAGCCAAAATTCACAATTACTAAACGTAGCATAAAGTTTATGTTCCCTTAGTGTCTGCAATGCTATTCTCAAATGATTAGCATGTTCTTCCTTATCCTTGGAATATATCAGAATATCATCGATAAAAACTATGACGAACTTATCCAAATATGGCATGAAGATTTTGTTCATCAAATTCATGAATATTGCTGGTGCATTGGTTAAACCAAATGGTACTACCAGATACTCATGGTGTCCATATCTTAAGACAAATGCTGTCTTTGGAACATCTTCTAGTTTAATTTTTATTTGATGGTATCCAGATCTTAAGTCGATCTTTGAGAATACTCTGGCTCCTTTTACTTGATCAAACAAATCTTGGATCCTTGGTAAAGGATACTTATTCTTGATAGTAACGTTGTTTAGATTTCTATAATCTCCACACATCCTTCTTCCACCATCTCTCTTATCCACAAAGATTACTGGTGTTCCCCATGGAGATACACTTTCCTGAATAAATCCTTTTTTGGCTAACTCATCAATTTGATCTTTGAGTTCTTTTAACTCTTTGGGTCCCATCTTGTATGGTGCTTGAGCTATTGGTGCTATACCAGGAATCAGATCAATAGTGAACTCTATCTCCCGATCTGGTGGCATTCCCGGTAGCTCTGCTGGAAAAATATCTTGAAATTCATTTACTATAGGAATATCTTCCAATTTGACCTCTTTCATCGAGTTCAACTGTAGATCCACCATAATATGACTGTGCTTATCTGCTTGGTGATCTATCCTTGCTCCACTTGGAGTTTTGATTGAGACAGTTTTCTCCTCACAATTTATCTGAGCTCCGTGTTCTATCATCCAATCCATCCCCAGCACTACTGCAATTCCCTTCAAAGGAATCATATAAAGGTCTACGAAGTATGTACAACTACAGATCGAGATAACCTAAGTTGTAGGTTCCTCAAATGCGACTAAGCAGACATTGACATGGGCTGCTACACATGCAACATCATAGGAACGAACTAGAGTTTCTCATGTTCGGTAATATCTGCACAGTATATTGTATAAGAACATGAAGGTGTACATTGGTGTGTCCGTCTGTATTTAGAAAATAAAAATATGTATATTTGCAGAACATATTTACATGAATTTTTGCTTTTTAATGGTTTCTCAAAACTAGAAATTAACTATTGCCATTAGAGGATAATATCACAAAAAATCTTTTTTTGGTTCCTATCTTTTCAACGAACACTTGAGTCATAGAAATATAAGCATAAATTGGACTTGATGAACCGGGTTTTCTAACTAGAATAATCAGCTCTAGGCTCTAACTGTTATGCCGAGAAACTTATATATACATATGTAATATATATATATATATATATATATATATATATATATATATATATATTTGTTGAGAATTCCGCCGACGTATTAATAGTCGTCAGCAGTAGAAAATAAAGGCCTAAAAATAATTAAAAATACAAATAGGTCCATAGACCACGTGGCGATAACAAACACTAGCATGAGTAAAAAGAGGCCTAAAAGTAATTAAAAATACAAATAGGTTCATGGACCATGTAGTGACAACAACAAACACTAGCATGAGCCAAATTCATCATTTCATCCTCATCCCTCAATCACCGGAGCTAGATAAATATCGTTTATTAGAGCTTGTTATAGTAGACAGACGAAAATCATCGTGCTAAGACTTCAGAAAACCAGCTCAATATAGTAGCACCTATCGCCAATGATGGTATCCATACATAGATTGAATGTAAGAGACTGACTTGAAACAACTAAACATTCTGTTGTACCCGAAGGAAAATACATGACTGAAATAATTCCTATCCTATGTACACAGGACGCCGCACTGGGCCTGATCAGTAAACACGCGGGCAGCGTTTACTATAATTAGGAAGGCCCATGCATATGAGGCTCCGTTTCATTTCCTATTCCTACCTTCCTGTGACAAACCCTCGGCGGCTGCCTCGGGCGCCCTGCTCGTCTCCCTTCCGGTCTCAGCGACGGCGACCTGCCTCTGCCGGTCGCCTGGTCGGCCAACCACCGCAAAAGTTCGCTCTTCTTCCTTCGACTGCTCGAGTCATAATAAATTTGTTTGGGTACTTCGCTGGTTGGTTGCGTAGGTTTCGTGTTTGATCGTGGTTCAGGCCCGTCCAAGGCCCAGTGCGGGCTGGGTGACGGCACGGGGCCCCAAAAAACTGGGGGCCCCCAATTTTTACTTATATAGCCTATATACATATTGTATTCTGTGCAAGTTCAAGCCAAGATCGAAGTCCCATGTTCACGTCACGGAACAGCTCAGCGATTCTTTCTCTAGGCCCCGAATCCGGCCCATTTGGGCGCTGCTCTTTCCCGATCCAAGGCGAGGCGGAGGAAGCTAAGGCAGGACTCACACGCGTGGTCGCTCCTTCCACTTCGATCGACCGGAAGTCTAGGACGGGATCGGGTACGAATCGTAACCGAGTTCGAGTATAATACCAATCGGCTGAACTGACTGTCCGTTTATAAAAAGAGGCAGATCGTGATTGTGACGGGAAATCAGGAATCAACATCGATTTGATCATTTGAATAATCGCCCAGGACAAACACGCCTACTGTCTCCTTGCACAATCGCCCACACTGATTGGTTTTCAAACATCTGCCTAGTCGATCGACAAGAATCGACTCTTGTCTCGATCTTCCGACGCCCCAAGCCCCCAACTCAAGACCTCAAAAGTCAAACCTTCAAGGCCGATCAAGGTTCGTAGTACTCAGCTTCTAGCTTCTGTTAACTTATCTTGACAATTGCAAACTTAAATTCACCTACTCCTTCCGATTCATATTAGTTGACTTAGATTCATCTAGATATAAATGTAACTAGTCAAGTTTTAGGGCTAGATACAACTGATTTGAGTCAACTAATATGAGTCGGAGAAAGTAGGATTTTTATTCATTCAATCTACTTACTATTTTTTTTTATAAAACAGGATAATCAATTAATCATGTCTACTAGAAAATATGATTCTGGTGCTACAAAGCGTGATAAAAAAAGAAGATTAGAAGCCGTGGCTCAATCTCAAAGGGGTCCTCTTGATAGATTTATTGTGAGAGATTCTCAAGTTAATTCTCAAAATCAAACTAGACACGGTAATATTGATGATGTCCATGATGATGATGAAGTATTGGTCGAGGATTAGATTGTTGATGAAACTGGTGCTCCTAATATTGACGATGAAAGTGGTGATCCTAATATTGGCGATGCAAGTGATGATCCTAATATTGGCGATGAAGGTAACAATAATAATATTGCTGATGATATCAATAATTTTTTCATCCGAGTATATTTGATCCAAGAACTTGGGATGGGCTTGATAAAAAAACCATTGATATTTTAGTGCAAAAGGGTCCTAAAAGAGACTTGTCTATTGAACATGGTCCTAAAGATAAATTTTATTAAGTTTAGGGCCCCATTTTACTTTTCGCACAGGGGCCCTGAATTTCTGGAGACGGCCCTGTATTAGCTTTCACCAGATATCATATGTGGCTAGCTCGCAATAAGGCACGGGATAGAACAATGATTGAAAATCCTGAGACTACGGCTCGTCGGATCCTGCTGATTGATGAAGAGTGGAGAGGCCTACAACAGCAGAAACCGCCAATCACAACTCGGGGTGAAGCGCACTGGCGCCCGCCTCATATCGGCTGGCATAAAGCCATTGCCGATGGCGCTTTTGATGGCAAGCTGGAACATGGTGGAGGTGGAGCGGTGATCCGCGACTATCATGGATGTTTCGCGGCGGGAACCTGCCATTTTTTCCCTGTGGTTTCAAACCCGGAGAGAGCCGAGCTGTTGGCGTGCAAGAGAGCATTGGAACTGGCCCGGGAGATGGGGGTAAGGAAGCTGGTTCTTGAAACTGACTGATGGGTGCGGTGGGTGACAAAGCTAAAAGAACGGAAGTCGACCGGTCGATAGATGGTCCTTTGGTGGAGACAATTAAGCATATGATGCAAGGTTTCTAGGCGACAAGGAGTAACCATGTTAATCGGCGGTGCAATGGGGATGCACACAATTTGGCCCAAGAAGGTTGCAAGAATAAGGTAGTTAAAGCTTGGTTGGGATGCCCACCACTATTTGTAAGGAACTTTGTACCCGTTGAGGACGATTCTTAATAAAGTGGCAACCTGATTCTAAAAAAAAAAACCAAATAATTATGCTTACATACCGCCCATGTTTCGTGTTCCATTTTATTTTGTGTTGTTGCTCTCCTCTTGGTTATTAAAGATAAAATATATTTTTTGAGGAGCGTTATTATAAATCTTTTAAAACGTATAGGTCACCATTAAACTTCTCCATATAAATCAATTTCATTGTTGTGTTACGGGAACGTTGGTTGGTAGACGCCATGCCAGTGCATGTACAATCCCCGCCGACTCTCCAACTGCGTACTTGGTGACATGGCAGTGTGTGAGTAGTCTAGCCCCGACGCTCCGACCAGTTGAATCTTTTACACAAAACCACCTGGAGATCATATATTTCACTCATCAACCCCGTTCCCACCGCTTCCTTGTATTTTTTGTCATCTCCCAATCATCCAGAGGTGACAGAGAGGGAGAGGAAGCAGCACACGCGCACGGCCAAGATCGTTGGTGAGGGATTGTTCACGTCGTTGTGTTCTTTGGTGTGTGGGTGGAGGAGATCCGTCGTGGGTCTTCACCATTTGTAGGAGGCGGTGGGCGAGATGTCTCTTCTCATCGGTCAGAAGACGGATCCACCGCCGTACTAAGGTAAACCCCACACTCCTCACAGTCTCAAGCTTTTTTCTGAATTTTGTGCTTGAATTGTGGCAAAAGGGAACCCTTTTCAGGTTTATTAGAGGTTAGCATGGTCTAGGGGCAGATATTTTGTCATGGTTTAAGTAGGGTTTTGGGGTAGAAAAACTTAAGCATTTGCTACTATTTGTGCTTGGGTCTTGGCGGAGGGAACTTTTGGTAGTCATTGTTGATAGGTTATAGGGCCTAGGGTTATTTGCATGGTTTGCGTAGATGTTTTGCAAAGGTTTCGAGGTAAAACTGAACCCTAAGCTTTACTTACTATACATCATCATTGAGTTGGTTATAGTGCAAAATATGCGCATATGATTATCTTGGAACAATCTACTTTTACGATTATCCACGATACAACTGTCGGATGGTGTGGACGTGTGCAAATAGAAATTACTAGAAAGTGGTAAATTTTCTGTTGGTTCACTTTATAGAGCTTTGGTTCAATCTGATATCCCGGTCGATGACAATAGTAAGATTTGGAAAATGAAAATACCTCTTAAGATGAAAATTTTCGCATGGTATTTACGTAAAGGTGTAATTCTAACAAAAGATAATCTTGCAAAGAGGAATTGGCATGGAAGTACATAGTGCATTTTTTGTCATCACGATGAGACAATTTGTCATTTATTCTTCCAGTGTAAATTCACTCGCTCTATATGGTCATTCATCCAAATAACTTCCGGTTTATCTCCTCCTAGTTCAGTAACCAATGTTTTTGATAATTGGTTGCATGGAATTGTTCGTAAGTACAGAACTTTATTTAGGGTGGGAGCGCTTGCCATTATATGGTCGCTATGACTTGGTAGAAATGACAAGATTTTTAACAACATTGTCTCTTCACCTCTGCAGGTTATTTATCGAGCTACGGCTTTTCTTCGAGCATGGATTATTCTCCAATGTATGGAGTTTCGCGACTTATTTAGAAAAAGATGTACGCGATTGGAGGATACGGCGAGGGATATTTTCTCCCGACATGGATGGCCGCGTGACTTGAGGATTGATCTGCCTTAGATTCAAGATTCTTTTCGGTAGTGATTTTGTGTAATGCTTGTCTACTTTTTATTCTCTAGCTCTGTAGTTTGTGTGGCTGTGTGTATCCTAGTTATGCAGAGACCGAGTGTAAATATTAAACATTTTCGTTAATATGTGCGCCCATTTCCAAAAAAAAAGTTTCAAGAAAGGATTATTTTTCAGTTGTATTTAACCATGATGGTTATTTTCTTGAAGCTAGTAGCAGTAGGTCATGTTGACAAGGATTCTTATCACTTTCAGTCTTGAAAACATTGTCGAGAAAATAGGACATGAGAGAATACTTGCATTTGACATAAAATGGGATGGATGAGATTAAGATTGGACACTTGTAATGCTGACTTCGTGCCATTTGGTGGTCATCTATTTTAAATGTTTATGTTGACCATGATGAAATCTTCAGTTCCATGGCTGGGATGATGAAATTTGGTTCCCAATAGCTGAAATCCTCCAATTGCCAGCCCTATGAACCCAAGGAACAGAGATCACGAGGAAGAAAGTCATGTTGATGAACAAGCAGCCGAAGAACAACCTGTACATAATTAAAAAAAGCTATCCAGGGTGTGGCAAGTCCCTCCTTTTCTGCGACTAGTATGCCCCAGATTCTTTGGCATTCTCTTTACTGAGATTTCCGATTGGCAGAGTCGATGCAGAAATCCCTGACCACTGCCTCAATATTGGCCTTGATCCTATTGTTGAAGTCCTGCAATGAAGAAGATTCCAAGTAGTTTAGATATATATGTAGCAATGGTATTATACGAAAAGAGATGGAAGTGGATTGTATTTGGATTACCCTGTTAGTCTTTAGCGAATAGTGAGGAGTGTTGAGAGAGGATATGCCATGAGGTCCTTCATCTGGTTGACCTTTGTTGGGCACAGGCATGGAGGAAAACTGGCCTTTGGAGGCCTAGAAACAAAAAAGAAGACGAAAAAGATGTGAGATGCAAGGGAGAAAAGGTATGAGAAAACACTTTAAGGAAAACAAGGGCACCAAGAAGAAATTGTACCGTCGGTTCTCTATGGGAGGACGACGCAAGGTACTCCAATACTAGGCTACGTGCAGATCTTGGAGCCAGCTGAGGATCCTTGCTTCCTCCATCAGCACCTCTACGACAACGGTGGGACCCATGATGCTAAAGAGAGACCTCTACTTCACGTCGGCCTGCTGAGTGGGGATAATTTGCACTTTCCACGAAAGGTGTTTTTCTCGGGAAATTGTGTGGACTGAGGCATAGCCCAATGGTTGGGATGGGCTGATACAACCTTGCCCTTCCAGGTTTAAGTCTCCGTACTTGCATCTGGGATCATACGCATATTTCTACTATATCAAAAGCGTTTTAGGTTTCTTTCCTTAAACAATTTTGCTTTGGGGAAGAAACAATTTGGAGGAAGAAAGTGAAAGTGCGTAAAAGGTCGAGGTCAGCCCAACAGAATATATATGTCCGTAAAGGGAGGCCTTTTCTTCTCCCTGACTTGTGTTCTGGGGAAAGGGAGGCAGAATACCCGCTCGGGGAAACAGAGAGCCGATGTGGGATTCGAGGAAATAGCCTCCCCACACATTTTGGAAAGTTTTCCGCGTTTACACTGGTCATGTCCCGTTAATGGACATCGTGGGCAAGAATGCCATTATGAACAATACTTCCAATTACGCTGGACAAAACAAATTCATACGCATTGAAGACCTCGAGGTTGTACCAGTTATCAAGCTTGAGGATTTACGAGGTGATTCAAATTTGGGTCTTTGCAACCAATGTGAAGAAGACCTCAATTCCCGCGGTGACATGACGATATTGCGAAGTTGATTAGATGACATATTAACATCATAACTTACTTCATCATGGGCTAGTCATTAGCCCTAGTACGTCCTAATCACGTAGTATTGTGTCCACATGCGGCCCAATACATTATTTGCATATCTAGCGACCTCCAAGGTCGAAGCTTCACTCTCTAGGAGATCGTTCTTAGCTAGACCTACTCAGGTCGCTAAGGTAAAACCTATGTTTGATAACTATTTTTCCTCTGTTCCTAACTGCTTTTCAAGACCTCTTTGTAAGCCCTTCATCCCGAGATATTTGAGACAAAAAATTTATCATACTTGCTCTGTTAGGTCAAGGATATCAAGAAAACCGGATTTCTCGGTCGAGCACGCACCAATGACCTATCATTTATGTCTCTAACGCCCATCAACCTTTCCTAATCAGGTCGCTGAAGTCATCGAGCCCATTAGCCGAGGGTCTATCCAAGAGCAAGGCAATTCCATCAACATGTCACGAAGAGCGGCCGCCTTATTAAAGATACTGATCGGGGGGGGGGGGGGGGGGGGGGGGGGCTTGTCGGAGATGGGTGGACCAATGGCATGTGATCCTTATTATACGTGCCTTGTACCACTTTCCTATCCATGATGACCTCGACATCCGTGATTTGGAGTCATGTATCCAGAAGCTCACAACCGACCTGACCTTCCGTGCTGCAAGGGGACTTCCTGAAGCATCCTAGAACCAACCGTACATCATAGGGATTTCGAAGATCACTAGATGTACACGACAAGATAAAGACCTAACGTGACCTGCAGAGACTCTAACGCCATCGATACCTATAGATACATAATACCATTCACCTGAAGATGCCATGTCATCTACACCCATGTCGAACCTTTAGTCTCCATGGTCATAAATGCTAGATTCATATACTTGTCAGGTGTATCTATAAACACGATGAGATTCGTCTTGTAAACAATTATAGTATTCTGGTCACACCATGAATAAAGTTCGAGGGAACTTGACCATTATGATATTTGTTTCTTTGATCCAAACCCACTCACCCGAGCCATTTGCAAAACAAATAAACTCCCTTTCGTTCTTCAGAACTGAGACTGTCGTGGAATCGTAAAAACTATCCTTCGTCAAAGAAGTTTCTACCAGCAGACTCTATCCCTCTTTTATTACATTAAATTAAATGCAATTCATGGGGATCTATTTTTCTTAGCTTCTTTCCTCATCTATACTTACTGACTTTGGTCATCATTTCTTTGCTCAGTATGTAGTCATCTAACTTACCACTATCATCCTCATCGAAGGAAGTGAAATTATTGTATAAATCTACTTGAGGAGAACTAGGGGACACCACCATGTCTCGGGATTATAGCTCCTATGCCACGTCTTTACATGGAATTGGAAGGAACATGACATCGTTGAAAAGAATAGCTCGCATGCGACGCTTGTGAGGCATCTAATAGCCCAGTGCCACACGAGCCATAAAACAGTCGTTAAGGACACATTTAACTTTGTTCCAAGATTAGGGTTAAGCCAAACTGGTCGGTTGGGACAGCCAGTCAAGCCAGTCAAACCAACCGCTTCCGACCGAGAGCGCGCGTCACACTGACTGTAGCTTCCCCGACGGCGGCGGCGGACCTCACCCATCGTTCTCGTCGCCGGCGGCGGCACGACAATTAATTTAGGCGGCGGCGCTTTCGTTCGACGACGAAGGTGGTGAGTGCCATTTGAAAGCTAATTCCTCTCCCATTCTTCTCAATTCGAGATCTGAGCGTGCCCATTGATGCTAGATTGTGGAGGCGAGGGTGTGCTGAACGGGGCGAGGGGGAACGAGATGGAGCATGGAGAAGGGACTTCTAATCGGTATATCTCATATCTCTGCACTTAATTTCTCTAAGGTTGAGCTCTTTGTTCGCTTCCGCTAGCTCACAGTGCCCGCCAAAAACAGGGGAGACGATGTTGCACGCCAAACCTTCGAATTTCGCATCAATTTCTTTCCCTCTAGGGATATTTTAGTTGATGGCAGCACGCAGCTCATTGAGAGAGACACTGTTGTTAAATGGGAGGTGGAATTAGAACATGTTGATCCCCAAGAGCTAATAAACATGGGAGAGGAGGCGGTGAGGAAAATGGTGGAAAAAATTGGGGATAGTGTGGTTTGGGGGCCAGAGCAAGAAGTTTCTTTGTTACGATTTGATGATTACAAATGTGACTATGTTAGGGTTGAGACAGGTGAACATATAGTTGATGAAATCGATGAGCGAAACGGTTGGACAAGCAAAACTGTTCTGTTTTTAGCACAGCTCATTGATCTAGAACCTGATTCGAGGGTTGGATATGTGGCCTCGAAGCTGGCTGCTCAGATGGTCGAGGATGATTGGGCTGCACAAAGGCAAGTAATGCATATACTTACTAAGTTGGAAGTGTTAACAGTGGAGGATGATGCTAATGCACAAGGGGAGGCTGTAGATGGTAATGCACAAATGATTGTAACTGTTGATTGGAATTCAGTTGAGATACATGACCGGACTGATTTGGTCATTGCACCAATAGATGACATTGAAATGGCAAAGCTTTTTGGCATTCCTATAGATGACAGAGACAAGGAGAAGAAGAGAGATGAAGCTGCAAATGATGGTGACAACCATTTAAGAGATGAAGAGGCAGATATAGATCTAGAGTTGTTGGAAAATGCCGCAGTTCATGTAGATGATGCACATGATGATGGGCTAGTAACAGTTTATGACAAATAGGACCCAATTATTGAAGTTGGGAGATTGTTTCCAAGCATGGATGAATTCAGGATGTGTTTCAGGACATATGCAGTCAAACGTGAGTTTGCTACCAAGACTATGTGGACTGATAAAACGAAGTTCTATGCAAAATGCATAAGTTATGATGGTGGTGCCAAGCCTTGCAAGTGGTATATATCTGCTAGACGCCAACCTGATGGAAGGACAATAAGAGTGAATCAAATTCCAAAACCTCATACTTGCATTACAAGTTCTCAAACAGTTACAAAGATGACATCACAATTATGGGTTGCAGAAAAGATCAAGCCCATTTTAGCCACATCACCAAACAACACTGCAAAGAGACTGAAAATAGACTTGGAAAAGCAGTACCCCATTAAGCTGAATTATACTACAGTGTGGAAGGCAAAGCAAATGGCAATGAAAGAGCTATATGGTGATTGGGCAAATACCTTTCGAATGCTTTATAACTTCAAAGCAGAAGTAGAGAAGAGGTCACCTGGCGGTGTTGTGGAGATAGATACTGAGGTAACAGCTGATGGGGAAGTCTTCTTCTCTAAATTCTTCATGGCTTTAAAGCCTTGCATCGATGGCTTCAAAGCAGGGTGCCGTCCATATTTGAGTAGAGACTCATCTTTCTTGACTGGAAAGTGGAATGGTCAACTAGCAGCATGCAATGCTTTAGATGGACACAATTGGATGTTCCCTGTAGCTATTGGCATGTTTCAGTCTGAGACAGAGGCATCATGTACATGGTTCATGATGCAGTTGAAAAGATGCATAGGGCCAGTCTCTCCATTGGCAGTGCACACAGATGCATGTAAAGGTTTAGAAAATGCAGTGAAGATTGTTTTCCCTCATGCTGAGCAGAGGGAGTTCTTCGTCCATGTGTGGATGAATTTGATCAAAAAATTCAGAGGAGATGATTTTGGACGCATGTGGCCAGCAGCAAGATCTTACACCAGGCAGACACATTCATATCACCTTGAGAAGATTAAGGCGGCATGCTCTGAGGAGGATAGGGTCAAGTTTTGTACATGGTTGGAAACCTACCATTCTCTTTTATGGTACAGGTATGGTTTTAACACTGCCATCAAATGTGATCATATCAACAATAATTTGGCAGAAAGTTTCAACAACAAAGTGAAGGAGTTAAAAGACTTGCCTGTCCATGACATGGTTGACCAGATCAGGATCATGATCATGAGGTTGTGGGAATTGAGAAGAAGGCTTGGTGATGTTCTTCATGGAGATAAGCTTCCTGATGTTGTGCAGCAGGTGGTCAATAGGAGCAGAAATCTTGCACATTTGCGTGTTGAGAAATCCTCATTGTGGGGTGCTGAAGTGAGAGATACAAAGACTGGCAGGAGGCATGTTGTTGACACTCAATTGCATGAATGCACATGCCTTGAGTGGCAACACACTGGGAAGCCTTGTGAGCATGCCATACTTTTCTTGGCCTCCAAACACAAGCTAAATATGCACCCATATTTGCATGAGTATTATTCTATAGCAAAATTCAAGGCTGCATATGGAACACCAATTCCAGCACTTACAGATCAGTCTCAGTGGCCTGAAGTGGACATTCAGTTCTCCTTGTGTCCTCCTTTGATGAAAAGAAAGGCTGGCAGGCCCAAGCAGAGTAGATTCAAGGCTTGGTTTGAGAAAGGTGGGAGCAGCAAGAAGGGAAAGAAAGATGAAAAGAAAGATGCCAAGCCAAAAGGGCCCAAAAAGGTAACAAGAATAGATGCAAACTCTGTGAAGAACTTGGACACCGAGCTGGCTCTACCAAGTGCAGATACACTGCTGAAAAGCCAAAGTATGTTCATCCAAAATCTATCCCATTTCTTGTTGATGATTTTTCTCCCCCAGCTAACTTGCTTGTTTTCAGGAGGAAGCGTGGAGAAAAAGGCCCACCTCTTGTTGTTGACGAATGCTGGCCAGTGAAAAGGGCAAGAAACAATGGCCAAAGAAAGAAGAGAACTAACCAGATCATGTTTGGTGCTGCTGAGGTGCAATCTGAACTTGTTTTGGATGCAAACTGTTGAGGCTTTAGTGCAAAATGAGCCTGTTTCTGATTTGGAAGCTCTGGTGCAAAATGAGAGGCAAAATGAGCCTGTTGTTGAGGCTCTAGTGCAAAATGAGCCTGTTGTTGAGGCTCTGGTGAAAAATGAGCCTGTTGTTGAGGCTCTGGTGCAAACTGACCATGTTGTTGAGGCTCTGGTGCAAAGTGACCATGTTGATGAGGCTCTGGATCATGATCATGAGGTTGTTGAGGAGGTGCAGGAGGTGAAGGAGACTCTTGGACGTGCTGTGGGGAGGCCAGATGGTAATGGTAAGAAAAAGAAGAGCATAAACCTGTTGTGTGGTGTGAAACTTGTGAAGGAGAAGAAAACGAGGGGTAAGAAGAGCCAAAAGAAATAGACTTTGAATTTGGCACTTGCTGTAAACATTTGTTATTGTAATAATTTTACACTTGTTGTTGTAAAAATTTGTTATTATAATAATTTGTCACTTGTTGATAATTTGGACAAAATTCAAATATGATGGTAAATTTGAATTTCCAAAAATGTAGCTATGTCACTTTTCTATGTTTGTATGAGCTTCCAACGGTTTTCTCATATGTACAATACAACTCATCCTCACCCTGATCCCTTTTGTGAAGTACAACTCACCCTCACCCAAAATAGGGTAGAAATGGGCTCCAAAGCTAGGGTAAACCACCCCATTTCTAAGCAAGTTTTTTTTCGACCATTTCTAAAACCAAGTTTGATATTTTTCCTCAGAACTATGTCACATAACATGACACCATACGAAGGTTTTGTATTTTTTTGATTTTTTTTGAATTAGTTATGCACATTTGAATGTCTGGTCAAACTTGAAGGGTTTTCATAAATATTCTTAGCTAGAGGCTGAGGATCACAAAACTAGCATTGGATCTCTGATGAAATAGAATGTTGTGAACCTAAAAATGATTTTTACAAAAAATCATCAGCATGAAATCATGTACCTGTAGTTCATATCTTACCCACTTCCAACCGATTCGGCAGGATTTGTCTTTTTCACCAGGGATGGAATAAAAGGTTTGAGATACTCAAGTTGGGAAATTGTACATGCTAGGTGGTCTAGTATTTTTGAAAAATAGGATGTTACCATTTTGAAACTTCAATTTGGTGGTTGCTTCACAAATCCCCCCTCTTTCGGCACTCAGAAAATAGAAAATGCATTTTTTGTGCGTCGAAAAGGAAAACTTTGTGCTACAACATTGTTAGTCATCCAATTATAGACATGCATGCCAAATATGGGCACATTATCACAAACTATGTCTTGATTCTAGCCATATCATTGGTCATTGACCCGAAAGCCCAAAAACCTCGGAGGAGATAGGTCATTTTGTGAAGGGTTTTTTGAAATATGATCAATAAACCAAGTTTGATATTTTTCCTCACAACTATGTCACATAACATGACACCACACGAAGGTTTTGTATTTTTTTGATTTTTTTTGAATTAGTTATGCACATTTGAATGTCTGGTCAAACTTGTGAAACCCCGTTGACTGCATCCTAAACCCAGCTAACCCTAAGGCCGAATGAGGAACGTAGATCTAACCCTAGCGCGACACCGTGGCCGTCCGATCACGTCTTCTAGAAGGATTCCACGGGTGGCTCCGGGCGATCCGTGGAAGGGCTTGTTCTGCAACCTGATTGGTTGGCGTCTCTTAGAAGGAATTCGTGGCTAGCTCTTGGCGATCCGTGGGTTGGATGATTCTGGAATCTGATTGGCTTCATCGTTTTTACATGCAACATCGTGGCATGCGAGCGTGGCACACTCCATTGACCGTTGGACCGAGCGTGGCATGCGAGGGCGCTGGGCGGGGCGGGCTGCATGCAGCTGCCCCTAGCGTCGCAGTCTAGCTATTTTACGTGCAACAACTCTGCAGCGTATTTACTCCCTCCGTCGTATTAAATAAGTGTACGAGTAATAACTTTCTTCAGTCAAACTTACTTCCCTCAGGTTCATTGTAATAAATGAGACTTTGCATGATACCACATCTATGTTATTTTGCACTATGAAGTCGTAACTTAGACTATTAACATATGCATGATACCACATCTAAGTTACTCCCACATACTCCCTCCGTCCGCAAATAAATTGAAGAGACCATTTGCTAAATGTTATTGGACTTTTTGTGAACAAATTTTGAAGCCAAACGTACACTTATTTGTGGACAGAGGGAGTATGCATGTCACTATGACCAGCCTAAGAAAAATATCAAAATCTAAAATATGTAATAAATATAACGTACAGCGTGGCACACTTCATTGACGGTTGGACCGAGCGTGGCATGCGAGGGCGCTGGGCGGGACGGGCTGCACCATGCATGCAGCTGCCCCTAGCGTCGTAGTCTAGCTATTTTGCGTGCAACAGCGCTGTCCCATTAAATAAGTATACGTCGAACAACTTTCTTCAGTCAAACTTACTCCCATCTGATTACTCCCACCGACTTTTCTTGCGTGTGTAAAAACGAACGAGTTTGTTGCATGCGGTGTGTAAAAACGAACGAGTACATTGGTACTAGATTCCTGCATTTATTACTAAAGTAAATCAAGGCCAAATTATATTTTCCCTTTTATTTTTCACTGCCAATGAACAACTACCTTGGACGTTTTTTCTCTCTTTCGCATTAATGCATGCATGCATGCAGGGGCGGGGGCGGCGGTGCAGGGGTCACGTCGCATCCTAGCTATTTTTTCTCTCTTTCGCATTGATCACGCCCGCTGCCCACACGCAACACAGCGCACACGTCTGCGCCAACGCGACGCTGGATTCCCACGCCGCCCTTCATGCCCCGCCCTCAATAAATAGGCAAAACGCCTTTGCCTCCTCATCTTGGCCCTCATCTTCAACCTCGAGCCCGTCCCTTTGGCTCCTCCCAGCAGCCCCCAAACACTCCGGCGACCATGGTGACCTCCCCCCTCCGTTTCCCTTCCGACACCGAAGTAAGCGACGAGGACAACCACCCGGACCACAAGCAGTTCTGGGAGCAGGAGGCGCCCACGCGCCCCAAGCGTGGCAAGAAGGGACGCAAATCCCCGCCCTGCCCCTGGGGAGATCAGGGCCCCATCGTCCACAACCCAGTCCCCAACCTCCCCGGCGGCGGCGACTTCCCCTCCGAAGCGTACTGGGCTAAGGCGGAGAAGGAGGAGGCAAAGCAGGAGGCTGCTATCGCCAGGTGGGAGGAGAAGCAGGCCCAGCGTGCCTTGAAGAAAAGGCGCAGACGGGAGGACGAGGAGCGACGGGAGGCCAATCGCTGGGCCTCCCAGGAGGAGCAGCGAAAGCGGGAGTAGCGGGAGAGGCTGGCGGCGTGGAATGCCGCGAAGGCGGCTCGGTGGACGGCGGCACCGGCACCGCCTCCACCGCCGATGGAGTAGGGTAGCTAGGGTTAGGGTTTAGGGGCTAGCCCAGGGTTTAGGCGGGGCGCCTATTCCCTTCTATATTATTGTACTTTTTTCTTTTTATTGTAATGTTATCCCAATGTCGATCCGGCTATCTAATATAAGTAATGTTATCCCAATAGTATTATCTATCCCCTTGTTTTATTGTAATCTGTGTTTTATTGTATTGTCATTTGTCAAAACACCCAAAACAACAAGTGTATAAAACAAAAGACACAAAAACAAGTTCTCATAAAATACTCGTGCAATATTTATAAAATGAGTGAAATTAGAAAAGCTCAAAAAGGAAGAATAAGTTAACGTAATGATGGTTGATTATTTTGAAACAACACATGGTTCATTTTCAAACAAGGCATTTACATATTTACATAAGTTAAAGGAGCGCCCAAGTTATGTTAGATAAATGGATGCCCTTGGACTTCATTTATATATTTACTTTCGCAAAAAAAAAGATTGCGATCTAAGCACGAGTATCTGCAGATCCATACATTCCTATTTAGATTATAACGTGAGTACCATTTTTTTTGCCCAATCAACATATAGTTACTATTGGGTCTGGATACGTCCATTTTGGCCTGGCTAAGTTCTATTTGGGCCTGGCCTTTTTTAATCCTCGTCAATTGTTTTTTTTACTTTTCAACTCCTCCCCCTCCCCTGCACACGGGCGCCCCCTGCACACTGATAAAAGGAACACCGACAAAACTAACGAAACTAAAGGAACACTGATTTCGAAAACAGAGCAGCTCAAAATTAGCCCGAATTTGTGTTGCATTTTATTCAAGCCAAAGACATAGACCATTACATCCATTACAAAGCATCACTCGAACACTGACTGCACTGTCTAATGACTAACGATCAGGAGATAAACTAATCCGAGAGACATTACACAAAAATAAAAAAAAACCGGCCATCAGATTGCCGTGCTTCTTCAATTCGATGATTTGCCTTAGCTGCTTGTTCATCTTCTTCAGCTCGGCCTTCACTTTCGCATCCACCGTAGTACCAGCGGAAATGGGGTTGCCATATCCCAATTGCTCCACCACGGACGGGTTTTCGAGCTCCCGGGATGCTACCTCCATCCCAATTCGCTCGATGTACTCATCAAGCCACTCAAAATGCCCACATTTTGGCAGTTCCTGAAATCGCAGAGATGAATCCTAAATCCCAAATTCGATGAAATGCATGAAATTTCGACAGAAAAGCGAGAAATTGGCGGTCGGAACACTCAGATCTCACCTTTCCCGGCTCGGGCTTGCTCTCACACTTCACAAATTCCCGGCCAATGTTGCCGTTCTTGTCGGTGGATGTGACAAGCCGCTTCAGGGGCGCGGTACGGGGGCAATCGGGGCACCTCCTCATCGGCACCGCACCATACCGAGGCCATGAGCGGTGGGAGGAAGCAGAGCTCGACATCCCTCGCCGGCGTTGCCGCAATTGCTCGTCGGAGAAGAAAACGGAAGGGGATGAGATGCTGGAACGGTGGCGGGAGTGCTCGGGTGCGGGGACGGATCGGGGCCAACGGCTCTCTTCAACCATAGGGTGGGTCCCACGATATGAGGTGGACATCAGGTGAGTTCCGCCGTGATGTGGAGAGGCTGTGGGTCCTACTGTGCTTAGCTGATTCGAATTCGTTGACGGTCTCGTGGGGTTAAGTAGAAGTGTCGCACGGGAGCTATTTGCCGCTTCAGAAGTATCGCATGCGAGCTATTCTTTGCAACGATGTCGCTTTCCTTCTAATTCTACGTAAAGACGTCGCATGGGAGCTATAATCCCAGAAATTTTACCTCATTTATCCCTAAGAGAAAAGGAGGAAACCTCATTTTAGTTTTTCTTCTATCCCGGTGCATTTTATAACCTACGATTGTCTTCTACTTCTTAAAATCTCATTTTACCTCATTTATCCCTTAGAGAAAAGGGGGAGTACCCCTTAAAATCTCCTAGTCCCTATGTTTACTAGACACATGGACATACTTATTTTCAGAACGATCACCCAGAAGAAATTCCAGATCAGCAACACGCAAATCCTCACTACATACACTTGTAATTACTAACAATAAATATAAAACAAGTGGCACTACAAAGTATATCATTTTAGGGAAATGACTATAGGCGAAATTGGTATGACAATCATAGAGGCTACACAGATTGTTCATGTGATTAGCATTGCTTTCATGCTTCTCAATTTCATCTTTGGGTTCGAATTCACCAAAAAATAATTCTCCGGTCATTGGGAAATGCTTAAGAGAATACTTCTAAGCCAACCAAGCTAATATGACTTGCTTGATATCATGTTTAGTCTTCACTGGAAAAGCAAGATGGTTTTGCCCGAAAGCATTTTCTATGACTTAAGTTACAAACAAAATATGCTCCATTGAGCTCGTATTTAACACATGAAAATTCAGTTAGAACAGATTTTCTTATGACAAACAAAAAACTAATTAAAACAACTAAGCTCAATTTTCTCAAAGGCACACAACAGTCTATATTTTCTAAACAAACTTCCTAGGATAAATCATCGGTAGAGGATGGCTGACATGGGCATTCCACTAAACATGGGGTATGATTATGGATGCAGCTGCTGGATCCATTCCATTTGGAGCTTTCGTAGTTGCTACATGTCGGGGGAATAACCCCCGGTAGGGTCATGAGGGGTAAAACATTGTCCAGTTAGGCTTATGCCGAGTAAAGAATGAACTTGGCCGGGTAACAACGGCCGGGTAAGATGGTAGTGTGTGGCCGACATAAGAACTATGTCGGCCCGTATAAGACAAGTATGTTAATCTTGCAGGAACCAACGAGCCGAGTCTCACGAGGAAAGGCCGAGTCAGATATGACGCATGGCACCTTTCCGAGTGAGGTTCAGGAGGGACCATGGTAAAGCACGGTCAAAAGAGAGGGGCGACGCCGGGTGACAAGAAAGGAGCCAGACGACGTCTAAAGCGAGGGCTGACGTACATAGTTACTGCGTAACGCCAAAAGAACTGAAGGCTACGTACGTGAAGACCGTTTGTTGTCTAGCTTTATGGACTGGGCCGCTGGGCTTAGTATAAACCCATGACCCGGCCCGTACAGTGAAGACCAAGATCCAAACAGTAACCCTAGGACCCAAAGTAGTGTAACCTAGCTAGCCATCGCCTATATAAGGAGGGGCATAGCTAGGGTTAGAGGAGGTTGGACCTGGTAGGGAACTAAGGCACAGAAGCTTAGTTCATACAGCTCTAGGAGCACTTGTAAACATCGAGGATCAAAAAAATCACCAAGTGTGGAGAGTTCATCTTGTTATTCGTGCGCGGCTAGACCGTGCACTCCCTCCCCGGTTACCACAAGCATCCATTCGGCCCCCAACTTAAGCCTACCCATGGCATCTGCCGTGACACCACCACGACAGTTGGCGCCCACCGTGGGGCAGAAGCAGGTGCTTCATGGAGTCTTCATCCGGATGGGCAACATCATCGCCAAGACCGGCGAGCGCATCTACTCCATCCTCATCCAGAGGTTTGGAGCACTCAACTTCATCAGCGACAACGCGGGATGCTTCGGGACCAGACCGTTTCCTAGGGGCGGTCGCTTCATCAAGTTCGGCGAGCACCAGGTCTACGTCGAAGTGCGCATGGACCGCGCATACCCGGAGCGCGTCACCTTGGCGCCGGATCCACCTGCGGTTCCTACCGCAGGAAAACTTCACCAGCTCGTCTCCGTTGAGGTAATGATGACAACTCCTAACCCAGCAACACCTCCAGTAGTTCCCGTAGTGAATGAGGATGTTGAGGGAGGAAATCAAGAGGAAACGCCAAGGGCGGCAAGAACAGCAAAGGCACCGGTATAAAAGCCAAAGAACATAACTAGGAGTAAGAGAGCCAAAGAATTGCAAGAGGCAATAGAAAAGTTGGCAGAGCCAGTAGCGCAAGAAGCTAACCCGGCGCGTGTGCAGGCCGAGTTAGAGGAGGCCAGGATAAAAGTCCTGGAGAAGGCAAAGGAGTTAGCGCAGTTACAGCAATATGTGGATATCACAATACGAGAGCTCAACTCGGCAAATCGAGTCAAGAGCGCTAAGACCCGGCTTGATGCAACAAGGATAAGAGGGAAAAAACTCAATGAGGAATTGGCGGATGCAACGTCAAAGATAACACTAGAAAACAACAATGAAACAACCATGCGCCAACATACAATACTGCAGCAACGAATCGGAGAGCAGCAGAGGCAGCAATGGCTGAGCTTCCTCATCTGACGGGTGAAGCAAAGAGAAAGCAACAAGAGCGAGTCAATGAGTTGGTGAGAACAGCAGGGATGCTGAATGAAGCGTACTACAGGGAAAATCCGGGTATAGCAGGGAGATCACAGCTGGTTCACTCGGCAACTCCAATCCCGGCAAGGTCAGCAGGTCATACAGCTTCCTCACCCGGAGTGACGCCGAGACAGAGAAAAGAAAAGAGTGTGGATTCAGGGAGGAACAAGCAGATGGTTACCTATGACCCGACAATGGCTCAAGGAAACCCAGCACGTGCACAGGGAACAAGAAGGAATAATGTTCAGGGAAATGAGAACTAGGAAAATGCAGGCCGAGAAAGGCAAGCATGACAAAGGAATGACAATGGAGGGAAAAATTTTGCTCCTTAACCTAGGCGTGGAGCTCACTCGGCAGGAGAAGGAAATCCAGTTCCGAATACTGCGCCAGTTCAACCCGAAAAGAGACAACAAAGCGCGGGAAAAGCAGTACAGCAACCTGCAGACCCGAACGCAAATAGGTACAATGATGGTTACTCGGCGATGGTGAATGACGGGTACGAATTACCGGATCATGCATACCAAACAATGGGAGCCAGACTCGGAGGCAGAAATCTCCAGCCGGATGATGCAAGGCTAAAGCTTGATCAAATAAAGATGGCGGAACTGATCGAGTCGCAAGGTCCACAGGGTCCACCATGTTTTGGACCAAGGATCATGAAGGACCCACCAGT
This sequence comes from Avena sativa, assembly GCA_916181665.1. NCBI lineage: Eukaryota > Viridiplantae > Streptophyta > Magnoliopsida > Poales > Poaceae > Avena > Avena sativa. The sequence goes on from OV702296.1 coordinate 354,208,191, forward strand.
GCCGAATTTTCAGCTCGCCAGAGGAACAAAGACCTACGATGGAAGCACAAAGCCAGAAGACTGGCTCATAGATTATGGAACTGCTGTAAAAATTGCTCAGGGAAATTTGAGATGGGCAGTGCGATATGTGCCGCAGATGCTAGAAGGACTAACAAGGGTGTGGCTGAATAACTTGCCCCCCGGAAGCATCAACAGCTGGATCAATTTTCAGGATGCTTTTGTGAGAAATTTCACAAGAACCTACAAGAGGCCGAATCGCCCATAACAGCTAGCTATGTGCAAGCAAAGGTCGAATGAGACAGACAGAGAATTACTCACAAGATGGTGCACAATGCGTAACTCTTGCGAAGGGGTAATTGAGTCACAGGCTATCGCATGGTTTGCACAAGGATGCAGACATGTAAGTGTGCTATGGCAAAGGTTACAGAGAGATATGCCGACGAGCTTGGCAGAAACAATAAGAATTGCTGACTCGTATGCGTTAGGAGATCCGACTCAGCCTCTGCTCATGTCGGCAGATGGGTTGACTGAGACTCAGATCTATGACGCTGCCGAATCGCAAAGGCTCCATGAAAGAGCCGAGTATAGAAGCAAAAGAAGAGACGAAAGGCCAGACTACATGTATGGTTTGACTCAAGTGGCGGCTGTTAGTCAGGATCATCCAGATCCTGCAAGTAGCCAACGTCAAAGGACAAGTGGACAACAGCAGTGGATGCCAAAGAATGATGGCAAAAATCCATACGAACAAAGAAAGCCATATCAGGACAGGCAGAAATATACTTATGACATAATGTTGGACCAACCGTGCAATTTTCACATGCTAAGTCCGAGTAAGCCAGCTAATCACACAACAAGGCAATGCACTTGGTTTTAGAAAGGAGATAGAGTGGATTCGCCAACTAAGCAACTGCCACCACCTCCCCCTCCACCACTCACAGGAGGAAATGCCCAAGTTGTTGGAGCTGAGCATAGATACGAGAACATACAACCGAGGTATCATAATCAAGAAAGAAGAGAGGTTGTGCATCAGGTGCATAATCCAAGAGGTGACGATTCCCATGTCGGTCATGGGACCAGAAATGAGTACAGAGAGCACCACCAGAGCTATGTCGTGTTTGTCACAGAGCCAAATGACAAGAAGAGTCAGCAAAGAAGGATGATGGAGGTGAATGCCACAATACCGGCAATTACTTAATTACTTAAGCCTGAGCTGCAGGAAGCTCTCTCAGACATCATGCAGTGCACCTTGTCGTTTTATCAGCGCGCGCTGAGGGCACTTGCCGCACCGCTTTCGGTTCTTGTGGGACCAAAGTTAAGCAATGCACTGCAACTGTCCCGGGCAGGTGGCTAGCAGGCGTGCTACGGCGTTGTCGAGAAGATTTGGCCTCGCTCGCATCGCCCTATTCAACTCCCTCTCGCTTTCCCTCCCTCTGCGCCGGTGCTGGCTATCGGCGGCCAACTGTTCTTCATCTGGTCGAGCCGACAGTGCCCTCTTAGAGCTGCCTCTCTCCCATGCTCCCGTGCCGTCACATGCTCCCATGCTCCCATGCTCCTAGGGGCCAAACGCACGCACCTCCCTATCCCTCTCCGTCACTTGGGGACGGGAGCGACGGCAGCACACCATGAAGAGGAGATGGCGCCCTCCCAGTACTCCGGTGATCGATGGCCCTCCCTGCCCCCACAGCAGCACGCGGCCCTCTCCTACCTCTCCACTCCGACACACCCTTCACCGCCAGCCGTCCCCGCGACGCCACCCCTGACCCGATCCCCAACGCCCCTGCTATCCCTAGCCCTTACCCCGAACTCTCCACAGCACCGTCGTTGTATGACACCTGGGTCGAGCCTGTCACGAGCTACATGGATCTGGAGGCCGGAGCGGCTTCGGGGTTCAGAGGTGAGCTGACGCCTTCTCCCATGACCGGGGTCGTGGAATTATGATGCTTGATTTTTTTCGTTTTGATTATGTCTTCATGGTGGCGATAGTTGGCTAGGATGCATCTTGAATTATACCGTATATTTGATTCAGCTGAGATATGAATAGAGGGTCGATGGTTACGTGTGGGAATAGTACCTAGGATTATGTGATGCGATCATGAGTACCGATGGGAGTAATTATGCGATCATATAGATCAGAAAATGTATTAGGATTGACATGCTTGCCGGCGTGCCTGCCTCAGGTGGACCTTGTTGCGATGTTGTGGTGTTCCTGGAAAGGAATGGCGAGAGAGGTCTCATGGCCAAATCATCGGCACCGCAGTGTATTGCTTGTATACTGCATGTTCTCGAGGCATGAGATCGTCAAGCGGACTATTGCGGGCTGAAGCGGGCACCGTAGTGCTCTGCGCTAATCCTAGCGGTTTATGCCACACAAGCCGTGAACATCCGCAACGCTGAAGCTTTCCGCTTAGGTCCGTAGCGGCCAGCCGCGTGCCTGCAACCTGATATTTTTGTCTTCACCAAGGGCTCTTTCAGGACAGGGCTGACTCACACCTTCAACGTTGAGGGCTTCTCGGCCGGATCTAGGTAAGGAGGCCCTTGTATACTGTTTAGTTTTACAAGAGGGTGCTGCCACATGCTCACATACTGTTCTGGTTGGATGTTCGTGGATGTCGACTCGCAAGAGAAGGTCTCGACAGAATTTCATTGTCGGCATAATTTTAGCTGAGTTTTGAAAGTACTCGCTAATCCTTTTGCTTATGATTTTGTTCGTGAATTCATGATGCATGGCGTGAGCTGAAGGAGAGTGCTTGATTTGTAGGGCTGAATAATACTTGATTTTTTTCATTGATCTTTGATATTTTCGATTAAGATATGTGCAGTTTAAGATATATGTAGGCTAGAAATCTCAATTTGTAGCTGCACCATTGTTCAGTAATATCTTACCCTTTTCTGATTGTATTTAATTGTCAGGTGTACAAGCATATCTTGCTGGCCTTACATTTGCATTAGCAGTATTGCCTTGCAGTACACCTTCTGGTATATTTGTCACCACTTCAAGAGTATGCATAAAGAGATACATAAGTTTCCTCAATAGTTTATCATGTAGCTCAAAGCTCAAAATACCAAAATTGTTTTAAATTTCCAAGATAGAATTTAATTATAACATTAGTGACTATCTGATTTTCAGTTCTTTTAAACTCTTCTATTTCAAACATGCTTGGTTTAAACTATCCACATAGTAGTCTGACATGAAGAATTATCTTGGTCCGCCTTTCTTCCTGAAATAATGATGAAATCATGTCACTACAACATCAATGTTTTCATGTCAGGATCCAATTGTTGGAGGAAGTTTGTTGTTGACATATACTACTGGGTATGTTGCACCTCTTCTCATCGCAGCTTCTTTTGCTGGAGCGTTGCATGTACACCCGCAAAAATTGTTAAGTTTAGACAGGATATTACCAGCAAAATTTTAATTTTGAATTGCTCTTTATATTTCATGAACAACACCAATCCAATCGATCAACCACACCTGGTTATTTCACTTTTAATGTTGATTACTTAATTGCCTTGTGTAGAGTTTATTGTCATTCAGAAGATATTCCACATGGATAAACCCTATGAGGTATCTACTTAGTTCCTAATTTTTGGTATAAATTTAAAATCAGTTTTATATCCTTTCAGTTGAGGGAAAAATCGACTCTCACATCAGTGAACTTTTGCTAGCTTATATAGGTCTAATTTGCATCAAACTGTCAAGTCTAAATATTTGTGTCTAATTCCTTTTATAAATAATGAGAATCCACTTTATAACGCCTAATTACTAACTAAAATCATTATCAGATTACCTGTCCATCTAGCTATCTGTATACACCGTATATTCATCGCCAATGGCCAGTACATTATGATTGACATATCACATATGCAAGAAATAACAAGATGCCTTTTTGGAGGCTGGCAGTTAACAATAACCTTATTTATAGACAACCATGCTTTTAGTTTGTACACTTTCGCAGTCTCGATTCAAAGGGCTCTGTTGGGGATATGTTATATGGGTATCCTTATAGCATGTCTCTTATCCGGCTAACCCGGGTGGCCCATAGTCGGTAACATGGCCTATGGCCTGCTGGGCGGCCCAGTTAGGTGGATCTAGAAGGGAGGCCCATGCCGGATAAAGGAAGGCTACGGTGGAGTCACCAATGTACCCGGAGCCTTGGAGTGCAAGATACACAAGACTAGTAATAAACGGTATAGGACTCTGTAACCTGTCCGCTAGGACTTTTCCCTGTAACCCTAGGACCTGGCGACTATATAAGTCGGGCCTGTGGGAGCCTTTAGGGCACGATCATAAATAACTTCACACAACCTCGCACAGCGAACCTATCTATGTAACTCGGCGTATTGCCCTTATAGTGATTTATAGCAGGAGTAGGATTCCGCCACCGTATTGGGATCTGAACCTGGGTAAGCTGTGTTACCTCGTACCCGTCAACCGTCCGCCTTACCCCACGTCTCTAAACACGCACTGTGAGGACCCCTCCATAGCGTACTCGCCGGCAATACCACGACAGTTGGCGCCCACCGTGGGGCAAGAGGCGCTCCAGGCTCTTCAGTGCGCGAGGACCAAGATCTTTGCGGGAATCGGCGAAAACGTAGCCATCGGTCGCGTTCTCTTCTCCGGCAACGTTTTGATCGTCCCTCCTGACGAGTTCTGGATCCCGGCAAAGACGAACCCTACACGGTGTTCGATTGTTCCTATCGAAGACATCCACCTCTTCATCGGCGAACCCGACTCGGGCACTAGTTCCCTGGGAGTGGGAGGAGCATCAAGGCCCGCACGAACCGCCTACGGGCAGGATACGTTCACGGAAGGATCAATGTCGGATCTCTCCTCGGAGTTTGCCGGCAAAGATCGAAAAAATTCAAGGCCGACCCAAACCGCCCCTGTGCAGGATATAAAGGTGGAAGATCACTGCAAATCCGCCGGCTTCGTCCGTGCGTCTGGACAGCAGAGATCCAAGTTCGTCGGCGTGGTTACCATCTTCGATCTGGCGCGCTGCGTTCAGAGAGAGGGCGAAAACCCCCGCAATTACCTGGCCAGGTGGCTCCGTATACGAGCCGATCTGGCCCACTACCCCAATGATGATGTTATCTATCACTTTGTGGAAGGACTGGACCATGGCACGCTTCTCCGACATTCTCTAAGATGGCAATAGGCGCCAGGACGCCTTACCTTCGAAGGCATGGTGAACACCGTCAACAACTACGGGGAGGCCGAAGCGGCAGCTCAGACAGTGCTTGCGCTCATTGATGGAGCCCCTCCGATTCAGCCACCACCACCACTGCCTCCGGCCGCCATCGTCGCAGCACCACCACCACCTCCAGTCATCGTCGAGGCTGTTGCACCTCCACCGCCCGTCATCGAGGAAGTCCTGGCACCCTCCGACTCTGTCATTGACGCGCTTTATGCTGATTTCAGTGTAGATTCAGAGGAGATAGACTTCAGTCCAGAAGAGCTAGACTCCGCTATGCAGGAGATGGAGGAGTACTCGCGCGACGAGCAAGCCAAGAACACCGTCACGTCTCGAGGGGTGTTCGTCACCATTGGGACGACGATGGGTGAAGATCAACCTGAACAAGCTCCGCCTACAGCGCTGGACAAGGGGAAGGGGCCACTTATTGCTGCTGACATTGATCGCGCAAAGGTTATGCCTCCCCCGCCTAACCCAGTGCAGCAGCCGCAGGAACTCGGCACCGGCCCGAGCAACAATAACACCGCAAACTTGCCGCCTCCAGCATCTACGTCGGTAGCAGCCCATGTTACTCCAGCTGATAGAGTGATGTACGGCAATCTCCTTGTCGAGCCACTAACCATTGCTCATATTCGGAACGTGACCCAGCTTGACGAGAAGCGCCAGCAGCTGCTGGAAGAGGCACAAGCCATCGCGGAGCAAGGCGCTAAACTGGATCGAGATCTGGTCAACACGCAGAAGTCCATAGAGAAAGCTAGAGCAATGGAGGCCGAATACATGACTTTGCTACAGCAGCAGAAGGCTAAGAAAGCTCTGGCTCGCGTTATCAACGATCCTGGTGTACGGCGCAACCTAGGATGGGCTCCCTTGAAGTCGGCACAGGCCAAGCCATACATTGACAGTAAAGGCAAGCAGGTGATGCCCACCCCACTCCTTAATCTCGCCGTCGCCAAGACCCTTCTGGAGCAGGATAGATCGCCTGAGGCAGTAGAACAGGTCTATGACCTAGTGGCCAAGGCGGTGAAGCAGCATGAAAAGGACACCTCTCAGAGGATTGAGGCTGACCCAGCGCTCTGCCGATCTAGCCAGTACAAACCGCCAAGGGACAGATCTCCTCAGGATGTCGGGTCCCAGACGGGTTCATCAGAACGAAGACGGAGGGATGCGCGCAACAGGAAGGATGCTATCCCCATATCCTCCGACCATGGATAAAAAGCCCGACCTCGTCGCCCATCGCCACCGCCCCGATCCCTCCGACGTCATGAAGACTACAAGGCTCACCATCATACGGATATGCCCACACCAAAGCAGTGCGGCATCGTCATCCGCGACAACGCGGCGCAGACCCGTCATGATGGAGAGCGCAAGCAAGGACACAAGAGCAGGTCACACCATGACCCTCCGTATTCGACAAGCAACCGTGACAGGCGTGAGGCATCGCAGGAGGGTAACAGCAAGAAGGCTAACCCACCGCCTCCGTCGTCGCCAAGCAATCACCATGGCGGAAGGGGCCCGTGTCGTTCACGCAGCCCATCCCCTGTTGACAAAAAGAAGAAGAACCCGGAGCCATACGATGCACGTTCACGGATCGATAAGATCCACGAGGCCCGGGAAGGACCATACCTGGGACCACGTTGCTTTGGACCTGCAATACGGTCCGCAACTTACCCCAAAGGTTTCCGGATGGACAAGACCATCAAACCCTATGATGGCACCGCCAAGCTAGCCACATGGTTGCAGGACTACGGCAACGCGGTGGAGATTGCCGGAGGCAACCCCAACGTCGCTGTCAAGTACCTCCCGTTAATGTTGGCGGGCACAACCCGTCAATGGATCGATGACCTGCCGGAGAAATATATCTACAACTGGCTGGACATGCAAGAAGCGTTCACCAAGAACTTTGAGGGTACATATAAGCGTCCCTGCACTGTGGGCGATCTACAGTGGTTTGTGCAAGAAAAGGACGAGACATCTCGCGCCTACCTCTCCCGATGGCTGGATATGAAGAATTCCTGCACAGGAGTGCACGCTCAGACCGCCATGGCCACCTTCATCGATGGGTTGGAAATGGGCACGTTTCTCCGACATAAGTTGAAGCGCTTATAGGACAATCACCAGCTTGACTTGAATCAGATGATTCAGTTAGCTAGTTAGTTCGCAGCCGCCGCCGACGATGCTCGTGGCTCTTTGCCGGCAACGGCCGTTCCAACTCAAGCTCGGAGGAACAGCAGTACAAAGCGGAAAACCGCTCCAGAAGAAAAGCAATCTACCGACATGGTCGCTATGAATTTTACAGGACGAGGAGAAGGCGGACAACATGGCCGAGGAAGGGGAGCTGGCCGTGGGCAGCAACGAGGAAGTGAAACCACCTCGGCGTCGCTCCGCGTTCCCCAAACCTATGAGGAGTACCACGATATGCCGTGCCTCGTATACCTCGACACCAACGGCAAGGCTACCCTTACCAATTGACATTGCAAGTTTGTCAACGACCTCAAGGAAGACCCGGAGTCCGGCTACAAGCGAAGTCGGAAGAATAGACCGCGGGGCAAGGGCAAAGGGAAGAAGAAGGAGGAGGAGTCCAAGGATTCAAGTGACATGGACGAAGACGTTGACCCCAAGCACGCCGCCAAGACCGACGACAAGGGTAAGAACCCCTTCGCAAAGAAGGCTCCAGTCTACCACACTTTCCTTGGCACCCCCACCGTCCGACAACAGAAGACCTCTCTGAGGATCCTGATGGCCACTCTCCCTCCAGTCCCCCTGTACCTGCGCTGGTCGGAAGTTCCAATAACTTGGTACAGGACGGACCACCCAAACCTTGTGCCCACGGAGAACCAGTAAGCCATGGTCATCAACCCCTTGATTGACGACGTGGAGTTCACCAAGTGCATGGTGGATAGTGGAAGCAGCATCAACATCATGTACCTGGATACACTGCAGAAGATGAACTTGACGGAGGCAAACCTAAGGCGGACCAACACCATCTTCCACGGCGTAGTCCCTGGTCGGGAGGCTCGGTCCCTTGGGTGCATTACACTTCAGGTTGCCTTTGGCGATGTTAATAATTACCGCCAAGACCGCATGACCTTCGAGGTGGTCCCCTTCCAGATCGTGTACCACGTCATATTTAGCCGCGACATATTCCACACGTTCATGGCCAAGCCATGCTTCGTCTACAACAAACTCAAGATACCCGGACCAAACGGTGTTATCACCGTATCCGGAAGCTTTACCAAGGCAAGGGACTGCGAGATCAATGAAGCAGCCGTTGCAGAAGCTGTCCTCTACAGCGAAGAATTCAAAGAGATCCAGAGCAAGGTCAATGACTCAGAGATGCCCGCGTCGAAGAAGCAGATCTCCGACTCCGCTCCTGCGTTCAAGGCCGCCATCGAAACCAAGCCGGTGGAACTTGTGGTAGGCGATGCCTTCAAGACCGTCGCCATTAGGACGAACCTAGATCCTGAATAGGAAAGCGCGCTCGTCGAGTTCCTCCATGAGAATAGGCACATCTTTGCCTGGCAACCTACCGACATGAAAGGTGTACCTAGGGAACTTGCCGAGCATAGCTTAAACATTGATCCAAAATGCAAACCAGTGAAACAACCTCTACGACGCTTTGGAGATGAGAAGAGACGCGCCATTGGCAAAGAGATAGCTAGGTTACTTAAGGCTAGATTTATCCGAGAAGTCCTTCACACCCAATGGGTGGCCAATCCTGTACTTGTCCCCAAAAAGGGAACCAATGAATTAAGAATGTGCGTTGATTACACCGGCTTGAACAAAGCATGTACCAAAGATCCGTTTGCTTTGCCTCGCATTGACCAAGTCATTGACTCGACGGCTGGCTCAGAACTTTTGTGTTTTCTCGATGCATACTCAGGATACCACCAGATCAAGATGAGGAAGTCGGACCAATTGGCCACTTTGTTCACTACCCCATACGACACGTTTTGCTATGTCACGATGCCCTTTGGGCTGAAAAACACAGGTGCTACCTACCAGCGGACAATGCAACGTTGCCTTCACGACCAAATTGGTCAGAACATTCATGCCTATGTGGACGATATCACGGTTATGTCTAAAAAGTCAAACGAATTAATCTCCGACTTAAAAGAAACCTTTTGATAATCTCCGAAAATACAACATGATGCTCAACCCTAAGAAGTGCGTCTTCGGGGTTCCAGCCGGCAAATTGTTGGGCTTCATCGTTTCCCAACGTGGAATCGAGGTCAACCCGGAGAAAATCAAATCCATCTTAAACATAAACCGTCCGACATGCCTAAAGGACATTCAACGACTAACAGGTTGTGTTGCAGCAGTTAGTCGGTTCGTCAGCCGACTTGGAGAGAAGGCTCTGCCGCTGTACAAGTTGCTGAAGAAGGCAGACAAATTCACGTGGACGGATGAAGCAGACGCAGCATTGAAGCAGCTCAAGGATATTCTTTCTTGCAGCACCCGAGCCTGGAGAGCCCCTGTTAATTTACATGGCGGCAACTAACCGGGTTTTCAGCATCGTCGTCGTGGTAGAGCGAAAGGAACCAGGCTATGAGCACGGAGTTCAACGACCAATTTACTACGTAAGCAAGGTCTTGACGGAGTCCAAGCAGCGTTACTCGCACTACCAAAAGATAGCTTATGGAGTATTCCTTGCTTCTCGGAAGCTGAGGCATTACTTTCAGGAGCACCCAATCACAGTGGTGAGAAAGACTCCTCTGTCCGACATTATCAATAATAGCGACGCTACAGGAAAGGTCGCGAAGTGGGGCATTGAACTTGCCGCCTTCGAGATCACCTACAAGAGACGCGACGCTATCAAGTCACAAGCCTTGGCGGATTTTGTTGCAGATTGGACGGAGATGCCAGACGCTACTCCGTTGCCAGAACCAGAGTACTGGGTGATGCACTTTGACGGATCAAAGCTGCTCAACGGCTCGCGGGCTGGTGTATTGCTACAGTCACCAACAGGAGACAAGCTACACTACGTTCTGCAGATCCACTTCGAGGCTACAAACAACATGGCGGAGTATGAAGCACTCATTCACGGACTACGTGTAGCCAAAGATATTAGCATCAAGCGCATAGTTTGCTGTGGAGATTCCGACTTGGTTGCCCAGCAGGTGGCTGGCACCTGGAATGCGCAGAACCCTATGATGGCGTCATATCGAGACGGAGTGGACGAGATAGCCAAGAGCTTCTTAGGCTACGAAGTCAAGTATGTGCCTAGGGAACAAAACGAGGCGGCCGATCTACTGTCTAAGCTTGTATCAGGGTGCAAGCGAATTCCACCAGGAGTTTTCCTAGAGCACTTGCGCACACCATCCGTAAAGGGGGCCGACATCGACAACCCGGATAGAGCTGACTCTTTCGTCAACATGGTGACTAAGGTCCCTCCGGCTTGGACAAGACCGTTCATGGAATATCTCGAACACGGAACTTTGCCCAACAACGAAGTCGAAAGACGGCAAATAGTACGATGAGCAAAGGGTTATACCATAATCAATGGGCAACTCTATAAATGGAGAACTACTGGTGTATACCTAAAGTGTGTTTCCCAGCTAGAAGGTATGGAAATCCTGCACGAAATCCATCTCGGAGATTGCGGGCATCACGCCGCTCCCCGATCGTTGGTCACGAAAGCCTTCCGGCAAGGATTCTACTGGCTGACCGCGAAGGCGGACGCCGACAAGCTGGTTGAGACATGCACGGGATGCCAGTATTATGCCCGACAACCACATGTTCCTGCTGAAGAATTGCGAACAATACCAATAACTTGGCCATTTGCAGTCTGGGGGCTGGACATGGTGGGACCGTTACAGACTGCACCTTGTGGGTTTACGCATCTACTTGTAGCAGTTGACAAATTCACCAAATGAATAGAAGCTAAACCCATTAGAAAGCTTGATGGGGCAACTGCCTTCAGGTTTGTCCGGGATCTAGTGGTGAGATTTGGTCTCCCACATAGCATTATCACCGACAATGGAAGCAACTTGTCACTCGGAGAAGTGGAGGATTATTGCTGGGAGATAGGCATCCGACTTGACCTTGCATCTATGGCACACCCACAATCCAATGGTCAGGTTGAGCGAGCCAATGGATTAATTCTGCAGGGAATCAAGCCACGTCTTGAGGCGCCGCTACATAGAGCAGCTGGAGCCTGGGCGGAAGAATTGTCATCTGTGCTGTGGAGTTTACGAACTACACCCAACAGATCCACCGGCTACACCCCTTACTTCATGGTATATGGAGCAGAAGCCATCTTGCCTTCCGACATCCTCCACGATGCACCAAGAGTTGCCGCCTACGACGAGGATGACGCTGAAGAATCCAGACGCCTAGATGTGGACCTTCTCGAGGAGGAGCGTGTTTTGGCATGCCAAAGATCCGCCATCTACCAGCAGAAGCTACGCAGCTACCATAGTCATCGTGTTCGGCTAAAGAGGGGGATTTGGTGCTCCGACTTAAGCAGAAGAAGTCACACAAATTATCCCCGCCATGGGAAGGACCGTTCATCATAAGCAAGGCGCTGCTCAATGGGTCTTACTACCTTGTCGATAATCGTGAACTAAAGGATAGACCCAACGAGGATCATAAGCGTAAGCGACGTGACCCGGATGATGACTACCCGGAGCTTGATCGGCCATGGAACATGGCACAGCTACGTCCTTTTTACACTTAGCATTTTTTATCTAATTGTGTACCTCTTACATGATCAATGAAATAAAGCTCTTTGGTTCACTCATATTTCTGAGTCTTTTACCTCCTTTAGTGTTCATTTTTGGATCATGTAAAACCTTTATGCACAAGTATTGCGTTTGCACTTGTCAAAATTCCGCCTACAGGCGTTAGCTTAAGTTTTCTGGTCTATACGTTCTTTGTCGTTTTTATGTGGATTCTGGAGTAGTGACTTTCGGCACTTATTGTCGGCGATTTTGTGCTCAGGTTATTGACGGTTCCATTGGGCATCATCACCTAAGCGCTTGGTTCCGACAATGAGTCTTCCGACTCACGAAAAGTCAAGCATAAGAACCAAAGTAATGGATAAGCCAGCACTTGCTAAAAATATATACATGCTGGAAATTAGTTCTTAAGTAGCAGGACATAACAACCATTGTTTTCCGCCTTAAGTTACATCACCAAGTTTTTTCCGCGCATACACCAAAGGTAAAACAAATATTACAAAGTGTTTTTTATTCCTTGGGCGCAGGAGACTTGGAAGCAGCATCGTCACCAGCCGGAGAATCACCCTCAACATCAGCACTGTGGTGGGACTCGAAGGAATCTTGGTTGACGCTATCGATGGTGTTCATGGGCACGAAGACGTCGATGTCCACCAACTCGGCAACTCTAGTGTCATAACCCGCGAGTGATGACAACATGGCTTCGTGATCAATCTCTTTGCCGTCATCTTCAACGTCGGGGATACCAGAGGTCACCGTGTCGATGTCGGCACCTTCGTAGTGTGCCTTCACCATTGAAAGCGCCATCCTTGCACCAGCCCGTGCACATGAAGCTTTCTAGCTTGTGACACGCTCGGGGGCTCGACGCAGAATCTCCGAGTACTTCGTCACGGAGTCCGAGGCCTTGATGTATATCTGGAGGGGCTTGGCAATCTCTTTGGCTTGGGTGATGGCGGTGTTGATGAAGTTGCCGGCAAGAACCATGCATTCCTTGTCCGAAGGAGGCGATCGGGTTAAACCCATAGGAGCTGCAAATTCTGGCAAAGAGCGCACGAGTTCAATAAATTCTAAGTATCCAGACTACAGAAATACAAGGCGGAGGAAACTTACTGAAGATGCTGGCCTTAGCCTGCCAGAGGGTGTCCGCCAGGGATTCTTTCTCTTGTTGGAGGAGCTTAAACGCCTCGATGTGGCGTTTGTTTTGCTCATCAGCAGCTTGCTTCTGATCTTTTAAGATCGCAAGCTCCTCCTTCAAGAGATTGATTTCCGCGGAGGCGGAGTCCTGCAGGGCCTTCATGGAATCCTCATGCATTTTCAGCATCTCCTTCCTCTCCTCCTTGAGGATCTTGTTCTTGCTGTCCAGCTGCTGGATGTGCTTGGACTGTTCGACAATGTCCTTGGCCTTGGCGACATGTTCTGCAAGTCGGAGATAACAAAGTACACAGTGAGTACTCGGAGAATGTGGGCACAAAAACAAGACGGAATGCGCAAAAAGAAAACAGACTCTTGTTTTTGATGATCTGTTCCTTCAAGATGGCAGTTTTACCCTTTTCGGCTTCAAGATCTGCGCGCATCTTCTGGTACTTGTCGTTGGCCATACCCTCCGAGCATTCTCGTTCTATGGAAACAAGGAAAAAGTTAAACCGTTGTTTAGTCTGCTTGGAGCACCTAGTCGGAAATTTTCCACCTAGGCGCTCGGGGGCTACAGCGAGAGTTTTTACTTAGCAATATGCTTAGCTTTTCTTTAAGCATCTAGTCGGAGATAATTCAGTTCTCGATTAGAAGCTTGGGGGCTACAGTATAAAGTTTTTAACTCGGAATCTGCTTAGCTTTTCTTTAAGCATCTAGTCAGAACTAAGCTTTTCTTTAAGCATCTAGTCAGAACTAATTCAGTTACAACTAGAGGCTAGGGGGCTACAGTATTGAAAATTATAAACACTGCGTATGCTACTCTTAAAGCATCTAGTCGGAATATTTTGTTCCATCTAAATGCTTGGGGGCTACAGTGAGAGTTTTTTCTAACTTAGTCACTCTTAGAGCATATAGATGCAAAACCTATGGTTTTCCGTCTACATCCTCGGGGGCTACAGTGGGATACTCATATGAAATGCAAAGGGCAAAGTAAAACTTACAAGTGCAATGATCTTGAGGTTTGTAGCGCTCTCGGCTAGCAGCTTGCCAAAGGAGATGCTATTTCCTTGCAAGATGTCCGCTTGTCGGAGGAGCTCCTCAAGACCACACGTCGGAGATGACGGTACTCCTCCAGGAACCAGAGTTGTGTTACTCGGTGTGAGCGTCGGGTAAACTATCTTCGGAAACTCAAAGGGTTTCTGGGGAGCAAGGGCACCGCCTTCGGCAGAAGTACCAGCTTCCACCATCGCCTTGCCGCCACCGATGGCATCCTTAGCCGGAGCTTCAGCCATTTGTTGAGCGGTGCTCTCCTGCGTTGCCTGCTCGCTGAGCTTCAGCCATTTGTTGAGCGGTGCTCTCCTGCGTTGCCTGCTCGCCGACAACAGCGAGTTCGGTAGAGGCGCCAGAATCCACTTCCATGACGGAAGGGCCTGGTGCCTCCTTAGCTTGTGAGCTTGTCGGGGCAGATGAGGGCTTGACGGTAGGAGTAGCAAGGGCAATGGCGGGGGAGGCATCGCGATGCAGCATGTCCTTGATATTTCGAGAAGCCCCGAAAGTTTTGGAGGTCTTCTTGAGGCTGGTCGTGGCTTTCTTCCTGAAACGTGCAAATGCATAAGTACAGGAACAAGACAGACAAATAGACAAATGTCGGAGAATGAGAAGCTTACACTAGGGGGTGCTTTGGTAAAGATCCCGGTGGCTTTTCTCTTTTCTGCCTCAAGGGCGGCGGTAGTATTTTTGGAGGCTCCACCCTCCGTCTTCTTCTTCTTGCCTCCGTCGGCAGCGTCAGAGGTGGAGCTCTTCCGCTTTCGCGCCAATGGGACATCGTCGTCGGAACGACCGTGACTTCCTTCATCTTTGGATCGTATATTTGGGCAGCCAGGTTGCCCTCATCTAGATCGCTAAGCTGTTAAGTGATAAATCACCGTGTTAGATAAGATGGTATTGGCAAGACGGAAAAACTGGAGCATATGTCGTACATGGAAAATAAATACCTGCCTTTGGGCACTTGTCGTCTACGAACATGTCATAGGTGATGGTGAAGCCACGCTTCTTATCCTTCACCTTGACGATGTCCTTTAGGCAGAGCTTGACGGAGTCGCTCGAGAAGTTATCCACGGAGATCCGGAGGCTATCCCTTCGATCACTAGTATACTCGTGCATATACTTCGCGCGGTGCTGCAGAGGTTGGATTCGCCTGATGAACCAGCACATAGCTAGGTCCAAGCCGGTCAAACCCGTCTCTACGAACCATTCGATCTGCCTTATAGCACGGGAAGCGTCGAGGTCGGAGGGAAGGGAGGCTTGGGATCTCCATGTGGAAACTTCAGCGGCGGCTCCATCTGCGAAGTCTGGGTACGTCACATCTCGGCCCGCCAGAGGAATGTCGGGGCCGTAGAAGTACGTCCGCTGCCAATTCTTGCAGGACTCGTGGCCGACAATGTCGGGGAACTGCCGGCCAGGTCGAATCTTGAAGCTTATGGTGCCGCAGTTCCTAAGCTCCTCCTTACTATGTCCGGCTTCACGTTTGACGGTGAAGAAGTACACGAACAAGTCTAACCTAGGCCTTATCCCTAGATAACCCTCGCAAAGTGCCGCGAAGTTGCTAAGCACTAAGATACTATTGGGGGAGAGGTTATGGGGCTAGACCTTGTAGTGGTTTAAGACGGAGAGGAAGAAGTGGGAGATGGGCAGGGAAACGCCGCGTACCAGTTGAGCTTTAAGGTACACCTTTTCTCCGGCTTGGGGATAAGGTGTCACCTCGCCGGCCGGCGCAGCCCGCCAGGCGAGTCCCTCCGTCGCGGGGAGGTAACCTTCGGCGACCATCTCCTGGATGTCGCGGTCGGTGATGTGCGAGCCGCGCCAGTCGCCCTTATGCGAGTCTGGCTCTTCCTCCAGTGGCTCTAGCGCCGCCAGATTTTGGTCGCCGCCGGTGGACTCGATCACCGCCGATGCGGGGATGACCAGGCCCTCTGGGGGCACGACGATGGAGCTCGCCGGCTTTGCCGCGGCTTCGCTCGACGCCGCCATGGATGGGGAGGTGCCGCTGCTCGCCATGGAGAGAATGATGGATGTGACTAGAGCAGAGAGGAGCTAGGGTTTTCTCGAGGTTTCTCACGGAGAGCTCGAGGAGACGCGCGGCTGAAGGAAGACGATGATGCGAGGAGAATGAGGTAAAAAGTGGAAAATTCCCCACGGTTACTATTTATCATCCTCGGCGTCAAGATTCGTGCAGCTTAATCGGACGGTTGCCGCGTAGACGACGTGTTCGCGAGCGTGCACGGAAATTTCGCCACGTCTCCAACCGCCGCCGCCAACGGTTCGTATAGCTCGCGCGGGAAAATCGGATATGATTGCGTTCTCTGCATGTGTGAGTTACGAGGCGTTGCTGACCTAAGCCTACGTCGTCCTAGCTGACATGGGTAGATGAGCCGTCACATCGAAGATTCCGGCATGGACGGATTTAATCCGACTACGGAAGAGTACGATGGAAGATTCAGCATTTCTCCGACTTACAAATCGAAGACGGAGAAAACCTTGCAGGGTTCTTTGGGAGGACTACAAGATGTTGCTTAACGATTTGCCGACATCCATCTAGACGGAGCATTCCACGTGAAGAGGCAAGACGACGCAAGATCTCGGAGTTCTCCAGGGGCTACTGTTGGGGATATGCTATATGGGTATCCTTATAGCATGTCTCTTATCCGGCTAACCGGGGTGGCCCATAGTCGGTAGCATGGCCTATGGCCTGCTGGGCGGCCCAGTTAGGTGGATCCAGAAGGGAGACCCATGCCGGATAAAGGAAGGCTACGGTGGAGTCACCAACATACCCGGAGCCTTGGAGTGCAAGATACACAAGACTAGTAATAGACGGTGTAGGACTCTGTAACCTGTCCGGCTAGGACTTTTTCCTGTAACCCTAGGACCTGGCGACTATATAAGTCGGGCATGTGGGAGCCTTTAGGACACGATCGTAGATAACTTCACACAACCTCGCACAACGAACCTATCTCTGTAACTCGGCGTATTGCCCTTATAGTGATTTATAGTAGGAGTAGGATTCCGCCACCGTATTGGGATCTGAACCTGGGTAAGCTGTGTTACCTCGTACCCGTCAACCGTCCGCCTTACCCCACGTCTCTAAACACGCACTGTGAGGACCCCTCCATGGCGTACTCGTCGGCAATACCACGACAGGCTCACAATTATATTTATTTGGCATGTTTTTTAGGAAATGATAACATATCACACTTACGCTTTTATTCTTCTTATTGCTTTATATAATACTGCTCATGCTCAGAATTGTTTCTCAGATATTGTGACACTTCTATTCCTTGGAGGTTTAACCAAGATCCTTTCATGAACGAAAAATCCATAGAAAAATATCAAACATTCATTTTAAGAAGTGTATGTTATTATTTAGAGAATTTCCTTTCACTAACACATGATTGGCAGTGGTGCGTTTCTATTGGGTGGAGGTGTCTATACCCTACTGGACAAGTTGTTCCCTGTGACATCAATGGTGATGTAGACTATAGAGTCTTAGGCCACTGTTAAAACAAGAGTTGCAAGACAAGGTTCACCATTGTTGCACATGCCGATATATGTCAGACTTGCAATGTTAAGTAGGTTAGAAAGTTCTATCAGTTATTTATAAATTTTATAGAACGTATGTAAATATTTTCAGAATGCCTCTAAACATCTCGATCTCAGCAGTCCATGGATAACTATATAGCTCGAGGTTTAATCCTACTTCCCACCAACCCCACAACAGCAACATGATAAAGAAGTATATCTGCACCTCCTACCTATTATTTGTGTAATTGTCTCCCCAACATCTTTTTTGTAGGTACATAAGTAGTTCAATACATTATCATCCATGTTATTTATAACTAGGTAGTAAATGAATCATATAGTAACATAATAATGAACTTGAATGGGCTTCAACTTCCAGAAGCCTGATCCAAACATCTCAGTAGTAGCTTCCTTGTGTACACCACCATAATTCATGCACGACACCAAATTTAATTGAAACATATTCATAAACCGAGTAGGATTTCAATAACCTGAGTTGACTACTTTTTTCCCCTATCAAACATATATATGCCAATTTTTCGTATCATCAATTAGTATCTACCATCTAGGGCTTCCTACATTCAATTTACATGTTCTGTTAGTTTGATTGGCATTATTTGGTTGGTGTGATTTGAGAGAGTAAATTACCTGTTCATGCCGAAGTTCAATGCCCCTTGAGATACCCGTTGTAGTAGCAGCTTCCCTGCTTCAATTGCTATTCCCTATGGCTGCGTTCTGAAAATAATTAGTTTGAAAAAGGTGGAAATTCAGTTTGCATTTGTTGTTTTCTTCCATTGCACCACCTCTTATGGAAACCAAACCCCTGGCTTTGTGCTGACCTCTAGAATTGCTAGAGCGAACACAACTGTTGCACCAAAATGAGAGGGTCATCTTAACACATTTTCAAGTTTGAGGTATATGAATCTTTTTTGTACAAGTTTTTGTTAGGATTGCTAAGTTAAAAACAAGGATTAAGAATGTGATCAGGTCCTTGGTCCGCTCCGCCGATTCGGTGTGACCACCGCGACCAGACAGCCACGCCACCACCGGGTAGCAAGCCACTTGGGGCGACACAAGTGATGAATCCCAGGGCAGGGTTAGTGAAGATCCTCCTTAATGGCATGACAACATGGAGGAAGGAGAAGCACGAGCGCTTGAGGCACCCAAGCTTAGAGTGACCTCTCTGTCCTCGGATAGCCTTGACAACACGTTACCATTTCTTGGAATCTTCGACGACTAAAGCAGCTTCCGGCGTACTGGGCAACACACGCCCAAAGACCTCCCGCTAAGCACCACATTGACAGATCCCGGGGTCCCTCCCACCCTCCTGTTCGTCACCACGGCCACGAGGAGGGGATAAGGGTCCCGTCGATCAATTGGCATCAGCATCGGTAGAACCAGTTCCTGCAAGATGACGGGGATGCCGGGCGGCGGCGCAGCTCCTCCTCGCCTTCACGTCTGGCCAGGAGATGTACCGCCTCACGCCTCACCACACCACACCACAAATCCACCCCTCACTTCCACAGTTGTCCAGGACGGTAGTCACCGCTCAGGACCCAGGAGCCACTCGAAGAACAGCAGCCTCTACCTTATTTGGGGATACGGTGAATTCCGCCCTGAATGCTCTGCTTCATCCAGAGAAGCACGAGTAGCAAGAACGGCAGTCCTACACCCTAATTCTGGCTGCATCGATTCGGAGTTCTGCTCCATGACACCCCTACAGGACTACATGTACAACTAGAAAACCTACATCTACCACCTGCGTGTCCCCTTTGCCATCCCTCAGTGGCACCGCTGGCGAGAGAGGCGTCGGTTCGTCCTGGAGCACTTATGCAAATCAAGATTCGTACATATCTATACATGCACCTAGATACATGTGAATCTAGACAAATACAAGTCATCTATTTTCGGACGGAGGGAATATGAATTTGTGAGCTCATGAAGGCTTAACATATCTACGTTACTAAGGAGGAAGTGAAGAGGGTTCTCCAGGATGGAAGACATCTTTTTTTGTACTTCATGTTTCTCGGCTAGAGTTCTGTAACAGAATGAAATAAGACGAGGCATGCCTTTTAGTTTTTGAGACAAGTATCAGGTTTTCATATGCCTTAATCTTTATTGTTACATTGTGTGATGTAGTTATGGTGTTCTCCACTTTTTTTTGGAATTTAACCTATTAATATGTTCAAATCCCTCCTTAATGTTTACTTCTTTTTAGACCCGTTTGGTTGCTGCAGAACTATGAAGTGGAAGTGTGAAAAATTTCTAAAGTTCAACCATTTGTTCTTCATATAGATACCTCTAGGGTGTTTGTGTTACTTGAAATTCCTTTATAGTTCCCAGATGTCTCTTTTATTTGTTCAGAATCACACTTTTTCTTTTTGCAAATTTTGTTGATGGAATCGGGATTGCTGCCAATAATTATCTTAGAAGTACTATAAGAGTTGAAAGTTCTTTCCCTTGATGGTTGAACTTTGCAAGTAATGCCATGTGCCTAAATTAAAGGCAATGAGTATAATAACTAAGAGGTTCATATTTAATTTAAATGTATCTTCTCTGGATTATTATATTCCTTTCAGGTATGTAAGTCGATGGGGTATAGGTTTAGTTGCGAGTGGCATACGGGATGGCAATTTATAACTTTTGGGTTTATATTGTGTCCAACACCGCTATAGACATGTGTTCTTGTTTGTCTATCCATTTCTAAACTTGTGTAGGGTGTTGTTATCTATCTATGTTGCATATAAGGATGAAAAACATAGATATATATATACACGAAGTTTATCTCTCTTCCTTTCAGGTATGCATGTTTCTCGCCTAAATGCTACTCCCTGTGTCCCATATTAAAAGATGTTATTACAAAAAATGTACTCATATATTGGTTGTAATGACATCTTATATAATGGGACGGATGGAGTGTTAGTTAATGTTGCTTTCATGACTAGCTCCTTTGCTTAACTTCCTTTCCTGCTATACGAAACAAATATTAGGGGTTCCAGTATAATTTGTTTACCAGACCAGCCAGATTCAGGCCAATATTTGTACTTGCAAGGGTTGGTTACTCATGGCAGTATTTACTGTAAATATCATCTATTTATTATAGATTTCATTACCATATTTTTCTCAAACGAGATAAATAAACCTTTGCCATTTTTCATTTTTGACATAACTGCAGACTTCAGTGAGTGCTCTGTTACATAACACATGAGGTCTCTTTTCTGGAAAGTATGGAATTAAGACATTTAAATCCACCTAGAAACTGACTTTGCTTCATGGCTGGACTTAGCTCATACCTCGAGGCTAAACTTCCTCGCAAGATTATTAGCATCAAGAGTCACATATTTTTCATGGACATAAATCCATCATATCAAGTTATTTGTTGTGGATATGGGGTCAGCACACTAGGTTAAGCTACATCGCATATCATTAGTGTTTCTGCTTGATCAGTAGGGAGATCTCCGGTTCCTGGATGTTGAACCTATTGCCATGTCTTTAACCTGTTGGGTCACAAGCATGCGATGCTCACATTCCACCACCAAATTGAATTGTTTAACAATATCTTCAGTTATTTTTTGAATTTTATGTAATAACATTTAGAACAAGAGTTTGTGTAGCTCCTATCGCTCAATAGAATCGGTACTAATAGATCTTCTGGTGCTAAGCACCTTAAAATGGTTGATGTTAACAGTTGTTTGCTCCTTAAATGACTATTTCATTTGAAACTTCTTTCATAAATTCAATGATAGTGCCTCTGATGGTTTGATCTTATCTCGAGAATAGCAACAAATATCAAGGTTATATGTTAGGTCAGACCTCACTTCTTTTTTTATCACCTAGTTCTCTATAATTTTGAAATGATTAGCTTCTGAATTTTGAAAATTTACATTTTAAGAGTTAAAGTTATTCTTTTGTTTCTGAGCTAAGATTTTTATTGGTTGTTGCCAATACTGCACTCGCTTTGTATTATGGAGTGCGGTGTTTTGCTATTGTAAATGGGTGCAATTAGCTGGCAAACATATAAAAGAGGCATGTCACGGGTGAATTGTTGTCAATTTTGAATAAATAAATCATTTGATGGCCCTGCTTATAATTCCTGAATACAAAGTTGTTCCTTAATTTCTTTTCAAATTAGCCTAAGTGCTCAATGCATGTTCTAGGAGACAAGGGGGGCTGTGTTTCCTCTGGAACTTAGGTAACTTTTTCTGCATGTTTATCTCTTATCACCATACAAGCAGATCGACCTCTACTGTTCTCACGGAGAGAAGATTTTTCCATGGCTAGCATGCAATTGCTGCACCACAAGTGACCAAAAACTCCAAAAGGTATAATAGAATAAAATTAGAGCCATCTTTTAAATATCACTTAGTTTACATGTTGTTTTCATCATTGAGACTTCTATCACAATTGTGTCTACTGATCTTGTGCTATTTTTCATATAAAATGGTTGGTTTACAAGTGTAGACGTCCAGGAGACCAGACCATCAACACATGTGGCGAAAAGAAATAAACATGGAAGGTGCCATCTCAAAGCAAATGGCTAGGTCATGAACGTTCAAGTTTTTTTTGAAGTATATGAATGATAAGTTTTGCGATGCATCACCCTATAATACTATCATGCGGGATATTTAATTAGTTACGAATTCACCATTTAGGTGCCTAAAAGTCGGTGTACTACTTTGTTGTAAACCAGAAGGCTTGGGCATGCCCTCTCATATTTGTCATGGTGTGGTCAATAACAGTTATGGATATGTCTGCGAGATGTATGTGTAGGCTTCCAGGTCGTATTCTGCTCCACGAAAATCCAAATTACATTAACGGGTGACTCAATGTCAGAGAAATCGGCTCTATCAACTGGACCATCTCTTAGTCCTGGTAATTTTTGAGTGATTGCATTGGTTTTCTTGATCGATGTGGATGTTGATGACAGTGTGTGCCATTATTGCTATGTGTCTGAAATGTGTTGTTAAATACATGTCTACTGTGAACCCTATAACTGAACTCTATATTTGTGTGTAGTGTACATCCTTGTGACATTCTTTGCTTTCTGTATCTATGACCACCAAATGCTTGCTTTTCTCTAGCTCATAATTGTTTACCTAGAAAATTTAAATGATATAGCCTGTATCTATGACCACCAAATGCTTGCCGTCCTCTAGCTCACCATTGTTTACCTAGAAAATTTAAATGATATAGCCACCATCGCTCATCCATAAAGCATAAATGAGCTAATCAACATAGCTATACCAAATAACTCCAAGTAGCAACACAGTACAGTTAACATCAACAAAGCTAAAACATTTATCACCACCAAAAACATGGCACAAGCTACACCACACCACCAAAAACATGGCATAAGCTACACCATGTGACAACACGACGCAGGTGATGTAACAACACGATGTAGGTGGCGAGGCGAAGCTCGCGTGTCTGTCTAGTTCCAAAGTATATGCATTGGTCTGAACAGGAGATAACTTGGAGCATAAAGGATCACCCCAAGATCATGCCAACTCCAGGAGGTTATGTTCTTGTCTTGGATCCAACTTTCATGGGCCCTGATATCAATGTGAAATTTTCCAAGGTACCGATCGATGATGGCAGTAGCATCAACATCATGTACAAGGATACCATGCTCAAGTTGGGCATCACTATGAACATGCTGGAGCCGACTAAGACAACTTTTCATGACATTGTGTTGAGATTGTCTTGTGATCCAATTGGCAAGATCTGGGTCGACGTCTTATTTGGCAACAGAGAAAATTGTTGTACTGAAGCCATAGAGTTTGAGGTGGTTGACCTGGTTAGCTCGTACCATGCTTTACTCGGCAGGCCGGCTATGGCAAAGTTTATGGCTACTCCTCACATTGCTTACTTAAAGATAAAACTGCCAGGCCCATGTGGAGTTATCACAGTCGAAGGAGACTACAAAATATCTATTGTGTGTGCCTCAGTCGGACCTTTGCTGGCCGAGTCGCTGGTCATAGCACAGGAAAAGCATCAAATGATGGAAGTGGCAGCATTGTCTAAGGTAGCACAAATGTCCATGCCGGCACTTACTAACCCGCATGGCAGTGTATCATTTTAAGCTACTAAGGAAACCAAGAAGGTACAAGTGGATGAGACTTTTCCAGAGCGCACGGTTATCATTGGGGCTGGGATGACTGACAAATAGGAAAGCGAGCTCACAAGCTTCCTCAGTGAGAATCGGAATATCTTTGCATGGTCCACACAGGATTTGCAAGGATTTCCGAGGGAGCTGGCTGAGCACTCTCTTCATGTGAGGCCAGATGCCAAGCCGGTAAAGCAACCCCTCCGCCGCTTTGCCGGAGATAGGAGGAAAGTGATAGCTGTCGAGATTGCCAGGCTTTTGGCTGCCAGATTTATCATGTAAGTACTGCACCCAGATTGGTTGTCAAATCCAGTCTTGGTCGAGAAGAAAAAATATGACCCGGACGTGGAAGTGGTGTGGCGCATGTGTATTGATTACACGAACCTCAATAAGGCGTGTCCAAAAGATCCATTTGCCCTGCCACGGATCGATCAAGTCATCGACTCTACTGCCGGGTGTGAGTTGTTGTCATTTGTGGACGCGTATTCTGGTTTCCACTAGATACCACTCAATCCGAATGATCAAATAAAGACAGCTTTTATCACCCCGTATGGGGCTTATTGCAATCGCACTATACCGTTTGTGTTGGAATTATGCCCTAGAGGCAATAATAAAGATGTTATTATTATAATTCTTGTTCATGATAAAGTTTATATTCCATGCTAGAATTGTATTAAGCGGAAACTTTAATACTTGTGTGGTTTGTGAACAACACCGTGTCCCTAGTATGCCTCTATGGACTATCTCATTGATTAATGATGGTTAAGGTTTCATAACCATAGACATGAGTTGTCGATTGATAATGAGATCATATCATTGGGAGAATGATATGATGGACAGACCCAAACTAAGCGGAGCAATTAGATCGTGTCATCGTGTTCATCTTTGCGAAGCTTTTCCTATGTCAAATATTGTATTCCTTAGACCATGAGATAATACAAATCCCTGGTATCGTAAGAAAGCTTTGAGGTCATCAAACGTCATCCTATGAGAGGGTGATCATAAAGGTGTCTCTCAGGTGATCGGAAAGTACCTGTTGGGTTGTATGTATCGAGATGGGATTTGTCTCTCCCAAGTCGGAGAGATATACTTCGGGCCCACTCGGTAATCGATATCAACACCGCTTGCAAGCATGTGGTTAAGGAGTTGATCACAAAGTGATATCGGATTACGAAACGAGTAAAGTACTTGCTGTGAACTAGATTGAACTAGGTATGACGGTACCGACGATCAAATCTCGGGCAAGTAAAATATCGCGAGACGAAGGGAATATATATATGGGATTGATTGAATCCTGGCATCGTGGTTCATCCAATGTGATCATCGATGAATGTGTGGGAGTCAATATGGGTTTCCAGACCCCGCTGTTGATTATTGATATAAGATCATGTCTGCAGATTCTCGAACCCGAAGGGTCACACACTTAACGTGTCTTGACGCTAGGATAGATTGGATAATTGGTTTATGAGTTTTTGTTCAGAGTCTCGGATGGGATCCGGGACATCACGAGAGGTTCCGGAATGGTCCGGAGAATAAGATTCATATAAGGCAATGCAGTTTATGGAGTTCGGAATTGTTTCGGGTTAATCGGTATTGTACCGGAAGCTTCTAGAACCTTCCGGAGGGGGACCAACGTGGACCCACTTGTCAGGAGGGGGCATGGGCCTATGAGGGAGTGCCCTGGCCGCATTGGGCTAGGGGCACAAGCCCCATAAGGCCCAGCCAGCCAACCTAGGGCAAAACCCTAGGGGAGCTTCTAGAAGGGGGGAACTTGCCCCCCACTCCTCCCTCCTTGGTCGCCGGCCTAGGCTTGGGAGAGGGGCTAGGGCTGGCGCCCACCCCTCTATATAAAGAGGGCTGGGGGCGCACCCTCCCCCTACACCTCCTCCTCAAGCCCTAGCCGTCCTGCTGCCCTCCTCTCTCTCTCCCTCCAAACTGCGCGTAGGCGAAGCCCTGCTGCAGAAACTCTCCACCACTTGCACCGCGCCGTCGCATTGTAGATCCAATCCGTCTCTCCACCATACTTGCTGGACCGAGGAAGGAGGAGACGTCGAGGTGCCGCACGTGTGCATCTCTCGGAGGCATCGCCACTTGCGGTGTTAGATCGGATCGGATCACGAGGAGGAGAAGCGAGTACGACTACATCACCCACGTTCCGACGAACGTTCTGCTGTGCGAATCTTCAAGGGTATGAAGATATCATCTAATCCCTCTCGTTGTTTGCATCTCCTAGATTAGATCTTGGCTTTCCCGTTCGCATCCGTAGAATTTTTTTGATTTACTATGCTGTGAAACCCTTCAGTGGTATCAGAGCTAGGTCTATGCGTAGATGTGTTTCACGAGTAGAACGCAACATGGTTGTTGCGGGCGTTGATGTTTTCTGTCGCAAGCCTCTTGTTTGTGTTCTTCTTATGACGTGGGATAGTGAGATCGAAGCGGTCCAGGCCAACTTTACGCGACGTCGTTCGCGAGACCGGCTCCGCACTTGACGTGTGGCTTGTTCCACACATGCGGCTGGTGGATGACAGTTTCTCTCACTATAGTTGTCATGGGATTTACACCGGAGTTTGGCAACCATAATATCACCGTTGTGGCTTTCCATAGGTAAGAATCGTTCTTAGCTTGCTACTCCCATAAGCCACGTCAAACATGCAACAACAAAGTAGAGGCGTCTAACTTGTTTTTGCAGGGAGTGTTTTCTGTGATATGGTATGGCCCAAGATGTGATGTGTATGTTGTATGCAATGATCATGTTTTGTAATGTTTCACGACTTGCATGTCGATGAGTACACAACCGGCAGGAGCCATATGGTCGTCTTTATAATTGTATATGACCTGTGTGTCAACTTCTTATGCGCCATGTAATAGCCTTACTTCATCGCTAAGTAGTTAGCAATAGTTGTAGTTGCTGTTCGTGGTGGAGGCAATCATGGTGGAATGATGGAGATCATGCCGGCACGCACAAGATGGAGATCATTGCGTGAAGATTGGCTATACCATGTCACATAAAGTTATATGCATGTGATGTTTATCTTTTTATGTATCTTATTATGCTTAGATCGCGACGGTAGCATTATAAAATGATTCCTCACTTAAAGATCAAGATAAAATTGTGTTCTCCCCATGTATGCACCGTTGCGAAAGTTCGTCGTGTCCAAGCATCACGTGATGATCGGGTGCTATAGATTCTACGTTCACATACAACGGGTGCAAGCTAGTTTTGCACACGCGGAAATACTTGTGTTTGACTTGACGATCCTACCATGTACAGACATGGCCTCAGAGCACAAGAACCGAAAGGTTAAACATGAGTCATATGAACGATATGATCGACACTTCGTTGTCCACCATTGAAACCACATCTCTTCTCGTGAAGATCGGATTAGGTGTGGTGAATTTGGATCGTGTTCACTAAACAACTTGAGGGATGTTGAATTTAGTGGGAGTTCATCTAGTAATTTGATTAAGTTGAACTAGTTATCATGAACATAGTCTAATTTGTACTTGCAAATATTGTAGATCAAATGGCTAAGTCCAACTTCAACTTCAACGTTTTTGCTGAGAAAGAAAAGCTTAGAAACAATGGGTCTAACTTCACCAACTGGTTCCGCAATCTGAGAATCATTCTCGCTGGCGGACAAAAGGACTATGTCCTTGAGGATGCGCTAGGTGACGCCCCTGCTGTAGATGCGCCGGCTAATGAGAAAGCTGTTTATCAGTCGCGCAAAGATGATTATGGTGTGATTAAGAGCACCATGTTGTTTGCTATGGAATCGGACCTTCAAAATCGTTTTGAAGACTATCCCGGGCCCTTTGAGATTCTTGAGGAGCTGAAAACCATGTTTCAGACTCAGGACCGTTCTGAGAGATATGAGATCTCTGAGAAGTTCTTTAACTGCAAGATGGAGGAAGGGAGTTCCGTTAGTGAGCACGCCATAAAGATGTCGGGCTACACTCAACGCCTTGAGCAACTGGACTGCAAGATTCCAGAGGATCTCAAGATTGACAGGGTCCTGCAATCACTCCCTCCCAGCTACAAAAGTTTTGTAGTGACTCATAATCAGATTGGTTCCACTGATACGATCACCAAGCTCTTCGCTAAGCTGAAAGCTGCGGAGGTGGACATCAAAAAGGATAATCATGTGTTGATGGTCAACAATCCCCCCACCTTTAAGAAAGGTAAGGGTGCAAAGAAGCCCTTCAAGAAAGGCGGCGGCAAGCGCATTGCCCCTGCTGAGAAGAAGCTCAAGTCTGGACCCAAGCCGGACACTGAGTGCTTCTGTTGCAAGGACAAGGGTCACTAGAAGCGCAACTGTCCGAAGTATTTAACGGACAAGAAGGCTTGCACCATCAAAGGTATATTTGATATACATGTTATTGATGTTTTCCTTACTAGCCCTCGTTGTAGTGCCTGGGTATTTGATACTGGTTCAGTTGCTAATATTTGTAACTCGAAACAGGAGCGACGGAATAGACGGCGGCTTGCGAGGGATGAGGTGACGATGCGCGTTGGCAACGGATCAAGAGTTGATGTGATGGCCGTCGGCACGCTCTCCTTAGTTTTACCTTCGGGATTAGTTTTAAACCTTAATAAGTGTTATTATGTGCCTACGTTGAGCATGAACATCATATCTGGATCGTGTTTATTGCAAGACGGTTATTCATTTAAATCTGAGAATAATGGTTGTTCTATTTATATGAGTAACATCTTTTATGGTCATGCACCTGCTATGAATGGTTTATTTCTTCTGAATCTCGAAAGAGATGAAACACACATCCATAACATTGAGGCTAAGAGATGCAAGGTAGATAGTGATAATACTACTTATTTGTGGCACTGCCGTCTAGGTCATATTGGTGTAAAACGCATGAAGAAACTCCATTTTGATGGACTTTTTGAGTCTCTTGATTTTGAATCATTTGACACATGCGAACCATGCCTCATGGGCAAGATGATCAAAACCCCGTTCTCCGGCATGATGGAGCGAGCAACGGACTTGTTGGAAATCATACATACCGATGTATGCGGACCAATGAGTGTTTCGACGCGCGGTGGATATCGCTATTTTCTCACTTTTACCGATGACTTAAGTAGATATGGGTATATCTATTTAATGAAACATAAATCTGAAACATTTGAAAAGTTCAAGGAATTTCCGAATGTAGTGGAGAACCATCGTAACAGAAAGATTAAGTTTCTATGATCCGATCGTGGAGGTGAATATTTGAGTTATGATTTTCTCACGCATCTCAAAGCAAGCGGAATCGTTTCGCAACTCACGCCACCGGGAACACCACAGCAATGGTGTGTCTGAACGCCGGAATCGAACCCTATTAGATATGGTCCGATCGATGATGTCGCTTACTGATTTGTCGTTGTCATTTTGGGGTTATGCATTAGAAACCGCTGCATTCACTTTAAATAGGGCACCATCTAAATCCGTTGAGACGACACCGTATGAACTGTGGTTTGGTGCTAAACCTAAGTTGTCGTTTCTTAAAGTTTGGGGATGCGAAGCTTACGTCAAGAAGTTGATGCCGGACAAGCTCAAACCCAAAGCGGAGAAATGCGTCTTCATAGGATACACTAAGGAAACTATTGGGTATACCTTCTATCACAGAACCGAAGGCAAAGTGTTTCTCGCAAAGAACGGTTCCTTTCTTGAGAAGGAGTTTCTCTCGAAAGAAGTGAGTGGGAGGAAAGTAGAGCTAGACGAGGTTGTTGAACCTTCTCTTGAGTTAGAGAGTAGCACAACACCTGAAATTGTTCCAGT
The DNA here is from genome assembly GCA_916181665.1 of Avena sativa. Lineage (NCBI taxonomy): Eukaryota > Viridiplantae > Streptophyta > Magnoliopsida > Poales > Poaceae > Avena > Avena sativa. The sequence goes on from OV702296.1 coordinate 354,237,646, forward strand.
GCCGCCTGCACCAACAATAGAGGAAGCTGATGATAAGGATCATGAAGCTTCGGACGATGCTACTACTGAATGTCGCAGGTCGACAAGGTCGCGTGCCCCTCCTGAGTGGTACGGCAACCCTGTGTTAACTGTCTTGTTAGTAGATGACAGTGAACCTGCGAACTATGAGGAAGCGATGATGAGCCCAGACTCTGAGAAATGGCTAGAGGCCATGAAATCCGAATTGGGATCCATGAGTGAAAACCAAGTATGGACTTTGGTAGACCCTCCTAGCGACCGAAAGGCCATTGAGTGCAAGTGGATCTTCAAGAAGAAAACGGATGCGGATGGTAATGTTACCGTCTATAAAGCACGACTTGTCGCGAAAGGTTTTCGACAAGTTCAAGGTGTTGACTACGATGAGACTTTCTCTCCCGTAGCGATGTTTAAGTCCATTCGGATTTTATTAGCAATTGCTGCGTTTCATGATTATGAAATATGGCAGATGGATGTCAAGACTGCGTTCCTCAATGGCAACATTGATGAGGAGTTGTATATGATGCAACCCGAAGGTTTTGTCGATCCTAAGGATGCTGATAAAGTATGCAAACTTGAGCGTTCCATTTATGGACTGAAGCAAGCATCTCGGAGTTGGAACCTTCGTTTTGATCAAGTGATCAAGAGCTTTGGATTTGTTCCAAATTGCTATGAAGCTTGTATCTACAAGAAAGTGAGTGGGAGCTCAGTGACATTTCTGGTACTATATGTGGATGACATATTGATCATTGGAAATGACATTAACATGCTTAATGATGTGAAGAGTTATTTGAACAAATGTTTTTCAATGAAAGACCTAGGTGAAGCTGCTTATATATTGGGCATCAAAATCTATAGAGATAGACAAAGACGCCTGATAGCTTTAAGCCAGAGTACATACCTAGACAAAGTTCTGAAAAGGTTCGGAATGGATAAGGCAAAGAAAGGTTCAGTGCCTATGTTGTCAGGTAAGATATTGAGCAAGGCTCAGTTTCCAGCTACGGTAAATGATAGAGAAGCTATGAGCAAAGTGCCTTATGCCTCGGCCATAGGTTCTATCATGTATGCCATGCTGTGTACTAGACCGGATGTGTCCAATGCTCTTAGTTTGACGAGCAGATATCAAAGTGATCCAGGAGTGGAACACTGGACAGCCGTGAAGAACATCCTAAAGTACCTAAATAGGACTAAAGAAATGTTCTTAGTCTATGGAGGTGATGAACAGCTTGTCGTAAAGGGTTACGTCGACGCTAGTTTCGACACCGACAAGGATGATTCTGAATCTCAGATAGGATACGTTTATATTTTGAATGGAGGAGCTGTGAGCTGGAGAAGCTGCAAGCAAAGCGTGATCGCGGGATCTACAGTAGAAGCGGAATACATGGCTGCTACAGAAGCGTCAAGTGAAGGAGTTTGGATCAGGAACTTCATCACTGAGCTTGGGGTGGTTCCAAGTGCATTGGACCCACTGGAGATATTGTGTGACAACACTGGTGCCATAGCACTCGCTAAGGAACCAAGATATCATCCAAAGACCAAGCATATCAACCGCAAGTTTCATATAATCCGAGATTATATAGCAGATGGAGATCTGAAGATTAGCAAAGTACATACAGATCTGAATGTCGCAGATCCATTGACTAAACCTATTCCACGTGCAAAACATGATCAACACCTTAGTGCCATGGGTGTGAGATTGTTGCCAAATGTAAACTAGATTATTGACTCTAGTGCAAGTGGGAGACTGTTGGAATTATGCCCTAGAGGCAATAATAAAGATGTTATTATTATAATTCTTGTTCATGATAAAGTTTATATTCCATGCTAGAATTGTATTAAGCGGAAACTTTAATACTTGTGTGGTTTGTGAACAACACCGTGTCCCTAGTATGCCTCTATGGACTAGCTCATTGATTAATGATGGTTAAGGTTTCCTAACCATAGACATGAGTTGTCGATTGATAATGAGATCATATCATTGGGAGAATGATATGATGGACAGACCCAAACTAAGCGGAGCAATTAGATCGTGTCATCGTGTTCATCTTTGCAAAGCTTTTCCTATGTCAAATATTGTTCCTTAGACCATGAGATAATACAACTCCCTGGTATCGGAAGAAAGCTTTGAGGTCATCAAACATCATCCTATGAGAGGGTGATCATAAAGGTGTCTCTCAGGTGATCGGAAAGTACCTGTTGGGTTGTATGTATCGAGATGGGATTTGTCCCTCCCAAGTCGGAGAGATATACTTCGGGCCCACTCGATAATCGATATCAACACCGCTTGCAAGCATGTGGTTAAGGAGTTGATCACAAAGTGATAGCGGATTACGGAACGAGTAAAGTACTTGCTGTGAACGAGATTGAACTAGGTATGACGGTACCGATGATCAAATCCCGGGCAAGTAAAATATCGCGAGACGAAGGGAATATATATATGGGATTGATTGAATCTTTGCATCGTGGTTCATCCGATGTGATCATCGATGAATGTGTGGGAGTCAATATGGGTTTCCAGACCCCGCTGTTGATTATTGATATAAGATCATGTCTGCAGATTCTCGAACCCGAAGGGTCACACACTTAACGTGTCTCGACGCTAGGATAGATTGGATAATTGGTTTATGAGTTTTTGTTCAGAGTCTCGGATGGGATCCGGGACATCACGAGAGGTTCCGGAATGGTCCGGAGAATAAGATTCATATAAGGCAATGCAGTTTTTGGAGTTCGGAATTGTTTCGGGTTAATCGGTATTGTACCGGAAGCTTCTAGAACCTTCCGGAGGGGGGACCAACGTGGCGCCACTTGTCGGGAGGGGGTATGGGACTATGAGGGAGTGCCCTGGCCGCATTGGGCCAGGGGCACAAGCCCCATAAGGCCCAGCCGGCCAACCTAGGGCAAAACCCTAGGGGAGCTTCTAGAAGGGGGGGAAACTTGCCCCCCACTCTTCCCTCCTTGGCAGTCGGCCTAGGCTTGGGGCAGGGGCTAGGGCTGGCGCCCACCCCTCTATATAAAGAGGGCTGGGGCCGCACCCTCCCCCTACACCTCCTCCTCAAGCCCTAGCCGCCCTGCTGCCCTCCTCTCCCTCTCCCTCCAAACTACGCGTAGGCGAAGCCCTGCTGCAGAAACTCTCCACCACTTGCACCGCGCCGTCGCGTTGTAGATCCAATCCGTCTCTCCACCATACTTACTGGACCGAGGAAGGAGGAGACGTCGAGGTGCCGCACGTGTGCATCTCTCGAAGGCATCGCCACTTGCGGTGTTAGATCGGATCGGATCGCGAGGAGGAGAAGCGAGTACGACTACATCACCCACGTTCCGACGAACGTTCCGCTGTGCGAATCTTCAAGGGTATGAAGATCTCATCTAATCCCTCTCGTTGTTTGCATCTCCTAGATTAGATCTTGGCTTTCCCGTTCGCATCCTTAGAATTTTTTTGATTTACTATGCTGCGAAACCCTTCAGTTTGGATTGAGAAATGCAGGTGCAACATATCAAAGATGCATGAAGAAATGCTTGCAAGATCAATTGGACAAAAAATTCAAGTAAACGTTGATGATGTGGTAATAAAAAACAAGCAAAGTCATACTCTAATTGAGGACTTGCGTCAAACATTCGCAAACTTAAGAAGATTCCGGATGAAACTTAACCCAGAAAAATGCACATTTGGTGTCCCGGCTGGAAATTTACTCGAATTTCTTGTATCCAGCCGAGGAATTGAGGCTAACCCGACAAAGATCAGGGCCATCAAAAGAATGGAATTTCCAAAAACCCTCAACAATGTCCAGAAGTTCACAGGATGCCTGGCCTCGTTGAGCAGACTTATTAGTCGTCTAGGCGAGAAAGCCTTGCCACTATATCAACTGATGAAAAAATCAGACAAATTCACGTGGACGCAGCAAGCTGATAGCGCTTTCCATGAACTCAAAAATATGTTGGCAACATCACCAATATTAGCATCACCACTATCCAAAGAGCCAATGTTGCTCTATGTCGCCGCAACCAACAGAGTTGTAAGTGCAGTAATAGTGGTAGAACGTGAAGAAGAGGGCAAATCAGTCCAAAGGCTAGTTTATTATTTGAGCAAAGTGCTCTCTATATCAAAGCAAAATTAACCCCATTATCAAAAAATGACATATGGGGTGTATATGCAGCAAAGAAGCTGAAGCATTATTTCCAAGAACACCCAATCCGGGTAATATGTGAGGCACCTATCTCGGATATATTGGGCAGCAAAGATGATAGTGGACGAGTCGCAAAATGGGTCACAGAGCTAGCTCCATACACTCTACGGTATGATAGGTGAGATGCAATTAAATCTCAAGCCATAGCTGATTTCTTTGTGGATTGGATGGAAATGCAATACGAACCACCACTGCCAGATTCGAATTACTGGAAGATGCACTTTGATGGATCCAAGACAAAAATGGGTCTGGGTGCCGAGACAGTGCTCACATCACCAAAAAGGGATCAGCTCAGGTATGTGTTGCAGATCCACTTTGCTGCATCCAATAATGTAGCCGAGTATGAAACACTTGTCCACGACATCAAAGTGGCCAAAGATATTGGCATCAAAAGGATCATGTGTTTTGGTGACTCGGATTTGGTGATTCAGCAAGTATCCGGGCATTGGGACGCTTTGGATTCAAACATGGCACTATATCGTCTCGACAAGCAATACCACCAGGAATAGCATTGGACATCTTAGGAAACCATCGATCAAGCTGTCACCAGAATCCGAGTCAATTAGGGTCACCCCAGCAAATCAGGAGTCAGACGTTGTGCCAATGGATATTGACTCAGGGGCGGGTTCGAGTCACTCGGGGACTGTTCCGCTCACCTCAGGGGTTGCCAAATCACACTCGGGGACTCCTCAGGTTATGTCCGCAGAACATATGTCGGCTGAGCCAATGGAGATTGATGAAGAAGGAGATCCGTCACCACTAATACCAACATGGGCGTAATCAATATTCAACTACTTTAAAGATGGAACTTTACCAGATGATGAGATATTGGCAAGGCAAACAGAAATAAGAACAAAAGCATACACAATAATCAACAAGGAGTTGTACAAAAGAAGTGTGACAAATGTACTACAGCGTTGCATAAGCCGAGAGAAAGGTCAATAAATACTGTTGGACATTCACCAAGGAGAATGTGGGCACCACGCATCATCAAGAGCATTGGTAGCCAAGGCTTTTCGACATGGATTTTATTGGCCAAGCGCACTGGCAGAGGCACGGGAACTGGTGAGGAAATGCAATGGTTGCCAGCATTATGCGTCAAAGTCACACTTACCAGCATCAGAATTGAAAACTATACCGACACATGGCCATTTGCAGTATGGTGCCTGGATATGGTAGGACCATTCAAGCCAGCGAGGGGTGGCATGACCCACATACTCGTAATGGTTGAAAAGTTTACCAAATGGATAGAAGTGAAGCCCATCAAGAAATTGGATGGAAAATTAGTTGTCACATTCTTAAAAGACATAGTCTTGAGATATGGTTACCCGCACAGTGTAATCACGGATAATGGCACAAACTTTTCCGAAGGAGCTTTCGCTCGTTTTTGTGGGAAAAACCGAATAACACTTGACGTAGCGCCAGTTGCTCATCCAGAATCAAATGGTCAAGTTGAACGAGCTAATGGCTTAGTTCTATCCGGGATAAAACCCCGCTTAATGGAACCACTTCAGAGATCACCTGGTTGTTGGATAGAGGAATTACCCTCAGTGCTGTTGAGATTAAGGACAACTCTGAATCGATCCACAGTCTATACGCCGTTCTTCCTTGTATATGGGGCAGACGCATTTCTTCCTGTCGACATAGAATATGACTCGCCAAGAGTAAGACAATACTTGGAAGCCGAGGTAAAAGAGGCCCGAGAAGATGGAGTTGACTTAATCAAAGAAGCAAGGGAATTGGCATTGTCCAGATCGGCCATATACCAACAAAGTCTCCGACGCTACCATAGCCGGAAAGTCCAACCTCGTGTTTTCCGAGAAGGGGACATGGTGCTAAGACTAGTGCAACGCACAGCTAGGATGCATAAATTATCACCCCCATGGGAAGGAACATTCATTGTAAGCAAAGCATTGCACAATGATTCATGTTATCTAATAGATGCTCGTGAAGCACAAAAGAACAAGGCAGACAGATTAGGTGATGAGACCAAAAGGCCATGGAATGTGGCACTGCTACGTCCTTTCTACACTTAGGAGAAGTAGTGTATGTATCTCTCAAACTCTCATATGTTGGACGCTTATGCCGGCTATGTGCTGATAATAAAATGGTAGGATTCGAAAAATTGACTCGGGGACTGCCCCTTATGTTTACTCTTTAACTATTCTATGTCGGCTAGCGTTGACACCTAAAACTTATCACAGAACAAGTAATGTTTACTCGGAAAGAATCAACTCTTCGACTATGCTGAAACACGACTTCATGGCAAGCAAGAGAAAAGGATCAATGACGAGTAAACATGAACACCGGATAAGTAAAGGGAGAAACGTCAGTTGACCTTATATGTGTCTTAACTAACTCATTGCAGGATATGTTGCTTTCTATGTCGAATAATCCTAGGTCAAGTGATCTAGTTTCATATCCGCTAACTCAATCCTTAGAACTTTGAGACTCTAATGTCAAACGCCAAAAAAGGTAGACAAGAGCCAAATTCAAGGAAAAGGGAAACGACAAGATGAAATTCGGGGACTTGCCCCTGGATAATTCACATTTCAAATCCAAATAAAAGTTTAAGCCTTATCACAAGGCGCACACCCAAAATAAGTGCATTATATCATACATCTGCACCCAGCATACCGGGTATCTCATGAAATTTAAGTGTTTTATAACCAGCCTAAGAAGCAGCTGGGCCAGGAGGAGTAACTTTCGGGCTAGAGCTAGGAGCGTCATCTGGAGCATCTACCGAGTCAGGGGCGTCGGTGGCCGAGTCTGCTGCATTATCTGACTCAGTGGCTTCTCTATCCACACCTTCGTCATTAGTGATCTCGGCAAGAAGCTCGCCAAGGTCGAGGAAGCTGGGCCCATCACACCAGGCATGCACAAAGGCATATTCGACCATGGTGTAAGCTTGCTCCTGGCGTTTCTTGATCAGCTCAGGATCGTGGAGCCACTTGCCTTCATCCCTCATGCGTTCAAGAACATCAAGGTTGATGTCCTCGTACCAAGAAAGCACAAAGGCAAGAGCCTTGTCCGCTGCATCTCAGTCGGCCGAGTCGCGCCATTGATCCAGCCTGTCTTCAGTCAGAAGCAGCCTGGCAGCCAAAGGCTCGATGAGTGTGGGCGCGTCTTCATCCGGACATAGCATTCTGAACGTGTGGATCGCTGACTTGAGCAAGTCAACGCCGCATGATTTGAGGGTCTTTGCACGTCCTGACAACACTGCGAGATGCTCGTCCATAGTAACCTCGCCATCAGCTGGAGCGCCAGATTCGGCTCGTACTCTTTTCATGGCCCGTATAGCAAACATATCAGCCTCAGGAAAATTCTCTACAAAAGCAAAGGAACATTAGCAAAACAAGGAAAAAGCAGACAAAGAATGAGTACATCAAAAAGGGTAAGGACTCAATACCGAGGAAAGAGTTGATGGCGCCGAGATTGCTCTGCCAATTCCGAGCCTTGGCCTGAAGAGCATCCAGATCCAAATGAGCCGACTCAACCGCAGACTCGGCCTCCTTCAGTAGCTCCTTGGTCTTCTCAGCGTTGGCGGCATGCTGATCATCTTTCTCGACAAGCTCCTCCCTCAGCCCCTTCACCTCGGCCTGGTGCTTCTACTCCATATCCGCCATTTCCTTCTTTAGCCAAGTCGCCTTGTCTTGCTCCTTTTGGAGCTCGATCCGGTGCCTATTTTCTTATTCAGAGAATACGACCCATCAGTGGCAACAAAACTATCTCAGAACCATCAAGATAAAAATAAGAAAAGGAATAAGCATAAGTACAGAGCAGAGACAAAAGTTGCTAGGAACTTACTTTTAGCATCGCTGATCTGTAGGTGCAGGGCGTCAATGGTAGATTGGGAAGAAGCTGTGGAAAGGAAATGGAAAAAATAAGCAAAGTAAAACAAGTAAAGTGTGCCTAATAAGAGCGGGACGAATCATAAAATTACCTTGGCCTTTAGCCTCACCTTGCAAATTTTGGTGAGCGAGCTCCAGCTTGCAATACTCCAAGAGGAGATCCTGATGCACCTTTGTGCGCTCATTGTGTGTAAGCTACACAAGAAAAGGATAGTCAGTAGACGTGCAGTCAAGCTTACAACCGGATAAGGGTTAGTTTCTAACTTAGAGCTTACAGCCGAATAAGTTCCTTATTCAGAAGTAACCTCGGGGACTAGGGATCGAAAATCTAACATGCGAACTTGGCATGAGGAAATAAAAGGATAAGTTCTAACTTAGATCTTATAGTCGAATAAGTTCCTCATTCGGCAGTAACCTCGGGGACTAGGGATTGAAAATCTAACAAGCGAACTTGGCATGAGGAAATAAAAACATAAGTTCTAACTTAGAGCTTACAGCCGAATAAGTTCCTCATTCGGCAGTAACCTCGGGGACTAGGGAGCATGTACAACAAAAAGATGCTCAATACGCGAAAGAGTAAGAAGATTATGTACCTCGTTCACTTCGTATGCGCGAGCTATCAAGGCGATGGCCTGCTGAGTCGTGTCAGAAACGGCCTTGGGGCCCAACTTCATCTTCTTCCCAGCATTGGATCTGACCTCTTGCTCGCCAGCTGCATTCCAAGCCATAGCATAACGCTCTGCGGCACCAAGGCCATTGCCGCTGAGCGTCCAGGTGAGAACTTGCCCCTTTTTTAGGGTAGTTCCCACATTGGCGCGGGTAGCAGTGGCACTGCTGTGCAAGGCAACAACCTTGGAACTGCCACCAGACCCGGCAACTGTGGACTCGCCCAACTGACCCGCCGAAGCGGGTGTCTTTGTTGTTGGTGTGGGCCAAATCTGAGGTGCGGTGCCTGGGATGTGGACCAAGGTCAACTGCTTGGTCAGTAAGGGTTTGCTGGTAGTAGGGCGAACCTGGCTTGGAGCTGCAGGCCGAGTCTGGTTCTTTGACAGAAAGGGAGAGTGAGCAGGTCTGGCAGGGGACAAAACAGGAGCCGAATGAGCAGGCTCGCTAGCGGTCTGGGAAACAACAACAGGATCAACTTGTGTACTAGGAGCAAGAAAACTAATGCCAGGAGTCTTCTCGACTCCAATGTTGCTAGCACCAAGATCAGGAAGTTGTTCATGAGGAGCAACAGGGGAGCTGGGTCGGGTCTCCTCCGACGGTTGCGCCGCCGGGTTGGCCTCACTCTGAGAATTGTGAGTCTCAATGGTGGGGGCAGTGACCTGTACGGGGCTTGGCACGACAGTGTCGGCGCGAGGAGGATAGGCTGGCCTTAGTGGCGAAGAGGCCATGCTAGGAGCAGCTTGGCTAGCCGACAAAGGCGCAACACTAAAAATAACAAGGAGTGCTCATAAGAAAACAGTTAGAAAACAGGAAAGGAAAAATGGAAAGTAAGCAAACAACAAAAGCTTACCCGGAAACGGTCAGGTCACGTGGCATGCGACGTGTGACCCGGCGCCCAGCAGCCTTGCGAGTTTCGGTTAGCGAGGCAGCAGGAGGAGCAGCAATAGTAACTTTGCGTTTCTTGGCGGGCTGAGTACTGGAGGAGGCCCCGCGCCGTTTACTCGGCTTGGGAACAGGGATCTTGCCGACTCCGTCCATAGCGAGAGGGGGAGTGTCATGTACCTGGCCAGCTGCATAAGTAAATGACATGCTTACTCGAATAAGTTAGAGGGCTAAGGTCGAAAAGCAGGTACCTCCAGAATTTCACAATCATCATCATCGTCGTTAGACCAATCTCGTAAGGGATTTCGAGTGTGGGTTTTACCCGGAGTTGAAGCAGCAGCTGCATGTGGAATGGGCATGAAGCACTCCAGATCGAACTCAACTTTGTCGGAGTCGGATCGGTCCTTGTTATAAGCACTAGGAGGGACAGTACTGTCATCAACCTGGTGAACAAGATTATGTGAAAGATAAACAGAATAAGAACGAAGAATGAGCAAAATGGCAGATGAACATAAGAAAAGCTATGTCGGATAGAAAGTGATTCAGAAACTCACCCATGGGACAGGCCTATCCCGGCTAAACGGAGGGCATCTCCAAGCCCAATCCTCAGCCAAAGTCGGCTTGAAAATCGAGCTTACCCGGCGGGCCACGGAGTCATGAGTGAGCTCTAGTGTGGAATGCCGAGTAGGATCTCGCGGGGCGGTCATGAATCACATCTTGTGGCTTTTTGCTTGGATGGGGATGACCCGGCGTGCGATAAATGCGCACATGAGATCCTCCTCGGTCAAGTGGAAGTTCTCATCCGATGACAGTAGCCTCTCCAGGATCACATTGGCCTCGTTCACCGCCGCATTCTTGTCACGCGGGTCAAGCTTCTAGAACTCCTTGTTAGGGACTTCGTCCGAGAAAGGGGGAGCCGGATGTAGTTACTAAACCCACTGTTTTTGACATAGAAGGTCATATGCCATTTCTTGCAAGAGTCAAGGCTAGTGACCCGAGGAAAAATGGATTCTTTCCTAGGAGTAGGGATGGCAATGGGTACCCGATACCCGCTAACCCGATGGGTACCCGCCCTAAACAGGGAGGGTTTGGTAAAAAAAACATGGGTCTGCTTACCGGTAAAAACCTAGACCCGGCGGGTCTAACGGGGACGGGTACGGGGGTGCCAAACCCATACCCGCGAACCCGCAAAGAAAACCCTAATTCTATTTTTTCCTAATAAATCCTACTAGTAGGTTCCTAACTAACCCCCGGTCGCACGCACCCAACTCACCCATGACCACAAACACGACACACACGCACGGCACCCACCCACTCCTCCCTGGCTCCCCATCGCCCACAACAACAAACCCTGACACCTCTATTGTCTAGCTCCCTCAAATCCCATCGTGCGCCGCTGCATCCCTCGCCTCATGATCTTTCTACGCCGCCGCCGCCTTGCCGCCTCACGAGCTTGCTATGCCAGTGACACCGCCTCGCGCCGCCGCAGCCTCCCGCCGCATCACGAGCTTGATGCGCTGCTGCCTCGTGCCACTGCCTAGCGGGCTTGCTGCGCCACTGCCTCACGAGCTTGACGATGACCAGCGCCCAGACGACGTGCGTTGTCGTGCTCCGTCTACCGAAGGCCAGCGCCCAGACGACGCGGCTACCCGGCGGGTGGCGGGTCTTGTGAGGATTTTGACCCGACGGCGTGTTCCGGGGCGGGTCGCGGGGGTGGGGACAAGGGCCGGGTGCGGGTATGGGGGCCAAACCCGGCGGGTGCCATCTCTACCTAGGAGTGATGCTAGCAGCACCGCACCTGGTAGGCCTTTTCTCGGCACGGGGGACGCTGGGATCATGAACTACCTGGATCCTAAAACTAAAGTACTTGGCCCAGAGGAGAACAGTGGGCCAAAGGCCGAGGTAGCCCTCGCAAGCGGAGATAAAACAAGACAAGGAGCCAATTGCATTGGCAGGCAAGTGATGGGTTTGGAGATGGAAAGTAGAAAGAAAAGAAACAAAGAACTTGCTCGCTGGCAAGGCAAAACCTTGCTTGAAATGGGACAGGAAGACCACCCTCTCATTGGCATCAGGCTTGGGGGAAATCTCACCAAGCGGGAGGCGGCAGTCCACCTCAAGCGGGATGCGCCTGGTGGAGCGCAGCCACTCAAGCTCCTCAGCGGAGACCTCCGAGCCCTCCTAGCCGCCACGCTCGCCAGCGGCGACCTCCTGTTCCTCCACTCCCTCTGCGGCATCGCGAGCATCCATGGTCTCCCTGGATTCAGTCTCTTCCGCCGTTGGAAGAGGCTTGGAGGACCAAGGGCCCATAGTGGAATGAAAAGCGGAAAAGAGCAATTTCAGAGGAGGAGCTGTGGGGAAGAAGAACCGCAAAGGGGAGTTGGGATTTTGGAGGCGCAAGGAAGAAGAAGAAGGCAATGGGGAAACCGAACGGGCGAGGGAAGTTAAGTTCCCCTCACCCCTACTTAAGGGGAGTAAAAACCCTAATCGTGGGATTCCCCTGCGTCGTGCGGCCAACGTGTGGTCGTGTATTCAGCCGAGTGAGCCAGTCAGAAAATGCCACGTGTAGGTGATACACGATAAATCCGCTGCCACGTCACGCCGCACGAGACACGAGGCGCTGAGCGATGGGACTGCCACAGTGACGGGGAGTTACTGTGCCGCCGTCACTGTGCGGTCAGGATTTGGGACAAAATTTGAGGCAAGACACCATGATTACAAGTTGTCGGTGACTAAGGCACGCCGGAAATGACTCGGAATCTGCCAAAGTGACTCGGCACGAGGCAAAAATGGGCCAAAAAGTCAAAGATGAGACTCGGAAAGAGCAAAGTGGACTCGGCTAAGATCGAGGTTATGCCAAACAGTGCGTCCTAAGTAGTAAGTGCTGGCAGAAAGAGAAGTTCCAATCACATTAAAGGAGCCTGGAGACACCTAACAACTAGAACTGCTAGGCTTCACCAGCTTCGGGGACTAATGTCGGGGGAATAACGCCCGGTAGGGTCATGAGGGGTAAAACATTGCTCAGTTAGGCTTATGCCGAGTAAAGAATGAACTTGGCCGGGTAACAACGGCCGGGTAAGATGGTGGTGTGCGGCCGACATAAGAACTATGTTGGCCCGTATAAGAAAAGTATGTTAATCTTGCAGGAACCAATGAGTCGAGTCTCACGAGGGAAGGCCGAGTCAGATAGGACGTGTGGCACCTTTCCGAGTGAGGTTCAGGAGGGACCATGGTAAAGCACGGTCAAAAGAGAGGGGCGACGCCGGGTGACAAGAAAGGAGCCGGATGACGCCTAAAGCGAGGGCTGATGTACAAAGTTACTGCGTGACACCAAAAGAACTGAAGGCTACGTACGTGAAGACCGTTAGCTGTCTAGATTTATGGACTGGGCCGCTGGGCTTAGTATAAGCCCATGACCCGACCTGTACAGTGAAGACCAAGATCCAAACAGTAACCCTAGGACCCAAAAGGGGGCATAGCTAGGGTTAGAGGAGGTTGGACCTGGTAGGGAACTAAGACACAGAATCTTAGTTCATACAGCTTTAGGAGCACTTGTAAACATCGAGGATCAACAAAATCACCAAGTGTGGAGAGTTCATCTTATTCTTCGTGCGCGTCTAGACCGTGCACTCCCTCCCCGGTTACCACAATCATCCATTCGGCCCCCAACTTAAGTCTGCCCATGACATCTATCGTGACACCACCACGACACTACCTGTCGATTGATATGAAGTTAATAGAAATGGATACAAAATATACAGTATAAAAACTAACCAACGGATACAATAAAGATGAACTGAACATAAGATGTGACATATAGTTAGGTGAAATCTAACCTTTTTTGTGAATTTAGTTACTGCACATGTGAAACCGATGTTACTATGATAAGCATGCTTATGTACAAATTCACATTAAATGGTGACATAAAAGGCCCAGAATCTTGGCCTGAACCATTACTTAGCATCATACATTAAACGTGTATATATGAGTGTATACCTGTGATCTATTTATATAAGATGGATCACACCACACCACTTGCAAGAACATGGATATTCCATATGAAAAGAATGATGGGAAACTTTGCATGTAGAGACATATCCATCTGCTCTAGTCCCGGCCAAAGTTCACACCTGATTGATTAAGTTTGTATTCAATCAGCGAACTTCAAATAAAACCTCATGAAAACTATGGAGATATATCTTATAAATAGAAGTGCTCAAGAAAAAGGAAGAACATGGATCTCAACTCGCATACAGGCAGCGCCAGTTACTGCAATCCGATGATTCTGAATGTTAGGGATGGAGAGTGCATAAAAAATTAAAGAGGCACGCCTTTTGCATCTTCTCCATGAAAATAGATGTACAATGTAGATCAACAATGCATGAATATAAAAATAAAAAAGGTAGAAAATCAAAATATAAATATGACAAAAGCATTCATCATGTACTATGCCAACCAAACATTTCCACTGGGAACACACACATATTCATTCATCATGAAACCGATGAATGATTCATTTGTGCAACACAAAATTAGCAATGCTCTCGCAACAATAGAAACATATAGTTGGCTGATGCGTTTGAGGTCAAATGATTTATAAGTGGTTATACAGTTGGTAACAACCATGTCTTTTCCTAAAGAACGATGTTACTCTATTTGGTTACATTAGCCGGAAGCCTGATTTTTGGTGCAGCTAAGCATATAAACTTTGTCATTGGCGCAGCTAAGCATATAAAGTTTCTCATTGGTTTGGTTGCGCTTTTATCATCAACATAACATTGAGCAGATAATATAGAGTTCATCTCTACATGCTAAGCATACAACATAGAGAAGCCTACGAAAGCATACAATATTCATAAACCTATAGCAGCCTATACTACAAAATCTGCAAAAAAGCCTAACCAAAATGAGTCTCGATTGAGATGAACAATGAGACTATAGTACATGGATATGTACTTATGGTAATTCAGGTATAGGTTCGTCTCAACATTCCGTCCAATCTGCCTATCAAATCCAAAGAATTCTCTTGAGCAAAGTGCAGTGTTGGAAAAGTGATTGGCATAACATGGGTCTGTCCATGATTTAATTTGTACCTTAGGGTGGAGAGTGTGACAGCCATCACAGCAAGATCCTATGATGATGAGCTTATCATCAGTGTTGCACAGGAATCTACGGGGCCTTGTGCGGACTCAACCTCTCTCATGTTTGGATCGATTTCCTTCTCCCACCACTTGATGGCCTGGTCAATTGTCAGGTTTCCGTTCATCATCGCCGGGTTTCATTTCATCTACATAAACCAACAAAGAGTAATGAATTTAGTTCGTGTCCAACAAAGCAACTCAAGATTGCATATTCTACAGCAACTAAAATCACAGCCAAAAATGTAGGATCAAGATGCTTTTTCTAACAATCAGAGTACCATCAGCATGCATGTTGACCAAGCTTAACTCCAATATATGGGTCCTTACCTTGTTCTTATCATTCTCCTTGAGCCTTATTTGCAAAATATGCCAAAAAGATGAAAAAAACTCCCTTGTTGCAGATCTCAGGAGTGTATAATCGTGGGTTTGTGCTACACATAGTCAGAGTCTAGGAACCAATAAATAAAAATAGTGCTCAACCGCGCCCTATTCATCCGGTGGCATTGGTTGGAAAAAGTGGCCCTTTGAGGGCCTAGAACAACATCAAGCTCGCAATTTGAAAGGACGTTGAACGGATGTTCTTGGCACTTTAATACTAAGATATTTATTTGTGTCTTCAATAGAGATGTATGTCGTGCATATGTTGGGGAAGATACATAACCCCGCTGCTCGCGGTGAACCCCGAGAATAGTTTCAATAAACAGATATGCAGCAGAAATAAAATAACGAGCACATACATATAATACACAAAGATTTACGTGGAAAAACCTCCTCACGACACTACAGGAAAATTTTACTATGCCGACGGCCGGCTGCCGTCGGCACAGCTACAAATTGCCGTCAGCACAGGTTGTGCCGACGGTGGCCGTCGGCGTAGCCCCCTCGGCGTACGTCCTCGTCGGCACAGCCCCGTGGCCGTCGGCACAGCCCTCCCCCCTCGGCATAGCGTCTTCCAGCGGGCCCCGCATGTCAGTCAACGGCCGAGCTACGCCAGGCCGTCGGCACAGGAATGGAGCTACGCCGACGGCCTGGCCGTCGGCATAGCCTAAAATATTTTTTTAATTTTTTTTATTTTTTTATTTTTTTAATCTTTGGATTGTTTGACTCCTTAATCTCTCGCTTTAATCATTTGAACACTATTTATAGTTAATAATTGATTAAATTGCAGTCTTAGTCAAAGTTCCCGTTTGGTCACCCATCCTAGCACTACTCCAGCTCTAGCACGCATAACTTCCTCGTTCCTTCAGAATCTCTTCCCGCAAAGCAATTTACACATTGTTGTCAATACTATGATATCATTCCTATTAAGTCTTATATCATCATGTCACACGGTTGTATTTTTTGAAATTACAAGCAATTATTTAGTAAACAACAATGAATAAGTAAAAATATTATTAAATTCAAATAAAAATATAATAATTTTATTTTATTTTGTATTTTTTATTTAATATGTAATAATTAATATCTTTAAATCTGTAAATCGGATTTTGGCAAATAATATGTCTAAATTGATTAGAAAAATGAGAGGAATCCAAATATGATATCAATATCAACTTATCACAAACTATGTCGTAATTCTTATCATAATTTCATTTGCCCGTTTAAAACGGCACGAATAAATTTTTTTAGCTCGGGGCTGAGACTCGCTAAACTTGAAGTGTATCTATGATGAAACAACATATTTTGAACCTAAAAATGATTTTTATAAACAATCATGAGCATCCGATCATGTACCTGTAGTTCATATCTGACACATTTTCTGCCGATTCGGCAGGAATTTGTCTTTTTCACCAGGGATAGACGGAAATGTTTGAGATCCCCCTGTTATGACATTATCCATGTAAGGTGGTCTAGTATTTTTGAAAAATGTGAAGGTAGCATTTTGAATTAGCCATTTGGTGGTTGCTTCACAAAACTGTCCGTTTTTTGCACTCGGAAAATGGAAAACGGCTTTTTGGTGCGACAAAAAGGAAAACTTCCTCCTGAAACATTGTTAGCCATCCCATTATGCACAGTTATGCACAATATCGACACATTATCACAAACTATGCCTTCATTATAGCCATAACATTGGTCATTTGACCCGAAAGCCAAGAAACCTCGAACGAGATAGGTCATTTTGTGAAGGTTTTTTGAGACATAATCAATATACCAAGTTTGATATTTTTCCTTCTAACTATGTCACATAATATGATACCACGCGAAGGTTTTGCATTGTTTGGATCGTTTTTGAATTTATAATGTCCGTTTTAAACCATCGTTATACTTTGTCGAAGGGCGGGCATGAAGATTCTTAGCTCGGGGCTGAGACTCGCTAAACTTAAAGTGGATCTATGATGAAACAACATATTTTCAACCTAAAAATGATTTTTGTAAAAAATCATGAGCATCCGATCATGTACCTGTAGTTCATATCTGACCCACTTCCTACCAATTCGGCAGGAATTTGTCTTTTTCACCAGGGATATACGGAAATGTTTGAGATCCCCCTGTTATGACATTATCCATGTAAGGTGGTCTAGTATTTTTGAAAAATATGACAGTAGCATTTTGAATTAGCCATTTGGTGGTTGCTTCACAAAATCGTCCGTTTTTTGTACTTGGAAAATGGAAAACGGCTTTTTGGTGCGACGAAAAGGAAAACTTCCTCCTGAAACATTGTTCGCCATCCCATTATGCACAGTTATGCACAATATCGACACATTATCACAAACTATGCCTTCATTCTAGCCATAACATTGGTCATTTGACCCGAAATGTTTTATATATTACTTAATTTTTGTTTATAAATGTGTAATATTTGAGTGTAGATAGATAGACTTTATTTTTCTGCAAATTTTGATATATTATTTGTATTTTTCTGAATTAGAATGATTTAGTTATGATTTTTCAAAAAATAATGAAAAAGGAAAAAAATCTGGAGGCCTATGCCGACGGCACAGACCAAACAAATTTTTTTAAAGAGCTGTGCCGACGGCCACAGCCTGTCTGCCTAACGCCGTTTCCGTCGTCGTGTCTGAACTGGGGCTACGCCGAGGGCTATATCTACGCCAAGGGCCACCGTCGGCACAGACCCCACTACTACGCCGACGGCCACACTACGCCGAGGGCTACCCTCGGCACCGTCATCTACGCCGACGGCCGGGCTGGTCGGCTGGCCAGAGAAGGCAGCTACGCCGACGGCCCCGACCTTTGGCCGTCGGCGTAGCCGGCCGGCCGTCGGCGTCTTATTTCTTTCCTATAGTGCGACGAGGAGGAAAAAAAACCACGGGTGTGGACCAACTGGTCGACGCGAGCTTGAGTCTTCTTTAGAACATCTAGAGATATACAATACACTCAGCACGTTTTCAACCGACAACAACAATAACCACTTGAGAGAGAAAATACAGTAAACCAGAGTATCTCAGTTTCTGTCCTCTTTGGTAATCAGCAAACTGCTCTTAAACTGCAGATCCAATCAGCACAAAATTTGGTATACGAGATGATATACGAGTACCCAACATACATACCAAATTTTAGGTCAATCGAACACCGTTTTTCTGCCCAAACTATTCGTCTACCAAAAATGCTCTACGCTAAAACTACATCAGTCTGAACTGACTAAACCTCTTCCAAATCTGATGCTACGCTGACCCAAATCTCCAACTCGCTAACTAGATCTAAGTACTCAAAGCAAGGAACATTCTCACCAAGTTTGGAGCCAATCCAAGCACGTTTGAGCCTCCAAACACGAGCTTGAAGACAGACCGGTGAGATCTCAAAAATCTGGGCAGAAATCACCTCTCTTTCTTTCTCTCTTCTCACTAGGTTGTGATGTTCTCGTGTGTTCTCTCACCCTCTTTTAACAGCCACCACGTTGGCTTGCTTATCTCACTAGCTCACTCTATGATTGAGACACACAGCCACAAAGGGTGGCTAGGGTTTTCTTTTCTACTCCTCTTCCAAGGAGCACCTCAGCTGAACGGTTGAAACGTGTTGGACTTTCGTGGGCCGATGTTGGGATGCAAACACACCTCCATGTGGAGGGAAATGTCTCAACAAACTCCCCCTCCCGTCATCATGGAGGGTCTCACTAGCAACCAAAAGTCATGCCGACGAGCCGACGTCATACCTCGAGCTTTCCTCTTGTCACCACCTTGGTCAACAAATGAGCCCCATTGTCATCTATGTGCACCTTCTCAATTTGCATTTGCTTGAAATTCAGCACATCTCGAATCTAATGATAGCGAACATCAATATGCTCCGACCTTGAATGAAAACTTGCATTCTTACTCAGGTGAATGGCACTTTGGTTATCACAAAACAACACACACTTGTCTTGCTCAAAACCAAGCTCACAAGCCAATCATTTTAGCCACAATAGCTCTTTGCTCGCCTCAGTTACTGCGATGAAATTGGCCTCAGTTGTGTTCAGCGCTACACACTTTTGCAACTTTCTTTGCCATGCCACTTCTCCCCCTGAATGGGTAATCAAATAACCTGAAGTAGACTTACTTCCATCAACATCTCCAACCAAGTCTGAATCTGAATATGCAATCAGCTTAGGCTTACTACCACCAAATCAAAGCTTCATATTAGTGCTTCCCTGGAGATACCTGAAAATCCACTTCATGGCTTCCCAATGTGGTCTTCCTGGATTGGACATAAATCTGCTCCTAGTACTAACCGCTTGAGCAATGTCAGGCCGTATGCACACCATAGCAAACATCAAACTCCCAACAGCTGAAGCATAAGGAACTTTTTGCATTTCCTTTTCCATCTCTTTAGTGGAGTGACATTGCTTTTTACTCAACTTGAAATGAGCTGCGAGTGGACAACTCACTTCCCTTGCCTTGTCCATCTTGAACTTGCGAAGTACCTTCTCAATATATTTCTCCTGAGACAAGTACAACTTGTTAGATTTTCTGTCTCTCTCAATTCTCATGTCGAGAATACACTTTGATGTACCCAAGTCTTTCATGGCAAAAACTTTGCTCAACTCTTTCTTTAGTCTAGCAATCCTAAAGACATTCTTGCCAACAACCAAGATATCATCAACACAGAGCAATAACATGATAAAATCATCACCTGAGAACCTCTGAATAAATAGACAATGGTCTGAGCTACACCTCTTGTAGCCTTGCTCCCCCATGACAGATTCAAACTTCATTTAACATTGTCTCGGTGCTTGTTTCAGGCCATATAGTCTTTTCTTCAATTTGCGCATATAGTCTTCTTTTCTTTTAACAAGAAACCCCTCAGGATGCTCCATGTAGATTTCTTCGTCCAACTCTCCATGAAGGAAAGTTGTGTTTACATCCATTTTCTCAACCTCCAAGTTGAGACTTGCCGCCAAGCCAAGGATCATTCGAATTGATGTCATCTTCACCACCGGAGAAAATATTTCATCAAAGTCAATACATTTTCTCTAGCTAAATCCTTTTACAACTAGCCTGGCCTTGTACATTGGATGTGACGTGTGCTCTTCTTGCTTGATTCTGTAGAACGACTTGTTCTTTAGAACTTTCTTGCCCTTGGGCAACTTCACCAGCTCATAAGTATGATTCTTATGCAAGGAATCCATCTCTTCTTGCATAGCCTTATTCCACTCCGTCTTGTTCTCATCTTTCATTACATCTTAAAAGCACTCAGGTTCTGAATCATCACACAATAACACCACATATTGGTCTGAATCATACCTAGTGGAAGGAACACAGGCTATGTTGGACCGTCTGAGTGGAGCAGCTAGTGTACTATTTGGTCCAGGTGCTTGCTGATCATGATCATATTCTTCAGCATCATACTCTTGCTACTGCGGAGTGATACGTCCAAAATGTATCTACTTTCTCGAACACTTTGCTATTGTTTCTTCTCTAAACTTGTGTGATTTGGATGCAACTAACACGGACTGACGCTGTTTTTAGCAGAATTACCTTGGTGTCTTGTTTTTGTGCAGAAAATGAACTATGAGGAAAAATCCCGGAAAATATGCCAAAAACTATTTCTCACCAGAAGATCCACGGAGCCAGAAGGGGAGACAGAGGGAGGCCTGGGGGGCCCAGACCCACCCTAGGCGCGGGCACATTGACCCCACGCCTGGGGAGGTTTGGCCACCCCAGGCAGCTCCTCGGCCTCCCTCCGCGCCTATAAGTTGACTTCTGACCTAAAAACAGAGGGGGGTCGATAGTTTTCCAGAAAAAGTTCCGCTCCGCCCCCGCCACGAGAAACCAAGATTCGGATCCAAAAACTCCGTTCTGGCACCCTGCCGGGACGGGCAATTTGGAGAGGATCATCGCCATCGTCATCACCGACGTATCTCCATCAACCACCGAGGTTTCCCTCATCCATGAGTGAGTAATCCCCCGCTGTAGGCTTGGGGATGTTAGGGATTGGATGAGTTCTATCATGTAATCGAATAAGATCTGTTAGGGGCATAGTTCCTAGTATCTCTATTAGTGCTATTTGACTTTGTTGCAACTTGTTGTGCTTAATGCTTGTCACTAGGGCCCGAGTGCCATGATCTCAGATTTGAACTTATTATTGAATCATTATGATAGTATTGTTTATGATCTTATCTGCAAGTTGTGTACACATATCATTGTCCGGATCCAAAGGCCCCAAAGTGACAATAATTGGGACAACCGGAGGGGATGGCTATGGTGTGAGGATCACATGTGTTCATGGAGTGTTAATGCTTTGCTCCGGTACTCTATTAAAAGGAGCACCTTAATTGCCAGTAGTTCCCTACAGGCCCCGCTGCCATAGGCTGGCTGGACAGAATATGTTGTGCAAGTTCTCATTGCGAGCACGTATGACTATATTTGGAGCACATGCCTAGGAATGTTTAATACTTGGATGCTTGTTATTATTTATCTGCAATGCCCTAGTTCTTTGAATTTACATGTTTAGACTCGTCCATGCAACGCCCATCCATCCATCCCTATGCCTACCGCACTCGAATCCTACTATTACCGTTACTGTTACTATTGCTCCTGTTTCACTGTTGATGTTATTGTTATTGTTGCTTTGCTGTTGCTATTACCAAACTGTTACTACTGATAAACTTCTGTGAGCAAGAACTATTTACAGGTGCAGCTGAACTGACAACTTAGTTGTTAAGGCTTGCAAGTATTCTTTGGCTCCCCATGTGTCAAATCAATAAATTGGGTGATACTACCCGCGAAGACTGTTGCGATCCCCTACACTTGTGGGTCATCAAGACTATTTTATGGCGCCGTTGCCAGTGAGCATAGCTTTTTTTGTAAGTTCACTTGGATCTATTATTGTTCACTGCTACTCCTTTCATCATGGGGAAGTCTCGTGATGGAAAGTTCCCTATTTTACCATCCACTACAAGAAGAGGTACAGTCCTAAACACCTCTGTTGCTCTTGATTCACCGTCTGTTATAAGTAAGCTTGTCACACCACCACCACATACTCATGCTACACACACTGCTACTACTGCTGAATCTGAAACTGCTTTTGATGCTCATTATGTTACTTCTGCTGTGCTTGATGCGAGTGGTTCACTAGGTCCTTTTCTAGATGCTACTATGGCTAGTCTAGGAAATACCGAAACTCCTAGTGAAGACATACACCTGTTAGCTCACCTGCTAGTGAGAGTTATGATATTAATGATGAATACATTGAGCTCACTGATGAATATGTTGAAGAGTGCCGAAACACACATGGTGCTAGTGCTATCAAGAGTCTCCTTGCTAGACGTACTATTATACCTAAGAAGTCCTATGATCCTAAGTTTGCCACCTCTCCCATAGATATTAAAGATAAAGATTATGATTTCTCTCTTGATTATCTTATTTATATATTGTTGGGAAAGAACCTTTTTGTGTTGTGGCTCATATGAATGAGCTTTCTACTATGAGTGTTGTGTTCTCTGATGATTTTAAAATGCGCAAGTACTTTGTTGCTAAGATCTTCCCTTTTTCACTAAAAGGAGAAGCTAGGGCTTGGTTTAATAAATTACCTCCTGGTTCCATTGATAGCCCTGATTGCTTGATTGCTTCTTTCTTCCATAAATATTTTCCTCCCAGTGCTAGACATGCTGCTTTGTAGAGACTTTTTGATTTTAAACAGGGAGAAGAAGAGAAATTGCCTGAGTCATGGAAAAGATTTTGTTCCTTGATTCATGCATATCCTGGATGTCCATTACCTCAGAATGAGCTTCTTGATATTTATTATAATGGACTAACTGATGATTCTAGGACCTACCTAGATAGCTTTGTTGATTGTGTTTTCAGGAAAAGGACTCCTACAGATACTGAAGAATTAATGAACAAGATAAGCAAGAATTATGATGATTGGACTTCAACTGAGCTGAATACGCCTGAGCCTATTACTCCTGAACCAGTTGTTCTTGAACCAGTTCCAACACCAACAACAAAGAAGAGGGGAGTTATTGCATTAAATGATGAAGTGATGAAGGAAGCTAAAAATTGTCTAAAGGAGAAAGGTATTAGAGCTGAAGATGTGAAGAATCTACCTCCTATAGAAGAATTATGTAAGCCAATTCCCCACTCATCTAATATTGAGGTACACTCTCTCCAATTTAATTAAGGTAATATTCCTTATGGTAATCCTCCTGGTCAATGCTTAGAGGAACTTGACACATTTATTGTTAAACAAGGTAATTTTAATAAACAAGTTCAGAATCATTTATTGGAAAACTCTAGAGCTATCCATGAGTTGAAAGATATTGTGGAAATAACTTCTAATGATATTAAAATGCTTTGTAAACATTTTCAAATGGTTCAAACTCAACTTGATCAACTTGCTAAGGTACAAAAGGATATGCTAGTTAATGCTTCAGGAAATAAACATGCTTATAGAATTAGAACTAGGAGTGGTGCAGCTACTCAAGATCATTTATATCCTAAAGGACACTCTAAAAGAATAGACCAGGATTCCCAATTAGGTGAAGATAGTGGTAGTCCTCGTATGAGAAAGAAAGTGAAACATAAGGTAGTTGAGGAACCACTTGAACCTGCTGTAGATCCTAATAGTATATCTTTCTCTGATGCTGAAACTGAGAGTGGTAATAATAATGAGTCTCCTGATAAGGAGGAAGGTGAGGAAGAACCTGAGAAGCACAGTAAGAACACTAGGTACACAAAGGAAGATTTTATTGCTAATAAACATGGTAAAGAGAGAGAACCTTGGGTGCAGAAGCCTATGCCTTTTCCAGGTAAGAAACACAAGTCAAAGGAGGAAGAACACTACAACAAATTTTGTGAGTGGATGAAACCTTTATTCTTGCAAATTCCTTTGATTGATGCTATTAAGTTGCCTCCTTATTCAAAGTATATGAAGGATATTGTCTCTAATAAAAGGAAGATTCCTAATGAGGAGATTTCTACTTTGCTTGCTAATTACTCCTTCAATGGTAAGGTTCCAAAGAAACTTGGTGATCCAGGTATACCAACTATTCCTTACTCTATTAAGAATAATTATGTTAGAACTGCTTTATGTGATTTGGGAGCTGGAGTTAGTGTTATGCCTTTTTCTCTCTACAAGAGACTCCAGCTAGAAAAGTTGATACCAACTGATATATCTTTGTAAATGGCTGATAAGTCAACTACTATTCCTGTTGGTATATGTGAGGATGTTCCTGTTCAAGTTGCTCATAATTGCATGGTTTTAACTGATTTTGTTGTGCTTGAAATGCTTGAAGATGATAATATGTCCATTATTCTTGGGAGACCTTTTCTTAATACTGCAGGTGCTGTCATCAATTGCAATTAAGGAAAAGTAACATTCAATAATAATGACAAAGAGCACATTGTCTATTTCCCCAAGAAGGTTGTTAGAAGCTATTGCCTGAATTCCATTGAAAATATTGAGAGCATCAAGGTTGGAGAAATATATTGTCCCATTCCACAAGAATTTTTTTAAACTATTATGATTGGGACCATTGCTATCAAGTATGAGGTAACATAATCACCTTGTGGAATATAAAGTTTTGTTTCATATAAGATTGTTTTGGTAACAAGATTTGATCAACCTTGTTAACAAAAGGATTTTAATGAACAAAATAATGTTTCCACTATGGTTATACTTGCTCACTTTTATTTTTCTCCTTTCCAATCTTTGCTCTTCATCGTGCCTAACATAAAGGCGTTAAAGAAAAGTACTTGTTGGGAGATAACCCAAGATTTTCCTTGAGTCTTGGAAGTTATTACTTCAGTAATAACCTCTCCTTATTCTTTTTGTTTGCTTTTTGTGCCAAGAATGACCTCTAATGAGAGGGAAGTAAGATTTGGGGAGTTGTTGTCCCGAAACAGATTTCTGTCCTCCACCATAAAAATTTGTGAGGAGTCTCTGTAAGTCGGATTGAGCTGAAAATTTATGAATAAATCCCCCAGTATGTTAGATAACTTTCGTTAGTTCAGTACTTTTTGATTTGAGCAACAGAAGGTCTTCGGGAAAATCGGTTTCTACCTGCTGGTCTGTTTTGACAGATTTCTTCCATTATTTGCATTTGCTTCTTATTGATTCCTTTTCGGGTTGTTTTTGGAAAATCGTGCTTTTTGAAGGAGTTGCTATAGTAGCTTGTGTTTTTAATAAAAAGTCTTGCTGTTTCAAAGCTTTGCCAGAGGTCTAATATCTTTTGAATAAACTAATGTTGCTAATGAAGATTGCGTGAAGTTTTATATGAAAGAAAAATTCCAGGTGTAGAGAGAGGATGATGTAATGAGATGAAGAATGGAAAAAAGCTCAAGCTTGGGGGAAGCCACTCCGTGTCACCCCAAGAATTACTCAAGAGGTACAAGCGTCAAAGCTTGGGGGTGCCCAAGGCATCCCCTTCTTCATCAATAAAAATCTCAGGTCTTTCTAGACACTTCGTTTTCATTGTTTCATGCACAATTGTGTTGTTATTGGAGCGTCTTAGTTTTTGTTTTCGGTTTTCTTTTGCTTCGTTTGGTTTTGCATTGGTTTCCTTCTAAAAAAATCGAAAACACCAAAAATATTTGTTGTTTTTCTTTGGTTTTGTGAGTTCTTTGCAGGGTTCAGCCATCCTCAGTGGATTTTGGTTTCATGTTAATATTCAAGTCACACAAGTGAAGGGCAATAATGAAAATTAAGACAACTCGAGGTGTGGTAAGAGGCTGGTAACGAACTCTATTTGTTCTTTATTTTTGTACATATACTCATCATTGTGAGCATTCTTAGCCTGTTTGTGTAAAGTGTATGTCATTATGGATGCTTAGTAGTTCTTGCTTGTATGACTAGCTCCAGCCTGCTAATAGTTTGCAGCATGACATATGAATGTTTGCTTGCATTGTTTTATTCATATTTTGGTATGATATTATGGTATCCTCTTCTTACTGTTCATGTGAATCGACTTGTCACATGCTCACGCATGCATATGACTAATCAATAGTCAGTAAGCCTCGGTGATTTATTTTGCCTCAGAGTTCTTGTATCACTTTCATGCCATAATTAGTTCTGTTTTGTTGCAAGCATGATTATGACATTTATTGCTCTCTCGTTTGTCGCTCCCTCTCTATTGCTATCCTTCACTTGCACTGAGTATGTGCTCTACATGTGCTTCCAACTCCCCAAAACCAATATTGCCAGCTGTGTCCACCATACCTACCTATTGGCATCATTTGCTACTTCAGTGCATATTTTATGTATACCGTGTTTTCTTCCAAAATAAAATATTCGTCTGTTTTGAGAAAGTTAGTTAGTAAAGCTCTCACGAACTTGATGCCACACTTTATTCCTTGCACTTAATAATCTTGAACCATTGTGACTAGTCCATGAAAGTTATATGCTTGCTTATTATATGTTGGGAGTCAGCGGAACCGTGCTGTCACGGGGAACGCTTTCAACACCTGTTGGATATCTTATCCAGTTGATTCCTTGCTCTTTTGTTTATGGATGTCGACGATGTGAAATAAAAGGGGAAGTTGTTAGTTCATGGAGTTTATACATTGTGTTAGAGAAACGCCTGGGCCGCTAGCCTAAGCCATGCCTAATTATGGTGGAAACTTGCAGCAACACTATAATGAGCATCTATGAAGCATCCTCAATAAAAATCTATGCATATGGTAAATAAAAATATTGTTGGGATTCTTATTGTCTGCTTGCCGTGTGATTTTGGTTATGGGAAAGCTCCTGTGCCATATGCAAGGGGTACCCCGTTGGCGGTTCTCGATGATATGCATGTATTTACAATGACAAGAACTTTCAGGTGACCAAAGTTGAGTAGCATGCAGAGCGACCCTCGTACTCGGGGGACTTGGGATTTCCAATCTATGGTCTGTCAAGCATATGATTCAGAGTGGACCTCACTTTCACCTTAACCACATGAAGATGCCTATGATAGGGGCAATGAGAGCTCAAAGCTAACGAGTACCTTCCTTTCAGCATTAGGAAGACTTTCAAACCTTCACAAAACCGTTTTCACAACTTTGTTGAGTCACCACTTATTCTATGAGCACCTTATTGAGAGCATAGTTGTCATTCTTGTGTTTGTTCCAAAACTTGGTTAATTATGTCATGACTTTGATGCTTGTATCTCTGATATCTTTACTTCTAGTCTTCATGTGAACTTCAGAGGTGCCTCGGCATTCATATTGTGCTCTTCAAACAAATGCAAGCAAGATACCACTCTATCATATCTTATTATGAGCATTGCAATGTTGCTTATGTTTATGTTTCATGCTACTTATTATTATTGAGTTGGTTTCTCTTCATAGCTTGCAATGACTATTGAGTAGACTTAGTTGCATACTCTTTGTTATGAATTGTCTAAGCATCTACTCCTGTGCTAAGAATATATACATCATATGAAGCAAAGTGTTCATGAAAGTTCTTTTATCGCACTTAGTTTTCAACTGAATTGCTTGAGGACAAGCAATAAGCTAAGCTTGGGGGAGTTGATACGTCCAAAACGTATCTACTTTCTCGAACACTTTTCTATTGTTTCTTCTCTAAACTTGTGTGATTTGGATGCAACTAACCTTGGTGTCTTGTTTTTGTGCAGAAAATGAACTATCAGGAAAAATCCCGGAAAATATGCCAAAAACTATTTCTCACCAGAAGATCCACGGAGCCAGAAGGGGAGACAGAGGGGAGGCCTGGGGGGCCCATACCCACCCTAGGCGCGGGCCCACTGACCCCGCGCCTGGGGGAGGTTTGGCCACCCCAGGCAGCTCCTCGGCCTCCCTCCGTGCATATAAGTTGCCTTCTGACCTAAAAACAGAGGAGGGGTTCGATAGTTTTCCAGAAAGAGTTCGCTCCGCCGCCGCCACAAAAAACCAAGATTCGGATCCAGAAACTCTGTTCTGGCACCCTGCCGGGACGGGGAATTTGGAGAGGATCATCGTCATCACCGATGCATCTCCATCAACCACCGATGTTTCCCTCATCCATGAGTGAGTAATCCCCCGCTGTAGGCTTGGGGATGGTAGGGATTGGATGAGTTCTATCATGTAATCGAATAAGATCTGTTAGGGGCATAGT
The DNA here is from genome assembly GCA_916181665.1 of Avena sativa. Lineage (NCBI taxonomy): Eukaryota > Viridiplantae > Streptophyta > Magnoliopsida > Poales > Poaceae > Avena > Avena sativa. The sequence continues at coordinate 354,265,852 of OV702296.1, forward strand.
GCCTAGTATCTCTATTAGTACTATTTGACTTTGTTGCAACTTGTTATGCTTAATGCTTGTCACTAGGGCCCGAGTGCCATGATCTCAGACCTAAACTTATTATTGAATCATTGTGATAGTATTGTTTATGATCTTATCTGCAAGTTGTGTACACATATCATTGTCCGGATCCAAAGGCCCCAAAGTGACAATAATTGGGACAACCGGAGGGGATGGCTATGGTGTGAGGATCACATGTGTTCACGGAGTGTTAATATTTTGCTCCGTTGCTCTATTAAAAGGAGCACCTTAATTGTCAGTAGTTCCCTACAGGCCCTGCTGCCACGGGCTGGCTGGACAAAAGATGTTGTGCAAGTTCTCATTGCGAGCACGTATGACTATATTTAAAGCACATGCCTAGGATTGTTTAGTACTTGGATGCTTGTTATTATTTATCTGCAATGCCCTAGTTTTTTGAAGTTACATGTTTAGACTCGTCCATGCAACGTCCGTCCATCCATCCCTATGCCTACCGCACTCGAATCCTACTATTACCGTTACTGTTACTATTGCTCCTGTTTCACTGTTGTTGTTGCTTTGCTGTTGCTACTACCAAACTGTTACTACTGATAAACTTCTGTGAGCAAGAACTATTTCCAGGTGCAGCTGAACTGACAACTCGGTTGTTAAGGCTTGCAAGTATTCTTTGACTCCCCTTGTGTCGAATCAATAAATTGGGTAATACTACCCGCGAATACTGTTGCGATCCCCTACACTTGTGGGTCATCACGGAGCATCCTCACATGCACCACTATGTACATCATCTTGCATATCTTACGTATCATCATCTTCAGCTTCTTGTTGATCCAAATCTGCAGGAACTGAGTCAGAATCAGATCTGTCCTGCTACTAATTTCGAGGAGAAACATGTACCGAAACTTGCTCTGGAACCTACACCTTTGTCTTCACAACATCCTCAATTGTTTGGTCTTCAACAAACACAACATCACGGCTTCTCACAACTTATAGCCAAACTGATACCTCCATAGCCAAGAAATATACACTGTCGTGTCTTTGAATCAAGCTTTGACATTTCATATTGAGGGATATGAACAAAGGCCTTGCACCTAAAAACCTTCAGGTGCTCATACGATACGTCCTTGTCATAAAAGACCCTGTTTGGAACATCTCCCTACAATGGATTACTTGGTGAGAGATTAATAAGATAAACTGCAGTCGATAAAGCCTCACCCCAATAATGTTTAGGCAGCTTTTCACTCGATATCAAGCATCTAACTCTCTAAAAAATTGTCATGTTCATCCTTTCAGTAAGACAATTCAGCTATGGTGTCTTAGGAGGAGTAAATTGGTGTCGAATTCCCTGCTCCTTGCAATAGACATCAAATGGGCCAATATACTCTGCCCCATTATCAGCGCGGATGAACTTGATCTTCTTCTCAGTTTCTCTCTCAACTGATACTTGGAATTGCTTGAATACACTTAGTACTTGATGTTTGTTCTTCAAAAGATCGACCCAAACCTTTCTGGAAAAGTCATCAATAAATGTGACAAAGTACTTTGCTCCACCCATAGACCTCATCGACATTTTGCAAACATCGGAATATACCAAGTCCAACACCTCGGTCTTCTTGTGAGGAGGTTGACTCTTAAACACAACTCTGTGTTGCTTCCCTGCTAGACAATCTAAACATTTCTTGATGTGAACACCTTTCACACCTTTCAATAGATTTTTCTTTATTAGAACCGTCATCCCCTTCTTACTCATGTGCCCAAGTCTCTTGTTCTATAAGGCACACACATCCTCTTTCTACAATGCATTTACACAAGGAGCATAAAGCTTAGCATGAACATGACACAAAACTGAAACCATGTTATCTTTTGCAACGATCAGATTTCTTTTGGTGAGCTTGTGCATTTTCAAATATGCTCAAGTACCCATCTCCATCAAGCAATCCAACTGAGATAATGTTGAGCCGAAGGGCCTCAACATGCCTCACCGACATAAGGACTAGTGTCATACCATTTTCAGACTCCAAGTGCACATCTCCTCTTTCAATGATTTTTGCTCTATCATTATTTTCCATCTTCACAACACCAAAATCACCTGCTGTGTAGTTCGTGAAGATCTCTCTATGAGATATAGCATGTATGGTAGCACCGCTGTCCGGAATCCAAGTCATCTCATCACCATCTGCAAGGTTGATGGTATCATCATAAAGTACGGTGATCCTTTCCTCAATGGTGGAAACACTGATGCCATCATGTTCTTCATGCATGAGAAACATGATCTCCTCTACCGCAACAATCCGGCCTCCCTCGCTATCACTATCATTGTCGTTATGTTTTTTAACTTTCTTTTTTTCTTTTTGTCTTTCTTCCATTGTTCACAATGCCACTTGATGTGGCCCTTCTCATGGCAGTGATGGCATATAATATCAGCATACTTGTCTTTGCATCTTGATTTTCTTCTACTTCTTTCTTCTCCCTTACTCGGACCTTTGCTCTTGCTTCTCCTCCAAGACTCGGTCACTAACATTTCAGAACTCGATCACTAACATCGCAGCCATGGGAAGTATTGCCAATGACAGAGATGGCAGCAACGGTGCTGGCTGTATGTGTAGGTGGCAGCGGTGTTGGCTACGTGTGGAGGCGAGGTTGGATGTCGCGCCAAGGAAGGTTGCGGGTGGAGGTGGCGCTGGATGCCGCACGAGCGAGCGCCGCCGGAGGCGACGCTGCGTGAAATCTCGATGAGAGGAGAAAATGCAGGACCTAGGTCGTGGACTCGAGGGAAGTGAAATTGTTTCAGTTATATTTTTCACCGTAGAGCGTATCCAGCCTCGTGTGGCATGGAGCGCGTTAGGAGTAGGGCCGTTGGAATAACATATAAGAGGCCCGACTCATAGTAATAAAAGGTCCAATAAACTAACCTCAATGAACGATTCAGATAGCCTTCACATGAAATCCAATGGTTGAAAACGTGTCCTCGGCTGACTAGGTAAGCACCACGTTTAAGCTATAGAAAAATTGCAGAATGTGTGTATTCTAAAATGATAGATATCCATAGTACTATAAAAATCTCATTTTCTCTGTTTCAATGTATTTAGACTAATATAAACCATAGTTTTCTCGCAGTGTGTTCAGACGTCGATCAGCTGAAAATGGGTGGTCCCAGTCACTTGGCTGCCTGCCGGTTCATCCATCACTCGTTTTTTTTGCGAGGGACATCCATCACTCTGTTGTGGTACAGGCTCTACACTGAACCAGATCAGATTAAGGAGATGCCGCAACCATGGGCCTTATTTAAGGAGATGCCGCGAGGCCCGTCTTCTCCACCTCTGGCTCCGACCGATGGAGCTCCACGGGATGAAGATGAACCGCCGGGACGCACCAGATCTGGCCCAGAAGATCAAGTGCTCTACTCCAAACCAGCATAAAGCCGAAAACAACTACTACTGGAAGAGAAAACCTACTACTACTTTGTACAGGGGAAACTCCGACGTCTCTCCTCCGCCATCTCCGGCCGGCAGCGCCACCGGGGAAGGCTCAGGATTGACCCGGCTTTTCTTGAGAGACTCTCAACGAGGAGGAGGAGGAGGAGGCGGGAGCAGGGGAGGGGAAAAGAAAACCCATCACCTGCACTTTGAATCCATCAATCGTGTCAACCTGATCCCAATAACTTCATACAAAAATCCATCGAACAGTTACCATATATAGCTAGTACGTAATTTCTCATCTGAAACAGGGAGACGAATAAGGTAATTTTTCATCTGCACAAACCACATGTATGAGCCAAGCTATTAAACTAGGGATATTTACGTCCGGCTAGAAAAGTTAACGGAATCTTTTAACGGAATTAATGGTAGTATCATATAAGTCAAAGAAAAATTTCAAAAGTGATCATATAAGAAAGAAAAAAAATTAGTGTTAAATAAGAAATCATATTGAGCAGTAGTGTCAAATAAGGAATTTTCTCATTCTGATAGCCTTCACATAAAATCCAATGGTTGAAAAACATACCCTCAGGCTGGATAAGCACCACGCTTAAGCTATAGAAAAATTGCAGAATGTATGTATTCTGAAATGATAGAGATCCATAGTACTGTAAAAATCGCATTTTTCTGTTTCAATGTTTTTAGACTAAACCATAGTTTTCCCGCAGTGTGTTCAGACGTCGATCAGCTGAAAATGGGCGGTCGCAAGTCACTTGGCTGTCTCTATCACTCTGTTGTGGTACCCACTCTACTACACTTACAGCCGAGACAACTGTCACGCAGGTACTGAACACGTACTAGTGAGTGCATGCACTGCAGGAAGCACTGTTCCTCTGCGTCCTGCGCGCCCGTCAGTGAGTAGCGCGGAAGTGCGTGCCAAACGTTTTCCCACGGCACGCCGAGCCGACGTCGACGAGAGAGAGAGAGAGAGCACGCGACGCATCGGCGGATAGATCTCGGCGTGGCCACGCTTTTCCCCCAGGTTCACCTCCCCCTACGCCCCCACCAACGTGGCCACGCCAGCGCCCAACAACCGGCCGCCCTTCCCCTTCCCGCCCCACCCCCACGCAACGCAAAAAGCCCCTCACTCCACGCGTCCCCTCCTCCCACGACCGACCAACCTCCCACTGATTGCGATCGCCCCTCACCACGTGTCCCTTCCCCTCCACTCCGTCCTCCTCCCCACCTCCATGCCTCCTACTCTGCTCCACCGCCATGCGGGACACAGAGCACGCACGGCCCCGCCATTCATGGACCCATCCCCTCACGAGACAGCGAGCACGACAGCGGCTCCCCGGAGTAATTTATAAGCACATGATATTTCCGGGCGGCCCAGGAGACAGAGCCCATGTGGCGCGGGCCCCACAGGGCATCAATAAACAAGCTGTCGAGGCAGACAGGTTACGCTGCGTGGCGCCACGTGTGGGCTGGGCGATAACACCGGCGTCCTCGCCGTTACCATCAACCGCCTGGCGGGCCCCGCCACGAACGGACCTGGTGACCGCACCCGGTACGCGTGTCGGAATCTCCGCGCCGGGAGCACCCCCACGCGTCCAGATCGGGTGGAGACGGACGGTGATCAGCACGTCACAGCAACGGTAGTAGCTATCGCGCGCTGGCCGCCATGACGGCGACGGCCACCCGCCTCCCCCTGGCCCTGCCCGCCCTTCTTCTACCGCCTCACCCTTCGTGTCCGGGGTTCGTTTCGGCCCGCGCTTCTGCTGCCTAGCCTCTGTTGCCATAGCCATACACCTACCTACTTGGGGGCTGGGGAGAGGGGCAGTGCTCGTCGAATGCGTTGGCGTTCCGCGTGCCAAGCGTGCTTCGTTTAGTAGGCCGGCCTCACGATTTCACCGTGGGCGACGCAGACGACCACGTTCGGCGAGCGAGAGGCAGTCATCCTAGCAAGGTTCTGCTCGCGCCAGCTGCCCCGATGGCCGAGATCTGCTGCCAGGAAGCCAAGTCCACGCCGGCCACCGTGGCCACGGTGTCGGCCTCGGTCGCCGCCGCAGCGGTCGCCTCCTCTGTGATTGACAGGCGCCGCCGCAGGCTGGAGATGAAGCGCTTCCGCCTCGCCAGCGACCTCGAGGAGTCGGCCGCGGAGTACGCACGCGCAGGCAAGCGCCAGAGGCTGCCGCGCACGGTATCCGGCTCGTGCCCCGACGCTGGCTCGGCCTCCCAGCAGCAGGATCCGGACCGCTGCCCGCGGTACGGCTTCTCCTCGGTGTGCGGCCGTCGTCGCGAGATGGAGGACGCCGTCTCCGTCAGGCCGGATTTCCTGACGACCGGCTCCAGCAAGTCCCACTTCTTCGGCGTCTTCGATGGCCATGGCTGCTCACACGTACTTCCTCCGTTCAAAAATATAAGACGTTTTAGCTTTTGTGAAATGAATGTATCTAGACACCTTTTAGTATATAGGTTCATTTCGAACCTCTACGAACCCATACACTAAAAGATGTCTACATACATTCGATTCACAAAGCTAAAACGTCTTATATTTCTGAACGGAGGGAGTACGTCTGTTCAACTGAGCCTCCGCAATTTCGAATTCTGTAGTATACCAAAGCGCGCGTGTGCTGATTCTGGTGTTTCGTGCTGCTATCAGGTGGCGACGACGTGCCAGGACTTGATGCACGAGGCGGTGGCGGAGGAGCACGGGAAGGCGTGTTCCGGCGAGGAGGTGGCGTGGAAAGAGGTGATGGAGAGGAGCTTCGCGCGGCTGGACGAGCGGGCCGCGAACTGGGCGACCACCCGCAGCCGCGAGGAGCCCGCCTGCCGCTGCGAGCAGAAGATGCCCTCGCGGTGCGACCACGTGGGATCCACCGCCGTTGTCGCCGTCGTCAGCCCTACCCAGCTCGTCGTCGGCAACGCCGGCGACTCCCGTGCCGTCCTATCCCGCGCTGGTGTCCCCGTCGCGCTCTCCGTCGACCACAAGGTACGCATACCCTCGCATCACGGCGCCCTGCCGCCCTCTGTTTCGACCTGAATTGTCCGTGACCTTGACGTGGATCTTCTCAGCCTGACCGGCCGGACGAGCTGGAGCGCATCCAGGCGGCGGGCGGCCGTGTGATCTACTGGGACGGCGCCCGGGTGCTCGGCGTCCTCGCCATGTCCCGCGCCATAGGTGAGTTCAGTTCAAGTTCGCGCAGGAGTATGTTCTGCCTCTCGGATCCCGATCTAACTGAAACACCGTACGTGCGCGCAGGCGACGGGTATCTGAAGCCGTTCGTCACCGCAGAACCAGAGGTGACCATAACCGAGCGCAGCGAGGAGGACGAGTGCCTGATCCTGGCCAGCGACGGGCTGTGGGACGTGGTGACGAACGAGATGGCGTGCGACGTCGTCAGGGCGTGCTTCCGCAGCAACGGCCCGCCCGAGCCCGCGCACGCCGAGGTTGGAACCTCGTCGTCGGCGAACGGGGTAATAATAAGCAAGGCGGAGTCCGACAAGGCGTGCTCCGACGCGGCCATGCTGCTGGCGAAGCTGGCGCTGGCGCGGCGGAGCTCCGACAACGTGAGCGTTGTCGTGGTGGATCTGCGCCGGGGGCTCTGATGAATTCTTGGAGCGGGATTTACGCTCCATGATTGATTGCTTTACATTATCGATCTCTTCTTTAAATCGATCCAAAGCTAATTTCTTCCCTCTTCATTTTTTGAATCAGTTCTGTTATGTATTGATCTAGTGTTAGCTCTATAGATCTAGTAGTTTGTAGTTCTACTAAGTTGAAATGAAATACGCACTGCAATAGCCACCGTTATTCTGGCTCAAGCAACAACAGAAACCAGCTAAGGATCTTGTGATTCGTAGTACGCCGAAGATGTTGAGAATTTGGAACGTGATCCTTATTCATAAACACCATGATAAGCATGAATTTGACGGATCTTATGCTTATCGGGAAGTTATTCGGTTACCGTCGTCGTCGTCGTCCTATGATCGAAACATAAAGCGCGAAAAGAAAAGGTAAGGAAAACAGATGGTGATGTATTCGTTCGCGGGTACCGTGGCTCACAGAACGAAACGTGCCCTCCCTCACAAAACACACGGTTTTTATCCAGTGGAGCAACAAAAGGGCGCCGATAAATAAAGTCGGGCCGAATGATTGATGCTGGGTGGCTCTACCTCTACGTGTCGAGAACAACAAGCTTTTCCCTTTCGTCCTCCCTATCCTACTATGCGTTTCTGTTGGGAGGACGGGCGGAGGGAAAAGTCTCCACCGAGCCTAGGCGTACGTCGCGAGTTTGGCGCCGAAGCAGCATTATTGTGCTCCGCCTATGGCTGCGCTGCACGCGTCGACGCGGCGCTCGCACGCACAGCTTGCTAACTAACGTGGCGTGGATGACTGTTTGCTGACTCGACACGCAGATTGTTTATTATCAATAATCCTACACCTACGGATGAATTGGCACCCACAACGTGTAGCCAAAGTGGTTCCATATTTGCTTTTTAGCTTTTGGAACTAGTTCCCTACATTGTGGGGCTAGTTCTAAATTGAGCAAAACAGGGAACCGGAGCAAGAGGGTGCTCCGATGCCAAATGTGATTCCAAATTGATTAGCCAACCTGCGTGTGATATGTGTCCTCTGTTGTCATATCTTAGACAAAAAGTAAGGCTATTCTTATCAGGAGTGGGACCGCATGGTGCAGGAATTTAGAATAGCCACATCGTGGAGCTGTAGCCAAATTGCACGGTGAAGCCAAATTCAGCTTTTTGTCAGATTTAGCTATAGCAACATTGTGGGTGCCCTTACGGGCTGTTCTTTACGGACTGACATGGCGCCATGCAGTTGGTGCTGATTTTCTTTCTTCCTTAAATTGTGGAGCCGCCTCTTGTTTTTTTCTCAATCAGCTGTACTAGGTGGTTGTCCGTAAGAATTACTCCCTCTGTTTAGAAATATAAGATGTTTTAGATTTGTGAATGAGATGTATCTAGACACCTTTTAGTGTCTAGATTCATTTGAACCTATACACTAAAAGATGTCTAGATATATCTCCTTCATAAATCTAAAACATCTTATATTTCTAAACGGAGGGAGTATTTTGTAAAACCTTCCCGTAGATGTAGCATTGCTCGTTTATTATTGCCCAGATTCCTTCCTTCTCGCGTGCCTCTGTACCGACGCTTCACCGGTCCATCCCCGTACTATGCGTGGGCGTGCCACAAATATCGGCGTGGTGGCACAGCGTACAGAACAGCGCACGCCGGGGACGAGGGAGGGAGCGAGTGAGTGCTGGGGACGGCAGAAGGTTCCGGGGGAAGTGGCGGGTACGATACCTCGGCGTGGTGGAGTTGACACGAAAGGGAGCGCCATCGCCGTCGCCGTCGGGGAATCTGGCAGTGGACGATACTGTCGCGATGCGACGGGAGAGGAGGAGGAGGAGGAATGGGCGTGACTAGAACGACCCGCTAAAGCGCATTTTTTCGGATGCAGCAAACTGTTTGGGACGCCAGCGTAGTTGTACGTTGCCATGCTTTGGTCGCTTCTCGTGGCGGTGGACTTGCAGGAGTACGTGAAATAATAAGAACTCTGATTTTGGCGACTTTGTTTTGTAATAAGATTTGCTGATTCAAGCGCCAGATCGTAGACACGCTTTGGATTGGAGGTTGACTTGCATCCACGGTTTCGATAGTCGGGTCGAAATTATACATTTATAGTACTCGTCAACGTTCGAGCGAAGAAGAAACAGCCAGAAAACATTCTTTAAAAATAAGAGTTCACATAGTCCACACGTTGTATTTTGCTTCAGCAAGAATCTTGCTGCTTTTGTGGGTGGGTGCTGGGAAGCTGGTGTCGTTTTCACTTTGCGTTGCGCGCGGATGCAGGCAGCTCGGCATCCATAACAAAAAACTGTGGTAATAGTACCCATCTCCAGATGTATCTGCAAAGCTTCAAGTGAACGAAATTGAGCTGGGCTAGTTTTTTTTTCCGAAATGGAGATGATACCCGGTCTTTACATCAAAATGATGTACATGGTCTTTTTTTATTTATTATTCAACGAAATTTTTTTTAAAAATAAAATTATCAACCCAAAGCCACCTCTTTAACACAACTTGATGAAGGTGGTGGTCAGGTAGGAACCAACATTCTTACCGCACCCCAACGCACAACATTACAAAAACGGTGATTCCAAATCGCAACGGCGGGCTAGGAGCACAAACCGGTCCAGCTAATCCTCGGCGCACACCAACGTGCAAGCTCAAACCAGTGCTGCAACCATCTTTCACCAACCCATCTTCACGAGGATCAAAGTAATGATTTTGTCAGGCCTGCCGTTCACGCCACCACGACGCCATACATCGCCACCACCCTGGGCGCATCCATCAACACACACGTGCGGTCGCCACCGAGACCCCTTGTAACATCCCAAAAATATTAATCAAGGTTATCAAATTCTTTAATCACCTAAATTTAGGGTTAACAAAAACTTTTGGTTCATTAAAATCAATACGAATGCATGTGTGTATGTGATGAATGCATGAATGCTTGTATGGACTTGTTTGATTGTTATGAATGACAAGGATTTGTTTAAAGATGAAAACAACAACGTCTAAATCATTTTCAAACAGAATCAAATCAATAGAAATTCAAAAACAAACAATATGAGCTAATGGTCATTTTGACCAAAGTTAACCACTAGACCACTTTGAGTGTTTTTAGTCCAAGATTCCTAACAAAAACAAATCCAATTCTTTTCACCCTTTGCTAGACCAAGTAAAAGTGAACCCAAGTCCACCTTGCAAACCTACAGAAACATTTGGCAACCCTATTCAAATAACATTTTAAAATTGAATCTAGTTCATATGGTAAGATCACCATTTCTCAAAACCTAACCAAACCAGTTCACCTTGACAAATCCAAGCAACCAGATACTACCCAGTGTTGACCAATGCACCTACCAAAATTCATCCAAAAATTCAAATATAAATCTCTTGCGGCCATTTTATCAAACACCTGGAGACAGAAATCAAACTTGGCCAAACTTCACTGTTTTGAGCAGTGATCATTCAAACCTTTGTCTCCCTTTGATCACCCTTGTCTCCTCCAGTGACAACCATTGCATTAAACCAGCTAGAACCCTACCCATTGCACCATGTCGTGCATGGCCAAGCCACCCCTTGCCAGCCGACCATGGCAAGATAGCAGGAGCCTTCGCCGCGCCTAGCCACCATGTCCAGGAGGCAGCCTAACGTCCACTGCCACACCCTGTCCAGCCCTCGAGCACTGCCAAGCCATGGACCACAGAGAATGCGCCGCGCCCAGTTCGTCTCTGCCATGCCGAGAGCGCGCCAGAGCGTTGTGCCCGACACGCTCGCACACGTCCCAAGAGACCACCAGATATGCCAGTTTTCTTGATTGTGCCCTCTAGCTGCCACACGCCGCAAAGTTCGTCGTCGGTACCGTGCAGAGCGCCGCACGTTCCAGACCAAACCACACCGCCCCTTGTCGTGATATCAAGTTGTTGAGCATCGCCAGGAGACCGCGCACCATCCTAGCCCCCGCACCATTCCGGTAGCTCGTTGTAACGCCGACCCCGACGAGCTCTGCACATACCGCTCGGCCTCTCTCGCTCGCCTATAAAAGGAGGCCTCCCCCGCATCATTTCTCCACACCATTCCACTCACCACTCCTCACTGATCATTCCCACTTCTTCCCGGAGCAAGGCGAGCTCAGCATCGCCGGAATTTGGCCAGAGTTTGCCGCTGCTGGAGGAGAAGGGTGCCATCGATTGCGTCCATCCCAGGAGACGCCGCTAGTACCAGGAGAAGCACCGTTGTCGGCAACCTCATTCGCCCCCATCGCCGACCCTCGCCTGAGCCCCGGTGAGAATCCCTCGACCCCCACTGGCCGTGCTAGGGTTCGTCCCCATCGTGTCCTGTTTCGATAAGGACGATGGCCGTGAGCCGTTGATCCTGAATCTAATCCTATAGTCGCAATCAGCCCATACCCCTTCCCCCTGTCTCGCTGACAAGTGGGGACACCACTTAAGACCAGCCCCCGCGCGTGTTGTGCGCAGTGGGCCGGCCCAACTAGCTCTCCCGCGCAACCCAGTAGTTTAAATTTAGATTTTTCAATTTAGTTCAAACCTAGTTATGTCCATTGATTCAAAAATCAATTCAGAGAGTTTCACTGAACCAAATTGCTTGAAACCAATTTTGTTAGAAATATATGGAAATCCTTAATCCAAGCCCATTGGATTCAACCCATTTGAAATTATAGATCACCTTTGGTAAAAATAACAAGGCAACGACTTTTCTGCATTCAAACATTTTTCAAAAATCAACCATAAATGCTTTTCAGTTGATTCCAACTCTCAAAAATCACATTTGACAAGACCTTTCTGAATATATAAAAATAGCTAGGTTTACTTGCAGTAATAATGGACAAGTATTAAAAGAATGCCCCATAAGCATTTCTAGTCACTTTAATTAATTAAAATAATAAGGTTAAACCTTATTAAATTGTGACACCACTTTAAATCACATTCCCAATTATTAGAATATATGGTGATGACATGTGTCAACATGATCTCATGTTTTAATTGGAGAATATTAAATCTTAAGTAGTTTTCAATGAGCATAAATTACTTTTCTAAAATAAAATAAATAAAACTAAGTCTTTATTTCTTGTGATGATTGTAATGATGCTAGTGAAGGAAATATGCCCAAGAGGCAATCATAGAGATGATTATATTTCTTATGTATCCATGAGTTATTGTAATGTTCCTTGAATATCCATATCAGGCAACTTGTATTGATTGTCAATTATGTGAATTGTTTGTGAAACTCTTTACTTGTATGGTTATTTAAGAGTTGTCCCTAGTTGGAGTTCATGTGAGGACACACTTGAATATTAGACTAGCACATCGATTGGTTGATGACTATGTTTCGCAAGTCATAGACATGGAGATGTCAAACCAATGATGTGGACACATGTTATGAGCATGGGGTTGGACTGACCCAACATGAGACTGGCAATTTGACTTGCAGCTCTCTCTACACATCGTGTAAGTTTTGTCCTTAGACCTGAGATTGTCGCATGCACTTGAGATGTGGATCGACCTACTTTGGGGCTATCAGACGCTACTCCGTAACTGGGTAGTTATAAAAGTAGCTTTCAGGTTTGTCCTGAAACATGCTGCAAGGCATGGTCAATCAAGATGGGATTTGCCCCTCTCTACTTGAGAGAGATATCTCTCGGCCCTCGAGTGACCGGATCCAGAAATGCATGGCCATGCTACATAAGGTTAAGAGTTAACCTAGTAAAGGGATTCCGAGTTACGGTATCGAGAAAGAGAGGTCAGCTTGGAGCTAGACCAAATATCGTGAGGCAAAGGGAAAGACATGTACTAAACCTTGTGATGGTTTGTCCGATATGATCTTTGTATGCGTTTAGGAGTTGGCACGTCTTGCTAGAGGCCGCTACCAACTATTGACAGAATAAGAGTATTCGTGTCATGTCTACACGTATATAAACCTATAGGGTCACACACTTAAGGGGTTGAAAGCCTAATGAGGATTAGATCCGAATTAGACTAGGCTTAGGCTACTAATGGGCTCCTAATATAGAAGCCCACTAGGGACGCCTATATAAGGGAGGGTGGGGCGAGCTGACCAGGGTCAGACTATTCCACCCAGCCGCCACACCTCATGCATGTGTTGCATGCGTGGACCTAGCAGTCCGGCGTCTGACGCTTCCACCCCGCACGTGTGGATACCTCGGAGGTGCTGCATCTGTGGCACTTGGACGAGCCGCGCAAGGGGAGCTTCTCGTGGGACGAGGACAAGGAGGAGACGTGGAACGTCTGCACTGTCTTGACGCGCTTCATCAATTCCGCAACTGCGCGTCTAGTGGTAATCCCGTGATTTATGACAACAGTATTCCTGGTTTACACGGTAGAAAATTTTGATTTGCGCTAGTGTAGCCTACCCGTATCCCTTCAGCTAGATCATCTACTATGAACCTTTGTGTACTAAATATAAGTAGTTAAATATTGTTTAGTGATTGTGTATCTCGTATTTATTTATAGATGCTAGTACCGATCAAGGATACGAAGAGGAAGGAGACTACTACGAAGAGGAAGCAGAGGAGAACTTCAACCACTGCACTAATCAAGGCAAGCTTCACAATACAAGTTAACTTAGCAAGCTACTAACTATGCAAGCCATCCTAGCAAGCTAACACTTGCAACCTTGCAAGCTAGATAAACTATGCAAGATGCATTAGGCATATTTGCTTATACCGCTTTATTATACCAAATCCTAGTTTTACTTGCAAACTTTATTCTTTTATTTCTTTATCAAAACTCTTTATTTATGTTTACTTAGTGACTTGTGAATTTTGGAAAGATATTAGAGGTAGCATAAAGAGCATAAAACTTGGCCTAAGGTAGATAGAACTAGATGTCATCCTAAGGCATGAGATTAGACTTAGATAAGTCACACTTGATTATCACCCCTCATTAGTGATTACCCCCAACCTTAGTGGCTAGTGCTAAGCATAAAACTTGATCACTTTAGATGGGAATACTTGGTGAAAATGGTTATGAAAACCTTAGAATGATGAGTCATTCTAATAAAATGTTTTGACATGTGTTATTGAACACCAGATGATTTTGATGATGAAAATGTTGAGGCATGAGCCTTAGCCCTTCATAAAACTGATGGTTATGTTCGGATGCGATACCATTCCAATTTTACCGTACAACCACAATACTCGAATTTGGGTAGGGCTTGACTGGAAGTTTATATATCTTAGTATGGGTTCCTTGCGGCCGAGGTTTGAGCTGAGGCTACCTCGTGATGATTGTCCACCTATGCAGTTCCCAAGATGACAGATTGTCATGGTTGGGAGGCCAAACTCATAGGAGAGGTGCCTATATCAGGGTGTGTAATTGAAAGGTTAGGATTGATTATCTGCATACTGAGTATGGTGAATCAGGATTGTTCCTGGCGGATGTATCGAATATTGTGGTGAAAGTGTTCCACCTCTGCAGAGTGTCAAACTATTCGAATAGCCGCGTCTGCGGTTATGGACAGTTGGAGTGGCCATACTGTTCCGTCGTCAGATGTTTTCAAAATAACTTGTGAAATGAATCATGACTTGACTTGACCACAACAGGGTTGTGAAAGTGAAAACTAAGTTCCCACTTAGGTGTTATAAAACTGTTGGAGATATGCCCAAGAGGCAATAATAAAGTGTTTATTATCATATCTTCATGCTTATGATAAATATGTACATACCATGCTATAATTGTATTAACCGGAAACATTAATACTTCTGTGATTTGTAAACATAAAAGAGTCCCTAGTAAATCCTCTTGTTAAACTAGCTTGTTGGTTAATATATGATCATGGTTTACTGATCATGAACATAGAGATGTTATTAACAACAGGGTCATATCATTAGGAGAATGATGTGATGGACATACTCCTATAGTTAAGCGTAGCATAAAGGTCAAGTCATTTAATATAGTTCACTTGCTATAAGCTTTCTGATACATAGTAACCTAATTCCTTCGACCATGAGATCATGCTAATCACCATCACCGGAAGGATGCTTTGATGACATTAAACACCACACCGTAACTGGGTGGCTATAAAGGTGGCATTGAGTGTTCAGAAAGTATGTGCTGAGGCACATGGATCAAGATTGGGATTTGTCCATCCATATGACGGATAGATATACTCTGGGCCCTCTTGGTGGAATGTCATCCAATTAGCTTGCAATCATGTGACTGGCTCACAAGGGATCACATATCACGGGAACGAGAAAAGAGTATTTATTGCTAACGAGGTTGAACTAGGTATGCAGAGATACCGACGATCAAACCTCGGATAAGTAAAGTATCGTGAGACAAAGGGAAATTGGTATCGTATGTAAATGGTTCATTCGATCACGAAGTAATCGTAGAAATATGTGGGAGCCATATGAATTTCCAGATTTCTCTATTGTCTATTGATCGGAGAAGAGTCTCGATCATGTCTGCATAATTCACGAACCGTAGGGAGACACACTTAAGGATTCGATGTTGTTTAGTAGATATGGAATGTGAGTAGAGAGACCGAATGTTGTTCGGAGTCTCGAATGGGATCTGGGATATCACGAGGAGATCTGGAATGGTCCAAAGAATAAGATTCATATAAGGAAAGTCCAATTTCGGAGTTCGGGAATGATTCCGGTGTTTTCACCAGAATGTTCTAGAAGGGTCTAGAAGGTTCACCGATCCGGAAGGGGAAGGGTACATGGATGTGTCATGACAAAGTGTAATGGTTGCATCATGTCCTAAGTCACTTGGCTGGACACTTGGAAGAGAGAAATCAAACTCTAATTTGAGAGTCAAAAAGGCAGCTTGAAAAATCAAATCCCAACATGGTTTCCGAGTTTGGGAGGGTTTCTGAGTTAGGGAGGGTTTCCACCTGGGTTGGGAACACCCTTGGACGCCCCCCACCTATATAAGGAGTGGTAGGGGCGCACCCCAAGGTATCCCCCTTTCCCTAGGCGCCCATGAAACCCTAGGTTGGCCGCCGCCCCCCCTCTCTAGTTGCGACCAATCTAGATCTCCTCTAAACCGCTACCGACTAGCTAAACTCTAGTTGCTAGCTACCTCTAAACCTCGGCCGTCTAAACCCTAGATCGCCGGGGCTTCCTCTACTCCACCATACTCTCTCCGGCTTAGGCGAAGCCCTGCGGGATCTCCCCTCTACTTCCGACACCACATCGCCGTGCTACCGGAATCGCGAGGAGAGAGCTACAACCTCCGCTGCCTGCTGGAACAAGGGAGAGGAAGGTCTTCATCGAGTACCGTACGTGTGACCGACTACGGGAGCGCTGCCGGAATGCGGCTCCGGAAGGATCATCTACGCGATCTTAAGATTGGCAAGTGAACGACTACATCACCCACGAGAATCTGCTCTTATTAACCGCTTTGCATCTTCGAGGGTTAGTACTCTATCAACTTGTTGCACCGATCTAGTAGATAGATCTTGGCTTGATCATAGATTAGATCTTGATTCTGTGTTCATGCGGTAGAATTTTTTTGTTTTCCATGCTGCGAACCCCTACAGTGGTATCAGAGCCGTGTCTATATGTAGATCTGTTGCACGAGTAGAACACAATGGTCATTGTGGGCGGTGGTGCTTTTATTATCAATTGCTTCTTCTGTACTTTGCATCTTGCGGTATGGTGGGATGAAGCGGCCGAGCTAACCTTACATGATATCGTTCATGAGACTTGCTCCATGCTCGACATGCAACTTGTATTGCATAAGTGGCTTTGCGGGTGTCTGTCTCTCCCATCATAGTAAAGATTCAATTTACAACAGACACTTGATAGTTCAAGCATCAACGTTGTGGTTCTTGTTCGTAAGTTAGAACGACACTTATTGAAAGGCCCAAACCACGTAAAACATGCAAAGAAAATTAGAGGCGTCTAACTTTGTTTTGCAGGGGTGTGTTGTGATGTGATATGGCCATGATTGTGATTATATATGATGTATGCAATGTTCCTTATTGTAAGTCGGCAACCGACATGAGCCATATGGTTGTCTTTTAATTTCGTCTAGACCCGCGTGTCTATTATTCAAAGTAGTTGTAATAGTTGATGCTGGTGGACGACAACCATGGAGCGGCGCCATTGACCTTGACGCCACGCCGGTGATGATGGAGATCATGTTCGTGCTTGAAGATGGAGATTGGAAGCACAAGAATAAAGGCCATATCATATCACATATTTTGAATTGCATGTGATGTTAATCCTTTTATGCATCTTGTATTGCGTTTGCGACGGTAGCATTATAAGATGATCCCTCTCAAAAAAAATCAAGTTATAGAGTGTTCGTCCTTAGTAGGCACCGTTGCTAAAGCTCGTTGCTTCGAAGCACCACGTGATGATCGGGTGTGTTAGATTCTGCGAGTGTATACAATGGGAGCAAGCCAGATTTGATCATGCGGAAGCTAAGGTTTGATCTTGACGAGCCTAGCTGTTGGGCCACGCAGAGATAAAACAAAAACTTTTTCCTCTAACGTGGTGATCCCAAGATCTAGCTAAGGTAGAAGGCCACGAGGTTTACCACTAGACGCGCAGTTGCGGATTACTGATGAAGCGCGTCAGTTGATGCAGTGAAGTCCTCACGATCCGATCGTCCTGGTGCTGATCGCACAGCACCTCTGCTGGTATCCACACGTACAAGGAGGAGCACCGGCGGCGAACTGCTAGGTTCGTAACAACGGCTGGACTGCTGTGGAGCTAGGGTTTCCAACACATGGAATGACCTAACCGAACAACGATTCACCTTTCTGGGTTAAGGTGCTCCACTATATATAGGGAGTGAACGTGGGCTCTGCTCGCACGACCCATTCACTAAAGCCCATATAACACTAGTCACTGTGAGTCCAACTCACTAACTCAGTCCTAATCCGGTTTAGGTCCAACCCAACCAGATTACAGGTTCAGATCCAATCCGAACTTGCTCCCGCTCTTAAGTGTGTGACCCCGCAGGCTCATGGCTACTTGGACACGATTGGAGTCTGACTCTCAATCGATCAGTCGGTAGCGGCTCCTAGCAGAACGTGCCGACTCTCAATCCGAACTTGCCTTTCCAATGCGACTTACGTCCGAGTCCCTTTTGCCTCACGATATACCTTGTCAGACTATAGGCGAATATATGTCATCCCTTAAATAGTCCGACTCTATTCTCGATCCGAGATAAGTGATTCACCCGACTAACTCTTAGTCGATCGCCTCGGTTAACACTTAACCGAGTCGTGCATGGCCATGCTTTCCGAATCATATCCCACGAGAGGGCCCAGAGAATATCTCTCCGAGTGGAGGGGCAAAATCCCATCTTGGTTATTCACATCACGCAGCTTGATTCTCAGTCGACCCGAACCCTGCCTTTATAACTGCCCAGTTACGGATCATCGTTTGACAGAACCTAAGTCGGTGATCCTCAACTCGGACTGTGCAACAACCTCAGGTCTAAGGATTACATTGATTGAGATATACAAATGACAGCTAGTTCGTTGTACCTCAATATGGGTCAATCCGACTCACTAAACTCTTTAGCCGAGTATGTGTAAGTTGGAATAGCATCTCCATGCCCATGACAAGTGGAACCGAGTCATCAAGCCAACTTTCACATTGGTCTAAGTTGTGTGTCCAGCACAACCTCAATGACCAAGGATAGTTCCACAACGGAATCACATATTCAATGATACACATCAGATGTTTATACAAGGACTAATATCTTTATGAATACAATGGGAAATATCATCTTACATGATTGCCTCTAGGGCATATTCCCAACACTAGCATGTACAGACATGGTCTCGGAACACGGAATACCGAAAGGTAAAGCATGAGTCATATAGATGATATGATGAACATGATGATTGTTCGCCTTTAAAACTATATCATGTTACGTGATGATCGGACTTGGTGTAGTGAATTTGGTTCGTGTGATTACTAAAACAATGTGAGGGATATTGTTTTGAGTGGGAGTTCAATAGCAATATGATTAAAAGTTGAACACTATTTATCATAAATTAAATCAAAGTAAATTTGCATAGTTGTTGTAGTCATTGGCATCCGTTTACCACATTGCGCTTAGTTATAATTGAGATAATAGAACTATAGAATTCTGGTTAGTTACTTTACGAACTAGTATCGTATTATTTTGAAGTGTTAATCTAAAGTTTAAAAGTCCTATTGAAAACTTTCAGTAAGTTCCGATTAATCCGTGAAGTTTAATAATTGGTATTAAATCAAGAGTGATAATTCCAGTGTTAGTATATAAGTATCATGTTTGTCTCCATGATTCTTGATATTCAAAAGATTGTTTTAATATCAAGGTTATCTAGGATATGAAAGAGTTGTTTCAAAAACCATGATGTGTGGAAGATATTAAGATATCTAAAATGATGTTTTGGTTGCAACATGAGAGAGTATAATATGGCAAAGTTTATGTTCTCATATTTGATGAGAATTTGAAAAAGGTTGGAGACGCTTGTTGTCCTAATCCTCCAAAAGGTTTTGGAGAGCAACATTATACTCGCGATTCACCATTATAAGCTAAAAGTAGCTTGATCATGAATAGTTCCATGATAAGGGTGAATATTTGATAAAATGTTTACTACACTAAAATATTACTAAAGAATGGAATTTGAAAGAACACCAAGTATTTGATGATGGTGATCTACTTCAAAGTGCAAGTCCAAAGACATTGGTATTTAACTATACATGCTTTGGACTATGTGTCATGTGTATGGCTCCACTATTGGTGTTGATAGATTCTTTCGAACAGAAAAGGAAACACTGAAAGAGAATCTCAGAAATATATGATAGAAAATAAAAGACTAGAATTGTTCAGCTTAGGTATATAGGGGATATACATGTTATGGATATATTCTTTGCTTATTAAACAATGTCGTTCTTAAGTATTGGATACTGAATTTGTTGCTGTGAATCGTCATATGAAACAACACAATTCATGAACTACAATGTCCTAAGTAACTAGCAAAAGAATATGTGATGATGTTCATCGAGAACAAATAAAGGGTTGTTGTGTTGCTCATTAACATCAAAGCTTGCCTTTAAGATTTGTTTTATCATGTATTATGAGAACAAAAGGGTTGTTCAAATAATTGTCGTAATCCATAAAAGATGGATGATTTACAAATCTCGTTGGATAAATCACATCCATAAAAATATTGCTAAAAACGTCGAAAGACAATTGATAAGAAAGATCACTTAGGAAGTGACATCGCCGTTTAAATTATATTGGAAAGAAAACATGAAGAAACTCCATGTGGATGGAATTTTGGAGTCTTTTGATTTTTGATCAAATGACGCTTGTGAAATTTTCCTAGAGATAATTAAAACTCCGCTCATAGGCCAAAGGGAACGGATGACTAGCTTATTGGAACTTGTACATATTGTTGTATGAAGTCCATTATGTGTAGTCAAGAGCAATAGATTTCAACTTCATATGCTTTCTCCGAAAATTTGAGTGAATATATGAATATTTACTTAATAAGGATGAAGTGTGAAACATTTGAAAAATTGAAAGACTTTCAAGATGAAGTGCAAAATCAATGTAACAAGAAAATAAAGAATTTATGATAGGATCATAAAGGAAGATATTTGAGTTATAAAGTTTAGCATAACACCTAAGATTTGAGGAATTGTTCCATGGATTTGCGTTTCCCAAAACACCATATGAGTATGGAATAATCGAGATATGCAATGAAACCTTGTTTAACATGGTAAGATCAAAGGTGTAATTGATAAACTGCCATTATATTTTAAAGATTAAACCTTTAGAGACTACCGTTTTTCCACTAAAAAGAGATCCATCATAATTCGTTGAAATGACACCATATAAAGTTATGGTTTGGGATAAAACCCAAGTTGTCCTTTCTTAAACATTGGTATGCTATACATAAGAGAGTTGTTTGCAACCAAAATCGGATGAACATATCTTTGTATGTTATTTTGAATAATCGTTGAGTATTCCTCCATAACACCAAAGACAAAAATGTTTGTCGCTTAGAACGTCAAGTTTCTTTGAGAAAGGAATTTTCCGTGAAAAGTTAAGTGGGAGGACAATAGAACTTTGATAAGGTTAAAAGAACCTTAGCTATATGTGCAAAGTTGTGCAGCGCTGAAAAGTGTTCCAAAGGCAGCAACAATGCTCATGGCTCACGTGCCTCAAAGGTTGTGGTCACGGAGGTCTAAGTTCCTATTGAAACAAGTAGGTCGGGTAACCAATCAAATACCAAGATTTGAGAGTTAAATCATTATTTGACAATAATGATCCGACTACATGGAAAGAAGCGATGATGGGCCCTGACTCCGTCAAATGGTTTGAAGCCATAAAATCCATGATAGTTCCATATACGAGAGATCAAGCTTTGAACTTGAAAGACCCTCTGAAAAGGTGCAAGACCTTACAATCGTATTTGGATCTATAAATAAATAGACATGGATGTTTCACATCTATGAAATTATCGACATGTCGGGAAAGAGTTCGTGACAATGTTCAAAGAGTTTACTATGACAAGATCTGATCTTTCATTAAGCGATATTTAGTCTAGACGGATTAATGTAGCAACCACTACATATAATTTTGTTATGTGATAGTTGAATAAACAAAACAAGTTCTTCTAATAGAATGGTTACCTAGGACGTGTGAATGACACGGTCCAAAGGGTTTTGTTAATTCAAAGGATGCTAAAAGCATATGCAAACTTCATTGGTTGAAGTAAGCATCGCGAAGTTGGAATCTTCACTATGATGAAACTGTTAAAAGAGTTTAATTTGATCGGAGACGATGAAGATGCTTGCATTTGCAAGAAATTAAGTGGGAGCGCTAAGACATGTTTCTAATACATTATGTGGAAGACATATTGCTGATTGGAAATGATGTATCTTTTTATTGACACAGCTTAAGAATTTCATCTCGATGAAAAGCTTAGGCAGAACCCGAATATTTGGCATCAATGTCTATATGGATAAATTGAGACGCTAATATGGTTGTGCCAGAAGTACATAGATGAGATATTGAATGAGTTTAATATAGAAACTACAAGAAAGGTTCTTGTTGCACAGGAAGGATTGAATAAAGATTCAAGTATTTTTGATACTTGATATATAAAATCACAAAGAGTACTTTATCAATCATGTTGTGATGTGTACAAATCCAGATATGTCCTATGCTCTAAATGTTATGAGCGTATACCAGAATGATTCATAAGATGATTATTGGACGATAGTAAAGATATTCTTATGATCTTTTAGAAGAACTAAGAATATATTATTTTGTAGAAGTGGCAAATAGATGGTTAGTTCATTGTAAAAGTATTACATTAATACTAGTTTTGTCACAAAGTACAAATTAAGTTTATCTCTATCTAAACTAAGGGTGGCACAATATGATGAAAAGTAAGTTTCATAATGGATTTGGATGAGTTCCAAAGTTAAGACATTATGACAGATACTACAACAAAAGGCTAAGTATATGACTGCTATAATAGCAGCAAAAAGGGTATTTGTGTCAAGTAGTTTGTTATCAAACTAGGTGTGGTTCACAACGGGATAGTACTATGAAGATATATTGTATGACAATATTATCAACATGTTTTAACCCTAAGGAACTAAAGGTCTCACCAAAGGACCAAATTTATACAAAGCCATCTCATTAGAGAATGAGTGATGCGTAGAGACGCAAAGACATGCAACTACACACGGACCTGAAAGTGTCGGATCCGGAGATCAGTTGATCACTAGCAATCATGTAAATACAACACTGGAAATCCATAGGTGTTGAATGCACAAAGGTTTGAAACTAGATTATTGACTCTAGTGCAAGTGGGAGACTGTTGGAGATATGCCCAAGAGGCAATAATAAAGTGGTTATTATCATATCTTCATGCTTATGATAAATGTTTACATACCATGCTATAATTGTATTAACCGGAAACATTAATACTTGTGTGATTTGTAAACATAAAAGAGTCCCTAGTAAAGCCTCTTGTTAAACTAGCTTGTTGGTCAATATATGATCATGGTTTCCTGATCATGAACATAGAGATGTTATTAACAACAGGGTCATATCATTAGGAGAATGATGTGATGGACATACTCCTATAGTTAAGTGTAGCATAAAGATCAAGTCATTTAATATAGTTCACTTGCTATAAACTTTCTGATACATAGTAACCTAATTCCTTCGACCATGAGATCATGCTAATCACCATCACCGAAAGGATGCTTTGATGACATCAAACACCACACCGTAACTGGGGGGCTATAAAGGTGGCATTGAGTGTTCGGAAAGTATGTGTTGAGGCACATGGATCAAGATTGAGATTTGTCCATCCATATGACGGATAGATATACTCTGGGCCCTCTCGGTGGAATTTCATCCAATTAGCTTGCAAGCATGTGACTGGCTCACAAGGGATCACATATGACGGGAACGAGAAAAGAGTACTTATTGGTAACGAGGTTGAACTAGGTATGCAGAGATACCGACGATCAAACCTCGGATAAGTAAAGTATCATGAGACAAAGGGAAATTGGTATCGTATGTAAATGGTTCATTCAATCACGAAGTAATCGTAGAAATATGTGGGAGCCATATGAATTTACAGATTTCTCTATTGGTTATTGATCGGAGAAGAGTCTCGATCATGTCTGCATAATTCACGAACCGTAGGGAGACACACTTAAGGATTCAATGTTGTTTAGTAGATATGGAATGTGAGTAAAGATACCGAATGTTGTTCGGAGTCTTGGATGGGATCTGGGATATCACGAGGAGATCCGGAATGGTCTGGAGAATAATATTAATATAAGGAAAGTCCAATTTCGGAGTTCGGAAATGATTCCGGTGTTTTCACCGGAATGTTCTAGAAGGGTATAGAAGGTTCACCGATCCGGAAGGGGAAGGGTACATGGATGTGTCATGACAAAGTGTAATGGTTTCATCATGTCCTAGGTCACTTGGATGTACACTTGGAAGAGAGAAATCAAACTCTAATTTGAAAGTCAAAAAGGCAGTTTGAAAAAGTCAAATCCCAACATGGTTTCCGAGTTTGGGAGGGTTTCTGAGTTAGGGAGGGTTTCCACCTGGGTTGGGAACACCCTTGGACGCCCCCACCTATATAAGGAGGGGTAGGGGCGCACCCCAAGGTATCCCCCTTTCCCTAGGCGCCCATGAAACCCTAGGTTGGCCGCCGCCCCCCTTTTTAGTTGCGACCAATCTAGATCTCCTCTAAACCGCTACCGACTAGCTAAACTCTAGTTGCTAGCTACCTCTAAACCTCGGCCCTCTAAACCCTAGATCGCCAGGGCTCCCTCTACTCCACCATACTCGCTCCGGCTTAGGCAAAGCCCTGCGGGATCTCCCCTCTACTTCCAACACCACGCCGTCGTGATGCCGGAATCGCGAGGAGAGAGCTACAACCTCCGCTGCCTGCTGGAACAAGGGAGAGGAAGGTCTTCATCGAGTACCGTACGTGTGACCGACTACGGGAGATCTGCCGGAATGCGGCGCCGGAAGGATCGTCTACGCGATCTTGAGATCGGCAAGTGAACGGCTACATCACCCACGAGAATCTGCTCTCGTTAACCGCTTTGGATCTTCGAGGGTTAGTACTCTATCAACTTGTTGCACCGATCTAGTAGATATATCTTGGCTTGATCATAGATTAGATCTTGATTGTGTGTTCATGCGGTAGATTTTTTTGTTTTCCATGCTACGAACCCCTACAAAAACATTAAACTAGTTTTCCTTGCTTCTAAACTCAGTTAAGGTAAACCTGGCTTTTTGCAAAACAACCTAGAGCTTAGGATTCCTACTTGAACCACTTTACTTGTTAGTAATAGTTTGCGAGTACTTAAAAAGTATTCATGGCTTTGTCCCCGGCTATTTCCGTGGCCAGACTATGAGGAGGACTACCATGATGATGGATAGCAGGAAGTCTACGACAACTAGGATCATCTCCCATCGTCAGCATTGCCTGTGACCCAGAAGATGGAGCTTCGCTCATGCTACCGTTATTATATTATTCCGCTGCGTTGATTGTATTAAGACTGGATCATGATATCTTTTATTTGTAAGACCTTTATTATGGTTTATAATGGATGATGAACTATGGTACCAATCTGTTATGCTCGCAAAAATGGTAATCCTGGGATTGCGATGTATGACATAACAGGCATCTGAGATTAAAAATCCGGGTGTTGACACCCCTCGGCACAATGCCACCGAGTCCCGCCATCCGACGCAGCTTGAATCCTCTGGAAGATCTGTCATGCGAAGCACCTACCAAACCAGACATGACTGAGCGTAGGACCTGGCGGTTAGACATGACTTGACATCTCCGCTAAACACTCCATGTAAGATGAAACCACTCCAACTTCTTCTCCTTCGACCATTAGCTGCTCCAAAGACGGTAACCCCATGAGGGAAAACAGTGGCTAGTGTCGCCATCTCCGATCTGGAAGACCTAGATCTAGGGTTTTCCCCAAAGTAGCCCGAGCAAAGACATCGGTTAGCTTGTCGCCAATAGATTAGAATGAAAATCTCAGATTTCAAACGAAGAAAAACGAGGAACGTCATTCTTCAATATAATGGAAAAATTAGAAAGCACAATCTAAAGTTCTTTCAAATTTAATAGGGAAATCAAAAGATACTCAAAACGTTTTGCCTGAAGCTCATTTTGAAGGATCGGAAGCAGTTGTGTTGACAATAACTTCGAGAAGGGATCGGCGCAGAAATGCCGCCATCGTCCGCCATGGCCGGAGTCGCTTTGGTTTTTGCTGGTAGCCACACATCTCTACCGCCTGATCCCGATGCTACCACCGAGAGAGACCCGATGGATGCACAACGACCATGGCGTGCCTAGGCCCAAAGATCGACCCTAGCACCCTTGCCACCACACAGAGCCCCGCAGACAAGCAGCCATGAAGTGTGTGCCACCCGCATCCTTGCCTCCCGGAGAAGGACGACCGCTTTCGCCGTCATCCGGACTCAAACTGCCGTTCGCCATTCGCTGCACCACTGCAGGACAGTCGTCTCGTGACGCTGGTGCCCGACCCCCACCCCACCCCTAGGCCATCGTCCCGTGCCAGCGACCATGAGAGGGGCAGGGAGAGAGTGGCTCCGCCACCACCGCCGATGAGATGGGAGGAGGAAGGGAGAGGGGTGGTAGTTGGGACCCTCTTGTGTTGTGTTGTAATAGTTAACTAAGAATTAGATCGACCTAGGCAGACGGTGGAGAATACTAGAATCGTTTGGTGATAAGTATTTGGTACAGATGATGCATCCTAGATTGTGACGAATGCCTGAAATGGCTTGTATGCTAAATACGCTATGAATTTTTTTTAGCCATACTTGTACAAATGACGTGCGGAAACGCTATGCACACACGCTCCACGTGGACCCACACTCAATGCGCGGCAGCGTTGGACGGCTGAGGCCATGTCAAACAGCCCGTCATAGGGCATATGACAGTCTTTTCTTAGCGTTGTTACGTCGGATTTTTGTTTAGTTGGAGGAGAAAGAATTAAAAAGAAGAATGTTTTCTTCTCTTAATGAATTATCATTTAAAAATAAGAAAAAACTAATTTCTCTGTTGTATCTTGTGGCTTTCTTATCATCATATTTTTTACTATAATTAGTCGATTCTATTAATTTTTAGAGATGATAATAAAGAAATGACTCATTGCACGATTTATTTTAATTGTCTTCTTTAGATTATGTGAAAGGCTAAGAGAAGACATGCCTTCTCTGCATCCTACATGCCCGTATGAAAAAGGGTTCTTTTATTGAAATGTTTCATCGCCAAAATAATACAAATTCTGATTGAGACGTGTTGATGGTACGTGCTAAAATAAAAAAAATGCTCACCACCACTACTAGCCTTATCATAAGAAATAATTTTTTAAATTGTAATCATCACTCTTTTACGACGGAATGCACTATTAATGGTGAAAGAAGCAAGATGTACATGTTTTATAGGGCTTGTTTGGTTTCTACTTTCTAGCCGTAGTCTGCTAAGCCTAAGTTTAACAAGTATGGTTAAAAAATTAGAAGCCACAAAGTGCAGCAAAAGTTGGTAAAAAATTAAATCTATAACACGTGGACCCTATAAATAATAAAGTGTGGCAGTCTTAAGGCCCAGTTCTTTTAAGACTTCTCCGAGAAGCTGCCCTTCCCCAATTTTATCGGGAAGCCGGTACAAAAAAAACTATGAGGCTTCCACACTAGTTAAGACTTAACTATTCTAAAAGTCTCACAAAACTTTAAAATCAGCTTTATAAGAAAGCTGGAGAAGTGGAGCTTCTGGAAGAAGCCGTCCAAAATACTGGATCTTAAAGTGTGTCAACAAACAAACAAATGGCAAACTGCAAACTTAAACCGTAGCTGGGAACCAAGCACCCCTTAGCGTCCAATGCGTGAGCATCCTTAAAAAATGGAGTATGATAAACATTGGCGTTTAGATCGTGGCATCATGTAATTTGATATGTGGAAGAGTGAGGGTCGTTCTCTTTAGGGCGTACTATTTGAACTATGCAACCCAAAATTTTACCATGACTATTATGAAATATTTTGTTGTTAATGCATGCATTTTTTAGTTTTTGTGGTAAATGATTTGTTTCTACAACAACACAACATATTTTTTAGAAGTTTTTGCATCGTATATGTTCTTCATAAATCGTAATCATGTACTCACTCTATTCTACAATATAAGCGAGTTATCAAGCTAAGGAAGTAGTAGAGTTTTATTTATCAATTTGCATATTTGGTACTCCCTCCGTCCCAAAATAGATGTCTTAGATTTGTCAAATTTAGATGAACCTATATACTAAATAGTGTTTAGATTTATCATTTTTTGACAAATTTGAGATATATGTTTAAGACCGAAAAAATAGAATTCTATTTCCAAGTCCCTCTAAATTGTCCAGCCCATTATGTGCAAATTGGCCCAGTGGACTCAGTGTTTGGCGTGCCAGCAATTGGAAACTTGCTCAAATCTGATGGGCCACCCGTGTATGTTATACGGTTTAACCGCGAATGCTTCTTAGATTACTAGGCTTTCAAGTTAAGTGAAGAAATCAGATCCAGAGTCCGTTATAACGACGAACAACAGGCCCATGAGGATGTAGATGATACATTTTACTCACGGGCAGAAAAAATAAATATTAACTTGCCATAAAGTACTTTCTCTGGTCTATATTAATATTATTCTCAAATTTGTCTAGATCCATACATATGTAGTTAAGTTTTAGACTAGATGCATTCTTATCCGGACAAAGTTGCGAACATTAATATGGATCGAAGGGAGTACTAAATTTTTGACTTTTCTTAAGCGTTCTTTGTAATATTATTTTAGAAATATCTATTAAATAATCATGTCTTGCTTAGATACAAGCTTCTATATCGTAAGAAAATTTTACATTTAGGTTGACTATATTTACCGTGATGTTTATTAAGTGGCTCAAATTATTAAGTGCGAAATTGCATTTGTTTGGCAGGTTTTCTAATATGATATTTCATTTTTATGGGATGACGACATAGCACACGGATTGGATTTAATGCACTACTCTAAAAGTAAATATATCTACTCATAGCACACGGATTACATAAACGTTTTAGGTTTATGAAAAGTGTATATATCTAGACTCCTTTTGTGTGTAGATTCGGTGAAGCTACAACATCTTATATTATTATGAAACGGAGGGGTACAAGTAAAGCAAAATCATTCACAAAAAAAAGTAAAGAAAAATGATGTAGGCCCTTTCAACTTGGCCATGCCCCCTTGAAAATGAATGGGAGTAAAAAAAAAGCTATACCGAATATTTGCGAGCAAACCGTTTACTTTTTTCGGGAAGTAGGAACGATTTTTTTCCCGTATGGCCGTATCTACTCGTTATTTCTTTGGGAACGCCTACGTCTTCTCAGTCGGCTGACGTGGCTGGCTCAATCGAATGGAAACATGCATGGTTTACAAATAAAAAACTGCAATCAGATGGCTCAATCGAATCTTGGAACCAAAATCCAACGGTGAACAAGATGACCGAGAAATAACTATTTCTCAGACGCCTGAGAAATAGCAAAACCGTATTTCTTTATATAGTACTTTTCAAAACCTCCACTAGTGGATTCTGAGATCTCTCCAAATGCATTCCCTTGCATTGCAATGAAGGCCCACGGTCAGTACTAGGAAAGTCGGAGTGTACGCGCATGCGTCAGCAGTAGTACATTTACATGTGTAAAGGACTTTGCGATCGAGTCAGCAAGGCCCACCACAGATCCAGCGATAGCTTCGTTTCCGGGTCCTTTCTCCACTGCCTCTCTGGTCTCTGCCTTCGGTCGTTCCGGTGTCTGTCTGGCTCTGCCTTCGGATTCTCCTTCCCCGAAGCAGACCCGGTCAGGGTCACCGCTCCCGTTTCAACTCGCCAAACCCTTCCCCTGCCAAAGGTCTCCTCCACCTCGCCCCACGTCGTCGACCCCGCTCCCTTCGACGCGACGCGAGCTCGGCGGGCACGCAGACAGAAGCCACCGCCGCCAGGCAGCGACCGCCGACTTCGCCCTCCCGCAGGAATCCAGATCCGCCTGCTGTTTTTCTCCAGGTAATTAAAATCCCCCCCTCGCCACTTCGGGCCGGCTACTCCGTACGAACTCCGGTAAGGATTTCGGGACACGGGGTGCTTCGATTGTTGGGTTTTTGTTGAGCATCGCGAAAGGGCCTCGCTTTTTTGCTCAGATTAAGAAAAAAATGCATGATGCTCGAGGGTAGATCCAATGAGATTTTGCCATATTGGTACATTGCTTGCTACTCCTCTAAAGCCCACCGCGGGAGTATCAATTGCGGCGAAGTCAGCGAAATTGAGCTAGGTAAACACTACACTCGTGGTGCTACGTGTGGTGAAGTGCCGAAGCTGTACTTGAGTTTTGCCTTTGAAGTGCCGAAGCTGTACATTGCTTGCTACTCCTCTAAAGCCCACGGCGGGAGTATCAGTTGCGGCGAAGTCAGCGAAATTGAGCTAGTAGCTCCACACTGCACTCGTGGTGCTACGTGCGCTGCCGAAGCTGACTTGTGTTTTGCCTTTGCGTGGATGGAGAAGATACGCCTCATCTGTGATACTCACCCCTGTCATGGGAAGAATTGCTTTTTCTATTGTGTAGTACTGAAAATCCCAACTATGCTAAATTATGTAGAGTTGCTATTGAATGTACCGTATTCTTACCATGGAAATTCTATTTCTTTTTTTGTTTTTAGTCTCCATATAAAGTTTTCTTCTTTTAGGAGGGTATAAAGACATGTCTGTTTCTCTCAGAGCATGTAGCCTAGTCCACTCAAAAACTGGTTATACTACAAAGGAAATATGGCTCCTTCATTCTGTTCCAAGAAATTTTACCAAAGAAAACCAGTGTACTCGTATCTTTTACATACAACTTTTAATACTTCCTTGTTACATTTGATTTCTAGTATTTAGCAACGCTAGTCGTTACCCATATGATATATAACTTCTTTTCTTTGTTCTTGCTTAATCATATATTTCTTCTTGGCTTCATTATTTCAGGATGATTGAAAGTGCCCCTAACAATGATGTGCTGGAGAAGTGTACTAAAGACATCCTCTCTCTAATTAAACCGGAGGAGGATGATCGAGACAAAAGGCAATCTACAATTCAGGAGCTGGAAATTTCAATCCAATCAGTTGCAGCGTTGAGTGGTAACTTACTCCTCTAGCTACCATCAGAGCCTTTTACATTGTTTGAAAAAGATCCTGATAATATTGACAGTGAAGTTTGTGTACATGGTCTGTACTCTGCTACTGAATAACATGGACTTTTGGTATAGATTTCTGAAACACAGTGTTAATGGACTTTTGATATAGGTTTCTGAACACAGTGTTTGTAATCCCGTATAATATGTATGCAAAGGCGAATATATTCCCAAAAATTGGTCATAAAGTGTACTGTATCCGTAAAGAACCTCAGAGTAGTTTGTGTTTCAGAATAGCAAAGACCATGTGAGAAGCTATAATAAAGTCAAACTGTGCTTGCATTTCATGGATAATTGTTGTATGAAAATGAGTAAATATAAGAAGCATACGTATTTGAAATTTTACTCCTTATATAAAGGTTTGGTCTTGTTGGGTTAGCGGTGGTCTTTCAAATGCGAGTGCTGGGTGAATGGCAATGGAAACTCATTGACAATTCCATGAGGCTGCCACTGTTTAGTTAGTGATCTATGGCCATAGTACAGTTTGTTTTATCTCTTATTCACCCTGCACAGCAGTTACCTAGCACTGGAAAAAAATTGCAACGACAATATCTGATTTATCTTCCTAGAATATGAGCTTCTCAAACTGCACGATGATCTTTACTACATGAGACATTTATTTCTTGTCATAGACCTAGTAAACATACAGATCAAGGAATTTTTATAATGACAACCAGAAGGCGAGAGAACTTTTTCATGGTGCAATTTCAATGTTGCTTTACCTGATATTATGAAATTCTTTAACAGGTGCTGCTGTCAAACCTTTTGGATCCTTTCTATCAAATCTATACTCAAAATCAGGAGATTTGGATTTATCAGTTCAGCTCATAAGTTGCTCAAACGTTCCTATAAACAAGAAGAAGAAGCAAACTATCTTGAGAGAACTAAGGAAAGCTTTGAAAAATGGAGGTACCTTTTTTTATCAGTTCCACAATAGATGAGCATGCGTGCTTCATCATCTAGTATTATATCCAGGAAATTGCATTAACCAGGAATGACTAGTTTCTAGTATCTATGGGTCATACTCATAGCTTTTGTGGGAAAATAGTCATGCTATGTTTCTGTGCACCGAGGAATACAATATCATGTGAGAGGGAGCATCATTGTTACTTGATTCACCGCAATACCTTTTGTCTTTTGTCCATATATAATCGTTTTGGCATACCATATACCCATTAAATATATCATAAATTTTGTTGTGTTGCTTTTATTCCATTCAGACGTTGCTAGATATATGGAGTTCATTCCTCATGCAAGAGTCCCAGTTCTTAAGTATGTAAGCAACCGCTTTGGCATTTCCTGCGACTTATCCGTTGATAACTACCCTGGTCGAATTAAATCCAAAGTCTTCTATTGGATCAGTACTTTAGATGAGCGCTTTGGTGATATGGTTTTATTGGTAAACCCTTAACTAAGTTGTAGTTTTTTGCTCCCACATTTCAACGGTAAGCCCAAGGCTCATCTTCATGTTTACTTGCAGATCAAGGAGTGGGCAAAAGCTCAAAACATCAATGATCCTAGAACTGGAACCTTGAACTCCTATTCGCTTTGCTTACTTGTTCTCTTCCATTTTCAGGTATTGCTTCTTACTTTGGAAGTTATCCCATGTTATTCTTATTTATGGTTTTATTAACCTTCGTGCTTATCTCCCATGCTTAATTTCAAGACGTGTGAGCCGGTAATTATACCACCTTTGAAGGACATTTACGAAGGAAATATCACAGAAGATTTTGCAGGTTTAATTAACTTAGATTTTCTCTGATGGCTGTCTAGCATACCAGTTCCTGGTAATTTATTCATTTCAGTTACATGTAGACATGACACTTTACGATGAGAAACATCTTGATGAGGTTTGTGCTGCAAATATAGCAAAATTTGAAAGCCAGAACAAGGAACAGAGAAATGAAAGCTCTCTTTGTCATCTCCTTGCGACCTTTTTTAACAAGGTAACTGGGATTATGCCCCTACTACCTTCACTAAGTGAACGTTATCTCTTTCAATCATTATTGTATGTTTTATAATTTGTTGTTCACATCTTGATAAAAAACTTCTACTTGTGTTCTTAGGAATTTCCTCTTTACCTGGGTTATGACAATTTGATTTTCTGGTACTTTTTTGACCTGTCTTAAGCTACTCAGTTGTGATAAACTCAACAAAGGGCGTGAACAACTTGTTTATGTTTGAGCTGAGCTAATGAGTTCAAGAGTCCTTTTTAGAGACAAGTGAAAAAAACATGCGACAAAGGAGGGTTGATGTGGCTCATGTTTTTCAAAACTTACCTAGTCGAGTTTGGCACTGCACCTTTCTTTTGTTGTATTCGATACTTCAACTAATTGATAGGATCTTTCAGCCCAATAATAACAGAAATATCTTATTAGAATTTGTTAAACCCCATATAAAGTGATCAGCCAGAGGCAATATGTCAATTGTTTATTTCAATGGAGGTACTTTTCCAATAAAGTGAACTATTTTCTTTGCATTTTCCAAATGTGCTAATTCCTCGGTCTCACAGATCAGTTCATGTTGTTAGATTAAGATTTTATCGATGAAAGTAGGTTTAAATTGATCTGCAATTGGCCATCTGTTGGACATGCATATGCAATGGAATTCGGCTTGGATGACCTCTGATACCAAAAGGGCACAACCATTCTAATACCAAAAAGGCATTTTAGCATTTTCTCATTCTTAACTGGAGGAACAAGCCTAACTGGTGAGCTTATATTGTTTGTAGTTCTGTTATATCGAGGCCCTTTCGAGTGATGTGATATCTACTTACACGGGTAAGCTCGAGAAAATCCAGGACAATCCAAATCGGCGGATGAAGAAATCCTACAGATTATTTGTAAGACCAATTTTCCATGTATTTTGTGGCGATTGTGGCTGATATAATTAAAAAAATTAGCCTGTGTACTGACATGACATCTGCTTGTTATTCTTGTTTAGGTCGAAGATCCAGTTGAGAGGCCTGACAATGCCGCTAGAGCGGTTGGTAATAGAGGCCTCCCCCTAATTGCTAGTGCCTTGAAGGACGCCAATCTCAAATTTGCTTCCGTCAAGCATTCTGATCGAGACGACTTATTAGCGATGTTGTGCACACCTGCTGTTTGCTCAAAACTTGGCGGAAGAGTCATAGCTAACTCTCATGCAAGCACCCCGCAAATGGCTCATCAGCATACCAGATCTATGGGGCATGGGGGAGCTAAGCAATCTAATCAACGTCGCCAGGGAGCCAAAGGATTTACAGGAAGCAAACCAGTCCACAATCCTCCTCAGGTGTCAACTGCTAATAATACTACAGTGCGCCTAACGCCAGGACAGAACCGAAACCATGATCCTCCTCAAGTGTACACTGAGAATACTACAGGGCGCCAAACACCAGGACAGTACCGAAACCATGATCCTCCTCGAGTGTACACTGAGAATACTACAGGGCGCCAAACGCCAGGACAGTACTGGAACCATAACTCTCCTCAGTTTCATACTAATGCCCACCATTACCAGCCACCAAGACAGCCAGTGCAATACCAAAACCATTCTGGCCCATCGGTGTATACTCCAGGGCACCAAACAACAGGATACCAGAACCTGAGCCATCCACAGGGGTACGATAACTGGATCCAGCCAGGGGTACCATACCAGAATCATTATTATCCAGAGGCGTATACCCCAGGGCACCAAGCGGCCTGGCAATACCAGTATCAGAGTCAACCGCAGGTTCATATAAGCGGGGCCCAAGCGCCAGGAACATACCAGTATCAGAGACAACAGCCGCAGGCTCATGCAACCGGGGCCCAAACGTCGGGACCACATCAGAATGGATATCACAATCAGCAGCAGATGTATAATAATGCAGGCACAGGAGTATACCAGAACCAGGGAGCAAGACAATACACACCCCGTCACACTAACAGCAATAATAGGAACGGTGTGACTACAAGTTCAAGGTACCAGCCTGTTGCTGCTGGGCTCCAAAATGTGCCAGCACGGGACTCGCGATAGCAAGCCTTTTCGAGCCATACAGAATGGCAAGGAAGCAGCCAGCATCGTAGCTGATTGAAACTATTAGTAGCATGATGACAGCAATTTGTTGTATCCATTGCCTGACAAAGTTTATCGGCTTCAATTCACTTATGCATGTCATGCTATTTAAGATAGTTCTGCGGGCTAGCATTTCTTTCCTTCACACCTTCAGCACTGTGTTCCACTCTTCCCTGATGACGTCTGGCGGCTGAGCGTTGTGGCCTTTTTTTAAGGGCAGACCTACGCGTCTCTGGGGGATTTGTGCTTTTTATCCCCTGGGTCCCATCCAACCACTTGTCATCTTTTTGAATCAAAATCCTCCTTTTGCTACAAAAAGTCCCGTTTTTGCTACAACTATTTCCGCTTTTGCTACACGTAGCAAAAAAGGTTTAGCCCAAAAAATAGAAAAACAGAATGAGCCTTACCGGAGACCTCGCCGGCGACGGTGTAGCAAAAAAGTTGTACTAATATAGCAAACCCGATCTTGCCGGAGACTTTCGCCGGTAGACCTCGCCGGAGACCTTGTAGCAAAAAATTTACGTTATTGTAGCAAAACCATAAAATGGGTGTAGCAAAATATTTTTTCTAATGTAGCAAAACGCACATCGCCGGAGACATCACTGGAGACTCTCGCCGAAGACCTCGTAGCAAAACCGTAGAAATTAATTGTAGCAAAAAAATTACACGAAAGTAGCAAAAAGAAATATAAATACATAGCAAAAAATATGTGCTAAGGTAGCAAAACATTCTTAGCAAAGACTGACATGGTCAACGATACGTGTGGTAATGGGCCTATCCACTATGCACGTCTGTTGGATCGGGGGATGCTATCCTCCAGGGGAGGCATATCATTTCCCTTTTTTTTAAAGGAAAGCAGCTTGGACTCCGTCCCGCTGCGAGATTTATTGATCATATAGTAGTTACATTGTCAATTAATAAAAATTCAATAAAACTCGGCGGTTCATCTACCCATACAGATGGTAGTGATCCCGTCTCTCTCGCTAGACAATCTACAACGGTATAGCCTCCCTATTACGAAACTAAATTCATACATAGAAAACGTAGAAGCTTGTACATAAATATCTTCAAACACCGCCTTTCAAACACCGCCACCGTAGACGAGCAGCAACCTGCTTGTAGAGTCTCCACCACTTGAAGGCAATCATATTGGATTATAATCCGGAAACACCCTAAGAGCATGTTTGGTTTAGCTGGGATTCAAGTGGATAGAAAGGGATTGCGAGAGATTAAATCCCTAGTAAGTCAAAATGCCCCCAATTCCACTCCAGTTCCACTCTAATCCTCTTTGGCAGGGGATTAACCGAACATGGCCTAATTGATTCGCAAGCGCCAATCCTCTGCCAACTGCAGTAACCTCTAGAGTATTTACATCAATAGCATAACTGATTGAATCATTGCATGTAGCTATAAAATTTCCTGCTTCATCCCGAATAACCTCACCAATACCTCCATCAAGACTATCTGGTCTGAAACTTGCATCAACATTTACTAGCACATAAGATTTCTTTGGTTTAGTTTAGGTGCTTTTCCTTTTGGTAGCATTTTTTCTGAGCACATAAATATTATTCTCTGTAATTACCCATATGGACATGGCAGCTATCATGGGAGGAGGAACATGTTCATCA
This sequence comes from Avena sativa, assembly GCA_916181665.1. Classification (NCBI taxonomy): domain Eukaryota; kingdom Viridiplantae; phylum Streptophyta; class Magnoliopsida; order Poales; family Poaceae; genus Avena; species Avena sativa. Next base: position 354,302,305 of record OV702296.1, read on the forward strand.
TGGACACCTTGTCTTCTCATCCACCAGATATACCACGCTCCTATATCCCCCTGATGTTGGGCTGATAGTAGTTCCTCCAAAATAGCACTCCCCGCTTGATCAACCTACAAGGAGTTTTGAATTGTTGCTAACAACCCAAGCTTTGACCAGACTTTTGTGGCATGTTCACACTTAAATAAGACATGCTTTATGTCCCAACAATGTATAGCACACCATGGACATTGGCCAGATATAGGAATATGTCTATTCGCTAAAACCCCATAGCAAGGAAGAATACCATGCAAACTTTTCGATGCAAAAATATTAACTTTAGCTGCAACCAAAGTTTTCCATAGTATATTCCAAACATCATTAATCCTTGACCGACGTGGAGCTTGCAAGTTTCTCTCATTGTTTCCAAATTGATATTTCCACTCTCCATCGTACACTGATCTAACTAAAAAAGGGAATTCTTGTTATTTCTCCACGCAACAAAATCTTCCATATCGTGATTTGATAGAGGTATTGAAAGAATTCTATTGACGTCAACCGTAAAGAAAATCTCCCTCACTAGCTCTGCATCCCATGTTCCTGTTATTGGATCAATCAACTCCGACACTTTTGTAAGCAAAGTATGTCCTCTTGGAGTTATAACCTTCCCATCAGGATTATTCAATATCCATGAATCTTCCGAAATATCAATTTCTGTACCATCTCCTACTCGCCAAATACACCCTCTGTTAAAGCATTGAATCTCTGCCAAAATACTTTGCCAGGTAAAAGAAGCACCACTTTTCATCTTAGCTTTCAACAGTTGGCCATGAGGATAGTATTTTGCTCTTAGAACCCTTGCACAAAGTGATTCTGGTTCACATAACAGCGTCCAAATTTTCTTGGCCAACATAGCCAAATTAAAACAATGCGGATCCCAAAAACCAAGCCCACCTCTTTTTTTTTTGGTATGCATAGTTTCCATCATGTAAACCAATGAATCTTCTTTTCATTGGCATCATCGCCGCACCAGAAATGCGAGATAGAATTCGTGATTCCTTTATAAATGTTTTTCGGAATTTTGAATACCGACATCACATACACAAACATTGCTTGTGCCACTTCTTTTATAAGAGTATCCTTTCCTACCATGGACAAAATTTTATTCTTCCATCCATTGATAAGCTTGATTATCCTTTCTACCAAATATTTAAAGCAGTCCCTCTGATCTTCCCCCCACAATAGATGGCAGTCCCAAGTACTTGTCTGAGATTGCCTCCGTCATAATATCTAGGATTGTACAAATCTCTACTCGAACATCAATATGTGTGTTAGGACTGAAATAAATTCTTGATTTCCCCACACTTATCACCTATCCAGAGGATGCACAATAATAATCCAGTATATCATGTAGGCATCTTGCATTATCTTCATTAGCCTTTATCAAAACGGATTTGCTAGTTCTCAGGCGCCCGAGAACTTCTTAAGTCTCAGTCGCCTCTCTCATCGTTTGATTTATCTCGTGATTTGTGTAAAATGAAAGTTACACATGAGTTGCAACTCGGGTGTAACTGAAAATTTAATGAGTTACAACTAGGTCGTAACTGAGAACTAGTACAAATCTTATGAGTTGCAACTAGGTTGCAACTGGACATCATTAGACATAACTAGTTCTCAGTCGCCTGAGATCTAGGCACTCCCTTATCAAAATCAATGAGTCATACGCAAAGAGAAGATGGGATAACATGCTAGATAAGCCTTTCGAACATATCAAGAACAAGTAAGGGAATAGGGCATCCCCTTGTCTTAAACCCCTAGTTGGAATAATCTGACCAGTTTCATGTGAATTGAACCGAACATGATATCGTACCAATGAGACGCACTCCATCATTAAATTTATCCATCTCATATCAAAACCCAACTTTACCATCATGGCCTTCAAAAACTTCCATTGAACTCTATCATATGCTTTATGCATGTCTAATTTGACATCACAAAGTCCATGCTTCCCTTGCTTCCTTTTAATGTATAAAGACATTCATAAGCTATCAAAATATTATCAGTGATCATCCTCCCAGGCACAAAAGCTGATTGTTGTTCACCAATGATCTCTGGGAGAATTCCTTTTAACCGAGTCGCCAACAACTTACTAATAACTTTATAAATGACATTACATAAGCCAATTGGTTGATACTCAGTTACCTTCTTCAGATCTTCATTTTTTGGAATTAATACAATTACAGTATCATTTCACCCTTCAGGTTTCTTTGTAGAATTGAGAGCTTGCAGTATTTCTGCAATAAGATCTTCCTCTATCATAGGCCAGAACCTTTTGTAAAAAATTACATGCAACCCATCAGGACCTAGCGTCTTCAAATCGTCAATACTAAACAAGGTCTTTTCACTTCTACCGTAAACGGTTCTAAAAGCGACTCATTCGTTGGTTGAGTAACTTCCTGTTTCACTTTATCTGAGCTTTGTAGCTTTTGAGGTGATCGTCTGCTAGTCGCTTCCGAAGTGACTCTTAGTGGCACATCTTCTCCCTTAGGACCTGTTTCGTTGCTCGTATGATTTTCGCCATTTTGCACATGTGGCCTAGTTTAGCCTGCACGAGGTAAAATGTGACTTGGGCCATATTTTGCAACTACCCTGCATTCCAAATTATAAGACTTTGTTTCTGAAAGCACATAGCTAGACCGGAAAATCGATTTAGGTCCCGTCCTCCATGGAGGACTTTTTAATTTTTTTAAAATACATCAAATACTGTTTAAAAAAAATACCCACGCATAGCCAGCATTAGGAAATACAAGTATGTAAATTTTTAATAAAACATACCTTGAATTTTTTACGCAGTAAAAAAGACAAATTTGACAAATTATGTGAAGAAAGGGGGCCCATTCAAGTTTGCATTCTTCGTACTCATATCCGAATTATTCTCTTTTTTTACTAAGACAAGAATACGAAATATTTTCACATGTTTTTTTGCAAACGAGTATTATAAATCATTATCTATCTCCCTATATATTTTTTTGGAATTTTTGAATCTTTAAATTTTAATTTTTTCAAAAATAATAATTAAAGTCCTAAGTGGAACCCATCCTCCAAATCGACGTACTCATAGTTAGACGTCTTTTAGTGTGTGTGTGTTTATAGCTAAATGAGTGAACCTACATAGTAAAATACATCTAGATAGATGTGTTTTAGAAAAAAAATACTAAGACATCTTATATTTTAAAAATGGAGGAAGTAGTCGCACCAGTGGAGAACCAGACTCTTGTCCCGGATCGTAAGAGGCTTTATCCCGGTTGCGCAACCGAGACGGGACAACCGGGACTAAAGCCCCCATCCTTTAGTCTCGGTTGTGCTACGAACCGGAATAAAAGGGGATCCACGTGGCCGCTATCTGGCAGGAGGGAGGGGGGGACCATTCGTCCTGGTTCGAAATATGAACCAGGCTAGATGTTTCTCTGCCGCGGCAGCATTTTGGGCACTTTTTTGTGCCGCGGCAAACATCTAGCAGACCGTCCCGCAACCGTTCGATCTAATTTAAAGGAGTCAACAAATATGAATGAAACTAAAAACAATTGATGAAAATAAAATACAACTATGAATATTGTTTACATACATGAAGTTGTTCTAAATATCTGCCCTTCTCATAGGTCGTCTGACGAATAAACTCGCAGACATAGTATCCACATAAATTATTTCTAGGTTCCTGCATCAGGCACTTTACGAGAACAAAGTTCAATCAAAATAATAATCAAGCACGATAACGATATCGAAACTAGAATCAAAGAGGTGCGCGGATCTAGCTAGTAGTACTTACATCAAGTGGTTCAAATGTAAGCTCCTCTTTCTAGGCACCCATAACCTTCTTGGTGAACCGTTTCCAAGTGTTGTTCGTCAAAGAAAATAAATAAAAGGAGTTATTAATTATTTAATATCAGAAAATTTAAGAAAGTTGCCGATATAGTGCCATAATGATTGAAATTACCGCTGTAGCATCATCTGCATATCCACCCACTGCTCATGGGGTTTATGTTTCAAGTCCATGACTTGTACTATCCCTTTGTCATGTTGAATAATTAGCAGAATAAAGTGAAAGCTGTGTACGCATAGATCATCAATTATATACTTAACATTGAGTAAGCAGAATAGAATATGTACAAAAAATAACACTCACTCGAAGTTATAAGGAAATAGTATTTTCCTTTTGGTTTCATGAAACCTTAACGCCCTCACAATATTATTCTATGTTTCCTGGGGGTTTTCTTGGAGATTACGTTTATGAACAAAATATGGCTCAATGAACCCAATATCATAGATGCGTCCTCTTTTGCATTCGAGAATCTTCATTCTGCATAATATAGTGAGTATGATTATACATGCAATAAACGAGGTGAGCTAGCTAGAGACTTAATTACAGAAATAGTACTTACAGACAATAGACACTGACGATTGATTTATCGATGGCGTCTTGATTGAATAACTGAAATAGTTCCTCAAATTCAATCATTACCTTGACATCTCCATGCCCGTAATGCCCGTTTCTAACTCCCAGCATTATCCAGTTTTTCTCTTCCTTTGAGGCATCCATGTAACACTTATGCAATCTTCGCATTTTTGTTGGTAGATTCTTGATCTCCTCATGTTTAACGAGAGAATTCCTGTGCCGGTATTTGTATGGTACATCAGCCTCGGAGAAGTACTCTAAATGGGATAAGTACTAAGCAATAGTCATACCTTGAGAAACGACCGCTTCTTCGTACACTACAACTACCTCCGGATCATATTGCTCTTCGACCGCACATTGGTATCGGAAATCATCTTGAGCGGGGGGCACGATTGTTTTTTTGTTCTCCGAGCTGGGGAACTGATTTCTCGCTTGCACTAGTACTCTTTGACCGCACATTTCCCGCATGTGACTTGAGAATATGGCGCTAATAGCCTGATGACAGCTTGACTCGGGTTGATGAAGGGTCTTTAGATTTTCTTGCACTCGGGCTTTATCTTCTTCGGTGCTGGGGAACTCTAGCTCTTTCGGCCGCTTTAGTTTAGCAAAAAACTCTGTCATTGGGCCTTTGCGATCACCTGAGTCTCCTCTAGTGTATAGTCGTAAGGTATTTTGGGAGGAACCTTTGGTACTTTTGGGAGGGGCTCCATTCAATGTTTCAATGATCGGTTAGCACTCCCCAGAGTAGCGGTGGTACTCTTACTCTTTTGGCCCTGAGCAATAGTGGGCTGAGATGGCTGATGCGGCAGTGAAGACGACTACGCTGGAGATAGCTGATGCGGCGGTGCCGATGGCTGCACTGGAGACGGCCGACGCGGAGACGATGGCTGCGCTAGAGACGGGTGAGGCGGCGGAGACGACTGTTGCGCTAAAGACGAGTGAGGAGGAAAAGATGGAGTGCTCTAAGAAGTCGATGGCATTGGCGTCCGATTTGGGAGCATGATGTATTCCTTTCGCCATAGAATGGTGACGTTTTTGGCTTCTCCTAGTTCAGTCACATACCCTTCACCTGCAGGGTAGTCAAGCTTCAACAAGTGAAATCCTTGCATAACTTCATCAACCCTGACAATAGCGTAGCCCTGTGGAACCGGACAACAAAGGTAAGTTGGTTCAGATCCAATTGGTAAGGCATGGCCGATTGCCACGTTCATGGTTATGTTCACAACTTTCACATGTAGCTCATAATGTGTCATCTTCGTGATATCATCCACTGGGGCCATCGTCGGTGCATCATCATCGTCATCATCATCATCACCCGGGACCTCCATGGAAGCCATGCTGCTTTTTCGATTATTAGATAGGCCGGTAGCATCGAATGCAGGTTATACCATGTGCCCCTGAGATGGGCCGATAGTACCTTGCTGGCTATGCGCGTCAATTTGATCCTGCTGCCACTTTAATTGTTCTTCTATGTTACGCATCCGGTTTGTGTGAATCATTGCTTCAATTTCCTCCTTTTCCTTTCTCCTCTTACGAATTCTATCAGGATATTTCTTCTGCCTACGGGAAATCCAATTTTCCATGGTTTTGAGCCTATTGTGCCTCGTGTTCGTCCTGTGTGTTCTTCATTCCCAAGGGCGAGTATGACCTCGTCATTCTCTCTATCGGGAATGAACCTCCTCTCTTCAATAGCCTTTACTGCATTTCTAATGTCTTCTATGGGTATGAGATTTTCTTTATGTCTTTTGTTATATATGCACTTCCCTTCTTAGTCCAACGTGCCCCCATGCCCGTAAAACCAATTTCTTTACCCGTTCAAGCCAATCGGCTATCTCTGGAGCGATCCCTTTAGCACGCAGGTCTTCCTCAAGTTTCTAAGTTTCTTCCACTTAGGCATGTGATGACTGCAAGTGCACAGATCGTTTGTAGCTAGTTTCGAAATAAAGATATAGTTTCCATAGGGAGCAGGAGTCTGAAGTCTAATAATTCTTAAATGAAATACTAAAAATAGAAATGCTAAAATAAAGTTCTAAGTAACAAGATAAATGCGAGTGTTGTGTAGAAGGTATTTTTGGGTTTTTGGTGCGAGAGAACAATAAGTAAAGTAAAGCAAAATAAATGCAGAAAGTAGGAATCACGTATGTAAGAGAGCTTTGGAACTGCAACGGGAATTCTCAGGGATTGGCAGATACACCACTAACATTATAAAGGCTAAGGTAAAGATTATTATCATAAACATTCTCAGCTATGTATGTATGTGTGGGATGAACTCCATATTTGGACAAATAGGCAGGAACCACTGCTCACATCATCCATCATAACCATAACATACAGCAATCAACATCAATCGAATTACTGCGCTATTAAGGGACGTCATCCCATAGGACGTATCCCATGGAATGGATAGTGTCCCGTGAGTTTACTCGGTTCCCAAGTTAATACGTAAGGAGTGCCAACAATTTTATAGTCACTGTAAGTGCTAACACATCTCCGTCTACCAACAAGTAGTTCCCTCCATCAAGTCCCCACAAGAGGCAAATATTTACAGGTCGACTTCTCCCAACATCTATATTAAGACAATCTAACACATGGTGATAGCGATTAATATCATAATAAACTTTATCTTATTTCATCTCCCCAAGAACTAATGATCTACTCAGACATGGAGGCAATAAACATCATGACAAGAACAATGGAATCAAACATAAATTAATAATACTTGTATAAATCCACAATGAGTACAGAAATTACAACAAGATGTAGACAAGGTGTAGATGGGATGGATGGATATGGTGGTTATGCAACGGTTGATGAAGATGATCGATGCCTTAGCCTCCCGGATCTGCGTAGGGTGAAGATGGATCCCCGGTGGATGAGTTCCCCCTCCAGATGCCTTGTAGAGGTGAGTTTTCAACGATTTCGGGTAGTTCTGTATGTCGTCTCGGAGGCGGAGGCGGCGCCAACTATACGACCGGAGCTATATAGCAGCGTCCCGTATAGTTGGTCGTTAAACCTTTTGCCTCCTTTGCTCGCTTCGGGTTTTCTTTTGGTATTATTAATATTTTCCAAATAAGCGATTTACGTTGTTTTTTACTCCTTTTCGCTCCAGTACAACTGCTCCAAGAATTGTATCCATTGCGTGCATTGTCTGTCTTGATCCTGGTGAAAATAAGCATAAAAGGTGCGTACGGACGCCGTAAAATACCAAAATCCTACTACTACAATGCAAAATAATAATGTAAAACATGATGCAAATCTGCACTCATCAACTTCCCCAAGCTTAGACTCTTGCTCGTCTTGAGCAAGCTTTTCTTAATGGATATGATACTCATATTCATGAAGTTGAGTCGATAAAATAAATGAGGTAGTTGCAGCATGTGTTTATCATATATGATACATAAGAATAAGTTCATGAGTAGTACCTTACTCGAACCATCCACATAATATTAGCAGGCTTCCACACCTTAGGATTTTTAATAGTTCACAAAAGATAAATCTCAATATGATGTAAAAATGTTTCGGTTCGACCGAATGAGTTAGCGAGGTAGTCCCAAGTGTTTTAGGATTAACACATTCACCTGGGATTCAAAATCTCAAACGTTTCTTTGTCTTACCACAAGACAATGGTGTATGCCTACTTGCTCTTTACACATTCGCTCTTTTTCTTTTCTCTTTTATTCTTTCTTTTCATATATATATGCTCACACTTTTGTTTAAGTGTTGTGCAAAGGAGCTATCCATACATTCCACTTCATGTAGGAATTCAAAGTTTAACGATCTCAATTACCAAATTCCAATTGTATATGAAACATCTTTGTGGCTTGATGAATCTACCTCGACTTGTTCTCACTCTAATTTGATAGCACTTTTAATTCTCCTTTGTTCAAGGTTTCTTTCTCTACTTGATTGATTATATATATTTTATTTCTTTATAAATCAAACCATGAACTTACAATATAATGACTAAATTATCTTTGTATGTTCCATTAATACCAATGGTGTGGAAGACTCCTATTGCTATCATCAAGTGCAAGTAATATCATACCCAAGCATTCATATATCTAATAAGACAAGCAAAAACTCAATAATGCTCCATATATGATAATAAACTCAGAATTTCATAAAAGGGATCGACTATTCTTGAAGGGAATTCTAATGATGCAAACTTTATTTCTAAACTCGAACTAATGCAAAAACTAGTAATGTGAAACTTATAAGATAGATTACAAGGTCTTAAAGATCTCCCAAGCTTGGAATCAAACCAGGCGGGATCAAATAATCCCTCGTGATTATTTGATACCGTGATTATTGTAGATCACTGCGGAGCCATGGCACGTGGTATCTTCTCTTCACGGGCCATCCTGAGATGGAGGGATTGGTTGACAGCCTCCAGTTCTTCGATGCGCAACTTGTAGAGGAGATTATTCTTCTCCGTCACTTTCACTTGTTCTTTAATGATCTCATTATTGTTTTGGAGGGTTTGTATCGCCTTAAGGCTCATAGAAAAACCTAATTCAGTGGTTTTCTTGATATCCTCATCGAGTTTATCAAGATAAACTCGCATCCACCAAAGATGCCTAGGTGTTCCCGGCTCTTCCTTGTCCATCTCTTCAATCTTCAGCTCGAGGGCCTTCAACTGCTTCCTCCGACGTTCTTTGTCAGTGTCAAAGAACTCCATGGTGGTGGTGTTGATCCCCTCCCCTTTGTCACATCCCAAAATTTTCCAAATTTTGTAATGTGAAAAATAAATAAAAAAATAAATAATTGTTGAAATTTAGGGTGAAAAGAAACTTTTTGTTTATAAATGGAAACATCAAAACCCATCTTGAACAAATTTGAATAAAATGGAATCCAACAAATTTCAATCAAGTGAAATACATTCACCAATGAATGTATCTTGAAATTTAAACATTTGGAAAAGTAAACCAAAACCCTAAACCCTAATGGAATAAATCATTTCCAAGATCTCTCTGAGACTATGGATTTGATCCATCTAAAAATTTAACAACAAACATTTATAAATGATCAAGAATGACAAATAAAAATATTATAAAACCATAGAAATTGGTTTCATTTAATTTGGAGCCATAGATAGAAAATTATGAATTTAATAAGATGAAAGGAAATAATTTCCAAAGCTAATAAAAGATCCTAGCTAAAATTAATATCAAATATTGATCAAAATAATCCTAAAAAGATTTAAAAGGAAAAACAAATATTAAATAAAATCCTACAAATTGGAATCACCAATTTTGGAACTATAAATAAAAAGATATGGATTTTATAAGATAAAGAAAGAAAGAAATAAGAAATATTTAAAAGCCAAATTAAAACTTGGCCAAACAAATGAAATGAAAGATTATGTAATAATAAAAATGAGTAAAATATTATTTAAATAAAATCATAAGGATTGAACAATATTCAATTTTATCTAAATAAAGATAAATTGCCTAAAGAATAAATTCCAAGAAAATTATTTAGGAGACAATTTAAAACTTGAATTAAATCCATGAGCAAATGGAATAAAGATAATTCAAATAAAATAAAGGGATAGAGAATATCCAAATAAAATTATATGGCATTAACCATATTCAAATTATATTTAATAAAGACAAAATCCCCTAGATAAATGCTTAATTAAATCATGAGAAAATGATAAATGGGAATTTGCCCAAGTGGAATAAAAGTTGCTTAATTAACTTGAATGAAATCAAAGAAATCATTTGAATAAAATTTATATGGAATTAAAACCATTTTTTATTTTATTTGAATAAAGGCAAGTGCCTATTTTTTTTAAAAATAAACCATAAAAGAATTATTCTAAAATAGACTTTAAAATGCATTGATAAACAACATTAAAACTTACTGAAAGTTTGGTAAAGATCTGAATTCAAATGGTGTTTGAATTATTTGAACAAAATTCAAAACATAATAAAAGAAACAGAAAAAAGAAACAGGAAGAAAAAAATAGAAAACAAACCTAGCCGAGAACCAGGCCCAATCTAGCCCAACAGTCAGCCCACTCCCTCCCCCACGCGAATCATTTTTCTACTCAAAAACTCTCACCCGCGCAGTCACTGATATCCCGACCCCACCTAACCCCTCCCCACTCGCTGACAACGGACCCCACTGCCCCGTCATCGTCTTCCTCACCCCGCGATGACCAAGCCCCCCTTCGTCCCCGTTTCCGCTATCTACTCCTCGCGTCAATCCGAGTAACTCCGCAAGTAATTTCGTCCTGTAACCATGCCCTCTTAATCGCCCCGTCCCCCTCTCCCTTTCCCCTCGGTCGCCAACTCCCCTCTGCCCCTAGGCTGCTACAATTTCGAGCTCGCGCCCCCATTGTCCCGACGAACTCCGGCCACAATTCCGGCCAGTACGCACCGCCCCACTGCCTAGAGCAAACGAGACTGATCCCCATCTCCTTGTGTATATTTCCGTAGCACCAGCTCGCCCGCGCGCGCTCCACATCGTCGGCAACCTCGATGATAGCGCGTCGCCACCATCTACCACTTCTCCGGCGACTTTCCCTGGTGAGATCAGACCGTCCCCTTCCCTCTAATTGACACTCGTGTACTTGTCTTCCACCCGCGCATCTTCCTGACTAGTTATTTTGTGTTTTCGTGCATCCTAGCTTCGCCACCGACGACACTAGAGCGTGCCCGACGCCGTCGTGAAGTCCGATGAGCAATCAACGACGCGTCCGTGCGCCCCTTGGCTAACAGAGAAAACGTCGAGCATCAGCGAGATCACGCGAACACTGTGAGAAATCTCCCTCCCTCCCTCCCCCCCCCCCTCTCTCTCTCTCTCTCTCTCTCTCTCTCTCTCTCTCTCTCTTCCTATATCACCGGCAACGTCACCGCCTGAGCGCGCCGCCGCTGTCCACCGTCGCTGCGCCGCCCATCTTTGGTCGTCTAGATCTGAGCCGTTAGATGTTGATCGTAAGGACACGATAGATGACTTAAACGAACCGGTATGACTAGATGTGAGCCGCACGATTTACTTTAGAACCAACATGATGTGTTAGCCGATCCAGACGAAACGTATCGACCAGTAAGAACGTAACGCGTGTCCAGTGATTTGTTTTAAAAAGAAAAATTTGTCTACTAGATATTTAAACTTGCAAAATTCAGAACTTTTAATCTACATGTCCAAATTTTGCAAATTTTATATCAATGGAATCAGCAAGAAGAAAGCTTTCAAACCATGCCCTTTGTTAAGTGAATTACTTATATAAAATTGGTTGTTTTTGCAAAAACATTTGTAGGCATATTTCGAGTATAGAATTTATTTCAAAAATGTTTTTAGGGTAAAATCTTTTGTAAATAGTTTGTTTTGAACCTACTAACCATAAAAAAACCAACTTTTAGATGTAAAAGTATATTTTGTGATGCTAAGGAATAAATCTTTGAATAAAAGCATTTCTAGTTAAATAAAAATGTTGAATATGTTTTAGAAATGCTTTTTTAGTAAAACCTTTGGAAAATGATTTGATTTAAACTCCTTGACCCTAAAACACCAAGTTTTGAGATTTAAAAATATATCTGATTAACCCTAGAAAATTATTACTTTGATTTAAATCATTTCTAGCAAACAAAAATGATTTAAATGGCCATTTTCACCAACTTGATTTAAAATGGTTTTGCCACTTTTATAAATGACCAATAGGTGTTTTAAAATGGTTATAGCCTAATAGAAACCACCTTTCCAAATAAAATAATCTTTTGCATGATCCATGCATTGTTTTGTTTTCCTTATTTTATGTGATGAATTGTTTGAATGCTAGATTGAAATTGTGCCTTGATTGAATTGTAGTGAAATTTGAAGAGTGTGACTATTGCAATATAAAGGAGTGAACTTATATTCTCTACCAAAAAGGAAAGTGGTGGTTCATACTTTTGTCCCATTATTTTCACTATGCATTAGTGATATTTCTAAGTAGGACTTGCATGGAAATTTTACTAAGTATACTATGCCATGGGAAATCCTAGTAGATGATGCCTTAGTAGAATTTTCCTAAGTTAAGATCCCTACTACTATCATGCTTAGCTTAGCTAGTAGAAAACAAGGGTGGATTATATTCATGCTATGAAATATTTCTAAGTCTATGACTTGTGTTTTGTTTAATAAAACAACTATGTGAATGAATCACCTGGGTGGAATGGAAGGAATGGGTTATGTTGAGTGGTTACACAAGCCCCTTATTTATGGCCTACCCTAGTGTATCTCACTTGTGGAAAGCCACCCAGGAACAAAGATATTTGAGATGTCAAATGTTGAGAAGCTTCAAGTGCAGCCACTTGGCAATATGGGCTCTGCCTGGATCATATAGGTTACAACAACTTAGCCAAATGGATAGTTGGTGGTAGGGGGTGATAGGTTTGGAGCGCGTCCATTCTGGTCTAAGGGAAGGCTTCTGAAAGAACTTGTCTCGATGCATGTCGAGTCTTGTGGGGGAAAGTGCACCACCTCTCGAGAGAGTAAAATCTAAGTACTTAGCCGTGTTCACGGAAATGGACAATTTGAGCATCAAGACATGGAAGCTATCAAGGATCTCCTCATCCTAATTTCTAAGTTAAAAACTTGTGGTTGAACAAGGGTTAAAGGATCTTCAATCAATGATTGGTAGATGCCTTGGGTGATTTTGACAAACAGAAACTTAGTGTTTTCAACTTATAAGGAAAACCTATTTTGAGCAAAGCAAGCCTAAGCTACACTTAGCCAAATGCATATAGATGATATATACCACTATTCTACCATAGTATCACTTGCCAATACAATTCAAATGTATTGACCCTAGTGGCTGTAACTTATTATGTTGCAGGTTTGTTTTGATGTTAGTGAAGTGTGTTGATTAGGATTACAAGTCTACAGCCAACATGATTGCCTGTGGCACTTCGAAGATGAAGGACTCATACTATATAGTTATTTCTGCTGCATTGTAATGAGATAGCAAAATGAGCTATGTAAGATGTAATGAATTATTTTATTCCTGGTTATAAAGTTGTACTATGACCTTTGTTTCTTGATATTACATCTTAAACTGTGGATGCTAGCTATTGATCCAGAGACTAGCATTATAAACATAGGGATCTGTACCTTGTTAAAGGTTGGGACCTCTACACCCTTGCTCGCTATTGCTTCCAATCTCGATAGGAAGTCCTCTCCTTGGATTCTTGGATCCCGACGGCTCAATGTGGTGTGTTTTCTTGTATGAACAAGAGGTAGATTGGTTTCTGGTGATGATGATTAGAGAGAAACACAAGGGAAGTATATAAGAGGGGTCAGAGGTCAGTAATACTTGCGAGAAACGGCAAATTCATGCCCAAGAAAAGAATACTAACAAAAAAGGAAAATAAATCATGATTTTGGAGGAGTCCTGCCGCGTAATGGACAACTATACAACCACGACTCGTATAAATCTGGCCGTATAGTTGGTTTCGGCAGATATTTCCAAATATCTCGAGTCCAGGTCGATTTAGTTACCGACTCTAACCCAAAAAAAACCCCTTTTTTAAAAAATGAATAAAAACGGGAAAAAGGGTCGAACCATCCATTATGTTTAACAACCAACTATAAAGTGGGAGTTTTTTCCTCCGGCCGTATAGTTTATAGAGGCCGAATAAAATTTCGCGAGGGGGTACTGTAGCTTTAACGACCAACTATACAACGGGAGATTTTTCTCCAGCCATATAGTTACGCCCGTATAGTTACAGAAAACCCTCAAAAACTTCAGAAAAATAAGAGGAATGCAAAGGCAAAAAAAATAGTAGTAAAAACTATGAAAGCAAATCACTTATTAGAGTAAGAAAACTTACCTTGCACTTACCATTGATTTATTTGGGGATGACAAGTTTCTGCAACAACAAGGACTTCCTTTATTGGGGAGGAATTGGCCTTAGTTCATCTAATAATTCTCGTAAACGAAAATCACCAGGACTAAAGTTCTTCTCAAAAATATTGGTGTCTTGCTGGGCAAATATGAACACTGCATCCAACATCTTTATTTCTCGCCTCTGCATAATCTACAACTCAAATTCTTGAAGTAAGAGGACCCAACGGATCAGTCTGGGCTTATGATTTTTCTATCAAGTAATTCTTTTAAGCCATCACGATCTGTATGAACTCTTACTTTTGCATCAACTATATAAGAGCGAAATTTGTCGCAAGATAAAAATATAGCAAAAGGTTCTCTTTCTTCCTTAGGACAATTCTTTTGAGCACTATTAAGATTTCTACTAGCATGATGTATAATATTAAATATGTGAACTATATGTTGTCCCAGAGTTACTCCTACAACATCATCACTAGCTTCACATATTAAATCAAAAGTCATATCCCAGATAGGTGGTTTACGTAGGGTTCGCATCATAGAAAACAAAAAATTTCCTACGATGGGAACAACTATGTATCAAGATCTATCTACTAGATACAAGCAACGAGTGGATATACATCCGTAGAGAACATACCCTTGAAGACCGATGAAGCTTAACTAGGTTGTACTCGTGGATGATGTAGACGAACGCTTGCCGATCTCAAGATCGAGAGGAAGTCCTAGCGCCGCAAATCAGCGGCGCATCCTTGCTCGCACACACACCCGAACCACCGAGCAACCTCCGCCTCCTCTCTCCAGCGATGTAGCGGAAGCAATAACTCTTTCTTGCTGAAAATCCACCGGGAACATGTATGATACGCCCAATTTGCATCACCTTTCTATACCATAATCTACCTCTATTCATTGATATTTGTCTTATTATGAGGTATTACTTATGACTTTTCATCTGTTTATGCATGTTGGATGATTCTTGGCGGATGGAGTGCCGGAGTCTGGATTCTGATGGAAAAGAAGGCGTTTCGGTGCAATTTCGTGAAGATCAAAAAAATACCAAAAAATATGGAAACATATTATTTTACCAGAAGAATGAGGAAGCCAGAAGGAGGAGCAAAGAGGGGCCGCAGGGGGCCCACCCCCTAGGCGCAGGCCCACCCTGGGTCGCACCTAGGGCAGGTGTGGCCCACATGCCCGGCCTCCGACTCTGCCCCTTTACCTATATCTTCCATACGGAACCCTAAGCCTCAGGGAGTGACCACCGATAGATTCCCGCTGCCTCTAGGGGGCGGAAAACATCGAGAGAGAAAGATCTCTCCGGCAGACAGATTTCTGCTGGGGGAATTCCTTCCCGGAGAGGGGAGACCGTCGCCATCAACACCATCATCAAGCTAGGCTTCATCGGGATCATCATCATCATCCACACCATCATCTCCACTAGCACCATCATCACCACTCCGTCTCGCTGTAACAATTGTGTTGGATATTGCTTAGTTTATTAGGGGAAACTTTCCCAGTGTTGATTACTATTGTAGTTGATGCTTGTGAGTGGAACCATCGGATTATTGTTTATGTTCAGATTGTTATTGATTACCATATCATCTTTGATCTTGATCCATATGATGTCTTGTGAGTAGTTCGTTGTGTTATTGAGGACATGGGAGAAGTCATGTTGTTAGTAGTGAATCTGTGATGAGTTATTATTCAATGGTTTAATATTTAACTTGTGGTGCTATTCTTCTAGTGGTGTCATGTGAACGTCGACTACATGATACTTCACCATTTATGGGCCTAGGGGGATGCATTGTGTATTTGGCTACTAATTGTGGGGTTGCCGGAGTGACAGAAACCTGAACCCCTGTTAGGACACCTTTGCACAAGGGAGTGTAGGATCTCAGAGTTTAATGTTGTGGTTAGATTTATATCTTAGTTGCTTTCCTGTAGTTACGGATGTTTGCAGGGGGTTTAATCACAAGTATGTATTAGTCCTAGGAAGGGCGGTATCTTAGCACAGGTTCACCCACACAACACTTATGAACACCAAAGAAGAGTACTCAGCTATTTGAAGCGAAAGCACTTGACAGAATTCCCATGTGTACTCGAGAACGTTTGGTCCTTATAAGTATTTCCACTGGCTTGTCCTTTGCTAATAAAGAATTGGGCCACTTGCTCTGTTTGTTCGTTACCTTTGTTACTTGTTCCTTGTTTTGTTACCTTTTCAGAAAACCACTAAAAATCCATTTGCTAAGTATTCACAGGGATTTCCTCCTCCATACCACTGTTCAGCACCTTCTGCTCCTCTTTGGGATCGACACTCCTATTTATCGAAAGTACTACGATACACCCCCTATACTTGTGGGTCATCAAGACTATTTTTTGGCGCCGTTGCTGGGGAGTGAAGCGCTATGAAGAGTGAAACTCGTAAGGGAAACTTTTACTGTGAGTATTGCTCTTGTTACTGCTTGTTACTTTGTTTCCAATATGGATAACCCACTTGGTTTTCTGTTTGGGAAAACTACTACCACTTAGTAGATGAACCACCACCTATTGATATAGATCCTTGTAAGATACGTACAAGTATTGTTGATCGTGTTATGGATCATTATTATTTAGGGGATGCAACTGTCCATCCCGGTGATAACTTGCTTTTTATCCATGAATTATGCGGGTTGTTTAAGTGTGCAGGTATCACAACTGAAAAGGTGAAGAAGATGTTACTCTCCATATCCTTGAAAGGGAGAGCCGAAGAATGGTATAAGCTGCTGAAGAATGGACAATCCATGGAATGGGAGGAGATGACATCTCTCTTTTACTCTAAATTTTATCCTCCCAGTGAAAATCATAAAGATAGAAATATTATATATAACTTTTGGCCTCTTGATGGAGAAAGTACAGCTCAATCTTGGGGGAGATTGAAGTTACTAATGCTTAAATATCCTATTCATGAACTCCCTAACAAAATTATTCTCAATAACTTTTATGCTAGGATTTCTCTTCATGATAAAGATTTAATAGATGCTTCTTGTGCTGGATCATTCACACGTATGAAGGAAGAAGCTAAATGGGATCTCCTAGACCGTATTCAAGAAAACACTGAAGCTTGGGAGAATGACAAAGGAAGAAAGTCAGGTATAAACTATGATTATGAATGCATTAAATCTTTTATGGTAACTGATGACTTCTGTGATATTAGCAATGAATTTGGTCTTGATTCCCAAAGTATTGCCAACTGTTTTAAGGCCTTTGCCTCTTACATAGAAATTCCTCAGAAAAAGTGGAATAAGTACCATGCTTCGTATAAAGATGTTGTTAATCATGTTCCTGTTAGAAGTACTCAAGTTTGTACTACTAATCATATTGCGCCTGAACCTTATGTTGAGAAAATGCCTTTCCCAGCTAAAGTAAAGGAGTATTCTATGATTATTAGTGTAGATAACAAAGGTACAATGAAAACCGTGGAGCCTGGTAAGCAATTGAGTGATGAACCTATGGTAGCTACTGTGAAAGACACTGTCACTAGAAATATAGAGGATGAGCACATTGTTTTCTATGAGGACACTTGTAATATTATATCTCATCCTAGTAAGGCTAGAAAAGCTAGTGTTCCTGTGCTTTCTGTTAAAATGTGATCATTGCTACTATGGTTTATGTGATATCGGTGCTAGTTCTAGTGCTATTCCTTATGAGATTTACAGGGAAATTATGCATGAGATTGGTCCTTGTGAGCTTGAGGACATTGATGTGGTTATTCACCTTGCTAATAAGGAAACCATTTGCCCCATTTGAATTGTAAGATACATGGAGGTTCTCTGCGGTAAGATTAAGTATCCTGCTGATTTTCTAGTGCTTAATTCAGCAGCTTGCAAAACTTGTCCTATCATTTTTGGTAGACCTTTCTTGAACACTTGAGGATATATTATTGATTGTAAGAAGGAAAAGTTTTAACTAAGTTTGATGGAGATTCTTATGAGTTTAACTTTTCCAAATTTGCTAAAGCTCCTTGTGAAAATAGCTTGCCTAATAAAGATTTCAGGATGGAACAACTTGCTTCTATTGATCTAGTCTATGACCTTGGACCTCTTTTTGATGACTGTAAGTACGCTTATTCTGATGATAAAGTTGTTTCCAGTGATAGCTATATTGTCAAATTTATTCAAAGTGCTACTGGAAGTTATTTTGAGAGAGGGAAACATGGTTTTATGCATCTCAATAATGTTAAGTTTCCCCGTTTTATATTGAAAGCTTTGAAGTTGCATTTGTTTTGTCTTCCTATGCTAGTGGCTTTTTGTTTCAACAATTCATTCTCTCATGATACTCTCATGCATAGGAAGTGGGTTAGACTCAAGTGTGTTGGTTATTTGCTTCTTGATGCTCTCTTTCACTTCAGATATATATATCCTAAGTGAGCATCCTTGAAAGTTTCAAGCCTAACATAAAGGCATTAAAGAAAAGTACTTGTTGGGAGATAACCCAAGAGTTTTGTCGAGTCTTGTAAGTTATTACCTCAGTAATAACCGCTCCTTATCCTTTTTTTTGTTTTTTGTGTCAAGTCCAACTACTTTTGTGAAGTAGAAGAGTTGTGAAAAGTGGCTGTCCTGGGACAGATTTTTGTGCTGTATTGTTAAAATTCGTGAGGTAGATCAGTACTTCGGATGGAGCTTCATTTTTTTGAGCTTGTTCTCCAGGTTGTTACCAAACTTTCATTAGTTATGCACTTTTTGATTTGAGCAACATAAGGTTCTCGGAAAATTCAATCTTTACCTGTTGGTCTGTTTTGACAGATTTCTTCCTTCATTTGCATTTGCCTCTTATAGAAGCTTTTGTGTTGATGGGTTTTCAGTTGAAGTGTGTACCAAAGGTTTATTGTTTTTGCTTACACTAATGTTGTCTTTGAATTTGTGCAAAGTTTTTGTATGAAGGAAATTTTAAGGAGAAAGAGAAAAGGAATTGCAGAGTTCGTCTTTGAATAGGTAAAAGTGGTGAAAACAGAAGGTTCGTGAAACTCCTATCTTTTTATAATTTTGATGTTTTTAGTACATAAGGGAAGTTATGAGAGGAAAATGAAGAGGAAATGGAGCCCGGGGTGGAAAAAACCCACCCCAGGCGTGGGCCCAGCCTGGCCGCGCCTGAGGGGGGTGTTCCCTCCTCGAACTCCGTCTTCGCCTCGTTTTCATGTCAGTACCTTCCTTATGCCTTGAAACTTCGTAATATATAACCCCCCCGGATCCCTCGAGGTTCGTGAATTGTGTTCTCGTCGTGTTTTTGTTTCAATTTGTTTTTGTCAGGAAATCTTCTCAAGTTTAGAGCACCATGGCCTCCACCAACGACAAAGGCAAGAAGCCCGAGGAAGAAGAACCTCAAGTCCCCAAGGAGGAGGAGATTTCAGTAGGGTATGAAGGAGACATGGAGGAGGACAAGCATCCGGACACCTGCGCTACCGTCGCAAGCATTGGTTTGGTGGCACGACCTACCAAGCTTAAGAGGACAACACGGATGTCTACAGGAGGGAAATCCCGACGTCATACTCTCTCTCCACGATCATGTCCTCCATGTAACAAGAGACCCTTCCATACACTTATACATAAATATCAATATCAACATGTGCTCAAAGGGAATTTGCCTTCGGTTTGGGATATGCGTCATTCTAACAATGCAGAGAAGGATCATGCTAAGGATGAAGAGTGGGGAAAGAATAACAAGAACTGGGAATCTCAGACTAACATGATCATGAGCCGTATAGAGCAAAACTCGGAGCTAATCCATACTCTTACTTTTGAGTTTGAGGAGTTGAGGAAACTTATTGAAGAGCTTATCAAGAGAACACCACCATCACCAAAGGAGTAATTCGTCATCAGGTTTGGCATCCCCTTTGCTTGTTCCAGGCTTGGGGGAGTGCCGCGGTATCACCACCTTTATCTTTCATCTTTTACCTTTTCAGCGGATTCTTATCTTTGGTAGAGAAGTTAACTTATAGTTTGGTTTGCATGTGGAAGTATCTCTCTTTTAGTTGTTTATCTATGTATCCCTTGGTGTGAGTGCCTTTATTGAATATTAATGAGAAGTCTCATCTTTTACTTTTTGCACTTCTTATTTTAGTTTGCAATCTCTATGGATATTGTTGATCGGTATTGGCATCACGTTGGGAGCATCAAGTAACTCTAAATTGGTTTTGGGAAACCGAGTTCTGGTCAGTAGCAACAATTTTTGAGGTTTGAAAGAAAAAGAGAAAGAAAAAAAGCTTACAGGTATTTGGTATAATTTGTTTTCTTTCTTGTTGGCTCATAAGCTTAGTATTCTTTATTTAAGATCTTTTGTGTCTTCAAGGAAGATTGCATGTTTGGATTTATTACTTGTATGTTTGCTTGTTTCTTTCAACTCTCTTGCTTGCTACCCAGCATTGCTAGCCAAAAACCTGTTTTGAGAAGGCATACTTCTCATGTTTTCAAATCCCTTTGAACCCAACTTTTGCCACTTGTGTACACCATATCTACCCAGTAGCGATTGCTATTCCAAGCAAATTCTCAAGCTTCATCTACCTCCCGAATTAAAAAGTATTTTGTTATGTGAAAACTAGTTAGTAAAGCTCTCACGAACTTGATGGCACACTTTATTTTCTTGCCCCTAATAGACTTGAACCATTGTGGACATCGAAGTTGTATATGCTTGCATCTATACGTTGGAATTAGCAGAATCGTGCTGTCATGAGTAACGTTTTCAACATAGCACTTGTACTCTGTACATCATTGATATCGTGCTCTTTTGTCTATGGATGTGAACGCTGTGAAATAAAAGGGGAACTTGTGAGTCCATGGAGTTTGTACTTTGTGTTAGAGAAACGCCTAGGCTACTAGCCTAAGCCGTGCCTAATCATGGTGGAAACTTGCAGCACCACCATAGTGAGCATTCTGTGAAGCATCCTCAATAAAAAACTATACACATAGTAAATAAAAAGATTGTTGAGATGCTCACTGTCTGCTTGCCTTGTCATTTTGGTTATGGGAAAGCTCCTGTACCATGTGCAAGGGGTACCCCGTTGGCGGTTCTCAATGATATGCAAGTACTTACAATGACAAGAACTTTCCCGGGCCCAAAGTTGATGTAGCATGAGGAGTGCCCCTCATATTCAAGGGACATGAGATTGCCAACTTATATTTCGTCAAGCATATACTCCATCTTTGTTCACTTTAACCTTAATCATCTCAAGATGCTTATGATAGGGGCAATGAGGGCTCAAAGCTAGTAAGTACCATAATCTTTTGGAAGCTCTTTATGACTTGTAATCCTTGCTTCCCTCTATGAAAGGACCTTTCTCCCACTTCCAAGTTGAGTTAGTAAACCTATTTCCTCTCTATCTCAAGCAAGCATTTGAGTTGTTGTGTTGCAAGCATTCATATGGTGATTTATTCAATCATGTTCTTTATCTTCCTTGTTTGCACAAAACTCTTATCTATTGAATATTACTTTGAAAGCCTTCACTTGTGAAAAACCTTTTTGAGCAAAGAGTGCTCTTGTTTTCAAACTTCTACAAAAAGCTCCTTGTGAAACTGTTTGCCAGGTGTTCTCTGACCAAGAATAAGTTTGCCAATTCCAATTATGATTTATTTTTATGCATCTCTATTGTGACTATTGTACTTGGTTGCAAGCCAAGTTATATAATGGTGAGTTGCCTTCTTCTATGAGTTGTGCAATGGTAAGTGTGATGCTTCTTGTTCATATTATTTTATCGACACTTCACTCCATAAACCTGTGGACATGTTTACTGAGCTCAGTTTTCGCTTGGGGACAAGCAAAGTCTAAGCCTGGGGGAGTTGATACGCCCAATTTGCATCACCTTTCTATACCATAGTCTACCTCTGTTCATTGATATTTATCTTATTATGAGGTATTACTTATGGCTTTTCATCTGTTTATGCATGTTGGATGATTCTTGGAGGATGGACTGCCGGAGTCTGGATTCTGATGGAAAAGAAGGCGTTTCAGTGCAATTTCGCGAAGATCAGAAAAATACGAGAAAAATATGGAAACATATTATTTTACCAGAATAATGAGGAAGCCAGAAGGAGGAGCGAAGATGCGTGGGGAAGGTGTGGCCCACCTGCCCGGCCTCCGACTCCGCCCCTTCGCCTATATATTCCCTATGGAACCCTAAGCCTCAGGGAGCGACCACAGATAGATTTTCGCCGCCTCTGGGGGCAGAAAACACCAAGAGAGAAAGATCTGTACGGCAGACAGATTTCTTGCGGTGACCCAGCATACCACTGCATGATGTAGTACACTATAGTCGTTGATATAACACCAATGAAACACCATTCACTAGTATTATATCCCTCAGAGTGGTACAACAGAAATACAATAGGTATAATACATGGCTAAAGGTTACAACTCACTCTTTACACAAGATCTAGAGAACACTCTAGGTTAAAGAGAGAAGAACTTCTTACAAAGAAGAATCAAGGATAACAATGCAACAACTATTATACTATTAGGACTAGTATTTATAACTACGGGGTTGGTATTGCTGCTGTTGCAATACACTATAGAAATAGGTTCTTTGGCTAGAGAGTATATTCCTATTTAATCAGTAACTTCGCCTTCTCTTGAGTTGATGTACATGTTGACTTTCCTGTCTTCATTGAAAAGCCTTTAACTTTGGATGATGATTCCTGGAGCATAACTTGATGTAGATGTTGTCTGTACTGGCTTCAGAATCTAGAAAGGGTTAAGAAGATACGTTGAGTATGAGCATACTCAGCAAGTTCACTAGAAAAGGAGTGTTTGATGCACTATATCTACAGCCACACACCGTAGGTCGTAGGCAATGCAAGTTTTTGTAAACATTTCTTCAAAGGTTAATTTTATTCTGAAAAGCTATGTCCATCAGCCTTTACGGGTTTACCAGAACTTTCATGGAGTTCCTTTCCTGCCGCGTCCGCAGCTCCTTCCCGGAACAGGGAGTAACATGTTACAATTCTTACAATCTACAGAGGTGCGTTACTTTACCCATGAGAGACCTTAGCCTTGTTGCATAACCAAGTCATGACCTTGTCCGTACTTCCTTGGTATGGGGCCTAGTCTAATATCCAAGCCAATCACTGCCCTCTCCGCGACCTCATATGTCTGCACCATCCTTCGGGGCCGGCTCACCTCCGTTAAGCCCCTTTCGGGCAGGATAAAACTTTGATGAGTTCCCAAAGACTCTATGACCTAGTGTTGCCCTGGCAAGTGCCATATTAAATGGTCCATCCACTAAACACCATCCATAGATAATCTAGACACCAAAAGTGTGGGGCGTAAGGGTGCCCACCCATATGTTGGATCCGCACAAGGAATCACAACGTCACATTAAGGTCGTCTTGCCTCCGTACGAGAGGAAAAGGATACATCTGACTTCTCCGTCCCATTCCAAATCTCATGGTTAACGCGTAATATACGCCGCAAGAATCACTGGCAACATTGGTTGTTAAGTCCTAGATAATATGTTCCTTTACCACCGGAACATTCATAGTAGGTTATTACCTCATGGTAAATAACCTATAATCACATTATTATGAAAATAGTGTTTTCTGACCTTTTTCAAATGCAGGTGATGATAACACTAGATTTGCAAAATAATTTACAGAAAATAATCAAAGGACATGAGCAAGTGTGAACTTGCCATTTGTGATTGCAAGATTATGCACTCACGGTCTTCAAGACAATATAAGATCCAATATCTGAAAGCAGCATCATTGGTCTGGTAAGGACTAATGTTTAAAGAAGCAGGATGCTTTTATGCATAGGTAATGTAATGCACTTTATAAACGCGAATCCCGGGATAACGTTGATCTAGGGTTTGGGAGCTGGAAATGGTTCATGTTAGAATGTGTTGTCCTTTTAGATAAGTTTTATACTTGTGCTTCTTATTAAGGCCTGTGAGTGTGTGTGAATAACACGTATTTATAATATCATACAACAATAAGATACACACATATGGAATGCTACTCAAGATTGCTTACACTATAATTGTTTATCTTCAAATTTTACTTTATAAGTAATGTCACTTATAAAGAGCTTAAGTGTTATCAATCCTAAGTTTATAAGTAAAGTATAAAGTAATGTGATTACGACTAATTGTTATCTATTGACTGAAGTGGCAAAAGGAATAACATTTGAAGAAAAGATTTCTTTTCTAAGGTCTAAACAATCTTTGTGGTTAATCAGATGTGGTCGATGTTGTTTGTTCTTGCTTGAATAGTTTGGACTTGAGATGCTTTACGACTTAATTATAAGAGACCAAAGTTAACTATAAAACACATAACAAAGTCTTTTGCATAGTATTTAAAGTATTATAGACTAAAGTTAACTTTAAAGACATAGATGGACTTAGAGTATATTGCTTATGTTATTTGTACCTTGTGTACTTTATAATGTTTCCTTAAAGTCACTTAAGAATGGTTATACTTTTACTTGGTGTAGTGATTTCTTGATTTTATAATGGAATAGTATCATTTATTTCCTTATAAAGGTGTGATTATAGTTTGTGGATAGTAAATAGTACTGGTGACTACTCATGAATTATCTTTGAATTCAGTCCATTATAAGATTGTGAGTGGAATAATGGTAAAAGGTTATATTTGATTAAAATATCATTTTTGAAGGTTTTATAATTGCTAAAGATCCTTTTTAGAAAATAGTCTACACTTATGGTTGAAAGATAATTCAATAAAATGGCATTTATAAGGTTTTGAACTATTATGATTTCATATTATTAATATTTGAGACTAATACTATTTATGAGACTTCCATTGACTTAACAAATTTTATTTACCCTTATCTTAATTATCAATTAAGGAAATAGGTTTGCATTTAAGTTGTTAAAGTGTTTTAAATTTTTATTTACCTTAAAAGTGGAATGTGATATTTTTAACATGTAAGTATTATTTTTTTGATTATTTGGTATATTACAATTATTTTTGTGATTTATAAATAATAAGATATGATTTTTATAAGGTTTATTACTTAATAACTACTTAATAAATAATAAATATTTAATTAAGTGAAATAATAATGTATGATTATAGTTTTAAATTATAGTTCTTATTTTTCTAAGAATTTTGGTATTTTATTCATATTTTTAACATTTATCAGTATTAAAATATGAATTATCAAAGTATTATTACTTATAAAATATTTATTATATAATAATGATTTAAGTAGCTAACATAACAATATTTGATAATATAACTAAGTTATAGATTTTATTTTTATGAAAAATTTCATATATTAAACATATTTTTCTGAATTATAAAACAAAAGTTATTGAATTTATAAGATTTCATGATTTTATTTTATTTCTGGAATATTTGAATTTGGGTTTATCTCATTTCTTTATTTCCTAAACAGAAAATAACCTTTTGTGCCAAGGCTAAGTCTACCCAAGGTCACTGACCAGTGGGCTAGTGGCCACATCATCAGCCACGCGTGCAAAGACTAGGTCAAACTGGTTGACTCGGTCAAGAGTGACACATGCAAGGCATTAGGATGACGTCAGTGCGGCCACCACCGCTAGTTGATGGTCGCCGACGATGATCTACGGCGCCCCAGCACACAAAACTAGTCTAATTTGAATCAGCGCGACGTGCTGAACCATATAGTGGCGGCGCTGCTCGAAAATAGTCATCGGAGCTACTGAACGACGACGACTGATGGTGGTATGCGGCGGTGCTACGGCTCGAGCAGGCTAGGAAGTGAGATAGGAAGAATAAAATGATGCTTGAGCATCAGTGGCTCACCCTGGTTTGCAGTGGTGGTGTCGGCGAGGACTGGTGTGGTCGGAGACGAGCTCTTCGTCGAGGATTCCGACGAACTGCCGCAAAGAGGAACGACAAAATTCGCCCTCACCAATGCTCCCCTTGATGCAAGACTCCACCCAGAGGATCTACGGAGCACGGGGCATCTCCATGGCTACTTGTAAGAGAGTGGGGAGGTGCGGCATGACGGCGAGGCGAGCTATGGTTTCAGCTCTGAGGAAGAAATCGAGAGAGAGAGAGAGAGCTTCAGAGGGGGAAATTGGGATGAGGACGAACAGGGACGTCGTCGTGGCGTTCTTATCCCCTCCTCTAAGAGCGGTGACACGCATCGCAGCGTGGCGGTCACTCAACGGGGGAGCTCCGGCCAGCGAGCTGCTTCCAGTAGGCGAGGAAGACGACGATGGAGATTTTGCGAAAAAACCCCTAGGACTTTCCTGATTCAATTCACAGTCCTTCTTTGGTCCCACCCGTCAGCCATAGAAGAGAACAAGCCAGGCTAGTTGCTGGGACGTTGCAAAGTGAGCGACAAGTTTGCTGTTGCTACTAGTGGGCGACATATAGAGAAGTGAGGAACTGGGCCGTGGGCTGGCACTGCTTGCTTTCTCTTTTCCTTTTCTCTTTTCTATTTTCTATTTTATTTTTAGATTTGTATTTTAACATTTGGTTTGAACTTTTCTAACAAAGTTTATCTGCTGAATACTTGCAACAACAATTGATATTAATTGAGATTCATTTTGTAAACCTTTATGATAAATATTTTCTTTATTTAATGATAGAATTTAATTCTAGTTAACTTATAGTTTGGAGGAAATTTTATATTATGATTCTATATCATTATTTGTTGTATGATATACAAAGGAAGAAATATGGTTAATATTACTCCCATAAATCTAGGGAATAATAAAGTATATATATTTTATTGTAACTAACATAAGAGTTAGGGTTTGAATTGTAATTGCTTACTTTAGAGTTTAGGGTTCTTAATATACTTATGTTACTTTGTTGACAAAGGTTTATGGCTAAGCATATTGTCTTTTTGTTTGTGATTTTTAATGATATCGCCTTTTAAAATAGAAAGTCATTAACTGGAATATCTTATGGAAAAGAATTGATAAATTAACTCCTAAGCACCTATGGTTATGATAATTGGAAATGACAGAGATGTGCTTAAGTGATTTTCTATAGGAAAATATTCCTATAAAGCATTTTGAAGATAAAATGATCTATCCAATAGATGAGCTGGATGTTAAGTTTGATCATAGATTTTGAGTTTAGTGTTTACCAAGAATTCCTATCACCCATAGTTAATAATTCTGGACTTCTGATTTAGGAATTCCTTTCCTAGATATACTACTTTTTTATATCCATCATCATGTGTTAACATGATGATCTTTGCTACTCAAGAATACTCTTATCCACCTTTAATACTTCCAAATCCATTTATAAATCCAATGAGCTTGTCACTAAAGCTTTTCCTAATCCTCTTATATTTATACTTAGTTATATCTACTACTCTACTGCTGATAACCTCTAATTTAACAAATATTTACTTTTAACTCCATTCATACTGTTCCTAAATCATCCATCACCAACATTTTCAGTAGATGTATTTATAATTAGATATACATCAAATCCTACTTCACCTTAAGTGTTTACTATTTTTCCTAGTGGAAAATGCTAACTTTCTAAACCAATGCTGCTCTATCATCATCCTAATCATACAATTTTATCTTTACTTGGCTCCAATATATCATATTAGAGTTCAATCAAGTTTTACCCACCAATGTTACTTATACAGGATATAAGCATTCAATCTTGGTGACTAAAGCATGATCATTATAATCCTTTGATCCTTTATGATTTAGGTTTTCAATTGGTCAATCAAAGTTTCATCAATACAACATTATAGTTGTATTGGAATTATCTTCTTTTTAACTCTATTAGACTAGAAGATATAATTCATTGAGTATACATACTTGATACCATAAGGTTACCCTTATTAACTATCTTTAATATTCATCCTTGTAATCTTTACCTCACATACTCTTCTATCATTTCAGGAGTAAGTTAACTCCATCAAGAATCCTATTGATTCAATTCTCTTCCAACACTCCCATCCTATAGATGACATTTAATTCTAGCATTACCACTTACCTCTTCTTACTCTTTATTTATAGGCCTTAAGTGAATGCTATGATATGGTCAAGAGTTAATAGATCCAGTATTAATAGGTTAAGAATTGGTGAATCAATGGTTGATTACTCAATATTGATGAACAACAAACATTAAGATAAAATTTAGTAGAGATGATACAGATTGATATGGAAGGAAAGATATGTGATGAATAATCTTGACTTGGTTTCTTTCCTACTCAATCTCACTAAAGAGTTAAAATTAGGTATTACAATGATACTCATAGTAGGAATAGATAATAATAAGATAGGTCAGGATCAGTTATTACATTCTTATTTCTTGAGTTGTAGTCTTAACTTGGTATTCATGAGTTGTTGTGATGAATATTATAATATGATCCCTTAAGGATCAGATATCAATCATTAAGCAATGCATTATTGTAAGATCCGTCCTTTGTAAAGGAAAAGGATCCCTGTATTTGCAATGCTAGTCCCTGGATCATTGCTAGCATCCACAGTTTAAGATGAAGTACACAGATACAAAGGTCATTTATTACATCCATTCCAGAGATAAAACATAGTCTTTTACAACTCAAGGCCACATGCCTAATACAAGAGTTTTGGAATAAGTAAATAAACATAAGTCTTCATCTTCATGTGCCACAGGCAAGCATGTTGAGTGTAGACTCATGACACCTAATCATCATCAGAGTAACCTGCAACATCACAAGTTACAGCCACAGTGGGTCAATACTTTGGAATAGTATTGGCAAGTGATACCTTAGTAAATTTTTAAGTGGACTATATTACTATATGCATTTTGGCTAAGTGTAGCTTGGCTTGCTTTGCTCAAAATAGGTTTTTCCTATTAGTTGAAATCACTAAGTTTTTCTTTGTCAAAAACTTTCCCAAGAAACCACCAATAGACATTGGGGTCCTTCACCCTTGTTCACCCACAAGTTTTACTTAGAAGTTGGAGTGATGAGATTCTTGTAGCTTCCATGTCTTGATGCTCAAGTTGTCCATTGCCATGGACTTGGCTAAGTACTTAGATTTTCCATCTGCAGAGGTTGTGCACTTTCCCCACCAGACTTGGTTTCCCAAGACAGGACCTTTCAGAAGCCTTTCCTTAGCCAAATGGACGCGCTCCAACCTATCATTCCCACTACCACCAACTGTCCAAAAGGCTAAGTTCTAGCAACCTATATGATCAAGGCAGAGCCCATATTGCCAAGTGGTTGCACTATAAGCTTCTCAACACTTGGCCTCCAAATCCCTTTGTGCCTGGGTGGCATACCACAAGTGTGATACACAGGGTAAACCATGTCCATGGGCCTTGTGTAACCACTCAACCAAAAAACACCATTCAAGTCCCATTCCACCCAGGAGGTTCATTGACTTAGTTGTTTTATTAAGAAAAACATAAGTCCAAAAGACTTAGAAATATTTTCATCATAGCATGTATATACTTTACCAACCCTTGTTTTCTACTAGCTAGGCTAAGCATGGCATAGTAACTTAACTTAGGAAATTTCCTAGCAATTCTACAATTCTACAATTACTTAGGATTTCCCAACATAGCATTTGGCAAAAACAACATGCAAGACTTAGCAAAATATTTCTAATGCTTTGTACAAAATAAAGGGATGGAAATATTCATGAAGTACCACTTGCCTTGATAATGGGGAGAGTAGCACTCTTCACAATCACAGTCACTAGCAAAATCTACACAAAAATTTGTAGCACAAATTACACATAATTCATATACAAACAAAAATATGAATGCATGCATGCAAGAAAATGCTAAGTGATGATTTTTGAAAACTCCACCAAGCAAGTGCATGGTACAGAAACATAACCAAGTCAAAAAGCTTGCTAACTAAACTTATTTAGCACTAAAAAAATTTACTAAACAAATTCTATACTCAAAATGGTCCTAAATATGTTTCTGCATAAAAAGTCACTTTAACAGAAACTTTTTGTTAAACACATTACAGATTCAGAAAGGGCTTGTCTCCCTGATTCCAACGGTATAAAATTTGCAAAAATCTAACGTGGGAATCAAAAGTTATAGCCATTTGAAATTTGGATCTAAATCTGATTTGAATTCTGTTTTTGATTTAAACTCTAGCCACGCGTCATGTTTATATTGGCGCGTACCGATTCGGCCGGATCGAGCTCTGCGGGCCGTAGGATCTAAGTAAGATCTGGCGGCTCAGATGCGCGCTTACCTCTTCGCTCACGTTCTAATCTCAGCCGCAGGATCTGCATCTAACGCTCCTAATCGTTCTGACCAAACACGAGCGGCGCTAGCAGCGGCGACTGGCGGCGGCGCATCTGACAGCGGCGGCGCTAGCGTTCTAGGTCGCGCGGGAGTGGGGAAAGTGGCTTACCAGAACCGCGGTGGCGTGCTGAAGCTCAACGTGGCGTTGGTTTGCGAAGGGGCGCGCTGGCACGGTCTCAGGGGCTCGTCAGAGTTGTGGCGGCGTCTGTTGCTTGCAGATGAGGTCACTGGCGAGGTTTGGCGTCGCCCTAGCACAAACCAGAGGGGTCAGGGGGTGCACAAGACGCAGGCGAACAATCTTGTATGAAAGAGGGGGCAAGGGGCGCTCGGGTTTTACCTTAATTGGTCGCCGGAGTCTATCGACGGCGCATGTGGTTTCGGTCGTGAACAAAAACGACGACCTGGGTCACGAGCAGGCAAAAGAAAGGTTTTAGCGTATGCACAAGATCAAGCTGGGCATCATCGTTTGAACCAGAGAGAGGGGGGCGGTCGAGGCTCACCGGAATCGGTCGCCGAAGTCGTCGGTACTGCGGGGCTTCGAGAGTAAATGCGCGCAGCCTGGTGGCGGAGTGAGCGAGGAGAGTGGGGGGAAATGCTCACGGTGCAGAGGTGTAGAGGGAGTGTCCCAACCTTTATTAACATAAGGTGGTGTCCCCTGTGTTTACAATGCTAGTCCCTGGATCAATAGCTAGCATCCACAGTTAAGATGTAATATCAAGAAACAAAGGTCATAATACAACTTTATAACCAGGAATAAAATAATTTATTACATCTTACATAGCTCATTTGGCTATTACATTACATTGCAGCAGAAATCTATAAGCATGGAGTCCTTCATCTTCAAAGTGCCACAGGCAGACATGTTGGTTGTAGACTTTGTAATCCTAATCAATCAAATTTCTCTAAAACAATCAAACCTGCAACACAACAAGTTACATCCACAAGGGTCAATACATTTGAATTGTATTGCAAGTGATACTATGGTAGTATAGTGGAGTCTATCATCTATATGCATTTGGCTAAGTGGAGTTGAGGCTTGCATTGCTCAAAATAGATTTTTTCCTTATCATTTTGAAAACACTAAGTTTTTGTTTTGACAAAATCTTTTCCAAAACAACTCTCAATCAAAGATTGAAGATTTCAAAAACCCTTGTTCAAACCACAAGATTTTAACTTAGAAATTTGAATGATGAGATTCTTGATTGCTTCCATGTCTTGATGCTCAAATTGTCCTTTACCAGGGACATGGCTAAGTACTTAGATTTTACACTCTGCAGAGGTGGTGCACTTTCCCCACAAGACTTGGTTTCCCAAGACAAGATCTTTCATAAGCCTTCCCTTAGACCAAAATGGACGCGTTCCAACCTATCAAACTCTACCACCCACTGTCCATATGGCTAAGTTCTTGCAACCTATATGATCATGGCAGAGCCCATAATGCCAAGTGGCTGCACTTGAAGCTTCTCAACATTTGACATCTCAAATCTCTTTGTTCCTGGGTGGCCATCCACAAGTGAGATACACAAGGTAAACCATAGACATGGGCCTTGTGAACCACTCAACCAAAATCCACCAAGCAAGTCCCATTCCACCCAGGTGATTCATTAACTTAGTTGTTTTATTAAACAAAACACAAGTCCTCAGACTTAGAATATTTTTCCATAGTGTGAATATATATTCCACCCATGTTTTCTATTAGCTAGGCTAAGCTTGATAGTAATAGGAATCTTAACTTAGGAAGATTTCCACTAAGGTTTAATCTACTAGGTTTTCCTATAGCAAGGTTTATACTTAGCAAAATTCCATGCAAGTTTTACTTAGCAAAATCACTAATGCATAGTGAAAGTAATGGGACAAAAGTATGAAGCATCACTTGCCTTTTTGGTAGAGTATAGGTTCACTCCTTGTCCTTGCAACAACCACACTCTTCAAGTCACTACAATCCAATCAAACAAGGCACAAACTCAATCTACCAATCAAGCAAAACATCACATAAAATGACAAAGTCAAAGTAATGCATGCAAGCATGCCAAGGATTGTTTTATTTGAAAAAGTGGTTCCTAATGGGTCTTAAACATTTGAAAACACCTAATGGTCATTTTGTAAAGTGGCAAAGTCATTTGCTAAAGGTTTCACCTCAAGAACCATTTTCAAAACAAAGTATCATTTTATGTGGTGTAGAAATATTTTTTACTAGGGCATTAATCTATAGGGTTCACCAAATAAGTTTTCAAACCATAAAACTTGGTGTTTGGGGTCAGAGAGTTTAAAACAAAACATTTTCCAAAGGTTTCCTTCCAAAACCATTTTTAATAAATAACCATATTTCTATTTGACTAGAAATGGTTTTAAATCAAAGAATCACTATTTTGTTTCACCAAATTCATTTTTGAATCCACAAAGTGTTTCCTAATGTTAGTATGTTCAAAATACACCAGTTGCCAAAGATTTTATCCCCAAAATCATTTTTGAACAATTTTTACATCCTTAACAAGCATACAAATGTTTCTGCAAAAACAACCATTTTTCCAGAAGTTTTTTACTAAACAAAAGGCATGGTTGGCTAGGGCTTGTCTTGCTGATTCCATTGATATAAAGTTTGTAAAATTTGTACATGTGGTTTAAAAGTTGTGCAATTTACAAAATTGGAAACCTAATAGATCAATTCTGTCTTTTAATTCAACTACAGGCCACGTGTCTCACTCTGATTTGACGAAAACGGTTCGCACGGATCACGCGCTGCAGGCCGTTGGATCTAACTGATATCGCACGGCTCAGTTTCTCTCTTACCCCTTCGCTCACTTTCTTTACTAGCCGCTGGATGCTGATCTAACGGCTCTCAGTGCCTCGACCAGAAGCTGGCGGCGCTCAACGGTGGCATGCGGCGGCGCGGCTCTGACGGTGACGCTGCCGGTGAACTAGGACGCGAGGGGAAGAGTGAAGTTGCTCACCAGGTTCGCAATGAAGCACTGTTTCTCGTTGTTGCTTTGGCTGGCCAAGGGGAGCACGGAGGTGACGACAATTGCTCGCCAGAGTCCCTGCTTCCGTCAGGCACGCTCGGTCGTTGTCAGGAACGAGGCTACAAGGCACGCCGGTGCAAAACAGAGGGAGCGTTAGACACGTACGGGGAAGGAGAGTATGCTAGTGTCAACTAGAGAGGAGGGGCGGTCAGGGATTACCAGAGGAGCTCATCGGAGTTGACCTAGCCGTCGGTGGCGCTCAGACAAAGACGGAGGCGAGGCTGTGGAGCATGCGTGGGCGAACGGAGGCCATGGGCAGGTGCGTGAGATGATGGGGATCAAGCTGGTGTGAGCTAGGAGGTAGGAGAGGGTCAGGGCTCGCCGGAATTTGACAGGGAACTCGTCGGTGGCAGTGAGGCTTCGAGCAAAAATTGTGGACACCCTGGGGCTCCGGTGGTGTGATGACTGGAAGGGAAGGGAGAGAGGAGGGAGGCGAGTTTACGAGCATCATCACTGGGTGGAATTAGTGCGTCATTTAGGCGAATTGAACACGAGCAATCGACGCTGGAAACGGCCGGAGTGAGGGGAAGAATTGGTCGCGCGGTTTGAAGACGACGCCAACGTGGCTGTGGGTCCTCTTTGTCAGTGAGAAAGGGAGTGAGGGGGAGGGGTCCACTTGTCATTGGTTCTACGGGTGCGGTTCTGTGTGAGAAAACGTTTCGGCAGAGGGGAGGGGGAAATGGGCTGCTGGGCTGGGATGGGCTTTAGCTGGGCTGGGTCGTTTCGCTCTATTTTTTTTTCTGTCTGAAACATTTTTCTTTTTCCAAATTAATTTCTACTTTGAATTTCAATCAACTATTCAAACATTCAAACAATTCAAACAATCACTAAACTTTGTATTGTGTTAGTTCTGTTTTAACCATACAAAACCAAAGTCCAATAATAAAATAATATTTTTATTTTTGAGTCCATTTATAATTAAATAAAATGGACACTAGTTAATAAATCAAATGGGTTTTAATTTATTTTAAAATTCCATTTGAAATCTAAATATTTTCAAAACCAAATCAGTATGTTTTATTTGAAAATAAAAGATACTTGGAAAACTTGTTTAAAATAAAATAACATTTTATTTTAGGGTCCAATAACAATTAAATGAATGGACCTTAGTTAATAATTCAAATAGGATTTGTTTTATTAAAATCTTTATTTGAAATCTAAAATAAAACCAAAACACTTCAGTAGGTTTTATTTGAGAATATAAAATACTTGGAAAACTTATTTAAAATAAATAAATAAGTTTTAGTGTTTATTAAAATGGGAAAAGCCTTTACTTAAATAAAATTGGATATTAAATTCTTATTATTTTATTTAAATAAACCTTTATTTTTATCAAATCAAAACATTTTATTTCAAAATATTGGCCAAGGTTTTAATTTGGCTTTATAAATAATCCTTATTTATAAATCTATCTTTTCCTTTGAAAACCAAATCTTTTTATTAAAAGATCCAAAATAGTAATTTTAAATATTTTGAGGTTTATTGTTTATTTAACTTTTTAAATCCCTTTAGGATTTTTTATTTCATCCAAATAGGTTTTGAAAGTTTCCAAATGAATTCAAAAAGTTTCTTCTCACCCTGAAAATCAACAAAGTTTTATTTTATTCATTTATTTTTCACATTACAAGATTTGGAAAATCTTGGGATGTGACAAGAGGGGATTAAATAGGCCCAGGCGCGACAGGAAACGCCTGCGGCATTAAGGCTAATTATGTCGCGCCATTACCGGCCTTGACAGCAGCGGCGACATGGTCGCGGGCGCGGTTTGGGGAAGACGAGGGCGACGTGGAGAGGGCCCGCTCGTTAGCGAAACGCGCGAAGAGGAGGTGGGGTCTGTTCGTCAGCGGCTGTCTGGGTGCGTTGGCGCGTGCGAAAGGGAGAGGAATGACCCGGGTGGGCTAATTGGGCCAGTTCTGTTGCTGGGCTGGAATCCTGGCGCCGGCCCTTTTCTAATTCTTTCTCCTTTTTCTTTTTCTGTTTCAATTTTCTGAATTGATTTTCAAATGAATTCAAGTTCCATTTGAATTCAAATCTTCTTGGGATTTTTGCAGTGAGCAGTAGTCTCAAATATAGGCATAAAATCATGTGGTTGCTTTGCAAAGGCTTGGTCAAGCTTGGAGAACAAAATATCAGAGACTTGGCACTTGGTTTGCAAAAAATTGAAAAAGGGGTTTTGAAACTATTCCCAATTTGTAAAACTTGGTCTAAAACCACACTCAATCCTTTCTATAAGGAAGGCAAACAAGCTAGGTTTACAAACATTCAAACTTTCAAATGGTGATGGCCATTTGATTTAAGTTGCTCACATAAAATCATAGCACTATGTGCTTCTGTTTTTTTGAAATGAGTTTGAATTTGATCTCAAATCTATATGCATGCATGAATGATATGCAAACTTTGAAATCATGATTTTAGGGATGTTACAAATCTAACCCCCTTAAGGTGAATCTCGCCCTCGAGATTCGGATTGGCTAGCAAATAGGTGAGGGTGGTCTTTCCGAAGATCATCTTCTCTTTCCCATGTTGCTTCCTCTTCGGAATGATGATTCCATTGTACTTTGCAAAACTTGATAGTCTTTGTCCTTGTGACTCTTTCTGCAGTCTCAAGAATCTTGATAGGTTTCTCCTCATATGTGAGGTCACTTTCTAGTTGAACCTCTTCCAAAGGTATAGTATCCTTCAAAGAAGTTTCTTCCATTTCTGGGTGACATTTCTTAAGCTCACTCACATGAAACACATTATGGACTGCTGATAGAGATGCTGGCAGTTCAATTTCATAAGCCACTTCTCCTTTGCGACTCAGAATCTTGAATGGCCCAACATATCTTGGTGCCAACTTTCCTTTGACTCCGAATCTTTTCACTCCACGGAGTGGTGATACTCTAAGATAGGCTCTATCACCAACTTCGTAGGTGACTTCTCTACGCTTAGGATCTGCGTAGCTTTTCTGTCGGGACTGTGCTATCTTCAACCTGTCCTTAACCAATTTGACTTTCTCTTCGGCTTCTTTGATAAGATCTGGCCCGAATAAACTTCTTTCTCCCACACCATTCCATAATAATGGGGTGGTACACTTTCTTCCATAGAGAAACTCAAACGGTGCCATCTCAATGCTGGCTTGATAGCTGTTGTTATAAGAAAATTCTGCGTAAGGCAGACTTTCATCCCAACTTGCTCCATAGTCTAGAGCACATGCCCTCAACATGTCCTCAAGAATTTGATTAGTCCTTTCTGTTTGTCCATCGGTTTGAGGATGAAAAGCAGTACTGAATTCCAACCTCGTTCCCAATGACTCATGTAGCTGTCTCCAAAAATGGGAAGTGAATTGGGTTCCCCTATCAGACACAATACTCTTAGGCACACCATGAAGACATACAATTCTACTCATGTAGATTTTGGCTAACTTGGCACTTGTATAGGTTGTCTTCACGGGTATAAAATGAGCCACTTTAGTTAGGCGATCCACTACTACCCATATGGAATCATATCCTGATCTGGTCCTTGGTAATCCGGTAATGAAATCCATACCAATTTTGTCCCATTTCCAATCAGGAATAGGTAGTGGTTGAAGCAAACCTGCTGGTTTCTGATGCTCCACTTTTACTCTACTACACACATCACACAAAGCAATATGTTCGGCGATGTCCCTCTTGAGATTGTTCCACCAAAATCTTTCTTTCATGTCCATGTACATTTTGGTGTTACCCGGGTGAATAGAATACGGAGAGTTGTGCGCTTCCTGCAAAATCAGTTTCCGTAACTCCGGATCTTGTGGAACACAGATACGTTTCCCATGCCATAAAGTACCCTGTTCGTCTTCATGGAAATTTTTAGCTCTCCCTTGGCCAATCTTTTCCTTAATCTCTTCAATTTCTTTATCAGTCTTTTCTGCTTCTCGAATCTTGTCCAACAAAGTGGGTTGGACATCTAAAGACATGAGATGTCCCTCTAGCACAATCTCCAATCTGAGTTCTTTGAATTGAGTACACAAATCATCTGGAAATTCTCCTTTGGTAAGGCCATTTACAAATACCTTACGACTTAGAGCATCTGCTACAACATTTGCTTTACCGGGGTGGTATTGCAAACTTAAGTCATAATCCTTGATAAGTTCTAACCATCTTCTTTGTCTCATATTGATTTCCTTTTGGGTGAAGATATACTTCAAACTTTTGTGGTCCGTGAACACTTCACAACGCTTTCCCAAAAGGTAATGCCTCCATGTTTTGAGTGCATGGACGACAGAGGCTAACTCCAAATCATGAGTAGGATAGTTTACTTCATGAGTTTTGAGTTGTCTCGAGGCATAGGCCACAACTTTACCGTCTTGCATAAGTACGACACCCAAACCTTGATGAGATGCATCACAATACACTTGGAAATCTTTTTCCAAGTCAGGCAGACATAGAACTGGTGCTGTCACAAGTCTCTTCTTCAATTCTTGAAAGCTGACTTCACAACCTTCACACCAAGCAAACTTCTTGTCTTTCTTTAATAATTCAGTCATGGGCTTAGCAACCTTTGAGAAATTCTCAATGAATCTTCTGTAGTAACCTGCTAAGCCAAGGAAACTACGAACCTCTTTCACGTTCTCAGGAGATTCCCATTCAGTCACAGCTAAAACCTTAGCAGGATCAACTGCTACCCCATCTTTTGTCATAACATGACCAAGAAATCCAACTTCTTCTAACCAGAACTCACACTTGCTGAATTTGGCATATAGTTTATGCTCTCTCAACTTCTCAAGTATCAAACGCAAATGTCCTTCATGTTCTTCTTTGCTCTTGGAGTAGACTAAGATGTCATCGATGAAAACGACAACAAACTTGTCAAGGAATTCCATGAACACCTTGTTCATCATATTCATGAAGTATGCTGGAGCATTGGTCAAGCCGAAAGGCATTACGGTATACTCATACAATCCATACCTTGTGGTGAATGCTGTTTTAGGTATGTCTTGCTCTCTTATCTTGAGTTGGAAATAGCCTGACCGGAGATCAATCTTTGAGAACACACATGCTCCTTCCAGCTGATCAAACAAGTCATTGATTCTAGGCAAAGGATATTTGTTCTTGATAGTTACCTCGTTGAGTGAACGATAATCTATGCATAACCTTTGGCTTCTATCCTTCTTCTCCACGAACAAAACTGGGGCTCCCCAAGATGAAGAACTTGGTTGAATAAATCCTTTCTGCAACTGTTCTCCTAGTTGCTTCTTGAGCTCTTTCAGTTCATCAACTGACATTTTGTATGGTCTCTTTGCTATTGGTCTAGAACCTGGTACCAAATCTATCAGAAATTCCACATCTCTATCTGGTGGCATTCCTGGCAATTCTTCCGGAAATACATCCGGATACTCACACACAATTGGCACACTGTCCATGCTAACCCCCTTAAGAGAATTAAGCTTACTTCCTTTGGATTCAAAGTTTGACTTGAATTTAATTCTTTTTCTTTCCGGGGTTGTGAGTGTAACAGTACGATTAGCACAATCTAGTACCCCTTCATACTTAGCCATCCAATCCATTCCCAATATTACGTCCAGTCCTTGGGAATCTAGGATTATCAGACTCACTGGGAACTTATGTTTTCCAAACTCTATTACTAGATCCCGGCATCCAAGACTTACTATCATTTCTCCTCCCGGAGAACTAACTTTTATTGGACACCCAATGTTTTCAGATGAAAACCCATTTCTATCAACAAATGCCTTTGATATGAATGAATGCGATGCACCAGTATCAAAGAGTACAAATGCTGGAATGGAATTGAGTCTGAACTTACCAGCAACAGCGTCAGGCTCCTCATAGACCTCCTCCACACTGATGTGGTTCACCTGTCCTTTCTGGAAAGGATTGGGCTTGACAGGTCCTTCAACTTTCTTTTCGGGGCACTCATTTGCATAGTGTCCCATCTTCTTGCATTTGAAGCATTCAACCCGACAGATGTCCCTTTTAGCAGGCTGACTTCCACTTCCACTACCATTTCCACTGTGGTGGCTCTTATGTCCACTCTTGTGGTTCTTGTACTTGTCATTGTCATGACTGCGGTGATGCTTGTTGTCATGACGGTTGTGGTTGTGGTGCTTGTTGAATTTCCCATGTTTTGGGGATCCTGAGCTTCCACTGTCATCATAGTGAGATCGTTTGTGAGACGATCCCGAGCTGTGCTTGTCGGAGTGTTTCCTCTTCCTACTCTCGACTTGCTTCATTTTGTTCTCCAATATAGCAGCCTTATCACAGAGCGACTGATAAGTGGGAACATATGCCACAGCCAGCTGTAGATTCAGCTCATCATTCAAGCCTTCCAGAAATTTTTCCTTTCTTTTGGCATCTGTGTCAACCTCATCCGGTGCATAACGCGCCAGATTGTTGAACTCTTCAATGTATTCAGCCAC
The DNA here is from genome assembly GCA_916181665.1 of Avena sativa. Lineage (NCBI taxonomy): Eukaryota > Viridiplantae > Streptophyta > Magnoliopsida > Poales > Poaceae > Avena > Avena sativa. The sequence continues at coordinate 354,342,179 of OV702296.1, forward strand.
GCTGCAGTGGCGCTGCTTCAGATTGTGGAACTCTTTCTTTTTCAGGCTCATCATTCCTGATGAGATATGAGCAGTGCGAAAGCCATCTTCAAAGATAGCCCAAGTCACCTCATCTATAGGAGTGGTGATTTGGAAGTTGTCCCACCATGTGGCGGCTGGCCCTTCCAGCAGATGTGCTGCAAATCTGACCTTTTCAGCGTCCGTGTAGCCCACGGTCACTAAGTCCTTGTTTACAGAACGTAGCCAATCATTGGCCACCATGGGGTCAGTCGTCCCCGAGAACTTAGCTGGCCTCAAACGCAGAAATCTGGTGAGCATATCAAAGCCCGCAGGGTTGTTGTTATTGTTGTTATTGGGGTTGTTGTTGTTGTTGTTGTTATTCTGGTTTTGGATGAATGTTGTCATCATCTACATGAGCTGTGTTTGAGCATTCATCATTTGCTGCATTTCTGGAGTGATGTTGTTGGGGTTGGGGTTTGCGCGACGGGGAGGCATCTGTGGTTTGTTCAAATAGAGATAAGAATGAGATACCCATAGATGTTTTATGCACATTACATCACATAAGCAAACACAGCATGTAACACAAAGATAAAAGTTCAACAACAAGATAACAAGTTCTCAAAGTAAAACACACAAGTGGCAAGCCATCCACATGTCGGATGGTCCAATAACAAGTTCACAAATAACAAGTACGATAATAAAAGATAAACGAGTAGTCAAGTCTACTCATCAGCATCAATCTCCTCCTCGACAAAGGTAAGACCTGCGTTCTCCATCGTGGTCTTGTTCTCCTCAATAGTAGTGGTCAAGGACTCGATCTTGGCCTTGAGAGCTGTAACACCCTCAGAATCGGCCCTATGCAAGTTTTAGCGAAACCCGCCAAACCCGCATAGAAACGATTCAAAGGTGCCCACCAGGCACTTTCGTGCGGGTGGAAAACGAAGTAATAACATTACACAACAGTCCTCGATGGGACCCACAGAACAGATATATATACAACAGCGACTCGATGAGTCTAGAATACAGATATAATATACAAAGATCCAAATCACCTTGAAAACGATAGAGCGTCCGACTACGGACAAGATGCAAATGGGGCTAAGAGCCCTGAAGAATAACCAATGGCGTCCATAACCCTGCCCAGGCCAAGCCGGAAGGGTAACCCTGCTAACGACGTCGATCTCAAACCTGCTAAACAAAGGGGTGCCGACAAAAGGGCAAAGGAAAAAGAGGAGCGTCAGTACTGAGGCCAGTACACGGCGAGGCTAGAATTCGGCGGTCCTCGCCTACATAGGTATGGTGGACTGAAGCGGCAGCGCAGCATGCACTAAACAACCTATAGAGACTCGATACAAATAGCGGCTATCAGAGAGGGATAAGAAAGACCTATTCGGAACCAACCTGATGCTACCACCAAACAAACCCATCCCGGTATTTTCCCCTCGAGACCAATCGAGGAAGTCGTACCAAGGAACTCACACAGTTGGCAGTTTTATTCATTCCGTTATAGTTGCGGCAATTACTAGTCAAATATAGATAGTCATCCGGATAAAATAAGCAGTGGACAGTTTTAATTAACCATTCCGTTGTAGTTGCGTCACTTACTAGTCAAATACAATTAGCATGAGATATCCCAAAACCCAGCAGTTGTTGGTACTTTTATTTAGCCATTCCGTTGCAGTGAAGCTGATTACTAGTCATATCGGATACAAGTCAATTTATAACAGTAAACTTTAGTTATAGTTGTCTATGATCGAGACCTGTGCTCCAAGTCGTCCATAACCGCGGACACGGCTTCTCGAAAAGATTTAACCCTCCAGGGGTGCACCAAAGTATCCACACGCACTTCGACCCTTTTTGCCAGATCAGTTAACATACACCCATCGGTATGTCGGCGGGGCCTAAGTCATGACGTTTCCCAGACCCAAAGCAAGCACGGGGGGCCACCCCACTAAGTCTACCCGCAACGAAGTCGGCCGGTCTCCGAGACGGACTCAGGGTTTGCGTCAGTGGCTGTAAACGACGGGGAACCCAAAACTGGGATTGTCGATACCGCGAAAACACTCCGCTTTCCTAAACAGTACAGGTGCTATCCATCGCACAATTTAAATAAAGCAGTAAAGCATGGCATAAGTACAGGATAGTAAATAAAACCTCAAACTAGTTGTGGCCCCCAGTACAATACTTGGAATCAGGTACTAAATCGATGGGGTGCCCACACATCCCACATGTGGTTAGCGCGCTCGATCTCGGAACAGGTGTCAAGAACTCGGGGTCCTACGGGACACCAGTGAGCGGTCGGAAACCAAATATTGTCTATCACCCACCGGTGCCTCTGCATTTACCTACTTTCAATTTTAGTTATTAAACAGTAATTAAAGCCATGCTCATCTCCAACATTAAACACACTGCAATTCTCCAACAACTGTGGTACTGGACGACTCGCAACAGCACTTGAGCAAGCGACTACGACGCGCAAGTCCAACTATCTACCAAACAACAGGTAACAGGATGTGTCCAAGGCAATATAAGGCTGCAAGGGATATCACGGGTACGAAAACTAGAGCATCGCAACACAGATAGCAATAGATCAACAGGAGGGAATAAATACTATAAAAGTAAGATAGGTAGAAAGGGGGAGATGCTCGCCTGAAAACATTGCCGAAGATTCATCCGAAGATCGGGTCGACACTCGCATCAACTCAACGGCCTTATCCGCGAAGAACCAAAACACTAGAAGAAACACCGGATGGACTATTTAATACTACGGCAAAAGATCGGGCATGATGCATGTATGATGTATGGCATGGCAAAGGTGCAATGCAATTCGGCAATATTAAGCGGAACCGAGGTTCCGACAATTAATTAAATGGTTCAAGTTATTTAACTACCCCGCAATTTAAATGTTGTTTGAACATGGCCAAATATAGCACCGGTTCGCTACACCAATTTAAATGAGGCCAATATAAGACTAGATTTGCCCGCATATGGGCCCCATATTTAATTATATGGTGAATCGGCATCAGGCCCCCAAACCTCCTGACAATATGCATGCGAATATGAAAAATCAATATGCAACAAGTTTATATTTCATTTTGTAAAATAGGGCTCGGGAAGGGAATCACATTAGGGTTCGGAAGATCTTGGTTCCGGGGGTTCGAGGTTTGGTCTCAGGGTTCAGGGTTTGACGGGATCGGTCTTCGAAGGTCGGAAACAAGATGAAGAGTTTGGCGTTCCGGGAAGAAGGACTTGGTGTGGCGTCGGGGCGCATCGGACTCGCCCGGGTCGGTGTCGATCTTGTCGGGCCCGCGTATCAGGTCGGTCTTGGCGTCTGGGATGAAGAACTTGGCGTTCTGCGTCGGTGTCCTTACCGTCCGGGTTCTCAAGCATCGCATCCGGGAAGAAGTACTTGTCGCACATGTGGTCTTCGGGTCCGACTCCGGGAAGGAGAACTTGGTGTTTCGAGGGGGATCTCGACGCTCCAGTATCTTGATGGTTGTTGAAGGGCTTGGTATCACGCATGACGCTTTTGACAAAACAACACACCGAAAGGCTAAAAGGTCTTAAGAAGAACACACATACGGCAACACCTTCACTTCACCTAGTCATGCCGAACTTGGTCACATGCGCCTTCACAAGTTCCAACAACACACAACTTATTGCATGAACAGGAACAACCCGAGGAGGACTCATGGCAGCAGGGCGAGCTTGTGTGAGGGCGTGGGGGACGACGGGGCGCGGCGACCAGCGACGCTCGAGGACGCGGCCACCGGGGCGAGGCGGGGTCACGCAGGAAGCGGGTGGCGACGACGGCGGCTGCTCTACAGAAGGCAGGGCTCAGGAGCGCTGGGCGAGCACGGTTCGCGGGCGCCGGAGGCGCTGGCGAGGGGAAGAGGCGAACGACGGCACGCGGCGTCACGCTGCCGGGGCGGGTAGCGGCGAGGCAGAGGCCCCCTCAGGTCGCGGAAGACGCCGGGCAGCAGGGCTCGACGGAGGGGCGTCGGGGAGGCCAGAGCGAGGAGAGGACGTCGGGGAGGAGGCGGAGGACGGGTCCGGTGGAGGGGCGGTGAGCTTGAGCGGCGGGGCGGGGAGGCCATGGCGGCAGGGCGAGCGGGGGCCCCTGGGCGACGATGGTGGAGGCGCGGGACCGGCGCCGGAGAGGAGGAGGACGGCGGGGCGACGGGGGCCGGGACAGCAGACGGAGGTGAGGACGGGGGCGATGCCAGGGGAGAGGTGAGGCCAGAGAGAGGGCTCGAGCGGCGGACGTGCGTGGGGAGATGGGGCCAGACGGGGGAGAGAGAGAGGGGTTGGTGGGGGAGGCTCGAGCGGGGGAGGTGGGATCTGGGGAGGTGGGTTCAGGGCAGGCGGGGTGGGTCCGCAGGTGGGGCTGAGCGGGGCAGGTGGGCAGGATCCCGAGGTGGGGCCTGTCGGGCGGGTGGCGTTGTGTGCGTGTGCTGGCGGGGTGGGGCCCAGGGAGAGTGGGGTCAGGCGGGTGAGATGGCTGCTGGGTGGAGGGAGAGAGGGTGGAGGGATGAGGTGGAGGGAGGGGATAGGATAGGGGAAGGGAGAGGATGTGAGGTGGCGGATGGTGATTGGAGGGAGTGATGTGGCTGGGAACTGGTTAGGTTAGGGTTAGGTATTTTTAGACTAGGTTTTTTTCTTTTGGGCCGGGTAGTAGGTAGTCTGGCCGGTTGGGCTTTTGTCTTGGCCGGTTTGACTGCCTCCCCGACAAAAATAGTTTTTATTATTAGTTTTTTCAATGTACAAGATTTATAAATAGTTTTTAGTCAAAACAAAGATCCGGACAAACCGACTTGATACTTTGAGATAAGAAGGGCTAGTGGAAAACAAAATAGGCTTTTTAGAAATAGTTTTAGACAGACATATGCATGATGACATGAGCATGGGGTCCTGATGATGCAATGCACAAAAACAACACGATTTTCTAGTAGTGGTTTTGCGGGATGCCACAATTCGACACCACTAACAATGGATCTCGCCCTCGAGATCCGCCTCATGGTACCGGGAAGAAGGGCGGCGATCTGAATCTTCTCGCCTCGTGTAGATCTTCGCGACACCACTAACAAGAGGTCGTTGTCCGTGATCGTCGAGAGAACACTCCGGTAACAAAAGGGCGAAGGTAGAGGTATCCACAATAAAGCCACCTCTAACTTCGATAGAAGGAGAGAAAAGATGCGGCCTATCCCACTTCAATGTACAAGAGCGAATAGAGTGAGTAGTCGGCATGGGGGCCAATCCATCACGCACCCGAACTATTACTCTGCACAATCAGTAGAAAAGCGTGCAACCATTCTCGGAATCAGACTGAAGATCTTGACAATCGAGGTCCAGAAACAAAGGAGTGATGCAGACTCTGCATCGGATCTGGCGTAGATGATGTCGTCGCGTCAGAAAACACCGGAAGGCACGAGAAGGAACAAAGAGAAGTCCACCAGACGAAGGATTCCTCGGATAGCATGAAGACCAGATGTAGCAACACCGTTACCAAGGAGGAAGCGAAACCCTACAGGTACGACGGAACCCAACCACGAGAATCCTGGACTTGAAGAAGGAAAGAGAACAGATCCAAAACACGCAAAGGTGAGAGGAGAGCAGCAGAGGGGTAAGGAGTAAAATCAGACCTAATCAGAACTATCCAACCGATTTTGCAAAAATAGTTTTGACACTCTACTTCGGCCGTTAGCTAGGTTATCCTACAGGCTGGACTTGTGGGGTATCGCAACTGCTGAGCTCTGATACCAATTGTAACACCCTCAGAATCGGCCCTATGCAAGTTTTAGCGAAACCCGCCAAACCCGCATAGAAACGATTCAAAGGTGCCCACCAGGCACTTTCGTGCGGGTGGAAAACGAAGTAATAACATTACACAACAGTCCTCGATGGGACCCACAGAACAGATATATATACAACAGCGACTCGATGAGTCTAGAATACAGATATAATATACAAAGATCCAAATCACCTTGAAAACGATAGAGCGTCCGACTACGGACAAGATGCAAATGGGGCTAAGAGCCCTGAAGAATAACCAATGGCGTCCATAACCCTGCCCAGGCCAAGCCGGAAGGGTAACCCTGCTAACGACGTCGATCTCAAACCTGCTAAACAAAGGGGTGTCGATAAAAGGGCAAAGGAAAAAGAGGAGCGTCAGTACTGAGGCCAGTACACGGCGAGGCTAGAATTCGGCGGTCCTCGCCTACATAGGTATGGTGGACTGAAGCGGCAGCGCAGCATGCACTAAACAACCTATAGAGACTCGATACAAATAGCGGCTATCAGAGAGGGATAAGAAAGACCTATTCGGAACCAACCTGATGCTACCACCAAACAAACCCATCCCGGTATTTTCCCCTCGAGACCAATCGAGGAAGTCGTACCAAGGAACTCACACAGTTGGCAGTTTTATTCATTCCGTTATAGTTGCGGCAATTACTAGTCAAATATAGATAGTCATCCGGATAAAATAAGCAGTGGACAGTTTTAATTAACCATTCCGTTGTAGTTGCGTCACTTACTAGTCAAATACAATTAGCATGAGATATCCCAAAACCCAGCAGTTGTTGGTACTTTTATTTAGCCATTCCGTTGCAGTGAAGCTGATTACTAGTCATATCAGATACAAGTCAATTTATAACAGTAAACTTTAGTTATAGTTGTCTATGATCGAGACCTGTGCTCCAAGTCGTCCATAACCGCGGACACGGCTTCTCGAAAAGATTTAACCCTGCAGGGGTGCACCAAAGTATCCACACGCACTTCGACCCTTTTTGCCAGATCAGTTAACATACACCCATCGGTATGTCGGCGGGGCCTAAGTCATGACGTTTCCCAGACCCAAAGCAAGCACGGGGGGCCACCCCACTAAGTCTACCCGCAACGAAGTCGGCCGGTCTCCGAGACGGACTCAGGGTTTGCGTTAGTGGCTGTAAACGACGGGGAACCCAAAACTGGGATTGTCGATACCGCGAAAACACTCCGCTTTCCTAAATAGTACAGGTGCTATCCATCGCACAATTTAAATAAAGCAGTAAAGCATGGCATAAGTACAGGATAGTAAATAAAACCTCAAACTAGTTGTGGCCCCCAGTACAATACTTGGAATCAGGTACTAAATCGATGGGGTGCCCACACATCCCACATGTGGTTAGCGCGCTCGATCTCGGAACATGTGTCAAGAACTCGGGGTCCTACGGGACACCAGTGAGCGGTCGGAAACCAAATATTGTCTATCACCCACCGGTGCCTCTGCATTTACCTACTTTCAATTTTAGTTATTAAACAGTAATTAAAGCCATGCTCATCTCCAACATTAAACACACTGCAATTCTCCAACAACTGTGGTACTGGACGACTCGCAACAGCACTTGAGCAAGCGACTACGACGCGCAAGTCCAACTATCTACCAAACAACAGGTAACAGGATGTGTCCAAGGCAATATAAGGCTGCAAGGGATATCACGGGTACGAAAACTAGAGCATCGCAACACAGATAGCAATAGATCAACAGGAGGGAATAAATACTATAAAAGTAAGATAGGTAGAAAGGGGGAGATGCTCGCCTGAAAACATTGCCGAAGATTCATCCGAAGATCGGGTCGACACTCGCATCAACTCAACGGCCTTATCCGCGAAGAACCAAAACACTAGAAGAAACACCGGATGGACTATTTAATACTACGGCAAAAGATCGGGCATGATGCATGTATGATGTATGGCATGGCAAAGGTGCAATGCAATTCGGCAATATTAAGCGGAACCGAGGTTCCGACAATTAATTAAATGGTTCAAGTTATTTAACTACCCCGCAATTTAAATGTTGTTTGAACATGGCCAAATATAGCACCGGTTCGCTACACCAATTTAAATGAGGCCAATATAAGACTAGATTTGCCCGCATATGGGCCCCATATTTAATTATATGGTGAATCGGCATAAGGCCCCCAAACCTCCTGACAATATGCATGCGAATATGACAAATCAATATGCAACAAGTTTATATTTCATTTTGTAAAATAGGGCTCGGGAAGGGAATCACATTAGGGTTCGGAAGATCTTGGTTCCGGGGGTTCGAGGTTCGGTCTCAGGGTTCAGGGTTCGACGGGATCGGTCTTCGAAGGTCGGAAACAAGATGAAGAGCTTGGCGTTCCGGGAAGAAGGACTTGGTGTGGCGTCGGGCGCATCGGACTCGCCCGGTTCGGTGTCGATCTTGTCGGGCCCGCGTATCAGGTCGGTCTTGGCGTCTGGGATGAAGAACTTGGCGTTCTGCGTCGGTTTCCTTACCGTCCGGGTTCTCAAGCATCGCATCCGGGAAGAAGTACTTGTCGCACATGTGGTCTTCGGGTCCGACTCCGGGAAGGAGAACTTGGTGTTTCGAGGGGGATCTCGATGCTCCACTATCTTGATGGTTGTTGAAGGGCTTGGTATCACGCATGACGCTTTTGACAAAACAACACACCGAAAGGCTAAAAGGTCTTGAGTAGAACACACATACGGCAACACCTTCACTTCACCTAGTCATGCCGAACTTGGTCACACGCGCCTTCACAAGTTCCAACAACACACAACTTATTGCATGAACAGGAACAACCCGAGGAGGACTCATGGCAGCAGGGCGAGCTTGCGTGAGGGCGTGGGGGACGACGGGGCGCGGCGACCAGCGACGCTCGAGGACGCGGCCACCGGGGCGAGGTGGGGTCACGCAGGAAGCGGGTGGCGACGACGGCGGCTGCTCTGCAGAAGGCGGGGCTCAGGAGCGCGGGGCGAGCACGGTTCGCGGGCGCCGGAGGCGCTGGCGAGGGGAAGAGGCGAACGACGGCGCGCGGCATCACGCTGCCGGGGCGGGTAGCGGCGAGGCAGAGGCCCCCTCAGGTCGCGGAAGACGCCGGGCAGCAGGGCTCGACGGAGGGGCGCCGGGGAGGCCAGAGCGAGGAGAGGACGTCGGGGAGGAGGCGGAGGACGGGTCCGGTGGAGGGGCGGTGAGCTTGAGCGGCGGGGCGGGGAGGCCGTGGCGGCAGGGCGAGCGGGGGCCCCTGGGCGACGATGGCGGAGGCGCGGGACCGGCGCCGGAGAGGAGGAGGACGGCGGGGTGACGGGGGCCGGGACAGCGGACGGAGGTGAGGACGGGGGCGATGCCAGGGGAGAGGTGAGGCCAGAGAGAGGGCTCGAGCGGCGGACGTGCGTGGGGAGATGGGGCCAGACGGGGGAGAGAGAGAGGGGTTGGTGGGGGAGGCTCGAGCGGGGGAGGTGGGATCTGGGGAGGTGGGTTCAGGGCAGGCGGGGTGGGTCCGCAGGTGGGGCTGAGCGGGGCAGGTGGGCAGGATCCCGAGGCGGGGCCTGTCGGGCGGGTGGCGTTGTGTGCGTGTGCTGGCGGGGTGGGGCCCAGGGAGAGTGGGGTCAGGCGGGTGAGATGGCTGCTGGGTGGAGGGAGAGAGGGTGGAGGGATGAGGTGGAGGGAGGGGATAGGATAGGGGAAGGGAGAGGATGTGAGGTGGCGGATGGTGATTGGAGGGAGTGATGTGGCTGGGGACTGGTTAGGTTAGGGTTAGGTATTTTTAGACTAGGGTTTTTTCTTTTGGGCCGGGTAGTAGGTAGTCTGGCCGGTTGGGCTTTTGGCTTGGCCGGTTTGACTGCCTCCCCGACAAAAATAGTTTTTATTATTATTTTTTTCAATGTACAAGATTTATAAATAGTTTTTAGTCAAAACAAAGATCCGGACAAACCGACTTGATACTTTGAGATAAGAAGGGCTAGTGGAAAACAAAATAGGCTTTTTAGAAATAGTTTTAGACAGACATATGCATGATGACATGAGCATGGGGTCCTGATGATGCAATGCACAAAAACAACGCGATTTTCTAGTAGTGGTTTTGCGGGATGCCACAATTCGACACCACTAACAATGGATCTCGCCCTCGAGATCCGCCTCATGGTACCGGGAAGAAGGGCGGCGATCTGAATCTTCTCGCCTCGTGTAGATCTTCGCGACACCACTAACAAGAGTTCGTTGTCCGTGATCGTCGAGAGAACACTCCGGTAACAAAAGGGCAAAGGTAGAGGTATCCACAATAAAGCCACCTCTAACTTCGATAGAAGGAGAGAAAAGATGCGGCCTATCCCACTTCAATGTACAAGAGCGAATAGAGTGAGTAGTCGGCATGGGGGCCAATCCATCACGCACCCGAACTATTACTCTGCACAATCAGTAGAAAAGCGTGCAACCATTCTCGGAATCAGACTGAAGATCTTGACAATCGAGGTCCAGAAACAAAGGAGTGATGCAGACTCTGCATCGGATCTGGCGTAGATGATGTCGTCGCGTCGGAAAACACCGGAAGGCATGAGAAGGAACAAAGAGAAGTCCACCAGACGAAGGATTCCTCGGATAGCATGAAGACCAGATGTAGCAACACCGTTACCAAGGAGGAAGCGAAACCCTACAGGTACGACGGAACCCAACCACGAGAATCCTGGACTTGAAGAAGGAAAGAGAACAGATCCAAAACACGCAAAGGTGAGAGGAGAGCAGCAGAGGGGTAAGGAGTAAAATCAGACCTAATCAGAACTATCCAACCGATTTTGCAAAAATAGTTTTGACACTCTACTTCGGCCGTTAGCTAGGTTATCCTACAGGCTGGACTTGTGGGGTATCGCAACTGCTGAGCTCTGATACCACTTGTAACACCCTCAGAATCGGCCCTATGCAAGTTTTAGCGAAACCCGCCAAACCCGCCAAACCCGCATAGAAACGATTCAAAGGTGCCCACCAGGCACTTTCGTGCGGGTGGAAAACGAAGTAATAACATTACACAACAGTCCTCGATGGGACCCACAGAACAGATATATATACAACAGCGACTCGATGAGTCTAGAATACAGATATAATATACAAAGATCCAAATCACCTTGAAAACGATAGAGCGTCCGACTACGGACAAGATGCAAATGGGGCTAAGAGCCCTGAAGAATAACCAATGGCGTCCATAACCCTGCCCAGGCCAAGCCGGAAGGGTAACCCTGCTAACGACGTCGATCTCAAACCTGCTAAACAAAGGGGTGCCGAAAAAAGGGCAAAGGAAAAAGAGGAGCGTCAGTACTGAGGCCAGTACACGGCGAGGCTAGAATTCGGCGGTCCTCGCCTACATAGGTATGGTGGACTGAAGCGGCAGCGCAGCATGCACTAAACAACCTATAGAGACTCGATACAAATAGCGGCTATCAGAGAGGGATAAGAAAGACCTATTCGGAACCAACCTGATGCTACCACCAAACAAACCCATCCCGGTATTTTCCCCTCGAGACCAATCGAGGAAGTCGTACCAAGGAACTCACACAGTTGGCAGTTTTATTCATTCCGTTATAGTTGCGGCAATTACTAGTCAAATATAGATAGTCATCCGGATAAAATAAGCAGTGGACAGTTTTAATTAACCATTCCGTTGTAGTTGCGTCACTTACTAGTCAAATACAATTAGCATGAGATATCCCAAAACCCAGCAGTTGTTGGTACTTTTCTTTAGCCATTCCGTTGCAGTGAAGCTGATTACTAGTCATATCGGATACAAGTCAATTTATAACAGTAAACTTTAGTTATAGTTGTCTGTGATCGAGACCTGTGCTCCAAGTCGTCCATAACCGCGGACACGGCTTCTCGAAAAGATTTAACCCTGCAGGGGTGCACCAAAGTATCCACACGCACTTCGACCCTTTTTGCCAGATCAGTTAACATACACCCATCGGTATGTCGGCGGGGCCTAAGTCATGACGTTTCCCAGACCCAAAGCAAGCACGGGGGCCACCCCACTAAGTCTACCCGCAACAAAGTCGGCCGGTCTCCGAGACGGACTCAGGGTTTGCGTCAGTGGCTGTAAACGACGGGGAACCCAAAACTGGGATTGTCGATACCGCGAAAACACTCCGCTTTCCTAAACAGTACAGGTGCTATCCATCGCACAATTTAAATAAAGCAGTAAAGCATGGCATAAGTACAGGATAGTAAATAAAACCTCAAACTAGTTGTGGCCCCCAGTACAATACTTGGAATCAGGTACTAAATCGATGGGGTGCCCACACATCCCACATGTGGTTAGCGCGCTCGATCTCGGAACAGGTGTCAAGAACTCGGGGTCCTACGAGACACCAGTGAGCGGTCGGAAACCAAATATTGTCTATCACCCACCGGTGCCTCTGCATTTACCTACTTTCAATTTTAGTTATTAAACAGTAATTAAAGCCATGCTCATCTCCAACATTAAACACACTGCAATTCTCCAACAACTGTGGTACTGGACGACTCGCAACAACACTTGAGCAAGCGACTACGACGCGCAAGTCCAACTATCTACCAAACAACAGGTAACAGGATGTGTCCAAGGCAATATAAGGCTGCAAGGGATATCACGGGTACGAAAACTAGAGCATCGCAACACAGATAGCAATAGATCAACAGAAGGGAATAAATACTATAAAAGTAAGATAGGTAGAAAGGGGGAGATGCTCGCCTGAAAACATTGCCGAAGATTCATCCGAAGATCGGGTCGACACTCACATCAACTCAACGGCCTTATCCGCGAAGAACCAAAACACTAGAAGAAACACCGGATGGACTATTTAATACTACGGCAAAAGATCGGGCATGATGCATGTATGATGTATGGCATGGCAAAGGTGCAATGCAATTCGGCAATATTAAGCGGAACCGAGGTTCCGACAATCAATTAAATGGTTCAAGTTATTTAACTACCCCGCAATTTAAATGTTGTTTGAACATGGCCAAATATAGCACCGGTTCGCTACACCAATTTAAATGAGGCCAATATAAGACTAGATTTGCCCGCATATGGGCCCCATATTTAATTATATGGTGAATCGGCATAAGGCCCCCAAACCTCCTGACAATATGCATGCGAATATGACAAATCAATATGCAACAAGTTTATATTTCATTTTGTAAAATAGGGCTCGGGAAGGGAATCACATTAGGGTTCGGAAGATCTTGGTTCCGGGGGTTCGAGGTTCGGTCTCAGGGTTCAGGGTTCGATGGGATCGGTCTTCGAAGGTCGGAAACAAGATGAAGAGCTTGGCGTTCCGGGAAGAAGGACTTGGTGTGGCGTCGGGGCGCATCGGACTCGCCCGGGTCGGTGTCGATCTTGTCGGGCCCACGTATCAGGTCGGTCTTGGCGTCTGGGATGAAGAACTTGGCGTTCTGCGTCGGTGTCCTTACCGTCCGGGTTCTCAAGCATCGCATCCGGGAAGAAGTACTTGTCGCACATGTGGTCTTCGGGTCCGACTCCGGGAAGGAGAACTTGGTGTTTCGAGGGGGATCTCGACGCTCCACTGTCTTGATGGTTGTTGAAGGGCTTGGTATCACGCATGACGCTTTTGACAAAACAACACACCGAAAGGCTAAAAGGTCTTGAGTAGAACACACATACGGCAACACCTTCACTTCACCTAGTCATGCCGAACTTGGTCACACGCGCCTTCACAAGTTCCAACAACACACAACTTATTGCATGAACAGGAACAACCCGAGGAGGACTCATGGCAGCAGGGCGAGCTTGCGTGAGGGCGTGGGGGACGACGGGGCGCGGCGACCAGCGACGCTCGAGGACGCGGCCACCGGGGCGAGGTGGGGTCACGCAGGAAGCGGGTGGCGACGACGGCGGCTGCTCTGTAGAAGGCGGGGCTCAGGAGCGCGGGGCGAGCATGGTTCGCGGGCGCCGGAGGTGCTGGCGAGGGGAAGAGGCGAACGACGGCGCGCGGCATCACGCTGCCGGGGCGGGTAGCGGCGAGGCAGAGGCCCCCTCAGGTCGCGGAAGACGCCGGGCAGCAGGGCTCGACGGAGGGGCGCCGGGGAGGCCAGAGCGAGGAGAGGACGTCGGGGAGGAGGCGGAGGACGGGTCCGGTGGAGGGGCGGTGAGCTTGAGCGGCGGGGCGGGAAGGCCGTGGCGGCAGGGCGAGCGGGGGCCCCTGGGCGACGATGGCGGAGGCGCGGGACCGGCGCCGGAGAGGAGGAGGACGGCGGGGTGACGGGGGCCGGGACAGCGGACGGAGGTGAGGACGGGGGCGATGCCAGGGGAGAGGTGAGGCCAGAGAGAGGGCTCGAGCGGCGGACGTGCGTGGGGAGATGGGGCCAGACGGGGGAGAGAGAGAGGGGTTGGTGGGGGAGGCTCGAGCGGGGGAGGTGGGATCTGGGGAGGTGGGTTCAGGGCAGGCGGGGTGGGTCCGCAGGTGGGGCTGAGCGGGGCAGGTGGGCAGGATCCCGAGGCGGGGCCTGTCGGGCGGGTGGCGTTGTGTGCGTGTGCTGGCGGGGTGGGGCCCAGGGAGAGTGGGGTCAGGCGGGTGAGATGGCTGCTGGGTGGAGGGAGAGAGGGTGGAGGGATGAGGTGGAGGGAGGGGATAGGATAGGGGAAGGGAGAGGATGTGAGGTGGCGGATGGTGATTGGAGGGAGTGATGTGGCTGGGGACTGGTTAGGTTAGGGTTAGGTATTTTTAGACTAGGGTTTTTTCTTTTGGGCCGGGTAGTAGGTAGTCTGGCCGGTTGGGCTTTTGGCTTGGCCGGTTTGACTGCCTCCCCGACAAAAATAGTTTTTATTATTATTTTTTTCAATGTACAAGATTTATAAATAGTTTTTAGTCAAAACAAAGATCCGGACAAACCGACTTGATACTTTGAGATAAGAAGGGCTAGTGGAAAACAAAATAGGCTTTTTAGAAATAGTTTTAGACAGACATATGCATGATGACATGAGCATGGGGTCCTGATGATGCAATGCACAAAAACAACGCGATTTTCTAGTAGTGGTTTTGCGGGATGCCACAATTCGACACCACTAACAATGGATCTCGCCCTCGAGATCCGCCTCATGGTACCGGGAAGAAGGGCGGCGATCTGAATCTTCTCGCCTCGTGTAGATCTTCGCGACACCACTAACAAGAGTTCGTTGTCCGTGATCGTCGAGAGAACACTCCGGTAACAAAAGGGCAAAGGTAGAGGTATCCACAATAAAGCCACCTCTAACTTCGATAGAAGGAGAGAAAAGATGCGGCCTATCCCACTTCAATGTACAAGAGCGAATAGAGTGAGTAGTCGGCATGGGGGCCAATCCATCACGCACCCGAACTATTACTCTGCACAATCAGTAGAAAAGCGTGCAACCATTCTCGGAATCAGACTGAAGATCTTGACAATCGAGGTCCAGAAACAAAGGAGTGATGCAGACTCTGCATCGGATCTGGCGTAGATGATGTCGTCGCGTCGGAAAACACCGGAAGGCATGAGAAGGAACAAAGAGAAGTCCACCAGACGAAGGATTCCTCGGATAGCATGAAGACCAGATGTAGCAACACCGTTACCAAGGAGGAAGCGAAACCCTACAGGTACGACGGAACCCAACCACGAGAATCCTGGACTTGAAGAAGGAAAGAGAACAGATCCAAAACACGCAAAGGTGAGAGGAGAGCAGCAGAGGGGTAAGGAGTAAAATCAGACCTAATCAGAACTATCCAACCGATTTTGCAAAAATAGTTTTGACACTCTACTTCGGCCGTTAGCTAGGTTATCCTACAGGCTGGACTTGTGGGGTATCGCAACTGCTGAGCTCTGATACCACTTGTAACACCCTCAGAATCGGCCCTATGCAAGTTTTAGCGAAACCCGCCAAACCCGCATAGAAACGATTCAAAGGTGCCCACCAGGCACTTTCGTGCGGGTGGAAAACGAAGTAATAACATTACACAACAGTCCTCGATGGGACCCACAGAACAGATATATATACAACAGCGACTCGATGAGTCTAGAATACAGATATAATATACAAAGATCCAAATCACCTTGAAAACGATAGAGCGTCCGACTACGGACAAGATGCAAATGGGGCTAAGAGCCCTGAAGAATAACCAATGGCGTCCATAACCCTGCCCAGGCCAAGCCGGAAGGGTAACCCTGCTAACGACGTCGATCTCAAACCTGCTAAACAAAGGGGTGCCGACAAAAGGGCAAAGGAAAAAGAGGAGCGTCAGTACTGAGGCCAGTACACGGCGAGGCTAGAATTCGGCGGTCCTCGCCTACATAGGTATGGTGGACTGAAGCGGCAGCGCAGCATGCACTAAACAACCTATAGAGACTCGATACAAATAGCGGCTATCAGAGAGGGATAAGAAAGACCTATTCGGAACCAACCTGATGCTACCACCAAACAAACCCATCCCGGTATTTTCCCCTCGAGACCAATCGAGGAAGTCGTACCAAGGAACTCACACAGTTGGCAGTTTTATTCATTCCGTTATAGTTGCGGCAATTACTAGTCAAATATAGATAGTCATCCGGATAAAATAAGCAGTGGACAGTTTTAATTAACCATTCCGTTGTAGTTGCGTCACTTACTAGTCAAATACAATTAGCATGAGATATCCCAAAACCCAGCAGTTGTTGGTACTTTTCTTTAGCCATTCCGTTGCAGTGAAGCTGATTACTAGTCATATCGGATACAAGTCAATTTATAACAGTAAACTTTAGTTATAGTTGTCTGTGATCGAGACCTGTGCTCCAAGTCGTCCATAACCGCGGACACGGCTTCTCGAAAAGATTTAACCCTGCAGGGGTGCACCAAAGTATCCACACGCACTTCGACTCTTTTTGCCAGATCAGTTAACATACACCCATCGGTATGTCGGCGGGGCCTAAGTCATGACGTTTCCCAGACCCAAAGCAAGCACGGGGGGCCACCCCACTAGGTCTACCCGCAACGAAGTCGGCCGGTCTCCGAGACGGACTCAGGGTTTGCGTCAGTGGCTGTAAACGACGGGGAACCCAAAACTGGGATTGTCGATACCGCGAAAACACTCCGCTTTCCTAAACAGTACAGGTGCTATCCATCGCACAATTTAAATAAAGCAGTAAAGCATGGCATAAGTACAGGATAGTAAATAAAACCTCAAACTAGTTGTGGCCCCCAGTACAATACTTGGAATCAGGTACTAAATCGATGGGGTGCCCACACATCCCACATGTGGTTAGCGCGCTCGATCTCGGAACAGGTGTCAAGAACTCGGGGTCCTACGAGACACCAGTGAGCGGTCGGAAACCAAATATTGTCTATCACCCACCGGTGCCTCTGCATTTACCTACTTTCAATTTTAGTTATTAAACAGTAATTAAAGCCATGCTCATCTCCAACATTAAACACACTGCAATTCTCCAACAACTGTGGTACTGGACGACTCGCAACAACACTTGAGCAAGCGACTACGACGCGCAAGTCCAACTATCTACCAAACAACAGGTAACAGGATGTGTCCAAGGCAATATAAGGCTGCAAGGGATATCACGGGTACGAAAACTAGAGCATCGCAACACAGATAGCAATAGATCAACAGAAGGGAATAAATACTATAAAAGTAAGATAGGTAGAAAGGGGGAGATGCTCGCCTGAAAACATTGCCGAAGATTCATCCGAAGATCGGGTCGACACTCACATCAACTCAACGGCCTTATCCGCGAAGAACCAAAACACTAGAAGAAACACCGGATGGACTATTTAATACTACGGCAAAAGATCGGGCATGATGCATGTATGATGTATGGCATGGCAAAGGTGCAATGCAATTCGGCAATATTAAGCGGAACCGAGGTTCCGACAATCAATTAAATGGTTCAAGTTATTTAACTACCCCGCAATTTAAATGTTGTTTGAACATGGCCAAATATAGCACCGGTTCGCTACACCAATTTAAATGAGGCCAATATAAGACTAGATTTGCCCGCATATGGGCCCCATATTTAATTATATGGTGAATCGGCATAAGGCCCCCAAACCTCCTGACAATATGCATGCGAATATGACAAATCAATATGCAACAAGTTTATATTTCATTTTGTAAAATAGGGCTCGGGAAGGGAATCACATTAGGGTTCGGAAGATCTTGGTTCCGGGGGTTCGAGGTTCGGTCTCAGGGTTCAGGGTTCGATGGGATCGGTCTTCGAAGGTCGGAAACAAGATGAAGAGCTTGGCGTTCCGGGAAGAAGGACTTGGTGTGGCGTCGGGGCGCATCGGACTCGCCCGGGTCGGTGTCGATCTTGTCGGGCCCGCGTATCAGGTCGGTCTTGGCGTCTGGGATGAAGAACTTGGCGTTCTGCGTCGGTGTCCTTACCGTCCGGGTTCTCAAGCATCGCATCCGGGAAGAAGTACTTGTCGCACATGTGGTCTTCGGGTCCGACTCCGGGAAGGAGAACTTGGTGTTTCGAGGGGGATCTCGATGCTCCACTGTCTTGATGGTTGTTGAAGGGCTTGGTATCACGCATGACGCTTTTGACAAAACAACACACCGAAAGGCTAAAAGGTCTTGAGTAGAACACACAT
Source organism: Avena sativa (assembly GCA_916181665.1). NCBI lineage: Eukaryota > Viridiplantae > Streptophyta > Magnoliopsida > Poales > Poaceae > Avena > Avena sativa. Next base: position 354,360,559 of record OV702296.1, read on the forward strand.
ACGGCAACACCTTCACTTCACCTAGTCATGCCGAACTTGGTCACACGCGCCTTCACAAGTTCCAACAACACACAACTTATTGCATGAACAGGAACAACCCGAGGAGGACTCATGGCAGCAGGGCGAGCTTGCGTGAGGGCGTGGGGGACGACGGGGCGCGGCGACCAGCGACGCTCGAGGACGCGGCCACCGGGGCGAGGTGGGGTCACGCAGGAAGCGGGTGGCGACGACGGCGGCTGCTCTGCAGAAGGCGGGGCTCAGGAGCGCGGGGCAAGCACGGTTCGCGGGCGCCGGAGGCGCTGGCGAGGGGAAGAGGCGAACGACGGCGCGCGGCATCACGCTGCCGGGGGCGGTAGCGGCGAGGCAGAGGCCCCCTCAGGTCGCGGAAGACGCCGGGCAGCAGGGCTCGACGGAGGGGCGCCGGGGAGGCCAGAGCGAGGAGAGGACGTCGGGGAGGAGGCGGAGGACGGGTCCGGTGGAGGGGCGGGGAGCTTGAGCGGCGGGGCGGGGAGGCCGTGGCGGCAGGGCGAGCGGGGGCCCCTGGGCGACGATGGCGGAGGCGCGGGACCGGCGCCGGAGAGGAGGAGGACGGCGGGGCGACGGGGGCCGGGACAGAGGACGGGGGCGATGCCAGGGGAGATGTGAGGCCAGAGAGAGGGCTCGAGCGGCGGACGTGCGTGGGGAGATGGGGCCAGACGGGGGAGAGAGAGGGGTTGGTGGGGGAGGCTCGAGCGGGGGAGGTGGGATCTGGGGAGGTGGGTTCAGGGCAGGCGGGGTGGGTCCGCAGGTGGGGCTGAGCAGGGCAGGTGGGCAGGATCCCGAGGCGGGGCCTGTCGGGCGGGTGGCGTTGTGTGCGTGTGCTGGCGGGGTGGGGCCCAGGGAGAGTGGGGTCAGGCGGGTGAGATGGCTGCTGGGTGGAGGGAGAGAGGGTGGAGGGATGAGGTGGAGGGAGGGGATAGGATAGGGGAAGGGTGAGGATGTGAGGTGGCGGATGGTGATTGGAGGGAGTGATGTGGCTGGGGACTGGTTAGGTTAGGGTTAGGTATTTTTAGACTAGGGTTTTTTCTTTTGGGCCGAGTAGTAGGTAGTCTGGCCGGTTGGGCTTTTGGCTTGGCCGGTTTGACTGCCTCCCCGACAAAAATAGTTTTTATTATTATTTTTTTCAATGTACAAGATTTATAAATAGTTTTTAGTCAAAACAAAGATCCGGACAAACCGACTTGATACTTTGAGATAAGAAGGGCTAGTGGAAAACAAAATAGGCTTTTTAGAAATAGTTTTAGACAGACATATGCATGATGACATGAGCATGGGGTCCTGATGATGCAATGCACAAAAACAACGCGATTTTCTAGTAGTGGTTTTGCGGGATGCCACAAGAGCCCTCTTCTGGGAATGAAGCCTCTCAATCACCATCTGGTGCTGCTCTAGCTCGAAATTCTTGGACTTCAGTTCTTCAGTCATGTCCCGGATCTTCTTGTTCCTATCCTGGACGCGTTTCTCCTGACTCTTGAACTTCCGATCCTGGGTCTCGAACTTCGCCTTCATTTCCTTGACTATCTCGTCCTGCTAAGCGAAAAGCTTGTCCTTCTCGCGAAGCTGCACCTGGAGCTCGTCATACTGAGCATGACATTGGTCCTGTCCGTGTCCACGTGCCTAATGAGAGACTCTAAGTCCTGGAGATAGAGACGTATCAGCTCTGCTGCGTCCCTCGAGTCGTCCTCGAAGTCGACGAACTCTCCATCATCATCACGTCTTCCGAAGACGTGGAAGTGGGTGCCTCTAACCTGTCGGGAGTGACGGCCTAGCAGACGTCCTATCAGGTCCTGCATGACTACCTCCATGCCTCTCTCCCTGTCATCGTGCATAAGCTTGAAGACGATGGCCTCCGTAGTAGGCTCTGTCTGGCGTCCGGGCTGGTTCACCTTGAAGCCCCAGAGGTCCTTCCTCTCGAACTTGGTGAGTGGGTGCACCATGATGGTGGGAAGAGGGAGATTGAGCAAAGTGGTAAGCTCAACGATACGAGGGCCAAAGTGGGTAACCTGGAACTCCTCAACAGTGCTGATGGTAATAGGCATCTATTTATAAGATACAAAAGTTAGGACAACACAATTTAAGATAAAACAAGACAACATCTCATACAAATCCTTGGAACACAAAATCACACAAGTCATGCTTACATGAATCCAATACAACAACCAAGGTCCAAACTTATTTAAGGTATCATTTCGGAAAATAAGGTGATAGGTGGTGGTCCAACTAACGAAGTGCGTTTACAATCCTATCTCACTGGATCTTTTGGCTAACACAATGTTCCTAGAGGCAATCAGCCTATCTTGCTCACATGATTCCATCACTAAGTCTATAATATCTCCCCTTAAGGTTTGGTTGGTGGCTTCCAACTCTTGGGTATGTTCCTTCTCTTTCTCTAAGTCTTTTTGGAGGTTGAGCATTCTGCACTTGACTCTAGCACTAAGTTCTTTGATAGTCCTCCAAGCTGCTTCTCTTGCTGACTCAAAGAAGGTGGTGTGCACCACAGTGTTGGTGTACATGCAGAATCCTCTTTCTTTGTGGTTGTCTTCCTTGTTTTTGTACAAGTGAAGTTGCACCCACCAGTACTCAACTCCTTCATCCATCACTGGAAAGCCTTTGTACACAGCTGCACCATGTATTTCCATTACCACCATGAGGTCCTTGAGAATCTTGGGAAACTCAGTCTCACACTCCAAGGTCATGGTCATGAGTGGTCCTTTCTTCACGGCTTCGATGATGGAGTTCATCTACAAATAGAGATGAGAATGAGAAGATTAGAAAAGTTTACGAGAAGATTAGACAAGTGTAGAAGTAGTTTAAAATTTTTCCTTAGTGGTTTCCAATCCTAGGGTCATAATCCTACAGGCAACACAGTGCTCTGATACCATCTGTAAGATCCCTCCTTTGTAGAGGAAAAGGATCCCTGTGATTGCAATGCTAGTCCTTGGATCATTGCTAGCATCCACAGTTTAAGATGAAGTACACAGATACAAAGGTCATTTATTACATCCATTCCAGAGATAAAACATAGTCTTTTACAACTCAAGGCCACAGTCCTAATACAAGAGTTTTGGAATAAGTAAATAAACACAAGTCTTCATCTTCATGTGCCACAGGCAAGCATGTTGAGTGTAGACTCATGACACCTAATCATCATCGGAGTAACCTGCAACATCACAAGTTACAGCCACAGTGGGTCAATACTTTGGAATAGTATTGGCAAGTGATACCTTAGTAAATTTTTAAGTGGACTATATTACTATATGCATTTTGGCTAAGTGTAGCTTGGCTTGCTTTGCTCAAAATAGGTTTTTCCTATTAGTTGAAATCACTAAGTTTTTCTTTGTCAAAAACATTCCAAAGAAACCACCAATAGACATTGGGGTCCTTCACCCTTGTTCACCCACAAGTTTTACTTAGAAGTTGGAGTGATGAGATTCTTGTAGTTTCCATGTCTTGATGCTCAAGTTGTCCATTTCCATGGACTTGGCTAAGTACTTAGATTTTCCATCTGCAGAGGTTGTGCACTTTCCCCACCAGACTTGGTTTCCCAAGACAGGACCTTTCAGAAGCCTTTCCTTAGCCAAATGGACGCGCTTCAACCTATCATTCCCACTACCACCAACTGTCCAAAAGGCTAAGTTCTATCAACCTATATGATCAAGGCAGAGCCCATATTGCCAAGTGGTTGCACTATAAGCTTCTCAACACTTGGCCTCCAAATCCCTTTGTGCCTGGGTGGCATACCACAAGTGTGATACACAAGGTAAACCATGTCCATGGGCCTTGTGTAACCACTCAACCAAAAACCACCATTCAAGTCCCATTCCACCCAGGAGGTTCATTGACTTAGTTGTTTTATTAAGAAAAACATAAGTCCAAAAGACTTAGAAATATTTTCATCATAGCATGTATATACTTTACCAACCCTTGTTTTCTACTAGCTAGGCTAAGCATGGCATAGTAACTTAACTTAGGAAATTTCCTAGCAATTCTACAATTCTACAATTACTTAGGATTTCCCAACATAGCATTTGGCAAAAACAACATGCAAGACTTAGCAAAATATTTCTAATGCTTTGTACAAAATAAAGGGATGGAAATATTCATGAAGTACCACTTGCCTTGATAATGGGGAGAGTAGCACTCTTCACAATCACAGTCACTAGCAAAATCTACACAAAAATTTGTAGCACAAATTACACACAATTCATATACAAACAAAAATATGAATGCATGCATGCAAGAAAATGCTAAGTGATGATTTTTGAAAACTCCACCAAGCAAGTGCATGGTACAGAAACATAACCAAGTCAAAAAGCTTGCTAACTAAACTTATTTAGCACTAAAACAATTTACTAAACAAATTCTATACTCAAAATGGTCCTAAATATGTTTCTGCATAAAAAGTCACTTTAACAGAAACTTTTTGTTAAACACATTACAGATTCAGAAAGGGCTTGTCTCCCTGATTCCAACGGTATAAAATTTGCAAAAATCTAACGTGGTAATCAAAAGTTATAGCCATTTGAAATTTGGATCTAAATCTGATTTGAATTCTGTTTTTGATTTAAACTCTAGCCACGCGTCATGTTTCTATTGGAGCGTACCGATTCGGCCGGATCGAGCTCTGCGGGCCGTAGGATCTAAGTAAGATCTGGCGGCTCAGATGCGCGCTTACCTCTTCGCTCACGTTCTAATCTCAGCCGCAGGATCTGCATCTAACGCTCCTAATCGTTCTGACCAAACACGAGCGGCGCTAGCGGCGGCGACTGGCGGCGGCACGTCTGACAGCGGCGGCGCTGGCGTTCTAGGTCGCGCGGGAGTGGGGAAAGTGGCTTACCAGAACCGCGGTGGCGTGCTGAAGCTCAACGTGGCGTTGGTTTGCGAAGGGGCGCGCTGGCACGGTCTCAGGGGCTCGTCGGAGTTGCGGCGGCGTCTGTTGCTTGCAGATGAGGTCACTGGCGAGGTTTGGCGTCGCCCTAGCACAAACCAGAGGGGTCAGGGGGTGCACAAGACGCAAGCGAACAATCTTGTATGAAAGAGGGGGCAAGGGGCGCTCGGGTTTTACCTTAATTGGTCGCCGGAGTCTATCGACGGCGCAGGTGGTTTCGGTCGTGAACGGAAACGACGACCTGGGTCACGAGCAGGCAAAAGAAAGGTGTTAGCGTATGCGCAAGATCAAGCTGGGCATCATCATTTGAACTAGAGAGAGGGGGGCGGTCGAGGCTCACCGGAATCGGTCGCCGGAGTCGTCGGTACTGCGGGGCTTCGAGAGCAAATGCGCACAGCCTGGTGGCAGAGTGAGCGAGGAGAGTGGGGGGAAATGCTCACAGTGCAGAGGGGATTAAATAGGCCCAGGCGCGACAGGAAACACCTGCGGCATTAAGGCTAATTACGCCGCGCCATTACCGGCCTTGACAGCAGCGGCGACGTGGTCGCGGGCGTGGTTTGGGGAAGACGAGGGCGACGTGGAGAGGGCCCGCTCGTCAGCGAAACGCGCGAAGAGGAGGTGGGGTCTGTTCGTCAGCGGCTGTCTGGGTGCGTTGGCGCGTGCGAAAGGGAGAGGAATGGCCCGGGTGGGCTAATTGGGCCAGTTCTGTTGCTGGGCTGGAATCCTGGCGCCGGCCCTTTTCTAATTCTTTCTCCTTTTTCTTGTTCTGTTTCAATTTTCTGAATTGATTTTCAAATGAATTCAAGTTCCATTTGAATTCAAATCTTCTTGGGATTTTTGCAGTGAGCAGTAGTCTCAAATATAGGCATAAAATCATGTGGTTGCTTTGCAAAGGCTTGGTCAAGCTTGGAGAACAAAATATCAGAGACTTGGCACTTGGTTTGCAAAAATTTGAAAAAGGGTTTTTGAAACTATTCCCAATTTGTAAAACTTGGTCTAAAACCACACGCAATCCTTTCTATAAGGAAGGCAAACAAGCTAGGTTTACAAACATTCAAACTTTCAAATGGTGATGGCCATTTGATTTAAGTTGCTCACATAAAATCATAGCACTATGTGCTTCTGTTTTTCTGAAATGAGTTTGAATTTGATCTCAAATCTATATGCATGCATGAATGATATGCAAACTTTGAAATCATGATTTTAGGGATGTTACAATTATGATTTTAATTTTATTTTATTTGATCTATCTTTAGATCAAATCATGTTTACCCAGATAAGGTTTTAGCAAAGGTCATATTGAAACTTATCGCAGTCAACTTAATGATCTAATCCAATTTCATCAGGTTGAGATAAGCTTCAATCACTTTGACAAGTTTTGTTCAAAAGTGTGAAAATCATTAGATTTTCTATGCATGAATGCAATGCACACACCTGGGTTCTGCTTATTTCTAAGCTCTAATGCTGGGATGTTACAGACTCCCACCCTTAAAATAAACTTCGTCCTCGAAATTCGCAAACTCTCATGTTTCGGAGCAAGGAATTGACTTGTAGTGGTTACTGCATTTCTCCATTATATGGTAACCTCATATGGGAATAATTGTAGTATTCCATATCCAGATAGTTTTCTTGTCTTCTCATACTTGGAATTTCCAACTTATTGTCTCAATATTTTAAAGTTCCTTATCCATTCCTCCTCTAGAGATATATACCTATTATAACTCTTTAATTTGGGGTCTCTTCTTTAGTTCCTTATTCTGATTAGATATCCTAATCCAACCTTTTCACTTAATCATTGAACTTTCTTACTACAGTATATAAGGTCTAGGAATTCTCACTAGAACAGGTTTTAAATTTCTATTAGCCAATAGTTGTGGTCAAAAGACCATATTTTTGTTCTGTCATAGTATGGTTGATACGGGTATTCCTTCCAAAATTGGATTTGAACTCATTTAGTTCATACCCATTGGAATTTCTTGTTCCTCTACACTTGTCTAATTGGATGTGCTTTATTCTCTCTTATGGATCACTTAGGAGCTGTTTCCTCTAGAATTAGTCTATTAAGATTAATCTATTTCATCTCCTTCAAATTTTTACATTATCAAGATTTAGATAATCTTGTGTTATTGCATTAAGTACTTCTTGTCCAACCTTTAACCTGGAAGTCAGATAACAATACTTCCACTATTGTTTACTCCCCCCTTAGGGTTTACTAATGGTCTCTAAACTACAAATTTGCTAACCATTGGCTTTTATGATCTCTGATCAACTTATACTATACCTCTGATCAACCATTATGCTAGAATCTTAATCCATTTGTCTCGCGATATATTACATGTCCGAGATTCAATCATCGGTATCTTCATACCTAGTTTGATCTTGTTACTGACATGTACTCTTTTCTCGTTCCCGTGATATAACATTCTAGTGATCAAATCACTTGCTTGCAAGCTAACCAATATGATATCACCGAGAGGGCCCAGAGTATATCTATCCGTCATCGGGATGAACAAATTCCACTCTTGATCCATGGGATTCAACATAACACTTTAGTAGTACTGAACCCATCTTTATAATCACCCTATTACGATGTGACATTTCATGTTATCAAGATACTCTTCCAGTGTTAGTGATTGACATGATCTCATGGTCTAAGGATTATGATTATTTCATATGATGTTATAGCAATATAAAATCAATGACTTTGATCGTAATGCTATACTTCAGATGAATGTTCATCACACCATTCCAATAATGTTGTGACCTCGTTATTAACAACATCCAATGTCCATGACCAGGAAAACTTATCATCTTGTTAATCAACGAGCTAGTTTATAAGAGAGGCATAACTAGGAACTTTCTGTTTGTTTATTAAACACACACGTATTAACGTTTCTGTATTAATATAATTATAGCATGAAAAATAAACATCTATCATATACTTGGAATATACATAATAACCACTTTATTATTGCCTCTAAGGGAATATTCCCTTCAGTCTCCCACTTGCACTAGAGACAATAATCTAGTTACATAGTGATAAATATAACACCCATGGAGTTCTGGTGTTGATCATGTTTTGCTCTAGGGAGAGTTTTAGTCAACGGATCTGCTACATTGAGATCCGTGTGTACTTTACAAATATTTATATCTCCATCCCTGACATGCTCGCGAATGGAGTGAAACCGGCGCTTAATATGCTTGGAATTGTTGTGAGACCTTGCTTATTTGGCATTGTCTATGGCACCATTGTTGTCACAATAGATCACCATTGGGTCCAACGCGCTCGTAACCACACCTAGTTCTGTTATGAATTCCTTCATCCAAACTGCTTCCTGAGACGCTTCCGAAGCAGCAACATATTCGGCCTCCATTGTTGGTCCCGCCACCACGGGTTGTTTGGAACTCCTCCAACTAACCACTCCACCATTCATGAGAAATATGCATCCGTTTTGAGACTTAGAGTCATCCGGATCGGTGTCGAAGCTAGCATCGACATAACACTTAGCGACGAGCTCTTCTTCACCTCCGTACACGATAAATATATCCTTAGTTCTTCGCAAGTACTTAAGGATATCCTTGACTGCTATACAGTGTTCCGATCCTGGATCAGATTGATATCTACTAGTTAAACTAATAGCATGTGCCACATCCGGTCTTGTACATAGCATGGCATACATTATAGAGCCTATGGCTGAAGCATAGGGGACTTTGTCCATTATCTCTCTTTCTTCCGCCATAGCCGGGTAATGCCTTGCCATTACTATAAGGGTCCTGCCCTTTCCTATCTCGGCCGACCTCTACAGGATTCGGCCGACTCAGACTGTAACTCGGAAACTAAACGGGGAACACCCTTTCGTCTTTCCCCGTCTTTACCCTATCCGGGGTTACCTCCCCAACATTAGTCCCCGAAGCTGGTATGGCCCCGCCGATAACCTCGGCCGGGTCGTATCTGTTTCACGACACTCGTTATGTATTGTTTCCGAGTTACCTTGTCGTGGTGATAACACCGTATTTAGTAGTGCACGCCTCGTCCCACGTGTCATCCTCATCATTGTTTCTCAAGTTTTTTGTTCCTCTACAGCGTTTACTGACAAGCTACAGTTACTGTCGCGCCGTTTCTGCGACGCCTCGTGCGCCGTTCTCATTGGGGATCGTGAGCTCCTTGGTCAATCGTGTGGCCTTTGGTGCGGTTTCGCTCAGCGACGTGTGGTCGTGTTGCGCACACGATCCGCGCTGCCAACTGCCACACCCACGATCCCACTACCTTGCTTGCGGCTAGGTTATAAAGAGGGGCGCGGCGCCTGGGAGTTTCTTTTTCCCCTTCTCGCTCGCCCGCACCCTTCTTCTTCCTCGCGCTTTTGCGCTCGTTCGTGGTTCCACCGCCGCATGCTCAACTGGTTCTGCGACGAGGAGGACTCCGCCGCGCTGCTCCGTCTGTCTCGTCGCCGCTTACTTGTTCCGGCGTTGTCGCCGGTGAGTTCTTTTCGGTCTTGCCGCCTAGGCTTTCCTCTAGATCTCTTCGTTTCCTCTTTGTTCGTGCGCTGCGGTTCTGTCGTCGTTCCGCCGCCGTTTTTGCGTAGAATTGCGACGGGGCCTCGTAGCTCTAAGTTTTCCTTCGCCGCGAGTTGTTCCTCCGGCGATCTCTCCGGCGAAATCATGTCTAGTTCCTTTAGCGGTGCCCTGGTAGAGGATGATGATGCTGGCTCTGGGCCTGAGCGGGGCTCGTGGCAGGGCTCCTCAGTTACCCGGCGGGAGATCGAGTGGCTCATCCGAACCCGGAGGATTCCCGCCGAGGTCTCTTGTCATTTACCCGGCAACGAGTTATCTCCGGAAATTAGTGAGGGCGAGTATGTAGTTTTTATGTCACATTTCTCGCGCGGCTTCGGTCTCCCTCTTAGCGATTTTGCAAGAGAGTTTCTTGACTACTTCGGCCTTCAGCCGCATCATCTTCCTGCGAACGCCATCGCTTCTCTTTCTGCATTCATCTCCGCCTCGGAGGGATACTTCGGCCTATGGCCGTCCGTGCACGTCTGGGCGAAGTTCTTCCAGATCCGTTCTAATGTAGTCCCTGACAAGTCTCTGCACCCTTCCGAGAAACTGCTTACTCAGTGCGGGGCGCCGTCCATTACACCTCGGAGGAAGTCTGTATTTCCTCGTGTCACCGGGTTAGAGTCGTGCAAGAAGTGGCACAAATCCTTCTTTTACGTCAAGAACAGAGGAACAGAAGACAAGATTCGGCTCCCTGCCTTCTCCATTGGTCCGCCTTCCAAGGTGAATTGGACTTACAATCCGAGGAGGAGCCACGTCTTGGCCAAGCTTTTCGAGACTCCGCTCAAAGAACTGATCCGGGCCGGGTTACGCGGCGAGGACTTGATGGCTACCTTCATCAGCAGCCGAATTTGCCCATTCCAGAAAAGGAAGCACAAACTTTGCTACATGAGTGGTCCACTTGATCCCAACCGAGTCTCGACCGTCGAACTGGACAACTACCTTGTCTTCAAGCGTGTACGAGCTATATTTAAGACGGATATGCCTGAAGATTGGACCTGGGGATTGAAACCGTTTACCCGCGAGCGTCCTCCTCCCGCAGTAAGTTTAACCATCAATGCTTTGATTTTCTATTGTTTTCATAGCTGTTTTCCCTAACCTTCCTTCTTTTTCGCTTCTTTTTCGCCTCATAGAGGTTCGCAGAGCAAAAGGACGAGGACGCCGAGGTTTTGTCGCTTCCGTGGACTGCGGATCGGAATACCCCGGACGTTGGGGAGCCGGACTCCGAAGAATTCGTCCCTAAGTCGGATCCCGCTACGGCTCGCGCTCGTGGCAAGACTTCGGTCCATGAGGAGGAAGGTGATTCGGACGAGGTCCAAGCTCTTGAGGTAGTTGCCGCAATGCCTATTTCTTATGAATTTCCGGCTTCTACTTTCCCAGCTAATCCGGCCGGTCAGGTTCATGACGCCGAGCCTATTGCATCCCGGCCCCCAGTTACCTCGGGGAAACGTGGGGCTCCTGCTAGTGCTTCAGAGGCGGCCCCCAAGAAACGAATGAAGAAGTCTGCTCCGAACCCTCCCAGGCGCAAGACCATGCCTGGGGTCACAGGGTAAGTTCGTTTTGCTCGTATTTCTTGTTTCCCTGTTTCTGTTTTTCATTCTGACACCCTTTTTTCTTTCTTATTTTCGCAGTGCTCCGCTTTCCGTTAAGCCTGGCGGTCCTAGCATGACTAGCCGCCCGATTCGGCAGCCGTCTCCTCCGCCCGTTGAAGATACTAGGATTCCTAGTCCTGCTCGTGCTACGTCTCCTCCAGCTCCACATATGTCACCCCCTCGTCACGATGCGCCTGATACTCGCGTCTCCGAGATTTCTACCGAACCCGTTGCCCCTCCATTGAATCCGAGCATATCCATCGAGCCTCTTTCTACCTCTGTAGCTCCTACTGTAACCCCAGCCGAAGCCGTGGTCGTTAATACCCCGGTGCCCTCTGCGCCTGTGATCCCTCCTGCTTCTAAAGGCACTGTTCCCATTGCCGAGGTATCGGCTTCTGCTGGTGCCTCCTCTACAGTAAGAAAAACTGTTGCCACCAAGGCTCCCACTTCCCAAAAAGGTTTGGCCGGCTCTTCTCAGCCGAGTATCGCCGACGTGCTGCGTAAAGGGATTGCTCCCGCCAAAGCCTCTACTACTCTGGCCGCTGGTACCCAGCTTGCTCTTCATACGAGCCCTGCTGCCTCGGTAATTACACAGCATGTCCGGGGTAAAGTCCTTACTCGGACGGCCAGTGGGAACAGCCTCGGCTCGCTGGTGGAATATGCTCAAAACTGGAATGCTGCTGATCAGCTTGAAGGCAATCCAAACAGTCAGCCATTTCAACTTTCCGACATCAGCAGCCGTTTGGATCAAGCTGCCAAGATCATTCTGGATAGCAACAAGATGAACGAGGTAATTGTTGCTTCCCGGGGTTTAGACTGATTCTCCATATGCTATTATATATACATTAGTCCCTAAAACTTGCAAACGAGTAATTTGTTATTCGCTTGGAAGTTTTTATAGTGCTCTACTTAACTCGACTTATTTTAGGGTTCGAGCCTATATCCGAGTTGATCTATCTTAAACTTTGCTAGCTGTTCTTTGAATGTCTAGCCACATAGGTCCGGGTTAAGCTTTCGCTTGACTCGAATCTACTTTTGGCTTTGAATATCCAGCCACCTAGATCTGGGTTAGGTTTTCGCTTAACTCGGATCTGTTTTGGCTTTGAATATCCAGCCACCTAGGTCCGGGTTAAGTTTTCGCTTAACTCGGATCTGTTTTGGCTTTGAATATCCAGCCACCTAGGTCCGGGTTAAGTTTTCGCTTAACTCGGATCTGTTTTGGCTTTGAATATCCAGCCACCTAGATCTGGGTTAAGTTTTCGCTTAACTCGGATCTATTTTGGCTTTGAATATCCAGCCACCTAGATCTGGGTTAAGTTTTTGCTTAACTCGGATCTGTTTTGGCTTTGAATATCCAGCCACCTAGATCTGGGTTAAGTTTTCGCTTAACTCGGATCTGTTTTGGCTTTGAATATCCAGCCACCTAGGTCCGGGTTAAGTTTTCGCTTAACGCGGATCTGTTTTGGCTTTGAATATCCAGCCACCTAGGTCAGGGTTAAGTTTTCGCTTAACTCGGATTTGTTTTGGCTTTGAATATCCAGCCACCTAGGTCCGGGTTAAGTTTTCGCTTAACTCGGATCTGTTTTGGCTTTGAATATCCACTCATCGTTTGTTCTATTGCTCAGGTTGCACATGACCGGCGGACTGCTGAATTTCAAAGACTGCTTTTCTCGCACAAGAAATTGGAAGAAAAATATGAAAAAGTTATTCCTGTGGTGAAAAAAGCAGGTATGCCGATCATTTTCCTTGTCATCTCTAATATTGTCATTGTTTTGTCTGCGGGATGCCGGCTTACTTTGTGGGTTAACAGGTAACATCAATAATCTCAACATTCGTCTTGAGAAGAAAGTCAAGAGCTTGGAAGGTTAGTTTTCCATCTACCTCGTACTTTTCCCTTTCTAAGACGTGCACTAAGTTTCTTTTACTTTGTTTGGCTTTGGTAAAGCCGAGATATGAACCTTTGCATCATCTCACCAAGATTGTACGCCCATGCCTGATGTAATGCTGCATTTTTTAGAACAAGGCGCCACTCATTCGGCGCAGCTAAAAGAAAAGGATGACGAGATAGCTCGCCTAAGCGCCGAGGTGGAGGCCCTTAAGCTTTCTCAGAAATCCGAGCTAGAAAAGGTCGTTCAGGAGTTCTCCGAGGAGAAGAACCGGCTGGCTTTGGAATTGCAAAAGAATAAAGAGCTCTTTGAGGCTGCCGAACTGAAAACTCGAGGAATGAGCGAGGAAATTGCTCGCTTTGAGAAGAACAAGATTGACTAGGCGAAGGACCTTCAGATGATGATGAGTTACGTTCATCGTAAGCATCTTAATACAGCCGGATTATCTTTCTTCCTTCTGCTGCCCTCTAATGCCTCCCTTTTTTGCGCAGGTCATTTTCCTGAAGCTAAGCCCGTGAGCTCTAAAGCGGTCCTTGCTGCTCGTGCGTGCCGAGGTCTCCCTGTTGACGTGAATTTTGAATATTCAATAGAAGATTTCTTGGTTTCTGTCGGTGCTGCCCTTGGTCCGATGAAAATCATGGGCAGGGACTTGGTGCTGGCAGCTATTCGAGCCCACCGTGCTCTCTGGCCGAATACCTCTGGGACTCCTAACATCAGCGAGATTGAATTGCTGGTGACTAGATTGAATGCCTCTGAAAAACAACTAAGTCTTTGGAGGGAATCTGCTGGGCGAGCTGGTGCTGATATGGCCCTCACCGTTATCATGTCATGGTACGAAGACATTTCTCTTGATATCCTGAGGAATTTGCGCACAGGTTCCCGTTGGGTTGAGGATCCCACCTTTGTTGCTCTTCGGCAAGCTCGCGCCTTTCAACTCGTCGAGTATGCCGACGTGCACACCTGGAATGAAGGGCCGAGTTTCCTTCCAAACCCGGACGAGGAGGTCATAGTCGAGGATGCATCAGATGATTCAGCTGAGCAGGGGGGAGATGAAGATGACTTGGCCACTTCTGGTGACTCCAGTTCGAGCTCGGATGACAACGGCGACGCGCGATCCTCCTCCAAGGGTACCGGGCATTCCACTGCGCAAATTGATGCTCCTCAGCAGCCTCAGGCTTCGGCCGAGGTTGCACCTAGGTCTGCGGAGGGCGAGGTAACATCGGCCAAAGTTCCTCCTACCTCGGAGTCCCCAGTCCCTGACCAGGTTGCCGCCTCTCCAGCTAAAAACGTTTAAGTCATTTCCTATCCCTGGTATGCCGGGCGTACGATGTCTGTGGAATACTTGTTTACTTCCTGTACGACCTGAATCTCCTTTTGCCGTACATTGCTGCGACATATAAGTTTGCAGTTATTATAACTTTGCTTAAGTGGGTTCCCATCCGAATTCTTGCTTTGGTATCCTGCAATATTTTGATGTTAGGATGTATCTTTGTCTTTGTTTTCTCGTGTTTGAGTCGAGTAATCTGTGTGTGAGCTTCGAACATCATACGGGGTTAATCTGTTATTATTCTGAGTGCCGAAGTGTGATACCCTTTTCGTATCAAAGATTGACTGCCACTTTGGAACAATACATGGCAGTCCCCGAGTGATTGCCTGTTCTGCTGAAGTCTAGTGTGTAAACTAAATTTCAGGAACAATATAAGACCACCGCCGAGGCGCTGCTCAGGGCGTCAAGTTTTGGTGCTCAACATAGCTCTGGCAACCATTGCATTTTTCCACCAACTCTTTGGCTTCTTTCAACACCGTCGGCCAATAAAATCCATGCCTGAATGCTTTGGCTACCAATGCACAAGATGAGGCATGATGTCCACACTCTCCTTGATGTATATCTAGGAGGATCTCCCGGCCTTCTACCGAACTCACACATTTCTGCAATACGCTTGTGACACTTCTTTTATATAGCTCATTGTTTATGATCGTATAAGCTTTCGCTCTCCTTACAGTTTGTCTTGCTAATACTTCATTGCTTGGTAATACCGCGTCTTTAAGGTAAGAGAATATGGGTTGCGCCCATAGCGGTGTGACTTTTTCTGGTGTGGTCTCACTGTCTATTTCCATGTTTTCTGCCGACATATCTACCTCGGCCTTCTCCATAATTGTGCTTACTTCTGCTGTCCTCCTCTTGGGGGATTCCGAGTTATATTGCTGGTCTACCTCCATCGGCACATTGTCTGCTGCCGAATTAGCCGGGATAAAGATAGATTCGGATTCTGGTGAAGGGATTATTGATGGTTTTCTGAGGTGTTCCAGGGCGATCCCCGGTGGAATTGACTGCCGGGTTGATCCGAGCTTTGACAACGTGTCTGCGGCATCATTTTATGCCCGAGGTATGTGGCTAAATTCACATCCTTCAAAGTATCCACTGATCTTTTGCACATGAAATCTGTATAAAGCCATATTAGCATCTAATGCATCCCAATTGCCTGAGACTTGCTGTACTACTAGATCCGAGTCCCCATAGCATAAGATTCGGCGTATGCCAATCTCTTTTGCTACTTTCAATCCATGGACCAGTGCTTCATATTCGGCTACATTGTTGGATGCGGCAAAATGTATTTGTAGTACATATTTCAGCTGATCTCTTTTAGGTGAGGTTAACACTATTCCTTCCCCCAAACCATTTCTTAGTTTGGAACCATCGAAATGCATCGTCCAATAATTTAGATCTGGTAATGGTGGCTCATATTGCACTTCGACCCAGTCTACGAAGAAGTCGGCGACTGCTTGAGATTTAATTGCATCTCTCCTATCAAATTGTGGAGCGTATGGTGACAACTCGATGGCCCATTTTGCTATTCGGCCACTTGCATCTTTGTTGCTCAATATGTCGGCTATGGGCGCTTCACAGATCACTCTGATGGGATGTTCTTCGAAGTAATGTTTAAGCTTTTTTGCCGACATATATACTCCATAAGCCATCTTCTGATAATGTGGGTAATTCTGTTTTGAAGCGGATAATACCTTGCTTAAATAATACACCGGCCTTTGTACGGATTTATCATCTTCAAGTCGTTCTACTACGACTACAGCACTCACTACTCTATTGGTAGCCGCTATATAGAGTAACATAGGCTCTTTTGATAATGGAGAAGCCAAAATGGGTGCTGTGACTAACATTTTTTTCAACTCATGAAATGCACTGTTCGCTTGCGGGGTCCAAATGAATTTATCTGATTTCTTCATCAGCTGATATAGTGGTAGTGCCTTTTCTCCCAGCCGACATACAAACCGGCTGAGCGAGGCTAGACAACCTGTGAATTTTTGTACATCATTTAAGCATCTCGGCAATTCCATTCTTTCTAATGCTTTTATCTTTGTTGGGTTGGCTTCTATACCTCGGCTAGATACAAGAAAACCGAGCAATTTTCCTGCCGGCACGCCAAACGTGCACTTTTCCGGATTAAGTTTCATTCGGAATCTTCTCAAGTTTACGAAAGTTTGCCGTATATCTTCCAGTAAGGTTTTGCTTTCCTTGGTTTTGATGACCACATCATCTACATATACTTGTACATTTTTTCCTATTTGATCGTGTAGACATTTTTGCATGCATCTTTGATATGTTGCTCCTGCATTTCGCAGGCCGAATGGCATTGTGCGATAGCAATAAGCCCCGTACGGGGTAATAAATGCAGTCTTTATTTGATCGGCCGGATTTAACGGTATCTGGTGGAAACTAGAGTACGCGTCTACAAATGATAATAACTCACAACCAGCGGTCGAATCAATGACTTGGTCTATTCTAGGCAATGGAAAAGGATCTTTTGGACACGCCTTGTTCAGGTTCGTGTAATCGATACACATTCGCCATACAATGGCTACATTGGGATCATCTTTCTTCTTTTCTACCAGCACCGGATTCGACAACCAATCCGGGTATAGCACCTCCATGATGAACCCGGCTGCGAGGAGCCGAGCTATTTCATCCCCTATTATTTTTCTCCTGTCTTCGGCGAAGCGGCGGAGAGGTTGCTTCACCGGCCTTGCTCCGGGCCTTACATTCAAAGAGTGCTCAGCCAACTCCCTCGGAACACCTTGCAGATCCTGAGTTGACCATGCAAATATGTCCCGATTCTCACGGAGGAACTTGGTGAGCTCGCTTTCCTATTTAGGGTCCAGGCCTGCACCAATAGTAACAGTACGCTCCGGGAATTGCTCATCTATTCAAAACTTCTTCGTTTCTTTAGTCGGCTGAAAAGAGACACTGCCATGCGGGTTGGCTAGTGCCGGCATGTTCAGCTGTGCCGACTGAGCGAGGGCTGCTACCTCCTGAATCCTTCTTTTTTCTCTTGCTATAACCAATGATTCGGCCAAATTTGACCCGGCTGATGCACACTCCATTGATTTCTTGTAATCCCCTGTTATAGTTATCACTCCTTGTGGTCCAGGTAGCTTCATTTTCAGGTAACTTATATGACAGCTGCCCATGAATTTGGCCAATGCTGGTCGTCCGAGTAGAGCATGATAACAGCTCTCTAGATCCACCACTTCAAACTCTAAGTTCTCCGCTCTGCAGTTATCTCTTGTGCCGAATAACACATCTACTCGGACCTTACCAATGGGTTCACATGAAAGCCCTGGCACTATCCCATGGAAAGTGGTCCTCGTGGATTGCAACATGTTCTGCGATATTCCGAGTTTATGCATGGTATCTTTGTACATGATATTGATACTACTTCCATTGTCTATGAGTACTTTTGAAAATTTGACATTGATGCTCGGTCCAACAAATGTCGGATCCAGCACAAGTGCATATGATCCGGGATTTGGCATTATCTTGGGATGATCCTTTATGCTCCAAGTTATCTCCTGATCCGACCAAGGCACATATCTTGGTACTGCCGGCATTACTGCATTTACTTCCATATGCCGGCGCTGCACACTTTGCTTGTCTTGTTGTTCCGTTGTGAACACGCAATAGGACTGATGATGTTCTCTGTAATCATTGTGTCCGGTATTCGCCGGATTTGTTCTTCCATCCTGGACTTGGTTCATCACTTGATGCACCGCGTCTCTCCGATCCAAGTTATCGTACCTCGGGGGAGGGGGCGGTAACATCAGTTGTTGTGCATTTGCTCCAGTCAACTGTGGCTGATGCTGTTGATGTACTTGATGGGGTGCCTGAACCCCTGCGGGGTTCCCCATTGCATTTTTCATCCATGCACATTGGCGGGTGGTATGGTTGGCTGGCCTGGACGGGTTTGACGTGTGAAATTTGCACGGCTGATCTAACATGGATTCGAACGTGTACTTCGGCCTCTCCTGCCACTGTTTCTTTTGTTCTGGGGTCCACTGCCTTTTTCCTTCATTTCTTGGTGTCCACTGTTGAGGACCATTCTTCTGCCGTTGAGTTGCTCCGTGACCCGGTGGGTCCTGCGCTACCGCCGCCACTTGGGCCGAATTATATCTATAATCCGGCCTTTCCTCTCTTCTTCTTCCTCTGAAATCACCGCGCCTGGATGACCCAGCCAAATCTCTTGCATAATGGTCCTGTTGCTCGCCATGATCTGCCGACATTAATTCTGGTTGCGTTGGGTCTCCTAATGCGTAGGAGTCCGCTATTCTGATAGTTTCTGCCAGTGTGGTCGGCATATCTCTCTGCAGACGTTGCCATAATACGCTGCCATAACGGCATCCTTGCGCGAACCAAGCTATTGCTTGCGATTCTATGACTCCTTCACATGAGTTTCTCAGGTTGCACCACCGAGTTAAAAATTCTCTATCTATTTCATTCGGCCTCTGCTTGCACATGGCTAGCTGTTGTGGCCTGTTTGGCCTCTTGTATGTACTAGTAAAGTTGCTGACAAACATTTCCTCAAAATCCAGCCAACAGTTGATACTGCCGGCTGGTAGATTATTCAGCCACACTCTAGCTGGTCCTTCCAGCATTTGTGGTACATACCGTACTGCCCATCGTAGGTTCCCACCCGCTATTTTTACAGCAGTGGCATAGTCAATTAACCAGTCTTGTGGTTTGGTACTTCCATTATATGTTTTCGCGCCCCTTGCCAGCTGAAAGTTCGGCACAGGAGGTTCGCCCATGATCCGTGGTCCAAAGCATGTCGGCCCCGGTGGACCCTGTTCTTCCAACAACTCAGACCTGTATAGCCGGTCCAGCTTCACTCTTGCATCATTTGATGGCAAATCTCTGTACAAAACTCTGTCCTGTATTCCATAATGGTTGTTTCCGCC
This sequence comes from Avena sativa, assembly GCA_916181665.1. Lineage (NCBI taxonomy): Eukaryota > Viridiplantae > Streptophyta > Magnoliopsida > Poales > Poaceae > Avena > Avena sativa. The sequence continues at coordinate 354,379,764 of OV702296.1, forward strand.
ATGGATTGCATATTCCATTTTGGAATAACCATCATTGTATCTCTCATTAATTTGATTGTGGCGAGCTGGCCTTGTTTCTCTTTCCTGCCGGGGTTCATGCCTCGGTTGTGGGTTGAGTGGCAGTTCTCTCCTTACTTCGACCGGGGTATTGTTCTCATGATTGCCTCTCGCGGGTTCTCTTCTGCCGAGGTCTCCGTTGCCTCAGCTTCCGCCGTCTTTCTCCACACGGCCGTGGTTCCTCTCCCCACTGTTATCTCGGCTTGCATTGCCTCTGTTCTCATTTGCCTTTCCGGCCATTGCCGGATCATATGGGACAATCTGCTTGTTCCTCTTTCCCGAGGTTACTGCTTTGTCTCTTCGAGCATTATTTCCGGGTGAAGATGGTGTTGCCACAGACAAGGCTGGTGCTGCTCCTGCCGAATGAACCATTCGCGAGGCCCCCGGCCTCGCCGGGTTTACTCTGAGCATTTCCTTGTTTTGCTGGTTCGCGATGCGCACCAGCTCGTTTACTCTTTCTTGTTGTTTCTGCCGGGCCTCACCGGTCAACCCCTCTAACTCTAATGCTGCGGCATTTTCTGCTCTTAGGTTTCTTGCCGGGGTACTGTACCTCGGCAAGCCCAAATCCTCTGATTCTGCTTTATGAGCTTCATGCTCTTTGTTGATGTCATCCATGAGGTTCTTCCCTCTCAATCTTAGTTCGTCCACCCGTTCGGGCGCGACGTCAAGCTTATTTGCTTTGGCATATTCTCGCAGGGTCCTGTTTAAGGACTCCCGCAAGGCCGACACCTTTTTTGCCTCTATCAGCACCTTTTGCCTGGTTTCCTCTAACTCTGCCTGAGCATTTGCCGGATTAAGTATCGGCGCTACTGGTGTAGTCAAGATTTCTATGGTCGCCTGAAGAATATTCTCTGGCCTTTCCAGAGGTGGCCCTCTTACTCTTGGTGCCTTCGGGGTGGTGTCTTGCACCTCGGTCGGGTTGGTTGCTGGTGGGATTACCTCGGTGGGCATTGGTGCTGTCTGCCTGTGTGCACCCTGTACACCGGTGGCGGGTTCTCTGCCTGATCCGGCAGCTGCTACTCCAGTTTGCACCCCGGCCACGACCATTACCTCGACGCTACCTGCAGGATGCGCTCTGGGCGGACGGCCTGCAGCGTTAAGAGGTGGATCTCCTGCAACAACAACTTGGTGAGGATAAACGCCGGAGATGTCGATGCCGATGTAAACCTGGTGCCCGCCCAGGTTGATGAAGACACCATTACGCGGGGGAGCTTTCCCCTTGAAGCTCCCTGCATTGTCGCTGACATAATCACAGAGACCAAATCTTTGGACTAAGCCAGAAACAACGCGCTCGCCAGTCTTGATAAAGTTTCCCGTCCGGATCATAACTCCAGCTAGCACCGCTGCTGGCCCCACGGTGGGCGCCAACTGTCGTGGTGGTGGCACGGCAGATGCCATGGGTAGGCTAAAGTTTGGGGCCAATGGATGCTAGTGGGATCTGGGGAGGGAAGATGTAGTGGATTCTACACACAGAAAGCTAACGCAATGATCTGTATTTCTCCTTCCTTGGGTTACAAGTGCTCTTTGAGCTGTATACAAGGGGAAAGAGAGAACTTTACCAGCCTAACGGTACCAAGAATCAGTCGATCCCCTCCTTAGGGTTCAAGCCTGCCCTTATAAAGGAGAGCCTTGGGTTCCTTTAGGGCTGATGTGGCAAACATATTCGAGGAATATGCTTGTCCCAATATAGTAGTTCGGTGCCCCCCTTTCCCTGTCGCTCCCCTAATGACGGCAAGGTTCCAGAGGGGCCCTCCTGTGTGCCTCGGGCTTCAGGACTATCACCTCCGTGACCTCCTTCTGTCTCTCTGTCGCTCTGCGCCTTTGTCCCTAGTGCTTGGCTTCGCTCAGATTCTCCCTAGCCTGCTACTAGAGTTTGACTTTAGGCTTCTCCTTCTCCTGCAAGCTTCGTATCATTCGGCCCTGCCTCGCGTAACTCGGCTTGTCCTTCACCTGCATCAAGATTACTTGGGCTAACCCGGCCGACTTACGCAGTATCCCGGCCGGGTAATGCCTTGCCATTACTATAAGGGTCCTGCCCTTTCCTATCTCGGCCGACCTCTACAGGATTCGGCCGACTCAGACTGTAACTCGGAAACTAAATGGGGAACACCCTTTCGTCTTTCCCCGTCTTTACCCTATCCGGGGTTACCTCCCCAACAGTCTTGCCTTGCAACATAGGCAAGAACCCTTTCTTACTTCCGTCAATTTTAAATTTCTTTAAAATCTTATCAAGGTAAGTACTTGGTGATAGCCCTATTAGGCGCCTAGATCTATCCCTATAGATCTTTATGCCTAATATGTATGACGCTTCACCTAGGTCCTTCATTGAAAATTTGCTGTTTAGATAACTTTTAACACTGTTTAAAAGATCTATATCATTTCCAATCAATAATATGTCATCCACATATAATATCATAAATTCCACATCACTTACACTCACTTTCTTGTAAATACAAGCCTCTCCATAAGTTTGGATAAATCCAAACTCTCTGATCACTTCATCAAAGCAGAGATTCCAACTCCGGGATGCTTCCTTCAGTCCATAGATGGATCGCTGAAGCTTGCATACCTTGTCAGCATCCTTAGGATTGACAAACCCGTTGGTTGTACCATATATAACTCTTTTTCAATGTTGCCATTGAGGAATGCAGTTTTGACATCCATCTGCCATATCTCATAGATGATATATGCAACAATTACTAACATAATCCTAACTGACTTTAGCATCGCTACGGGAGAGAATGTCTCATCGTAGTTAACTCCTTGAATTTGTCGAAACCCTTTTGCGACAAGTCGAGCTTTATAGATGTTTACATTACCATCAACATCAGTTTTCCTTTTGAAAATCCATTTATTCTCAACGGCCTTTCAGTCGTGAGGTAAGTCTACCAAGGTCCAAACCTGGTTTTTGTACATGGATTCCATCTCGGATTTCATGGATTCTAGCCATTTATTGGAATCTGGGCTCATCATCGCTTCTCAATATGTCGCAGGGTCATCAATTTCATCGACCATGAAATCCATAACAGGATTTCCATATAGCTCGGGAGCTGCACACATCCTGCTAGACCTGTGCGGTTTGGTAGTATTCTCTTTCGAAGCTTTAAGATCGTTATCATTAGTTCCCTCTTCATTTGGTGAAGTCAACTCTGGAACGGCTTCCGGTGCTGTGCTACTCGCCATATTATGAAGAGAAGGTTCTACAACCTCTTCGAGTTCTACCTTCCGACTACACACACCTTTCGCGAGAAACTCTTTCTGTAGAAAGGATCCATCCTTGGCAACAAAAACCTTGTCCTCGGATCGGTGATAGAAGGAATACCCAATATTTTCCTTAGGGTATCCTATGAAGACACATTTTTCCGCTTTGGGTTTGAGTTTATCCGGTTGAAGTTTCTTCATATAAACATCGCATCCCCAAACTTTAAGAAATGACAGCTTAGGTTTGTTTCCAAACCATAGTTCATAGGTGCCTTTTCAACGGATTTAGATGGTGCCCGATTTAAAGTGAATGCAATAGTTTCTAGTGCATAACCCCAAAATGACAGTGGCAAGTCTGTCAGAGACATCATAGATCGAACCATATCTAGTAAAGTACGATTACGACGTTCTGATATACCATTTCGCTGTGGTGTTCCGGCAGGTGTGAGTTGTGAAACTATTCCACACTCTTTCATATGTGTGCTAAAATCGTAACTTAGATATTCACCTCCACGGTCAGACCGTAGAAATTTGATATTTCTATTATGATAATTTTCCACTTCATTCTGAAATTCCTTAATTTTCTCAAAGGTTTCAGACTTGTGTTTCATCAAGTAGATATAACCGTATCTACTCAAATCATCCATGAAAGTAACAAAATAACGATATCCACCTCACGCCGACACACTCATTGGACCACACACGTTAGAGTGTATGGTTTCTAATAAATCTGTCGCCCGTTCCATTGAACCGGAAAATGGCGTTCTAGTCATCTTCCCCATAAGGCATGGCTCACATGTATCAAATGATTCGAATCAAGTGATTCCAAAAGTCCATCCGAATGGAGCTTCTTCATGCGTTTAATGCCAATATGACCTAGACAGTAGTGCCACATATATGCAGATATATCATCATTAAGTTTAATCCTTTTAGCATCAACATTATGAATATGTGTAACACTATTATCGAGATCTGTAAGATCCCTCCTTAGTAAAGGAAAAGGATCCCTGTGATTGCAATGCTAGTCCCTGGATCATTGCTAGCATCCACAGTTTAAGATGAAGTACACAGATACAAAGGTCATTTATTACATCCATTCCAGAGATAAAACATAGTCTTTACAACTCAAGGCCACAGGCCTAATACAAGAGTTTGAATAAGTAAATAAATATAAGTCTTCATCTTCATGTGCCACAGGCAAACATGTTGAGTGTAGCCTCATGACACCTAATCCTCATCAGAGTAACCTGCAACATCACAAGTTACAGCCACAGTGGGTCAATACTTTGGAATAGTATTGGCAAGTGATACCTTAGTAAATTTTAGGTGGACTATAAGCTATATGCAAATTTGGCTAAGTGTAGCTTGGCTTGCTTTGCTCAAAATAGGTTTTGCCTATTAGTTGAAATCACTAAGTTTTTCTTTGTCAAAACTTTTCCCAAGAAACCTCCAATAGACATTGGGGTCCTTCACCCTTGTTCACCCACAAGTTTTTACTTAGAAGTTGGAGTGATGAGATTCTTGATAGCTTCCATGCCTTGATGCTCAAATTGTCCATTGCCATAGACTTGGCTAAGTACTTAGATTTTTCCATCTGCAGAGGTTGTGCACTTTCCCCACCAGACTTGGTTTCCCAAGACAGGACCTTTCAGAAGCCTTTCCTTAGACCAAATGGACGCGCTCCAACCTATCATTCCCACTACCACCAACTGTCCAAATGGCTAAGTTCTAGCAACTTATGTGATCCAGGCAGAGCCCATATTGCCAAGTGGCTGCACTATAAGCTTCTCAACACTTGGCCTCTAAAATCCCTTTGTTCCTGGGTGGTTTTCCACAAGTGAGATACACAAGGTAAACCATATCCATGGGCCTTGTGTAACCACTCAACCAAAAACCACCAATCAAGTCCCTTTCCACCCAGGTGATTCATTGACTTAGTTGTTTTATTAAGAAAACATAAGTCCAAAGACTTAGAAATATTTTCACCATAGCATGTATATATTTTACCAACCCTTGTTTGCTACTAGCTAGGCTAAGCATGGCATAGGTAGTAACTTAACTTAGAAATTCCCTAGCAATTCTACAACTACTTAGGATTTTCCAACATGGCATTTGGCAAAATAGTAACATGCAAGACTTAGCAAAATATTTCTAATGCTTGTATAAAAATATATAGGGATGTAAATATTCACGAAGTACCACTTGCCTTGGTAGTTGGGGGAGTAGCACTCTTCACAATCACAATCACTAGCACCAAAGTCTACACAAAGAATGGTAGCACAAAATTACACACAATTCATATACAAACAAACAAAAATACATATGCATGCATGCAAAAATGCTAAGTGATGATTTTTAAAACTCCACCAAGCAAGTGCATAGTACTGAATCATAACCAAGTTAAAAACTTGCTAAACCAAGTTTATTTTACACTAAAACAATTTCCTAAACAATTCCTATACTCAAAACAGTCTTAAACAAGTTTCTGCAAATAAAGTCATTTTAACAGAAACTAAACACTAAACACACTGCATAAACAGAAAGGGCTTGTCTCCGTGATTCCAACGGTATAAAATTTGCTAAAATCTAACGTGGGAATCAAAAGTTACAAGCAAATCAAATTTGGATACAAATCTGTTTTCAAATTTTGTTTTTAAACAAACCCTAGCCACGCGTCCTAATCTTACTGGCGCGTACCGGTTCGCGTTGGATCACGCACGCGAGCCGTAGGATCTAAGTGGCGATGCACGGTTCAGATCAAAATGTAACGCTTCGCTAAGTGGTTCTATCGCACGCATTGGATCTAGATCCAACGGCTGTTGATCAAACGACCAAGGTCTGGCGGCGCGCGGCGACGACGAGCGGCGGAGTGCTCTGTCAGTGGCGGCGCTGGCGTTCTAGGTCGCTCGGGGAGGGGAGAGTGTGCTTACCAAAACCGCGGGGTCGATGCGAAGCTCAACGTGGAGGTGGCTTGTCAAGGGGCGCACGGCAGGGGCTGCTGGAGCTCGTCGGAGTCGTGCACGGCGTCGGGAGGTTGCAGACGATGTAGTTGCCAAGGTTTCGCGTCGCCCTAGCACAAACCAGGTGGATTAGGAGACGCGCAAGATAGTGGCGAACATCCTCGTATGCAAGAGGGGGCAAGGGGCGCGCTCTGCTTACCGTAATTGGTCGCCGGAGTTGAGCGGCGGCTCGGTCGGTTGCGGGAACGAACGGGGACGGCGTCCTGGGTCACGAGAATGCAGCCGAAAGGTGTCAGGAGATGCACGAGATCACGCTGGGAACGATAGTTTGAACCAGAGAAAGGGGGGCGGTCGAAGCTCACCGGAATCGGTCGCCGGAGGTCGTCGGTGCTGCGGGGTTTCGAGGTCGAATGCGCGCAGCCTGTGGCGGAGTGAGCGAGGAGAGTGGGGGGAAATGACCGCGGCGGCGAGGGGTTCTTATAGCCGGAGCGAGGCGTGGAGTTACTCGCGGAATCAAGGGGATTTAACGCAGCAGTGACTGCGGCGAGTAACGGCGGCGAGAGCGGCGCAGGCGCGCGTGATTGACGAAGACGATGACGGGGTCACGGGTCCACTTGTCAGCGAAATAAGCAGAAGGGAGGTGGGGTCTGGGTGTCAGTGACTCCGCGGGTGCGTCGGCGCGTGCGAGAGAGAGAGAGGTGGCCCGGGTGGGCTAGCTGGGCCGGTTTTGCTGTTGGGCTAGAATAGGAGCGCCGACCTTTTTCTTTTTCTTTATTCCTTTTCTATTTCTGAATTGATTTTCTGAATTGATTTTCAAATGAATTCAAACTCTATTTGAATTCAAATATTTTTGGGATTTTTGCAGTGTGCAAAAGTCACAAAACTTGGCATAAAACCATGTGGTCACTTTGAAAAGGCTTGGTCATTTTTGGAAAAACAAAATAATAGGGACATTGCACTTGGTTTGCAAATATTTGAAAATGGTTTTTGAAACCATTTCTGTTTTGTAAAATTTTGTTCTAACTCCACACTCAAACCAATCAACAAGGGAGACAAACAATCTAGGTTTAAAACATTCAAGATCTCAAATGGTGATGGGCATTTGATTTAAGTTTGCTCACATAAAATGATAGCACTATGTGCTTCTGTTTTCTTGAAATGAGTTTGAAACTGATCTCAATTCTATATGCATGCATGTATGATATGCAATCTTTGAAATCATGATTTTAGGGATGTTACAAATCTAACCCCCTTAAGGTGAATCTCGCCCTCGAGATTCGGATTGGCTAGCAAATAGGTGAGGGTGGTCTTTCCGAAGATCATCTTCTCTTTCCCATGTTGCTTCCTCTTCGGAATGATGATTCCACTGCACTTTGCAGAACTTGATAGTCTTAGTCCTTGTGACTCTTTCTGCAGTTTCAAGAATCTTGATAGGTTTCTCTTCATAAGTGAGATCACTTTCTAGTTGAACTTCCTCCAAAGGTATAGTATCCTTCAAAGAAGTTTCTTCCATTTCTGGGTGACATTTCTTAAGCTGACTCACATGAAACACATTATGGACAGCTGACAAAGATTCTGGCAGTTCAATTTCGTAGGCAACTTCTCCTTTGCGACTCAGAATTCTGAATGGCCCAACATATCTTGGTGCCAATTTCCCTTTGACTCCGAATCTCTTCACTCCACGAAGTGGTGATACTCTAAGATAAGCTCTATCACCAACTTCGTAGGTGACTTCTCTACGCTTAGGATCCGCGTAGCTTTTCTGTCGGGACTGTGCTATCTTCAACCTGTCCTTAACCAACTTGACCTTCTCTTCGGCTTCTTTGATAAGATCTGGCCCGAATAAACTTCTTTCTCCCACACCATTCCATAACAATGGGGTGGTACACTTTCTTCCGTAGAGAAACTCAAACGGTGCCCTCTCAATGCTGGCTTGATAGCTGTTGTTATAAGAAAATTCTGCGTAAGGCAGACTTTCATCCCAACTGGCTCCATAGTCTAGGGCACATGCCCTCAACATGTCTTCAAGTATTTGATTAGTTCTTTCTGTTTGTCCATCGGTTTGAGGATGAAAAGCAGTACTGAATTCCAACCTCGTTCCCAATGACTCATGTAGCTGTCTCCAAAAATGGGAAGTGAATTGAGTTCCCCTATCAGACACAATACTCTTGGGCACACCATGTAGACATACAATTCTACTCATGTAGATCTTGGCCAACTTAGCACTTGTATAAGTTGTCTTCACGGGTATGAAATGAGCCACTTTAGTTAGGCGATCCACTACTACCCATATGGAATCATATCCTGACCTGGTCCTTGGTAATCCGGTAATGAAATCCATACCAATCTTGTCCCACTTCCAATCAGGAATAGGTAGTGGTTGAAGCAAACCTGCTGGTTTATGATGCTCCGCTTTCACTCTACTACACACATCACACAAAGCAATATGTTCGGCGATGTCCTTCTTGAGATTATTCCACCAAAATCTTTCTTTCATGTCCATGTACATTTTGGTGTTACCCGGCTGGATAGAATACGGAGAGTTATGTGCTTCTTGCAAAATCAGTTTCCGCAGTTCCGGATCTTGTGGAACACAGATACGTTTCCCATGCCATAAAGTACCCTGTTTGTCTTCATGGAACCCTTTGGCTTTTCCTTGGCCAATCTTTTCTTTAATATCCTCGATTTCTTTATCAATCTTCTGGGCTTCTTTGATCTTGTCCAACAAAGTGGGTTGAACATCCAAAGACATGAGATGTCCTTCAGGCACAATCTCCAATCTGACTTTTCTAAATTGAGTGCACAGATCATCTGGCAATTCTCCTTTGGTAAGGCCATTCACAAAAACCTTACGGCTTAGAGCATCTGCTACAACATTTGCTTTACCGGGATGGTATTGCAACTTAGGTCATAGTCTTTGATAAGTTCTAGCCATCTTCTTTGTCTCATATTAATTTCCTTCTAGGTGAAGATATACTTCAAACTTTTGTGATCCGTGAACACTTCACAACGCTTTCCCAAAAGATAGTGTCTCCATGTTTTGAGTGCATGGACGATAGAGGCTAACTCTAAATCATGAGTAGGATAGTTTACTTCATGAGTTTTGAGTTGTCTCGAGGCATAAGCCACAACTTTACCGTCTTGCATAAGTACTGCACCCAAACCTTGATGAGATGCATCACAATATACTTGGAAATCTTTTTCCAAATCTGGCAGACACAAGACTGGTGTTGTCACAAGTCTCTTCTTCAACTTCTAAAAGCTGAGTTCACAACCTTCAGACCAAGCAAACTTCTTGTCTTTCTTTAATAATTCAGTCATGGGCTTAGCTACCTTAGAGAAATTCTCAATAAACCTTCTGTAGTAACCTGCTAAGCCAAGGAAACTACGAACTTCTTTCACGGACTTGGGAGACTCCCATTCAGTCACAGCTGAAACCTTAGCAGGATCAACTGCTACACCATCCTTTGTCATAACATGACCAAGAAAACCAACTTCCTCCAACCAGAACTCACACTTGCTGAATTTGGCATAAAGTTTATGTTCTCTCAACTTCTCAAGTATCAATCGTAAGTGTCCTTCATGTTCTTCCTTGCTCTTGGAGTAGACTAAGATGTCATCGATGAAAATGACAACAAACTTGTCAAGAAATTCCATGAACACCTTGTTCATCATATTCATGAAGTATGCTGGAGCATTGGTCAAGCCAAAAGGCATCACAGTATACTCATACAATCCATACCTTGTGGTGAACGCCGTTTTAGGTATGTCTTGTTCTCTTATCTTGAGTTGAAAATAGCCTGACCTTAGATCAATCTTTGAGAACACACATGCTCCTTCTAGCTGATCAAACAAGTCATTGATTCTAGGCAAAGGATATTTGTTCTTGATAGTTACCTCGTTGAGTGAACGGTAATCTATGCATAACCTTTGGCTTCTATCTTTCTTCTCTACGAACAAAACTGGGGCTCCCCAAGATGAAGAACTTGGTTGAATGAATCCCTTCTGCAACTATTCTCCAAGTTGCTTCTTGAGTTCTTTCAGTTCATCAACGGACATTTTATACGGTCTTTTTGCTATTGGTCCAGACCCTGGTACCAAATCTATCAGAAATTCCACATCTCTATCTGATGGCATTCCCGGCAATTCTTCCGGAAACACATCCGGATACTCACTTACAATGGGCACACTGTCCATGCTAACCCCCTTAAGAGAATTTAGCTTACTTCCTTTTGATTCAAAGTTGGACTTGAACTTAATCCGTTTTCTTTCCGGGGTTGTGAGTGCAACAGTACGATTGGCACAATCTAGTACTCCTTCATACTTAGCCATCCAATCCATTCCCAATATTACGTCCAGTCCTTGGGAATCTAGGATTATCAGACTCACTGGAAATTTATGTTTTCCAAACTCTATTACTAGATCCCGGCATCCAAGACTTACTATCATATCTCCACCCGGAGAACTAACTTTTATTGGACACCCAATGTTTTCAGTTGGAAAACCATTTATATCAACAAATGCTTTTGATATGAATGAATGCGATGCTCCAGTATCAAAAAGAACAAATGCTGGAATAGAATTGAGTCTGAACTTACCAGCAACAGCATCAGGCTCCTCATAGACCTCCTCCACACTGATGTGGTTCACCTGTCCTTTCTGGAAAGGATTGGGCTTGATAGGTCCTTCAACTTTCTTTTCAGGGCACTCATTTGCATAATGCCCCATCTTCTTGCATTTGAAGCATTCAACCTGACTGATGTCTCTCTTAACAGGCTGACTTCCACTTCCACTTCCATTACCACTGTGGTGGCTCTTATGTCCACTCTTGTGGTTCTTGTACTTATCATTGTCATGACTGCGATGATGCTTGTTGTCATGACGGTTGTGGTTGTGGTGCTTGTTGAATTTCCCATGCTTGTGGGATCCTGAGCTTCCACTGTCATCATAATGAGATCGTTTGTGAGACGATCCTGAGCTGTGCTTGTCGGAGTGCTTCCTCTTTCTGCTTTCCACTTGTTTTATTTTGTTCTCCAAAATAGCAGCCTTGTCACAGAGCGACTGATAAGTGGGAACATAGGCCACAGCCAATTGCAGATTCAGCTCATCATTCAAGCCCTTAAGGAATTTTTCCTTTCTCTTGGCATCAGTGTCAACTTCATCCGGTGCATAACGCGCCAGATTGTTGAACTCCTTAATGTATTCAGCCACGCTGCGGTGGCGCTGCTTCAGATTGTGGAACTCTTTCTTTTTCAGGCTCATCACTCCTGATGAGATATGAGCAGTGCGAAAGCCATCCTCAAAGATAGCCCATGTCACTTCATCTATGGGAGTGGTGATCTGGAAGTTGTCCCACCAAGTGGTGGCTGGCCCTTCCAGCAGATGTGCTGCAAATCTGACTTTTTCAGCATCCGTACAGCCCACGGTTACCAAGTCCTTGTTTACCGAGCGTAGCCAATCATTGGCCACCATGGGATCAGTCGTCCCCGAGAACTTAGCTGGCCTCAATCTCAAGAACCTGGTGAGCATATCAAAGCCCGGAGGGTTGTTGTTGTTATTGTTGTTGTTATTGTTATTGTTTTGGTTCTGGATGAATGTTGTCATCATCTGCATCAGCTGTGTTTGAGCAGTCATCATCTGTTGCATTTCTGGAGTGATGTTCTTGTTGTTGTTGGGGTTGGGGTTTGCACGACGGGGAGGCATCTGTGGTTTGTTCAAATAGAGATAAGAATGAGATACCCATAGATGCTTTCATGCACATTACATCACATAAGTAAACACATAGCATGCAACACAAAGATAAAAGTTCAACAACAAGATAACAAGTTCACAAAGTAAAACACACAAGTAGCAAGCCATCCACATGTCGGATGGTCCAATAACAAGTTCTCAAATAACAAGTATGATAATGAAAGATAAACGAGTAGTCAAGTCTACTCATCGGCGTCAATCTCCTCCTCGACAAAGGTAAGACCTGCGTTCTCCATCGCGGCCTTGTTCTCCTCGATGGTAGTGGTCAAGGACTCTATCTTGGCCTTGAGAGCCCTCTTCTGGGAACGAAGCCTCTCTATCACCGTCTGCTGCTGCTCTAGCTCGAAGTCCTTGGACTGCAGTTCTTCAGTCATATCCCGGATCTTCTTGTTCCTATCCTGTACACGCTTCTCCTGACTCTTGAACTTCCTGTCCTGGGTCTCAAACTTCGCCTCCATTTCCTTGACTATTTCGTCCTGCTGCGCGAAGAGCTTGTCCTTCTCGCGAAGCTGCACCTGGAGCTCATCGTTGCTGAGCATGACATTGGTCATGTCTGTGTCCACGTGCCTAATGAGAGACTCTAAGTCCTGGAGGTACAGGCATATCGTCTCTGGTGCGTCCCTCGAGTCGTCCTCGAAGTCGATGGACTCTCCATCCTCATCACGTCTTCCGAAGACGTGGAAGTGAGTGCCTCTAACCTGTCGGGAGTGTCGACCTAGTAGACGTCCTATCAGGTCCTGCATAACTACCTCCATGCCTCTCTCCCTGTCATCGTGCATAAGCTTGAAGACGATGGCCTCCGTAGTAGGCTCTGTCTGGCGTCCGGGCTGGTTCACCTTGAAGTCCCAGAGGTCCTTCCTCTCGAACTTGGTGAGGGGATGCACCATGATGGTGGGAAGAGGGAGATTGAGCAAAGTGGTAAGCTCAACGATACGAGGGCCAAAGCGGGTAACCTGGAACTCCTCAACAGTGCTGATGGTAATAGGCATCTATTTATAAGATATAAAAGTTAGAACAATACAATTCAAGATAAAACAAAAGACAAAACATCACATACATATCCTTGGGAAGCAAAACACACAAGTCATGCATACATGAAACCATTACAACAACCAAGGTTCAAACTTATTTTAAGCCACATTTTGGAAAATAGGGTGATAGGTGGTGGTCCAACTAACGAAGTATGTTTACAATCCTATCTCACTGGATCTGTTGGCTAACACAATGTTTCTAGAAGCAATCAGCCTATCTTGTTCACATGATTCCATCACTAAGTCTATAATGTCTCCTCTTAAGGATTGGTTGGTAGCTTCCAACTCTTGGGTATGTTCCTTCTCTTTCTTCAAGTCTTTTTGGAGGTTGAGCATTCTGCACTTGACTCTAGCACTAAGTTCTTTGATAGTCCTCCAAGCTGCATCTCTTGCTGACTCAAAGAATGTGGTGTGCACCACAGTATTGGTGTACATGCAGAATCCTGTTTCCTTGTGGTTGTCTTCCTTGTTTTTGTACAAGTGAAGTTGCACCCACCAGTACTCAACTCCTTCATCCATCACTGGAAAACCTTTGTACATAGTTGCACCTTGTATCTCTGATGCAACCATGAGGTCCTTAAGAATTTTGGGAAACTCTGTCTCACACTCCAAGGTCATGGTCATGAGTGGTCCTTTCCTTACGGCTTCGTTGATGGAGTTCATCTACAAATAGAGATGAGAGAGAAGATTAGAAAAGTTTACGAGAAGAATAGAGAAGTGTAGAAATAGTTGAAAATTTTTCCTTAGTGGTTTCCAATCCTAGGGTCATAATCCTACAGGCAACACAGTGCTCTGATACCATCTGTAAGATCCCTCCTTAGTAAAGGAAAAGGATCCCTATGATTGCAATGCTAGTCCCTGGATCATTGCTAGCATCCACAGTTTAAGATGAAGTACACAGATACAAAGGTCATTTATTACATCCATTCCAGAGATAAAACATAGTCTTTACAACTCAAGGCCACAGGCCTAATACAAGAGTTTGAATAAGTAAAATATAAGTCTTCATCTTCATGTGCCACAGGCAAACATGTTGAGTGTAGACTCATGACACCTAATCCTCATCAGAGTAACCTGCAACATCACAAGTTACAACCACAGTGGGTCAATACTTTGGAATAGTATTGGCAAGTGATACCTTAGTAAATTTTAGGTGGACTATAAGCTATATGCAAATTTGGCTAAGTGTAGCTTGGCTTGCTTTGCTCAAAATAGGTTTTGCCTATTAGTTGAAATCACTAAGTTTTTCTTTGTCAAAACTTTTCCCAAGAAACCTCCAATAGACATTGGGGTCCTTCACCCTTGTTCACCCACAAGTTTTTACTTAGAAGTTGGAGTGATGAGATTCTTGATAGCTTCCATGCCTTGATGCTCAAATTGTCCATTGCCATGGACTTGGCTAAGTACTTAGATTTTTCCATCTGCAGAGGTTGTGCACTTTCCCCACCAGACTTGGTTTCCCAAGACAGGACCTTTCAGAAGCCTTTCCTTAGACCAAATGGACGCGCTCCAACCTATCATTCCCACTACAACCAACTGTCCAAATGGCTAAGTTCTAGCAACTTATGTGATCCAGGCAGAGCCCATATTGCCAAGTGGCTGCACTATAAGCTTCTCAACACTTGGCCTCTAAAATCCCTTTGTTCCTGGGTGGCTTTCCACAAGTGAGATACACAAGGTAAACCATAGCCATGGGCCTTGTGTAACCACTCAACCAAAAACCACCAATCAAGTCCCTTTCCACCCAGGTGATTCATTGACTTAGTTGTTTTATTAAGAAAACATAAGTCCAAAGACTTAGAAATATTTTCACCATAGCATGTATATATTTTACCAACCGTTGTTTGCTACTAGCTAGGCTAAGCATGGCATAGGTAGTAACTTAACTTAGAAATTCCCTAGCAATTCTACAACTACTTAGGATTTCCCAACATGGCATTTGGCAAAATAGTAACATGCAAGACTTAGCAAAATATTTCTAATGCTTGTATAAAAATATATAGGGATGGAAATATTCATGAAGTACCACTTGCCTTGGTAGTTGGGGGAGTAGCACTCTTCACAATCACAATCACTAGCACCAAAGTCTACACAAAGAATGGTAGCACAAAATTACACACAATTCATATACAAACAAACAAAAATACATATGCATGCATGCAAAAATGCTAAGTGATGATTTTTAAAACTCCACCAAGCAAGTGCATAGTACTGAATCATAACCAAGTTAAAAACTTGCTAAACCAAGTTTATTTTACACTAAAACAATTTCCTAAACAATTCCTATACTCAAAACAGTCTTAAACAAGTTTCTGCAAATAAAGTCATTTTAACAGAAACTAAACACTAAACACACTGCATAAACAGAAAGGGCTTGTCTCCCTGATTCCAACGGTATAAAATTTGCTAAAATCTAACATGGGAATCAAAAGTTACAAGCAAATCAAATTTGGATACAAATCTGTTTTCAAATTTTGTTTTTAAACAAACCCTAGCCACGCGTCCTAATCTTACTGGCGCGTACCGGTTCACGTTGGATCACGCACGCGAGCCGTAGGATCTAAGTGGCGATGCACGGTTCAGATCAAAACGTAACGCTTCGCTAAGTGGTTCTATCGCACGCATTGGATCTAGATCCAACGGCTCTTGATCAAACGACCAAGGTCTGGCGGCGCGCGGCGACGGCGAGCGGTGGAGCGCTCTGTCAGTGGCGCCGCTGGCGTTCTAGGTCGCTCGGGGAGGGGAGAGTGTGCTTACCAGAACCGCGGGGTCGAGGCGAAGCTCAACGTGGAGGTGGCTTGGCAAGGGGCGCACTGCAGGGGCTGCTGGAGCTCGTCGGAGTCGTGCACGGCGTCGGGAGGTTGCAGACGATGTAGTTGCCAA
The DNA here is from genome assembly GCA_916181665.1 of Avena sativa. Classification (NCBI taxonomy): domain Eukaryota; kingdom Viridiplantae; phylum Streptophyta; class Magnoliopsida; order Poales; family Poaceae; genus Avena; species Avena sativa. Next base: position 354,395,647 of record OV702296.1, read on the forward strand.
GGTTTCACGTCGCCCTAGCACGAACCAGGTGGATTAGGAGACACGCAAGATAGTGGCGAACATCCTCGTATGCAAGAGGGGGCAAGGGGCGCGCTCTGCTTACCGTAATTGGTCGCCGGAGTTGAGCGGCGGCTCGGTCGGTTGCGGGCACGAACGGGGACGGCGTCCTGGGTCACGAGAATGCAAACTAAAGGTGTCAGGAGATGCACGAGATCACGCTGGGCACGATAGTTTGAACCAGAGAAAGGGGGTGGTCGAAGCTCACTGGAATCGGTCGCCGGAGGTCGTCGGTGCTTCGGGGTTTCGAGGTCGAATGCGCACAGCCTGTGGCGGAGTGAGGGAGGAGAGTGGGGGGAAATGACCGCGACGGCGAGGGGTTCTTATAGCCGGAGCGGGGCGTGGAGTTACTCGCGGAATCAAGGGGATTTAACGCAGCAGTGACTGCGGCGAGTAACAGCGGCGAGAGCGGCGCGCGCGTGATTGACGAAGACGATGACGGGGTCACGGGTCCACTTGTCACGAAATAAGCAGAAGGGAGGTGGGGTCTGGGTGTCAGTGACTCCGCGGGTGCGTCGGCGCGTGCGAGAGAGAGAGGTGGCCCGGGTGGGCTAGCTGGGCCGGTTTTGATGTTGGGCTAGAATAGGAGCGCCGGCCTTTTTCTTTTTCTTTATTCCTTTTCTATTTCTGAATTGATTTTCGGGATTGATTTTCAAATGAATTCAAACTCTATTTGAATTCAAATCTTTTTGGGATTTTTGCAGTGTGCAACAGTCACAAAACTTGGCATAAAACCATGTGGTCACTTTGAAAAGGCTTGGTCATTTTTGGAAAAACAAAATAACAGGGACATTGCACTTGGTTTGCAAATATTTGAAAATGGTTTTTGAAACCATTTCTGTTTTGTAAAATTTTGTTCTAACTCCACACTCAAACCAATCAACAAGGGAGACAAACAATCTAGGTTTAAAACATTCAAGCTCTCAAATGGGGATGGGCATTTGATTTAAGTTTGCTCACATAAAATGATAGCACTATGTGCTTCTATTTTCTTGAAATGAGTTTGAAATTGATCTCAATTCTATATGCATGCATGTATGATATGCAATCTTTGAAATCATGATTTTAGGGATGTTACAAGATCCAACAGAAATAAACCATTCATCATCGGTGTATGACCATAAAAGATATCATTCATATAAATCGAACAACCATTGTTTTCGGATTTAAGTGAATAACCGATGTGCATCAAACATGCTCTGGATATAATGTTCATGCTCACTGCTGGCACCAGATAACAATTATTAAAGTTTATAACTAATCTCGATGGTAAGTGGAGAGGTAGTGTTCCGACGGTGATCACATCAATGCTTGATCCGTTGCCGACACGCATCTTGACCTCACCCCTTGCTAGTGGTCGCTTGTTCCGCAGCTCCTGATTCGATTTACAAATATTAGCAACTGAACCGGTATCGAATACCCAAGTGCTACTAAGAGTACTAGTCAAGTACACATCAATAACATGTATATCGAATATACCTTTATTTGCCTTTCCGGCCTTCTTGTCTGCCAAATACTTGGGGAAGTTGCGCTTCCAGTGGCCAGTCCCCTTGCAATAATAGCACTCGGTATCAGACTTAGGGCCAACTCGGGATTTCTTTTCAGGTACGGCAACCGGTTTGCCGCCCTTCTATCCCTCCTGTTTACCCTTTCTATCTTTCTTGAAACCGGTGGTCTTATTGATCATCAGCACTTGATGTTCCTTCTTGATCTCCACCTCTGCAGTTTTAAGCATTGACAGAAGCTCGGGGAGAGACTTCTTCATGCCTTGCATGTTATAGTTCATCACGAAGCTCTTATAGCTAGGTGGCAGAGATTGGAGAACACGATGTATGCCTAAGTCAATGGGGATCGATATTCCCAAGGACACAAGATTATCGGCGTATCCCGACATCTTGAGTACATGCTCACTTACAGAGCCGTTCTCTTCCATCATGCAACTAAAGAACTTTTCTGAAGTATTATAACTCTCTATATGGGTGTCGAAAATCATTTTCAACTCGCCCATTGTATCAAAGGCATTGTTGTTTTCGAGACGCTTTCGAAGTTCTAGCTCTAGCCCATACAATATGCTGCAATGAACTAAGTTGTGGTCCTCTTGACGAGTCTGATAGACGTTATTTTCCTCGTCAGGGGCATCATCAATTGGTGGAGGGCCTAGCAGTGCTTCTAGGACATATTGCTTTTGTGCAGCAGAGAGGAGAATCCTCAAATTCATGGCCAAGTCTGTAAAGTTGCTACCGTTCGTTGCAAGTTTCTCTTTCTCCATGAACACATTGAAATTAAAAGCAGGTGTGCCATCTACAACAGAATTTGTAAAGTTCATACTAAGTTTATGATAAATTAAGTTCAACTAATCCTAATTAAGAATGAACTCCCACTAAAAAACGACATCCCTCATGCCTTTTTGGTGATTACATGAACCAAATCCACTACACCAAGTCCGATCATCATGTGAGTCGGTGTAGCTTCAAAGGCGAGCATCCATATGGGCATCATATCTTTCATATGAATCATGCTTAACCTTTCGGTCCGTGTTCCGAGGCCATGTATGCACATGCTAGGATTGCCAAGTAAGAACCTTAGTATACGTGTGTGTAAACTGTCTTACACCCGAAATATGATCGTGGATCCAAGAACACCCGATCATCACGTGATGTCTTGGAGCGGTGAAACATAATCGATGCATACTTAAGGGAGAACACATTTTTATCTTGATATCTAAATGAGGGATCATCTTATTATGATAATAAAATGACAAACAAGCAATATAAGATGCAACAATAATCACATGTGAAAAAGTGAAATGATATGGTTCTTGCACTTGATCTCCATCATGTTCATCGTGGTATGATCTTCATCATTCCTTTATGTGTAAGGACAAAGTTCTATGGAACTTACACGTTATGTGTGTTGTAAGAGTATCGACTTATACTTTTACTTACAACATCACCATATCATGACACTAGCCTAGCAACAATCTAAACTAGACGCTTCTAATTTATCCATTGCAAGTTTTACGTGGCTTAGGGCTTTCGAAGATAGAACCGCTCTTACCTACGAACATGAACCACAACGAGGATAACCAAATTATTGACAACTCGTTGCAAATTAGATATTGACTATAGTAGAGGAGACAGACACCCGCTAGCCACTTATACAAAACTAGTTGTATGTCAAGTGTGGAACATGTCTCATGTGCGAGGACATGTAAAGTTTGTCTGGGCCGCTTCATCCCACTATGCCACCAATATCCAAAGTACAACTAAGAAGCAATAACATGATCATCATCGCCCACATATACATATGTGTACTACCCATGCAAAGCATCTACGCATAGATCCGACTCTGATACCACTATAGGGTTCGCAACATAGAAAACAAAAATATCCTACGATGGGAACAACTATATACCAAGATCTATCTACTAGATACAAGCAATGGGCGGATATACATCCATAGAGAACATACCCTTAAAGACCGACAAAGCTTAACGAGGTTGTACTCGTGGATGATGTAGACGAACGCTTGCTGATCTCAAGATCGAGAGGAAGTCCTAGCGCCGCAAATCAGCGGCGCATCCGTGCTCGCACACATGTCCGAGCCACTGACAAACCTCCACCTCCTCGCTCCAGCGATGCAGTAGAAGCAACAACTCTTTCTTGCCGAAAATCCACCGAGAACATGTATCTCGCTAGTTCGAGATCATGGGGGATAAACTAGAGGGGGAGAGAGATCCTTCACGAGGAGGTGTGAGTGAGAGAGAGGGAGAGGGGATCGTTTTATAGGAGGAGGGGGGACCCCAAGGGGGTGGCCGACGCATGGGGCTTCCCCCTTGCCCTCCCTCCATTCATGTGGGTGGATCATGCACTCACAAATTTGCCCCTTCATTTCTCCACTCAAAATCCCACTAAAAATTCCCATTAAATTTCCACCAAATTTAATGCAATCTCTCTTTAAATAAAAATACTTTTATTTATTCAGAATTTTTTCAATTACCTTAATGGACAAACATTCACATATAACCCCTTGCTAGTATTTCATTTCACATGCAGAAACACTTTCAACAATTTCACCTGAAAACAGTTTCGGTGTCTAGTGAAATAAATTCCTGCGCTTTGTTAATCTTTTTAGCATGAAACTATTTGTTCCAAATGGTGTCGCTGTCTCTTAAGTGTGTCACCCTACGGTTCGCGAATAATGCATACATGATCGAGACCCCTCTCAGATCAATAATCAGAAGCGGGACCTGGAGATCCATACCGACTCCCACATATTCAACAATGACTTTCTTGTGATCGTGAGAACCTTTTACGCTAGAATATTAATCCCTTTGTATCGTGATATATTACATATCCGAGATTCAATCATCGGTATCTTCATACCTAGTTTGATCTCGTTACTAACATGTACTCTTTTCTCGTTCTCATGAATCACCGAGAGGGCCCAGAGTATATATATCCGTCATCGGGATGAACAGATTCCACTCTTGATCCATGGGCCTCAACATAACACTTTAGTAGTACTAAACCCATCTTTATAATCACCCTGTTACGGTGTGACGTTTGATGTTATCAAGATACTCTTCTAATATTAGTGATTGACATGATCTCATGGTCTAAGGATTAGGATTACTTCGTATGATGTTATAGAAATATAAACTCAATGACTTTGATCATAATTCTATAATTCGGATGAATGTTCATCACACCATTCCAATAATGTTGTGACCTCATTATTAACAACATCCAATGTCCATGATCAGGAAAACTTGATCATCTTTTTAATCAACGAGCTAGTTTATAAGAGAGGCATAACTAGGAACTTTCTGTTTGTTTATTAAACACACATGTATTAACGTTTCCATGTTAATACAATTATAGCATGCAAAATGAACATCTATCATATACTTGGAATATACATAATAACCTCTTTATTATTGCCTCTCGGGGCATATTCCCTTTAGTTTAATGGTAGGAGCGTGGGATAAAGCATATTTAAGTTTTTCAAAGGCTACAGGACATTTATCATCAAAATTAAATCTCACTCCCTTTTGCAAAAGGTTAGTCAAAGGTTTTGAGATTCCAGAGAAATTTCTAATGAACCTTCTATAAAAACCTACATGACCAAGGAAGCTTCTTATACCTTTTATGTCCCTAGGTTGTGGCATTCTCTCTATTGCTTTAACCTTAGCTCTATCTACTTCAATACCCTTACCTGATACCTTGTGGCCAAGGACTATACCTTCTTTGACCATGAAATGACACTTCTTCCAGTTTAGAACAATATTGGTTTCTTCACAACACTGCAAAACCCTCGTGAGATTATCCAAGCAACTAGTAAAATAAGTTCCATAGAGATAAAAGTCGTCCATAAATACTTCCATTACCAGTTCTATAAAATCAATAAAAATAGCAGTCATGCATCTTTGAAAAGTATTGGGAGCATTACATAAACCAAAAGGCATGCGTCGTTAAGCATGTAAACCATCAAGTTTTAAGTTGGTCATCAGGATGACAACTATTTGTGAGAAACCAGAATACTCGTCCAAGTAGCAAAAAAGAGTGTGGTTTGCTAACCTCTCTAAAGTTTGATCTATGAATGGTAAAGTATAGTGATCTTCCCTAGTTTCTTTATTTAATTTTCTAAAATCTATGCACATCCTATGTCCAACAACAGTTCTAGTAGGTATCAATTCATTGTTTTCATTAGGAACAACAGTAAAACCGCCCTTCTTAGGAACACAATGAACATGACTTACCCATTCACTTTATTTTACAGGATAGATTATACCAGCATCTCGTAGGCGTACAATTTCTTTTCTTACCACTTCCTTCATTTCGGGCTTCAGTCGTCTGTTAAATTCTGCAACTGGTTTAGCACCTTCCTCCATAAATATTCGATGGACGGTTATCATGGGACTAATGCCCTTCAAATAATCCATAGAATACCCAAAGGCCTTGCGATGCTCCTTTAGTACTTTCATGAGTTCTTATTCATCCCCTGAAAGTTTAGCACTGACAATAATAGGAAATTTATTTGTATTATCTAAGAATATATATTTAAGATTATCTGGTAAATTCTTCAATTCTAGGGGTGGTAATTCTTCATCTCCTCTATTTTCTGGCTCTTCAAAAGCCTCATCAGTTGGAGGTCCTAGAGCGGGAAGCGAATCGAATTCACTTTCTTCTTCTTTTAGAGATCTGTCCTCCATAATTATTTCTTCATAATTTGAATCTTCAATTGTTTCTTCTTCTTGATTACTAAAGAAGAGAGCTTCCATCTCCTCAATGTTTTTCTCTTTATCTTCTTCTTGTATTTGTAGAGGTCTGTCTTTAAATTTGGAAAAGTGGAACTCTTTTTCTGCTTCCCCAAGCTTAAGAGACACAATCTCCTTCTTGAAATCAACCTTGGCGCTTACATTACTCAAGAAATTTCTTCCAAATATAATTGGGCAAAGAGTGTCAAATGGCATATCAACAACTACAAAATCGATATGAATTTTTTTTACCAATTCTGACAGTTGCATCTTCAACTACTCCCATTGGAATTCTAAGATTTTTATTGGCTAACATGATTGTCATATCTGTATTTTGTATTGTAGTTGAAAATATCTCTTCTTTTATTTCTAAATAAAAATCATAAGATATAACATTAACTTCGGTGCCAAGATCACATAAACCATAATGCGAGGTTTATTTAAAGGCATTTCTATTTTCGTGCCCCTGGTTCATTAGCTGTACTCACTTTTCCCCAGCCGCTTAGCTTTTCCTCACCTTTGTCCAGCTTCTATTATGGAACTCTCACATCAGTCTGAAACTTGCTCTCCGTCAGGTCCCGTTAGTGGACCCTCATTGTTACGTGCTGACAGATGGGGCCGCATTCAGGTGGGTCCCGTAGTGGATCCTCGCCGTTACGTGCTGACAAGTAGGACCCCCTGTTACGTGATGACAGGTGGGGCCACTTTCAGTCGGTCTCGTAGTAGGACCCCCCATGGTGTGGGGTCGGCTTGTTGGGAACGCGTTTTGGGGGATGTGGCGTGGGACCATGTGGGGCGCATATGGTAGTTACGTGCGCCCTGTCTCCTAAATTGGAAGATTTATTTTTGTTATTTTTATGATTGAACTTTTTAAGAGTGCCTTTTCCCCTCTATGTCGCTAATAGTTGTTATTTTTTCTCAAAAAGGCAGCGAATCTAGAGCAGCATCTCTCTTCATTCATGGTTCCTTTTGGCCCTCGTATTTTCCCAATCTGGTAGCAAATCTAACCAGCACCATAAATATGTAGATAAACAAAGCAGATGTAGATAAAGCAGCTAATAAAAGATTATATAGTACGATACTTAAACCAGATTCGACAATTAGGCTGCTCCGCAGCAGCAGCTTACAAGTTCAATACAAACAACCAAACAAAAGAAGCTTCTTTACAGCAGCAGCATCAGCACAAGATTAGTGGCCCCTCCTGGTTTACGCTAGGAGGTCCTCCTCTCTCTGGCGCTTCCTTCACTTCCTGCTGCCCAGTCCCTTGACCTTGGGCGCCTTGGGCTTGATCGGGGGCATGCGACCCTCCTTGATGGCCACCTTCTGGAGGTTGCGGAGGTGAAAACCGAGTGCCTTGTGATGGGCTCTGAAGGCATTGGTGTTCTTTGACGGGCCGCAGGTCTTGACGTCCTCAGAATGCATCACAAGGGAGTTGAACTCGGTGGCGAGGCTCCTGGTGCAGAAGGGCACCTGTAGACTTCGCCGACGAAGAAGCCGTTGAATTGGCCGGACTTCAGCTTCCTTAGCACCTGACGAGTCTTGGTGTCTGTGGACTCGTCGTCGCTGCATACATCGCTGCTATCCACCTATTACAAAAACAATAGCGTGCAATAAGGACATGATTGAGATACCATGATTATCATGATTGATTACTTGTATAAATTAACCGATTGAGATCCCCTGATTATTCCCCAATCCCCAAATCTCAAACCAAATCGAATACTGATCCTAACTATAGATCGGTGCTAGTACTGATACAAACTACAGATCGGTGCTAGTACTGTCCCAACTACAGATCGGTTCTAGTACTGATCCCAACTAGGGGAATTCATCGAAATACGAGATCTAACACAAGAGGATTAGCTACTGTGAAGTACCTAGCATCCAATGATTGAAAGTACGAACAACCGAGCCCTAATAACACATGATCTAGCATCCAACGATGGGAATAGGGGAATAACAAAGGAAGGGGATAAAACCCTAGTTACCTCCGACCATGGGTCGGCTAAGCTGGTGTCGAAGGGGTTCTCCGGCCAGATGTAATCGTTGTCCCCGTATGGGTCCCAGCCGTGCGTGATCTTCAGGAGAATGGCGGGGGCCTATACGGGGACGGGGGCCTCCTCGCCGGCGGCCACAGCGGAAGCGGTGACGGGGGTCTGGACGGGGATGGCGGCTGCCTTCAATGCCTCGACGGGGGCCTATACGAGGAAGGGGGCCTCCTCCTCGTCCGCCTTGGAGGAGATGATGGCCACTGCGCCGTTCTTCTCCATCGTTGGCATGGTTGGGGTTTTCTTGGGGGTTTGCATAAGGTGATGGGATAGTGGAGATGGTTGCGTGAGTGAGTGAGTGAGTGAGTGAGGAGGCCTCTATAAAGGTGAAGGGAGGAGACTTTTCGTTGCACCACCATGAATCAGGTAACCGCGTGCGCTACTACACCGTGCACGGCCACACGCGTCCACTACCGTCCCGTGCACCGCGACACGCGTATCGTGCATCGCGTTTTCCCCCTCGTGTCTAACCTTGGCCACTTAGTTATGCTTAGTTATACCCTCGAGTGTAGCACTATCAGTTTGGTTGAACTCAGTTTTGCCCTCCGGTACTAACATTGTCGTGTGCAATATACTGACTTTTATCCTCCGGTGGCTGGTCAACAGAGAGTCAACGAATGGGTTTTAGCTAGCTAATTGAGTCATTTTATGCACAACAAATTCAAAAAGATCAAAACATAGTGGCATCTACCCAGGGAGTCTTATTTATGTGACCTGCCACCATAAGAAATGTATATAAATAAAGTTTTAACCTAAATCACCACTTATCAAATCACCTACTATCTATGCAGGTTCATGGCTTTCTACTCAATCCTCTCCCCAAAACATCCCTCCCCAAAACATAATTTGTCTGAATGAGGCAATAATTGTCAAACTGATATATATTTGAATTGCAAATAATTTGATGTATGCCAATATGTATTTTTTGTATAAAAGAAGCATTTCCATTTTTAAATCTCCTTTTGTTTTCTATTTGAACCCCCTTGTCAGTTTTGCCCTTGGTTTTATAGTTCTACGCAGGTTTGCCCTTGGTTTTTAAGTTCTACTCAGTTTTCCCCTCCCTCTTAGACAAACTCTCACACATGTGCTCATTTTGGCCGCTACGCTCGGATTGGTCGAGACAGTTGTCACGCGGATCGTACCCATCAACCGTTAATCCTCTGATTGATCCTCTGTGATCTAGCGGATAGGATAACCCCTGTATCTATCGGGGGGCACCCTCTATCCATGCAAAATAACGAGTTTGCCACTGATGCTTTAACTCCATGAACAAATGATTTTGAATATAATTTGAAGGAAAAGTGTTCAAAGGTGTATAAGTTTTGCATTATATTTCACTCCATGTCCTAAGTGCGATTTCAAAGAGTTCAAAGGTGTATAATTTTTGCCATATGCAAGTTTGTGCATTACATTATATGAAAATGATAATCTCTCAAGATTTTCTTAGCACATCATTATCACGTATTAAGTGCTATTTCACAATGTTCAAAGGTTTATAATTTTCGTATGCGCAAGTTTAGGGATCACTTTTCACAATATAAAAATGGTAAACACCCTTTTACATTAAGAGTTGTATAATTTTTCAATTTGAAAGTGTTCAAGAGTAATGTCAATTATAAACACTCTTTTACATTAAGAGTTGTATAATTTTCCAATTTGAAAGTGTTGAAGAGTAGTGTCAATTATAAACACTCTTTTGCATTAAGAGTTGTATATTTTTTTAATTTGAAAGTGTTCAAGAGTAGTGTCAATTATAAACACTCTTTTCCATTAAGAGTTGTATAATTTTTTTAATTTGAAAATGTTCAAGAGTTGTGTCAATTATAAACACTCTTTTACATTAAAAGTTGAATAATTTTTTTAATTTGAAAGTGTTCAAGAGTTGTGTCAATTATAAACAATCTTTTACATTAATAGTTGTATGGTTTTTTTAATTTGAAAGTGTTCAAGAGTTGTGTCAATTATAAACACTCTTTTACATTAAGAGTTGTATGATTTTTTCAATTTGAAAGTGTTCAAGAGTTGTGTCAATTATAAACACTCTTTTACATTAAGAGTTGTATGATTTTTTAATTTGAAAGTGTTCAAGATTTGTGTCAATTATAAACACTCTTGTACTTTAAGATTTGTATTTTTAATTTGAAAGTGAATTGCTAGCCGTGCGAGAGTTGTGTCAATTATAGTTTCAGACAACGCGAGAGTTTTATAATTATAAACACTCTTGCAAACCAACTGAATCGCCACTACTCCAGGGGAATTTACAATAGATTTTATCTATCTCTGAGAGTTATGGAAGTTGCAACCACCGTTGGGAACTAAAATCCAGAGAGATATTGTTCACAACCATGAATTACGGCATCACTGGATCAATCCTATTCAAAAATCAAGGCAGTTAGTTGAGCACCAGCGATTCGTGTTCAAATACTGCCAATAATCAACCCACAAAAGGGAAACGATGCTTACCTAGATGGAATATATGCGTTAGATCCCTACAATTCCACGCAATCTTCTTCGTGCTCGACGCGAATGGACGGTGCACCAGCCAACATTGCATAATGTTCCACGAAATGGGTAGATCTAGCAAGGGCGGGAGCAGAGCTGGAGGTGGAGTGGGATCCATAGCTAGGGGAGGGGGCGAATCTTTGGCCAGGACAACATAAGGTAGGAGGGCACGATGGCGGGGCAACGGAGGGGCGGTGTGGGAGCTGTTCCAGGCTTGGGGGAAGCGAGTGCTTTGGGTGAGCGAGAATGGCCGGTCTGACGTGTCTCCATGCGGCCCCACTCTTCACCACGTATGTAAGACCCGTCCCAACGCGGCCTCACCCTTCATCACGTATGCAGGACCCATCCCAACGCGGCCTCACCCTTCATCACGTATGCAGGACCCGTCCCAACGCGGCCTCACCCTTCATCACGTATGCAGGACCCGTCCCAACGCGGCCCCACTGGTCAGGCATGTAACGGTCGTGGCCTCGTAACGTAACGCTCAACGCCCGACCCGCCCCAACGCGGTCCCACCAGTAAGCATGTAACAGTCAAACCTTTGACCTGATGGCATCCCTCCGTCTGAGCGTCCGCGAGGGTTTCTTAACATGGCGAGGGGAAAAGTGAGGAAAAACTAAGCGGCTGGGGAAAAGTGAGTATAACTAACGAACCAAGGACACGGAAATAGAAATCCTTTCTTTAAATATGCAGGGAAGAATAGGCTTACCCACATCTTTTACCTTAGTTTTACCCTCAACCAATATGGAAGTCTCTTCATCGATTTCAACTATGTTACAATGTCCATACATAGTCATAATTTCTTCCTTGGTTACCTCTTCATCTTTGGTTTCATCCATATGTTCTTTAACTTCTATCAAATTTTCCTCTTCCTTCTCTTCCTGTATTGTTTTAACTTGTTCATATTCTAAGATATGCTTTTGCGTAGTGTTAGGAAAAGGTATCTCATATATTGGTTCTAGGGGGGGCAGTGTTGCAATAACTTCTTTATTTCTTTTCAGGTTCGGGTGGTGGATCATACTTGACCGAACCTTATTTTGGAGCTTTGATGTGTTCTGTAAAAGCTTTAACAACATGCAACACAATATCTGAATCCAAATAAAGTTCTTTTGATAATTCCTTAACATGGCCCTTTTTATTATAGTCATGAATACAATCATAATCTATTTCTATGCCACCTTCACTTCCTAGACCAAAGTTCCATGAAACTCTATGATTGCGAATTCTATTAAGTAAATCCCAATCTTTAGTTATATGAAGATTCATAAAATCTCCTTTCAAGAAAGAGTCTAGTTCAATTTTATTTGGTTCAATTAAACCGCCATAAAAGATATAAAATAAATACCATTCAGGTAAATCATGGTGAGGACATTGACTTAGTAAATCTTTAAATCTTATATAAGCTCTTACTAGTCCTTCATTAGGACGATTCCTCCAAATCATTATAAGACGCCTGATTCCAAAAGATTTTGATAAAGGATAATATTTGGCTAGAAACTCACAAGCTAAATTATCCCAAGTAGTAGTGGGTTCTGGGGGTAAAGATCTATACCATGAGAGAGCTGTGCTAGTTAAAATTTGACTAAAAAGTTTCAGCCTTACCTCATTAGCAGTATACCTCGGTAATTGTAAAGTGCCACAAATATCCTTGAAACATGCAATATGATCATATGGATCAGGATCTTCTTCATCTCCAGTAAAGTTCTTCTTGTGTAGAATACCAAGTAATAGAGGATTTATTTGAAACCCCCTTGTCTTCTTGTTGGAGTTGTCTCTTTTATAAATATCAAAGGGCTTCCCAAAGTGACTGAGTGGGTTAGCACTAGTCAAATGCTCAAACTCCATCATGTTGGCGGAAACCTGTAACTCAAAACAAAACTTAGCAAAACTAAAATAAATAAACAAAAACTAAAATACCTACATTGCTTAGCTCCCCGGCAATAGTGCCAGAAAATAGCTTGATGACTGCAAGTGCACAAATCATTTGTAGCTAGTTTCGAAATAAAAATATCGATCGCATAGGGAGCAGGAGTCTGAAGTCTAATAATTTTTAAATTAAATACTGAAAATAGAAATGCTAAAATAAAGTTCTAAGTAACAAGATAAATGTGAGTGTTGTGTAGAAAGGTGTTTTTGGGTTTTTGGTGCGAGATAACAATAAGTAAAGTAAAGGAAACTAAATGCAGAAAGTAGGAATCGCGTATGTAAGAGAGATTTGAAACTGCAACGGGGAAATGCGTTCTCAAGGATTGGCGGATACACCACTAGAATTATAAAGGCTAAGGTAAAGATTATTATCATGAACATTCTGAACTATGTATGTATGTGTGGGAGGAACTCCGTATTTATACAAATAGGCAGCAACCACTGCTCACATCATCCGTCATAACCACAACAGATAGCAATCGACAACAATCGAATTACTGCGCTATTAAGGGACGTAGTCCCGTAGGACGTATCCCATGGCATGGATATTGTTCCATGAGTTTCCTCGGTTCCCAAGTTAATACGTATGGAGTGCCAACGACTTTATAGTTACTATAAGTGCTAACACACCTCCGTCTATCAACAAGTAGTTCCCTCCATCAAATCCCCACACGAGGCAAATATCCAGAGGTCGAATTCTCCCAACATCAAGATGAAGACAATCTAACACATGGTCACAACGATACATATCATAATAAACTTTATCTTATTTCAATCTCATGCTTGGGTTTCTCCATCTCCCCAAGAACTAATGATCTACTTAGACATGGAGGCCACTACAACACAACAAAGCTTTGGTAACACAACCATGTAACACATAGTGACATGTGTTACGTGTAAAATTACAGTAACACATCATTTCTGAGCCGACGGTCGACGGTAACACAAACGATATAGGGTCTGAAAATGTGTTACAGATATAACAACACGGTAACATACAAGTATGTTTGAGAGGTAATGTGTTACAGGTATATTGATGAACTAACACGTAGATATAACAACACGGTAACATACAAGTATGTGTGACAGTCATCGGGACTCCACCCAGATCGATGAAGTAGAAGCCTCCGTCTACTCCATGGCCCTAGTACTCCAGGTACTCTCTGCGATGCGGGATGGCAGCAGCTGCCAAGGGGCCTCCCCCACCGCTAGGATCACCCCTGGAGGGGCGCCCAACACGCCGGGGGCAGGGTCCAACAACGCTGCCCATAGAGGCAGACACCAGGCCCTTCTTCTTCTTCTTCTTCTTCTTCTTCTTCTTGCTCTTTTTCATCTTCTTCTTGGGGATCGCTGCCTCGCCACTTTCGCCCTGGCGGCGCACCACCGCAATCGCGAACGGCTGGTCCGGAGCTCGACCCTCGCGCCAGGAGCCCGAGTCAGCATGCCCCGACCCCTGCCGGGACGCCACCGTCACATCACGGGTCTGTAGAGGATGAGGCGCCATGAGGGCGACGAGGTAGGACTGTGGCGGCGGCGATGGGGATGGCCGGAGGACGACGGTGGCCGCTGACCAGCCGGGGCGGGAACCGGGAAAGACTAACACCGAGGACGCCTTCTATCGCAGGGGCGGAGGATCCGAGAAGGAGGGACGAGGCACCATGGGAGCCGCCGCCGACGCGTCGGCCGGGACGCCCAAGGACCGCCGCCCGCGAGTTCAAAATTTGAACTCCATCGCACGCCCACTCAACTTTTTCATCAACAATGTAGCACACTTCCCAAAAATAAGTCTTTCTCAACCTTTTCTATGCGCAATTTGTAAATTGCATATCAAAATGTATGCTGATGCTTCTCGCAAAACTTTCCCTCGAGTTATATATGTAGAAAGATTACACCCTGGTTGGGAGGATACAAACCCTAGGGATCTCGATGTATTTTTATTTATTTTGTATAGGAGTACGTGTTTTTCTATTTTGATCAATAGATTTAAGGTTTGTTTTGTCGCGCTAATTTCTTTTTTTTTGGCTGACAAAAACAAGCAGAGAGAAAAAATTAATCGTTCATGCTAATACACACTTTTCCCACCATTAATAGATCTTATATATAGAACCATTCTGATTAATCAAATCAAACAAACCTAATCGCAGTTAACTAATCTGCCCCCATCGACCTCCCACCACCGCGCCGCCTCCATCGCCCTCCCACCACCGCGCCGCCCCCATCTACCTCGCACAACTGTGCCGCCCCAGCCCTTCTCCCTCCCACCACCCCGCTGCCCTCATCTCCCTCCCACCAAAGCGTCGCCTACCATCTCCCTCCCACATCCTGTTGTTCTCCGTCGCCAGCTGCTCCCGTTCGCACTGCCCAGCAGACCAACCCGCCAGCTGCTCCCGTCACGCCGACCAGCTTCAGGTATTTCTTCAGGCCCCTGCACCACGAGGCAAACCATCAAGAGTATTTGCCCCTTTCTAATCGGTTAGCGCCTCTGGTATTGTTACAATGCTGTCATTTCTTGATCTGTCTTTATTGGTAAACTGTAAATATCGGTTTGGCACATTTGGGGTCGCATCTCCTTGGTCTTTACGCTGCAATCAGAAATTACTTCCGTTATAGATGTTCATTGTTATGCAAGAAGAAAAGTCTTCACACTCTGTACTTTATCTAAATTTCGTCTACTCCCTCCGACCCATATTAATTGACCCAAATTTGTCTAGATTTGGATGAATCTAGACATTATTTAGTATTTAGGTTCATCCAAGATTTCGTACTGTTCTTTTAAAGTTTATGACTCAAGCATGTCGGAACTGTTTTGATTCTTTTATATCTTCTAACATAGTATGAATATAGAATAAGCAATGTTAGGAATAATGTTGATCAAGATTTACTGTTTGGATTTTTGGTGCTTGTCGCAGCACTAGTCTAACAAGCATCTGACTTGGAGGACATGAGCCCGGTCCTTTGATTATCGATCTGGAAAAGAGAGAAGAACCGGATCTAGAGATGGACGCTCTTTTTGACTCGAGAAAGGGATTAGATGGTAAGCAAACATGTATTTAGCTGAGAACAAGTTATCCGAGTTAAAAAGAATTGCTATCGAGTCCGTACGTGTAGGTTTAGGCAAAGCCTGCTTGCCATGTCTGCGTCCAAATTAGCATCTAGTAAGTAGGTCGTCTATGGGTGGGTATGGTTACTTGTAAGTTCTAACTGCGTTATAAGCACAGCAATGTTTTGAGATTGTAACATGAATATTGAGAAGTTAAAAATATATAATTATGCTAGTTAGAACTTCAGTTTCTGTTGAACTTTAAATCTATGACAGAACCACATGTATATTGTTCAGTAGCTAGAGTACAGTTAGATTTGACACCTCTGTTCAAAATGGGCATATGGATAGTACTGTAAAATTTCCATACTAGCACTGACTAGTTAACACACCATGTAGTCCAGAGAAAGGTCTCACTGAAATTTCTATTTATATGTAGGATGGTGATGGACATGTTGACCATATACCTGCACTATGAAGATGAAAATCAAGAGGCCCACATTCTACAAAGATCTATGATGAGGCGTCATGTCTCGCATTATGATTTCATCTTGATGATCGAGGAAGTTGGCTTCAATGCAATTGACTTCCTATACTATGCAAAAAAGAACCTGCAAGGCAACAACTACTTAGTTTACATCGATGATCCAAGTGTTGTGATAAAAATGTTGTCCGAACTTGAGATTGAGAAAACTGTCCATCTGTATGTGTCTAAGGAGAAGGCTCCCAATGATATTGCTCCATCTAACCATCCAAATGAGAGTGTTCTCTTATAGGATGATGGTGTCTCTGCTGAAAGGATAGAGCAACTTATCGTGAGAAGTTCACAAAGTATCCCCTTCCTCCTGAACCTGAAATATAATTCAGACTTGCTTATTACATATATTTATCTGTTGTTCTCATTATTGGAATAACTGATTTATTGGCTGTTTTGCAGGACAATTACGTAGGTCAAAAAGGTTGAATGTGATTCAGGTCACTAACCAACATAGTGAAGAAAACGGAGACTTCAACAACAGTGAACAATATATTGCACCAGGTGATGAATCACAAGCATTGGAAGATGAAGGGGATCAAGTTCATAATCAATGTAATGACCTCTTAAAACTTTGTACTTCTATTAATTATCTATGTATATGCTAATTATCTAACAGTGGACATAACTTAATTAGTTCTTTTCTAAATAAATTTTGTAGTAAGCACAAAAGTAGTCAAGCGCAAGAGAACAAGCTTGCCAATTGTTTGGAACATGCAACCAGGGCAAAGAATAGTTGTAAAATGCAATGAAGAAAGCCAGCCTATAGGAGAAGAATGTGCAATCTTGGGGAAGTTTCTAGGTACTATAGCTAGAATCGGAGGACTCTGCCCACTAAACATAAACGATTGGCGTGATCTAAAGAAGAATACTCGTGAGCAAACAATATTGCAGTGTGTACAGGTAACTCACAATCAACAAGAAAACAAAAATTGTTGCCCTTTTATTCATCTCTAAATCTCTCTACGTGTTCATTTACATTTATTCTTAATTTTGTACTTTCAGACAAAGTTTGTGTATCCTAAATCATGTGAAAAATGGATACTCAAATCAATTGGAAGAGACTGGAGGAAATTTAAGTCTAGTTTGAAAAAAGCTATCTTCAACCCAGTCATTGAAAAAAATCCGGACATCAAGAGGAAGGCTTTGTATAAGCTCTGTCCAGATGATGTGGACAAAGATCAATGGCTTGGACTTGTAAAATTCTGGAACTCGAAGAAAGGAAAGGTAATGAATGAGACATTGTACTTTCATGCTTAAACATTTGAATCTGAATTCTCGGGCTTACTTTAATGTCAGACTTATGGTATGATTGCATCATAACAAGCCCTAACTGAGTAGAACGTAATTAGTCGTTCCCTTGTGAAGAATTCACACAATGCTGGGACTAAGAGTTATGCTCGCTGGAGTGAAGACATAGTGAGTTATGCTGATTTGTGAAGTTTTTTCTCTACGTCAGTTTTCATATCGGTGTTCTTTCTGTTTTGTAGACACAAGCTGATCCTGAAAAGAAGCGGCCACACCGATCAACAGTTTACTTAGCAACTCACAAGAAGAAGGATAATGCTAAAAATAAAGAGAAAAATAAGCGTTTGGTAGGAAATTAATATACATCTATTAGTTTTTGGGTGCCAACTTACAAATTCAATCTAACAAGTACCACATGCATGCTTCTTTTCTTGTAGGCTAGATTGGAGGATATAATAGCTCAGCGACCAGAGTTGGCACAGAATGTCAATGGAAGAGTTGCATGGGAAGGTGATGCCTTGTAGGAAGTGTTAGGGGAAGAAAAGACTGGACATGTGCATGGCATGGGTTTGCTTCCAACCCCTAAGCAAGTCTATGGTCGTAAACCACGGTATCTCAAGAACATCAATATGACTACAACTGATGGATCACCAAGTGATGGTGAAGTTTATGTTAGGGAGGAAATAGCAAAGATGAAAGAACATATAAGAAGGCTTGAAGATAGGAATAACTAAGAAGGTTGTGGGAATATTGGAATAGAAGAGGTAAATGAATTCCTTTTCTCTTCTTCTGTATGCATTTCTATCAATATGTTACTCAGAATTGTTAGTTCTGTAGGAAAATCTGCAATCAAACAATAATGTTCTTTCTCGATTACCAATACTACATGGTAAAGCAAAGGTAATGTCTACAAATGGTAATATCATTGCTTGTCACTTCAAAACTTTGTATTAATATTTCAGTTTGCAGAGAGTGCAATGAAATGGACATGTTGAAGCACGCTCGTCTATGCAACATGCCATGAGTGGGGATAATAATATATCGCTTTCACCCGAAAAGGTTATTAGTACTCTTACTCATGGCACAAAGATAGAATATAAAATAATAGTTTGCTTAATATTGCTTTGTCACCAAACTAGGATGGAGAGCATGATAATGTCAATCAAGATGGAGAGCGTGATAATGCCAATCAAATATTGATTCAACAAAAATCATCATTGCCACAAGACCCTGTTATTAACTTCGTGCCAGAGGTAACATTTTTTTGCTTTTGAGTTTTGAAGCTGGAGCTTTCTTGGAGAGGTGTGCTTATCAAATTGTGTACTCTTGTTAATTCAAATTTAATGAGTCTAAAACATTGAGTTGACAACTTAGTGATTCTTCTGCCTAGATTATTGTTTTTAGTCTAGGATAGATCTTGATCTTTGTCATGCTTGAAACTAGTGTATGTAAGCTTAGAAATCCAGCCGTCTCTACGGTATGCAATTTATTATGCTTTGGTTCTATGATCTGTTCTTATTTTTGCTTTATTTATTATATGTTCTCTTTTGGCTTTCGTAGTATGAGCCAAACCAAATCGTTGTTATTGCCATCTTGGCCCCTTCCCCCATAGACCATGTGTTCATGCTTTTTATCCTCTCCACCAAAGAATAATATCCATGTGTATAGCAGAAGACTTTATAATATATGAATACATTTACTCCATATATATGCGTGTAATTTAAGAATGCAAATAGGTTTAGTGCAACAATTAACAATGATTTCGTGCATGTGCTTATACGACCTCTCCATGTTTTGTTTTTATGATTTAGCAACCGGTGTATTCTGTTGTACAGACTTATCCAAATACCCTTATCCAATTTGGCTAGATTACATGTTGGATACATGATGAATGTCTCAACTATCTAACGAAATACCAGAATGCAAATTCTTTTACTCTTTTTATTCCAAATCAGCTATTATTAGAATGTGACGCGACTGTCCTGCCTGTATATCAGTTTACATGAATACTATAATGTAGAAATTTCTTTAGTCATGGAGCACTGATGTGTAGAACCTTTGGGTGTTTCTTTTTAGTACAGATTTTCTTTGAGAATGAATCTTTACACAAATTTGAGAAATCAGACTAGGCTCTATTATGTTTAGTATCAGAACTTGCATCTTTTGTCTAGCACAACACACATGCACATTATTTTCTTACATGGATTCTTTCATGAACATAAAAAAGTAGTGCTTTTCCTAAAACAAGAAGCATCTTAGTCCCAGGTTTGTTAGAAGGCTGCCACGTATATGGTAGTTCCTAGTATTTTAAGGGTAGTTGCAGGAGTTCCTAGTATTTTAAGGGTAGTTGCAGGAGATCTAGTTAGTGCGCTGACTCAGTTTATTACATGGGGTTTATGATAGATGCGGTAGGATGTTACAGTAGTACTGACAACTCATATACACAGTAAAAGTATCACAATAAATATATGTTTTTTCCTGGTTTCAGTTCTGATTATTTCTAGTCCGTCTTTTAGTTATTATTATATGTTTATAGGTAAGTAAAACAAGGGACCAAACATGTGAATCTTTTGCAAGATCAGACCATCAAGGGCCTAGAAATAAACGCTCCATAAAAAGAAGACGTACTTCTTCACTCGAGGTAAAGCTATGACCATATGTATCCATTGGCATTGTTCATGTAAATTATATCATCATGGTCGTCAAATGCTAATATTTATCATAATATAGGTTGATTCAACAGTAGTTCTGAAGACTTCAACCTATCCAAACAAACGTATTGTTGCATATGCTACTATCAGGAGTACGGATCCCGCAACCAAGGCAGGTGGTATTGAGTTAGGTGCCAAATTTGCACTTGTGCGTATAGATGAATCTATCCTGGATAATGAGGATTTGGTAAGGGAAGTATCTGACTACAAGACTATTGGCGATGCTTTTATTGAAGGATTATGTATCGCTTGGCCTTCAGCTTTTGTAAGCTAATTTTTTTCTTCCATTTTTTAGAATAATTTTGTATGCATTTAATCATAAAAATGTAACTTCCAATTTTTTCTTTTTCAGATTCGTAAGAAGGATAATTGAGTTGCAGTTGAATACTCTGGCTTGATCAAGAAGATAAAAGTTCGAAGACTTATTTAGGAATGATTAGAGTTTTCATTGATAGATTGAAAAATGTAATATCATTTAAACATCTTTTTCTTTGGTTGCATTGACATGAATGTCATTTTTTAATATCTATCATAGTTGTGTTATCTATACTCAACTTGGTATGAGTGTTATTATGTCACAATTGTGTTATCTATTATCAACTTGGTATGAGTGCTATTATGTTGGACCAATGATACTGGTTTTTATATATTGTATAATGTATAATGCATATGTATCATACATCCTTTATTTATAATAAATATCTTGATATATTTAATTTGTGGATGTGTCGTGCTTCAATCTCCATCATTTTAATGGTTCGGAGCATCTATAAATTGATTGATTGAGTGTGCAAGTGATTTATTAAATAAATGTACATTCCATATATTACAATCAACATCATGGCAAGAACAATGGAATCAAACATAAATGAATAGTACTTGTATAAATTCACAACGAGTATGGAAATTACAACAAGATCTAGGCAAAATATAGATGGGATGGATGGAGATGGTGGTGATGCAGCGGTTGATGAAGATGATCGATGCCTTAGCCTCCCGGATCTGCATAGGCGAAGATGGATCCCCGGTGGATGAGTTCCCCCTCCAGATGCCTTCCGGAGGTGAGTTTTCGCCGATTTCTGGTAGTTCTGTATGTCGTCTCTCCAATCCAGTTGCATGGGGTGAAACTATTTGAGGAGGCGGAGGCGGCGCCAACTATACGGCCGGGGCGGTGGCCCGTATAGTTGG
The DNA here is from genome assembly GCA_916181665.1 of Avena sativa. Taxonomy (NCBI): domain Eukaryota; kingdom Viridiplantae; phylum Streptophyta; class Magnoliopsida; order Poales; family Poaceae; genus Avena; species Avena sativa. Next base: position 354,417,161 of record OV702296.1, read on the forward strand.
TCGTTAAACCTTCTGCCTCTTTTGCTCGCTTCGGGTTTTCTTCTGGTATTATTAATATTTCCCAAATAAGCGATTTACGTTGTTTTTTTGACTCCTTTTCGCTCTAGTACAACTGCTCCAAGAATTGTATCCATTGCGTTCATCATCTGTCTTGATCCTGGTGAAAATAAACATAAAAGGTGCATGTGAATGTCGTAAAATATCAAGATCCTACTACTACAATGCAAAATAATAATGTAGAACATGATGCAAATATGCACTCATCAGCATGCCAACCCTGTAGCCACCTTGCCCCATAGTATGGTGATACTTCTTGTTAACAACATTTTTCTTGTTCATTTCAGACCTTTTCGGAGCTACGTCCGATTTTGTAGTACACAAACTCATCCCAGTGCTATTTTATCTTCTCTTATGCTCCCTTAAAATTCGGAGTCTTCTCTTTCACTATAAAGTCAAGGTGCAATTTTTTCTTCTAGTTGGTGAATTGCTGGGCCATTGATACGTCCAAAACGTATCTACTTTCTCGAACACTTTTGCTATTGTTTCTCCTCTAAACTTGTGTGATTTGGATACAACTAACACGGACTGACGTTGTTTTTAGCAGAATAACCTTGGTGTCTAGTTTTTGTGCAGAAAATCAACTACCAGGAAAAATCCGGGGAAATATGCCAACAATCCTATTTCGCCAGAAGACTCACGGAGCCAGAGTACGAGACGGAGAGGAGGCCTAGGGGGGGGCATAGCCCTACCAGGCGCGGTCCAGGCCTGGCCGTGCCTGGGGGGTGCAGCCACCTCAGGCACCCCCTCGGCCTCCCTCTTCGCCTATAAGATGCCTTATGGCCTAAAAACTCAGGGGGGGGTCGACGTTTTTCCAGAAATAGTTCCGCTGCACCGCCACCACTAGAAACCAAGATTCGGTTCCAGAAACTCCGTAATGGCACCCTGCCAGGACGGGGAAGTTGGAGAGGATCATCACCATAGTCGTCACCAACGCCTCTCCATAAACCATCCATGTTTCCCTCATCCATGAGTGAGTAATCCCCCGCAGTAGGCTATGGGGATGGTAGGGATTGGATGAGTTCTATCATGTAATCGAATAAGATTGTTAGGGCATAGTGCCTAGTATCTCTATTAGTGCTATTTGACTTTGTTGCAACTTGTTGTGCTTAATACTTGTCACTAGGGCCCGAGTGCCATGATCTTAGATCTAAACTTATTATTGAATCATTATGATAGTATTGTTTGTGATATTATCTACAAGTTGTGTACACATATCATTGTCCGGATCCAAAGGCACCAAAGTGACAGAAATTGGGACAACCGGAAGGGATGGCTGTGATGTGAGGATCACATGTGTTCACGAAGTGTTAATGCTTTGATCCGGTGCTCTATTAAAAGGAGCACCTTAATTGCCATTAGTTACCTTGAGGCCCCGCTACAATGGGCTGACTGGACAGAAGATGTTGTGCAAGTTCTCATTGCGAGCACGTACGACTATATATGGAGCACATGCCTGAAGGGTTTCGCGGCATAGTAAATCAAAATTTTCTACAGATGCGAACAGAGGGAAAGCCAAGATCTAATCTAGGAGATGCAAACAACGAGAGGGATTGGATTAGATCTTCATACCCTTGAAGATTCGCACAGCGGAACGTTCGTCGGAACGTGGGTGATGTAGTCGTACTCGCTTCTCCTCCTCGCGATCCGATCCGATCTAGCACCACAAGTGGCGGTGCCTCCGTGAGATGCACACGTGCAGCACCTCGACGTCTCCTCCTTCCTCGGACCAGCAAGTATGGTGGAGAGATGGATTGGATCTACAACACGACGGCGTGGTGTATATGGTGGAGAATTTCTGCAGCAGGGCTTCGCCTACAAACAGTAGGGAAGGAGAGAGGAAGGGCAGCAGGGTGGCTAGCTCTTGGAGGGGAAGGTGTGGGGGGGGGGGGGGGAGGGGGGGGTGGTGCGCCCCCAGCCCTCTATATATATGAATCTCATTCTCCGGACCACTCCGGAACCTCTCGTGATGTCCCAGATCCCATCCGAGACTCCGAACAAAAACTCATAAACCAATTATCCAATCTATCCTAGCGTCGAGACACGTTAAGTGTGTGACCCTGCGGGTTCGAGAATATGCAGACATGATCTTCTATCAATAATCAACAGCGGGGTCTGGACACCCATATTGACTCCCACACATTCATCGATGATCATATCGGATGAACCACGATGCCAGGATTCAATCAATACCATATATATTCCCTTTGTCTCGCGATATTTTACTTGCCCGAGATTTGATCGTCGGTACCGCCATACCTAGTTCAATCTCGTTCTCAGAAAGTACTTTACTCGTTCCGTAATCCGATATCACTTTGTGATTAACTCCTTAACCACATGCTTGCAAGCGGTGTTGATATCGATTACCGAGTGGGCCTGAAGTATATCTCTCCGACTTGGGAGGGACAAATCCCATCTCGATACATACAACCCAACAGATACTTTCCGATCACCTGAGAGACACCTTTATGATCACCCTCTCATAGGATGACGTTTGATGACCTCAAAGCTTTCTTCCGATACCAGGGAGTTGTATTATCTCATGGTCTAAGGAATACAATATTTGACATAAGAAAAGCTTCACAAAGACGAACACGATGACACGATCTAATTGCTTCGCTTAGTTTGGGTCTGTCCATCATATCATTCTCCCAATGATATGATCTCATTATCAATTGACAACTCATGTCTATGGTTAGGAAACCTTAACCATCATTGATCAATGAGCTAGTCCATATAGGCGTACTAGGGACACGGTGTTGTTCACAAACCACACAAGTATTAAAGTTTCCGCTTAATACAATTCTAGCATGGAATATAAACATTATCATGAACAAGAATTATAATAATAACATCTTTATTATTGCCTCTAGGGCATAATTCCAACAGTCTCCCACTTGCACTAGAGTCAATAATCTAGTTTACATCTGGCAATAATCTCACACCCATGGCACTGAGGTGCTGATCATGTTTTACACGTGGAAGAGGTTTAGTCAATGGATCTACGACATTCAGATCTGTATGTACTTTGCTAATCTTCAGATCTCCATCTGCTATATAATCTCGGATTATATGAAAGTTGCGGTTGATATGCTTGGTCTTTGGATGATATCTTGGTTCCTTAGCGAGTGCTATGGCGCCAGTGTTGTCACACAATATCTCCAGTGGGTCCAATGCACTTGGAACCACGCCAAGCTCAGTGATGAAGTTCCTGATCCAAACTCCTTCACTTGACGCTTCTGCAGCAGCCATGTATTCCGCTTCTACTGTAGATCCCGCGATCACGCTTTGCTTGCAGCTTCTCCAGCTCACAGCTCCTCCATTTAAAATATACATGTATCCTGTCTGAGATTTAGAATCATCCTTGTCGGTGTCAAAACTAGCATCGACGTAACCTTTTACGACAAGCTGTTCATCACCCCCATAGACTAAGAACATTTCTTTAGTCCTATTTAGGTACTTTAGGATGTTCTTCACGGCTGTCCAGTGTTCCACTCCTGGATCACTTTGATATCTGCTCGTCAAACTAAGAGCATTGGACACATCCGGTCTAGTACACAACATGGCATACATGATAGAACCTATGGCCGAGGCATAAGGCACTTTGCTCATAGCTTCCCTATCATTTACCGTAGCTGGACACTGAGCCTTGCTCAATATATTACCTGACAACATAGGCACTGAACCTTTCATTGCCTTATCCATTCTGAACCTTTTCAGAACTTTGTCTAGGTATGTACTCTGGCTTAAAGCTATCAGGCGTCTTTGTCTATCTCTATAGATTTTGATGCCCAATATATAAGCAGCTTCACCTAGGTCTTTCATTGAAAAACACTTGTTCAAATAACTCTTCACATCGTTAAGCATGTTGATGTCATTTCCAATAATCAATATGTCATCCACATATAGTACCAGAAACGTCACCAAGCTCCCACTCACTTTCTTGTAGATGCAAGCTTCGTAGCAATTTGGAACAAATCCAAAGCTCTTGATCACTTGATCAAAACGAAGGTTCCAACTCCGAGATGCTTGCTTCAGTCCATAAATAGAACGCTGAAGTTTGCATACTTTATCAGCATCCTTAGGATCGACAAAACCTTCGGGTTGCATCATATACAACTCTTCATCAATGTTGCCATTGAGGAAAGCAGTCTTGACATCCATCTTCCATATTTCATAATCATGAAACGCAGCAATTGCTAATAAAATCTGAATGGACTTAAACATCGCTACGGGAGAGAAAGTCTCATCGTAGTCAACACCTTGAACTTGTCGAAAACCTTTCGCGACAAGCCGTGCTTTATAGACGGTAACATTACCATCCGCGTCCGTTTTCTTCTTGAAAATCCATTTGCACTCAACGGCCTTTCGGTCGCTAGGAGGGTCCACCAAAGTCCATACTTGGTTTTCGCTCATGGATCCCAATTCGGATTTCATGGCTTCTAGCCATTTTTCAGAGTCTGGGCTCATCATTGCTTCCTCATAATTCGTAGGTTCACTGTCTTCTACTAACAAGACAGTCAAGACAGGGTTGCCGTACCACTCAGGAGGGGCACGCGACCTTGTCGACCTGCGACGTTCAGTAGCAGCATCGTCCGAAGCTTCATGATCCTTGTCATTAGCTTCCTCTATTGTTGGTGCAGGCGGCACTGGAACAATTTCAGGTGCTGTGCTACTCTCCAATTCAAGAGAAGGTTCAATAACCTCGTCTAGCTCTACTTTCCTCCCACTCACTTCTTTCGAGAGAAACTCCTTCTCAAGAAAGGAACCGTTCTTTGCGACAAACACTTTGCCTTCGGTTCTGTGATAGAAGGTATACCCAATAGTTTCCTTAGGGTATCCTATGAAGACGCATTTCTCCGCTTTGGGTTCGAGCTTGTCTGGCATCAACTTCTTGACGTAAGCTCCGCATCACCAAACTTTAAGAAACGACAACTTAGGTTTAGCACCAAACCATAGTTCATACGGTGTCGTCTCAACGGATTTAGATGGAGCCCTATTTAAAGTGAATGCAGCGGTTTCTAATGCATAACCCCAAAATGATAAAGGCAAATCAGTAAGAGACATCATCGATCGGACCATATCTAATAGGGTTCGATTCCGACGTTCAGACACACCATTGCGCTGTGGTGTTCCGGGTGGCGTGAGTTGCGAAACGATTCCGCTTGCTTTAAGATGCATGAGAAAATCATAACTTAAATATTCACCTCCATGATCGGATCGTAGAAACTTAATCTTTCTGTTACGATGGTTCTCCACTTCATTCTGAAATTCCTTGAACTTTTCAAATGTTTCAGATTTATGTTTCATTAAATAGATATACCCATATCTACTTAAATCATCGGTAAAAGTGAGAAAATAGCGATATCCACCGCGCGTCGAAACACTCATCGGTCCGCATACATCGGTATGTATGATTTCCAACAAGTCCGTTGCTCGCTCCATCATACCGGAGAACGGGGTTTTGATCATCTTGCCCATGAGGCATGGTTCGCATGTGTCAAATGATTCAAAATCAAGAGACTGCAAAAGTCCATCAGAATGGAGTTTCTTCATGCGCTTTACACCAATATGACCTAGACGACAGTGCCACAAATAAGTAGTATTATCACTATCTACTTTGCATCTCTTAGCCTCAATGTTATGGATGTGTGTTTCATCCCTTTTGAGATTTAGAAGAAATAAACCATTCACAAGAGGTGCATGACCATAAAAGATGTTACTCATATAAATAGAATAACCATTATTCTCCGATTTAAATGAATAACCGTCTAACAATAAACACGATCCAGAAATAATGTTCATGCTCAACGCAGGCACATAATAACATTTATTAAGGTTTAAAACTAATCCCGAAGGTAAAACTAAGGAGAGCGTGCTGACGGCCATCACATCAACTCTTGATCCGTTGCTAACGCGCATCGTCACCTCATCCCTCACAAGCCGCCGTCTATTCCGTAGCTCCTGTTTCGAGTTACAAATATTAGCAACTGAACAAGTATCAAATACCCAAGCACTACAACGAGGGCTAGTAAGGAAAACATCAATAACATGTATATCAAATATACCTTTGATGGTGCCAGCCTTCTTGTCCGCTAAGTACTTCGGACAGTTGCGCTTCTAGTGACCCTTGTCCTTGCAATAGAAGCACTCAGTGTCCGGCTTAGGACCAGACCTGAGCTTCTTCTCAGCAGGGGCAACGCGCTTGCCGCCGCCTTTCTTGAAGGGCTTCCTTGGACCCTTACCTTTCTTGAAGGTGGGGGGCTTGTTGACCATCAACACATGATTATTCTTTTTGATGTTCACCTCCGCTACTTTCATCTTAGCAAAGAGCTCAGTGATCATATCAGTGGAACCAATCTGATTGTGATCAACTACAAAACATTTGTAGCTAGGAGTGTCAATCTTGAGCTCCTCTGGAATCTTGCAGTCCAGTTGCTTAAGGCGTTGAGTGTAGCCTGACAGCTTAATGGCGTGCTCACTAACGGAACTCCCTTCCTCCATCTTGTAGTTAAAGAATTTCTTAGAGATCTCATATCTCTCAGAACGGGCTTGAGTCTGAAACATGTTTTTTAGCTCCTCGAGAATCTCAAAGGGCCCGGCGAACTCCTCAAAACGATTTTGAAGATTCGATTCCATAGCATATAACATGGCGATCTTAATCAAATCATAATCATCCTTGCGCGACTGATAAACAGCTTTTTCATCAGCCGGCGCATCTATAGCAGGGGCGTCACCTAGCGCTTTCTCAAGGACATAGTCCTTTTGTCCGCCAGCGAGAATGATTCTCAGAATGCGGAACCATTTGGTGAAGTTAGACCCATTATTTCTAAGCTTTTCTATCTCAGCAAAAACGTTGAAGTTGAAGTTGGACTTGGCCATGTGATCTACAGTATTTGCAAGTACAATTTAGACTATGTTCATGATAAATAGTTCAACTTAATCAAATTACTAGATGAACTCCCACTAAATTCAACACCCCTCAAGTTGTTTAGTGAACACGATCCAAATTCACCACACCTAATCCGATCTTCACGAGAAGAGATGTGGTTTCAATGGTGGACAACAAAGTGTCGATCATATCATTCATATGACTCATGCTTAACCTTTCGGTTCATGTGTTCCGAGGCCATGTATGTACATGCTAGGCTCGTCAAGTTAGACCCAAGTATTTCCGCGTGTGCAAAACTGGCTTGCACCCGTTGTATGTGAGCGTAGAGTCTATAGCACCCGATCATCACGTGATGCTTGGACACGACGAACTTTCGCAACGGTGCATACTTGGGGAGAACACAGTTTTTATCTTGATCTTTAAGTGAGGAATCATCTTATAATGCTACCGTCGCGATCTAAGCATAATAAGATACATAAAAGGATAAACATCACATGCATATAACTTTATGTGACATGGTATAGCCAATCTTCGCGCAATGATCTCCATCTTGTGCGTTCCGGCATGATCTCCATCACTCCACCATGATTGCCTCCACCACGAATAGCAACTACAACTATTGCTAACTACTTAGCGATAAAGTGAAACTATTACATGGCGCATAAGAAGTTGACACACAGGTCATACACAATTATAAAGACAACCATATGGCTCCTGCCGGTTGTGTACTCATCGACATGCAAGTCGTGAAACATTACAAAACATGATCATCGCATACATTATACACATCACATCTTGGGCCATACCATATCACAGAAAAACACTCCCTGCAAAAACAAGTTAGACGCCTCTACTTTGTTGTTGCATGTTTTACGTGGCTTATGGGAGTAGATGCTAAGAACGATTCTTACCTACGGAAAGCCACAACGGTGATATTATGGTTGCCAAACTCCGGTGTTAATCCCATGACAACTATAGTGAGAGAAACTGACATCCACCAGCCGCATATGTGGAACAAGCCACACGTCAAGTGCGGAGCCGGTCTCGCGAACGACGTCGCGTAAGGTTGGCCTGGACCGCTTCAATCTCACTATCTCGCGTCATAAGAAGAACACAAACAAGAGGCTTGCAACAGAAAACATCAACGCCCGCAACAACCATGTTGCGTTCTACTCGTGAAACACATCTACGCATAGATCTAGCTATGATACCACTGAAGGGTTTCGCGGCATAGTAAATCAAAATTTTCTATGGATGCGAACAGAGGGAAAGCCAAGATCTAATCTAGGAGATGCAAACAACGAGACAGATTGGATTAGATCTTCATACCCTTGAAGATTCGCACAGCAGAACGTTCGTCGGAACGTGGGTGATGTAGTCGTACTCGCTTCTCCTCCTCGCAATCCGATCCGATCTAGCACCACAAGTGGTGGTGCCTCCGTGAGATGCACACGTGCAGCACCTCGACGTCTCCTCCTTCCTCGGACCAACAAGTATGGTGGAGAGACGGATTGGATCTACAACACGATGGCGTGGTGTATATGGTGGAGAATTTCTGCAGCAGGGCTTCGCCTATAAACAGTCGGGAGGGAGAGAGGAAGGGCAGCAGGGTGGCTAGCTCTTGGAGGGGAAGGTGTGGGGGGGTGGTGCGCCCCCAGCCTTCTATATATATAGGGGTGGGCGCAGCCCTAGCCCCTCCCCCAAGCCAAACCGGCGGCCCCAAGGAGGAGGAGTGGGGGCAAGGAAACCCCCCCTTCTAGAAGCTCTATCTCGAGTTTAAAACCCTCTTGGCCGGCTCGGCCCTATGGGGCCTTGTGCCCCTGGCCCAATGCGTCCAGGGCACTCCCTCATAGGCCCATGCCCCCTCCCGGAAGGTGGGGCCATGTTGGTCCCCTTCCGGAAGGTTCTAGAAGCTTCCGGTACAATACCGATTAACGCGGAACAATTCCGAACTTGAAAAACTGCACTGCCTTATATGAATCTCATTCTCCGGACCACTCCGGAACCTCTCGTGATGTCCCGGATCCCATACGAGACTCCGAAAAAAAACTCATAAACCAATTATCCAATCTATCCTAGCGTCGAGACACGTTAAGTGTGTGACCCTGCGGGTTCGAGAATATGCAGACATGATCTTCTATCAATAATCAACAGCGGGGTCTGGACACCCATATTGACTCCCACACATTCATCGATGATCATATCGGATGAACCACGATGCCAGGATTCAATCAATCCCATATATATATATTCCCTTCGTCTCACGATATTTTACTTGCCCGAGATTTGATCGTCGGTACCGTCATACCTAGTTCAATCTCGTTCACAGCAAGTACTTTACTCGTTCCGTAATCCGATATCACTTTGTGATTAACTCCTTAACCACATGCTTGCAAGCGGTGTTGATATCGATTACCGAGTGGGCCCGAAGTATATCTCTCCGACTTGGGAGGGATAAATCCCATCTCAATACATACAACCCAACAGATACTTTCCGATCACCTGAGAGACACCTTTATGATCACCCTCTCATAGGATGACGTTTGATGACCTCAAAGCTTTCTTCCGATACCAGGGAGTTGTATTATCTCATGGTATAAGTAATACAATATTTGACATAAGAAAAGCTTCGCAAAGACGAACACGATGATATGATCTAATTGCTTCGCTTAGTTTGGGTCTGTCCATCATATCATTCTCCCAATGATATGATCTCATTATCAATTGACAACTCATGTCTATGGTTAGGAAACCTTAACCATCATTGATCAATGAGCTAGTCCATAGAGGCGTACTAGGGACACGGTGTTGTTCACAAACCACACAAGTATTAAAGTTTCCGCTTAATACAATTCTAGCATGGAATATAAACATTATCATGAACAAGAATTATAATAATAACATCTTTATTATTGCCTCTAGGGCATAATTCCAACAATGCCTAGGATTGCTTAGTACTTGGATGCTTACTATTATTTATCTGCAATGCCTTAGATCTTGAAGTTACATGTTTAGACTCGTCCATGCAACGCCCGTCTATCCATCCCTATGCCTACCGCACTTGAATCCCACTGTTTGCTACTACTGTTACTATTGCTCCTGTTTTACTGCTGTTGTTACTTTGCTTTTGCTACTACAAAACTGTTGCTACTGATAAACTTATGTGAGCAAGAAATATTTTCAGGTGCAGCTGAATTGACAACTCAGTTGTTAAGGCTTGCAAGTATTCTTTGGCTCCACTTGTGTCGAATCAATAAATTGGGTAATACTACCCGCGAAGACTGTTGCGATCCCCTATACTTGTGGGTCATCAAGACTATTTTCTGGCACCGTTGCCGGGAGCATAGCTTTATCTGTAAGTTCACTTGGATCTATTATTATTCACTGCTACTCCTTTCATCATGGGTAAGTCTCGTGATGGAAAGTTTCCTATTTTACCATCCACTACAAGAAGAGGTACAGTCCTAAACACCTCTACTTCTCTTGATTCACCGTTTGTTATAAGTAAGCTTGTTACACCACCACCACATACACATGCTACACACACTGATACTACTGCTGAATCTGAAACTTCTTTTGATACTCATGATGTTACTTCTACTGTGCTTGATGCAAGTGGTTCATTAGGTCCTTTCCTAGATGCTACTATGGCTAGTCTAGCAAATACTGAAACTTCTAGTGAAGAGATTGTTACACCTGTTAGCCCACCTGACTCTTTTTTTGAGCAATTATGATAGTATAAACCCTTTGAGGGTTCTACTGCCTTCTCCTATTTTCATTAATATTGGTACATAATTACAGAGTACAGATGAAGTCAAGGTGACTTCAAGAGGCCATAAGAAATTACAAGTTGTTGACTATACTATGAATAGCAGAGTGTAGATCAGACTTGGTCCTATGGACCAGAAGAGAGAAATCAGTAGAAAATCTAGTTTTCCAGGAACTCAAGGAAGGTGTAGTTGAGTTAAATACTAAATCATTCCTTTCCTTCCAGATGCTCCAAGCAGCCACCATAAAAATTTCCATGAAAAAAGGTTGATTCCAATTATGCTTTGCATGGGTAATCCAGTTCAGTAGTACTCCTTGTGTGTTCTAGTTTATACCGAGTGTATGACATCAGGATTGACTGAAGCCACACTCCATGAACAGATGTTCAGCAGTTTCTTTAGTCTGTCCACATATAGGACAAAGATAACCAGAATTAAGATGAAGGTGCCTTGTTCTCAACATGCCTCTAGTATTTATCCTGCCAGAGAAGAGAAGCCAGCAGAAAAACTTAACTTTAGGAGTACATTTCGATTTCCAAATCCACTTGAAGGCCTCATGAGTAATCAAATTCCTGAAACAATGCTTGTAAAACTTATGTGAAGTATAATTTGCACCCCATTCATAGCTCCAGGAGTCTTCAGTTACTCCTTCTAAAGTAATGTGGATAGATAAGCTCTGAATTTGCCTTAGTTCTCCCATTGCCTCTAGAGACAAAGGAAGATTGAAATTGTGTGACAAATTATCTGCAGTTAAGAATTCCTGAACTGAAACATCCTCATTGAGGCAGTAAGAGAATATTCTAGGGAATTGTTCAGAAACAATTCCATCCAACCATTCATCCTTCCAGAAGAGTACAGAATCACCCTTGTTCACTGAACATTTTGCAATACCTTTGTATATAGGGGGATAGTTTGCATACATCCTTCCACCAAAAAGAACCACTTGGATCTGTATTATGAGTAACTCTATCAGTATAATACGCCTGCCAAATTAGCTTAATCCATGGAATATCCTCTTTATTATAGAATTTATGCAAGTATTTCAGTAATAAAGCTTTATTCTGTAATTGTAGATTCAATACTCCAACACCTCCCTTCTCCTTTGGTCTACAAATCTTTTCCCATGCAATTAAAGAATAGCATTTTCCCCCTCTTATGTCTTCTTATTCCGTAGACAGTGCCTCTCTAGCTTTTCAGAATGCTCAACTATTTTTTTGGCAGACTAAGGGAACACATAGCAAACATTGATATGGAGGCCAAAAGGGAATTGATGACAGTAACCCTACCACTGTAGTTCATCATCATAAAGGAGGCAGACATTTTCCTCTCTACCCTGTCAACCAGAGGCATTAATTCTATAATAGTTGGCTTAGTAGTACCAATGGTAGTCCTAAGTATGTAAAAGGCATCTTGCCTATAGTCATCCCATAATATCAGTAAATTTTTGGATTTCATTGATGTGAATGTTAATTGGCACCATCATAGACTTGCTGTAGTTGATTTTCAAACCAGTAGACAGAGCATAATCATCAAGAATTTTCTTCATAATCTCCAATTGCTGAGTACATGCAGGCATGATTATTAGGGTATCATCTGTATATTGAATTACTGGGTAGTCCATATCATAGTCTGGAGAAAAGGGAGCCATAATATGTCCATATCTGAAAGCTTTGTTAATTGCAGCCTGCAGTAAATCTACAGCAAGGACAAAGATTAAAGGAGATAGTGGATCACCCTGTCTTACCTCCCTCAAGTAGTGGAATTGTTTCCCAGGTGTGCCATTAAGCAAGACAGAGGATTTCCCAGACTAAAAAATTATAGAAATCCAATCTAGCCATGTTTGGTCAAAACCCATCTGCTTCATGATTTTTATCATTGCACCATGATCAATGGTATCAAAAGCTTTGGCAAAGTCTAGCTTGAGTAATATAATATCTTTTTTGGATGCTTCACACTAAAAAAGGAACTCAAATGCCCAAGCCAAGCAGTCTTGGATACTTCTACCTTTTAAAAAATCATATTGATTTTTATGTACAACTTTGAGCACCATCTTCTGGAGCCTATTAGCCATGAGTTTTGTTATTAAGTTTAGGCAACAATTCAGCAAAGTAATAGGACTATAATCATTCACAGAAATAGGGGATGGAACTTTTGGGATCAATGTAATGTGTCCCATATTAATGTTCTCAAGATCGAATGTCCCATCAAAAAAGTCAAAGCACAGCTGATAAATATCTTGTTTAATGATACTCCAACAACTTTTCAAAAATTGACCATTAAAGCCATCAGGTCCAGGAGCTATATCCACTGGCATAGTCTTGACCACAACATCAATTTCATCAGTTGTGAAAGGCACAGAAAGTTCCTCAAGGCTAGGGATAGGGTGAATCAGATCAGCAAGATGAAACTTCATCTGAGGGTTTGATGTTGTGCCCAATATTTGTTTAAATGAGTTATGTATTATTTTTTCCTTCCCTGCATGGTCCTTCACCAGAGTTCCATCTGAACTCTAAAGCTGAGAAATGGAGTTCCTTCTATATCTTTCTGTAGCTATGGACTGGAATTTTTTTGTCTTTTCATCCCCAAATTTTGTCCAACGAATTGTACACCTTTTCTTCTAGTACTGTCTTTGAAATTCCAATAAATTCAGAAGATGTTCCTTTAATATTTTCCTGAAATTGGCTTCAGCCATAGTTAATATCCTTTTCTCTTCAATATTATCAATTTCCAACAGAGCCTTATTAGTGTTATCAATGCATATTTTTAGTTTGGAGATAGATTTGATCCAAAATTTCAAGTCATATCTTAACCTTTTTAACTTAGCATTCAGATTTGCAGCACTATTCTTTTTATGAGTAGGCTTGTTCCAGCTTTTGGCAACAACTTCTTGAAACCCTTGATGAGCAACCCAGTAATTCTCAAATCTGAATATTTTGGCAGCAGGAATTGAAGTATGCATGGTAACCACCAAAGGAATATGATCAGAGGTAGGTTTTCCTTGTGGAGAAACAAATGTCTGAGGGAAGGATATAGTCCAATGCTAAGAAGTAAAAATCCAATCTAGTTATTCAAGAAGAGGATTCTCTTGCATATTACTCCAGGTAAAGTTTCTGCCTTTAATTCCAATTTCTGTGAGATGTTGCTCTCTGATGAAATTATTGAACAGTAACATATCACTAATATTCCCTCCTGGTTTATTTCTGTTAGAAGGTGATCTAATGAAATTAAAGTCACCAAGTATAATCCAATCTTCATCATCAGGAATGCAAAGATCAAACAACCATTTTTTGAATCCCTCTCTTGCTTACCCAATACAAGGTCCATAAATATTCACTAAAGTCTAGGATTGAGATGACTGCTTTGAAGTGAAATATACAGATAAAGCAAAAGGGGTGCAATGCATTGTAATACCAGATAAAACATCACTTTTCCAGATAATAATCAACCCACCGGATGCCCCAACAGAGGGGACATAGACAAAATCATCAAATCCAGGAGGGCAACATTCCTTAATAAAAGCAATATCAAAATACTCCTTAGTTTCTTGCAAACACACCATAGAACATCCACAAGATAAGATAGCATTATGCAAAGCTAATTGTTTAGACCTAGAATTTAGGCCCCTAATATTCCAGCATAAGATAAACCATTGTTTTAGAGGATGCATAAAAAACAGTACAAAAGTAAAAGACTTATTTATTACAGAACTTCTATAAAAAATCTCCTAAATCTCTTAAATATCCTTCTTCTCCTTCTCCTCAGGAGATTGCAGAAGCTTCCTTGGAGTGAGATGTGCAACAGGCACCCCACACAGGTTGATACCAATAGCTTGCAGGACAGGGACTGAAGTTGGAGGAGTTGTGTCATCAGAGTTACATGTTTGCTCCCTCAATCAACTTAATATCAGGGACTCTCCTGACTCTAGAGAGAGATGATATTAATGATGGTTACATTGAGTTTTACCGATCAATTTATTGAAGAGTGCCAAAACACACATGGTACTAGTGCTATTAAGAGTCTCCTTGCGAGACATACCATTATTCCCAAGCTTTCCTCTGATCCTAAGTTTGCCACTTCTCCCATAGATATTAAAGATAAAGATTATGATTTCTCTCTTGATTTATCTATTTAGACATTGTTGAGAAAGAACCTTTTCGTGGGACTGAAAATGAGAGTGATGTGGCTCATATGAATGATCTTTCTACTATGAGTGCTTTACTCTCTGATGATTTTAAGATGCGCAAGTACTTTGTTACTAAGATCTTCCCTTTTTCACTAAAAGGGGAAGCTAGGGCTTGGTTTAATAGATTACCTCCTGGTTCCATTGATAGCCCTGATTGTTTGATTGCTTCTTTCTTCCAGAAATATTTTCCTCCCAGTGCTTTGGAGAGACTTTTTGATTTTAAACAGGGAGAAGAAGAGAAATTGCCTGAGTCATGGACAAGGTTCTGTGCCTTGATTCATGCACATCCTGGATGTCCATTGCCTAAGAATGAGCTTCTTGATATTTACTATAATGGACTAACTGATGATTCTAGGACATACCTAAATAGCTTTGCTGATTGTCTTTTCAGGAAAAGAACTCCTACAGATGCTGAAGAATTAATGGCTAAAATAATCAAGAATTATGATGATTGGACTTCAACTGAGCTAAATACACCTGAGCCTATTACTCCTGAACTAGTTGTGCCCGAACCAGATCCAATACCAACACCAAATAAGAGGGGAGTTATTGCATTAAATGATGAAGTGATGAAGGAATCTAAGAAGTGTCTAAAGGATAAAGGTATTAGAGCTGAAGATGTGAAGAATCTACCTCCTATAGAATAATTATGTAAGACAATTCCCCACTCATCCACTATTGAGGTACACTCTCTCCAACACTTTGATGAAGGTGATATTCCTTATGGTAAGCCTCCTGATCAATGTTTAGAGGAACTTGACATTTTTATTGTGAAACAAGGTAATTTTAATAAACAAGTTCATAATCATTTATTGGAAAACTCTAGAGCTATTAAAGAGTTGAAAGATATTGTGGAAAGAACTTCTAATGATATTAAAATGCTTTGTAAACACTTTCAAATGGTTCAAACTCAAATTGATGAACTTGATAAGGTACAAAAGGATATGCTAGTTAATGCCTTAGGAGATAAACATGCTTATGGAATTAGAACTAGGAGTGGTATAGCTACTCAAGATCCTTTATATCCTGAAGGACATCCTAAAAGAGTTGAGCAGGATTCTCAACAAGTTGATAGTGGTAGTCCTCGTAAGAGAAAGAAAAAGAAACATAGAATAGTAGGGGAACCACTTGACCCTGCTGTAGATCCTAATAGTATATCTGTCTCTAATGCTGAAACTGAGAGTGGTAATGATAAAAATGATGCTCCTAATAAGGAGGAAGTTGAGGAAGATCTTGAGAAGCACACTAAGAACACTAGGTACACTAAGGAAGATTTTATTGCTAATAAACATGGTAAAGAGAGAGAACCTTGGGTGCAGAAACCTATGCCTTTTCCAGGTAAGAAACACAAGTCAAAGGAGGAAGAACACTACAACAAGTTTTGTGAGTGGATGAAACCTTTATTTTTGCAAATTCCTTTGACTGATGCTATTAAGTTGCCTCCTTATTCAAAGTATATGAAGGATATTGTCTCTAATAAAAGGAAGATTCCTAATGAGGAAATTTCTACTTTGCTTGCTAATTATTCCTTTAATGGTAAGGTTCAAAGAAACTTGGTGATCCAGGTATACCAACTATTCCTTGCTCTATTAAGAATAATTATGTTAGAACTGCTTTATGTGATTTGGGAGCTGGAGTCAGTGTTATGCCTTCTAGCTAGAAAAGTTGATACCAACTAATATATCTTTGCAAATGGCTGATAAGTCAAGTACTATTCCTGTTGGTATATGTGAGGATGTTCCTGTTCAAGTGGCTCATAATTTCTTGGTTTTAACTGATTTTGTTGTGCTTGAAATGTATGAAGATGATAATATGTCCATTATTCTTGGGAGACCTTTTCTTAATACTGCAAATGCTATCATAAATTGTAATCAAGGAAAAGTAACTTTCAATATTAATGACAAAGAGCATACTGTCTATTTCCCCAAGATGGTTGCTAAAATCTATTGCCTAAATTCCATTGAAAATATTGAGAGCATCAAGGTTGGAGAAATATATTGTCCCATTCCACAAGAAAATTTTGAAACTATTATGATTGGGACCATTGCTATCAAGATTGAGGTAACATAATCACTTGGTGGAATACAAAGTTTTGTCTCATATAATATAGTTCTGGTAACAAGACTTGATAAACCTTGTTAACAAAAGGATTTTAATGAACAAAGCAATGTTTTCACTATGGTTATATTTGCTTCCTTTACTTTTCTCCTTCCTAGTCTTTGCTCTTTCTCTTGTTAGATTTAATTTTTCTAGTTCTTTGCTTTTTAGAGTGTTTTAGAAATTCTGTGGTTTGGTTTTTGTTTGCCTTTTGCTTCTAAAAAAATCTTTGCAAATTGGCCAAAAATAAAGTTTCCCGAAAAACTCCAGAAAATTCAAAATATTTTTTCCTCAAAAAAAAGGGGCAAAGTGACACCTGGAGTGACCCAGGGGGCCACCCCAGGCCAACTGTCACATCCCAAATTTTTCCAAATTTTGAAATGTGAAAATAAATAAACAAAATAAATAATTGTTAAAATTTAGGGTGAAAAGAAACTTTTTGTTTCAAATTGGAAACATCAAAACCCTTCCTGAATAAAATTTGAATGAAAAGGGAATCCAACAAATTTCAATCAAGTAAAATGCATTCATCAATGAATGTATCTTGAAATTTAAACACTTGGAAAAGTTAAACCAAAACCCTAAAACCCTAATGGAAGAAAATCATTTCCAAGATCCCTCTAAGACTATGGATTTGATCCATATAAAATTCAGCAACAAACATTTATAAATGATCAATAAAGATAAATAAAAATATTATAATACCATAGAAATTGGTTTCACTCAATTTGGAACCATGGATAAAAACTTATGAATATAATAAGATAAAAGGAAATAATTTCCAAAGCTAATAAACTCCTATCTGACATCTATACCAAATTGTGAGCAAAATAATCCTAAATAGATTTAAAAGGATAAACAAATATTAAACAAAAATTTACAAATTGGAATCACCCATTTTGGATCTATAGATAAAAAGATATGGATTTTATAAGGCAAAGGAAGAAAATAAATAAATAAATAAGGAATATTTAAAAGCCAAATTAAATCTTGGCCAAGTCCATAAACAAATAAAAGTTTATTAAAATAATAAAAGTAAATAAAAAGATTATTTAAATAAAACTATATGGGCTTTGAACCATATTCAATTTTATTTAAATAAAGATAAATTACCTAAACTAAATAATAATAACATTATCTAAAAGACAATTTAAACCTATAATTAAATCCATAAGAAAATGGAACAAAGATAATTCAAATCCAAATAAAATAAAGGGATAAAGAATAATCAAATAAAAACATATGGGATTAAACCATATTCTAATTATATTTAAATGGAGACAAATCCCTAATGAAAATGATTAATTAAATCATGAGAAAATAATAAATTAGAATTTTCCCAAAGGGAGTAAAATTTACTTAATTAACTTAAATGGAATCAAATAATTATTCAAATAAAATTTATATGGTACTAAAACCACATTTGATTTTATTTGAATAAAGACAAATGCCCAATTTAAATGATTAATAAATCATATCAAAATATTCAAAATAATTAAAATTAATTATTTAACACACTATTGAATAAATAAAACCCACTGAAAAAGGTTTGGTGAAAATTAGAATTCAAATAAGAGTTTGAAAATATAATTAAAATCTTATTTGAGTAAAGGCAAGTGCCTATTATAAATAAATAATAAACCATAAATGAATAAAATAATTATTCTAAGATGGACTTTAAATACATATTTAAAACAGTATAGAAATATAATGAATATTTGGAAAAGATTTGAAAAAGAAATCCGAATTCAAATGATAGTTTGAATTCAAAATAGAAAAAAGAAACAGAAACAGGAAGGAAAAAATAAGAAAAAACCAGCCCAGCCCAACCTAGCCCAACTAAGCCCAACTAGCCCACCTCTCTCCCCTCCCCGAAACGTTTTCTTTCACTCACACATGCACACGCATAGTCACTGACTTGCTGACCCCACCGCACCCCTCTCTCTTTCGCTGACCACCAGGTCCCATTGCCAAGTCATCTTCTTCAACCCCGCGGTGACCACGCCCCTTCTCCCTCCTAGACATTTCTGGCAAAATTAACGCAGTTGAATTCGCTTAAACACGCCAGTAATTCTGCCATGCGACCTCGCCCTCTTAAACGCCTCTCCCTCCTCTCTCTTTCCCCTCTCACGCCATGCTTAGTGAGCCACCAGGCTGCCTCAATTCCCTGCAACAACGCCACTGACCCCGACGAGCTTATCAACAAATTCCGGCCAGTACCTGCCTCCCCTTGCCTCCCAGATCCCACAAGACTCTTACCCATCTCCCTACGCACCTGCCCATGCCTTCCTCTCGATCACCCGTGCCCCAAAGCCTCGACAACGACTTCGACAGAGCATCGCCGCCGTCTGCAGCAACTCCGTCGAGCTCCCCCGGAATCTTCTGACCTCCCCTCTTCCTCTCATTGATACACGCATGATCACCGACCCCGTGCGCATCTAACGCAAATTTTCTCTTGTCTTAGCGCGGTTCGTAGCATCGCCAACGTCATCAACCCGAGCACACCGTCGCCAGTAGGAACTTCGGCGAGAAATCCTCGTTGACCTTGTGCACCCCTTGGCCAACAGAGACAACAATGAGCATCAACAACACACTGCGATCACTGTGAGCTATTTATCTCCCTCTCTTGCTTCCTGTATCACCGGTAATGCCACAGCCAGAGCGCCGCCGCCGCACAGCCGCCGCTAGTGCTGCCCATCTCTGGTCACTCGCTTATCAGCCGTTAGATTTAGATCGCAAGGCTAGGAATAGATGACTTAAGTGAACCGTTATGTTCGATCGGTGCCGCATGATCTACTTTAAATCCAACACACCACACTGGCCGATCCGTGCGAAACGGTATGCACCAATAAGATTGCACCATGTGGCTCAGGATTTGATTTAAAAACAGAAACATTTCTATTAGATGTATGATTTTGTAAAATTCATAACTTTTAATCTACACATCCAAATTTTACAAACTTTATATCAATGGATTCAGAAAAATGAAAGCTTTGCAACCATGCCCTTTGTTTAGTGTTTTGATTATGTAAAATTGGTTGATTATGCAGAAACATTTCTAGGCTTATTTAGAGTATAAAAGTTATTCTAAAAATGTTTTTAGGGTAAAACCTTTTGTAAATGGAGTTTTTTTGAACCTACTGACCATAAAAACCAACATTTGGGTTTAAAAGTATATTTTGTGATACTAAGGAATTAATCTTTGAATAAAAGAATTTCTGGTTAAATAAAAATATTGATTATGGTTTAAAAATGCTTTTTGAGTAAAACACTTTGAAAATGGTTTGATTTAAACTCTCTGACCCTAAACACCAAGTTTTTGGATTTAAAAATATATTTGGTGAACCCAAGAAAATTATTACTTTGCTTAAAGGCATTTGCAACAAAATAAAATATTGCTTTGATATAAAAATGGGTTTTAGGTGAAACCTTTTGCAAATGGTTTAATATTAAATACTTGACCTTAAAACACTAACATTTGTGTTTAAAAATATATTAGGCAAACACTATAAATTATTACTTTGATTTAAATCATTTCTAGCAAAACAAAAACGATTTAAAGTGGCCATTTTCACTAACTTAATATCAAATGGTTTTACCACTCTTATAAATGACCAATAGGTGTTTTAAAATGTTTAAAGCCTTAGTAGAAACTACTTTTCCAATAAAACAATCTTTTGCATGCTTGCATGCATTATTTTGTTTTCTTTATTTTTATGTGGTGAATTGTTTGAATGCTAGATTAAATTTGTGCCTTGATTGAATTGTAGTGAAATTTGAAGAGTGTGACTATTGCAAGATCAAGGAGTGAACTTATATTCTCTACCAAAAAGGCAAGTGGTGCTTCATACTTTTGTCCCATTATTTTGTAGGGGTTCGTAGCATGGAAAACAAAAAATTTCTACCGCATGCAAACAAACAAGCCAAGTTCTATCTACTAGATTGTAGCAACGAGTCGATACAGGAACTCACCCTCGAAGATTCCAAAGCGGTTAACGAGAGCAGATTCTCGTGGGTGATGTAGTCGTACTCTTGCCGATATCAAGATCGCGTAGACGATCCTTCCGGCGCTGCGTTCCGGCAGCGCTTCCGCAGTCGGTCACACGTTCGGTACTTGATGAAGACCTTCCTCTCCCTTGTTCTAGCAGGCAGCGGAGGTTGTAGCACTCTCCTCGTGATTCCGACAGCACAACGGCGTGGTACCGGAAGTAGAGGGGAGATCTCGCAGGGCTTCGCCTTAAGCCGGAGCGAGTATGGTGGAGTATGAGAGAGGCCTTGGTGATCTAGGGTTTAGAGAGCACCAATGAGAGGGTGTGCCCGGTGGCTAGGGTTTGGGGAACACCCCAACTCGCCGAGTTGGATGTGCCCTAGGCGGCGGCACAAAGAGGTGGTGGCGCCGGCGACTTGGAGGCTAGGGTTTTGGGGTGTGTTGGAGAGGGGCAGCCCTAGCCCTCCTTATATAGGTGGGAGGGTGCGGCTTGGGAGGAGGGAGTCCTCCTCCAACTCCTCCTCCTTGTCCGGCGGGTGGAGGGAGGAGACTTCCTCCCCAAGTAGGTTTCCTACTCTCCCTCCACCAAACAAACTTGCCGTTTGACTTTCAAACTAGGATTTGATTTCTCTCTTTATTTTGCCCAGCCAAGTGACCTAGTACATGATGCAACCATTGCACATTGTCATGAAACATTCATGTACCCTTCCCCTCCAGAGTGCCGGACCTTCCGGACCCTTCTAGAACATTCCCGATGAAAACACCGGAATCATTCCCCAACTCCGAAACATGACTTTCCTTATATGAATCTTATTCTCCGGACCATTACGGATCTCCTATTGATATCCCAGATCCCATCCAAGACTCCGAACAACATTCGGTCTCTTACTCATCATTCCATAACTACTCAACAACATCGAATCCTTAAGTGTGTCTCCCTATGGTTCGTGAATTATGCGAACATGATCGAGACACTTCTCCGATCAATAACCAATAGAGGAATCTGGAAATTCATATGGCTCCCACATATTTCTACGATTACTTTGCGATGGAATGAACCACTTACGTACGATACTAATTTCCCTTTGTCTCATGATACTTTACTTATCCGAGGTTTTGATCGTCGGTATCTCTGCATACCTAGTTCAACCTCGTTACCGATAAGTACTCTTTTCTCGTTCCCGTGGTATGTGATCCCTTGTGATCCAGTCACATGCTTGCAAGCTAATTGGATGACATTCCACCCAGAGGGCCCAGAGTATATCTATCTGTCATATGGATGGACAAATCCCACTCTTGATCCATGTGTCTCGACCCATACTTTCCGAACACTCAATGCCACATTTATAGCCACCCAGTTACGGTGTGGTGTTTGATGTCATCAAAGCATCCTTCCCGTGATGGTGATAAGCATGATCTCATGGTTGAAGGAATTAGGTTACTATGTATCAGAAAGCTAATAGCAATTGAACTATTAAAATGACTTGATCTTTATGCTACGCTTATCAATAGGAGTATGTCCATCATATCATTCTCCTAATGATATGACCTTGTTATTAATAACATCTCAAATGTTCATGATCAAGAAACCATGATCATCTATTAATCAACAAGCTAGTATTATGAAGAGGCTTTACTAGGGACTCTAATTTAGTTTACAAATCACACAAGTATTAATGTTTCTGGTTAATACTGTTATAGCATGAATGTTAACATTTATCATAAACACAAAGATATAATAATAACTACATTTATTATTGCCTCTAGGGCATATCTCCAACATATTTTCACTATGCATTAGTGATATTTCTAAGTAGGACTTGCATGGAAATTTTACTAAGTATACTATGCCATGGGAAATCCTAGTAGATGATGCCTTAGTAGAATTTTCCTAAGTTAAGATCCCTACTACTATCATGCTTAGCTTAGCTAGTAGAAAACAAGGGTGGATTATATTCATGCTATGAAATATTTCTAAGTCTATGACTTATGTTTTGTTTAATAAAACAACTATGTGAATGAATCACCTGGGTGGAATGGAAGGAATGGGTTATGTTGAGTGGTTAGACATGGCCCCATATTTATGGCCTACCCTAGTGTATCTCACTTGTGGAAAGCCACCTAGGAACAAAGAGATTTGAGATGTCAAATGTTGAGAAGTTTCAAGTGCAGCCACTTGGCAATATGGGCTCTGCCTGGATCATATAGGTTGCAATAACTTAGCCAAATGGACAGTTGGTGGTAGGGGGTGATAGGTTTGGAGCACGTCCATTCTGGTCTAAGGGAAGGCTTCTGAAAGATCTTGTCTCGATGCATGTCGAGTCTTGTGGGGAAAGTGCACCACCTCTCGAGAGAGTAAAATCTAAGTACTTAGCCGTGTCCCCGGCAATGGACAATTTGAGCATCAAGACATGGAAGCTATCAAGGATCTCCTCATCCCAATTTCTAAGTTAAAAACTTGTGGTTGAACAAGGGTTAAAGGATCTTCAATCAATGATTGGTACATGCCTTGGGTGATTTTGACAAACAAAAACTTAGTGTTTTCAACTTATAAGGAAAACTTATTTTGAGCAAAGCAAGCCTAAGCTCCACTTAACCAAATGCATATAGATGATAGATACCACTATTCTACCATAGTATCACTTGCCAATACAATTCAAATGTATTGACCCTAGTGGATATAACTTATTATGTTGCAGGTTTGTTTTGATGTTAGTGAAGTGTGTTGATTAGGATTACAAGTCTACAACCAACATGATTGCCCGTGGCACATTGAAGATGAAGGACTCCATGCTATATAGTTATTTCTACTGTATTGTAATGAGATAGACAAATGAGCTATGTAAGATGTAATGAATTATTTTATTCCTAGTTATAAAGTTGTACTATGACCTTTGTTTCTTCATATTACATCTTAAACTGTGGATGCTAGCTATTGATCCAGGGACTAGCATTGTAAACACATGGATCTCTACCTTGTTAAAGGTTGGGACTTCTACACCAGCACACCCCTGGTGGGCGCGGCCAGCCCCCAGGTGGCGCCT
Source organism: Avena sativa (assembly GCA_916181665.1). Taxonomy (NCBI): domain Eukaryota; kingdom Viridiplantae; phylum Streptophyta; class Magnoliopsida; order Poales; family Poaceae; genus Avena; species Avena sativa. The sequence continues at coordinate 354,441,189 of OV702296.1, forward strand.
GGTTGGGGTGTGGCCCACATGGGGCCCTCCAAGGTGCCTCCTCCCAGCCATCTTCTTTCTCTCTCCCGAAAAACATCGGAAAACTTTCTCAAGATCGAGTTCTTGCTATTCTTGCTCCCGATTTTCGATCTCCTTGCTCAGCCCATCTCTACTGCTGATTTTTGGAGGGATTGCTCCTTGGTATGTGCCTCGTCCACTTGTCCAATTAGATTTGTGATTGGTGGATTGTATCTTGAGTATTTTGCTGCTATAGGTGTCAGGTTGTGTGAGCTTGCATGCTTGTTCTATGCTTAGAGATTTCATTTTGATGCATGTGCAGCCTTCTAGCAAGTCCCTATAGTAGTTGCTCATCATTTATCAACTTGGAAATCACTTGGTTTGATGTTTGTCTAAAAATTTCAGAAAAAGCGGTCATGGAAAACCACACCTTTTGGTGAAATATTTGAGAGTGATGCACCTAGCAGGACAAGGCCTTCAAGATCATTCTCCCAAGCCATGCCTTCATACAATGAGGATCTCATTACTCCGTGATTTGGTGACGAGGGAGATGAGGGGGATGCACACCCTTCTACATTTCCTTGTCCTACCTTTTTGCGGGCTATTGGAATTCTCAATGATTTCCTAACCTTGGTTCAGAGGGTTGGTCTAACAAGTTATATGCAGGATGAGAGCGTGTAGTATGCTACACTCACTAAATCATTTGCGGAGAGCTTCTCTTTTGCTAATAGCATGTTCAAACTAGATTTGTATTTCAAAATTTATGGCAGTCCTTACACCATGACATTGAAGAAATTTTGTGAGATCCTGGGCATTGGTACAGCTGGGTCGGTGAAGAAGATTCCAGCTCAACCCGCTGATTTGTTGGAGCTTTACCGCGGGATAACTAATGGTGATGACCGTAGAGCCCAGCGGGGAAAGATAAGAAATATTCAACTCCCAGCTATCAGGTACTTTGCTTACTATCTTGCCACTAGTGTTCTTGGTAGGTAGAATACTAGTAATATTTCCAACTATCATTTGGCCTTCATAGCTGCCGCGCTCAACAATGAAACTAGGTATAATCTTGGTTCTCTCATTGCTCGTCGCTTAGCTACTAAGGGACCCATTTATGGGGGAATTATTGATGCACGTGTTGTTGTTGCCTTGGGCCTTGCTGTTGATCCAAACGATACAGTTTTGGCTCCTCAAAGGCTTGATCTTGCTGCTATGAAAGCGCATCACTTTGTCACTGTTGGCTCTACCCTTGAGAGCCTGGTTTATAGAATGTTGTTTACTGACGGGGAAGAGAGATATCCCTCTACCCCAAACCACTTTGTTCAATATTTCTTAGGGACCTTTGTCACGCTCCAAGGAGGAGATGGATGATAAGCTGTGCATTATTGGCTTCCATGGGCACTATCAGGGGGACACGCCCTCATACGACCCCTCCGTGCACTACACAAGGGAGTCCTCGAGATCTTACCAGGACGAAGGGGCCTCCTCGTCTTACTACGGAGCTGCACCCACTTGGTCACCCTAGAGTTGAGATCCACTTAGGCCAAAAGCCTAAGATTGGGGGAGGTATACCGACATCACACTCATTTATATATCATGTTTCGTCGGTTCTTTGTATATCCATTGTTTCGCTTTATTTTTGGTTTTTTGCTTCTGATTTCTTAAAACACAAAAATACCAAAAATATTTTCGTTCTTTCTCTTGGTTTGTTTCTTTGCTTTTTAGCTTTGGGTTGCCTTAAAAGAAAAAAATCCAAAAAGATTTTGCTTTGTTTGGTTTTGCTTTGTTTGCTTGCTTTTAAAAATCGAAAACACCAAAAATATTTGTTCTTCTTCTTTGGTTTTGTGAGTTCTTTGTAGGGTTCAGCCGTCCTTAGTGGAGTTTGGTTTCATGTTATTATTCAAGTCACACAAGTGAAGGGAAATAATGAAGATTAAGAAAACTTGAGGTGTGGTAAGAGGCTGATAACGAACTCTATTTGTTTTCATTTTTGTACATATACTCATCATTGTGAGCATGCTTAGTCCGTTCTTGTGAGGTGTATGTTGTTATGGATGCTTAGTAGTTCCTGCTTGCTTATGATTAGCTCCAGCTTGCTAATAGTTTGTAGCATGTCATATGAATGTTTGCTTGCATTGTTCTATTCATATTTTGGTATGATATTGTGGTATCCTCCTCTGAATGTTTCATGTGAATCGACTTGGCACATGCTCACGCATGCATATGACTGAATAATAGTCAGTAAGCCTCGGTGATTTATTTTGCCTCAGAGTTCTTGTATCATTTTCATGTCATAATTAGTCCTGTTTTGTTGCAAGCATGATTATGACAGTTATTGCTCTCTCGTTTGTTGCTCCCTCTCTATTGCTAGCCTTCACTTGCACTGAGTATGAGCTCTACTCGTGTTTCCAACTCCCCAAAACCAATATTGCCAACAGTGTCCAGCATACCTACCTATTAGCATCATTTGTTATTTCAGTGCATATTCATTATGCCTTGTTTTCTTCCAAATAAAATGTTTGACTGCTTTGAGAAAGTTAGTTAGTAAAGCTCTCACGAACTTGATGGAACACTTTATTTCTTGCACTTAATAATCCTGAACCATTGTGACCTGTCCATGAAAGTTATATGCTTGCAAATTATATGTTGGGAGTTAGCAGAACCGTGCTATCAGGGTGAACGCTTTCAACACTTTTTGGATATTTATCCAGCTTATATCATGCTCTCTTTTGTTTGCGGATGTTGCCGATGTGAAATAAAAGGGGATCTTGTAAGTCCATGGAGTTATATACATTGTGTTATAGAAACGCCTGGGCCGCTAGCCTAAGCCATGCCTAATCATGGTGGAAACTTGCAGCATCACCATAATGAGCCATCTGTGAAGCATCCTCAATAAAATTCTATGGAAATAGTAAATAAAAGGATCGCTGAGATGCTCATTGTCTGCTTGCCTTGTCATTTTGGTTATGGGATAGCTCCTGTACCATGTGTAAGGGGTACCTCGTTGACGGTTCTCTATGATATGCATGTATTTACGATGACAAGAATTTACAGGTAACTAAAGTTGAGTAGCATGCGGAGTGGCCCTCGTACTCAAGGGACATGGGATTTCTAGTTTATGGTATTTCAAGCATATAACTCAGAGTGGACCTCACTTTCACCTTAACCATATAAAAGATGCCTATGATAGGGGCAATGAGAGCTCAAAGCTAATGAGTACCTTACTTTGAGCATTTGGAAGCCTTTCAAACTTTTCAAAAACCTTTTCACTTCCTTGTTTAGTCACCACTTATTCTATGAGCACCGTCTTGAGAGCATAGTTGTCATTCTTGTGTTTGTTCCAAAACTTGGTTAATTATGTCATGACTTTGATGCTTGTATCTCTAATATCTTTACTTCCAGTCTTCACTTGAACTTCAGAGGTGCCTTGGCATTTATATTGTGCTCTACAAACAAAGGCAAGCGAGATACCACTCTATCATACCTTATTATTAGCATTGCAATGTTGCTTATGTTTATGTTTCATGCTACTTATTATTATTGAGTTGGTTTCTCTTCATAGCTTGCAATGACTATTGAGTAGACTTAGTTGCATACTTCTTATGAATGGTTTAAGTATCTACTCATGTGTTGAGAATATATACATCTTATGAAGCAAATGTGTTCGTGATAGTTCTTTTATCGCACTCGGTTTTCAACTGAACTGCTTGAGGACAAGCAATAAGCTAAGCTTGGGGGGATTTGATATGTCCAAAACGTATCTACTTTCTCGAACACTTTTGCTATTGTTTCTCCTCTAAACTTGTGTGATTTGGATACAAATAACTTGTGTTTGTTTTCAACTGAATTGCTTGAGGACAAGCAATAAGCTAAGATTGGGGGAGTTGATACGTCCAAAATGTATCTACTTTCCCGAATAGTTTTATTATTGTTTCTCCTCTAAACTTGTGTGATTTGGATACAACTAACATGGACTGACACCGTTTTCAGCAGAATTACCATGGTGTCTAGTTTTTGTGCAGAAAATCAACTATTAGGAAAAATCCAAGAAAATATGCCAAAAATCCTATTTCGCCAGAAGACTCATGGAGCCAGAGTACGAGACAGAGAGAAGGCCTGGGGGGGCACACCCCTACTAGACGCGGGCTAGGCCTTGCCGTACCTGGGGGGTGCAACCACCTCAGGCACCCCCTCGGCCATCCTCTTTTCCTATAAGATGCCTCCTGACCTACAAACTCAGGGGGATTCGATGTTTTTCCATAAAGAGTTCCGCTGCGCCGCCACCACCAGAAACCAAGATTCGGATCCAGAAACTCCGTTCTAGCACCCTGCCGGGGCGAGGAATTTGGAGAAGATCATCGCCATCATCATCACCAATGCCTCTCCATCAACCATCCATGTTTCCCTCATCCATGAGTGAGTAATCCCCCGCAGTAGGATATGGGGATGGTAGGGATTAGATGAGTTATATCATGTAATCGAATAAGATTGTTAGGGCATAGTGCGTAGTATCTCTATTAGTGCTATTTGACTTTGTTGCAAATTGTTATTCTTAATTCTTGTCACTAGGGCCGAGTGCCATGATCTCAGATCTGAACTTATTATTGAATCATTATGATAGTATTGTTTGTGATCTTATAAGTAAGTTGTGTACACATATCATTGTCCGGATCCAAAGGCCTTGAAGTGACAGAAAATGGGATAATCGGAGGGGATGGCTGTGATGTGAGGATCACATGTGTTCACGGAGTGTTAATGCTTTGCTCTGGTGCTCTATTAAAAGGAGCACCTTAATTTCCAGTAGTTCCCTTGAGGCCCCGCTGCAACGGGCTGGCTGGACAGAAGATGTTGTGCAATTTCTCATCACGAGCACGTACGACTATATATGGAGCACATGCCTAGGATTGTTTAGTACTTGGATGCTTACTCTTATTTATCTGCAATGCCCTAGATTTTAAAGTTACATGTCTAGAATCGTCCATGCAACGCCCGTTCATCCATCCCTATGCCTACCGCACTCGAATCCCACTGTTTTCTACTACTGTTACTATTGCTCTTGTTTTACTGCTGCTATTACTTTGATTTTGCTACTACAAAACTGTTGCTACTAATAAACTTCTATGAGTAAGAACTATTTCCAGGTGTAGCTGAATTGACAACTCAGTTGTTAAGGCTTGCATGTATTCTTTGGCTCCCCTTGTGTCGAATCAATAAATTGGGTAATACTACCCGCGAAGACTGTTGCGATCCCCTATACTTGTGGGTCATCAGCCATCTTCTTAAGAGCCCACTTCTTGACCTTTTGCTTCATGGCCTCGGCATATTGCCGAGCCTCCTCATTTGGATCCCCCTCATTTGGATCCACATCTACCGTCAGTAGGGTGAAATTAAGCACGAGCCTCCTCCAAAGTAAATATTTGACTTTGTCCGGGACATATGTAACTCCTTCCTCCTTTGGATTATTCCAATCTAGAAAGGTGATCGGGAGGAAGTTCCTAACAATTACTCTGCATTGCACAAAAAAATTGTTTTTAACATGAGTGGGATTCGTCGGTTCGCTATCTTCAGTGACTTCTTCGATCATGTACCTTTCACGTTCTTCCAACCTTTTGGCTGGGCCTCGTTTGCTCTCTGTAGAAGATTTGCTCGATTTGGAGGGCTAAAATAATAAAGAGCATTAATATATGTATATAGACAGCAGAGGATTTATATATATATATGCACCTCGCCGGAGTTTGTAATATTTAATGTTCCACCTCCTTCGACTCCTTCTCTGTCAACACCCGGGTTTTTAATCCCAGATGCCTGTTATGCCATACATCGCAATCCCAGGATTACCATTTTTGCGAGACATAACAGAATTGGATACCATATTACATCCATTACAAACCGTACATAAGTTCTTACACCAATAGGGATCTCATGAAACAGTTCTTAATACAACATCAAGCAGCAGAATATGTAATAATAACAGTAGCGTAGGCGAAGCTCCATCTTCGGGGTCACAGGCAATGCTGACGATGGGAGATGATCCTAGTTGTCGTAACCTTCCTGGGGTCCATCCTCCAGGTACTCCTCTTCATAGTCTGGCCATGCGAATAGCCAGGGACAAAGCCATGAGTACTCTTTAAGTACTCGCAAACTAATACTAACAAATGAAAGGGGTTTTTGATAATAGGACACTAGGCTCTAGGGTTGTTTTGCAAAAGCCAGATTTATCTCTACTAAGTTTTAGGGGCAACAAATGCTAGTTGAAGTTTATAACCTCTAAGTGGGAACTTGTATTTCATATCACAACCCTGTTGTGGTCAAATCAAAGTCTCACTTCATTTCACAAGTCATTTTGAAAAGTCTGATGGGGGAACAGTATGGCCACTCCAACTGTCCATAACCGCGGACGCGGGTATTCGAATAGTTTGACACTCTGCAGAGATTGTACACTTTCACCACAACATTCGATACATCCGTCAGGAACAAGTCCTGAATTCACCATACTCAGTATGCGGATAATCAATCCTAACCTTTCAATTACACGCCCTAGTATAAGTACCTCTCCTGTGAGTTTGGCCTCCCAACCATGACCAACTGTCATCTTGGGTACTGCACAGGTGGACAATCTTCACAAGGTAGCCTCAACTCAGACCTTGGCCGTGAGGGAACTAATACTAAGGTATATAAGTTTCCAGTCAAGCCCTACCCAATCTTCGGGTATTGTGGTTGTACGATAAAATTGGAATGGTATCGCATCCAGACAACCATCAGTTTTATAAAGGGCTAAGGCTCATGCCTCAACATTTTCATCACCAAAATCATCAGGTGTTTCGGAAACACATGTCCAAAACATTTCAATAGAATGATCCATCATTCCAAGGTTTTTATAACCATTTTTCCACCAAGTATTCCTATCTAAAGTTGATCAAGTTTTATGCTTAGCACTAGCATCTACAGGTGGGGGTAAGCACTGATGAGGGGTGATAAACTAGTGGAGTTTTAACTAAGTTCAATCCCATGCCTTAGGATGACATCAAGACTATCTAGCTTAGGCCAAATTTTATGCTCTTTATGCAACCTTCACATATATTTCTAGTATCTACCATTCATTTAGGTAAAATCTAGGTAAGAGCTTTGATAAAGAAATAAAGTAAGAAGCTTGCAAGTAAAACTAGGATTGGGTTATCAAGTGGAGATGATCATATATGCTTAACGCATATAGTGGTCATGGTAACAAGCAAGTATTAGCTTGCATAAGTATCAGTATAAGCTTGCATTAGTAGGGTATCTTGCAAGTGTTAGCTTGCACATTCAACTGGTAGTATTAGGCTTGCCTTGTGCAGAGCAGTGGTTGAAGTTCTCCTCGGCTTCCTCTTCGTAGAATCCTCCTTCCTCCTCGTATCCTTGGTCGGTACTAGCGTCTATAAATAAATACGAGGTACACAATCACCAAACAATACTTAACTACTTACAATCATCACACACAAGGGTCCTATAGATGATCTAACATCATCTCTAACATTACAAGATTAAGGCTTGGTTTAATTTCCTTTATTTTTTTAGAAAAGTAATTTCTACTCATTGAAAAACTACTTAAGATTTAATATTATCCAAACCAAACATGGGATCATGTTGACACATGTCATCACAACATATTGTAGTCCATGGGAATATGATTTAAAGTGGTGTCACAATTTAATAAGGTTTTACCCTTTTATTTTAATTAAATAAAGTGACTAGAAATGCCTATGTAGCATTCTTTTATTACTTGAACATTATTTCTGTAAGTAAACCTATATATTTTTATATATTCTGAAAGGAATGGTTAAATGTGATTTTTGAGAGTTGGAATCAACTCAAAAGCTATTATGGTTTAAATTTGAAAAATGTTTGAATGCAGAAAAGCTTCTGCCTTGTTATTTTTACCATGGGTGATCTATAGATCCAAATGACTTGAATCTAATGGGCTTGGATTCATCATTCCCAGACCTTTCTAACAAAATTGGTTTCATTCAATTTGATGCTCTGAATCGATCTAGATTGATTTTTGAAACTAGGTACAGAAGTGAGTTTGAAATAAAATGGAAAAGGTTTAATTCAAATAACTGGGCTGCGCGGGAAAAGTTAACGGGCCGGCCTGTTAAGCGTAGCGCTTCCGCGGGCTGGTTAAGTGGCTGTCCCCACTCGTCAGTGAGACAGGGGGGGTGCGAAGCGGTATGGGGCGATGTGGGACGTTCGATCTAGTTCTAATCCAACGGCTGGGAGTCATCGTCGACGTTGGGCAACGCTGGCGAGACAGAAACCTAGCGCGGCGAATGGGGGTTGCTGGGGGCTCACCAGGGTGCAGGCTAGGGTCGGCAAGGTGGGTGAACGACGAAGTCGGCGACGGCGAATCTCCTGGTACCGGTGGCTCCTCCTGGGGTGGCTTCAATCGCTGGCTCCCTTCTTCTCCAGAGGCGACGGGCTCCGGTGAAATTCCGATGAAGTGCTGCTCGCCTTGCTCCGGGAACGGTGTGGCACGATTAGTGAGGAGAGGGGAGTAGAATTGTGTGCTCAATTCGGCTGGGGGTGGCCTCTATTTATAGTCGAGCGAGGGGACCGACGGGACGCACGGTGAGCTCGTCGGGGTCGATGGTACAGACGGCTATTGGCATGGGTGAAGGTAGGGGACGGTGCGGTGTTCCCTGGCGATGCTCAATGATACGGTGGCGAGACGTGGGGTGGTGCGGGTTGGTCTGGAACATGCGACGCTCTGCGCGGCAGAGGCGGCGTCTTTGACGGTGAGCGGTGGTTGTGCGGCATGGGGCGGCAAACGGGGATGTCTGGCGGTCTCCTGGGTCTGTGGCGATCGTGTATGCACGCGGCGAGGGCGGCGCGCGGTCTGTGGGCTTCGGTCGAGGGTGGCGCTCTGGCGCATGCTCGGCACGGTTGGCAGAGGCACGGGCGCGATGTTCCTGGGTGCTCTGGTCGGTGTCTTCGAGGCAGGGCTGGTCGAGAGGGGGCGGTGAGGCATGGGTGATTTCCCAGACAAGGTTGGCATGGCTAGTTTCCTTCCTAGCTTGCTGTCTACACTGGGGTGGCAAGGATGCACTCGGCTGTTCACCATTGATGATATTGGCAAGCTCACAGTGGTGCTAGTGCTTGGTTAATCTTGCTAGATGATCTACTGAGATGGTTGTGAGCTAGATAGGGAACCAGTTAGGCTCAAAACACTGCACACTATAGTGTTTTGATTTTGTTTGATTTGTATCTGCCAAGTGTTTGATGAAATGGCCGCATGAATTCAAGTGTTGAATTTTGAAAAGATTTTTGGTGGGTGTGCTAGATTGGTGCTGGTGAGTCTGCAGATGCTTGGGTTTTGAAAGTTGAGCTTGTTTGAGTGGTTTTTGAAAAAGTGGGATCTTCCCATATGATAAAGATTCAATTTTGAATTGTCATTTAAACTATGCATTTGAAAGTTTATGGATGATCACAAAGTGGGCCTTGATACTTTGTTATGAGTACAATCAAGGGGTGCAAAGATCCAGAAAAGTTTCTGTTAGTTTCTGAAAGTTTGAGGCAGCCAAAGTAGGCATGGGAGTTAAATTGGTTAAAATGACCATTCCTTTATTTTATTTGTTTTGCTTTATTTGTCTTTGGGAAAGGTGTGGGAAATGTTTAAGATGATGTTTATTTCACCTAAGAAACATTTTACAAGCAAGGAAACACACAAACAAGGTGGTTCAAAAGAATTTCAAATTCAATGCATACTCATATGCATGCTTTCATAATTTTATTTAGAAAAGTTTTTATTAACCCTAATTTTGATGATTAGAGTTTGATGATCCAAGTTTAGTATTTTTGGGATGTTACAAACCTTCCCCCCTTAAACAAAATCTCGTCCCGAGATTTGAAAAAGGACGAAAAAGATTACCTAGGATTTGAAGAGATCAGGAAACTCCGTCCTGATGTAATCTTCGCGCTCCTAGGTAGCTTCCTCTTCTGTGTGGTTGCTCCACTGAATCTTGAGAAACTTGATGCTCCGGGTTTGGGTAGTTCGAAAAGCTTCTTCCAAAATACGGATGGGTACTTCAGGATAGGTCAGGTCATCGTTGATCTCTATGGTCCGATGGTCGATATTTTTGAACACTTCGGCTTATCGGGGACTTCGAGACACTTGCGAAGTAATGAGATATGGAACACATTGTGCACGGCTGACATCTCTTCGGGTAGTTCCAATTGATATGATAGTTCTCCTCGACGGTTCAGGATCTTGAAAGGTCCGATATATCAGGGGCTAGCTTTCCCTTGAGTTGGAAACGCTGCATTCCCTTCAATGGCGACACTTTCAGATAAACAAAATATCCTATGTTGAAGGCGAGGTCTCTACGTCTCTTGTCGGCGTAACTCTTTTGTCTGGATTGGGTTGACTTGAGGTTCTCACGAATCTTGTGAACCTTCTCTTCTGCTTCTCGTAGGATGTCGGGTCCGAAGATCTGACTCTCTCCTACTTCCGACCAGTTCAAAGGGGTGCGACACTTTCTTCCGTACATGAATTCAAATGGGGCCATTTGCAAACTGGCTTGATAACTGTTGTTGTATGAAAATTCTGCAAACGGCAGACAGTCTTCCCACTTGGATCCATATTCTAACACACATGCTCTAAGCATATCTTCGAGTATTTGATTTAGTCGCTCCGTTTGTCCATCGGTCTGAGGGTGATATGCGGTGCTAAAATCTAGACGGGTTCCTAAACCTTCTTAGACTTTCTTCCAGAATCTCGAGGTAAACTGAGTTCCTCGATCCGATACGATGTTCTTGGGGACTCCATGCAAACTAACGATTCTAGCGATGTACAACTCTGCTAGTTTCGAACTCTGATATGTGGTCTTGACGGGTAAGAAATGGGCGACTTTGTACAATCTGTCCACTATGACCCAGATAGAGTCATTTCCCCTACTAGAAGTAGGCAGTCTAGTGATAAATTCCATTCCAACAGAATCCCATTTCCACTCCGGAATCTGCAGGGGTTGCAACAATCCAGCGGGTCTTTGATGTCCTGCCTTGACTCGCTGACATATATCACACTTGGCGATATAGCTTTCGATTTCTCTCTTCATCTTATTCCACCAAAATTGCTCTTTCAAATCTTGATACATCTTAGTTCCTCTGGGATGGATAGAATAAAGAGTATCATGAGCCTCTTTCAGAATAACTCCTTTCAACTCAGAATCTGCTGGTACACAAAGGCGTCCTTTGTACCACAAAACTCCTTCTTCGTCCTCGGTGAATCCAGGTACTTTGCCTGTACCGATACGATGCTTGATTCCATCAATACTAGCATTTCCCTTCTGCGCCTCTTCAATCTGACTAATCAAAGTGGGTTGGAGTTCTACGCTAGCCAAGAATCCTTCACTTACTAATTCCATTCGAAAATCTTCCATCTCTTTGTGCAAACTTGGTTGCTCCTTCAAAATCATGGAGTTCAAGCGGCACGGTAATTTTCTAAGGGCATCGGCTACCACATTGGCTTTACCAGGGTGATAGTGAATGTCCAGATCGTAATCCTTGATTAGCTCTATCCATCTTCTCTGCCTCATATTCAGCTCCTTCTAAGTGAATATATACTTTAGGATCTTGTGATCCGTATAGATCTCACAACGGTTTCCCATCAGGTAATGTCTCCATGTTTTCAGGGCTAGAACTACGGCTGCGAGTTCGAGGTCATGGGTTGGGTAATTTTGCTCGTGTTGCTTCAGTTGTCGAGATAGATAAGATATAACTTTGCCTTCTTGCATTAGCACACATCCGAGACCGATCTTGGATGCGTCACAATACACATCGAAGGGCTTCGTCATATCCGGCATGATCATGATTGGGGCTGAGATCAATCTCCTCTTGAGTTCTTGAAAACTCGCTTCACATTTGTCGGTCCATTCAAACTTCTTGTCCTTCTTCAGCAATTGGGTCATGGGTCTGGCGATACTAGAGAATCCTTCTACGAATTTGCGGTAATATCCCGCCAATACGAGAAATGCACGAACTTGGGTTTGAGTGGTTGGGGCTTGCCAATCTTCTACATCTTTCACTTTGGCAGGGTCAACGGCAATTCCTCCGGCTGATACAATGTGACCGAGGAATCCTACCTCCTGTAACCAGAATTCACATTTGCTAAACTTTGCATACAGTTGATGCTCCCTAAGGGTTCCAAGAATGGTCCTTAGGTGTAGCTCATGTTCTTCTTCTGATTTGGAATAAATCAGAATGTCATCGATGAAAACAACGACAAACTTATCCAGAAGTCCATAAAAATCTTATTCATGAGATTCATGAAATAAGCGGGGGCATTGGTTAGTCCGAAAGACATGACTGTATACTCATACAATCCATATCTGGTGGTAAAGGCAGTCTTTGGAATATCCTCTGCACGAATTTTGATTTGATGATAGCTAGTTCTAAGATCAATCTTAGAGAACACTTTGGCACCGGTCAACTGATCAAACAAATCTTCTATCTTGGGCAAGGGGTACTTTTTCTTGATGGTGACATCATTCAATTTCCGATAATCCGTACACAAACGGTTACCTCCATCCTTCTTGTCCACAAACAAGACAGGTGATCTCCATGGTGACGCATTTGGTTGAATCAATCCAATTTCCAGCATGGAATCCAGTTGCTTCTTCAATTCTGCTAGCTCTGACGGGTTCATACAATATGGTCTCTGGGTTATGGGTCCTGTTCCGGGAATTAGTTCGATGATAAACTCGATATCCCGATCTAGGGGCATACCGGGCAAAACATCTGGAAATACATCGGGGTATTCACAGACTATCCGGACTTGGTCAATGGTAGGTTGGGATATACTCTTGTTGCATTTGAATTGGCGAGGTAAGGTTTCAGATATATGCTCGACTGATATTCTGGCAGTACTGGTCATGGTTATGGCTTTCTTGGCATAGTCAATCAATCCTTTATGTTTGGACATCCAATCCATTCCTAGTATTACTTCCAAACCTTTAGTTCTGAGTACTATCAGATTTACATAAAAATCTATGCCATGGATTCGGATAGGGACGGCTTTGCAAATTTGCCTAGCCTTAGTGGTTGATCCAGGAATTTGAACAATCATAACATGCTTCAGTTTGGTTGGTTGAATTTTACTAGTGCATGCAAATTCTTCGGTGACAAATGAATGCGATGCACCAGAATCAAACAACACTCTTGCAAGTACTGAATTAACCAAAAACATACCCAGCACGACGTCTGGCGCTTCCTGAGCTTCTTCAGCATGCATGAGAAAAAGACGGCCATTGCGGTTGAGCGAATTCTCTAGAGCAAATCTTCTTCCTGGCTGAACATGACACTGCTGCTGAGCTGGGGCATTGGCATTGGGGGCTGTAGCATTCTTCTTGTTGGGGCACTCGTTGGAATAGTGGCCTTTATTTCCACAGTCATAACAAGTCACTTGCGACTTGTCCTTTGCTGCTATAGGCACAACATTGCTTCCAGTCCTAGGGGCAGTGTTGATGTTGGCGGTAGCATTGTTGTTGTTGAATTTGGGTGGGGCACGATTGAAATTGCTAGAGTTGCCAGGGTTGTTGTGATTTCCTCCGGGCCTACGGTTTCCACGGTTGGGATAGGTCGGACGGTTCATCGGGGGTCTGTTGGTTCTTGGGGCAAATCCTGGAGATGGGTTGGGGCGATACTTTGGGGTCTGATGGGTTCCTGGTTGATGCATCATGCGACGCTTGCGGTTCTCATTGGCTTGGTTGATCTTTCCTTCTATCTGGATAGCAGAGTCCACAAGGGCTTCAATATCAGCAAAGGGGATATTGACTAACACAGTATGCATTTCATCATGCAGACCATTCAAGAATCTTTCTTTCTTCTTGGCTTCGGTGTCGATCTCATCCGGGGCATACCTAGCTAATGACAAAAATTTGTCACGGTATTCCACTAAAGTCATCCTTCCTTGCTTCAGCTCTCTGAACTCGTCTCTCATTCTCTTGATCAAACCTGGTGGCACATGGGTTCTGCTAAACTTGACCTTGAATTCTTCCCAGGTCATCATATGGCCTCCGATCATTGCGTGAACACTGTTCCACCATGCCCTGGCATCTTCGGCTAGATAGTGGGTGGCGAACAGAACTTTCTCGTTGGCTTCCACTCCGGCGACTTCTAGGTTATTTTCCATGGTTTGCAGCCAATCATCGGCGTCTAGGGGTTCTTCTGACTTTGTGAAAACAGGTGGGTTGGTATTCTGGAAATTCTTGATCTTAGATCCATGGTTGTCCTGATTTCCTTGGCCTTGGTTGTTGTGGGCTAGATGGGCTATCTGCTGAAGGGTGGCTAGGTTGGCTTGACGTTCCGCTCTTTCAGCTTCACGGTCAGAAGTCAACATTTGCAGAATCTGCAACATCGGGTCCGGGGATGAACCACTTCCTCCACGTGGCATCTGAAGATTGAGATAGATCATGAGAAAAGAGGGAAATTTCTAAAGTTTTTGGGTCTTTGAACTTTTTTTAAAGTTTGACTCAGATTTTCTAGCAACTTGCTTTTTCCTTCCTTCATTCATTCATAGAACCCAATACAACACACACCACAACAAAGGAAAGCAGATGGTTTTAAGAACCATTCTGAAAACTACGATACAGTGGGACCGAACACTACTCACTACGCTAGTGCTCAAGTGCTACTACTCCCCGGAATCTATGGCCTCATCATCCTCATCATCATCGATGAAGGCAAAATCGTCTTCATCGGTGAAGAAGTCCATAGCCTGATCCTCCAGAAAATCATCATCATCGCTGAGATAGGAGTAGGGGTCTCCACGAAGATCCTCTCCGGCATTCTCCCTTTCCTCCAACTGCATGTCTATCTCGTGAATGGTCTCCTCCAAAGATGAGATGCGGTGGCGAAGGCGGGCAATGATGCGCTCCTTCTTGTCGAGCTGACGGCAGAGAGACTTGCGATCCTTTGCTAGCATGGCGATGGTTTGGTCCTTCGTCTTGATGATGGCAGACTTGTGGTTGGAGTAGTCACGGCAGTTGTCTAACTCCTGCTGACGATCGTACATCATGAAGCTAAGGTGGTCCAATTGAGTCTTTAGCTCGGGATGGTATGGGGCTTCCAGTGGTTGTCCATTTGAATCATGCCTTGGGCAAAACTCAAAGCGAGTACCCTTGATCTGATTGATGCTCTGCCCACACAGACGGGAAAGAGCTTCCTGCATGGCCCTGGCAAGTCAATCGAGCCAGTTGTTCTCTCTTAAGGTAAACTGAATTCCTTCCGCAATGGGAGGTTCAATCTTTCCTCTGAGACTTGCAACAATTAGCCACTGCAGATCTTCTCCTCCTTGATCATTAAGCTGAGCTCCGAAGAACTCGTGGTGCGGACGCTCTAGAAGTTCCGAAAGCTGGTCCAAATCCCTCTCAAAGATAAGGTCTCCTCCATTCCCCAACTGATAAAACTTGCTGTACTTCACGTCCATCTATAAGAATATAGGATGAGTAAGTTAGTAGAGTGATTAAGTGTGTCCAAATTTTATGTATTTTGCAAGAGTTTTTTGAGGAACATGAATTTTCATGAAAGAATCAAAGGGGTAAGAATGAGAATAAGTTTTTGTAAATATTTGTTTTATTTGGTTTTGAAACTAAGTTTTTGATTCAAACGTCCAGTCTAACTAGTGTCTCCTATGGTCAGGATGGCTCTGATACCAACTTGTCAACACCCGGGTTTTTAATCTCAGATGCCTGTTATGCCATACATCGCAATCCCAGGATTACCATTTTTGCGAGACATAACAGAATTGGATACCATAGTACATCATCCATTACAAACCGTACATAAGTTCTTACACCAATAGGGATCTCATGATCCAGTTCTTAATACAACATCAAGCAGCGGAATATGTAATAATAACGGTAGCGTAGGCGAAGCTCCATCTTCGGGGTCACAGGCAATGCTGACGATGGAAGATGATCCTAGTTGTCGTAACCTTCCTAGGGTCCATCCTCCAGGTACTCCTCTTCATAGTCTGGCCATGGGAATAGCCAGGTACAAAGCCATGAGTACTCTTTAAGTACTCGCAAACTAATACTAACAAATGAAAGGGGTTTTTGATAATAGGACACTAGGCTCTAGGGTTGTTTTGCAAAAGCCAGATTTATCTCTACTAAGTTTTAGGGGCAACAAATGCTAGTTGAAGTTTATAACCTCTAAGTGGGAACTTGTATTTCATATCACAACCCTGTTGTGGTCAAGTCAAAGTCTCACTTCATTTCACAAGTCATTTTGAAAAGTCTGACGGGGGAACAGTATGGCCACTCCAACTGTCCATAACCGCGGACGCGGCTATTCGAATAGTTTGACACTCTGCAGAGATTGTACACTTTCACCATAACATTCGATACATCCGTCAGGAACAAATACTGAATTCACCATACTCAGTATGCGGATAATCAATCCTAACCTTTCAATTACACGCCCTAGTATAAGTACCTCTCCTGTGAGTTTGGCCTCCCAACCATGACCAACTGTCATCTTGGGTACTGCACAGGTGGACAATCTTCACAAGGTAGCCTCAACTCAGACCTTGGCCGTGAGGGAACTAATACTAAGGTATATAAGTTTCCAGTCAAGCCCTACCCAATCTTCGGGTATTGTGGTTGTACGATAAAATTGGAATTGTATCGTATCCAGACAACCATCAGTTTTATAAAGGGCTAAGGCTCATGCCTCAACATTTTCATCACCAAAATCATCAGGTGTTTCGGAAACACATGTCCAAAACATTTCAATAGAATGATCCATCATTCCAAGGTTTTTATAACCATTTTTCCACCAAGTATTCCTATCTAAAGTTGATCAAGTTTTACGCTTAGCACTAGCATCTACAGGTGGGGGTAAGCACTGATGAGGGGTGATAAACTAGTGGAGTTTTAACTAAGTTCAATCCCATGCCTTAGGATGACATCAAGACTATCTAGCTTAGGCCAAATTTTATGCTCTTTATGCAACCTTCACATATCTTTCTAGTATCTACCATTCATTTAGGTAAAATCTAGGTAAGAGCTTTGATAAAGAAATAAAGTAAGAAGCTTGCAAGTAAAACTAGGATTGGGTTATCAAGTGGAGATGATCATATATGCTTAAGGCATATAGTGGTCATGGTAACAAGCAAGTATTAGCTTGCATAAGTATCAGTATAAGCTTGCATTAGTAGGGTATCTTGCAAGTGTTAGCTTGCACATTCAACTGGTAGTATTAGGCTTGCCTTGTGCAGAGCAGTGGTTGAAGTTCTCCTCGGCTTCCTCTTCGTAGAATCCTCCTTCCTCCTCGTATCCTTGGTCGGTACTAGCGTCTATAAATAAATACGAGGTACACAATCACCAAACAATACTTAACTACTTACAATCATCACACACAAGGGTCCTATAGATGATCTAACATCATCTCTAACATTACAAGATTAAGGCTTGGTTTAATTTCCTTTATTTTTTTAGAAAAGTAATTTCTACTCATTGAAAAACTACTTAAGATTTAATATTCTCCAAACCAAACATGGGATCATGTTGACACATGTCATCACAACATATTGTAGTCCATGGGAATATGATTTAAAGTGGTGTCACAATTTAATAAGGTTTTACCCTTTTATTTTAATTAAATAAAGTGACTAGAAATGCCTATGTAGCATTCTTTTATTACTTGAACATTATTTCTGTAAGTAAACCTATATATTTTTATATATTCTGAAAGGAATGGTTAAATGTGATTTTTGAGAGTTGGAATCAACTCAAAAGCTATTATGGTTTAAATTTGAAAAATGTTTGAATGCAGAAAAGCTTCTGCCTTGTTATTTTTACCATGGGTGATATATAGATCCAAATGACTTGAACCCAACGGGCTTGGATTCAGCATTCCCAGACCTTTCTAACAAAATTGGTTTCATTCAGTTTGATGCTCTGAATCGATCTGGGTTGATTTTTGAAACTAGGTACAGAAGTGAGTTTGAAATAAAATGGAAAAGGTTTAATTCAAATAACTGGGCTGCGCGGGAAACGTTAACGGGCCGGCTGGCCTGCTAAGCGTAGTGCTTCCGCGGGTTGGTAAGTGGTTGTCCCCACTCGTCAGTGAGACAGGGGGTGCAAAGCGGTATGAGGCGATGTGGGATGTCGGATCTAGTTCTAATCCAACGGCTGGGAGTCATCGTCGACGTTGGGCAACGCCGGCGAGACAGAAACCTAGCGCGGCCAGTGGGGGTTGCTGGGGGCTTACCGGGGTGCAGGCGAGGGTCGGCGAGGCGGGCGAACGACGAAGTCGACGACGGCGAATCTCCTGGTACCGGTGGCTCCTCCTGGGGCGGCTTCAATCATTGGCTCCCTTCTTCTCCAGAGGCGGCGGGCTCCGGTGAAATTCCGACGAAGTGCTGCTCGCCTTGCTCCGGGAACGGTGTGGAACGATCAGTGAGGAGAGGGGAGTAGAATGGTGTGCTCAATTCGACTAGGGGTGGGCTCTATTTATAGTCGAGCGAGGGGACCGACGGGGCGCACGGTGAGCTCGTCGGGGGCGATGGTACAGATGGCTATTGGCATGGGCGAAGGTAGGGGACGGTGCGGTGGTCCCTGGCGATGCTCAACGATACGGTGGCGAGACGTGGGGCGGTGCGGGTTGGTCTGGAACACGCGACGCTCTGTGCGGCAGAGGCGGCGTCTTCGACGGCGAGCGGTGGTTGTGCGGCATGGGGCGGCAAACGGGTATGTCTGGCGGTCTCCTGGGTCTGTGGCGATCGTGTATGCACGCGGCGAGGGCGACGTGCGGTCTGTGGGCTTCAGTCGAGGGTGGCGCTCTGGCGCATGCTCGGCACGGTTGGCAGAGGCACGGGCGCGGCATTCCTGGGTGCTCTGGTCGGTGTCTTCGAGGCAGGGCTGGTCGAGAGGGGGCGGTGAGGCATGGGTGATCTTCCAGACAAGGTTGGCATGGCTAGTTTCCTTCCTAGCTTGCTGTCTACACTGGGGTGGCAAGGATGCACGCGGTTGTTCACCATTGATGATATTGGCAAGCTCACAGTGGTGCTAGTGCTTGGTTAATCTTGCTAGATGATCTACTGAGATGGTTGTGAGCTAGATAGGAAACCAGTTAGGCTCAAAACACTGCATACTATAGTGTTTTGATTTTGTTTGATTTGTGTCTGCCAAGTGTTTGATGAAATGGCCGCATGAATTCAAGTTTTGAATTTTGAAAAGATTTTTGGTGGGTGTGCTAGATTGGTGCTGGTGAGTCTGCAGATGCTTGGGTTTTTAAAGTTGAGCTTGTTTGAGTGGTTTTTGAAAAAGTGGGATCTTCCCATATGATAAAGATTCAATTTTGAATTGTCATTTAAACTATGCATTTGAAAGTTTCTGGATGATCACAAAGTGGGCCTTGATACTTTGTTATGAGTACAATCAAGGGGTGCAAAGATCCAGAAAAGTTTCTGTTAGTTTCTGAAAGTTTGAGGCAGCCAAAGTAGGCATGGGAGTTAAATTGGTTAAAATGACCATTCCTTTATTTTATTTGTTTTGCTTTATTTGTCTTTGGGAAAGGTGTGGGAAATGTTTTAGATGATGTTTATTTCACCTAAGAAACATTTTACAAGCAAGGAAACACACAAACAAGGTGGTTCAAAAGAATTTCAAATTCAATGCATACTCATATGCATGCTTTCATAATTTTATTTAGAAAAGTTTTTGTTAACCCTAATTTTGATGATTAGAGTTTGATGATCCAAGTTTAGTATTTTTGGGATGTTACATTCTCCCTCACGGAAGTCGTCGCCTTCTCCCTCACCGAAGCCGTCTCTTCGGTCAAGAAGAGGATCTTCCTCATCGGAGTTGTTCAGATACATCGGGTGACATCGATGTCTTCCCCGCATATCATATCCTGGAGTATGTTTTCCTTTTCTTTGTCTCTGTCGTGTGGTTCCATATTTTCTACAAAAGGGAAAAGCGGATTAGTCGAAGTCTAAGTGGATATAAACCCTAATTCAGAGAGGTATGCAATGATATAATGATGCAAAATTACATGGTATAACCATAGCATGGCATGGGTGAGGTGTGGGGTACAAGAATAAAACGTTTTATTACTTGTTTAGTCATATTTTTCTTCCATAAACCTTGCTGCCACATTATTATTTATATGATGCATGCTTCAATTCATATCATGGAATGCATAGTTAGAACGGGATCGTCGCGCTGATTGATTTAGACATATTATTCGTTGAAAACGGAGTTACAAAATTAAAGTTATGTAATTATGAAGAAATGACATTAAAGTATTATTTAATAATTCGAAAAAAATTATTTGCCTATAATATATTTTAAATAGAATATTCATAATCCTCACATTTTTGTGATTCAAAATCATATAATATTTGTCTTATTTGGAAATATGAATTTAAATCAATATTAAATGCAAAATACTTCAAATATGGTCAATTCTCAAAGGTTTGACCAGATAGATCAACCCTGTTCAAATTGGAAAATATGTTTGAATTTATATTTGGAAAACATTCATATTTCATTTTACAAATTTGTTCAAATTCCAAATAGTTTAAAAGATATGAATTATTTTGATATCCCTAACTAATAATCCCTAACTAATTAATCCCTAACTAACCTAACTAATAACAATCCCTAGCTAATTGTTCTACACTTGCTAACTCAAATAACAGAAAATATATGTGAAAAAAACCAAAAAAAAAGGTCGGCTCACCTTACGCGTGCATGGGCGGCGGCCGGGTCCAGGGGCGGCGACACGGGGTCGGGTGGCGGCGGCAAGCTCCGGTGCGCGGGCGGCAGGGGCAACCTTAGGAGAATGGCGCACAACGCAGGACGAGCTCAGTGTTGCGTGCTTGGAGGCCGATGTCTATGCTTGGAGGCCAACGACGGGGCGAGGTTGTTCAGCCTGACGGCGTGCGTGGAGGTTCTCGCGGCGGCGGCTGCTCTGTTTCTCGTGAAAGGAGATGAACTGGAAGGAGAAGGGGCGTCGCGCGGTTGAGTAGGGGGCCTCATTCGTCCCGGTTGGTGTCTCTAATCGGGACGAAAGGGTCATACGCCCCAGTTGACGAATGACCAGAGCATTTGTCTCACTTGGAATCACCAACCGGGACGTATGACCCTTTCGTCCCGGTTGGAACCACCAACCGGTGCGTATGTCCTATTTTGGGCTGGCCCGAAACGGCACGCAGAGGCCCTTTAGTCCCGCTTGGAACCATCAACCCGGACTAAAGGTCCCTTTTTCAAATGTTTTTCAAACATTTCAGTCCAGGTTCCCGCCATTTCAAATCTTTTTCAAATGTCTTATTTAGGTGTTTAAATTTGAAATGGTTTTTAAATGGTAAATCATTTTGAATTTGAAAAAACTTTCAACATTAAAAGTATTTGAATTTGAATAACTAATCCAAAACAATTTTATGTTTTCTAAAATAATTAATCTAACTATTCAAACTATTAACCATTTTTCCATTTTCAGTAAAAATGCATTAAATAATATTTTTTGTATATTTTTGAATATGAAAAAACTTTCAATATGAAAAGTGTTTGAATTTGAATAACTAATCCGAAAGCATTTTCTGTTTTCTAAAATAATTAGGGATTTATATTTTCGTGTCCCTGATTCGTTAGCTATACTTAGTTTTCTCCAGCCGCTTAACTTCTCCTCACTTTTCTCCTCGCTATGTTATGAAACCCTCGCAGGCGCTCAGATGGAGGGATACCGCCAGGTCAAATGCTTGACCGTTACATGCTGACTTGTGGGACCGTATTGGGGCGGGTCGTGCATTGAGCGTTATGTTACGTGGCCTTGACCGTTACATGCCGACGGGTGGGACCTTGTGGGGCGGGTCCTTCCATGGACGTTATGTGCTGACCGGCGTGGACAGGATACACGTCGGACCCACCATCCATCTCTCGCTAACTTGTGGACCCTTTTTTCCTAATTGAGTGGCCGGTGCAGCTAATGACAAATGAGGTAGTTCTGTGAAGCTATCGAAGCCAATAAACGATGGGGCCTTCATGTGGCACCGTCGAAGCCAATGACCGATGGGGCCGTGATGTGGGGCTGGAGGGGGATTTGCATATTTGCCATGTTTTATGTTGCAACTCGCATATTTTCTATTTTGTGTGTCACTGATATGTGATGATCATGTGGCAAATATGCAAATTTCAAAGAAAAAGTATGGCAAGTTTGCAAAATTGGCAAATATGCAAAAATCCCGGAGCACCTACTCCCCTAAACATTGACATCTGGGGTCATGTATGACACACGTGAGGTTGGCTCTCTCTCTCATCTGCTCCCAGACCCCAGCCCCGAGCAACTCCTATCCCACCGGCGGACAGAGCAGCCATCGTCGGCGCGTCGACGACTCTGTCCTACGGTGGCATCGAACGGACTGCCGCGCTGCACCTCAACCACGGCTCCAACACATGTTTCGTTCGCATGCATTATACGTTGAGGCAGTACCGACCGAAGGCAGGTCCGCCGCCCATGAAGACCGGGATTTTGTTCCGCCGCCATAGCTCGATGAATGGTCGCAGCAATTGCTAGTAGTGCTTGGTAAGACCTTCTCTCCTGCTCCGCCCGCCCTAATCGATTCGGTTCCCGTAATTTCCTCGATATTGCAGGGATAAATTAGTCTTCAATTTCTAGTCATAGCGGGTACACCGGCAAGGGTGGGGACTCGACCATGTCGTGTCCATATTCTCCTTCTCCTACCGCATCGGAAGTGCAGGTAGCTCCTTCTCTTTGTACTACCATTGAATTTGAAGTGCCACCATGGCCTGTCGGACTGATTTTAATTGGGTTTGTTTTTGGATTGTACAGTGTGCTATGCAGGCCGATGATCCATGGTACATTGCATACCAAGATGAATAAACTCAGTGGTCTATCCATAGGATGGATTTGGAGGAGATGGTTGCCAATTTATGTGTTGAATTAGACCGTAAAAACCTGTTGATATTAGAGCTAAAGTGTATTATCGAGGAAGAAAAGAATAACTCAGAGCTTATTCGCAAAGATAAGTTGACACTTGAGGCTGATCTTGCCGTATCTGATCAAGTGGTAGAAAATCTAAAACATGAACTTCAAGTGGGAGGAGAATAGTAGATTCATGTGGGCAGTTTAATTAGTTGTCATCCCCGTCCTAACAGTTACAGTATGGGGGTCGTGGTGAAGATGGCACGTGTATTGATTAGTTGAATTGATAGCAAATTTAGAGAGTAGAATTGTTATTCAATGGATGGTTGTGAGTTCCTACTAATTTAGTCACTTTGCGGTCCCAAAGTTGTCAAGAAAATGCATTGCGGTGCCCGAGTTGCTTGCCATTGGACCTAGCTACCCATAGTTGGCATGCCAAATGCCTAGAGGGTCAAGTTGGGGCCCCTATCAGTTATGACCATTGTGCCGCTGCCATCGTGGCTGCCATGTAGACTTGCAGCGTTGACGGCAGCATCCATTCCCTGTTCTTCTTGACGCTGCATTCTTCTTCTCCAGAGAGGCGATCTGCCAAAGAAAGTACTACTCCCTCCGATCCAAATTAGTTGACTCAAATTCGTCAAGATACGGATGAATCTAATACTAATTCATGTCTATATACAATCGAATCTAGACAAATCTAAATCAACTAATTTGGGTCAAAGACTGTACTACTTATGAGTCAGCTTTAGAGCATATCCCTCCAATCCATATTACTACTTGTCACTGAAATGGATGTATCTAGACATGTTTTAGTGCTATATACATCCATTTAAACTACAAGTAGTATGAATCGGAGGGAGTATCAATTTTGATTCAAATAATACATATTTCGATCAAATTTATACAAGTCCACCAGAGATTGTCAAAGCAAGTACTACTACTTATGAATCGCTTTAGAGCATATCCACCGGTCTCACGGCTCAAATAAATACTCCCTCCGACCCATATTAGCACTAAAACTTGACTAGATACGTTCATATCTAGATGAATCTAAGTCAACTAATATGGGTCGGAGGGAGTATCAAATTTATTCAAATCATACATCTATTTTAAGTCACAGAATTTTGGTTCAAATTGGGCTCAAATTTTTCCCAATATTAAGTGGACGGCGAGCTAGCCGCCCTTCCCGCCGCATGTATACTCCAATAAGTAAAAGCAAAGTGCTCCCATCCATCTGGCCATGAGGTACATCTGGCCTTCACCGTCAAAGTACACCTCGATGTGCTAGCCGCGACCTACCTCCCATAACATCGGTTCATGAGGGCTTGATCTGCGCCGTCGTAGTGATGTTGCGGATGATGGCTTCAATCGTCACCGCATCGATGACAACTGTCGGCACCGCTGCCGCCTCGGTGTCTTTCATCAGCAAAGGATCTGAGGTGGTGAACAGGAGTTAGACAGACAGAGACAAAAATTTCAGACGCTTAGATCCTCACCACCGTATGCCATTCCAGCCGCCACGCTTGGTTCCGCACAGGTGCAAGTCGTTCCTACCCCCACGCTTACGTCCGTACCGCCGCACACCGTTTCGACCACTAGGCTTAGATCCGCACCGCCGCACGCCGTTCCGACCCCCATTCTTAGGCCCGCGCCGCTATACGTCGTTCGGACCGCCAAGCTTAGGCCCGCGCCGCCGCATGTCGTTCATACCACCACGCTTAGAACCACGCCGCCGCACGCCGTTCGGACTGCCGCGCTACCGTACATCGATAGGAGGAGAGGAAGATGTGGCTGGTATACATGCGATAGAGAAAGGGAGGGAGAGACATCTAGCCCGTCAGGCTGTCCTCTGCGTACAGGGTAGGTGCGCCCATCTGGAGAGAGAGACCTCCAGCCCGTCGGATCATTATGTAACCAACGATGGTTGGTCAAAATCCCTGTAACATACATCTCGACCAATTAGAGCGTAGCCAAACTGATGCGACTGGTATACGTGCGACAGGGAAAGGGAGGGAGAGACATCGAGCCTCTCGGGCTCTCCTCTCTATACAAGGTAGGTGCACCCATCGGGATAGAGAGACCTCCAGCCCGTCGGATCATGATGTATTCAACAGTGGTTATCCAAGATTCGTGTGACATACATATCGACCAATAAGAGCGCAGTAGCCAAATTGAGCGCAAGTTGAGATGTTATGAGGGTTTGAGTCAGGAGAGGGGGGGGAGTGAGGAAAACTTTAGCGGGAGGGGAAAAATGAGGAAAACTTTAGAGGGAGGGAAAAACTGAGTAGGGCTAAGGAAAACAAGGGCACTAAGATAAAAAAATGAGTAAGGGAAATTCAAGATTTTGGCATAAAAAATGGAAAATGTGTTATTTGAACAAAATAATTCATATTGGTCGATACTATATTGTTTGCAACTCAAAGATACACAAGTTTTCCAAATTTGGCCTAATTTAGACAAAGTATGTTTTGGGATGGGTTATTTTAGAGGTCGATCGAGTAGAAAGTCATGCATCTTCATAGCTAGTAGCTCATTCCAAGAAGGGTTTAAGAAGTGGTTTAGGGGATAAGTTATTTCTCTTTATTTCCTTTTCCTTTATTATTCATGCTAGGTTGTAGGCAACATAACAAGACTCCATTTGAAGGTTGCACTATGTTTTGACTTAACCATAAAACTATTTTTTTGAATTTAATCACTTGGAAAAATAAAAAATTTGCTGATTACAAGTTAATCCAAAATTTCCATTTTCATATGGTAAATCAATCCAAGATACACAAGTGTGCCAAATTTTGGATCAATTGGTCAATGTTTAAGCCATAAACTAGCTAAACCCCATGTGTTGACCACATGTCGAGGGAAAAACTGAGCAGTGCTAGGCAACTAGGTGCATGACCATAGAAACTTGCAATAACACATACAATATGGGATTATCCAACATACAAACTTGGAAGCATCACACTAGTTCGAATTCAATATAAATATTGATAGTAGTCGAATTTCATCATACAAATTCAAATTAATAATTCAAATCTATTTTTTTCTTACTCCTAGTGTTTTTTGTTGGGTTCACCACCTTGCTCCTGGTGATCCTAGCTGGAATATTCTCGGAGTCCACCATTAGCTTCTTCCGTTTTTTCCATTTGTTCTTTTTCTCTGCATCCAATGAATCAAGTGCTTTAGTCTGTCGTACAATTGGTTCAATCACGTTTCGATCCTCTAATTCATACGATTGAAAAAGCTTTGCCTCCATTTCTTTAATATCCGCTCGTGTAATTCCTTTATGTTTGAACTCTTGTTCAACTCCCATGCAGTTGATGTAATCTCCCATGCATTTGGTTCAATCTCCTCTCGATATATTGGTTCAATCTCCCCTGCATTTGGTTCAATCTCCTCTGCATTTGGTTCAATCTCCTCTCGATCCATTGGTTCAATCTCCTATGCATTTGGTTCAATCTCTTCTTGATCCATTGGTTCAATCTCCCCTGCATTTGGTTCAATCTCCTCTTGATCTATTAGTTCAATCTGCAATGTATCCATTGCTTCATTCTCCTCTCGTTCAAACACTTCATTCTCACATGCATTTGCTGCTCCCACCTGATCATCCATTCCATAAGCTGGGTCCACTACATTTTTACAAATCCTAGCAATGTGCCCTAGGATCCCACAACGTTTGCACTTACGTCGTCGACGTGCTGCACCACCCTCTGCACTAGCTCTCATCCTATTCTTCATTGGCCTACCTGTTGGTCTAGTAAAAACTAGAGGGTATAGCTTGAAGATTGGATCCTCTTCCATCCTTTGGTCTTTTCTCAACAAGGCTGGAACATTTTGAGCATATGCTGCCATAAATTTGGAAACAGAGAAATACTCCGACACGTATTGATCAACTTCACCCTCTTCACCTCCTAGAACACCCATGAAAAACAATGCATGTATGCAGGGTTTCCCAAGGAGCTTCCATTGCCCGCAATGGCATATCCTATCAACCAAACTCACTGGATACCTCCATTGCCTATCTTTACTATCAGACGTTACCTCAGTCTCCATTCCTCTTCTAATGCATTTCATCTTCAATTGTTTTGACGTGGCATGCAAAGACTTAATCAAAGATGGGAGGATGAGATGGCCAACATATACTGTTGATGCAATTCTTTGATGCAAATCGATCTTTATCATGATCATCTGCCTAATCTTATCAAATATTTACCAAAGCATAAGCCCTCTCAATGACTTGACCTTTGCATTGAAACTCTCTGCAAGGTTACTTGTTACATAGTCTACCTTGCAAATTTCATTGAATCGGCTTATTGACTAAACCATTCCATGATGTGCATCCAAGTACTCCTTCACCATAGGTTTTTGTTTATACAACACTTCCAAATGATACAGATGCTTCCTGAAACTATATCTGTATGAAGTTGGCCATAGGTTGTTAGTATAAACTTTACCTTTGAATTTCTTTGTAAAATTCTGCACTAAATGTCACATACATTCCCTATGCTCCACTCCGGGGAATACTGCTTCTACAACTTTCTCCAAACCTTTGCAAGCATCCGTGTGGATAGTAAGTCCTGGTGGATGCCCTATAAGGTCATGCAAATTCTCTAGAAACCAAGTCCAACTTTCCTCTGACTCAATGTCCAAAACTCCATAATCAACAGGGAACATCCAATTGTGGCCATCAACTGCAGTAGCAGCTACTAGCTGTCCTTTAAATCTGCCATGAAGAGATATTGCATCCACGGCCAAATAAGGCCTGCAACCATCCAGAAACCCTTGCCAGCAAGCTTTGAAACAAAAAAATCCCTTCTAAAGCACTCCTCCATTGTCTTCTCTTTTATTTTGTACTGAACTTTATGCCTGTCTATCTGTACAACACTACCTGGACTAGCCATCTCCATTTCAGCTTTCAAGTTGTAAACCAACTGAAAACTTTCACTCCATTGACCATTGATCCTCTCAAGAGCCATTTCCTTTGCATAGAACATCCTCATGTAAGGTATTGTAACATTAAACTTTTTATAAACTTCTTTTATGAGCGCTGCTGCACCAAGTGATGGGTTCTCTCTCATCCAATCCATGATTGCATCTGCCAATCACCTTTTGCTAGTTTTGTTTTGTACTTTGGCTGTCCCCCTTGAGGTGGACAAGAATGTTCAAACCGGTTAATTTTTATCTGGAACATAATGAAAATGTCAGGTACAGCTAACAAAATCTACACAATGATCTAAAATACACAACTGGTTGTAATACCTAGATGGAATCCATGTGTTACCTAGATGGAATCCATGTGTTAGATCCCTCCGATTCCACCCAATCTTCTCCGTGCTCGACGCGGATGGCCGGTACACCAGTCGACGTTGCATACTGTTTAGCGAAAGGGGTAGATCTAGTGGATGCAGGAGCAGAGCCTCAGGTGGAGTGGGCTCCGTGGATAGGGGAGGGGCGGCTCTGGGGCCGAGGACGACATAAGGTAGGAGGGAACAACGGCGGGGCAGCGGAGGGGCGGTGTGGGAGTTGTTTTAGGCTCGGGGGGAAGCGAATGCTTTGGGTGAGTGAGAATGGCCGGTCCAATGTGTCTCCATGCGGCCCCACCCTTCACCACGTATGCAAGACCCGTCCCAACACGACCCCACCCTTCACCACGTATGTAGGACCCGTCCCACATTGGCCCCACCCGTCAGCATGTAACGGTCGAGGCCACGTAACGTAACTCTCAATACACGACCTGCCCCAACACGGTCTCACCAGTCAGCATGTAACGGTCAAGCCTCTGACCTGACGACATCCCTCTGTCTGAGCGCCTGTGAGGGTTTCATAACATAGCGAGGGGAAAAGTGAGGAAAATTTAAGCGGCTGGGGAAAACTGAGTACAACTAACAAACCAAGGGAACAAAAATAGAAATCCCAAATAATTATTATAACTATTCAAAGTATTAACCATTTTGCCATTTTCAATTACAAATGCATTAACTAGTATTTTTGCATATTTTTGAATATGAAAAAACTTTCAACATGAAAAGTGTTTGAATTTGAATAACTAATCCAAAATCATTTTATGTTTTCTAAAATAATTATTCTAACTATTCAGACTATTAAACATTTTTCCATTTTCAATTAAAAATGCATTAAACTGATACTTTTTGCATATTTTGGAATCTGAAAAAACTTTCAACAAGTGTTTGAATTTGAATAACTAATCCAAAACCATTTGAAAAACTTTCAACATGAAAGTGTTTTCTAAAAACTTTCAACATGGAAAGGTTTGAGATCTCCCGGTAGATCTTCCATGTAAGGTGGTCTAGTATTTTTTGAAAAATGGGGTGGTAGCATTTTGAAACAGCATTTTGGTGGTTGCTTCACAAAATGCCCCGTTTTTGGCGATCGGAAAATGGAAAATTTGTTTTCCGTGTGACGAAAAGGAAAACTTCCTCCTACAATATTGTTCGCCATCCCAAGATACACATGCATGTATAATATGGGCACAATATCACAAACTATGCCGCGATTCTGCACATATCATTAGTCAATTGGACCGAAAGCCATGAAACCTCGAACATGATAGGTCATTTTGTGAAGGTTTCCTTGAGACATAATCAATATACCAAGTTTGGTATTTTTCTTGTAACTATGTCACATAATATGACACCACGCGAAGGATTTACATTGTTTGGATCGTTTTTGAATATCTTATGCCCGTTTCAAACTATGGTCAAAACGGCGGGCATGAAGATAGGGGATGATCCTCGTTAAAACTTGCATTGGATCTCTGAAGAAACATCATATTGTGAGACTAAAAATGATTTTTTTTCAAAAAAACACGAGCGTTAGATCATGTACCTATAGTTCAAACCGGACTCACTTCTGCCGATTTGGCAGCCATTTGTCTTTTTCACCCGGTAATAAGGACAGAAAGGTTTGAGATCTCCCGGTTGGGATATCTTCCATGTAAGGTGGTCTAGTATTCCTAAAAATGGGGTGGTTGAATTTTGAAACAGCATTTTGGTGGTTGCTTCACAAAACGCCCCTTTTTTGTGCGGAAAATGGAAAATGAATTTTCCATGCGATGAAAAGGAAAACTTTCTCCTGCAAAATTGTTCGCCATCCCAATATGCACATGCATGCATAATATAGGCACAATATCACAAACTATGCCGCGATTCTGCACATAACATTGGTCATTTGGACTGAAAGCCATGAAACCTCGAACATGATAGGTTATTTTGTGAAGGTTTTTTTGAGACATAATCAATATACCAAGTTTGGTATTTTTCCTTGCAACTATGTCAAATAATATGACACCAGCGAAGGATTTACATTGTTTGGACCGTCTTTGAATTTCTTATGCCCGTTTCAAAAATTTCCCGTTTCAAACTATGGTCAAAACGACGGGCATGAAGATAGGAGATGAGCCTCGTTAAAACTTGCATTGTATCTCTGAATAAACATCATATTGTGAGTCTAAAAATGATTTTTTTCGAAAATATCACGAGCGTTAGATCATGTACCTGTAGTTCAAACCAGACACACTTCCTACCTTCGGCAGACATTTGTCTTTTTCACTCGTGAAGGACGGTAAGGTTTGAGATCTTCCAGTTGAGAGATATTTCATATAAGGTGGTCTAGTATTTTTGAAAAATGGGCTGGTAGCATTTTTAAATAACATTTTGTTGGTTGCTTCACAAAACGCCTCGTTTTGGCGCTCGGAAAATCTAAAATAGATTTTCTGTGTGACAAAAAGGAAAACTTCCTCCTGCAACATTGTTCGCCATACCAAGATGCACATGCATGCACAATATGGGCACAATATCACAAACTATGCCGAGATTCTGCACATAACATTGGTCATTTGGACTAAAAGCCATGGAACCTCGAACATGATAGGTCATTTTGTGAAGGTTTTTTTGAGACATAATCAATATACCAAGTTTGGTATTTTTCTTGCAACTATGTCACATAATATGACACCACGCGAAGGATTTACATAATTCGGACCGTTTTTATAATTTCTTATGCCCGTTTCAAATATCTTTAGTCCCGGTTGAAGAAACCAACCGAGACTTAAGGGGTTGCAGCAGGCTGGGTGATACATCGGAAACGTATCTATAATTTTTGATGCTCCATGCTTGTTTTATATCATTTGTCTACACTTTGAGGTGTTTTTATATATTTTCTGGAACTAACCAATTAACAAGTTGCCACAGTGCCAGTTCCCTGTTTTCTTCTGTTTTTTGTTCCAGAAAGGCAGAAAATCAATATTTTCGAAATTGGACGGGACAAAATCCAAAGTTATTATTTTCCCGGAGCAACACGGAACCACGTAGCAGAGCCGTAGGGGGGCCACAGGGTGGCCAAACCTCCCCTAGGCGGGGGCAATCCCTGGGGGCGCCTGGAGGGGGTGTGGGCCCCCTGGACCCCCACCGACCTTGATTCCTATGCCTATATGAAGCCTCCGACCCAAAAATCCTAAATCATCCAGAAGAAATCCACGAAAACCTCTATAGCGCCGCCGCCACCGAAATGGAGATTCAGGGGATAGAAAGTCTCTGTTCCGGCACCCTGCCGGGATGGGGAAGTGCCCCCGGAGCCATCTCCATCGATCTCCACCACCATCTTCATCACCGTTGCTGATTTCCATGATGAGGAGGGAGTAGTTCTTCCTCGAGGCTAAGGGCTCTACCGGTAGCTATGTGTTCATCTCTCTCTCTCTATGCATGATCTTGTGGTCATGAGCTTTGTAATCAAGTAGATCTACCTTGCTACTCAAGTGCTTCATTAGATTTCTGCTCTCCCCATGTGTGTGAAAGTGACGGCATGCATGCCATGGGGCACTTAGGCTTGAGTCGACATAAATACTCTTTGTGCTTTAATAGATCTATGCTTTTCCCCACGTGTGTGAAAGTGATAGTGGGCATACCGTGTGTGGAACTTTGGCTAGATTGAATATTTGTTATGAGTTATATTTGGAGTTGGATGTCTCTATGAAATTGTGGTGTTTGTTGGAACCATCTAGTGCTCAAGGTGACAGTGTGGGGTTATCTAGATTGGAGAAGGCGGACTTTGAGGAGTGCTGTTATACCAGAGAGTAGTTAAGAGTAGTATCATGAATAGAGGATATTTATATGAGAGAGTGTTCACTAGTGAAAGTATGATCCCTAGGCCTTGTTTCTAAGAATTTAAACACCGTTTGCTACTAGATCTGTTGCATGTTTGCTTGTTTCTGTCTATTTGCTTGCTTTAGTCTTTACCTCACCGTCAAGTTCCATCAAAGTATTTTATGGCACTGTTACCCCACATCAACAACAAGTCAGAAGCTCTTTTCTGGCACCATTACCGCTTATATTTCACTATCTCTTTGCCGAACTAGTGCACCTATACACCTGATGTAACACCCTCAGAATCGACCCTATGCAAGTTTTAGCGCTTCCCGCCAAACCCGCATAGAATCGATTCAAAGGTGCCCACCAGGCACTTGCGTGCGGGTGGAAAACGAAGTAATATCATTACACAATAGTCCACGATGGAACCCACAGAACATATATATACAACAACGACTCCATGAGTCAAGAATACAGATTTACAATACAAAGATCCAAATCACCTTGAAAACGATACAACGTCCGACTACGGACAAGACGCAAATGGGGCTAAGAGCCCTGGAGAATAACTAATGGATTCCATAACCCTGCCCAGGCCAAGCCGGAAGGGTAACCCTGCTAACGACGTCGATCTCAAAACCTGCTTAAACAAAAGGGGTGCCGACAAAGGGCAAAGGAAACAAGAGAGCGGTCAGTACTGAGGCCAGTACACGGCGAGACTAGAATTCGGCGGTCCTCGCCTACATAGGTATGGTGGACTGAAGCGGTAGCACAACATGCACTAAACAACCTATAGAGACTCGATTCAACTGGCGGCTATCAGATAGGGATAAGAAAGACCTATTCGGATACAACCTAAATCTATCACCAAGCATACCCATCCTGGTATTTCCCCCTCGAGACCAAACGAGGAAGTCAACCGAGGAACTCACGCAGTTGGCAGTTTTATTCATTCTGTTATAGTTGTGGCAATTACTAGTCAGATATAGATAGCATGAGTCATCCTGATATAATAAGCAGTGGGCAGTTTTAGTCAACCATTCCGTTGTAGTTGTAGTACTTACTAGTCAGATACACATAGCATGAGGCATCCCAAAACCCAGCAGTTGTTGTTACTTTTATTTAGCCATTCCGTTGTAGTTGCAATACTTACTAGTCAGATACAATGGTAACAGGTGACAACCCAAACCAGCAATTGTTGGCACTTTTATTTAGCCATTCCATTATAGTAAAGCTGATTACTAGTCATTATAAAGTCAAATTTATAGCACTACTTTAGTTATAGTTGTCTATGATCGAGATACTGTGCTCCAAGTCGTCCATAACCGTGGACACGACTTTCAGAAAGTTTTACCCTGCAGGGGCACAAATAGCAACACACGCACGATCAACCTCGAGAAAAACCAATAAAAACCCAACGAGGCATCACGACAGAGCAATTGCAAGATTCATATAAATTTCAGGGGGCCACCCCACCAAGCTACCCGTGACGAAGTTGGCCGGCTCCGGAACGGACCCAGAGGTTTGCGTCAATGGCTGTAAACGACTGGGAACCCGAAAGTGTGACTGGGCTTGTCGATACCGCGAAAACACTCCGCTTACCTAAACAGTACAGGCGCTCCACGCGCAATCATAAATAAAGCAGTAAGGCATGGCATAAGTACAGGATAGTAATAACGCTCCAAACTACTTTGTGGCCCCAAGAAATAAATATGACTCGAGCTCTGGCTAGGGGGATTCATGGTCCCACATGCGGATAGTGCGGATATTCAAAGAACAGGTATCAAGTACTCGGGGTCCTACGGGACACAAGTGGACGGTTAAAAACCAAATAACATCTATTGTCCACTTGTGCCTCTGCATTATTTACCTACTTCAATTTTAGTTATTAAACAATAATTAAAGTTATAATCATCTCCAACATTAAACATAAGGCATTACTCCAACAACTGTGGAACATCAACGGCGCGACGCAACACCTGCACAAGCAACTACGACTCGCAGGGCTGACTATCTACCAAACAACAGGTAATAGGATGTGTCCAAGGCAATTGAATGGCTGCAAGGGATATCACGGGTACGAAAACTAGAGCATCGCATCAAAGATAGCAATAGATCAACAGGAGGAAATAAAGACTATAAAAGTAAGATAGGTAGAAAGGGGGAGAATGCTCGCCTGAAAACATTGCCGAAGGTTCAACCGAAGATCGGGTCGACTCTCGCATTAACTCATCGGCCTAATCCGTGAAGAAGCAAAACACTAGAAGAAACACCGGATGCACTATTTAATACTACGACAAAAGATCCGACATGATGCATGTATGATGTATGACATGGTAAAGATGCGATGCAATTAGGCCATATTAAGCGGAACCGAGGTCCCGACAATTATTTAATAGGTTCAAGTTGTTTAGATACCCCGCAATTTAAATGTTGTCTTAACATGGCAAAACATAGTATCGGTTCGCTACACAAATTTAAATGGGGCCAATATTAGAGATTCGCCCGTATATGGACTCCATATTTAATTATGAGATGAATCGGCATAAGACCCCCAAACCACATGATATGCATGCAAGTATGAATAATTAGATGCAACAAGTATATATCATTTATAAAAATAGGGGTCGGGTAGGGGTCACACATGAAGGCGAAGGTCTTGGTTCGGAGGGGTTCGAGGGGTTGTTCTTCGGACTCCGGGAAGGAGAGCATGACGCCATTGGATCTATGAGGAAGAACTTGGGTCATCAGTTTCGTGAAGGCGATCTTGTCGTCGATGGCAAACTTGGATTCCGATAAGAGGGTCTTGTCCACCGAGAGGGTTCGACGATCTTGTTGCAGTGTTATTGACCTTTAGTCCACTTCGTAGCAACAAAAATAGCATCACCACACTACCAGCATGTAACACCATCTTGCAACGATGAAGCCGATCGTCTCAAAGACCAGCCCAGAACAGACATACAGTGGATAGAATGCATCTGCCTTAGAACCTACACACCAACATGAGCAGTACCTGCGCATCACTTGGTGGGGTACTAGCGCTAGGAAGGGTGTCGACGAGGTGGGGCACACGCGGCAGAGGGAAAACGGCCAGAGGCAGCGCCCACGTCGCCAGAAGGCGCGGTTCGAGGTAGGGACGACCTTGGGCCGGTGGAGGACGGGACGGGCGACTGGATGGAAGCAGGGGAGGCGACGGGGTCGGCTCAATCGATAGACGCGCGGGCAAACGGGGAGGACCTTGGCGATGGAGAGGGGGCCCATGGTGCTTGCTGGGCGGGGGAAAGCGAGGTCCCTGACTGCAAGGTGCGCGTCCGGGACAGGGCGACGTAGCGGGCAGAAGGAACGACTCCTGAGGAAGGAGGGAGGTGAGGTCGCGAAGCCAGGGGAGGACGCAACAGCGGCGGAGAAGAGCTACGTGCACCGGTCGCTGGCAGGGCGAGCTTGGTGTGGCGATAGGGGAAGGAGGAAGGCGTGCGGCGGCTTGCGCTGAGGCATAGGGCGACCGGCGACGGGGGGAGGGGTCCTGGGCGACGGCGCGCTTGGTGGTTGGAGGGGATGCGGCGGCGCTCGGGAGGCCGAGGTGGGCGTCAGCGCGGAGGCCTGCGAGGCGGCGCCTGGTGGCGGTGAGGTCGGGGAGGGAGCGGAGGGAGGCTGAGGAAGGAGGCACGCAGGCTCGGGCAACCAGCGGCCGGCGGCAGGGCCTGTAGCGAGGGAGGGAGCGAGATGGAGATGGGAAGAGGCAAGAGGGAGCATCAGGCTTGCGACGCGGTAGGTAGTGCGGGGTGGGGCCGAGCGGAGTTGCAGGAGGGGGTCTCTAGCGAGGTGGCCGACTGGCCGGTACCGTGTTGGGTGCGTGTGTTTGCTGTAGGATGCTGCGCGCGGGTGTGTGCGTGTATGGTAGCTAGGTTCGGTCGGTCAGGGATGGTGGGGTGTGGGTGCGGTGTTTTGGGTGCATCTGGCGGCGAGGGAGGAAGGAGTGGGTTTGGGTGTGGACAGATGGGGATCTAGGGTTTCAGGATAGGTTAGGGTTTGGAGCTACCGGGGTTGTAGACTGCTGCTGGCTAGGCCGTTGGGCCTGGCCGGTGGCGGTCTCCCCCGGTTTCTATAAAATAGGATTTTATTTATTTGTTTTGTTTTAAGTAGTTTTGATAAATAGTTTTAGGAAAATAAAAGGGTCCGGACGAACCGATGTTTTATATATGAAATAAAGAGGACGCTATTTAGAAAACAAAATAGGGCTTTTAGCAAAATACTTTTATGCAAACAAATGCATCCCGATGTCATGATGATGCACAAAATATAAACAACATGCGATTTTATAATAATGGTTCTACCCGGGGTGCTACAATTCGACACCACTAACAATGGATCTCGCCCTCGAGATCCACCTCCTAGTACGGGGAAGAAAACCGATGACCTGAATCTTCTCGCTTCGTGTAGATCCTCGCGACACCACTAACAAGGGTTCCTTCTTCATCTTGAAATTGGTGAGACCACCAACAAGGGTCGTTGCTCACGTTCATCGAGAGAGCACTCTGGAGAACAAACTCGAAGGTAAAGGTCTCAAAAGGTAAGGCCACCTCCAACTTCCAAAGAAGGAGTATAATTGCATCATTCCACCATTCAATGTACAAGAGCGAATGATAAGAGTAGTCGGATGGTGATCAGTCCATCGCACACCCAAAGCATTACTCTGCACATGAATAGGAGGATTATGCAACCAACTCACAGAATCAGACTGAAGATCTCGACAATCGAGTTTTGGAGACAAAAGAATGATGTAAGTTCTTCATCATACATGATGCAGATGAGGTCGCCGCATTGAAAAAAAAACACCGGAAGATACAAAGAAAAAATTTAGTGGATTTTTAGATCCACTTAAAGATACAACGGATGAAAGATTCATCAGATAGCGTGAAGGTCGGATGTCGAGCACCGTTATAAGAGGACGAAAACGAAACCCTAAAGGTACGACGAAAACCCAACCACGAGAAATCCTGGACTCGAAGAAAAGATAAGAGAGCTGATTCAAAACACGTCGAGATGAGAGGAGAATAACATAGGGGTAAGAAGTAAAAGCAGACCTAATCAGATCTATCCAACCGATTTTTCAAAATAGTTTTGACACTCCACGACGTCCGTTAGCTAGATTATCCTACAGGCTGGACTAGTGGGGTATCGTAACTGCTGAGCTTTGATACCACTTTGTAACACCCTCAGAATCGGCCCTATGCAAGTTTTAGCGCTTCACGCCAAACCCGCATAGAATCGATTCAAAGGTGCCCACCAGGCACTTGCGTGCGGGTGGAAAACAAAGTAATATCATTACACAATAGTCCACGATGGAACCCACAGAACATATATATACAACAATGACTCCATGAGTCAAGAATACAGATTTACAATACAAAGATCCAAATCACCTTGAAAAGGATACAACGTCCGACTACGGACAAGACGCAAATGGGGCTAAGAGCCCTGGAGAACAACTAATGGCGTCCATAACCCTGCCCAGGCCAAGCCGGAAGGGTAACCCTGCTAACGACGTCGATCTCAAAACCTGCTTAAACAAAAGGGGTGCCGACAAAGGGCAAAGGAAAAAAGAGAGCGGTCAGTACTGAGGCCAGTACACGGCGAGACTAGAATTCGGCGGTCCTCGCCTACATAGGTATGGTGGACTGAAGCGGCAGCGCAGCATGCAATAAACAACCTATAGAGACTCGATTCAACTGGCGGCTATCAGATAGGGATAAGAAAGACCTATTCGGATACAACCTAAATCTATCACCAAGCATACCCATCCTGGTATTTCCCCCTCGAGACCAAACGAGGAAGTCAACCGAGGAACTCACACAGTTGGCAGTTTTATTCATTCTGTTATAGTTGCGGCAATTACTAGTTAGATATAGATAGCATGAGTCATCCTGATATAATAAGAAGTGGGCAGTTTTAGTCAACCATTCTGTTGTAGTTGTAGTACTTACTAGTCAGATACACATAGCATGAGGCATCCCAAAACCCAGCAGTTGTTGTTACTTTTATTTAGCCATTCCGTTGTAGTTGCAATACTTACTAGTCAGATACAATGGTAATAGGTGACAACCCAAACCAGCAATTGTTGGCACTTTTATTTAGCCATTCCATTATAGTAAAGCTAATTACTAGTCATTATAAAGTCAAATTTATAGCACTACTTTAGTTATAGTTGTCTATGATCGAGATACTGTGCTCCAAGTCGTCCATAACTGCGGACACGGCTTTCAGAAAGTTTTACCCTGCAGGAGGCACAAATAGCAACACACGCACGATCAACCTCGAGAAAAACCAATAAAAACCCAACGAGGCATCACGACAGAGCAATTGCAAGATTCATATAAATTTCAGGGGGCCACCCCACCAAGCTACCCGCGACGAAGTTGGCTAGCTCCGGAACGGACCCAGAGGTTTGCGTCAATGGCTGTAAACGACTGGGAACCCGAAAGTGTGACTGGGCTTGTCGATACCACGAAAACACTCCGCTTACCTAAACAGTACAGGCGCTCCACGCGCAATCATAAATAAAGCAGTAAGGCATGGCATAAGTACAGGATAGTAATAAAGCTCCAAACTACTTTGTGGCCCCAAGAAATAAATATGACTCGAGCTCTGGCTAGGGGGATTCATGGTCCCACATGCGGATAGTGCGAATATTCAAAGAACAGGTATCAAGTACTCGGGGTCCTACGGGACACAAGTGGACGGTTAAAAACCAAATAACATCTATTGTCCACCTGTGCCTCTGCATTATTTACCTACTTCAATTTTAGTTATTAAACAGTAATTAAAGTTATAATCATCTCCAACATTAAACATAAGGCATTACTCCAACAACTGTGGAACATCAACGGCGTGACGCAACACCTGCACAAGCAACTACGACTCACAGGGCTGACTATCTACCAAACAACAGGTAATAGGATGTGTCCAAGGCAATTGAATGGCTGCAAGGGATATCACGGATACGAAAACTAGAGCATTGCATCAAAGATAGCAATAGATCAACAGGAGGAAATAAAGACTATAAAAGTAAGATAGGTAGAAAGGGGGAGAATGCTCGCCTGAAAACATTGCCGAAGGTTCAACCGAAGATCGGGTCGACTCTCGCATTAACTCATCGGCCTAATCCGTGAAGAAGCAAAACACTAGAAGAAACACCGGATGCACTATTTAATACTACGACAAAAGATCCGGCATGATGCATGTATGATGTATGACATGGCAAAGATGCGATGCAATTAGGCCATATTAAGCGGAACCGAGGTCCCGACAATTATTTAATAGGTTCAAGTTGTTTAGATACCCCGCAATTTAAATGTTGTCTTAACATGGCAAAACATAGTATCGGTTCGCTACACAAATTTAAATGGGGCCAATATTAGAGATTCGCCCGTATATGGACTCCATATTTAATTATGAGATGAATCGGCATAAGACCCCCAAACCACATGATATGCATGCGAGTATGAATAATTAGATGCAACAAGTATATATCATTTATAAAAATAGGGGTCGGGTAGGGGTCACACATGAAGGCGAAGGTCTTGGTTCGGAGGGGTTCGAGGGGTTGTTCTTCGGACTCCGGGAAGGAGAGCATGACGCCATTGGATCTGTGAGGAAGAACTTGGGTCATCGGTTTCGTGAAGGCGATCTTGTCGTCGATGGCAAACTTGGATTCCGATAAGAGGGTCTTGTCCACCGAGAGGGTTCGACAATCTTGTTGCAGTGTTATTGACCTTTAGTCCACTTCGTAGCAACAAAAATAGCATCACCACACTACCAGCATGTAACACCATCTTGCAACGATGAAGCCGATCGTCTCAAAGACCAGCCGAGAACATACATACAGTGGATAGAATGCATCCGCCTTAGCACCTACACACCAACATGAGCAGTACCTGCGCATCACTTGGTGGGGTACTAGCGCTAGGAAGGGTGTCGACGAGGTGGGGCACACGCGGTAGAGGGAAAACGGCCAGAGGCAGCGCCCACGCCGCCGGAAGGCGCGGTTCGAGGTAGGGACGACCTTGGGCCGGTGGAGGACGGGACAGGCGACTGGATGGAAGCAGGGGAGGCGACGGGGTCGGCTCAATCGATAGACGCGCGGGCAAACGGGGAGGACCTTGGCGATGGAGAGGGGGCCCATGGAGCTTGCTGGGCGGGGGAAAGCGAGGTCCCTGACTGCGAGGCGCGCGTCCTGGACAGGGCGACGTAGCGGGCAGAAGGAACGACTCCTGAGGAAGGAGGGAGGTGAGGTCGCGAAGCCAGGGGAGGACGCAACAGCGGCGGAGAAGAGCCACGTGCACCGGTCGCTGGCAGGGCGAGCTTGGTGTGGCGACAGGGGAAGGAGGAAGGCGTGCGGCGGCTTGCGCTGAGGCATAGGGCGACCGGCGACGGGGGGTAGGGGTCCTGGGCGACGGCGCGCTTGGTGGTTGGAGGGGATGCGGCGGCGCTCGAGAGGCCGAGGTGGGCGTCAGCGCGGAGTCCTGCGAGGCGGCGCCTGGTGGCGGGGAGGTCGGGGAGGGAGCGGAGGGCGGCTGAGGGAGGAGGCACGCAGGCTCGGGCAACCAGCGGCCGGCGGCGGGGCCTGTAGCGAGGGAGGGAGCGAGATGGAGATGGGAAGAGGCGAGAGGGAGCATCAGGCTCTCGACGCGGTAGGTAGTGCGGGGTGGGGCCGAGCGGAGTTGCTGGATGGGGTCTCTAGCGAGGTGGCCGACTGGCCGGTACCGTGTTGGGTGCGTGTGTTTGCTGTGGGACGCTGCGCGCGGGTGTGTGCGTGTATGGTAGCTAGGTTCGGTCGGTCAGGGATGGTGGGGTGTGGGTGCGGTGTTTTGGGTGCATCTGGCGGCGGGGGATGAAGGAGTGGGTTTGGGTGTGGACAGATGGGGATCTAGGGTTTTAGGATAGGTTAGGGTTTGGAACTACCGGGGTTGTAGACTGCTACTGGCTAGGCCGTTGGGCCTGGCCGGTGGCGGTCTCCCCCGGTTTCTATAAAATAGGATTTTATTTATTTGTTTTGTTTTAAGTAGTTTTGATAAATAGTTTTAGGCAAATAAAAGGGTCTGGACGAACCGATGTTTTATATTTGAAATAAAGAGGACGCTATTTAGAAAACAAAATAGGGCTTTTAGCAAAATACTTTTAGGCAAACAAATGCATCCCGATGTCATGATGATGTAGAAAATATAAACAACATGCGATTTTATAATAATGGTTCTACCCGGGGTGCTACACCTGACAAGTGTATTGGGTGTGTTGGGGACACAAGAGACTTCTTGTATCTTGATTGCAGGATTGCTTGAGAGGGGATACCTTTGACCACTTCCTCCCTGAGTTCCATAAACCTTGGGTAATCCACTTAAGGGAAACTTGCTGCTGTTCTACAAACCTCTGCACTTGGAGGCCCAACATTTGTCTACAAGAATAGAAGTGCGTAGACATCACTAGGCCGACACGAGCATGTTTAGTCCTGGATGGTGTCTCCAACCGGGACAAAAGGTTCATATCTAGTCCCAGTTGGAGACACCAACCGGGACTAAACATGGGTGGAGACACTATTTCGGTGGGTGGCGGCACTATGCCAGTGAGTGGCGACACTATGCCACTGAGTGACGACACTATTTTGATGTGTGGCAGCACTATGACAGGGATGAGTGTTGATATTATGTTGTGAGTGTCGACACTATGTTGTGCTTCTTAATCTATAAATAGGCATCCTTCTGAAGTTTTCAACTGCAAACAAGATGGTGTGCGAGAGTAGGGACAACACTACGGCCAACTTAAGGGAGATGCCACTGGAGCCCAGTCCTCCGGCATATTCCACAAGATGGCTATAGAGGCACACCCTAATATGTGAAATTAGTTAGCTCCCCAGCATATTGATCTAGCTAGACAAGTTATAAACTGCAAGATGGTGTGCGAGAGCAGGGACTCCACTACGGCCAGCTTGAGGGATATGCCAGTGAAGCCTAGTCCTCTAGCATGTTCCACAACCTAGTCATAGAGTCACTCCCTAATATGTGAAATTAGTTAGCTCCCCGACACAAGAATAGAACAACATCTTCATAATTCAGGAAAGTTGTAGAGAGACCAACACTAGCTAGTAGGAAATGGTCCATTAGTCCAGGTTTCCTAATTGGGACTACGGAATCGGGACTACGGAATCAGGACTACGGAATCAGGACTAAAGGCCCCCTTTAGTCCCGGTACAGCCACAAACCGGGACTAACACTCAAGATATTTATTATTATTAAAAAACGTGACTACGGAATCGATACTAAAGGCCCCCCTTTAGTGATACTCATGACTAACCCTATAGTACAAAGCGTTTGGGTCGTCTTTGTCATCTTCGTCTTTGCTAGGCATACACACGACTGGATCCTAAGCCTAGCCATGGCATAATCCGGGGGCACATGCCACTCCGTCCTCGGATTCACGATGCGCGGGGGAGGGGTATCATGGATGACGATGATGCTAAGACCGTGGACTTCACCACCGCCACTCTTCTTGTGGCTCTATGGAGGGTCAAAATGCGGGCACTGCAGGCGAGGATGATCTCCCTGAGATATGTAGCGCATCACACCAACGATAGTCCGGTTTGTCCACCACAGACGGCGACCGACTTCGTTGTGGTTCACCGGGGGCAGGCCATCACCCTCGTACCTAGCGAGCTCCCTTTCCCACCGGTTAGCAAAGAAGGCATTCTAGGTGTCGTAGTTGTCGGGATCCCAATGTGGATCCATCCGCTGCTCCAGCGTGAGCTCGAGGTAGAAGTGGTTCATGATGGCCGCCTGGCGGGCAGAACCTTGAGGCATGGAAGGGACATGAACCCCTCCATTGCTCAACATCTAGTCGGCAGGAAGCCGGTAGCCCGAGGGGCATGGGTAGGTAGAGGCGCACAATGTCTCAGTTTCCTTGAGAGTCAGAATGTCCTAGTATGCGATGTACATTATTGTGAGAGAGGAAGTTGTGGATAGCGATGGAGCGGTCGGCCTAGATATAGAGGGAAAGTGCGGGAAAACATGGAGGGAAGCGGTGGGAAATGGCAGGAAATGTCTTTAGTCTCAGTTAGTGGCTCCAACCGGGACTAAAATCCCCGGTTAGAGGGAAAGGGTGGGAAAACATGGCGGAAGCCGTCGGAAATGGGGGGAAACATGTTTAGTCCCGGTTAGTGGCTCAATATCTTGGGATAGCTTACGATTACATCACAAAATATCCTTCACAAAATGATCTATCATGTTTGAGGTTTCATTGCATTTAAGTTCACAATATGAGGACAGCCAGATTTGAACTAGAGGTACACATATGAGGCCATGAATCCTTTTTGAAGTATGTCCCTTGCTTATGATCGCTTCGGGCGTAACCATGGAGCATCTTCGTTATTTAACAGGATGCTTGGGTCAGTTTTCACAGTGAAGGGCGGAATTTCATCAAACTTATTATAATCTTCTGACATGTCTGTCTTGTCCTCGACTCCCACGATATTTCTTTTCCCTAAAAGATCTATGTGACGCTTTGGCTCATCATATGATGTATTATTTTTCCTTTTTTCGGTCTGGAGGACATGTCCTTCGCATAGAAAACCTGAGCCACATCATTCGCTAGGAAGAATGGTTCGTCTCTGTAACCTGATGGTGCTTGATGTGGAGCACTTCGTTGGAAACCCCAAGAGCAAGGTGTGATGAGCACAACAACAAGTATTTCCTTAGTAGAGACCGAGGTTATCGAACCAGAAGGAGGAAGGAA
The DNA here is from genome assembly GCA_916181665.1 of Avena sativa. Classification (NCBI taxonomy): domain Eukaryota; kingdom Viridiplantae; phylum Streptophyta; class Magnoliopsida; order Poales; family Poaceae; genus Avena; species Avena sativa. The sequence continues at coordinate 354,484,988 of OV702296.1, forward strand.
ACGTCACATAGACTTTGCCCCAACGAATCAGTGAGGTTGTCAAGCTCACCGGTTTGCTGTAACAAAGGATTAAATATATGGTGTGGAAGGTAATGGTTTGCAGCAAGTAAACAAGTAACGGTGAAAGATGTATCAATGGTAAAGATTGCACTGGGGTCCATAGTTCACTAGAGGTGCTCTCCTTAGATAAACAACATGACATGAAGGGTAAACAAATTAAAGCAGGGCAATTGACAGGAACTGAGCAAGGCATAACAATGTAATTACTAGTCAGAAAGATCCTATGAGATTCGATTGGGCAATACAACAAGATACATAGACCGCCATCCAACTGCATCTATGACTAGAAGTCCACCTTCAGGTTATCATCCGAACCCCCTCCATTATTAAGTTGCAAGCAACAGACAAATGCTTTAAGCAAAGTGTGTAAGGTAAACAGTCCACATGTTCCATGAACAAGAGACCGTTTTTTCTCCCTAATAGCACCAACACATCTACAACCGAAGAGATTATTGTCACTTCCCTTGGAAACTAGAGGCATGAACCCACTATCAAGCATAAATACCCCCTCTTGGAGTCACTAGCAACTACTTGGCCAAGATAGCTACTAACAACGGAGAGCATGCAAGATCACAAACAACACAAACATGATAGAATCATAAAGACAAAACCATTAATCAAACCAACATAATAATCTCAATATCCATCGGATCCCCGCAAACACAACATGCATGATTACAAATAGATTAGATCTTGATCATGAACGGAGCTCACAACATCTATACATGAAAGCACAAGGAGGAGATACAACCATCTAGCTACTACATGGACCCATAGTCCAAGGTAGAACTACTCACGCATCATACCGAAGAGAAGGCCTCCGGGATGATCTCCCCTTCGGCAGGATGCCGGGAAGAACTTAAATCCCCCTATCTAGGGACGATGGTGGCGACGGCTATAGACGGTTTCATGGATATTTGATTGGGTGCTTAGGGTTTCTGCAACGGGGGCTTCTTATAGGCGAAGGGGGAGGCCGAGGAGGTGGCCAGGGGGCTCAAACCCTACCTAGGCGCGGGCCCACCCCTCGATGCTCCTAGGGGGGTTTGGCCGCCCTGGCACGCTTCCTCGTCTCCCCTCTGGACTTCTTGTTCCCCACGGAAAGTAATTGACTTTGACGTTTGTCCCGTCCAATTCCGAGAATATTTCTTTACTAACTTTTCTGAAACCAAAAACAACAGAAAACATGCATTTGGCACTATTGCAACTTGTTAATAGGTTAGTACCAGAAAACATGTAAAAAGCACCTCAAAGTGTAGACAAGTAAAGCAAAGTAGATACTAAACAAGCATGGATCATCAAAAATTATAGATACGTTTCCGACGTACCAAGCATCCCCAAGCTTAACTCATGCTCGTCCTCGAGTAGGTAAGTGATAAAACAATAATTTTTGAGGTGACATGCACCCTCACAATAAAGATCCAACCATTTGCAAGCATTGAAAGCTGAGATCAAAGAACTCTAGATATGTGCATGAAAGATGGAGTTCTAACAATAGGACATAGTAACTATGCATGCAACATGAAAGGCTACAAACAAAGATCATGAATAATATGCAATGAAAAACATTTGTTTGTTTCACATACATAAACATGGCATAGTGGCAATCAGCTTGTCACTCATGGAGTAGCAATATAGATGCATAGGACACCTTCAAAGTTCACAAGGGTGACTAGAAACAAATAGCACAAGAACAAGTAATATCTCAATATGCATCAATCAATAAGCTTTGGAACACTGCACACAGAATGACAACTATGCTCTCTTAATGGTGCCTCAAGGTAGAAGGTGGAGACTCAATAGTGGTGGAAGAAAGGCCTTTTTGTAAAGGAAGCAGGGATTACAAGTTTCAAAAAGAGCTTCCCAAAATTATGGTACTTGTTAGCTTTCAGCCCTCATTACCCCTATCATAAGCATCTTGAAGTGGTTAAGGTTAAAGTGGCAAAGATGGAGTATATGCTTGACGAAGTATAAGTTGGCAATCTCAAGTCCCTTGAATACGAGGGCCACACCTCATGCATACTCAACTTTGGGCCCAGGTAAGTTCTTGTCATTGTAAGTATTTGCATATCATTGAGAACCGCCAACGGGGTACCCCTTGCACATGGTATAGGAGCTTTCCCATAACCAAAATGACAAGGCAAGTAGACAATCAGCATCTCAGCAATCTTTTTATTTACCATATGCATAGCTTTTTATTGAGGATGCTTCATAGATAGCTCACTATGGTGATGCTGCAAGTTTCCACCATGATTAGGCATGGCTTAGGCTAGCGGCCCAGGCGTTTCTCTAACACGGAATACAAACTCCATGGACTTACAAGTTCCCTCTTTATTTCACACCGGTGACATCCATAGACAAAAGAGCATGATATCAACTGAGTACAAAGTACAAGTGCAATGTTGAAAACATTCCCCGTGACAACACGGTTCTGCTAATTCCAACTTATAAGTGCAAGCATATAGAACAAATTTATCATAATGGTTCAAGTTTATTAGGGGCAAAGAATATAAAGTGTGCCATCAAGTTCGTGAGGGATTTAATCACTAAGTTTTCACATAACAAAATAGTTTTTAAGTGGAAGATAGTTGAAAACAAGAATATACTTGAAATGGTGTAACACACCATGCAAGGAGTTTATAGTGGACACTTTGGAATAACTTGGTTTCTTGGGAGTTTGAAGCATAAGTAGAACTTACTCATACAAGTGGAGGCTAGCAAATTACTGGGAGCAACCAACTAAGAGAGCATAATGGCCATAATCATGCAGAGCAACAAAGCATACTAATCAAAGCAAAGAGTGGTATTACAAGTCAAGGACTAAATGATCATAGAGGCTAATGGTGACTTGTCATAGTCATAACATGGTGTAAGCATGTGCCAAGTAAACCCAAGCAAAGCATCAAATGAGATTACCAAAATACTATGCTTTTGCATGCTAAAACAACGCATAATTTGTTCAAGGCACACTAAGAAATCCCAATTGTTTGGAACAAGACATGCTACAGAAATAATCACTAATCATAATGCTAAAAAAACACCTATCATGTCATGCTAAAGTCTAAGTCACAGTCAATGCAAGCGCATCTTGCACTTCAAGCAAGAACTTACTACTCCTTTCCAACACCAAGAAAACTTATTTGCAAAACAACACAGCAAGAACGGGGGTCCAAACTACTTTATTCAAGAAAACTAAACAACTTAATCAAAGCAAACAAAAACTAAGATGCTCCAAGAAAAACACAACTGTGCATTAAACAATAAAAATGAAGTGTCTAGACAGACCTGAGCTTTTATTGATGCAGAAGGGGATGCCTTGGGCATCCCCAAGCTTTGACGCTTGTACCTCTTGGATATTTCTTGGGGTGACACCATGGTGTCATCCCCAAGATTGAGCTTTTGTCCATTCTTCATCTCATTGCATCATTCTCTCTCCACACCTGAAATTTTCCCTTCATACAAAACTTTACACAATCTTCATTAGCAACATTAGTTTATTCAAAAGATATTAGACCACTGGAAAAGCTTTAAAACAGCAAGGATTTTCACTAAAAATACAAGATACTGTAGCAACTCCTTCAAAAATCTCAATTCACCTAAAGAGAACTCAAAAAGGAATCAATAAGAAGCAAATGCAAATAATGGCAGAAATCTGTCAAAACAGACCAGTAGGTAGAAACCTATTTTTTCAAACATCTTCCGTTGTTCAAATAAAAAAGTATTTAACTAACAAAAGTTATCTAACATACTAGGGGATTTATTCGTAAATTTTGAGCTCATTCCGAGTTACAGAGACTTCTCACGAATTTCTTTGTTGGAGGACATAAATCTGTTTCGGGACAACAACTCCCCAAATCTTACTTCCCTCTCATTAGAGGTCATTCTTGGCACAAAAAGCAAACAAAAAGGATAAGGAGAGGTCATTACCGAAGTAATAATTTCCAAGACTCAAGGAAACTCTTGGGTTATCTCCCAACAAGTACTTTTCTTTAACGCCTTTAAGTTAGGCACAAGAAGCAAGAAGAATCAAGTATTTTCAAATGAAGAAGTATTAACATCAATACTTGCAAAATCTTCAACTATGAAAGGTATCTCATCCAAATGGATTTTGGAGGATCCCTTCTCATCCCTCCTTGGTCTACTAATATCATCAAAAATATTTTCAGGGGCAATCCAATCAAAATTATTTTCAAAGGCTTCATGCATTCCAACAAGCTTAAAGGGTATGGGTATCTTAAATTCTTCTTTAGGCTTAGTTTTATCAGAAATACCCACAACATCTCCATTTGAGCCTAGCATATTGAAACACTCAAAGACCTTTTTGGCTTCCCTAGCAACATCATGGAATTCATTAAATAGTTTCAAGGATGAATTCCCTCTTTTCAGCATTATTTTCTTCTTTTAGTTTTAGGAACAAGAATTATATGAAGGGGTTAAGGCTAACAAACCTAGCCTCCAACATATGAACTAAAGAAGCTGCAGGAATCTCATAATTAGGAGCAAGTTCTGCTATAGATTTATCCTCAATATCCTCATGCTTGCTAACATGATTAAAAAAATCTTCAATGCTATTTTTTGGAGCCACTACCTATTGCAAGATCTTTCAGGGCAAACTTGCGGAACAACATGGTGAGCTAGAGCAAGGTGGCAACTAGAGCAGGAACTAATTTTTTTTGTGTTTTTGAATAAAGAAATCAAACCAAACTAGACTAATTTTTGGGGTTTTTTTGGAAATAGGCAAACAAAATCAAGCAAAAGAAACAAAGCAAACTAAAAACAAAGTAAAGAGAAAGGAAGGGAAGGACTCCCCTTGTGAATACATCCTTAGCCTCCCCGGCAACGGCACAAGAAAACTTGTTGATGGTGCTTGACGTGGAGCACTTCGTTGGAAACCCCAAGAGCAAGGTGTGATGAGCACAGCAGCAAGTCTTCCCTCAGTAGAGACTGAGGTTATCGAACTAGAAGGAGGAAGGAAACATCACAAAGGTGTTGCAAGCAATGCGGAGAGCTGCACAATACAAACTCAAAACTTTGCCCCAACGAATCAGTGAGGTTGTCAAGCTCACCGGTTTGCTGTAACAAAGGATTAAACGTATGGTGTGGAAGGTAATGGTTTGCAGCAAGTAAACAAGTAACAGTGGAAGATGTATCAATGGTAAAGATTGGACCGGGGTCCATAGTTCACTAGAGGTGCTCTCCTTAGATAAACAACATGACATGAAGGGTAAACAAATTACAATAGTGCAATTGACAGGAACTGAGCAAGGCATAACAATGCAATTACTAGTTAGAAAGATCCTATGAGATTCGATTGGGCAATACAACAAGATACATAGACCGCCATCCAACTGCATCTATGACTAGAAGTCCACCTTCAGGTTATCATCCGAACCCCCTCCAGTATTAAGTTGCAAGCAACAGACAACTTCTTTAAGCAAAGTGTGTAAGGTAAACAGTCCACATGTTCCATGAACAAGAGACCGTTGTTTTCTCCCTAGTAGCAACAACACATCTACAACCGAAGATATTATTGTCACTTCCCTTGGAAACTAGAGGCATGAACCCATTATCAAGCATAAATACCCCCTCTTGGAGTCACTAGCAACTATTTGGCCAAGATAGCTACTTACAACGGAGAGCATGCAAGATCACAAATAACACAGACATGATAGAATCATAAATACAAAACCATTAATCAAACCAACATAATAATATCAATATCCATCGGATCCCCACAAACACAACATGCATGATTACAAATAGATTAGATCTTGATCATGAACGGAGCTCACAACATCTATACATGAAAGCACAAGGAGGAGATACAACCATCTAGCTACTACATGGACCCATAGTCCAAGGTGGAACTACTCACGCATCATACCGGAGAGAAGGCCTCCGGGATGATCTCCCCTCTGGCAGGGTGCTGGGAAGAACTTCAGATCCCCCGATCTAGGAACGATGGTGGCGGTGACTACAAACGGTTTCGTGGATATTCGATCAGGTGCTTAGGGTTTCTGCATTGGGGGCTTCTTATAGGCGAAGGGGGAGGCCGAGGAGGCGGCCAGGGGGGTCAAACCGTACCCAGGCGCAGGCCCACCCCTGGCCGCGCCTAGGAGGGTTTGGCCGCCCTAGCACGCTTCCTCGTCTCCCCTCTGGATTTCTTGTTCCTCACGAAAAGTAATTGACTTTGATGTTTGTCCCGTCCAATTCCGAGAATATTTGTTTACTAACTTTTCTGAAACCAAAAACAGCAGAAAATAGGCATTTGGCACTGTTGCAACTTGTTAATAGGTTAGTACCAGAAAACATGTAAAAGCACCTCAAAGTGTAGACAAGTAAAGCAAAGTAGATACTAAACAAGCATGGAGCATCAAAAATTATAGATATGTTTCCGACGTATCATAACCAAGATGGTTGAGATCCACTATTTTCATTTCATATAACTAGTCTACCTTTACCCCTTCTCCATTCAGGTTGACCCATTTGCACCGAAACAAAGGGACCTTAAAAGAAACTCCATAGTCAAGTTCCCATATATCCTCTGTGTAACCATAGTATGTGTCCTATTTCCCATTCTCGTTTGTTGCATCAAAGCGGACACCACTGTTTTGGTTGGTGCACTTTATATCTTGGGCGATCTGTATTCCCATTTATCTAGTACCCTTGGAAATTCAATATAGTAGAAGATGTTGATCCGACCAACAAGTAGACCTGATATCCAACAGTGGTGTCATTCATGAGATGTGTTCGCAACCAACTGCCAAAAGTCTTCATGTGTTCATCTCTAATCCAGGAGTCAGGGCTTCCCCGAGTTATTGGAGCATACAATATTCTTGTGTTCCTCGATATACGTAGCTACCAAGGTGGAATTCTATAGAATTGTGTAGTGTGCTTGAGTCAAAGATTGCCCGTCCCTACATATCATTGCTTTCTTTCCCAGCATGCCTTTTCCACTCGTCTCCCCACATGTTGCGATTCAGGGACACCAATCGGCTTAAGGTCAGGAATAAAGTCAACACAGAACTGAATGACTAATACCTTCGATCCATATTACGGATGTACTATAGCTCTTTTTCCCTAGTAGACCTAGGTTATCGAATCCTCGGGAAGCAGAAAGCATAGTAAAGTTACTTTAATGGACCTTCGAGAGTTTTAGAATTCTTTTTGTGTTTTACCGGACCAAGAGTTTGCTGTATTTTGTTGTTGTCGATGATGGAGAGAGAGGGCCTAGGGCTTTTGGTTTCACATGTAGCTGTGCAAAACATCTGATGGGAATAAAAGATAATAACAAAGTGTACATGTAATTGTTAGAGCAAGATAATTATATGTGAGCAGTGCATCCATAATTGTTATTGTCTTAGCAATCGCTTATAGCAATAATCTACTAGTCTCATCCATAGAAGAAACAGAACTAATGATATGCATAGTGACGTCACCGTTAATACCAAGTAAATCCCTCACATACTGTCGCACTACCATTTCTGTCACTGGGGTTCTCATCCTGCAGATTAGTCATTACTCACACTCCCTATACCTGGATAAATCCTTGGGGTCTTGGGTACCTGACAAGACCTTAGATTGAAGCAAGAGAGGGTATAATAATCATCATGTCATACAAACTAATACATGATCCCATCTAACATAAATAACATGCACATACTACATGGCTAGGCCGAAGCCCTTAGCCAAAGGAGAATTACTCACACATAGAGATGAAATCAACAATCATAAACATTGTAATGGAAATCATGAGATTGATAGCAAATAGTCTTACAATGTCGCTAATTGGAGATGATATCTACTATTACAAATGGTGGAATATGGCTATGGTGGTGGAGAAGGGTTTGGAGATTAGATCTAGATCTATTTCTCCGGCGGTGTGGTTTCTGAAGTCTGATGGAGCCGAGGTGGTTTTCCTCATTGCCCGAGGCCTCTTATATAGGGTACCTTCACGAAAGTTGTTCTGTTTGACCTAGAGGTGTCGGTGGCAACTATATGGCCATAATTTTATTCCCGCTGTATAGTTGGTCGTTAAAGCTTCTGCCTCCACTTCACGACCCCTAGTTTCTTTGGGTTGTTGGAAATCTCGTATTTTTGACTTTAATGTTGTGATTCCCATCATAAAACATCATTATCTGCACAAGGAAAAATAGAAAGAAAGGATTGCATACCCTTTTGATCATTAAGAATTAGTGGAAGGGTTTAGAGAGATATTTCATCAAAAATATGAATAATATACAGTTTAAATGTGAGTGTGGATGGCTATATTTCACAGCCATCAATGACCTCCTTTGTTTCATAGCCCTTGGAGATGATTCCTTCTGGCCTAGCACGGTTATAAACATATTTATTTAAGACTCCCATGAACCTCTCAAAGGGGAACATATTGTGTAGAAATACAAGACCAAGAATGGAAATCTGTTCGACTAGGTGTACCAAGAGATGTGTCATAATATTGAAGAAGGATGGTGGGAACACCAACTCAAAACTAACAAGACATTAGACCACACCATTCTGTAACCTTGTCAGAATATCTTGATTGATTACCTTCTGAGATATTGCATTAAGAAATGCACATAGTTTCAAAATGGGTAATCGAAAATTTTCTTGTAGAATCCCTCTCAATGCAACTATAAGCAACCGCGTCATAATCACGTGATAGTCATGAGACTTCAGGTTTTGGAATTTTTACTCTGAAATATTTATTATCCCCTTTATATTAGACGAGAATCCAGATGGCACCTTGATACTATAAAGGACTTCAAAAAATGTTTTCTTCTCTGCTTTGGTAAGAGCATAGCTGGCAGGACTTAAGTGACACCCTTTATCCGTCTTGTTCTATGGATGCATGTCCTCTTGGTCTTTCATACGTTACTGGTCCTCCCGTGCTTCTGGTGTATCTTTTGTCTTCCCATACACACCCAAGAAGCCTAGTAGGTTCACGCAAAGATTCTTCATCACGTGCATCACGTTGATTGAAGAGCGGACATGTAGGGCTTCCCAATAGGGTAGATCCCAAAATATAGATTTCTTCTTCCACATGGGAGCGTGTCCAATAGTGACGTCGTTCAGAACAGATTGACCGCCAGGACCCTTTTCAAAGATTACTTCTATGTCCTTGACCATACCAAATACAACATCACCAGTAGGAAGGTCAGGCTTCTTCCAGTGATCTGCCTCACCTTTGAAATACTTGCATTTCTTTCTTATAGGATGATTGGTCGGAAGAAATCGATGATTCCCCTGCTTGCATTTATACAAATATGTACTTTTAGTCTTATCTAAACAATGCGTACATGCCTTGTATCCCTTGTTTGTCTGTTCTGAAAGGTTACTAAGAGCAGGCCAACCATTGATGATTACGAAAGCAACGCTCTTAGGTAAAATGGCTCCTGTTTGTGCTCATCCCACACACGTACACCTGGTTTGCCCCACAACTATAAGAGGTATTCAACTAATGGCCTTAGGTACACATCAATATCGTTGTCGGGTTGCTTCGGACCTTGGATGAGCACTGACATCATAATAAACTTACGCTTCATGCACAACCAAGGAGGAAGGTTGTAGATACATAGAGTCACATGCCATGTGCGTGACTGCAGCTCTGCTCCCCAAAAGGACTCAGGCCATCCTTACTTAGACCAAACCATAAGGTCCTTGCGTCACCTGTAAAGTCTAGAAAGTCTCTCTCGATTTTTTTCCACTACGATCCATTAGCGGAGTGTCTCAATTTCCTGTCTTTCTTACGATTTTTTTTGTGTCATCGCAACAACTGGCATGCTCTTCGTTTCTGAACAAACATTTCAACCATGGTATTATCGGATCATACCATATAACCTTAGCAGGAACCCTCTTCCTGGGGGCTCGTCATCGCCCTCAACATCACCAGGGTCATCTCATTTGATCTTATACAGTAGTGCAGTGCATACTAGGCATTTATCTAAATTCTCGTACTCCTCACCGCGGTAGAGGATGGACTCATTAATGCATGCATGTATCTTCTGCACATCTAATCCTAGAGGGAAGAGAGTCTTCTTTGTTTCGTACGTACCCTTGGACAATTTGTTATCCTTTGAAAGCTTCGGCTTTATTATTTTCAGTAACTTTTCAAATCCCTTGTTAGATAAAGCAGTCTCTGCCTTCCAATTCAGCAATTCTAGTGTGGTGCCGAGCTTTGTGCTGACACCTTTGCAATTTGGGGATAACATTTTTTTGTGATCCTATAACATGCCCTCCAACTTCAACTTCTCATTTTCTGTTTCACAGTTCCGCTTGGCATAAGAAATGCCCGACCAAGATCATCAGCGGGATCATCTGATGCTCGTTCTTCACCTCCTTCCTCATCATTGTCTTCTATTGCAGTATCACTGTATTCAGGGAACATAAGATAATTGTTATCATCTTCTTCTTATTCATTGGCTTCCATCATAACCCCTCTTTCTCCGTGCTTGGTCCAGCAATTATAGTTGGGCATAAAACCTTTCTGAACCAGGTGGCCACGAATGATTTTCGAGGAAGAGTACTCCTTGTCGTTCCGACATTTAACACATGGACAACGCATAAAACCATTCTCTTTGTTTGCCTTAGCCACATCGATAAATTTATCCACGCCCTTAATGTACTCGGATTCACGTCTGTCACCGTACATCCATTCCCGCCTGTTCATCTGCCTCATATAATTAACTTATCAAAAACCATTATAGAACATCATGAATAGTGAAATGACCACTTTACATCGACGCATGCAGTGTATCAATGACAAATGAAAGGATAAGGTTACTAACCTCGATCGAGGAGGCAAGAAATAGGAGAAAGCTCAACTGTGGCTCGAGCAACTCATATTATTTTTATTTTGTGTGAAATCAAGCGACATCATTCCCTCGGGCATTTCATCGAACACCTCACGTGCATAGGAAAAAAACAAACTAGCACACACATGTCACACCTTCCACCAAGAAGAAACAAAGGAGGGAGGGCTAGCTGGGGCGGTGTATTTATAGGCAAGGCAAACTATTCGTTCCAGTTTGTAACACAAACCGAGACGAAAGGTATGCTGCAGGTCACGTGTCTGATGTAATACCTTTAGTCCCGATTTGTGTTACAAACCGGGACGAATACTCCCTTACGAACTGGGATGAATTCCCTAGGCTCCCGTGTGAAGCTCGGGCCGCTCGAACCGGGACAAAAGCTCTGGGCCGCTACGAACGAAAGGCAGTTTTTCTACTAGTGTCGGTTGCACACATTACTTAGTTTTGACACGAGAGAAGAAACTCAAACTCGGTGTTTGACTGCATGTGTGCACTCCTCGGATGCAAAATTCAGTTGTTTTGTTACCTACGCGTGGATGGTTAGTCTTATCTTTAATTTAGATGGTAAACTTATCTTACACCACCACACTTAGAACAACGAAGCCAAAGCGTCGGTGCCTTGCTCCAGCCGCGGAGGACGACGCAGGTGATGAGGGCACTAGAGACATTGAGCACCGGTGCCGGTTGCGATAGCTGGTGGCGATGTTGCGTGGGCGGCGGGCGTTGTCGAAGGGCCGTACCACGGTTTTCTTCGAGAACTCGCAGGAGATTTGCGGGTCATTGTATTAAGAGAAAACAAGAGAAACCAGATTACAATGGGACGGACGCGGCGCCATCAGCAACCCCGCCTCCCTCTCGTGCTAGTTTCCCTACCGGCGGCTACCTCTACCTATACCTAGAACCATTCCCTCCAATCCGCACATATGCGCTCATACATGGCATGGCTGGGGCCGTGGCCGCACCACATTGGCAGCGAGGGAAAGCGCCATCCGCCAATGATTGTACGTGCTCTGAAGAAGGCACTGCTGAAAGAGCATGACCAATAATAACTATGAATTAATATTTGCATTGAGTTATACTCGAAAGTTTTATCTATAGAAACGCTTGAAGACCAGGTTGATGCCATGCAGATAATGATATGGATTGGTGAAAGGACAGGAATATCGCCTAGAGTAGGGGGTTGAATAGGCGATTTAAAAATATTTATAATTTTACTTGTATAAATACGGAATAAAACTATGTTTAATTTAATAAACACAAACCTATATATGCACTAGTAACTTACCTTAAACAAGACAAACAATGCTACCATAATGTGAAGTGCAAAGGCTAGGAAGGTTACCATATATATATATATTACTTTGAGGCACGAAGACTACCATAATGTGAAGTGCGCAAATAAAGAGTTTAGATATAGAGATGAGGCACACAACGGAGAAGATCTATCCCAAGTTCACTTTGCAAAGGAAGCTACTCTCCCATGGAACGGTGTGGAGACACAATGCTCACAAATGCCACAATGGCTATCCGTTCTTCTCGAGCCTACCGACCAAAAGGGAAGTGTCTTGATCCACTAAGGTACCAGTGGTGAGGAGAATACGATGATCCACTAAGGCTCCAATTGTTTCCCTGTATTTTAGTCGGTAAATATTACGGACCTAGATTGGTCCTGTTAAAACTCCGAGATATGCACCGTAACATTCGGACCTGATCTATTACCGAGACGATAAAACAAGCAGGGCTTAAGGGACCAATCCAAACGGCTGTAAATCCAATCTCTTGAGACAACGTTTCTTCCATGTGTGTCTACAATACCTACCTATTCATGGTCCGTAACATCATTGCAAATAAATTGCCATCATCACAACAATTTAAATTAGCCAAAACATTTTTTATTGCTCAATGCTCATGGGGAAATAGTTTGTGGTAATTTTTCACGAACTTGAGATTCAGGCTGGCGATAGAAAGTAGAAACAATATTAAAGATATGTGCTCAAACTAGAAAGTGCAATTTTTTTATATGGACTGCATCCTTAGATCGAATCCTTACTGCTGACTCCCAGCAACATCGAGGACGGAAAGCAACTACTTTTGTCCTTTATGCTTCTGTAATCCAAAAACACCGTGGCACCTACTCGCAAAATGTCGATGGACAAGAGAGGTATGGTCTGCATTGGCCACTTGCTCTAATATGTCTTTAACTTGTACTAAATTTAATTAATCGGATTTCTCGAATAGTTAAGGATTTGTAGTTTTTTTTTCAAAATTGATTCTGAAAAAGAATGGTCAAACTGCAATCCCTACACCCTTCGTCTTGGATAGGCGCCTCGACGATCCCCGAATGGTTGCAGATTTGCCGGCTACGAGCTCCGATGAACAAGCATAAAAGATCACAAACCATGCTCCCCTTGGCGGCATGGGAGGTATGGCGAGAGTGAAATAGGCGATTTTTTCAGAATGAAGTTTTTTTGCAAACGGTATAAAGAGCCTTAAAAGTAATAAAAATTACAGATAAATCATTAGACCACCTAGCGAGGAGTACAGACACTAACAATGCCGTCCTTGCCCCTCCATCATCAGAGCCGGACAAAGCTTATCGTAGTAAAACTTGTTATAGTAGACAGATGGAAAGTTGTCGCGCTAAGCCCCGTAGGACTAGTACACTAGAGCAGCAACCGTTGTCGAAGATGAAAACCGTAGATCGGAAGAGACTGACATCAAACCACACCAATAAATACAAAAAATGACCTTATCCAAAAGATCCACTGGACATAAGATTCCACGAGCCCTCTGTCGGTGCTAGACGCACCACCTGAGCGAGGATAAAACGAGAAGGATCTGATTCTAACTTCATGACGTAGCCGCCTCCTTAACATCCCGAAGAAGACACTGAAACCAAGCTAAACATGAAATGAACCCCCCCCCCCCCCCCCCCCGGTGGTGCGAGGCCGTGATACATCACACCTCCAAGGCCCCAAGGCCACCGGAGACGGAGCGGACCGGCGATGTCGCCAACAATGGGACGGAAGAATCATAGATGAGGTAGTCCTATGGAACATGGCTAGAGCAAAAGTACCCTTCGACCCGGGTTGAGTCCTTTTGGTTTGTTTGTTTTTTATTTTGTTTTCTTTCTTTTGGGGTGACCTTGCCATTGCCTAGTTTTTCCACTCCAGGTGGTTTGTAACAAATCTTCTATCTAATCAATAAATTTAGCAGTTCTCATGATAATATTCAAATACTGCCAAGAATACACTATAGGAAACGCCGATTAGGCCGATGGCTAGGGCCTGTCGGCGTAGGCCCACTTACCTGTCGGCGTAGGCTGGCCCGACGGTGGCCGTCGACGTACCAGGCCGTAGGCATATGCCACAATCCCGTCGGCGTATAGATTCCCGTCGGCGTATAGACTGGCCCGACGGTTATACGTAGTTGTCGGCCTAGGCCCCACGGGGCCCACCTGGAGCAACTAACGATCGTTAACTCTGGAAGCTATACGCCGACGGCTATGCCGTCGGCCTAAGATGCCACGTGCCACCCTGTGGTGCTGTCCTGTGAGTACCATACGCCGACAACAAAGCCGTCAGCCCAACTCTGCCACGTGCCACCCTGTGGCTTCCTGCGACTACCTCTACGCCGACGGCAAAGCCGTCGGCCCTACTCTGCCAGCTGGGCCATGTGCACCGTTGTTGGGAATATGCCCTAGAGGCAATCATGTATGATGAGATTTCCCATTATATTCATAAAGATATTAAGTAGTCCTTGTATAAACATCTGATGTGTATCATTGAATATATGATTCGGTTGTAAAACTATGCATTCATGTTGTTTGTACTAAATATCCTTAGTCATTGAGGTTGTGCTAGACACACAACTTAGACCAATGTGAAAGTTGGCTTGATGACTCGGTTCCACTTGTCATGGGCATGGAGATGCTATTCCAACTTACACAGACTTGCCTAAAGAGTTTAGCGAGTCGGATTGACCCATATCGAGGTACAACGAACAAGTTGTCATTTGTATATCTCAATCAATGCAATCCTTAGACCTGAGGTTATTGCATAGTCCGAGTTGAGGATCACCGACTTAGGTTTTGTCAAACGCTGATCCGTAACTGGGCAGTTATAAAGGTAGAGTTCGGGTCGACTGAGAATCAAGCTGCGTGATGTGAATAACCAAGATGGGATTTTGCCCCTCCACTCGGAGAGATATTCTCTGGGCCCTCTCGTGAGATATGATTCAGAAAGCATGGCCATGCACGACTCAGTTAAGTGTTAACTGAGGCGATCGACTAAGAGTTAGTCGGGTGAATCACTTATCTTGGATCGAGAAGAGAGTCGGACTATTTAAGGGATGACAATTATTCGCCTATAGTCTGACAAGGTATATCGTGAGGCAAAAGGGACTCGGACGTAAGTCGCATTGGAAAGGCAAGTCGTCATGACTCTTTGGTACTTGGGAGTCGGCACGTTCTACTAGGAGCCGCTACCGACTGATCGATTGAGAGTCGGACTCCAATCGTGTCCAAGTAGCCATGAGCCTGCGGGGTCACACACTTAAGAGCGGGAGCATGTTCGGATTGGATCTGAACCTGTAATCTGGTTGGGTTGGACCTTAACCGGATTAGGACTAAGTTAGTGAGTTGGACTCACGGTGACTAGTGTTATATGGGCTTTAGTGAATGGGTCGCGCGAGCAAAGCCCACGTTCACTCCCTATATATAGTGGAGCACCGTAACCCTGAAAGAATAATCGTTGTTCGGTTAGGTCATTCCATGTGTTGGAAACCCTAGCTCCACAGCAGTCCAGCCGCCGTAACAAACCTAGCAGTTCGCCGTCGGCGCTCCTTCTTGTACGTGTGGATACCAGCAGAGGTGCTGTGCGATCAGCACCAGGACGATCGGATCGTGAGGACTGCACTGCATCAACTGACGCGCTTCATCAGTAATCCGCAATTGCGCGTCTAGTGGTAAACCTCGTGGTCTTCTACCTCAGCTAGATCTTGGGATCACCACGTTAGAGGAAATTTTTGTTTTATCTCTGCGTGGCCCAACAACCGTGACGCCGACGGAACCCCCGTCGGGCCAAGTATAAACCGTGCCGTATGGTAATGTCTACGCCGACGGCAATGCCGTCGGCGTAGGCCCTGCCAATTTTTACTTTTGGGGGATTTTGTTCATTATTTCTCGCATGCACATCAGGCACAGTATACAACATTTAAAATTCCCGCAGTCATAAGATCATCATCAGGCACAGTATATAACACATGCACATCGACACAAACATAAGATCGTCATCATCAAACGAACATAACTAGATCGTCCATACATAGGTACATCCTCATCCAAACAACATAGCATCCCTACATAGATACATCTCTAAGTGCATCCTAACACATGCGCATCCCTACACCTCCAGAGAGTTGCTCGAGAGACCCATGTCTCCCCGCGTGAAGAAAGGTGAAGCTTGACGTCGAGTAGCCGCTGTCAAACCAGCATCGGAAGAAGGAGTACCGCCATGACCACCACCACCGGTAGAAGGAGAAGCACCGCCACCCTCAGCACGATGGGAAGAAGGAGAATCACCGCCACCGCCACCGCCACCAACCACGAAAGCACCAGGAGAAGCACGACCGGTATGAACCGGTGTCATCACGCGCGAGATAGTCGGCGAGGCATCAGGACGACCAAAGTGTGGAATGCCGGAGCATCCTAGTCCCTACATGTTTGAGGCAGAGTTAGCAACCACCAAGGTACAGGTTTGTTGTAACAACCGGTTTGGAAAATAACTTACCGGGGGTCCCTGAGTAGAAGGTCAAAGCATATTCGTCCTTTGATGGGAAGATTGGCTGCGGCCCTGGCCTAGGTGGCCGTGGCGGTAGAGTGGTTTGCTCTCCAGTGCCACGAAACCTCTCCAAAACCTGCAAGATATTTTAGATGTGAGGCATTGCAGAAATAAAGATTCAAACTAGGGAATGCGAGACTTGTCATATTTTGCAAAAATAAAGGTGGAAACTTACATCATCGCGTAACTCTGCCCACTCCTCATAGGCCGCTCGGGTCTGGGACCATGTATCGAGCGTCACCAAGTGTTCCGCAAAAGCGGCCTTGTAGGCCACATCCAAAGCAGGCTACAATTTCAAAAACAATGAATCTCGTCAACTTGGCCACACATGAATGATTTTCGGAAAGATAATGGAAATGAGAAAAACTTACATCGTCGTTCGCTCTGGAAGGCCATCGAGGCGGGATAGCGGGGTCATCAGCGGTAAGGGTAGCCTTGATCTGCGTGAGGCTCAAAGCAGGAGTTCGCAGGATCACCCTATCGAGAATCTTGAAACGGTCGTGCTCCTGGCCGCGCCCCGCCACGACCACCGCTCTCTCGTCGGTCTCCTCTGCCCTAGGGTCTTCCACCTCCGGATGAAAACCAGTGAATGCCTCGAGGTAGTTAGCACCATCATCCTTGGCAGTGCCATAGAACTCCGGGAGAAAGGGCTGAGGCAGGGACAGATCGGGCCTCTTCTGCTTCATCCTCTCCCATATTTCATAGTCAGAACAAGGCCTCTCTAGATGTGTCTCCTGCATCGCCAAAGAAATGTTATGTGTATCAAGTAGGATCACGAGGGGAAATAAATACAGATTATTCCATGTATACATGTATATACCATATGGGCCTTGAAGCGACCATGGTTTCGGTTTCCCGCATAGTGTGTCCCCCCGGAGCCACGGTTTGCCTTGTTCTGCTCGCTCAAGGCGTTGAACTCGGCGTCTTCCCCGTGCCACCTCGCCGATAATGCCAGCCATGCGTCCTCCTTACCATCAGCCCACGTGGGCATAACCTGAAAAAACAATACTCATTTGAAGAATGGATAATGCAATTAGCAACAACATAGAATCTGATTGACAATTTACTTACCCCGACGTAATCTTCCTCGGTCATTTTTGGTTGGTCCTTCACATTCAAATGCTTCAGCGCCCTCTTGCCCAACTTCTCGGAGTTGTATAGACTGGTGGTGGTATGCTTCTGATTGTAGAACTGTTGCCATGTCAACCTCTGACAAGCCCCCCCCCCCCACAAAGTCTTGTCCGCCTTCTCCTGGTCCTCCGGAAGCACCCTATAGAATCTCTGTAATCATACATAAAAAATATTGTGAGGCTCATAAGTTAGCATGGTGGGGTCATCAACTATGAACGGAACTCGAAAACTTTGCCTTACCCAAAACCTGGTGATCACGGCATCAGAAGCTTCCCAGCATAGCCCGAGTTTTCGGCGGCCTCATAGTGCGCCCAACTGGTGGCTAGCTTCCTCTCGCCGTTGGGGACGGGAGTGTAAAAGCCTGTCCAAAATTTCCTAATCAGAGCTCCAACCAAGGTGTTAGGCGCACAGGTACCTGGAGGAAATGTCCAATTGCTGCACAATAGTAAAACATTAGTACATGCCAAATTGTTATGACCAAAATGAAATTACATGTTCAAAATTAGTATAGACACTTACTCAATGCCGTTAGGCGTAATGATGGGTTTCTCCTCCTCAGAAGCAGGTTCGTCCACTGGGACACCCGATTCCCCACTAATATTTGGCTTCTTCGGCCGCGTCGACGGCCCCGACTCCTGGTCTCGGGGCTTCCCCTCCTGGTATCGAGACTCTCCCTCCTGGTCTCGAGACTCCCCCTCCTAGTATCGATACTCCCACTCCAAGTCTCGAGACTCCTCCTCCAAGTCTCGAGACTCCTCCTCCTCGCCAGGAGACTCCGAGTAAGCAGACTCGAAAGCCACGTCGCCAGAAGCGGAGGGTAGGTCACTCAGAAGGCGTAAACCTCGTCCTCCACCTCGTCCTGCCCTCGGGGGAAGTCCCCCTCCTCCCTCACCTCGTCCTGGCCTCGGAGGAAGTCCACCTCCTCCTCCCTCACCTCGTCCTCCTCCTTCCGCATTGTCGTCATTGTAACGCGAGTTGGGAATGGGTGCTCTTCCACTTTTGGTAACCTTCTGTTGCTTCAAACACTTAAGGATAGAGGACGTTGATTCCTTGCGTTGGCTCATATTGGTCAATCACCTGCATTGAGAAGAGGTAAACAATTTAGTATGAATACATGATCCAATTAAGCATAATAAAGATATTAAGCATAATAAAGATACTAAGCATAATAAAGATACTAAGCATAAATACTAAGCATAATAAAGATACTAAGCATAAATACTAAGCATAATAAAGATACTAAGCATAATAAAGATACTAAGCATAGTAAAGGCATAAAAGACATAAAAGACCCTCACCACTCATCATCATCACTCCCATGTGTATGTCTTGGGTTCTCATCAGCACTATCAACATCACTATCACGTGAGAAGTAAGTTGGAGGTTCATCGCAGGGTGGTGGCTCATCGTTGCCATTGTCCGAATATAAATTGGTGAGCATATCAATGTTCTTTATATTCGTGACTACCTCACCACGAGTCTGTGCATTGTTCTCAAGGTTCTTAAGACCTTGTAAGTCAAAGTCCCCAAAGTTCTCTTGTTCTTGATAGAAAACTCCCTCGTATGTTTTAGGGTCAATGTTGTTGTAATCATCGTCGGAGGGCATGGGTTGCTTACCACGTGGCGATACCTGGAACACGACTTCCCATCCCTTGAGTTCCTCTTTCTCACATGGGTAGGGTAAATAATAAACTTGTTTGGCTTGATGGGCCACAATAATGACATCGAATCCACTATAGGTGGTTGAAGGCCTAACTTCAACTAACCCAATGGAAGGGGTACTTCTATATCCACCCGCGTGGGTCGAACCAGTGGCATTTGAACACAACAAGCTTGACTTCTAGGGGCGTATTATTGAACATCAGCTCGTATACGTTTTGTAACCTTCTGTAGTAATCAAAGTCATCGGCTCCTCTGGTAAAGACCCCGGTATTTACAGTTTTTGCATTTGGCCGATGGTTCTGGTAAGACTCTGTATGGAATCGATAACCATTCACATCATACTTCTCATACATCTCGACTTTACGGTTACAACCCTGGGAGACACATCTCAACTCATCCAACATCTCAATGTTGGGATCGGCTCCCTACAAGTTGCGTACAAATTGTGCATTAGTTACGTGTAATAAGAGGGACAAGTCACGGATTGCCAGGTAAGAGGGATAGGTTATAAATTACCTTTTCATAGAACCAAGACGTGAAATTTTTATTTCCGGGGGCACCCACTTTCAGAAGGGTTTCCAACTCCGCATCATCAGGATCCGTCGTTCCCGACCACATTTCATCCGTGAATTGGCTAAAAGGAGAAAATACGTATTAGATTGAAACCGAGTTACTAGTTGCAAATGAATTTGTTCACCATTTTACCTAAGGAAACTGGGCACTTGATTTTCTTCCTCCTCTTCATTCTCATCGCGGACCACTTCCTTCATGTTCATAAGCACATAAAGCATTATGCAATCCTTCTCTTCCTTTTTCAAGGTATAACTTGTTGCGCCACCGGCCTTGCCATCGGGACACTGGAAGAAGAGGAGCTTGGGGTCATGCTTCGGCTCGTCGACATTGTACCGACATACCTGGTCATGCATAGTGGAAACATCATCGCCATAGTATGTTGTCGTGGCGTCTGCTATCTCCTGGAGGAGAGTTGCCTCAGCTATGCATGCTTAAATCTTATTTTTGTTTCCACATTTGGTTCGAATATACTTAAACTCTCTCTCAATACAAAACTGCCAACGAAACTGCACCGGTCCACCCAAGAGTGCCTCGTTCGCGAGATGCACAATGAGATGTAACATCGGAGTAAAGAAGCCTAGCGGAAAGATCGTCTCTAACTTGCATAGAAACTCCGGCACTAGATCATGCAGCTTCTCAATCATCAAGGGACATATCTGCTTGGCACAGAGCATGCAGAAGAAATTGCTCAACTCCGCAAGCACTCGCCAGATATGCTCAGGGAGATACCCTCGAACCATCACCGGCATCAGCCGCTCAATCCATATATGATAGTCGTGACTCTTGAGCCCAGTGACTTTTCCAGTTGCCAGATTGACTCCCTTGCTCATATTCGAACAATAACCATCTGGAAACATCACGACGAATTTGAGCCACCCCAATGACTGCTTCTTTTGGAGGCTATCAAGTCAGAAGTAGGCATGCGGCTTGACCCAATTTTTTCGATTGCATTCAGGAGGTTGCATGCATAGTCTCTTCCTATAACATAGCTCCTCAACATCGACTCTAGCCTTGACATTATCCTTTGAATTTTCAGGAATGTTCAGAATTGTGTAAAAGAGAGACCCTGCGACATTCTTTTCAGTGTGCATCACATTGATGTTATGGGGAAATTCGCAGTCCTTGTAATACTCGAGCTTCATTATGCCTGCCTCGTGTGTCCAGTTGTGCGTTTTTCCATATCCCTCAAACTTTGGGAAACCGGACTCGATACGCACGAGAGCACGTAACTCGGCATCAACAATAGCACGATCGAACGTTGGTATCTCTTTTTCTTCAAGCACAGCTTTGCCCTTGATGAAGTTCTTTTTGTCTTGTCTGAACGGATGGTCTCCTTTGAGGTATGGTCGATGCGTGTCAAATGCGGAATAATTTGTACCCGCCTTTAGCCAAAGGAACTCAAGTAGATGCCTGCACACTGGACATGGCCACTTACCAGTTGTACACCATCCGCAGAATAGGGCGTACCCAGGCATGTCGTGCATGGAACCAAACTTTCATGTAGAAGTTTGTCTTTGATGCACGGTCGTATGTCAATGTCCCGTGGTGCCAAGAGTGGTTCAGATCTTCCACAAGCGGTTGCATGTACACACTCAAATTCTTCCCCGGATATTCAGTCCCTAGAATGATCAGCGACAGGAATATGGTCTTCCTTTGCATTAGGGCTCCGGGAGGGAGATTGAGCGGAATAACAAACACGAGCCAGCAGCTATACGAGGCGGTCGACATACCATATGGATTGAATCCATCTGTTGCTATAGCAATTCTGACGTTCCGAGCCTCTCCTGCCTCATCGAGGTGGTCTCTATCAAAGTTCTTCCATGCCTTACCATCATATGGATGTTCCATCTTTACCCGTCCTTGCTCATCCTCGTATCTCTTCCCTGTTTTGTGCCACGTCATTTGTGTGGCAGACTCCTTGGTCATGTAAAGCCGCTGGATTCTTTTTATGAATGGGAGATAACGAAGAATCTTCATGGCGACTTTTGTCTGCGTCATCTGACCATCGTATCCCTGTACCTCATGATACCTATTGGCCCCACACTTGCTACAGTAATTGTCATCCGCAAACTGTTTCCAAAACAAGAGGCAACCTTTTGGGGTAAGCAACCTAAAACCCTGTGACACTCCCATAAACTAAAAGTTTGCAAATCTTTTCGTCAATGAGTGAATGAACGTGGTAAGCAACCTAAAACCTAAAAAATTGCTACACACGTCAACCCAATCTGAAGCGAGTGATTCCACGGGAAATTATTGTCGATACCATAGGGGTAACTATCTATTGTTTACGTATGAATACTCCCATTAATTTTGTATACTCCCTCCGGTTCATATTAATCGTCTCAATTTTATCTAAATTCATATAAGTCTAGTTAAGTATTTATAGTAGATGCATTCATATCCAGACAAAGATGAGACCAATAATATGGATCGGAGGGAATAAAAAAATTGAAAACCACACACTTGGGATCTTGCCTATTGTTGTTTTTATGTCAAAACAGCGCTACCACAGGAAAAATGGTTGCTATTTGTTACATATAAGTTGACCATGCAAGAGAAAAATTATGGATCTGCTTTATATATCAAGAATATTGCTTCACATTTCTTACTACCTTGACAAAAAAGAAGAAAGAAAGACAATATAGTTTTGCTGTGGAGACTTTGAGATTGAACACATTAAAATTAGTAGTACATAGATATCCCATGTGATTTAGCAAAATAAAATACTGTTGGAGAAACAAATGTGTTCCAATTAGCATTCGTCATTTATTACATGCATACAATAATGATACAAAGTTTCAATTTCTTTGACCGGCATATATACTCTACGATGTTTCAGATTTTAGACTGGGGCATACTCTACTACATAAATCCATCGAGTCCAATGTCCTTGAGGAAACCCGTTCTCATGTATTCCATCAGAATAGCAACGATGGTCATGATCTCTCCTCCATCGCTGAGCTGTCTGGCATGGGACTCTGGTCTGCACCGGTAGCTCACGTAGCACAGGATCTCCATCCACACTTGGGAGATGAGATCTAGCATGTCATCGGCTGTGTCTAACCCCTCGATGATCAGCTTTGCGCCCAGATGAGATGCTCTGTCGAATGTTAAATCCCCTTCTGATCTCCTCTCGAGCTCAGCCCGTGGCGAAGGACCGGAAGTGTTGAGCCTTTCCCCGTTCTCCCGTATTAACCTGACCAGATCCTCGGCCGAGCTGTACTCGAGATGATTGATCACCTTGTCGCACAATTCCACATACCTCTGGCGGCTAGCATTGCCAGGAAGCATGTAGGGACGTGCGGCAAGCAGGAAAACAATGTAGTTGGAGAGCACTTGGATCGTGTTAGCAAGGTTCGACGACCGGCTCGCCGAGTGTTTCTCACCGTACCAACTAAGGTAGACATGAGTGGCGAGATGCCACACGAGGATGCTCTCTTCCAACTGGATGTCCACACTCCAGGCCAGTTCGTCGTGCCATCCCGTCCTCTTCAGCGCTGCCTGACCCCGTGAGTTGATGATGTGATCCCGGCTGTCGCCGTTGGCGCCCTTGCTTTGCACCAGTTGATTCTCAAGCAGCTGGCTGAAGTTTGCGGGGACAAGGGTGGATGATGTGTAAACCAGTGTGTTCCACCAGTCCTCGCGCCCCATCCATCTTGCGACTTTGCTGCTTCGACTGACTTTGCTCTGGGTGCACAGGTGGATAAAGTTGTGTTGCCCCATGGATCCCGACCAATACCTTAATGGCATCCCTGCCTTCATCATTGCTTGTCTCAGGAGATCGCGGGTAGAGGAAACCACAGCCCAAAGCAATATGCGAATAAGCCGGATAAGGGATATGCTTTCCGACGCGAAAAAAGCTGATGTGAAGCTTGCTTCAGCCCAGCCGGAGAACATGGCTCGCATCAATGATATGATCTCCAGGACGACGGCGCCAACAAGCAAAGCATAGGTCGCACTGACATCTACTCTGCTGCAGCAGTAACCATCTTCTTCATCACTGAATTGACGGAACACCAGTAATGCAGCAGCAACGATGGCCATCGGCGAGAGGACACGGATGCAGTGCCCGTGCCAAGTGTGGATCACCGGGGCCTTGCTATAGAAGACCCCGTACATGAGTGAGAGCTGCACCTCGGCCACCCGGTACATTCCCACCCAATTATAATGCTCTAATATATCGTCGTCAAGTACTACAAGAGGTAATGGACCCTTGAACAAATGTAAAGGGATTGGTAATAGCTGGTGAGCTGCAAGCATTGTGATTTGCTGGTCTAGTTTTAACTCAAACCCGGAATTATACCTGGACATGAAACTCGGACCAGAAAGCTTGGCCCGAGTTTTTTGGGCTCGCCGCGAGCTTAGCTCGGCCCGCGAAAGGCACTGGACCGAGCCGAGCCTGCGAAGTTGGACCGCGGCGAGATCGGGCTGGCTCGGGCTCTGCCCGGTCCGGCTCGTTTGGCTCGCTGTTTATTTTTTTTGGAATTTTTATGGGTCGAATTGTGTAGAAAGGGACTAACTGGGCCGAACCCTAACGATACACAGAGGGAGAAATCCAAACAATGGTCAGTCGCTCGTCTCCTACCTCCATCCCCACGACCACACGCAAGCAGCCGCCGCCCAGACGCCGCCTTGCTCCTCTCCTCCACCCCAATCTCCGACGCCGCCCGTTCCGGCCTTGCTCCTCTCCTCCACCCCCATCCCTGACGCCCTGCAGCTGCCTACGCACGCGCCGTCGACGAGGAGATAGAGCAGCCTCCATGCACCACCGTCGTGCACCGCCGCCGCTGCCTCCACCGGCGCTATTGAAGAAGACCCCACCCGTCAGTGAGTCAGCCATGCCAGGCTCGCGAGCCGCACCGAGCTTCACCGAGTTTTGGAAAGCTCGGGCCGAGCTCCACCTTGAGGCTCGCCGGCAGGGTCGAGCTGGCTCGGGCTCGTCGGAAAAAGCTCGAGCTTTTCTCTGGCTCGGCCCGAGCCAGACCGAGTTGGCTCGTGTCCAGGTATACCCGGAATGGCTGATATGCACCCTACCAAAACTTTGGTAATTCTTGCCCGATACGTTACTACTGCTTGCACAGTTGAGCGCCCACACTCTCTGCCCGTACTTGATAACGCCTACCACAAACATGAGGATGGCAGCCGGACGGAGCAAGGTCCGGCGAGTCAGGATGGAGGACTCGAAGAGGATATAGGCAGCTGCCAATACCTGCACCACGAATGTCTGCAGATGCCGTAGCCACAGCCGGTTGTCTTCGATGGGGTAGGCCGTGATGTTGTCCTGACCGCCAAGGTGCAGCAGCAGCAACGGCGCCCACAAAGCCATCAGCTGGTGCTTAGGCAGCCACTTGCTGCTGTTCACCGACATGTGGCCTAGAGCCACTATGGAAAAAATATTCGCTGCCGTCTACCCCGCTCTTTGCCGTGTGCCAAAAGGCCTGGAACACGGCAAATATTATCTTTGCCGTGTGTCCGTGTGTAAACCAAGAGGAACACGGCGAAGAACAGGTGCATGGCAAACTGCAGAAAAAGAACACGGCAAAGAAATAAACACGGCAATGGACAGACAAGAACACATGGCAAAGAAAAACATCACGGCAAAGTCAAAAAATATTCACGGCAAAGAAGTAGACCCCGTGGCCTCGCAGGTCACCCGCCGGCAGGGGCGGATCCAGGATTTGAGCATAGGGGGGCCAAGAAAACAATGACCATACAAGTGATTCGACTCAAAGAAAAAATGTCCCTAACCGTTGGATTTGCATTATGATTTGGGCTAGATATGAATTGTAGGTGTGTTGCAACTGATAGAGAATTGCGTTAATTCTCGGTAGTCGCCCCCGATAAATTTTCTGTGGATATCAAAATTTATTGATATGTGTTTGGCAGTTGAAAAGAAGTCAATATATATCTACTTGTTAAAATGTGGATCTACTTAAGGACATATCAAACAAGTCATTAATTTCACTAAGCGATTGAACTTGTAATATCTTTCAAATAGATGTTCTTCCATTCTAGTTAGTACAAAATAACTAATAAACTATATAATTTGTATAACTAACAAGTAGAGCAAGTAAGAACTATTTGATTGGATAATCAGATATTTAAACTACCGAGCAGTAACTACAATAGCCAGTTTCTAAGAGAGTAAGAGTAATACCTGGGCAATTAGTTTAGGATTTAGGCATGGCATACTCAATCGCCAGTTGACGCAGACGATTGTAGATGTTCCTTAACTAAACTGCTGATCATGATGCCTGATTCGAGTCCCGGTGGCCGACGGCGATGCTCAACCAACGAAACCTAGATGAGGAAAGACGGCTAGACGAGTAATCTACTAAAATCTCCTGAAAACCGAGGTCAACATAAGTCCCAGATACTCCGTCGCGTGGATCAGTTGATCTCACGCAGATGGTTCAGTCTGCGTAGCTTTGTGGCCTTGGCCGTTGATGGCTAATTGGATTGGGCTTGTCTCGCTCAGAATCAGCACACTGGGCACCTTGGATTAGGCATGTATCTTTGCTAATGGACTGAGAATCTAGATTAGCAGATTTAATACCAGTTGTACCTGCTATACATCGTTAGGGGGGCCGAACGATAGGGGTGGCCTGGCCCCTGCTCGCCCCCCCCCCCCTTGGATCCGCCACTGCCCGCCGGCAGGGACTGACGGCAGAATCTTTGTCGTGTGTCCTGTCCGTCAATTATCTTTGCCGTGTGTATTCTTCTGCATACACGGCAAAGAATTTTTTTTACCTTTTTCTATTTTTTAATTAGCTAGATTTTTATTACATATATGTTAGGTGATATTATTTTATAGGATCATGAGCACACACATATGATCATAGGTTATTGTGGTCTTGATCACTACATGCACCCCCCTTATGCGGTCCTTTCACCGGAACAGGGAGATTCCCCCTTATACAGGTCCAGAACCTTCGCTTCTAGATTAGAGCGCATGCATGCGAGGGGGGACACATGCAAGCACCTATACCAACCTTGCACCACACTCAAACACATATGCTAGGGACACATGCAAGTTTTCATCTGATTCCCACGTTCTCGTGGTCTTCCTCCGGCGAAACCCTGATCTACGGGCCTCGGATCGTCTACCCCCCTAGACATTCTTCTGATGGGGGTAGCCCGGCGTAGCTCTCTCTTGTTTTGTGTTTGATTAGGTCATAGGATGATGTAAAACTATGTTGGTTCGCAAGTTGGGGCACTATCCTACCCGGTTTCACCAGAACGGGGAGATTCCCCTTATACATGTCCAGAACCTTCGCTTCTAGGTTAGAGAGGATCCATGCGAGGGCCGGGGACACATGCAAGCACCCGGAGACTAGTAGTTTTTGTATGTTCCAACATAGCACCACACTTTCATGCATGTGCTAGGGCACATGCATGCATGTCATTGAGGTAGTCAAAATTGAGAACAATCTATAAAGGATGTCAAACAACAAATTTCAGACTTTGTCGTGAAATCCTCTCATCTTGGTCTTTTGATTGACCCAAAGAGTGACCTTGAAAGATTCAAAAGTAGTCGAACAGCTTGCTTGGTTTTGTTGGTCAGCTCTACCGTGAGGGGAAATTCTACTCTTGACGATTGGTTCAGGATTGTTTATCAAAGTTTGTGACTAGGCACCCACCTAATGGAAATGAAGTTCAGCATCCTCCAGAAGCTTATGGTCTAGTGCAAAGTTCATATTTCCATGGTCTCAATCCTTATGAAGAGCTGGTACATGCTATATCTACAAGAAAAACTATCGTCCGCTCCTCAAGAGGGTTGATAGAACCAGTGGCGGGAGTTTCCGCGTATATATCCAGGATTTTACTAAGTATTAACGCATGTCTACAAAGGGGGTCATACTTGGGACTTACACATGGGACCTACCAACCTTGCACCACACTCAAACACATATGCTAGGGACACATGCAAGTTTTCATCTGATTCCGACGTTCTCGTGGTCTTCCTCCGGCGAAACCCTGATCTGCGGGGATCGGATCGTCTACCCCCCTAGACATTCTTCTGATGGGGGTAGCCCGGCATAGCTCTCTCTTGTTTTGTGTTTGATTAGGTCATGGGATGATGTAAAACCATGTTGGTTCACAAGTTGGGGCACCATCCTACTCGGTTTCACCGGAACGGGGAGATTCCCCCTTATACAGGTCCAGAACCTTCGCTTCTAGGTTAGAGCGCATGCATGCGAGGGGGACACATGCAAGCACCTATATCAACCTTGCACCACCCTCAAACACATATGCTAGGGACACATGCAAGTGTTCATCTGATTCCTATGTTCTCATGGTCTTCCTCCGGCGAAACCCTGATCTGCGGGCCTCGGATCGTCTACCCCCCCTAGACATTCTTCTGATGGGGGTAGCCCGGCGTAGCTCTCTCTTGTTTTGTGTTTGATTAGATCATAAGATGATGTAAAACCATGTTGGTTCACAAGTTGGGGCACTATCCTACCCGGTTTCACCGGAACAGGGAGATTCCCCCTTATACAGGTCCAGAACCTTCGCTTCTAGGTTAGAGCGCATGCATGCGAGGGGGGACACATGCAAGTACCTATACCAACCTTGCACCACACTCAAACACATATGCTAGGGACGCATGCAAGTTTTCATCTGATTCCGATGTTCTCGTGGTCTTCCTCCGGCGAAACCCTGATCTGCGGGGCTCGGATCGTCTACCCCCATAGGCATTCTTTTGATGGGGGTAGCCCGGCGTAACTCTCTCTTGTTTTGTGTTTGATTAGGTCATGGGATGATGTAAAACCATGTTGGTTCACAAGTTGGGGCACTATCCTACCCGGTTTCACCGGAACAGGGAGATTCCCCCTTATACAGGTCCAGAACCTTCGCTTCTAGGTTAGAGCGCATGCATGCGAGGGGGGACACATGCAAGCACATATACCAACCTTGCACCACACTCAAACACATATACTAGGGACACATGCAAGTTTTCATCTGATTCCGATGTTCTCTTGGTCTTCCTCCAGCGAAACCCTGATCTGCGGGGCTCGGATCGTCTACCCCCCTAGACATTCTTCTGATGGGGGTAGCCCGGTGTAGCTCCCTCTTTTTTTGTGTTTGATTAGGTCATAGGATGATGTAAAACCATGTTGGTTTACAAGTTGGGGCACTATCCTACCCGGTTTCGCCGGAACAGGAAGATTCCCCCTTATACAGGTCCAGAATGTTCGCTTCTAGGTTAGAGCGCATGCATACGAGGAGGAAACATGCAAGCACCTATACCAACCTTGCACCACACTCAAACACATATGCTAGGGACACATGCAAGTTTTCATCTTATTCCGATGTTCTCGTGGTCTTCCTCCGGCGAAACCCTGATCTGCGGGCCTCGGATCGTCTACCCCCCTAGACATTCTTCTGATGGGGGTAGCCCGGCGTATTTCCATGGTCTCAATTAATACTAACAAATAGCCAACAAAAAGTTCACTAAAAATATAAATAAAATACAATTGAACAAAAAAATTAGAAAATACCTAAAGGCACACGGCAAAGGACAAAACACACAGCAAAGAGGTCCTTTGCCGTGTGTCTCTGCAGGGCACACGACAAAGGTTCTTTGCCGTGTTTTTTTTCCACTAGGTACACGGCAAAGATATTTGCCGTGTTCCGCCCGGTTTGGCACATGGCAAAGGGATGCCCCTAATTATTGGCCCGCGCGGGCCCGTGCCAGCCTTATCCTCTCCCCAGCCCGCGCTCGCCTCTCCCAGCCCGAGCACGCTCCTGCGCCGCCGCCGCCGCCACGATCCCGCGTTGTCGCCGCCGTCCACCTGCCCCCGCCTCCTTCTTTGGCCGCCGCCGCCACCGGCACCTCTGCCTCCACCCGGCCCAGCCCCCGCCTCCACCGACCCCGGCCCCATCCGCCCCTGCCCAATCAGGCCGCCTCCGCCCAAGCCCCTACCCCCGGCCATGGGAGCTCGCCCGCGGCTCCACTGGTAGGAGCTGGGCCACCTCCCGCCTCTGCCGCCCGCCCGGCCCTCATGCCCCCTCCCCCAACGACAACCGCATCCACCATCGGTATGTGCCTAGTTAGCCATGTATTTTTTTTGTTGTATATAGATTGTTAGATATATGTATGTGTAGTGTAGTATAGTATAGTAGTAATATTGTTAGATATATGTGTATGTGTATATTAGTAATTAAGCATGTATTTAGCAAAATGGACAAGTTACTAGTATGATGTATGATGTATGTAGTGCTAGTTCTAGTGTTGTACTAAGTTATTAGTAAATTGTATTTAGTGATAGCTTTATTGTCATATATTACATTAGGGTAGTTTTAGTGGTAGATTTAGAAAAATGGACAAGTTACGAATATGTTGAATTTAGTGGTAGTATTTTCTAGTATGTTGTTTCATATATGCATGTGTATAGTAGTAATTTAGGAATTATATGTGTAAAATTTTGGCTTGTATTTTGGCATATAAAAATACATGTGTATATTACTAATTTTTCTTCGTGCAGGATATGTGTCGAGTCTGAGGGTGGGGCTGTCGACGGCGTAGGTCATTTTGCGGGAGGGTCGCTGATCTTCTTCACCTCTCGATCACGCTTCCAGGGTAAAAATTTGTTCTCCTATCTTGTACCTAGAGTTATTTTCATGTGTAGATCACTAAGTCTGTCGTGTTACCTAGGCATCTCTTCCCGTCCGTAAGGGTTACGCAGATAAATTTGCATTAGTGGTCTCGCATATTATGAAGCGTAACTCTTACGGCATTTATCGAGACAGCCGGCGTATGCGTAGTTGGGTATGTTTTCCTTGTTCTACTCCGGTCCGAGATAGGATTTCGGCAGCGTCTCCCCGTTGTTCTCCGGATGCACATCCCTCTTGGCTTTTTGCCGAGACGTGTATCGGGAGAGCAGCGGGGAGGTGCTGCCGAAATTCTATCTCGGATCGAGGTAGAGCAGGGAGAACATACTCAATCTAAGGATCCGGCGGTTGATAGGACCCTCTTTACCTATTAGAGAGATAGGTGGATATATGTATGGCGTAAAATATATATGTTTGCTAAAATTAACTGAACTAATACCGGATTTATTTATATGGCATGATTAATTAAAAGCATTATATATGTCGTTTTTGGTACTGATTAGAGGATGGAGAATTTTTACTGGATGTATGATGGCTATGTCAGTAAGTGGTACTTTACCTCAGAATGGCAAGAAAAGGCCGAGGACTTCGTGAACCGGGTATTTGCCGTCCCCAGCAGACCCAGAAGAATTTTCTGCCCCTGTGCAAGATGCAAGAACCTAAATACACATTCGAAGGATGATGTGAGTACTCACCTTCTCAATTACGGGTTCACACCATCCTACAAGACTTGGACATTCCATGGTGAAAAGTTAGCGAAACGTGCTAGGAGGGAGTCACGGCAGAGTCAGCAGCAGAGTCGGCCACGGGGAGAATTTGATGCTGGTTTTGATAGGTGCATAGACAACTTTGTGAATGCTAATGCGCCTGAAAGCCCTCATGTAGAGGCGGAGACACCTCAGGAGGCGGAGACAAGTGAGGAGCCGGAGGAAAACACGGCAAAGTACTACGAGACTTTGTTTGCCTCACAGAGACCCTTTCATGCACATACAGATGTTACCCAACTGGATGCCATAGCTCGCCTTTTGTCCTTCAAGAGCCACATGAACTTGACCAAAGAGGACTTTGATGATATGCTTCCCGTCGTTGGCAGCATTCTTCCGAAAGGGCACCTCTTGCCGGAGAACTTCTACTATTCGACCAAACTCCTCCGTGACCTTAAGATGTCATATGAGCCGATACACGCTTGTCCGAAGGGATGCATGTTATTCACAAAGGAGCATGCTAAGACAAATTATTGTATCCGCTGCAAATCCTCTAGGTACTTGAGGTCGATCCCAATGGTGATGGTCAGAAGAGGCAGACAGGGGTTGCCCAAAACATCCTTCGGTATCTTCCAATCATACCGAGGCTCCAGCGACTCTTCATGACCGAGGATACTGCCCAGCAGATGCAGTGGGCCGTAGAAGGGAACAAATACCTCGACAAGATGATACATCCGTCGGATGGTAGTGCATGGAAGAACTTTGTCAAGAAATATCCTGAGAAAGCCGGTGCAAGAGGAGCGTAGCAGTTGCCATATCAACCGATGGGTTCAATCCATATGGCATGTCGGCTTCAGTATACAGTGGCTCGCCAGTGTTTGTTATTCCCCTGAACCTCCCCCCTGGCGTCTGCATGAGATCAGAGAACATGTTTGTCTCGATGATAATCCTAGGGCCGAAATACTCGTGCCCGCTGGGTCGAGGTACATGATTTGACCCTAAACCATACATTGTAATTTTTATCACATACTGACCTTGTCTTTTCATTTTGCAGTGCCTTTCTATATCAGGAAGGGATCAAGCCATATCGTGGATACTCAAGCATCCTTGGAGCCTTGGTTAGAAAGTATTTTCCTGGGATTTTCACTCTCCCAAATGGTTCAAAGGATGTGTCTTAGACTTGGAAGCATTACCACTATGCCGAAGATCCCAAAAAAAAGTACACCACCATCGCGGAGAAGGTTCAGGTTTTGTTCTGGGTAAGTTTGTTTCGCTTGTCATAATTCAATCGCCTTGAGGATGAAATATACTTGTACTCGTGGCTTTGACCCCCCTTTTTTCCTTTGTGCATACTTGTATAAGTTCTTCGACATGGACATGGCACGCAAAAGGGGGTGTTTGATGATTGTTCACGATCTTGCCAAGAGGAAGGTGCAAGACATGCACTACGAGCACGCGTGAACTACGTCCGCAACTGGTTCGACGATCGCAAGATTTGGATGAACAAGAGCCAAGCCCGGGAGATGCTCTTCGAGCCGGGGCAGTACCTGCAGGTAGTTGCATTTTTGTTTTATTGATTTCTTGACCTTATTCTATTTTCTATTGTACTAATATGTGTGTCTTGTGGATGTAGAACCCTCCTCAGTTCGTGGGTAATGACGAGCGGTGCTTCACGGCAATGGTAGCATGGTGGACACACCCCATTTACCTCCAGAAACATGCTGATGCAAAGAAGCGGCGAGAGGAGATGGGGGTGGATCACACCGCCAAGGCAGCATCCCCTCGCCCTTCTTAGGAAAAAAGAGGTGAGGAAATGCTTTATTTGTTCTTGCTTGTAATGTTATTCTTTACTTCGCCCTTTGGAGTCTCCCTTCACTTAACTTCGTGCTCTTTTGTGCAGAAAATAAAGACAGGTCAAGAGTCGTCCGTGTTCGCCATTTGGAAGAAGACACGCACGTTGGACGAGCCTAGGAACGGGAGCCTATGGATGAACGAGGGAGCCAGGCTCCGGGGTGAGAAGTACCCTGAGAAGTACAACGAGGTGCATGGCGAAGATTCTAACCCTGAGACCGCCCCTTCGACCCCGAGGTCGCCGTGCTGGCGGGAGAAGTCCAGAAGAATGGTCGCCTATGGATCGGTCACGGGTCCGTCGACCCTAGGACCGTTCCATCTATGCGCCAGGTCCGGCGTGGTAGGACGAGTGACCAGCCTGCTATAGAGACCCGCCCACGGCCTTCGGTTGTAGCTCTCGACCAGTTACGGGTATGTTCTTCCTCGGTCATCTATGTTTTACTACATGTTTTGCGTTGCAATGTTCATCTAATCGTGGCGACACGACATAGGAGGAGATGGCCGCTGATAGGGCACGCAGAGAGGCGGCCCAGCAGCGGCAGCAACAGCTGGAGCAGCAGATGGCCCATCAGCAGGGGTTTCTAGAGCAACAAGGGCAGATGATGCGGTGGATGAGACAGCAAATGCTCATCAATTCTAAACCAGGGACTCTTCCTACTCCTCCTTTCGCCTTCTCATGGGTAAGTGACCAAGTGTCTTATTGTCCAATGCTCGCAATTTTCAATCTTGTCTTATTGTCTAATCCTCACAATTTCCAATGCTTCAGATGGACAATGCGATGCCGCCGCCTGGTGGGTCCGCGGGTGGATCGAACAACTAGGCGCCGCCGTCTTTCACCGTCAACAATCTGTCGGTCGTCCGGAGGCTGAATCAGAGTCCTCCAGGTTTGTTTTCTTATACTTGTCAAATTTAGCCATGCCATCGCATTTGTAGATATGTTAGCCATGCTATGACACTTGTAGAAATTTTAGCCTTGCCATGATACTTATAGAAAATTTAGCAATTCCATGATACTTGTAGGAAATTTAGCCTTGCCATGATACTTATAGCAAATTTAGCAATTACATGACACTTGTAGATAATTCTATGTCGTTGTCAAAATTTTAGCCATGCTATGCCACTTGTAGAAATTTTAGCCTTGCCATGGGACTTATAGAAACTTTAGCCTTGCCATGGGACTTGGAGATATTGGTGATTTTACTTGTCATGTTGACGTAATTTTCCATGAGACTTGTCAAAATCCCATGTAATTGCCATTTCCATCAACTTGCCTAGAAACTTGTACATATTAATGATTTTACTTCTCATATTGATGTACTTGTCTTGAACTTGTAGGATATCACGATGGAGCATGATCTTGTGGAGCACTCGGCAGTGATGATCTTGTAATATTTGTCTAGTTTAGGTCTTATAACTTGTTGGTTATGCACTTGGTAGTATTTGACACTTGTGGCATGAGCTTGTGGCAAGAATAAACACTAGCATTTGACACTTGTAATATTTGTGAAATCTCTTGCTTTCGTGGTGATGATGTTTGCTAGTGTTGGTGATGCATTTTGGTGTTGGTGATGATTATATTGTTGTTGTCGATGAGTATATTATTGTTGTTCATGAGTATATTATTATTGTTGATGATCTGTAGATCATATATATATTATGTTTTGAATTGCAAGAAATGACTGGAAACAGAATTTTTTTTTTGAAAAATGCCAAATGGTCACTTTGACGTGTGTATACACACGGCAAAGGAGCCACCTGTGCGCCGCTGGAAAATGTCACAGGGCCTTTGCCGTGTGCAGTGCGCAGCAGACACACGGCAAAGGAGTGAACGTTGACGTGTGTCCCCCCTAACTGGCACACGGCAAAGAGCACACACACGGCAACAAGCACGCACACGGCAACGATGACCAACACGACAAAGGTTGAGGCACACAGCAAAGAAAGAGGACACGGCAAAGAGAAGGCACATGACAAAGAACGAATACACGGTAAAGAGTCATCACACACGGCAAAGGAGGAACACGGAAAAGATGTATCGGCTCCGTCAGACGGACGGAACCGTCAAGTACTTTACTTTGCCGTGTTGATGCAGTAAACACACGGCAAAGGCTCTGCCGTGTTACGGGCGCAAAGACACACGGCAAAGGCCCTTTGCCGTGGCTATCGTTGCCGTGTGGCTTTTGCCGTGTGCATACACATGGCAAAGGCTTCGCCGTGTTCCGAGAGGCCTTTGCCGTGTCTTTTGCCCACACGACAAAGAGCCCGTGTGCCGTAGTGAGCGTATATCGCCGTCGTGTCGGCCAGCAGGTACGCTGACCAGATGATGCCTCTTAGCACAATAGAGTCTTTGCGATGACGGATCTCAACCGTGATCAGGAGAATGACCTGCAGTGTGAAGCTTAGCAGCACCAGTGCTTGGATACCCCATTCTTTCCAAAACATCACTAACACCTCTACTCCTCCTTCCATTAATTATCTATCCACTGAAATAAAAAAACAGCCATGAAAATGATTAAATATCAATGTTTCCAAGTTTATTCTCATTATATATATGTATTTTCAATGAGAATAAAATATATACCTACTATGTATGCTGGTGTGAGGTTCTACATGATTAAAACAGCCATGAAAATGATTAAATATCAATTTTTCCAAGTTTATTCTCATTATATGTATGTATTTTCAATGATAATAAAATATACACTACTATATACCTACTATGTGTGCTGGTGTGAGGTTCTACATGATTAAGTACAACAACATGCAATACAAAGTGCGCCCTTTCTACGCGTGTGATCTATTACATATTAAAAGTATAAAACGGGTAAACAAAAAATGCACATCTAGAAAATCCCACAAAGTAAATGCAACCCTTGAATTTTATACATCACTACTATAAATAGATCCCAAACGATGAATTTTATCAATCAACTCCCACATGCGTTACCATGCGTACCGCGATCACTTGATAGAAAAGATAAATATAAAAAGGACGCGAGAAGAAACCTACCCAACCTTTAATGTCAAAAAGGAGCAATATGTTAGATGCCCTAGCACCACCTCCATCGCCATGGTTGTGCCATTATCTGTTTGATATTCTAGGCATATGTGCTTCCTCTTATGTTAGTATGGGTACCAGTTGAAGGAGCCTGTGGAAAAGAAGGAGCCCGTGGAAAAGGAGGAGGCCCATGTGTGTGGTGGTAAGCCAAAAAGGCCCATATCCGACGTGAGCCACGTAGCACATGTTGGGCACTAACACCTATGTCCAATATGGTCGACCACATCATGACTGATTTTTTTGCGTGCATGTCTGATGTATGGCACATTGCTCCTCTACTTCTATTTTCGTTGTGCATGAGCATTGTATAAGCTAGTGTACCTCACAAAACCCTATCATTTTCTCTCTTTCTCTCGCACCCTCTCCCCCGATCTAGATGAAATGGAGGCTGCACGGTCGATCTTCCTATCTCACACAAACATAGTGAGACGATGTGGCACGGTGTCGGAGGATACATGGCCACCTCCTCTCCTCCTTAACCAGATCTGACACTAAGGAGGAGGATACTCATGGCATGGAGGCCAGTGTGGGAGGGGAGGATGAGGTGTCAACAGAGAGAGAGAGAGAGAGAGAGAGAGAGAGAGAGAGAGAGAGAGAGAGAGAGAGAGGCTAAGCTAAATGGCGACTACCGCGAGATGAGGCCGAGGAGGAGGGCGGCGGGGTGAGGATGTGCATCGGCACTGTCTCGATTTCTCTTGACATTGTGTTGTTGTAGAGGCCTGATGTAATTGGTATCGTCTTGATATTAATATATTATCCTATATAAAAATAATTTTAAAGAGGTTTTTTGTTGTATTAAACTATAAATCTAACAAACCTATATATCAGTTTGCACTCTGTTTAAAATGAATGGCAATTGTCGATAATTGGGGAAAACATTTCGAGCTTAACCACTTGGAACAGAAATTTATGAAGCATGGTATCGTAATAAAACATTGCGGTGATGCGATTGACACTACTAAGAAGAGTTTGGTCACGAATAGAAAAACCAAAGATTATTAAAGATGAATATATGTTGGGACTATGTCCTGCTAACATGTGTACAATCTTACCCAACACAACATTTAAATGTGACCAAGAGTGTAGAACGTTTGGATTGAACAATGGGGCATAGAAGCAAATGAATAAATTAAAGGAAAATATAAACTCAATAATGCTTCTCTAACTTTCACTTCGACCATCTATATGTGAACATATATTCATAAAAAAGACTTGGTATCATCATATTTGTCATGAAAAATCTTTCATAATTTTTAGTCTCTTAGAAACATGCTCATATACAATACAAAAGCCAAAACTACACCTTGGAGATTATATCCATGTCTAAAGATGTTGTGCATTTTAGAATGCATGGAGTAAATGGGAGGAAGAGAAGTCTAGATAAGTTGAGAATAAATACATCAATGGTTAACTGGTATGCATGCCAATGAATTCTTTTGGTGTGTCCTGTTTGCCAAGTAATTTTTTGTGTCCTTTTATTCTAAAGATTATCTTGAAAATTTTAAATGGGTTTATAAGCACTTGGGTAAATACTCGTAAAGTTTGTGTGTTGTCACCCATGCTATTTTTCATCTGAAGTTATTTCCTCACAATCTAACAAACCCTATCAATGTACATTAAAAACATACATGACCTACAAGAAAAATGACGATCCGGCTGAAAAACTATCAAATAAAGAAGAAAAACTCACCATTGACATGGTAGAACATGCTTCGTATATGTTTCTAAACATTGTCCGACAATTTTCAGATGAATATTGTGTTACCTAATTAATGGACCATCGGTTGATACATCTTCATACCGTACATAAATATCACATCGATGTAGCGGTCCCTTAATCCGCAAATTACAGATCTCGTAACTTTATTTAAGTATGCAGGGCCGGTCCTGAGGGGGGACTAGAGGGGCGGCCGCCCCGGGCCCAAAATTTTGGGGGGACCTCCGTAGATATGTGCTGCAGTTTCGAGTTTTTTATTAGGCTAGATTGGGCCCTCTACTTTGCTAGACACACATACATTTCAGATTTGGTGTCCATCATGGCACCAAGTACATAACCTGCGATCAGATCAGCTATCGAAGGCAGGCCGCACGCCAGTTCCTGCCTCGACCTTGACTCAGGACCGAACGCGGATAGTAGCAAGCCGCCGCCCGTCGGCTGTCCTGCTGCCTGCCTCTCGTCTTGCCTTGGCCGTTCAGCGTGTGTAGGTCCGAATTCTGAATTTTTGATCCCAGTCTTCTGCAGTCTAACATTGCCCCTAATTTTTATTCTAATTAGTTGTTTTTTTTATATTTTTAGTGTGGTTAATTGGTTAAGGATGATTCTGGTGCTAAGAAAAGGAAAAAGAGTAAGGAAGAACAAAAGTTGATTGACTCACATAGAGAATCCCTTCATAAATTTTTAAAGAGTAGCACGAGCACTTAGAGGAATCCAGTTGAGTTAGCACTAGTTCTTGTTGGGAAACAGAGTAATGTTGATCTAGAAGATGATATCGGTAGAGGATGATATCGGTACAGAGGAGAACGATGAAATCAACGCGGGTAATAACAATGTAAGTGATCATTATATTGCATTTGATTCATCTCCTGTAAAATCTGCTAGTGTTGATTTCGAACCAATTAGTTTGATATTTATGATCCGGCATCGAGAAAAAGTTTTTGGACGAGATTAATATTGATTCCATTGTCATTGACTTTGCTTCTAGGAATACACAGAGAAATTTTGAAGGTAATATGTAAACATTGTCATTTTATATGAATATTGCAAATAGATATACTTGAAGTATTTATTCTTCATAATTTCATACGTGTATATCAAAAAAAATAGCAAGGGGCCCTAAATTTTAGTTTCGCCCCGGGCCCTTGCAATATCAGGACCGGCCCTATAAATATGTAGTCGTAGGTATGGTTGAATCTAATTATAAATGGGCCATAAAATATATTTTTTGGAAGGAGCACTATTAATATCAGAAGATATCAATTACATCCAGCCTCTACAACAACGCATTGGCCTAGCGGTCACACGGATGCATACAGCAAAAAAAAAGAAGAAGTATAAAAAAGAACAGAGCATCTAGGGACAACTCAAAATTCTGCATAGTAATGCAATGCATGCAAGTTTAGTACGTATCTAAACTTTATATGTATGCACTATTGCAATGTGCTGATAGAACAGAACATATTAACATTATTGTGGTGTTTATTTGCAAATAACACAATAATTAGTACTCCGTAGTTCACGAATTAAAGAAGGTGATAGTTGTTTTATCATAAAATTTCGGTGACCATAGAACTATATTATTGCATAATACTACAAATATTTATGAAAATATAAATTTATTTTGCAACATTTTTTATCCATTAAAGATGATGCTCTCCCATTTCCAAAAGTCTGCCGTGCTGGTATATATAAGGTAAAATGAGAAGTAGAGCTTACATCGAACGAATTGTCCGACAAGGGACAAATCAACTTCAGGCGAACGATTATCCACCGGCTGCAGCTAGAGGAAGACCAGCAAAATGAAGTGGAGCGAGAGACTAGAGTTGTGTTGGGGAGAAAATAATTAGACCTCCACTGCCGGATGGCAATGCTACGTGATTTATACACCCGCTGCTCAATAAAGATCAAATCTGCCAACTCAAGTAAAGAATCCACATCAGGATAAAGGAAAGAGAAAGGACCCCCAACAGCTCGATTGTTAGGCTGGCAAAAGTTGTCTCACATGTCAAGGAATCGGCTTTATTTTACCCAATTGATCTAGAGCTAGTCTTTTTTTATTCTAATAGAT
Source organism: Avena sativa (assembly GCA_916181665.1). Classification (NCBI taxonomy): domain Eukaryota; kingdom Viridiplantae; phylum Streptophyta; class Magnoliopsida; order Poales; family Poaceae; genus Avena; species Avena sativa. The sequence goes on from OV702296.1 coordinate 354,525,077, forward strand.
AACTGAACTTTGCAATGTAACTTAATGAAAGTTTAAGTGCATGTACACTACAAATTAGAAAAGAACAGTCTAGGTAGAATAGCGAGATGAATTTTAAACTGACATACATATGCCACCTAGTAGATTCTAATTTTGCGCAAGCAAATTTAGCTGAAGACCATCAAAAATGAAGTGGAGCGAGAGAAGAGAGTTGCTTTGGGGAGATTAATTATGGGGCACCACTAGGAATCGGCGTCCGATCCTAGCTTCCTGTTGGACTGCTTTAGCATCGTCGGATCAATTCTCTCTGGAGCGTGAGATATTGCCAAGTAAAAAACATGGGCGGGCCGCAGGCTGGTTAGTAGTTCCGTAAATCATTCATGCCACGTTAAGGAAACTGATCCCCAGATTTTTAGGGTATAAATCTCATAAATTACGTTTCTTTTTCCAGTAATAAATCTCTGAATTATATGCTGATTGTTTTGAATTAATTCTTGATTGTTCAATCCCGTGAATATTTTTGAAGGCAATGGAAGCATTATTACATGTAACGGAAACAAAGGGTAGACTTACAGAACTTTCACTAGTGGAAACGAGGCTTTTTGTTGATCCTGGAAAAGGGCTTTAACACCGGTTCTTCTACGAACCGGTGTTAAAGGGGGGGCCGTACCAGCGTGGCCCGTGCGGCAAAAAAGGAGCCTCCCCTTTAACACCGGTTCGTGGCCCACACCCCACTCTTCCATTTTTTCACTATCTCATTTTGGAGCCTAGCAAGAGGGTGTGAAGAGTGCTAGTTTGTGTTTTTTTCATATGCACAAGAGGTGTTCGGTGAAATGCCCGAGAGCTCAAAATAAGTTTTCTCGTTGCTCTTTCCTTCTCGGTCGAGGTCGGCAACTATCCTTTCATGTGTCATTGATGTACTATATATATAAATGGTCATCTCCCTATTAATTTTTGATATATACTACATATTAATGCAGATGAACCGGCAATGGATGTACGGTGACCGCCGCACTTCCGAGTACATTACGGGCCTCCAAAATTTCATCGTCGTGGCTAATGCAAACCATGGTCACGATGGTTTTATGTGTTGTCCGTGTGTTCACTGTCAGAACCAGAAAGACTACTCAAATACCAGAACCATTCACGCCCACCTGCTTCGATCCGGTTTCATGTCCAGCTATAATTGTTGGACCAAGCACGGAGAAAAAGGGGTTGTGATGGAAGACAACGAAGAAGAAGAGGATGATGAAAACTATCATAATATGTATCCTGAATATGATGATACTGCAACGAGGATAGATAATGAAGATCAAGAGGCAGCAGATGGGCCCCCTGATGACGATCTTGGTCGGGCCATTACTGATGCAAAGGAAGAATGTGAAACTGAAAAGGAGAAGGAGAAGCTGGAGCAGATGTTAAAGGATCACAAAACATTGTTGTATCCAACTTGCGAAGATGACCACAAAAAGCTAGGTACCACACTGGATTTGCTGCAATGGAAGGCAGAGAACGGTGTGACTGACAGCGTATTTTCAAAGTTGTTGGTAAAAATGAAGAATCTTCTTCCAAGAAATAATGAGTTGTCCGACAGTACATACCAAGCAAAGAAGGTTGTCTGCCCTCTAGGATTAGACGTGCAGAAGATACATGCCTGCATTAATGACTGCATCCTCTACCGCGGTGAGAAGTACAAGAATTTGGATGCATGCCCGGTATGCACTGCACTGCGGTATAAGATCAGACGAGACGATCCTGGCGATGTTGAGGGCGAGGCCCCTAGGAAGAAGGTTCCTGCCAAGGTTATGTGGTATGCTCCTATAATACCACGGTTAAAACGTCTCTTCAGAAATAAAGAGCATCCAAGTTGTTGCGATGGCACATGGAAGACCGTAAGAAAGACGCGATGTTGAGACACCCCGCTGATGTGTCACAGTGGAGAAAAGTCGAGCGAGAGTACCCGGACTTCGCACGTGACGCAAGGAACTTAAGGTTTGGTCTAAGTACAGATGGCATGAATCCTTTTGGTGAGCAGAGCTGCAGTCACAACACCTGGCATGTGACTCTATGTATCTATAACCTTCCTCCTTGGTTGTGTATGAAGAGGAAGTTCATTATGATGCCAGTGCTCATCCAAGGCCCGAGGCAACCCGGCAACGACATTGATGTGTACCTAAGGCCATTAGTTGAAGAACTTTTACAGCTGTGGGCCAAACCAGGTGTACGTATATGGGATGAGCACAAAGGGGAGCCATTTGACCTACGAGCATTGTTTTTCGTAACCATCAATGGTTGGCCTGCTCTTAGTAACATTTCAGGGCAGACAAACAAGGGATACAATGCATGCACACACTGTTTAGATGAGACTGAAAGTGTATATTTGGATAAATGTAAGAAGGTTGTGTACCTAGGGTATCGCCGATTTCTTCTGAACCTGCATCCAGTAAGAAAGAAAGGCAAGCATTTCAAACGTCTGGCAGAACCCCGGAGGAAGCCTGTCCTCCGTACCGGTGAGGAGGTATTTGGTATGGTCAAGGACCTAGAAGTAATCTTTGGAAAAGGTCCTGGCAGTCTATCTGTTCCGAATGACGATGTCGGACACGCGCCCATGTGGAAGAAGCAATCTATATTTTGGGACCTACCCTATTGGAAAGTCTTAGAGGTCCGCTCTTCAATCGACGTGATGCACGTGACGAAGAATGTTCGCGTGAACCTGCTAGGCTTTCTAGGAGTGTATGGGAAGAAAAAAGATACACCGGAAGCACGGCAGGACCAGCAACGTCTGAAAGCCCCTGAAGAGCCTACGCATCCTGAGAACGAGAAGGGTAAACGATGCCACTTAACGCCTGCCAGCTACGCTCTTACCAAAGAAGAGAAGGAAATCTTTTTTGAATGTCTGAGCAGTATCAAGGTCCCGTCTGGCTTCTCGTCGAATATAAAGGGAATAATAAATATGGCAGAGAAAAAATTCCAAAACCTGAAGTCTCATGACTGCCACGTGATTATGACACAATTGCTTCCGATTGCATTGAGGGGGCTTCTACCTGAAAATGTTCGAGTACCCATTGTGAAGCTATGTGCATTCCTCAATGCAATATCTCAGAAGGTAATCGATCCAGAAAGCCTACCAGGGTTACAAACAGATGTGGCCCAATGTCTTGTCAACTTTGAGTTGGTGTTCCCACCATCCTTCTTCAATATTATGACGCATCTCCTGGTTCACCTAGTAGAAGAGATTGTCATTCTCGGTCCTGTATTTCTACACAATATGTTCCCCTTTGAGAGGTACATGGGAGTCTTAAAGAAATATGTTCATAACCGTGCTAGGCTAGAAGGAAGCATCTCCAAGGGCTATGTAACAGAGGAGGTCATTGAGTTCTGTGTTAATTTTATTCCTGACCTTAAGGCGATTGGTGTTCCAGAATCACGACATGAGGGGAGACTGCGTGGAAAAGGCACCCTAGGATGTAAAGCAATGATATGTAGGGACGGGCATTCTCTCAATCAAGCACACTACATGGTTTTATAAAGATCTATCTTGGTTGCCCCGTATATCAATGAACACAAGAATTTAATACGCCTCAAACACCCGGGACAGTCTGATGAATGGATTATAAGTGAACACATGGCGAGTTTTGGTGGCTGGCTGCAAAGACTTCTCACGAATAACACGATTGTTGGGGATCAGCTGTACTTGTTGGCCAGGACACCATCTTCGACTGTATGTACTTTCCAAGGGTACGAGATAAATGGGAATACATTTTACACGATAGGCCAAGATAAAAAGAGCACCAACCAAAATAGTGGTGTCTGCTTTGATGCAGCAGAAGACAATGGGCAGAAGACCACGTATTATGGGTTCATAGAGGAGATATGGGAACTTGACTATAGACCTAATTTTAAGGCCCCCTTGTTTCGATGCAAATGGGTCAAGCTAACAGGAGGAGGGGTTGAGGTAGACAAGAAGAACAGAATAAGTTTGATATCAGAATATTATAATAAGTTTGATGAAATTCCGCCCTTCACAGTGAAAACTGACCCAAGCATTCCGTTAAGTAAAGAAGATGCTCCATGGTTACGTCTGAAGCGATCATAAGGAAGGACATATGCCAAGAAGTTCATGCTCATATTATGTAACTCTAGTTCATGTCTTTCGCGGTTTGTGGCTTGACCGAAGGATATCTTTCACGGTTTCTGGATTGACCGGGACTATATATAGGGGGGACCGGTTTTGTAGTCTCAGTTTTTAATATTAGTAAATGTCTTGAGTGTTAGTCTTGTTTTGTGGATGGACCGGGACTATGAGAAGAAGTTGTCCCGATTCGTACTTACCATTAAGATCTGATCTTCAAACGCGCGCGGTCACATATTAGGGAGTGCCTCTATGACCAGTTTCTTGGAGATGTCGGAGGACTGGGCTCCGTCGGCATCTCCCTGAAACTGGCCGTAGTGGTGTCCCTGCTCTCGAAAACCATCTTGCAGCTTGTAACTTCTCTAACTAGATCAATACACCTGGGAGCTAACTAATTTCACATATTAGGGAGTGCCTCTATGACCAGTTTCTCGGAGATGCCGGAGGACTGGGCTCCGTTGGCATCTCCCTGAAACTGGCCGTAGTGGTGTCCCTGCTCTCGAAAACCATCTTGGAGATGCCTCAAACTGGCTGGAGGACTGGACTCACAAGGATGCCTATTTATAGTACAAGCAGCTCGGTATAGTGTCGACACTTACGAAATAATGTCGACACTCACCCCTATTATTAGTGCTGACTCGTGTTTTGTCCCGGTTGGTGTCTCCAACCGGGACTAAAGGTTCATCTTTAGTCCCGGTTGGTGACACCATCCGAGACAAGGTACACGCCGCACGACATAATGTCGACACTCACCCCTATCATTAGTGCTGCCTGGCCCAGCCTGAAATCCCTCCAACCGTCCCATTTTTAGAACAATGTCATATTTCTTCTGTTAACAGTATATGTATTAAATGAGCCATTTTTCTTCCTTCTATTTCTTCCCTCCATTTTTCTTCCCGCCATTTTTTCCAGCCCCGAACCGGTGTTAAAGGGGGGTATTAAATGCGCGCCTTCCCCTTCCTCTCTTCCCCCAGCCAGATCGATCGAATAGGAACAAGTAGAGGAGCTCGTCGTCGCGTCCTCCATCGCCTCCGTCGTACGCATGTCGCCACCATCGATCCCTGCCGGCGAGCTCCAGCCAGCTCCGGCCAGGTACGTCACGCCCGTGCTTCTCGGCCTCCACCCGCTCGAGACCTAGCTCGTCGGCCGCCGCCCCGTCCTCCTCTCCTCTAGCCAACAGGGGCGCGGCCGAGCTCCGACCAGCTTCGGCCAGGGTCAGCGCAAGTTCCGCCGCGCCCATGCTTCTCGGCCTCCGCCCGCACGTGACCTCGCTGACCGCTCCGCCGTCGAGCCGCCGCCCCGTACGTCCTCTCCTCTATCCAACGGGGGCGCGGGCGACCGCTGGCCAGGTGGAGTCGCCGCGCTAGTTCGGCGCTCGGCGCTCGCCAGTGGCTAGAGCTCGCCGGCGGCTGCTCGTCCGGCGCTCACCCGTGGCTGCTCCCTGTCAGCGGCGACCTCCTCAATGATTAGAAAAAAATAGATAAATAAAAAAGGAATAGAAAAATAGAAAAAAGGACCTAAGATTAGAATTTATAATATGTGGAGGTGTTTTGGTAAATAAACGCGGCCAAGTCGGCCTGACCACCGGGTCCCACCGGTCAGATTCATCGTTAGAACCGCGTCAAAACTAGATCAGTGCTATGTGCAACCTATTGCCCCAAATCCAGTGCTTTTTGAAATTTTGAAATTTTTTGGGGGTCTTTTGAAATCCTAGCCTCAATTGCGATGTGATGTGTCGTTGGTCGTCGGAGTGGTGGCTAAAGTTCGCGAATGTCGGTGGCGCCCTTAGAAGAAGGTGGACTGCGCGGGCAGCTCTTTGGCGAGCGTCGTGGCTTCTCCTCTCGGTCCGGGGCCTATCTTGGGGACAACGGGCGGGGCAGAAGACGGGGAAAACCCTTTACCATAGGTCTCTAGGGCCGCCGATTCTGCCAAGTTGTTTGCCGTCGCTGCCGTCGCTCCGGTGACCATACTGAGGCGGCGCCGACACTATAATGCTTGCATCGGCCTCCTCTTTCGAACAACGCCCGTTTTAGGTAGGCCGTATCACGCTACCTCGCGCGCCCTAGGTCGCTCTCCAACGCCACCAGCCTCCGGTCAGCCACTATAGCTAGCCCCTCTCATATGCATCCGGGATTTCTCCGAATTAGGGTTTGGACCCCTCGGAACTCGTTTAAAATGATCAAGCATCCTTAGGGTTTTAATTTCATTTGTATATTTATTTGTGTATTTTTGTATGAATAATATGTATATTTGTGTATGAATCCAAGTCCACTTGAATGTTTACTCTCTTACTCTAGATAATATTATTGTTTTAGAAACTATGGATCCACTTAGTAGAAACCTTGAAGAAGAAGAAATAATGGAGAACATTATTGATGAGGACACCTCACAATATCTGAACTTGGAGGGACATGATGACAACTCAAGTAGTCATGGAGAAGATGAAGACTCCGGTGAACGCAATTTAGTGATTACAAAGTCCGGCGAGGTATATGCATTGATTAAGCCTCTGCTCACTTCCACCAACAATCTTCTTCTACATGTATTAATTAACGCTTCTTTCTTCTTTTAGCCCTCTGGATCGACCAGCCAGCAACCATCTTCTTCTACGAAAAAGAGCAAGCAAGGCACGAGCCATCGGTTGAAAGATCGTGCAAAGTTCACGATCGAAGCAGTCCGTGTTGATGGCAGGCCGATGGAGCCCAAGAAGGCCGCAGACAAATTTGTACGTCAGGCTGGAGTTCTTGTTAGGGACCAAATCCCAATCATAATTAAATATTCGAATAAGCCAAAGAAGGGCGACGGTACCTTTGTCGATGAAAGATCCAAAGAAACGCTTTGGAATTCGTTGTTGGTAAATTTCACCCTTCTGCCAGAGGAGGATGAAAACAACCCGGTTATAAAGGAAAAGGTCAAAGAGTGGACTCTAAAGAAGATGGCTGGCGCTTTCCGCAACTGGAAGACAAAATTGAACAAACTTGTCAAAGCTCGCGAGACTCCAAATTTCGAAGACGCATATTATGCGAAGATAAGACCTCACTGTCCCGAATTTGTGGCATATAAGGAAGGTGCTATAGCTAAAAAGAGGTCAGAAACCAATACGCTAAATGCCTAGAAGAAGGAATATCACCAGAGGACGGGGTCAGGTGGCTACATATCTTAGAGGCCTAAGTGGGAGGAAGCTAAGAAGGCCCTGCGCGACAGAGGGATCACACCCCAGACACATGGGTGGGACCTACGTGCAAAGACTTGGTTCTACGAAATCGGGGCAAGGTTGGACCTAGAAACAGGATTGTGTATCTTCCTAACCCTCCTTGCCAAACCCGTCACTGAACTCATCACGGCATACGAGGAAACAGCCGCTAGGACCTTCCATCCCGACAGAGAGAATGACCAGCTCACACGCGCCATTGGTAAAAAAGAACACCCTGGACATGCACGAGGCACAGGGGGTATGACGTGGAAGGATGGGTTTGCCGAGTGGAGCGACTCTTACAGATGGCGCGGCAGAAAAGAAAAAGAGCGTACAGAGCGGATGACACAGATAGAACATGCACTTGTAGCGCTGTAGGCGCAAGTGAATGCACATCAGAGCCATCAAGCTACCGTCCCATCTCAGCGGCACGAAGAGCCTGCATTGGAAGCTGCCGGCGGCCCAGACTCTGCACGGAAAAGCAGCGTGGCTTCCACGGAGAACGTGCAGCCCACGCTTGAAATGGCGGGTCCTCGATACCCCATGGATGAGATCACGGAGAGCGAACACGCTGAGCTGCATGTGAGATTAATGGGCTTATGCATTAAGGTGGCCGTCGGCTATGCCTTACCTCCTGTAGCTGGTGGAACTTACCACTGCCGACCGATTCCAGATGGCTATGCTATTGTCGGGGTGGATGAGGTTGTGAAGGAATATGAGGAAGCACAGCTTGACCATGCTACAGGTGAAGGGGAAACTCAACTCAAATTTGCAGTGAAAACAACCATTCTTTGGAAGAAGGAACACATCGTGCTTCCAAATTGGAGGCCACTGGCACCCCCGCCGTCTCCGCGGCGTCAGCAGTCTGAGCCGCTTCAGCTATCTCCTACGCGGCAGCCATCTCCGGCGCTTCAGCCATCTCCTGCGCGGCAGCCATCTCGGCGCGCCAGCCATCTCCGGCGCGCCAGCCATCTCCTGCCCGTCAGCCATCTCCGGTGCTTCAGCCATCTCCTCAGCGTAAGCGGAAGAGCACTGCCACGAAGAGCATCACTAGCACTGCCACAAAGAAATCCGCAGGAAACCGTACGCCAAAGAGTTCAAAAAACTACGTCCCGCAGCCTTCCGCCAAGCCATTGCCGGTTTTACCGTGGAATCGCAGCGACGAGGAGACCAATAGGATCTCGGAAGAAGAGGTCAAGAAATTTTTTGCACCTAGACGGGCCGAGCCAAAGGAGAAAATAGATCCGGCGGTGGTGGAGAAGTTTTACAAAAATATTTTGAAACCTGAAACCCCACTTGTGCTGGACTACGAGCGCCAGATTTTGAAGGGGGATGCAAGGCGCCGTAGGGAGACTGAAAGTAGCAGTCGTGCGGCACCCCAGAAAACAATTCTCATGCTCGGAGAGCAGGAAAACCAATCATGCGCCCCGCTCCAAGTGTTCGACACACGGGACGCTCCTCCCGTAAATGATTACGAGGCAGAGCTACAAAGAAAGGCCAATGAGATGGGGCATCATGGGAGACAACTTGCCCAAATGCAATGCCAACCCCATACAGCCATGGAAGTATGGGAAGAATCTCGTCAAGAAAGAGGAGCTCAATAATCTACCAACAAAGATGCGAAGATTGCACAAGTGGTACCTTGATTTCTGCAAGACGAGAAAGGAAGAATGGATCATGGCGCATATAAGAGATCAGATTTTCTTGTGTGGAGACGACGCGGTCGACTTCAACATTCAAGACTTGCATTTTCTATTCAATCAGAAGGAAATCGACAAAGCTGCCATCAGCCTTTATTGTGTGTAAGTACTATTTCTGTAATTTATATCTCATCTCATTCACTTCATTAATTGTATGTATATATATATGCTCACCATATATGTATATACTATTATGCAGGAAAAAGGTTATGGAATGCATGAAAGGAGGCCCTTTTGACATTGGGTTCGTTGACCCAAATAGAGTTCATGAAGAAGTGGTAAGAACCAAACCCGGGCAAATAGAAGATTACTTGCTAAGGTCTTTACTGAGACAACAAACCAAAAGGGAAAATTTAATCACATTATCGCACTAGATCGGCAACTTTCGTGACAACAAGTAATTAATTACTCCTTTATCCATTTTCTTTGCCGGACAGAGTTTGGAAAAGGTTCACGGGCAGGGCCGTGGTGAATGGTCAGAAGAACTAAAATTTGTAGACCAAAATGTAAGTAATACTAGCTAGCTAGGTCTGCGTATCTCTTTGATTCTGCTTCTAATTCCATTATATCATGCTTTATTGATTATTATTTTGATTGAACTCTCTATTCTCCTAAAGTGCGCGCATCAGGGACCCGGCAATAACTTATGTGGATACTATGTTTGCGAGTTCATTCGCAACACGATTTGTGCGACGGGCCAAGCCGCACTAGAACAACTTAGAGTAAGTAAACAAAGTCCACAACATTATTTTATTACCATCAATTGTGTTGAGTTTAATTCTTATATATATTGACCCCATTCTTCATATATATTCAGATCGAACGGATGCGGGACCAACTCCTACCATTTGACCGCATACGAGCCATTCAAGAGGAATTGGCGGGGTTCATACTTGATGAGGTCGTCACGCCTGGCGGAGAACTCTTTAGATATCCACCAAAATGAACGTTGTATATATGCTTTAACATGTTTGTCTTGTACTTGATGCTTCAACGTTTACGGAGAATACCACACAATGACGATGTTTGTGTATAATAATAGTTGCTTAATTATTCATATACTCGTATGTACCGATGATGATGTATGTGTATACCGTTCCCGATCGATTCCCCCTCCCCCCTCCCGCAGAAATACGCCCAGAACGGGGCAGAGGCAGAACTCTGCCGCGGCAGAGATTTAGGCCGTTTTCCTGCCATGGCAGAACTCTGTCGCGGCAGAGATTTATCTCTTTTTCCTGTCGCGGCAGAGAACCTTTAACACCGGTTCGTGTACGAACCGGTGTTAAAGGGGGGCCTGAGCCCTGCGGCAGCCCCACGTGCGCCACCCTTTAACACCGGTTCGTATAAGTACCGGTGTTATAGGGGGCCCCCTCTAACACCGAACCCTCAACAGCGGTTCTACAACCGCTGTTAGAGGGCCCTCCAAACCGGTGTTAGAGGGGGGGTCTGCACTAGTGTTCTGTAACATGCCTAGGAAACACCAGCCCATTCTCATATGACCGATTCTTACCTTTTTCCAATTGGTGGAACCATTTCGCTTTGTTCATAATTTGATAAAAGCTTCATTATCAGTCGAAGCTTCGATACCTAAAAGCAAATTTGGTTTGTTCATTCAGCGTACCGGGAAACAATTTTAGTTGCTTCATTCATAATTTTTCAAAGCTTCATGTCTTACGAATTAAAGCTTCGTTACCAAAAAACAAAACACATGCTTCCTCACGTGCCATTCCTTGCTTCAGCAGTAGAGGAACATGAATAGATTACATATTTTATGTTGCTTCCGACTATGTATATATTGCTTCCAAACTCAACGCTTGGTGCTTCAATTCTGGATCAACTGGATGGTCAGGTGCTAATGGAGCAGCCGGTGTACAGGGAGACGTCAGTTTTTGGGAGAGGGAGAAGGTGGAGTCGGAGGCTCGAAGCACAAAAACAGTAGAGGTGCGGATGGGGTGCGCAGTAGGGAGGCATGCGGCATGCCGGCATGATTGTCTGAGATGGAGGCGCGTTCGGCAACCAAATAGATGCTGCCTTGAGTGCACTGGTTGTGCGGCATGGCAGAGATCTCCAAATCTCCAATGGCGCTAAGGCTGGTGGCATCGATGGGGATACAAGCTAGCCCGGGAAGCATCATTTTCTGGAGGCCGTGATTACGAACGGAAGCAAGAGACACCGAAGGTAGGTAACGTGCCTGTTGCCATGGCCTTAGATCGGCTTCCGGAGGCAAAGATAAGTGATGTGCTGCTCGTCGTGGGTCAGATCAGATCAGCCAGGAGCTCTGCCAGAAGCTTTCGGGCGGCGTCGAGGAAGGGCCGAACATGGCTGCAACGGTGAGTGGCGGCGGCGAGGAGAGACAAGGAGGATCGAGGTAGTGGTGGTGGCAACATTAGGGCTCGATGGGGTGGGGTGAGAGGTGATGTGTTCGGGGTTATTATATAGCCTAACCTTGTATCGTTCGATCCATCCCTCTGGATGAACGTCTAGATGCTAGTCCGGCAATCTGTTTCCCACCGGACTAGGATAGATAGCATTTACCTTATGTTTTAGTTAATGTACCACTGAATATTGGATTCAGACGGGCACTAAATAATAATCAGTCTGGCTACACTTATGCCAAAAGTTAATGATGGTACAATTATCCAGGGAACATGATAGATCTGTGTGGAAATTAATGACATTGGAAGTTTTTCAGTGAAATCTATGTATGAGGACCTTCTGAATGATCATAAGCCTGTTTTTTCAAAACTACTCATGAAATTTAAAGATCACAATAATGAATAAATTTTTCATGTGGTACCTTAATAATATTGTTTTGCTCATGAAAGATAACTTAGTAAAAAGAAATTGGTTTAGGCGTAAAAATGTTGCTTTTGTGGAGCACAAGAAATAATTGAACATTTATTTTTATCATGTCCTTTTGCTACTCTCATTTGGCGCATAGTGAACTTCGCTTATGATCTTTCACCCCAACTAGTATCACAAATATGTTTGAAAATTGGTTGAATGATGTAGATAAAATTTCTAAGGCTCGAATTCATATTGGGTTTCAACCTTGTGTTGGTCAATTTTGAGATGTCGAAATGAAACAGTCTTTAACAGAATGAGGACTTTCAACTTTTTACAGGTTATCCATACGATTGCTCATTGGATGTAGCTATGGGGCGTACCTTCTTCCGCCGGAGCAAAGGGATGCTATGGGCGTACCTTCTTACACTAGAGCAGCGGGATGCTATGGTTATTGTCGTTTGCTGATGGTCGCTCAGAATATCTCCTCCTAGGCTTGCTTGCAACATATTAGTTGACTACATGATATATAGTTGATTTTTGTCTTTTACCTTTTGGTTGATTCTTGTCTCAAACTTAAGTGAACCATGATTTTTAATAACGATGATTGATACTATTCTACAATAAAAGGCTATGCGCGTCAACTGATGCAAAGACGGATTATATCCCCCTTTTAGAAAAGGTGGTTCAAGGACATATTAATAATTTTTATTATGTTTTAGGCTCTTTGTACCATTATAGACGATTATTTACACTCCCTCCATCGCGGTTTAAAGGTCACGTATAGCAGATCTCTAGACCTTAGGCATTCTCTAATTGAGTCTAATTTGGCTCTTATTAATTCTTTGATTGCTCTTTCTATAAAATTAAATGCTTATGTGAAGAGATAGGGGTGTCGTGGGATGATTTTCAATATGTGTCCTTCAAACCAGGATGGAGAGAGTAGATCGGTTTTTATCAACTCTCCATTAGTTGTATCTGTCTATCTATTAATTTTTCTAGAGGTAGGTTCGTCCATGAATTACAGTCTGAATTTTCGTTGGACGCTTTTGCCCCTGCGATTTAGAGTAAATTACCCACTATGCCATCCTTTGAATCGTTCGTATTAGAGAACAGTCCACCGAATCATCAATCGCCATCGCTGGAGGCTACTCTTCCCTGTGGCCTCCCCAACCTGACGAAGGCAAGCTCCTCTGCTGATTCTCCTCCGCCGCCATCCATCCCCGCCGCCCCACTGCCCTACCCTACTGATTCCTAGCTGCCTCCAGCCATCCCTGCAGCGTCATCAACCAATTCCACGACGGATGGTGATGGAGAGAAAGAAGGTCGGGGCGAGCTCGATCTGGCTGCCGCCGCAGCCGTTGTCTACGGATGTGTCTGTCCTGGGATGGATAGCGCTGCTGGGAGGAGGAGGCCGAGGCGGAGCATCTTGGAAGGGGAGAGGAGCAGCACGCCTGTGAAGAGTGGGGGGGGCAGCGCATCTGGGGTGATGACGGCGATGTGGGCGCAGAGAAGCGGGTAGTGAGGGAGTTGTTGGGCGAGGGTGGCAAGGGGGCTCGGGGCATGCTGGGCAGGTAGGTGCCGCCGCGTTGATCTGGTGAGGCCGTCCTGTTTATCTGGTGAAGCTTCGATGGTGCTCAAAGCGTAAGTTCCCGCACCTTGTTTTAAGGTTACCTAGGAAGCTGCTTTGATTGACGTTGAGAACAGGTGCTACAGAAATTTGCTGTCGTCGCGCCTGTCCGCTGTTACTATATCTATTGGATTTTGCTAGAGAAATTTTGACTGGATTTTGCTAGACAATTGTTGGCTGCTGCTGGCAGATGTACATCAAACTGACTGTATTTCGTTGGACGATTACTTGTAAGTACTGAAATTTTGGGTCCGACTTCTCGTAAACTTTTTTAGCTGATTGCTTGTACCGTCACTACTGAAAAACAGGCCTTCGGTTCGATTAGAGCAACGTCACCAGTCCCGGCCCGTCACGAACCGCGACTAGTGCTAGCACTAGTCCCGGTCCGTGAGGCCTCCAAGAAATGGCCATAAGCACTAGTCCCGGGCCGGACCAGAGCATTAGTCCCGGTCCGTAATACGGCTCGGGACTAATAAGCTGGAGCGGGCCAACAACTCTTTTCGGGGATTATTAGTCCCGGGTCATATCACGGCCGGGACTAATTGTCCATCACTATATATACAGCTCCCTGGCCAGCTGCCCTAAAGCATATGGTGGCCATTTTTCTCAAAGAAGCAAGAGAGTTCATGCCATTTTTTTCTTAAGATTTGTCAAGATTTAGTTTGCAACACCTAAATCCAAAGCTTTAAAAGGTTAGAACTTCATTCTTTCATCTCTTATTGCTACTTTAGCTCTATAATGCTCTAGAAGTATAGAGATATGGATCAAATGCATGCATGCTCTAGAAGTAGCTAGAAGGATTTTGATATATATGTGTAACAAATTTTGATTAGGCACATAGTTACTGAAAATTGAAATGTGTAATTTTAGAGTTTCAGAGCTTAGAATGAGGTTTTCACTGATAGAACAATAATAAAAAACTCCACATTTATCATGTTGATTGTTTTCTCCAATTCACAAATTGGTGCATGTAAATTTTTCAAAATTCAAAATTAATGCTCTAGAAGCTCTCAATATAACTTGTAATAATTTTATCGTGTTGTGTAATGATTTTTGATATACTTTTACTATAATGCAGATGGTCCGGGAATGGATGTACGGTACTGACCGACGCTCTGGCGAGTTCATTAATGACGTGCATGAATTCATCCGTGTTGCTGATGCAAACAAGCACAATGGTTTTGTATTCTGTCCATGTAATGGATGTAGGAATCAGAAGGATTACTCTGACTTAAAAACCCTTCACAGCCACCTGTTGAAGTCCGGCTTCATGCCCAGTTATAATTGTTGGACCAAGCACGGAGAGAGAGGGGTTATAATAGAAGACAATGAAAAAGAGGAGGAGGATGAAAACTATCATGGTTTCCCTGAGTACGGAGATACTTCCATGGGGGATGCTGAAGGGAAGGATGAAGAAGAGACACATGATGAACCCGCTGATGATCTTGGTCGGACCATTGCCGATGCACGAAGAGATTGTCAAACTGAAAAGGATAGGGAGAAGTTCAATCACATGCTAGAGGATCACAAAAAGTTGTTGTACCCAAATTGCGAAAATGGTCTGAAAAAGCTGGGCAGCACACTGGAATTGCTGCGATGGAAGGCTAAGTGTGCTATACCTGATTCCTCATTTGAAAAGTTGCTGAAAATGATGAAGAATATGCTTCCAAAAGATAACGTATTGCCCGCCAGTACGTACGAAGCAAAGAAGGTTGTCTACCCTCTAGGTTTAGAGGTTCAGAAGATACATGCATGCCCTAATGACTGCATCCTCTACCGCGGTGAGGAGTATGAGAATTTAGATGCATGCCCGGTATGCACTTCACTTCGGTATAAGATTAGACGAGATGACCCTGGTGACGGTGAAGGCGAGCCCCCCCCGGAAGAGGGTTCCTGCAAAGGTGATGTGGTATGCTCCTATAATACCACGGTTGAAACGCTTATTCAGAAACAAAGAGCACGCCAAGTTGTTGCGATGGCATAAAGAGGAACGTAAGTCAGACGGGATGTTGAGACACCCCGCTGATGGGTCGCAATGGAGAAAAATCGATAGAAAGTATCCGGACTTTGCAGATGACGCAAGGAGTTTAAGGTTTGGTCTAAGTACAGATGGCATGAATCCCTTTGGGGAGCAGAGCTGCAGTCACAGCACCTGGCCCGTGACTCTATGCATCTATAACCTTCCTCCTTGGTTGTGCATGAAGCGGAAGTTCATTATGATGCCAGTGTTGATCCAAGGTCCGAAGCAACCCGGCAACGACATTGATGTGTACCTAAGGCCATTAGTGAAAGAAATTTTACAGTTGTGGCACGAACCCGGGATACGCGTGTGGTATGAGCACAAGCAGGAAGAATTTAACCTCCGAGCATTGCTTTTCGTAACAATCAATGATTGGCCTGCTCTTAGTAACCTTTCAGGACAGTCAAACAAGGGATACAATGCATGCACACACTGTTTAGATGAGACTGAAAGTATATATTTGGAACATTGTAAGAAGAATGTATACAATGAGCATCGTCGATTTCTTTTGGCCAAGCATCCCTTAAGAAAGAAAGGCAAGCATTTCAACGGTGTGGCATGTCACCAGACGAAGCCTAAGGAGCGTATTGGTGCTGATATATTTGATATGGTCAAAGATTTGGATCAACTGGTAACCTTTGGAAAGGGTCCTGGAGGAAAATCTGTTTCGAAAGACGTTGAAGGACACGCACCCATGTGGATTAAGAAATCTATATTTTGGGAGCTACCATATTGGAAATTCTTAGAGGTCCGCTCTGCAATCGATGTGATGCATGTGACGAAGAATCTTTGCGTGAACCTGCTAGGCTTCTTGGGCGTGTATGGAAAAGATACACCGGAAGCACGAAAGGACCATCAACGTATGAAAGACCCAGATGTCCTGCATCCAGAATGGTTTCAAGGTCATCCCAGCTACGCTCTTACCAAACAAGAGAAGGAAATATTTTTTGAATGCCTAAGCAGTATTAAGGTCCCGTCTGGCTTCTCGTCGAATATAAAGGGGATAATAAATATGGCAGGAAAAAAGTTCCAAAACCTAAAGTCTCATGACTGCCACGTGATTATGACGCAAATGCTTCCGATTGCATTGAGGGGGCTTCTACTAGATAATGTTCGAGTACCCATTGTGAAGCTATGTGCATTTCTCAATGCAATCTCTCAGAAGATAATCAATCCTGGAGATCTACCACGGTTACAGAATGATTTGGTCCAATGTCTTGTCAGTTTTGAGTTGGTGTTCCCACCATCCTTCTTCAATATTATGACACACCTGCTGGTTCACCTAGTCGAAGAGATTTCCATTATCGGTCCTGTATTTCTACACAATATGTTTCCCTTTGAGAGGTTCATGGGAATCTTAAAGAAATATGTTCATAACCGTGCTAGGCCATAAGGAAGCATCTCCAAGGGCTATGGAACAGAGGAGGTCATTGAATTTTGTGTTGACTTTGTTCCTGACCTTAAGCCGATTGGTCTTCCTCAATCGCGGTATGAGGGGAGCCTGAGTGTAAAGGGTACTCTAGGAAGGAAATCAATAATATGTAGAGACGGACATTCTTACACCGAAGCACATTACACCGTTCTACAGAATTCTATCTTGGCAGCCCCATATATCGAGGAACACAAGAAAATCTTACGCTCCAACAACCCTGAAAAGCATGACTCTTGGATTAGCGATGAACACATGAAGAGTTTCGGCGGTTGGTTGCAACATCTCATCAAAAACAACACTCTTGGAGATCAGCTATACTTGTTGTCTAGGTCACCATCTTCGACTATATCGACTTTCCAAGGGTACGAGATAAATGGGTATACATTTTACATGATAGCCCAAGATAAAAAGAGCACCAACCAAAACAGTGGTGTCCGCTTTGATGCAACAGACAACAATGGGTCAAAGAGCACATATTATGGTTACATAGAGGAGATATGGGAACTTGACTATGGACCTACTTTTAAGGTCCCTTTGTTTCGGTGCAAATGGGTCAAGATGACAGGAGGAGGGGTTGAGGTAGACAAGAAATACGGAATGACATCGTTGGATCTCAACAATCTTGGGTACTTAGACGAACCATTCGTCCTAGCCAATGATGTGTCTCAGGTTTTCTATGTGAAGGACATGTCTACCAAACCTAGAAAAAGAAAAAATAAGAAAAAGAATACATCATACGATGAGCCAAAGCGCCACATAGTTCTTTCAGGAAAAAGAAACATCGTGGGAGTGGAGGACAAGACAGACATGTCAGAAGATTGTGATAAGTTTCATGAAATTCCGCCCTTCGCGGTGAAGGATGACCCAAGCATCATGTTAATGAATGAAGATGCTCCATGGATACGACGGGATCAGAAAGGAACACACGCGAAGAAATGATATGTAATAATTGTAACATTTTATGAGTGAAGATGCTCCATGCATGTGTCCATTTTTAATAGTGTTGTTTGCAAACAATCTTGAGTGTGTTAATCCTGATTCATACTTACCATTAAGATCTGATCTCCAAACGCGTGATGTCACATATTAGGGAGTGCCTCTATGACCAGTTTCTCGGAGATGCCGGAGGACTGGGCTCCGTCGGCATCTCCCTGAAACTGGCCGTAGTGGTGTCCCTGCTCTCGAAAACCATCTTGCAGCTTGTTACTTCTCTAACTAGATCAATACGCCTGGGAGCTAAATAATTTTACATATTAGGGAGTGCCTCTATGACCAGTTTCTCGGAGATGCCAAAGGACTGGGCTCCGTCGGCATCTCCCTGAAACTGGCCGTAGTGGTGTCCCTGCTCTCGAAAACCATCTTGGAGATGCCTCAAACTGGCTGGAGGACTGGACTCACAAGGATGCCTATTTATAGTACAAGCAGCTCCGCATAATGTCGACACTCACGACATAATGTGACACTCACCCCTACTATTAGTGCTGACTCATGTTTAGTCCCGGTTGGTGTCTCCAACCGGGACTAAAGGTTCATCTTTAGTCCCGGTTGGTGACACCAACCGGGACAAGGTACAAGCCGCACGACATAATGTCGACACTCACCCCTATTATTAGTGTTGTCTGGCCCAGTCTGCCGCAATCCCTTCAGTCGCAGTTGGTTTCTCCAACCGGGACTAAAGATGAACCCTCTCTTTATATAGGCATTTCCCTCTATTTTTTAGGTAACACTCAAGACATTTATTAATATTAAAAACCAGGACAAACCGGGACTAGCTAAAACTCAGGACTAAAGCCGCCCCCTTTATTCATAATCATGCCTAGTCCTATAGTACGCAGCTTCAGGTTCTTGTTCGTCATCTTCATCATCATCGTCATCGTCACCTGCCACTCCGGGGATCCTCAGCCCATCCATGGCATATACCAGGGGCCATTCCAGCCTCGGATTCACGGTGGGCGGGGGAGGGGTCTCCTGGAAGACGATGCCGCTACCGCCGGGCCGGTGTGGGGCCTTTTTGTGGCTCTGTGGCGGGTGGACTCGTCGGCACCGCAGGCGAGGATGGTCTCCCCCGGCGATGTAGCGCATCACTCCGATGATAGTACGGTTCGCCCACCACAGACGACGGCCAGCTTCGTTGTGGTTCTCCGGTGGCGGGCCATCACCCTCGTACCTGACGAGCTACCTTTCCCGCCTATTCTCGAAGAAGGCATTCCAGGTGTCGTAGTTGTCGGTATCCCACTGGGGATCCATCCGCTGCTCCGGCGTGAGCTCGTGGTAGAAGTGGTTTATGATGGCCGCCTGGCGTGCGGAACCTTGAGGGACAGGAGGGACAGGAACCCCTCCAGCGCTCAGCATCCAGCCGGCGGGCGGCCGGTAGCCCGGCGGACAAGGGTAGTTGGAGGCGCACAGCGCCTCGGTCTCCTCGAGGGTCAGAATGGCCCAGTAGGCGTTGTCCATTGTTCTAAGAGAGGAAGGTGTGGATGTGTGGATAGACATGGCGCGATCGCCCTAAATATAGAGGGAAAGGGCGGGAAAATTTGGCGTGAATCTCTGGGAAATGGCGGGAAATATCTTTAGTCCCGGTTAGTGACTACATCCGGGACTAAAAGCTCTCGTAGAAAGGAAAGGGCGGGTAAACTTGGCGGGAAGCGGTGGGAAATGGCGGGAAATATCTTTAGTCCCGGTTTGTGACTACAATCGGGACTAAATGGATATTATATAAGATTCTTTATATTTTTCTAATAATAATAGACATATTTTTTGTTTTATTTGGATTATTACAATAAAAGATATGATTTTTCAAAGTTTTTATATTTTATTTGAATTAAAAAAGAAAATTTACAAATGAAATAATTTATAAATGATGCAAACAGATAAATGGATATTATATTAAAATTCTTTATATTTTTTTGATAATAATAGACATATTATTTGTTTTATTTGGATTATTACAATAAAAGATATGATTTTTCAAAGTTTTTATATTAGTTTTGAATTAAAAAAGAAAATTTACAAAAAACAAATAGTCGCGGGTCGTGGCTGGACCCGGGACTAAAGGGTGAGTGCGTGCGCGAAAACGAAGCGGACGAAAAAACCCTTTAGTCCCGGGCCGTGGCTTAGCCCGCGACTAAAGGGGGTCTTTAGTCGCGGGTTAAGCCACAGCCCGCGACTAAAGACCCTTTAGTCGCGGGCGGTGGCTTAGCCCGGGACTAAAGGTCCGTCCCTTTATATTCTGGCGCCAGCGGAGGTGCTGCGTCCCAACACTTCGCATTTCTCATCGACGACGAAGCACAGACGAAGACGATGCACAGATGAAGCACAGACGAAGACAGGGGAGGTGCTGTCCGATTCCGCCGCCGCTCCGCCGTGCCGCCGCCGCCGCTCCGCAGGTGAGATGGTTCTCCAGGACGTGGCGCCGCTCCGTCGTCCCGCCGCCGCTCCACAACGATGGCGCCTCTGCGACGGTTAGGCTTCGGCCAGGGAATGAAACGAGAGAGAGGGAGCGAGCCTGGGGGGAATGAGAGGATAGGGGAGAGGGAGAGGCGTGCTCTCCATGGCGGCGGCGGCGCGGATCGGCGACGAACACGGCCGGCGAGGGCGTCGCGCGCCAGAGGACGGGGAAGGACGGCCGGCGAGGTAGGCCGTGTTGGGCTGCTGGGCTGGTAGGGGAGAGGGAGAGATGGGCCGGCCTGGTTGGGGTCGGGCTACTTTTTTTTCAAAATTTTTTCTTTTTTTCTTTTTCTGTTTTTCCTTTTCTCTTTGTATTTTTTAAATACAAATCTGTTTTATATTATTTTTTTAATTATTGTTTTAATTATAATTAGCTAGGATTAGGATTATATTGTTAGATAGGGTTATTTTAATTATAATTAGCTAGGGTTATTTTTTTAATTACTGTTTTAATTATAATTAGCTAGGGTTATTTTTTTTAATTATTGTTTTAATTATAATTAGCTAGGATTAGGATTATATTGTTAGCTAGGGTTATTTTAAGTATAATTAGCTAGGGTTATTTTTTTAATTATTGTTTTAATTATAATTAGCTAGGGTTATTTTTTAAATTATTGTTTTAATTATAATTAGCTAGGATTAGGATTATATTGTTAGCTAGGGTTATTTTAATTATAATTAGCTAGGGTTATTTTTTTAATTATTGTTTTAATTATAATTAGGTAGGGTTATTTTTTTTGTTTTAGTTATTAGCTATGATTATATTGTTTTACCATAATTAATATTAGAATTAGGATTAGTATTATTGTTTTAGTGATTTTTTTTGTTTTATTTATTAAGATTAGAATTAGGATTAGGATTAGGGTTATTTTTTTGTTTTAGTTATTATGATTATTGTTTTAGCACAAATAATATTAGGATTATTATAATTAGGATTATATTGTTTTAGTTATTAGGATTATTGTTTTTTCTAACCTGTTTAGATCTCTTTTTGTTATAGATAATTAAGTCATGGATCCATCCGAAGATCCTGGTCGCATCGGTGAAGGTTTTCTTCAGGGCATGATAAGAGGTGAAATTCCTCTTATTACTACCGGCGCCGAAGATATTTTGCTCGAGGAAGAGATATCCTCATATCTGAATCCATCCGGTGATGGACTAGGGGAAAACCAAGGGAAGACCAGATGGACGAAGGGCAAACAAATAACAACAATAATGATGGCCCCTCGACAGGATCCGACGAGGTACATATATATATATATATATATGTATAAAGTCTCGTGTTACCTCTATTCATTAATTGATCTAGATATATATTAATCACTCTCTCTTCTTCTTTTAGCCCACCGGATCGAAGCAATCGACAGCTCGAATGAAACGAGGGCCGAACAAAAAGTTGGATGGTAATCAGAGGTTCACCATCGAAGAAATAGATGATGACGGTGAACCGGTTGCTCCAGAGAAGCACCGGAGGATGTTTATAAATCAATGCGGGGTGCTTGTTAGGGACAACCTGCCGATCACCATCCAAGAATGGAATAAGTCAAAGAAAGCCGGTGAAGAATCCAACAGCTATGTCACCGATGATGCCAAAGATGACCTTTGGCAGAAGCTCATAGCGCATTTCATACTACCTCCAGAGTATGAGGAATTTGAGGTAGATGGTATTACCCCAAGGACAGGTGGGCTTGAAAATAGAGCGAAAGTCAAGGAGTCGGCACTAAGTAAGATGGCTGAACTGTACCGGAACCACAAGAAAAGTTTATACGCGAAATATGTCGCGAAAAAGAAAACTCCAGACTTCAAAGGAGTAAACGAGAAGTTGAGAGAACAGTGGCCCGATTTTGTACAGTACAAGCAATCTGATAAAGCAAAGGCAAAGTCGGCAAAGAACACGTTAAATGCTACCAACAAGAAATACCATCATAAAATGGGGACAGGTGGCTACAAGAGTGCCATCCCTAAGTGGGAAACTATGGAGAAGGATATGAGGGCTAGAGGCGTCACTCCTGGTACAGATGGATGGCCCGAGAGGTCAAAGCACTGGTGGTACGGGCACGGGGGATCCTTGGACCCAGAAATAGGGAAGACATTATTTCATGATGAAATTCTAAAACCCTCCCAAGACCTTATTCAAGCAATGAACGATGCTCAATTGGGATTGTTCCGTCCCGAGAGAGAGAACGATGAGCTGACATGCTCCCTAGGGAATCCTGAAAAGGGAGGACGAACACGAGGCAAAGACGCCGGTGTCTCGTGGAAGAAAGGGTTTCCTCAGTACGATGCCAGTTACAGAAGCCGTCAGAGAAAGAAGGACCGGGAGGCAGACCGGATCTCCAGGGTAGAGCAGGACCTAGCTGATCTGAAGAACCTCATGCATGAAATTAGCCAAAGGCCGCCGTCGTCAACTCACCCGCGGTCTGATGATATAGCGTTGGATCTTAGCCAATGGAGAAGTAGCGTGGCTTCCACGGAGGTCCGTGCTGATGATCAAGCACTGCTGGATGATGCACCGGCACCTCACTACCCCGTGGATGATGTCAGAGAGATGGCACAATGTGAGCTACATCAGCCAATGAACAACCTGTCCTTCAAGGTGGCGATCGGCACTGCTTTACCTTGTCTACCTGGAGCACTCCACCATTCACTTCCGATTCCACCAGGCTATGCTCGTGTCATGGTGGATGACATAGTGGAGGATTTTGCGGACCTAGAGATTGAAATCGCTACGCCTGAAGGCCTTACGAAACTAGGAGATGTCAAGCGCAACATCATTCTATGGAATAAGAAGTACATCAAGTTTCTAGGCTCGGCGCCAAGGCCACCGACTCCAAGGAATCCAAATCCACCCCGCATCCAATATCGTCAACCTCCAAGTCCACCCCAACCCGATTATCGCCAACCTCAAAGTCCACCCCAACCCGATTATCGCCAACCTCCAAGTCCACCCCGCCCCGCTGACGATCGCCGCAGCAGGAGTACATCAACTCGATCTCCGTCTCCACCTCCGTGCAATACTACTACCTCGTCGAAGAAACGGAAGTTCGACGGTCCCCCACACCCCACATCGAAGAAAGGTCAAATGCCGAAGATAGTCGATATCCCGCCGGCTCTTCCAAAGAGACCTTATGACAAGACCGACGAGGAAACTAACGCGGGTGTGGATGCCCAAGTTAAGGCGCATTTTGCACCCAAAAAGCCCGAGCCAAAGCCGGTATATAACGAAAAAACAAAAAAGTGGGCTAAGTCCTTTCTTGAGCAACCATCCCAGATATCGATGAATCTGGAATCAGACTATGACCGGGAGATTATTAAGCAAGCACAGAAGAAAAAATCACAAGTGCAAAAAGCGGGAAGCAAGTTGCCCAGCTCGGAGCACAGAAGAATCAATCGGTCGCCCCGCTCAAAGTCATTTCAGACCTCGACAAGGCCTTCAGAGCTGAAATGGATATGGACATGCAAATAATGGACCCTAGAGCCCGTAATAATGCTGCACTTATGGGAATCACTGTATCGGAGGCCAAAGCACTTGCTAACGAAGCAAATATGTCTCTTGGTCAATATTTAGGCTATGAAGATACGCCAGTGGGTCAGATAGTACGCAGTATGTCCAAGGGCAGCCTCTAGTCAGTAATGAGGAGCTCGCGCGTCTATCCACACATATGTGAAATCTGCATGAATGGTACATGTCGCAAGCAGAAAAAAGCATCATAGAGATTGGTTTCCGGTGGACGTTAGAAAGGAGCATCACTTCAAACCATACTCGATACAGGTTCAAATGACCGAACTGTTTCAGTTATACAACCAGCGCGCCCTCGACAAATCTATCTGTAAGTTATTTATTTCTATAATTAAGTTTGTATCTTTAGCTCATTCATTGCATTTAATATATTATCCTAACTATATATCCTTTTGTATGATGATATTATTCCGCGGAATGAAGATGCTTGAATGCAAAAGAGCTAGAAGATACGACGTTGGGTTCATTGACCCATATATCATTAATGAATATACGTTAAAGAATCACCCCAAAGACGTGGAGGAAGACCTGTCCAGGTTCTTAACCGAGCATAATTTTGTTAAGGAAATACTATTTTCTTACAACTTCAAGTGAGTGTTTATATCTTATACACATTTTATTTTTGCTTACTGGATGAGCTATGCATGTATGCTTATGTAAATATCCGCAGATTCCACTGGATCTTGCTAAACATTCAAATTGACAACTCCCTAGTTGAAGTCCACGACTCATTAAGTTGGGACCAAGAGAAGTGGAGCGACATAAAATCAATGCTCCATAAGTAATTTCAATCATTATCGCATTATATCGTCCTCTTTCATTCATTTTCTGATATCAAGTAACTAATAACTCCTTTGTTCATTTTCTTTGCCGAGCAGGTGTTGGACACGGTTCAGACAGAAAATACCAGGTCCATTCAAAGAGGAGCTAACTTATAAAATAGCGAAGAGTTTACAGCAGCCACCGAGAACTCATTTATATGGATACTACGTCTGTGAGTACATCCGCGAGTTGACCAGTGAGCGGAAAGTTGACTCACATTATATTTATGATTTGCGAGAGAAACTAGAGCCAGACCAACGCATAAGAGCAATTCAAGAGGAGCTGGCGGGATTTATGATGAAGGAAGTGCTTGATATACATGGAGAGCATTATGCGGATGACGTGGAACTCGATTTGCCTTAGTCATCTCCATGTAGCTCATATGATATATATATATATATATATATTCATCAATGACCATGTAATTTCAAAACATTTCTTCCTTTTGATATGATTGATTATATGTATGCTTGCAAGGGATCGATTAATTATATAAATGCATCGACGTATAGTGTGTATGTAGTAGCGTATAATATGTATACTAAAATATATGTTTGTTATAGTGAAACACAAAACGAAAAGGGAACAAAATGGCAAAAAAAGGAAATACACAATCTCTGCCGCGGCAGAGAAATGTAGTGTTTCTCTGCCGCGGCAGGAAACCTTTTAGTCCCGGGTGGTGTTACAGCCTGGGACTAGAGGGTTTCCTCCCCCCGCGGCGCTGAAACAGCCACGTGGCTGTTATCAGTCGCGGGCCGTTGCGAGCCGGGACTAAAGGGAGGGCCTCTAGTCCCGTTTTCGCAGTCCCGGGCCCAAAACCGGAACTAGAGCCCGTTGCGGCCCGGGACTAGAGGCCTGTTTTCCACCGGTGCGTGTTGCTCTACATTTGATGATTTTGCAAATTTATCACATATGCTTATGCAAACATGGAGAAGCTTGCCGCCGTCACTAGCTGTACTAATTGCTAAATCTTGAATGAAATTTGCTAGACAATTGCTAGGTATTGCTGACAGATCCGTGAAACAACAAAGCTTTTTTATCCTTTATTAGAGGATCTAAGTAGACTCTTGCACCCGTTGATTTTGTCCCTCCTGATCGGATCTGTTGTTGGCAGTCAATTTCTTTATTTTTTTAGATCAAAAGGGATTTTACTCCCTGTTCCTTCTCATATTGAGTAAACTGTACCAGCGGTTCTAATTCTTTTCGCGTTCCTTCAGTTTGGTCCCAGTTCTTTCAAAACACATATCTAGGTCATAAATCTTTCGTAAGTGTTTCACACGAGATCCTAAATCGGTTTGACCTACGTTGACCGGTGCCACGTCGACATCAGACATGTGGCAGTTGGAAAATTTTACGGATGGCCCCTTATAAGATGTGAGGTTCTAATTCCTGAGCCCCTAGTTCTTCTCCATCTCCGCTCTTTGCCGCCGATGTTCATGGGAAGTACCACCTCGTGTCGTTCCGCTACGCCTGCGCACACCGATGTCCTCGCCGCCTACGACCTAGACCAGGAGAGCACGCCCCCTCCACCCCGCGTCAGAACTCACCGCCATGCAGCATAAGCGGAGACAAGACATGAGTGTGGCGTAAGCGGATCTGTGACGTGCACCTTGCCGCCGCACGCGCAGCAGAGAACGCCAGGTCCGACTCAATGATGCAACCTGCCTGGTTGCCGACATGGGAGCAGCGTGCAGCCCGCCGGCAACACACACATAGGAGTGGCGTGCAGCCCGACAAGGTAGGATCGCGACGCACATTTGCTGAAATCTAGTGTTGCTTGTGTGGGGGCGATGGATGAGGCGGGTACATGGGTGAGCAAGGGGGCAAAACTCATGGGCTCCATCCTCACGGCAACCGTCTCACCGGAGCTGCACCTCCACCGCCGGTCTACCGTGCAAAGATAGGGGATTTGAAGATGAAGAAATACAACCTCAGGAGTCTATTCGTAAATATAAAGGGTGGCTGGTATGTCACGTGGGCCTCACTTTTGATGTGGCACCGGTCAATGTGGGTCAAACCGATTTAGGACCTCGCGTGAATCACTTACGAAAGATTTAGGACCTAGATACGTATTTTAAAAGAACTAGGACCAAACTGAAGGCACACGAAAAGAATTAAGACCGCTGGTATAGTTTACTCTATTGAAAAGAAACATGCGAGTCATCTACTACCAGTACTCCGACCAAACTACAGACTAAGCAGGGAGAAAACCACCACAAGATCGACAACCACATGTAAAGATCAAAAGAAAGAGGCGCCCCACTACCACTAGAAGGACAACAACACCCAGGAAAGACGGAGAAGAAGCTCAAAATCAATTTCTTTCTTTAATGTGTACAAAGAACTCACATTGTTTTTCTCAATCACTGGTCCAGTTGTCTACTTTTTTGTTCTTCTTTCAGAACTATAATTCATCGGTAAAAGGCCAGTGTAGCAGCACGCCTCACCGCAGAGTGCACAGCGTGGTTATATCTTGAGTTTTTTCTTTTCAAACAATTACCCTGAGTTTTGTGACACAACTTGATTGTATCAACGATAATCTACCGAAATTGGCTGAATTTTGTGACACGCCGCGGCTATACACCCAGTGGCGGATCCAGGGGGCGAGCGGGGGCCAGGCCACCCCTATCGTTCGGCCCCCCTAACGATGTATAGCAGGTACAACTGGTATTAAATCTGCTAATCTAGATTCTCAGTCCATTAGCAAAGATACATGCCTAATCCAAGGTGCCCAGTGTGCTGATTCTGAGCGAGACAAGCCCAATCCAATTAGCCATCAACGGCCAAGGCCACAAAGCTACGCAGACTGAACCATCTGTGTGAGATCAACTGATCCACGCGACGGAGTATCTGGGACTTATGTTGACCTCGGTTTTCGGGAGATTTTAGTAGATTACTCGTCTAGCCGTCTTTCCTCATCTAGGTTCGTTGGTTGAGCATCGCCGTCGGCCACCGGGACTCGAATCAGGCATCATGATCAGCAGTTTAGTTAAGGAACATCTACAATAGTCTGCGTCAACTGGCGATTGAGTATGCCATGCCTAAATCCTAAACTAATTGCCCAGGTATTACTCTTACTCTCTTAGAAACTGGCTATAGTTACTGCTCGGTAGTTTAAATATCTGATTATCCAATCAAATAGTTCTTACTTGCTCTAACTTGTTAGTTATACAAATTATATAGTTTATTAGTTATTTTGTACTAACTAGAATGGAAGAACATCTATTTGAAAGATATTACAAGTTCAATCGTTAGTGAAATTAATGACTTGTTTGATATGTCCTTAAGTAGATCCACATTTTAACAAGTAGATATATATTGACTTCTTTTCAACTGCCAAACACATATCAATAAATTTTGATATCCACAGAAAATTTATCGGGAGCGACTACCGAGAATTAGCGCAATTCTCTATCAGTTGCAACACACCTACAATTCATATCTAGCCCAAATCATAATGCAAATCCAACGGTTAGGGACATTTTTTCTTTGAGTCGAATCACTTGTATGGTCATTGTTTTCTTGGCCCCTCCTATGCTCAAATCCTGGATCCGCCTCTATATACACCAGAGGATCTATTTTATGTGACAGGTGTCATGTAAGCTTACTTTTCTTTCCCATTGCAACACAATTTAATTGAGAAATTTGCTTACTTAATTTAGCAAAAACTGATTTAAGTGAACATACTAGATAATTTTTCAATAAGACGATATTTGTTTTTGAAATATTATGTGCCTATGTCGATGTGAGTTTTCATGCATATATTAATATCGTAAAAAGTTTAAATAAACCGTAGCAACGCCCGGGCATTCAACTAGTATAGAATAAAGTCGATTCCTTCACACGTGAGAGGCAACTTTTGCCAGCCTATCCGAGATCGAGTTGTTGGCTTGCTTGGGTTCTTTTCCTGACATGGACTCGATAATTTAGTTAGCAGGTTCGGTCTTTATTGAGTAATAAGGGGTGTATAAATTACGTTGCATGTCAAGGTAAATACTATCTATCCTAGTCCGGTGGGAAACAGATTGCCGGACTAGCATCTAGACGTTCATCCAGAGGGTGCCCAAAACATAATGTATGAACTGCAAGTAATTTGTTTGATTTTTTAACATTACTCCTCTCCTGGCCATACTCATTACTCAATACTTGTATCTGTGTCTCTCGGAGTGTCACTCATTTGTAAGTAGCACGAATCAGGATCATTCACATGGAACTCTCAATATGCTACTAGTACTAATAAAGAGCTATGTTTCCTTTGGCCGCTGTAGCGAACAAAGATTTCGGGAAGTCTGATCATAGTCCAATTTCTCTCGAATCAGGCTTTCGTCCTGCTATATTAATATAGAAACCACACGATACACTGAGTTCATTGCTAGGGCTCACAGCACAAAAGAAACCCAAAAGAAAATATAAAAGAAAGAGAGAGAAACTAATGCACAACAGCGTCAGATCGACAAACAATAATGACTCGCAACCGTTGCACCTTCTGGAGTAGTCCCACCATGCTTCTATGCCTCTGGAATGCTGTGTACCAAGCAAAACCTTCAAGAAGGAGTGCGATAATGGTGACGTTGTTGCATGGATTTCTCCCGGTACACATAGGTGAGTGGGGAGAAGGTACACCCAGCGCACTTCAAAAAAGAAGGAGGCACCTGGTGTAACCGCGCCGGAGCCGGCCTAGCAGGCAAGGATTTCTCCCGACCGTACCGTGCGCCCGTACCACACCAAGTCAGAGAAAAAATAGAAACTTTGATTTTTTAGCCATAGGAAATTGTGACATATAGACTAGCGGTACGGTTAGATGTGCCCGTACGGTGTGCCCATACCTTATCCTCGAGCAAACATCATATTTCAAGCAACCATAACATATCGATAATGACCAGCAGTACGGGCGCGCACGCGACTGTACCGCGCGCCCGTACCGAGTGCACCGTCAGGGACAAGCTGTCGCCCCCAAGGTTTGTCACCCGGTACAGGCGAGATCCGGTTGTACCGCCCACACGGCGCCACGTAATCGGCCACCATAAACATCATGAGGAAGGTAACCAAAAATCTCCAAATATCAATCTCTCTTTCTTCTTCCTCCAAACTCCATACTATCTCTATTGGATCTTCAAATTTACTTAATCTCTCTTTGATTCCTCGCACTCAATCGATCTAAGGTATGATTCTCCTCCGATCCTCAAGTTATTTTTGCAAAAGCTTCACTCAACCATTCACCATTGTGAATCTAGACTTAGGTCTTGTTTTTGATTCAATCTCGATATTGAGCATGCTTAGCATTTTTTTTAGAGGAGAATTCTTTTGTAACTAGTGTAGAGGATCACATATGCTATGTTTCTATTGGATCAAAATTTATTATTAGAAGTTTTTATTATTTCTTATTTATTCAGTCTTATTATTTTTAGATGAACACGAGGAGCCGTACATGTGCGGTGGATGCGGCACCTTCCGCACCATCTATTGATACGTTGACCCCCGAGTCACTTAGTATCGAGTTCACTCTGGAGTTCCACTTAAACCGTTTCAACCGTCTGAAGCTTCGGGAAATCAAGTCCACCAAGTGGGTGTGTCCTTACATCCTGAACCAACTCAGCATTCGTGCTGATTTTGATTTACTCTGCAACAATATTGGTTTGTATGACTTTGTCTTTCAGGATGTCGTCACGTATCGCCGCTTGACACTCGAGTTCTTCAACACCTTGACGCATACGGTGGATCATTAATATTGTACAGAGGAGCAAAGGCCTGGAGTTGATCGCGTCAAATTCCGCCTCATGAACCGTGAGTACATCCTAACACTCGACCAATAGGCTCAATGTTTTGGATTTGCCAACAACGCCACTGATGTACGCACAACTACTTTTATCTTAGACCCTGCACCTTGGTAATATTTTAACTTGATAAGAATCTATGGAAACACGCCTAAGGGAATACAAATTGATCATTCTGCTATCCGCTATTTATTTTATGTGATTTATAAAACCTTTCAGGCGCGTGGTGAGTTTACTAGAGTTAATGAGGAGGACATGTTGATCCTCGCTAAGACTGCTATCGTTAATTGTAACTTAATGCCAAATTTGGGCGCCTTGCTTGTGTTTTACCTTAAGAAATAGGCTCTTCAAACTCGTGGACCCACATGTTGAGTGAGAGTTGTGACCGTTCTTGCACGCGCACTTCACGTCAACCTAGATAATATCCAACCGTTGGTAGGAAGTAATCGTCTCGGTCTCTCTACTCTAAGAGCATGTGGTATGGTCTCTAAAACTCATGGTAGATATTTTCTCAATATACCTGGAGCAGATCACTTAATCCTGGCTCCTTTGCCTAATGGTCTTTTCTCTATCGAGGAGGGACGTTTGCATTATGACACGCAGGTTGAGGCTAATCTACCACAAAATATACCCATGGGAGGAGGAGAAGATGAAGTAGAACTATAAGAGTCCGAACAAGATGAGAAGCCACCAAACTACTACACCACCTTTGATGACATCTACGCACTCGAAGGAAATAGCCAAAACATGATCAGCCTCTCCATCAACCTTCGAGATGCTACCACAAGCCTCAACACCCGGTTCCGAAATTGGCATGGCCAATGGAACATAGGAGATTATCCACCACCACCACAATGAGAAACAAAGGGACATGCAAAAGCCTGAGCTTGGAGATGTGTCCCCTTGAAAAAAAATGTGTAATAATGAGGTTGTACTTCAGCTCCTTGGGAGCTAAACACTCGTGTTGTCTTGTTCCAACACTTTGCCTTTTTTCCTTTGCCTTTTATTTTGCTTTTTTTATTTGTTTGATTTTCTTTTGTTAGAACCCTTGCTTGGTCGTAAGATCCTTTCTATTCTTTAATCCCCTTCCTCAAAATACAAAAAGATTTTTCCATTTTCCTTTTTTTGTAAATGTGGATTCACACTTTGCCTCTTTGGTTTTATGTTATTATAAGAGTAATCGTGTTTGAGTTTTTGAAGGACCACATCTCTATAAGAAAGAGAATCATGAAGTCGCATATGAGAGGTATGTCCTATGTTTCCCACTTTTGAAGTTTGAGTTGTTTATCTTAGTTGGTCGATTTTCTAAGATTCTATGCCTATGAGAGTAATTTGATTTAGTTAAAGTAAAGCTTCTTATTAGTATGATGGTTAGTTGTTGAAGCTCTTGCTCTAGTTATTTTAGCTAACCGAGTCTTTTGTTGGAAATAATAATGCCAAACAAGTACAATAAGAAAAAATTCTGAAATTTATGACTTGTTTGATGAATGATTGTCTTGAGAATATACCCTTGTAGATACTTAACCCCATAGATATTTTTATAGTCTTGACGACACTCGTGAAAGGAGTTGTTTGATTGAAATGAAGTCTAGTGGTAATTGTGATGCATGACAAAGCTAACCTTGTGGATAAAACCGTGGTACTAGCTCATGAAAAAGAAAGAAAGAAAAATTCTGCTATTTATGATCCTAGTGCACTCCTTTGGGATGCCAACAACTCTGCTAGCTTTTGAACGATTTATGTAACCCTGGATTTTGGCTATGAGTTGATGACATGATTGGCATCAGTGTCAATGTATGGGAAAAAGTATTGGTATTCTCAAAGGTTGTGTAAACACTTGCATAAATAAACAACCAGCAATCCTTGAAAAAGTATGAAAAGAAAAAGATATCTTTGAAGATCCACATTACAAGTCCTTGGCATGGGTGATAGTTGTGAGATTCGACACATTTTTTATGGTTTCTATCGATGGTTTTCATTTGGATTTGATGGTTTTCTAGCTTTACCTAACACTAATACTTCGGTAGCAAATAAAACTTGGTTTTTAATGTGTGTTTCAGGTTCTGAACATCAACAGAGGGATTTAACAACAAAAACACAATATTCAGATGAAAACAAGCAAGTCTCTTTTTGGAAGCAATCCAGGGGAGTTTATTGAAGCTTTGACGAGAAAATATACGGCGGGAATATTTCTCTGGCCGTTTAGTTCCCATTGTATAGCTACCATCCCCTTCGTATTATTAAAAGGGACAACTTTCGTGAAGAGGCCGAGGACGAAAACAGAACACACGAGCCGTACCATCTAGAAGAGAGAAATAAGAGATCCAGAAAAGAAGGGGAAGACGTTCTTCATCTTACTCCACGATCTTCGATCTCCCAGCCACCACACCTGCATAGCCATTACTTGTACTTGAGAGAGAGAGATCTCCACCTTGCAATACTAGGGTTTGAGATTGTTCTTCCCATCTTGAATTGTGTTGGATTTATTTCTATTCCGTATTGTGGATCTCCACGGTAATATCAAGAAGAACTCCCTTTATTTAATTATATCAATGTTGCTTTCTTCTCTCATGTGTGAGTAAGTTCCCTTGGGCGTGGGAGATGTAGGGGATTGGTGAGATGTATGTTCCTATATAATTTCCATTAAGTTTGTGGTTGATTTTAGTTACTATATTATGTGTGCTTTACTATCTGTGGGATGCTAAAATGCATGCTGTCCAATTAAGGGCCCATACAACATGATGCTTTGTTCTACATAGATAGAATCTTGTTTGCTAGCAGACCGGCGACCCTCGAGTGACATGGGGATATCAATGAGAAACTAGTTTTACTCGAGGATAACGAGGAGCCACCGAGCTTATTGCATTACTCCGATCCAAGGAGCTTAATTTATAAGCAACCTGAAGGATATTAATCGTCTAGTGACTAACCATGGTTGTGGTAAACAGACTAGTAGGATTATTAAAGCTGGGATGAAATCTACCAAGAGGAGTTTTGGCTAATTATGGGTTGCTCGTCTACACACATACTTATAATATTATAATTATTACATTTATCACTCATCCACCTGACACATTCACTATCACCATGAACTGAATCTCCCCGCGCCTACTTTGTCATCTGCAGAAAACAACAAACAAATCGTTTTTACTTTTATGCTATTTATTTCTTAAGTTCACATTTTAGTTTTATTTAAATACTTTCATTTAATCCAAACTCTATTCTTATTTCAACACTTGCAGTCAATTCACTCGAAGACCTGTGACAACTTCGGGTGTGACAAAGACTTCGCCTATAAACACTTACCTTTGGACTCCATGTGGGATCGACATCTTAACTTTGAAACTATCTATAAACGATATGTGCACTTACAACCATCAACGGTCTCATTATTACTCTACGAATCTTTCTTGAAAAGCAATGATTGGATTAGAAGTGTTTTTGATAGACTTGATTCATTGATGTGGGTGTAAATAAGATACTTCATTGTTATATTACTTAGTACATGAAACTCTCTTACTCAATTATGTTATTTAAACATCCTAGTGTTCCTTGGCAAGCCGAGAGTTAACTAGAAGAATTGGATTGATTGCCACACTGCTTGTTATTCATATTGATATTAAACTCTACTTTGATTATCTTGAATTGCCAAAGCTTGTATATTAAACTTTTCATCTCTCTAACTTTGATAAGCCTTGCAAATGAATGAAGTGTTATGCACATATGACTACCAACCGTAAGTGAATTCTTATTCTTGTTGTTTCAGGTTTAAACGCTAAATTCCTTATACTTATTTTGTTTCTTCTTGCTCGAGGGCCATCAAGGTTTGAGCTTTGGGGAAGTTGATGGCTCTAAAATTTTCCATTTTTCTCTGTATTTAAACATTATTTTTAGTCAAGCAATTTATAAGAAACTCTCAGTCTTTGCCACTAATGATTAATAGTTGCAAAGATATTCAAATCTTGCTTTGAATTATGTTGTGCAGGAAATCACGGGTTTTAATACAAAATCAAGAGTCATAATGAAGGAATTAGAGGAAATCCACATGTCCAAGTAATTGGGAAGCAAATTCTAGGCGTCAGTGCGCGTAACGACCAACGGTATGGGCGGGGCTCGTCCGTACGGGGTGTTGGCGGCTTCGTCTCGTCAAACCCTAGAACTTTTGTGGAGACGCCTATATATTTTGAGGCTCCAGCCATCGTCTAGAGAGCCGCCATTCTCAGATTTCGTCACAACACCACCAAAGGAGATCCACACCATTGTTCATGCATTCCACCATCCATCCCTCTACTATCCATAGCAATTGCTTGTACTTTAGATCTCCTTGTGATTTGGCAGCCATTGTAAGAATATTCAATTTCAATCTAAGTATTTTGCACAATGTTTTCTATCCTTAATCTATTTGTTATCACTGAGTAGTCCTCACGGGCTGCGGGTTGGGGAGAAACCTCGCAACAATTATGTGCATCTAATCATGGAATTATTGTATTTTGTTTACAATTGAGATTTGTATCTTTTGTTTCTTTGTCTCTTGTCTCGATCTGTGGACTCGTAGGTACCCAAGATCCCATAGATTGATAAAGGCTTGAGGTGAGATACTTGGCTAGCGGCGATCTCATAGGAACCCCAGTGACAGAAAGGATAGTACAGTCTTCTCTTAGCGACCCATTCGGGATTACAACAACATCACCACTTAATGCTTTAATTTGTGTTCTTCACTTAATAATCGTTTGTAGCCCGTGGCTTCGGTGTGCACTCGGTTGGATTAAAAGGCTATTGATATGCCCACTGCATCATGGGGTTTTAGTATACTAGGATGTGTTGCCCACAAGAGATTATCTCCGTTCAAACATTACACATGACTATGCTTATTATTATATTTTATCCCATAGGATGTGCAGCTGCAGGTGGATCTTCAACCCTGGCCTATCTCCATCCTTTGATTTAACCCACTATAATAAGTAAACTAGATTTGTCCGATAAACTAAGGTAAAACAAAGAAACAAAGTCTTGTAAACTTGTCCTTATTTATTTTCTTTTAGCATTGTTTTCCAAGGTTCGATTAAACCAAGGTCTTCTAGGGAAAAATCTATTATACTACATTCATAAATATGGATCGAAGGTATCACACCTATTCGCAGAATGTCCATGGACAAGAGAGGTCGGGTATGGATTGGCCACTTGGTCAAACCTACAATCCCTGCACCCTTCAACATCGGTACAAAGAGCCTCAAAAGTAAGACAAATTACAAATAGGTCATTTGACCACCTAGCGACGACTACAAACACTAGCACGAGCCTAAGGCGCATCGTCGCCCTTGCCCCTCCATCACCGGAGTTGGGTAAAACTTGTCGTAATAGAGCTTGTTGTAGTAGACAAACAAGAAGTCATTGCGCTAAGACCCCATAGGACCAGCGCACCAGAGCAGGAACCATTGCCGAAGATCACAACCATAGATCATGTGAACACCCAGATTTTTAAGTCCAGATGCCTGTTATGCCGTACATCGCAATCCTAGGATTACCATTTTTGCAAGACATAACAGAATTGGTAGCACAGTACATCATCCATTACAAACCATAATAGTCTTACAAATAGTTGATCTCATGATCAAGTCTTAATACACATCAAAGCAGTGGAAAATAACGTAGTAGAGGCTCCATCTTCATTGTCATAGGAAATGTTGACGATGGGAGATCATCCTAGTTATCGTAGACGTCTTGCTGTCTGTCTTCCTGATACTCTGCTTCATAGTTTGGCCATGGGAATAGCCAGGGACAAAGCCATGAGTACTTTTAAAGTACTCACAAACTATCACTAGTACAAATAATATAAATCTAAGAGGAATCTTAAGCTCTAGGTTTGTTTGCAATAAGCCAATTTTATTTCAGAAGTACTTAGTAGTAAAGACCTATTTTAGTTATCTAGATTGCTCAAGTGGAAACCTAGTTTTCATGTCCACAACCCTGTTGTGGTAAAGTCAAAGTCATATTTCAAGTCACAAGTCATTTTGAAAATATCTGACAACGGAACAGTATGGCCATCCAACTGTCCATGACCGCGGATGCGGCTATTTGAATAGTTTGACACTCTGTAGAGGTGGTATACTTTCACCACAACATTCGATACATCCGTCAGGGATAACCCTGAATCATCATACTTGGTATGTGGATAATCAATCCTAACCTTTTAATTACACACCCTAGTATAGGCACCTACCATATGAGTTTGGCCTCTCAGCCATGGCCATCCGCCATCCCGGGAACTGCATAGGTGGACATTCATATTCACGAAGTAGCCTCAGCTCAACCTCTTTCCGCGAGGGAACCCATACTAAGACACATAAACTTCCAGTCAAGCCCTACCCAACTCAGGTATTGTGGTTGTATGGTAAAGTTGGAATGATATCACATCCGAACCCAACCATCAGTTTTTATCAAAGTCAAGGCACTTGCTTCATTCAGTATCATCTTCAACTCATTGTGTTCCATAACACATGTCAAAACATTTCAATAGAATGACTCATCATCCCAAGGTTTTCATAATCATTTTCTCCAAGTGTTCCCATCTACAGGGATCAAATTTAGTTTAGCACTAGCATCTATCAATGAGGGTGTCACTATAGAGGGGTGCTAATCAAGTGTAACTAGCTACGCCTAGTTTTATGCTCTTGATGGCATACTTCCTATTTCTCCGCTAATCATCAGTTAATTAACTAACTGAGCAACTTTGATAAAAGGAAGAAAAGATAAAGCTTGTAGGTAAAACTTGGGATTGGTATAATCAAGATTGCAGCACAATAGCTTGAATAGTTTTTTCTTTCCTTGGTTGGTTCAGTTGTCGAATTTCTCCTCTTCTTCGTCATAGAACTCCTCTTCCTCGTACCCCAGGTTGATGCTAGCGTCTATACGAGGTACACAATCACCAAAAAATACTTAACTACTTATATTTAGCACACAAAGATCCACACTAGATGATCTAGCATCATCTCAATCACTACAAGAAATAGTGGCAAGACCTTATTTATCTTATTTTAGAAATGCAATTTCTACTCATTGATAAATACTTAAGATTTAATATTCTCCAATTCTAAATTATGGGATCATGTTGACACATGTCATCACCACATATTCCAATACTTGGGAATGTGATTTAAAGTGGATGGCATATATTACAAAGTTTAATAATGCCATTTAATAATGTTAAAGTGACTAGAAATGACTATATAGCATCCTTTTAATACTAGTCCATGATTAATACATGTAAAACCAAATATTTTTACATATTCCGATAGATCATGGCAAATGTGATTTTTGAGAGTTGGAATCAACTCAAAAGCATTTATGGTTGATTTTAGAAAAATGTTTGAAGTTGTAAAAGTCTCTGTCTTTTTATTTTTACTATGGATGATCTATAATTCCAAAGTGTTTCAATCCAACGCCAGTGTTTAGAGATTTTCATTTCCTTTCAAACAAAATTGGAATCATGCAATTTGGTTCAGTGAATCTTCTTGAATTCAATTTCAAAGTCAGCTACTGTATAGTGTTTTGAATTAAAAGAAAAAATCTACATTTGAATTGCTGGGTGTGCGCGGGAACGATACTAGGCCAGCCCAACTAAACGGCTCGCGTGTAGCGGGATGCATTTGCACTGGTCCAACTTGTAAGCGGATGTTTTAACGCGAAGCGGTATGCGCTACTTCTAGTTGCACGATTAGAGCACGATCGACGGCTCCGCATCATCGTCTCCATCGAACGGTGCGCGGGGGATTTTAACCCTAGCTCTACGGCAGGGGTCGTCGGGGGCTTACAAGGTCTCTAGGTAGATATGACGGTGCGGGCGAATGAACTGGACGGCAACGACGGTTCGAACGGTGGTCGCGGCGGCTCCCAGCGCTGGTTCCATTCCGCCACTGAGGCAGCGAGCTCTGGTGAAATTCCGGCACTACATGCTTCCGCTTGCTCCGGGGGTGGGTCAGAGAGGTTGTTGGGTGAGAGGTGAGTCGAGTGGGGTGCGTTTTGAGCCAAGGGGCGAGGCCTATTTATACCCCAGCGAGGGGAGCATTGCAACATGGCTCGGACTCGTCGGTGACGTTGCTACAGGGTGTTATCGGCATGGCTGAGGGCGTAGGTCGACGCAGTGCTCTGTGGCAATCGTCATGCGCATAGTGGCACGGCGAGGCACAGTATTAATCGGACGGGGATGTCCATGCTCCGCTCTGGTACCTGGGGTGTTCGTCATGGCGTACGGCGGGTACTTGTTGTGCGGGGTCAAACGCGCGTGTCTGGGAGGTCGCTGGCGAGGCGGCGAACGCATTGGTGCAAGGGGAGAGCAAGGCGTGGCGTGGTCATGTGGGATTGCTCGGCGCTTTGGTGTGGTGCTCGGCATGGCGGACAGAGATGTGGGTGCGGTTGTGCTGGCATCTCCACGTCCTGGCGTTAGTCAAGGCATACACATGAAGTTGTGGTGAGGTTATGGCTAGCTTCTAGACATCATGGGCGAGGGCGGCACAACGTGTATCGTCGTGTCCATGTTGGGATGACATGGGCGAGCTCGGGTACGAGTTTGCACTAGTCCATTGGTCGAGTGAGAGAGGCTTAACGGCATGGGTTGTTACTGGGGTGAGTGTGGGCGAGTAGTGGAGGCTCGGTGAGGTACCAAGACGATCACAGCATTGATCCAAACAGTGGAGAGTAGGTAATCATGTACTGTGCCTGCTAAGTGCTTGATTAAATGGCCGCATGAACTAAACATTTAAATTTTCAAATTCTTTTTGGTGTGGATGTTGGTCATGTGCTTGGGAGTCTCTGGGTGCAAGGGTTTCCCAAGTGGAGAAGGTTTTTATGGTTTTGAAAAGTGGCCATCTTGATGCCTATGATAGATTCAATTTTTAAAAGTCCCTCAAATGAATTTGAATCTGTTCTGGTAAGTTTTGAAAGTTCACTTGTGTTCCTTTTTACTTTGTCTAGCAAGGTGAGAAAAGAATTGTTTCTGTTTGAAATCATTTACTAGAGATGCTCAAAGTGGGCTAAGTGTTAACTTTGGCAAAAATGACCATTAGGTCACATGCTTCACCATTTGATTTTATTTTGATTTGATTTGGTTTGAATTTGACCTGGATGATATGTGATATGGTTTTGATCTTTAAACCAAAACTCATCATTTACAACAAACAAACATGGCATAACAAGCATTCATACATCATTCATAAACAGACACTTGCATTCATAGTTTTAAAATTAAAAGTTTTTGTTAACCCTAATTTTTGTTGATTGGGAATTGATATTCTCATTATAATATTTTTGAGATATTATAAACCTTCCCCCTTAAACAGAATCTCGTCCCGAGATTTAGGAAAAACTAGGAACTAAAGAGATTTGGAAACTCAGTCCTAATATAATCTTCTTGCTCCCAGGTGGATTCTTCTTCAGTATGGTTGCTTCACTAGATTTTGAGAAACTTGATACTCCTGGTCCGGGTGGTTATGAAGGCTTCTTCCAAAATACGAATGGGTACTTCACGATAGGTTAAATCATTGTTGATATCCACCGCTCTGTGATCGATGTTCTTGAAAACTTCGGTCTTCTCTGGAACTTCTAAGCATTTTCGAAGTAATGAGATATGAAAGACATTATGTACAGCTTACATCTCTTCAGGCAGTTCGATCTAATAGGATACTTCTCCTCGGCGACTTAAAATCTTGAAGGGTCTGATATATCTGGGTGCAAGCTTCCCTTTGAGTTAGAAACATTGTATTCCTTTCAAGGGTGATACTTTGAGATACACAAAGTCTCTGATATTGAAGGTTGGGTATCGACGTCTCTTGTCAGCATAACTCTTCTGTCTGGATTGAGCAGTCTTGAGGTGCTCACGGATCTTGTGAACCTTCTCTTCGGCTTCTCGGAGGATGTATGGTCCGAATATCTGACTCTCTCTCCTACTTGCGACCAATTTAGGGGGATACAGCACTTCCTTCCATACAAAAACTAAATGGCCATTTGCAAACTGGCCTGATAACTGTTGTTGTATGAGAATTCTGCGAAAGGCAGGCAGTCTTCCCATTTAGATCCATATTCTAGTACACAGGCTCTCAGCATATCTTCTAGTATCTAGTTTACTCTTTCCGTTTGTCCGTCGGTCTGCGGGTGATAAGCGTTAGTTTGGTTACTAATCCTTCTTGGGCTTTCTTCCAAAACCTTGAGGTAAACTAGGTTCCTCGATCTGACACAATTGTCTTGGGGGTTTCGTGCAGACCGACTATTCTAGCAATATACAACTCTGCCAGCTTCAAGCTTTGATAAGTGGTCTTGACGGGTATGAAATGAGCTACTTTGGACAGTCTATCTACTATGACCCAAATAGAATCATTTCATCTACTAGATGTAGGCAAACCGGTGATGAAATCCATTCCAACTGAATCCCATTCCCATTCTGGAATTTGCAAAGGCTGCAACAGTCCTGCGGGTCGCTAGTGTTCTTCTTTGAATCTCTGACAGATGTCACACTTGGATATATAGATTCCAACTGCTCTCTTCATTTTGTGCCACCAAAATTGCTCCTTCAAATTCTGATACATTTTCGTTCCTCCTGGATGAATAGAATAAAGAGTATCATGGGATTCTTGCAAAATGACTTGCTTCAACTCTGAATCTGCCAGCACACAGATGCGTCCCTTATACCATAGAAATCCTTCTTCATCTTCCATGAATTCGGGTAACTTCCCTGTACCGATACGACGCTTAATTCCATCAATACCGGCATTTCATTTCTGAGCTTCCTTTATCTTACTGATCAAAGTGGGTTGAAGTTTGATAGAGCCTAGAAATCCTTCGCTAACTAGATCCATTATAAAATTATCCAACTCCTTATGCAAACTTGGCTGATCTTCCTTAATCATGGTGTTTAATCTACACGGCAGTCTACTAAGAGCATCCGCTACCAAATTGGCCTTGCCAGGGTGGTAGTGAATGTCAAGATCATAATCCTTGATTAACTCTATCCATCTCTGTTGTCTCATATTTAGCTCCTTTTGGGTGAAAATATACTTCAAACTATGGTGATCTGAATAAATCTCACAACGGTTACCCATGAGGTAATGACGCCATGTCTTCAAGGCTAACACTACGACTGCTAATTCTAAGTCATGGGTGGGATAATTCTGCTCATGTTTCTTCAGTTGTTTGGACAAATATGATATTACTTTGCCTTACTGCATCAACACACATCTGAGACCAATCTTGGATGCATCACAATATATGTCAAAAGGCTTTGTGATATCCAGCATGATCAAAATTGGGGCTGAAATCAATCTCTTCTTGAGCTCTTGAAAACTTGCTTCACATTTTTCTGTCCATTCAAACTTCTTGTGTTTCTTCAACAGCTGGGTCATTGGCCTTGCAATGCTTGAAAATCCTTCAACGAACTTGCGGTAATATCCCGCTAATCCAAGAAATGTGCGGACTTCGGTTTGAGTGGTTGGGGCTTTCCATTCTTCAACATCCTTAATCTTGGCGAGATCGACGGCAACTCCTCCTCCCGACAAGATATGTCCTAGGAATCCTACTTCCTTTAACCAGAACTCACATTTGCTAAACTTGGCATACAACTGATGCTCTCTAAGGGTTTTAAGGATGGTTCTTAGGTGCTGCTCATGTTCCTCTTCCGACTTGGAATAGATCAGAATGTCATCGATAAAAACCACGACAAACTTATCCAAGAAGTTCATAAAAATCTTATTCATGAGATTCATGAAATAAGCGGGGGCATTGGTTAATCCAAATGACATGACACTGACTCATACAATCCATATCGGGTAGTGAAAGCAGTCTTTGGGATATCCATTGTGCGGATCTTTAGTTGATGATAACCAGTTCTAAGATCAATCTTAGAAAACACTCTGGCACCAGTCAACTGGTCAAATAAATCTTCTATCTTTGGAAGTGGGTATTTGTTCTTGATGATGACATCATTTAGCTTCTGGTAGTCCGTACACAAATGGTTGGTAGCATCTTTCTTATCCACAAATAACACAGGTGATCTCCATGGAGATGCACTTGGTTGTATCATATTTTTTCTCAACATGTCATCAAGTTGCTTCTTGAGCTCCACTAATTCAGCTGGGTTCATACTATAGGGTCTCTGAGCTATGGGTCCAGTTCCAGGAACTAATTCAATGATAAACTTGATATCCCGATCTGGGGGCATACCAGGTAATTCATCTGGGAACACGTCGGGGTATTCACAGACTACTCTGACTTGGTCTAGGGTTGATTGGACTAAATTCTTGTTGCACTTGAATTGACGGGGCAGCGTCTCAGCCACGTTCTCTACTGATACTTCGGTGCTACTGGTCATGGTTATGGCTTTCTTGGCACAGTCTATTAATCCTTGATGTTTTGACATCCAATCCATTCCTAGTACTACTTCCAAACAGTTTGTTCCAAGTACTATTAAATTGGCATAAAAATCTATTCCATGTATTGTGATAGGTATGGCCTTGCAAATTTTTCTAGCTTTGGTAGTTGACCCAGGTATTTGAACTATCATTACATGCTTCAAATTTGTTGGTTGAATCTTACTAGTTCATGCAAATTCTTCTGTAACAAACAAGCGCGATACTCCAGAATCAAAAAACACCCTTGCAAGTAATGAGTTAACAGAAAACATATCCAGCATGACATCTCACGCTTCCTGGGCTTCTTCCGCATTCATGTGGAACAAACGGACGGTACGGTTGTGCGGGTTGCCTGGGGAAAATCTCTTTCCAGGTTGGACACGGTGCTATTGCTGGGTAGGTGTAGTGACATTGGGTGCTGGAGCAAGCTTCTTGGGGCACTCATTGGAGTAGTGACCCGTAACTCCACATTCAAAGCAGGTTACCGTTGACTTGTCCTTCCTGGCAATGGGCACAACATTGCTTCCAGTCCTTGGGGCAGTATTGTTGCTGTTGGTGGTGGACCTTGGCGGTGCACGGTTGAAGTTATTGGGGTTTCCGGGGTGGTAATTGTTGTGGCCTCCGGGCCTTGGGTTTCCTACGCCATGATTGGGAAAGTTCAGAAGGGACATAGGTGGCTTGTTGTTCCTTGGTGAAAATCATGCAGACGAGCTAGGGCGGTACTTCGGGGTATGGTGTGGTCCAGGCTGGTGCATCATACAACGCTTGCGGTTCTCACTGGCTTGATTGATCTTTCCTTCCATCTGGATCGCAGAATCCACTACAACTTCTAGATCGGCAAAAGGAATATTGACTAACACAGTCTTCATCTCATCATGCAGGCCATTCAAGAATCTTTCCTTCTTCTTTGCTTCGGTGTCGATCTCATCGGGGGCATACCTAGACAGAGACAGAAATTTGCCA
The DNA here is from genome assembly GCA_916181665.1 of Avena sativa. Lineage (NCBI taxonomy): Eukaryota > Viridiplantae > Streptophyta > Magnoliopsida > Poales > Poaceae > Avena > Avena sativa. Next base: position 354,568,868 of record OV702296.1, read on the forward strand.
CGGTATTCTGATGGTGCTTGACATGGAGCACTTCGTTGGAAACCCCAAGAGCAAGGTGTGATGAGCACAGAAGCAAGTCTTCCCTCAGTAGAGACCGAGGTTATCGAACCAGAAATAAGAAGGAAATGTCACACAGGTGTTGCAAGCAACGCGGAGACCTGCACAACACAAACTCAAGACTTTGCCCCAACGAATCAGTGAGGTTGTCAAGCTCACCGGTTTGCTGTAACAAAGGATTAAACGTATGGTGTGGAAGGTAATGGTAGTTTGCAGCAAGTAAACAAGTAACAATGGAAGATGTATCAATGGTAAAGATTGGACCGGGGTCCATAGTTCACTAGAGGTGCTCTCCTTAGATAAACAACATGGCATGAAGGGTAAACAAATTACAGTAGGGAAATTCATAGGAACCAAGCAAGGCATAACAATGCAATTACTAGTCAGAAAGATCCTATGAGATTCGATTGGGCAATACAACAAGATACATAGACCGCCATCCAACTTCATCTATGACTAGAAGTCCACCTTCAGGTAATCATCCGAACCCCCTCCAGTATTAAGTTGCAAGCAACATACAACTACTTTAAGCAAAGTGTGTAAGGTAAACAGTCCACATGTTCCATGAACAAGAGACCGTTATTTTATCCCTAGTAGTTACAACACATCTACAACCGAAGAGATTATTGTCACTTCCCTTGGAAACTAGAGGCATGAAACCACTATCGAGCATAAATACTCCCTCTTGGAGTCACTAGAAACTACTTGGCCAAGATAGCTACTAACAACGGAGAGCATGCAAGATCACAAACAACACAGACATGATAGAATCATAAAGACAAAACCATTAGTCAAACCAACATAATAATCTCAATATCCATCGGATCCCCGCAAACACAACATGCATGATTACAAATAGATTAGATCTTGATCATGAATGGAGCTCACAAGATCTATACATGAAAGCACAAAGGAGAAGATACAACCATCTAGCTACTACATGGACCCATAGTCCAAGGTGGAACTACTCACGCATCATACCGGAGAGAAGGCCTCCAGGATGATCTCCCCTCCGACAGGGTGCCGGGAAGAACTTCTGATCCCCCTGATCTAGGGACAACGATGGCGGCGGCTACAGAAGGTTTCGTGGAGATTTGATCCGGTACCTAGGGTTTCTGCATCGGGGGCTTCTTATAGGCGAAGGGGGAGGTCGAGGAGGCGGCCAGAGGGGCCACACCCCTTCTAGGCGTGGGGCAGGGCCCACCCGCACCTAGGGGGGTCTGGCTTCCCTGGCCCGCTTCTCCATCTCTCCTCTAGACTTCTTGTTCCCCACGGAAAGTAATTAACTTTGATGTTTGTCCCATCCAATTCTGAGAATATTTATTTACTAGCTTTTCTGAAACCAAAACAGCAGAAAACAGGCAACTGACACTTTGGCAACTTGTTAATAGGTTAGTACCAGAAAACATGTAAAAAACACCTCAAAGTGTAGACAAAGCAAAGCAATGTAGATACTAAACAAGCATGGAGCATCAAAAATTATAGATACGTTTCCGATGTATCAAGCATCCCCAAGATTAACTCCTCCTCGTCCTCGAGTAGGTAAGTGATAAAAAGAATAATTTTTGAGGTGACATGCACCTTCACGATGAAGATCTAACCATTTGCAAGCATTGAAAGTTGGGACCAAAGAACTCTAAACATGTGCATGAAAGATGGAGTTCTAACAATAGGACATAGTAACTATGCATGCAACATGACAAGCTACAAACAAAGATCATGAATAACATGCATTGAAAAATGTTTGTTTGTTTCACATATAGAAAACATAGCATAGTGGCAATCAGCTTGTCCATCATAGAGTAGCAAATATATGCATAGGACACTTTCAAAGTTCACAAGGGTGACTAGAAACAAATAGCACAAGAACAAGTAATATCACAATATGCATCAATCAATAAGCTTTGGAACACTGCACACATAATGACAACTATGCTCTCTTAATGGTGCCTAAAGGTAGAAGGTGGAGACTCAATAGTGGTGGAAGAAAGACCTTTTATAAAGGAAGCAGGGATTTCAAGTTTCAAAAAGAGCTTCCAAAAATTATGGTACTTGTTAGCTTTCTGCCCTCATTGCCGCTATCATAAGCATCTTGAAGTGATTAAGGTTGAAGTGAACAAAGATGGAGTATATGCTTGACGAAGTATAAGTTGGCAATCTCAAGTCCCTTGAATACGAGGGCCACACCTCATCCTACTCAACTTTGGTCACTTGTAAGTTCTTGTCATTTTAAGTATTTGCATATCATTGAGAACCGCCAACGGGGTACCCCTTGCACATGGTACAAGAGCTTTCCCATAACCAAAATGACAAGGCAAGTAGACAATGAGCATCTCAGCAATTTTCTTATTTACCATGGGAATATGGTGCTTTTTCTCTCTTTACTCTTTTCCCAATGTGTCTCTTTTTTATAAGAAGAATGCTTCATAGATGTCACTATGGTGACACTGCAAGTTTCCACCATGATTAGGCATGGCTTAGGCTAGCGGTCCAGGCGTTTCTCTAACACGGGATACAAACTCCATGGACTTACAAGTTCCCTCTTTATTTCACACCGGTGACATCCATAGATGAAAGAGCATGATATCAACTGAGTACAAAGTACAAGTGCAATGTTGAAAACGTTCCCCGTGACAACACGGTTCTGCTAATTCCAACGTATAAGTGCAAGCATATACAACATAGAAGACACAATGGTTCAAGTTTATTAGGGGCAAAGAATATAAAGTGTGCCATCAAGTTTGTGAGGGATTTAATCACTAAGTTTTCACATAAAAAATAGTTTTAAATTGGAAGGTAGCTGAAAACAAGAATATACTTGAAATGATGTAACACACCATGCATAGGAGTTTATAGTGGACACTTTGGAATAACTTGGTTTCTTGGGAGTTGGAAGCATAAGTAGACCTTACTCATACAAGTGGAGGCTAGCAAAAGACTGGGAGCAACCAAATAAGAGAGCAATAATGGCCATAATCATGCAGTCCAACAAAGCATTATTAATCAAAGCAAAGAGTGGTGCTACACGTCAAGGAATAAATGATCATAGAGGCTATGGTGAATTGTCATAGTCATAACATGGTGTGAGCATGTGCCAAGTCAACCCAAGCAAAGCATCAAAGGAGAATACCACAATACTGTGCTTTTGCATGCTAAAACAACGCATAATTTCTTCAAGGCACACTAAGCAATCCTAATTGTTTGGAACAAGACATGCTACAACAATAATCACTAAGCATAAGGTCAAAACAACACCTAGCATGTCATGCTAAAGTCTAAGTCACAATCAATGCAAGCTCATCTTACACTTTCAAGCAAGAACTTACTACTCCTTTCCAACACCAAGCAAGTTATTTACAAAACAACACAGCGAGAACGGGGGTCCAAACTACTCAAGAAAAATAAATAAACTAAGAAAATCAAACAAACACTAAGACGCTCCAAGAACAACACAACTGTGCATCAAACAATAAAAACAAAGTGTCTAAATAGACCTGAGCTTTTAATTGATGAAGAAGGGGGTGCCTTGGGCATCCCCAAGCTTTGACGCTTGTACCTGTTGGATATTTCTTGGGGTGACACCGTGGTGGCATCCCCAAGCTTGATCTTTTGTCCATTCTTTATCTCATTGCATCATTCTCTCTCTACACCTGAAATTTTTCCTTCATACAAAACTTCACACAATCTTCATTAGCAACATTAGCTTATTCAAAAGATATTAGACCTCTGGAAAAGCTTTGGAACAGCAAGGCTTTTCCATAAAAACACAATCTACTGTAGTAACTCCTTCAAAAAGCTCAATTTACCTAAAGAGAACTCAAAAAGGAATCAATAAGAAGCAAATGCAAATAATGGCAGAAATCTGTCAAAACAGACCAGCAGGTAGAAACCGATTTTTTGTAACATCTTCTGTTGCTCAAATCAAAAAGTGTTAAACTAACGAAAGTTAGCTAACATACTGGGGGATTTATTCGTAAATTTTCAGCTCAATAATAGTTACAAATACTCCTCACGAATTTTTTTGGTGGAGGACAGAAATCTGTTTCGGGACAGCAACTCCCCAAATCTTACTCCCCTCTCATTAGAGGTCATTCTTAGCACAAAAAGCAAACAAAAAGGATAAGGAGAGGTCATTACTGAAGTAATAACTTCCAAGACTCAAGGAAACTCTTGGGTTATCTCCAAACAAGTACTTTTCTTTAACGCCTTTAAGTTAGGCACAAGAAGCAAGAGGAATCAAGTATTTTCAAATGAAGTATTACCCCTCTTGTTCTTTCCTTTCTTACCTTTATTCTTCTCTTTAGGTAAGATATGATTTCTTACTGGAGGAGAAAAGTGCATAATGCCTTTTCCCACATCTATTACTGCTCCAAGGTGTTTCAGTAGGGATCTTCCAAGTGTAATCTGTCCTTTGCCTACACATTCAATAACAAGATAATCAGTAGACACCATTTTCCCTGAGATTTTTGTAACACACCTTCAGATATTCCAATGGGAAATAAGGTGGCATTATTAGTAAGAGATATTTCCTCTCCTCCTTCAGAAAGCCCCCAAAGACTCAAAGAATCATAAATATCTTTAGGCATGAGACAAAATTTAGACATGATATCACAGCGAGCATCAAAAGTGTAGTATTTATAGAGACTTTGATTGTGGGAAGCCACTTTGAAGGCACATAATTTATGGGGACATAATCATGGTAAGCCCTAAGCGTGTGATAGCAACTATTCATAGCAGCAATACTAGTCTCAAGAGTGTTCAACCTAGCAAAAAATTTGTGAAAGAGGAATCAGACTTGCCAGGTGTACCATAGATTATAATTAGTTTTTTTATGGCATCAAAAGCTTCATCCTCAGTACATAGCAAAATATTTTTCTCAGCCACAACATCCAAAGCATATCTATAACAAAGAGCAATACCGTGGTAGAAACTATCAATAACAATGCCAAGACTCATCTTAGGCTCGGTTTCCCTCTATAAAGCGAAGATTCTAGACCAAGCTTCTTTAAAACTTTCTTCACTATTTTGCTTAAAAGTGGAGATTTCTTCCATAGGTGAAATAAAGATTGGTCCAAAACCATACATGGTAACAACTAGGGTAGGAACTAAATTTTTTGTGTTTTTTAATAAAGCAAGCAAACCAAACTAGACTATTTTTTTGGGTTTCTTGGAAAGAGGCAAACAAAACCAAGCAAAAGAAATAAAGCAAACTAAAAACAAAGTAAAGAGAAAGGAAGTGAAGGACTCCCCTTGTGAAGAAGTCCTTAGCCTCCCCGGCAACAGCTCCAGAAAACTTGTTGATGGTGCTTGACGTGGAGCACTTCGATGGAAACCCCAAGAGCAAGGTGTGATGAGCACAGCAGCAAGTCTTCCCTCAGTAGAGACCGAGGTTATCGAGCCAGAAGGAGGAAGGAAATGTCACACAGGTGTTGCAAGCAATGCGGATACCTGCATAACACAAACTCAAGACTTTGCCCCAACGAATCAGTGAGGTTGCCAAGCTCACTGGTTTGCTGTAACAAAGGATTAAACGTATGGTGTGGAAGGTAATGGTGGTTTGCATCAAGTAAACAAGTAACAGTGGAAGATGTATCAATGGTAAAGATTGGACCGGGGTCCATAGTTCACTAGAGGTGCTCTCCTTAGATAAACAACATGGCATGAAGGGTAAACAAATTACAGTAGGGCAATTCATAGGAACCGAGCAAGGCATAACAATGCAATTACTAGTCAGAAAGATCTTATGAGATTCGATTGGGCAATACAACAAGATACATAGACCGCCATCCAACTGCATCTATGACTAGAAGTCCACCTTCAGGTTACCATCCGAACCCCCTCCAGTATTAAGTTGCAAGCAACATACAACTACTTTAAGCAAAGTGTGTAAGGTAAACAGTCCACATGTTCCATGAACAAGAGACCGTTGTTTTCTCCCTAGTAGCAACAGCACATCTACAACCGAAGAGATTATTGTCACTTCCCTTGGAAACTAGAGGCATGAACCCACTATCGAGCATAAATACTCCCTCTTGGAGTCACTAGAAACTACTTGGCCAAGATAGCTACTAACAACGGAGAGCATGCAAGATCACAAACAACACAGACATGATAGAATCATAAAGACAAAACCATTAATCAAACCAACATAATAATCTCAATATCCATCGGATCCCCGCAAACACAACATGCATGATTACAAATAGATTAGGTCTTGATCATGAACGGAGCTCACAAGATCTATACATGAAAGCACAAAGGAGGAGATACAACCATCTAGCTACTACATGGACCCATAGTCTAAGGTGGAACTACTCACGCATCATACCGGAGAGAAGGCCTCCGGGATGATCTCCCCTCCGACAGGGTGCCGGGAAGAACTTCAGATCCCCTCGATCTAGGGACGACGGTGGCGGCGGCTACAAAAGGTTTCATGGAGATTTGATCCGGTATCTAGGGTTTCTGCATCGGGGTCTTCTTATAGACAAAAGGGGAGGCCAAGGAGGCGGCCAGAGGGGCCACACCCCTCCCAGGCGCGAGGCAAGGCCCACCCACGCCTAGGGGGGGTCTGGCTGCCTTGGCCCGCTTCTCAGTCTCTCCTCTGGACTTCTTGTTCCCCACGGAAAGTAATTAACTTTGACGTTTGTCCCGTCCAATTCCGAGAATATTTCTTTACTAGCTTTTCTGAAACCAAAAACAGCAGAAAACAGGCAACTGGCACTGTGGAAACTTGTTAATAGGTTAGTACCAGAAAACATGTGAAAGGATACAGATGTCGCCTAGGGGGGTGAATAGGCGATTAAAACATTTCCTAGAGTGGCTCAACAAAGGCGGAATAAAATTAGTGTTTACTTTGTTAAGCACAACCTAGAACAACTAAGGTTCACCTATGTGCACCAATAACTTATGCTAAGCAATACAAGCAACAAAGTGATAGCAAGATGTATATTACTTCAAGCACGAAGGCTATCACAATGTAAAGTGCATAAGTAAAGAGCTCGGGTATAGAGATAACCGAGGCACGCGGGGACACCGATATTTTACCGAGTTCCTCCCAACATGGAGTACGTCTCGTTTGGAGAGGGGGTGGTATCAAACCACCAACGCCACAAAAGGCCTCCCTTATTCTCCGGTGAATCTCACCCCAACGGGATCGATCCACGCTTCCACTATCGGTGCACTTGTCGGTGGCAACCGGAACCTCTCACAAGGTTGGGGCACTTCTCCACAACTTAATTGGAGGCTCCCAACAAACGCCACCAAGGCCACAACCTGCAACACCAACAAACCGTCTAGGGTTCCAAGAACCCAAGAGTAAAAAGCTTCTCAACTTTCACTCACCAAATCCTCCGGGGAGAACTCAAACCGATGCACCAAATGCAAATGGCAAGAACACAAGTAGTGCTCAAATCCTTCTCTCCCAAATTCCACAAAAGCTACAAAATCTTGTGGGGGAATAAGAGAGGAAGAACAATGGAGGAAATCCACAAAAGACTCCAAGATCTAGATCCCAAGATGTTCCCCTCACTTAGAGGAGAGATGGATTGGTGGGATTGTAGATCTAGATCTCCTCTTTCAAATCCCTAAAGTATATGCAAGAATCAAGGGAGGGATTGAAGGGGGAGCAAGCTCAAGAGGGTCAAGAATGGAGGAGAAAGCATGTAAAACTCGAGCTGTTGCATTGGGGAAGAAGGGCCCCTTTTAATAGGCCCACAGATTTCTGACCGTTTTCTGCCCCTTGGGGAAAAGTCAGACCGGAGACTCCGGTATACACCGGAGATTCCGGCCCAACCACCGGACCAGCCTCCGGACCGCCCATCTGAATGACCTGGGCCATCCAAGACCTAACAAGACCGGAGACTCCGGACAGAGGAAACACCGGATACTCCGGGGTAGCCTCCGGACCTGGCTCCGGACCCCCATACAGTATGTCCCAGCCCTGATTCTGAAGTCAGCACCGGAGACACATCTGGAAACTCCGGACTACACCGGAGACTCCGGTCCACACAGACCGGAGACTCCGGTCAGGACCAAATAAGAGGCAAACTTCAAATGGCGATATCTAGAGTTTGGAAACTCCGATTGACTCGAAATCAATTTTGTTGGAAAGATGACAACAAGAGTTACCCAACAAAAAGTGAAAATATTGGATACCACCAAGATAGAACATTTCATGTATTATAATATGAGATACCTCTCTTGGTGAGAAACCGTAAAACCTCAAAGATCAGAAACGCAATATGTTATAAAAGGGGAAATCCGTTTTTGATGAACTAGAGCTTGTTATGAATATTACCACAAGCTCTAGAACCTCACATGGATAAGATCCAAATAACAACCAAGAAAGGATGATGCTAAGTATGCAAAGGTTTGAGCTCTCTCGGAGAGATATGATCGAGTTACTCACTTGAGAGCCCCTCTTGATAGTACGGTTATCTATCCTATAAACCGGTCTCCCCAACTAACACTACAAGACCGGTAAGAAGGAAACCCTATCAAGATCATACCTTTGCCTTGCGCATATTCCACTTGATTATGATGTAGACGGTCTTGTCCTTCTCAAGATGGAACACCTTTCTTGATTGCTCTTGTACGCACTTGCTTGATGAAGGCTTGGAAGTTACTCCCCCATACAACATGGGGAAACCTTTACTTTGACCTTGTCTTCATCGATCCATGATCACCGAGGATGGCAAGCTTTAAGCATGAGATCTTCTAGATATTGCACATCTTTAGCTTGCACATCATTTCTTCGTTTCTTCATTGTGTTGATGCCTTGAAGGTACACCAGAGATATCACTCCATCTTATTCTTCAAGACATACTTGCAATAGCATTAACTCTCACAAGACCAATCTATGGACCATTCTTTGAAAACCTTGGTCACCACATGATCCTCTTCACTTCTTATCCAAACCTTGAAGCCAACATATGGTTCAAGCATTGCCTATGGACAATTCCTACAAGTACAACTTGATACAAGCATTAGTCCATAGAGATTGTCATTAATTACCAAAACGACACATGGGGGCCCACATGTTCTTTCAATCTCCCCCATTTTGGTAATTGATGATAATCCATTTGAGAGGGTTTATATAAGGAATTTAACACATAAAATGGTAGAACCAATATCAAATACTACATAAGTATGTGATATTGGTACCACCGCCATATATAGAGCAAACTCCCCCACAATCTATGCATGTGTGATGAACTTGAATTTCATTGCATATATTGCCAATCATTATCATTGGTGGAGTTTCCTCTATATATACCACATGCTAAGCAACAACAAAGATGCAAGAGCATGAAAGGAAAATGATTAGAAACAAACTCAAGGCATAAACCATTTCCCTAAAACCCTCTAAAACTTCTCCCCCATTGGCATCGATTGCCGAAATGGGTGACAAGTTCTAGAAGGCCAATATAGTGATAAATCCCCAAACGGTGTGCATTCGCACATATCCAATGATGAATACTTGGGAGGAAGTAGAACTATATTGAGGACCCAAAGATTGCCAAAAGAAATAAAATAAAAGAAGAATCAACAAATGATGTAAGCAATCACAAGATCCGACAAACCAATTGAAAGCAACAAATGAGTCCAAATGGAAACAACAAGATATTATGATAAGAGCAAAAGAATGTTTTTAAATAATAAATGGAGAAGCTCCCCAATATTTGTGCACAATTTAAAAGTAAATGCATTAGAATACATAATGCACAAATATGGAATCCTTGCTCCCCCATAAACATTTAAGGCACAACGAATAAGAAAGAAGACAAATGAGCATTATTAAATGAATTAGATGAGCTCCCCAAAGATAATGCACTAATTATGATAATTTAATTTGGGAACAAAGTGCATAATAATGGAATCCTCACTCATCCAACTCCATTTTAACAATACAACGCATGAGAGAACAAATATGATAAGCACAAAGTGATGCTATAAATAAAATTAGGAAGCTCCCCAAGGTATGTGCAACATTAAGTTTTTGTATGTGAATACAATGTGCACAACATGGAATCCTCACTTACTCTATTTTACTTATAAAACAGCTTTGTGCAAATGATCAAATACAAAGGCATAAAAATTGCAAGAAACAAATGGTTGAGCAATAAGTAAGAGACAACATATTAGCGGGCTCAACCACAAGGATGTGTGAGATGCATGACAAAGCATATTATAAGACTAGTACAAGGATGATCATTGCGTATCCACATAGACTTCAATGAATGATATTGCTTAGTATGACCATACAACACACACGAAACAAGGAAGATATCAAGAAAAAATTGAGTAACCTCTTTCATGTGTATAAGTTTCTAAGTAGACAATCTTGCAAAGATATTGATCCACAAAGAAACATGTACACACAAAGTAGATACTTAAAATCAATAGAGAAAGATATCCAAAATGAAGTCATGACAATACCAATAAGATTTTTCTTGAAAGCATGGCCAAAAGGCCCAAATATCTTATTGTACATCGATGAGCTTCAACAACCAACACACCCCATACATTACAACTATCACCAAGGTAAAAAGGAGAAAGTTGAAATATATGGAGAAAGGCAAAAATTATCACAGGGAGAAATCAACTAGCAAAATCTCACTATTTCCCATGAGAGAAGTTGAGGAAAATATAGGCAATAAAATTGCTAGATTGACATATTTGGGATTGGTGGATCATATCCATGAATTTGTATAGTCCCAATTATATGCACTCATCTTAACTTATGCACATTTACAATAGAGAGTTCTTTTAATACCATGTCTAGAAATACAACAATAAATACAATAACAAGAATTCATGCCAAGATGCAACCTACAAAAGGTTGGAAGTAAGATGAATATGCATGAGCAAGAGATACTTGTTACCGAGATATAATTGGTAGGATGTAGAGGATAGGAATTCGTTGATCATCCTATAGCTTGCCTCAAATTTTCTTGTAAGCACTACTTCTTCAAAATTGAGAGACAAGCATCCAATATATCACCAATGTACCTAAAACATAATTAAGTACAAAATGGTCCCCAAACTTATTGGGTCCAAAGTAGTTAGTGAAACTACAATACATAGGAGAGACTCCACATAATTATGTGCATATTGATATGAAATTGAATTTCATGCACAACTTAGCCGATGGGAATTGGTGAAGTTTCCTCTATATATTGGATCAAAGAAAGCAAGCATGCCATAATATAAGCATATAGTAAATATGCATGCATAAAGCTTTCAAGAACCAAAAAGGAGATACAATTTGAACAAAAACACCATGTAAATCGAGATTGCACACACAAGAGTGTGACATGACAAACGATGTCCAAATTGTATCAAAGAACCAATTCAACACATGAAAGATCACAAGTTCAACAAATGAACTAGGCTAAAACCAAAAGAGCAAAAGATAGATAGAAATAAAAATGCTCAAGGATTTATCTCATTCTAAAATGGTCAAATCATGAAACAAGGAATGAGACAAAACCAACTTCCCAAAAAGAGCAAGGTTCCAATAAGAAACCAAACTCCCCAAACTTCTCATGATGGCACAAAGTACCAAAACGAAAAGATTGAGGTTCCAAGCACAAAAAACCCGATATGGATCAAAACAAAGAAGCATAAATATGAGTGTTCTAAATAATATAGGATAGCTCCCCCATGGATAGTGCATTATGTAGGATTTTCCTTTTGAATACGAAATGCACAGAAATGGGATCATCACTACTACCTACATTAAATAAAACACAAGAGGATACCAATAAAGTAAGAAGATCCAAAAAAAGTAGCAAGGAATACATGGGAGCACACAAAACATTTACTTGGCCAAAGATAGGACAATATTAAGCAAAGGCCAAAGTGAATATGATCAACAAATTCTACCATAAATTTGGTACTAATTGTCCAAGGACAAGAAGAATTGAGAATAATCTTCCCTAGGTAGTTCATTCGGATATCCAAGATCATATTCACACAACAAGAAGCATATAATTACTAGTATAAGAATTGAGCATGATACTTCAAACAAGATTCTTGGTAGCTTCCAATAGTCACACAATTACTAGTGATTATAGTAACTTGAAGCAAATGGTTTCCATGCGAATATATATCTACATATGAGGAAACACATACCAAGAATCATTCTCATATACAAGATCCAAGATAAGATCAATAAAGCCATTCAAGCAAATTGGAAATTATATGAGAAAATGTGTCACATAGGTGCTAGATAATTGTCAATACCAATTCTAAGTGACACAACCTCGAATATTCACATTTTCTAGGATTTGTAATATGCACTAAGCATATGACTCCCCCATAATGTGATACTACCATAAAACCAAAACGAGGCAAAATAATACAAATAGAGATAATTAATGGACATTATAAAACTTAAATTTCTCATGAGAATTATACCACAGAGACTAGACAATAATCCAATATAAATACTACGTGGTATTCCTCATGTACACACAATTTTAGGATTGTGGAATGCCCAAGCATAACACTCCCCCAAAATGGGAAAATCCATTAATTTCTCACAAGAGCCAAATAAGGTGCCAAATATAACCAAGCAAGGCTCAAACATAAGAAACACACATACATGGTGTGCCACCTAATCATACACAAATATGCTTGATCTCAAGATAATTAGGTGGATAGCACAACATGCACAAAAACATGGAAGATACAAAACCAACACATACACAAGGGGGCGAGTAACTTTCAATGTAAAGAGTTTAGCATATGTTACCGCCAGGAGGAACATTGGAAATATAATATAATCATGATAATACAAATGGCTTGACAATAATAATTGATGAAGATCTCTCAATTCTTCATAATGTAGACAAGTCTCCAATGCTCTCCAAAACACACCTATCGATCAAGTTTTGGCTTGTTGGTCCCCAACCAAGTTGGGTCCTAATAAGTTAGTCACAATAGGCTCGGCAACCCAAATGAATCTTTTCTTGACACCACATTGGGCACCAACAAATTTGGCAAACACATTGCCAACCTCATCCTTATAAAGAGAATAAGCATCATCAATAGTGATAGGATTGGATGAGGAGATACCGATAGTGCATGAGGAAGAAATGTGCCCTTTCTTACGACAAATTTAGCAAGTTCTACTCTTGCCATCTTTATTTTTGGATGTAGCGACAACTTAAGGAAGAGCTTGAGTCTTCTTGGGAGGAGGCCCATCTCTAACAAGATGTAGAGCTTGAGGCCGCTTCCCTTGTTGCTTCTTGCCAAGGGACTTCTTCTTTAATGGGCAATGTTTGACATGATGCCCTTATTCCTTGCACTTGAAGCAAACAATGTTGGCCGGATTCTTGACTTGATCTTCGCCATTCTTCTTGTTGTCCTTGTGCTTCAACTTGATAGTGGACTTGTTCTTGACATTGGAGTTGAATCCAAGCCCACTCTTGTCATTGGGGGATTTTTGCACACTCAAGATTTTGTTGAGTGCGACCTTCCCTTGATGACCCCTTTTCAAGTCATTCTTAAAAGAAGTGACTTGAGCCTTGAGCTCTTTGATTTCCTCTACATGGTTAGTTTCAACAAATGTACTAGAGGAAGTAGATGCCACATTGTTAGAGCAACAAGGCACGAAATGTAATTCATCACGAGATATAACATGGTTGTGAGAGGATGAATTACATGGACTAGCACATGGCAATATAATATTTGGAGTAGATATAGTGCTAATGTCCACATGAGGCCCACTAGATGTTACCTTTGACACGATGGCCTCATGAGCTAATTTTACCCTACCATGGGAGACTAGAAGATCCTCATGCGAGCTCGAGAGCTTATCATGACTTTCTTCTAATTTCCCATAGTTGCTAGTTAGCAAAGCAAGTTGAGCCTTTAGCTCAACATTATCCTTCAAAATATATGCTTCACAAGAAATAGAGTTAGTAGCACAAGCATCATTATTATTAGCAAGAGGTGAGGGCAACTTGTCAAGCTCTTTTAAATATGAAGCTCTAAGTTTCTCATGTGACTCGGTGAGTTTGATGAGCTCCCTCTTAACGACCCGAGAGCCATTTTCGAGGTGCTTAAAATCCTCAACAAGTTTAGCATAAGCAATTTCAAGTTCATCATTTTTAATCTTGAAGGAGTTAGCCACCGCAAGTTCTCTATCATGGTATTCCTTTACTCTAGATAATTCTAGAGTAAAAGTCTCCTCAAGAGATTCTTTGGTGGTTTGTTCTTCTTCAAGGGAGTCCTTTAGTTGTGCAACTTCATTAGCATACTCACGCTCAAGTGCAAACTTTTCATCAATTAAGTTTTCTTGCTCCTCAATAAGATCATTGCCTTCTATGGCACAATTCAAGATTTCAAGAAAGTTGGAGGAAGCAATTTTATTTTTGAAGATAGCGCTATAGACAACCTCTCCCATTTTCTTCATAGAGGTAATATCATACTTACTTCTATAATCATCATTATCATTCTCAACCTCATCATCATCATGAGATACAATGGGATTCAAAGAGGTTACCTTTGTTCCCTTAGCCATAAGGCACATGTGAGAACCGGAGGAAGGTGATGATGAGATTGCACTTGTAGCTCTCTTCAAGACCTTGTCTTGGCCCATAGAATCTTCACTTTCCTCTACATGGTTAGCAACACAAGCACTAGAGGAAATGGAAGCATTTTTATCATGGCAACAAGACAACACAAGCATATCATCATGAGATTTATTCAAGTCATTTCTACATGATATGCAAGGACTATTAACACAAGCATGTAAGGAGTTTTGAGTGCTAGAAGTGTTAAGGTCCAAAGATAGATCATTGCAACTAGATAGGGATGAAGGATTACAAATAGTAAAATCACTATCCATATTGCAATTTCTATCACCACTCACCATATCATTACCTTGTGAAAAATCACATGTTGGTGAAGTGGTAGAGGATGAGAACTCATCTCGATCGGAAGTGGAAGCAACACAATCATCCTCAATAATGTTGGACACAACATATTTATCTTAAAGTTATGTCCATAACTCATGAGCGCTCCAAAAAGGAATGATTGAAGAGGTAACTACATAGCTCAAAGCATTAACAAGCACATTATAAGCTTGAGCATCGAGATATAAGTTTTTATCATCCTCACAAGATAGATTTTTGAAATCCATAGGGGGAGAAAAACCTATATCTACAATACGCTCCAAAGTTGGGTCCATGTCCCGAAAATGAATGAGCATGCGATTTTTCCATATGTCATAATTTGTGCCATCGAATGTGAAAATGTCATTGTGCACTAATCCTCTAGCCGACATCTTTACTCTCAAGGCGGTGAAGCCTAAAATGAGAGACCGAGCTCTGATACCAATTGAAAGGATACGGATGTCGCCTAGAGGGGGGTGAATAGGCGATTAAAACTTTTCCTAGAGTTGCTCAACAAAGGCAGAATAAAACTAGTGTTTACTTTGTTAAGCACAACCTAGAACAACTAAGGTTCACCTATGTGCACCAACAACTTATGCTAAGCAATACAAGCAACAAAGTGATAGCAAGATGTATATTACTTCAAGCACGAAGGCAATCACAATGTAAAGTGCATAAGTAAAGAGCTCGGGTATAGAGATAACCGAGGCACGCGGGGACACCGATATTTTACCGAGTTCTCCCAACATGGAGTACGTCTCGTTTGGAGAGGGGGTGGTATCAAACCACCAACGCCACAAAAGGCCTCCCTTATTCTCCAGTGAATCTCACCCCAACAGGATCGATCCACGCTTCCACTATCGGTGCACTTGTCGGTGGCAACTGGAACCTCTCACAAGGTTGGGCACTTCTCCACAACTTAATTGGAGGCTCCCAACAAACACCACCAAGGCCACAACCTGCAACACCAACAAACCGTCTAGGGTTCCAAGAACCCAAGAGTAAAAAGCTTCTCAACTTTCACTCACCAAATCCTCCGGGGAGAACTCAAACCGATGCACCAAATGCAAATGGCAAGAACACAAGTAGTGCTCAAATCCTTCTCTCCCAAATTCCACCAAATCTACAAAAGCTTGTGGGGGAATAAGAGAGGAAGAACAATGGAGGAAATCCACAAAAGACTCCAATATCTAGATCCCAAGATGTTCCCCTCACTTAGAGGAGAGATGGATTGGTGGGATTGTAGATCTAGATCTTCTCTTTCAAATCCCTAAAGTATATGCAAGAATCAAGGGAGGGATTGAAGGGGGAGCAAGCTCAAGAGGGTCAAGAATGGAGGAGAAAGCATGTAAAACTCGAGCTGTTGCATTGGGGAAGAAGGGCCCCTTTTTATAGGCCCACAGATTTCTGACCGTTTTCTGCCCGTTGGGGAAAAGTCAGACCGGAGACTCCGGTCTACACCGGAGATTCCGGCCCAACCACCGGACCAGCCTCCGGACCGCCCATCTGAATGACCTGGGCCATCCAAGACCTAACAAGACCGGAGACTCCGGACAGAGGAAACACCGGATACTCCGGGGTAGCCTCCGGACCTGGCTCCGGACCCCCATACAGTATGTCCCAGCCCTGATTCTGAAGTCAGCACCGGAGACACATCTGGAAACTCCGGACTACACCGGAGACTCCGGTCCACACAGACCGGAGACTCCGGTCAGGACCAAATAAGAGGCAAACTTCAAATGGCGATATCTAGAGTTTGGAAACTCCGATTGACCCGAAATCAATTTTGTTGGAAAGATGACAACAAGAGTTACCCAACAAAAAGTGAAAATATTGGATACCACCAAGATAGAACATTTAATGTATTATAATATGAGATACCTCTCTTGGTGAGAAACCGTAAAACCTCAAAGATCAGAAACGCAATATGTTATAAAAGGGGAAATCCGTTTTTGATGAACTAGAGCTTGTTATGAATATTACCACAAGCTCTAGAACCTCACATGGATAATATCCAAATAACAACCAAGAAAGGATGATGCTAAGTATGCAAAGGTTTGAGCTCTCTCGGAGAGATATGATCGAGTTACTCACTTGAGAGCCCCTCTTGATAGTACGGTTATCTATCCTATAAACCGGTCTCCCCAACTAACACTATGAGACCGAGAAGGAAACCCTATCAAGATCATACCTTTGCCTTGCGCATATTCCACTTGATTATGATGTAGACGGTCTTGTCCTTCTCAAGATGGAACACCTTTCTTGATTGCTCTTGTACGCACTTGCTTGATGAAGGCTTGCAAGTTACTCCCCCATACAACATGGGGAAACCTTTACTTTGACCTTGTCTTCATCAATCCATGATCACCGAGGATGGCAAGCTTTAAGCGTGAGATCTTCTAGATATTGCACATCTTTAGCTTGCACATCATTTCTTCTTTTCTTCATTGTGTTGATGCCTTGAAGGTACAGCAGATATATCACTCCATCTTATTCTTCAAGACATACTTGCCATAGCATTAACTCTCACAAGTCCAATCTGTGGACCATTCTTTGAAAACCTTGGTCACCACATGATCCTCTTCACTTCTTATCCAAACCTTGAAGCCAACATATGGTTCAAGCATTGCCTATGGACAATTCCTACAAGTACAACTTGATACAAGCATTAGTCCATAGAAATTGTCATTAATTACCAAAACCACACATGGGGGCCCACATGTTCTTTCAACATGTAAAAAGCACCTCAAAGTGTAGACAAAGCAAAGCAAAGTAGATACTAAACAAGCATGGAGCATCAAAAATTATAGATACGTTTCCGACGTATCATATTCCACCACAGTCATTCTTCCTTGCTTCAGCTCTCTGAATTCATCCCTCATCCTCTTGATCAAACATGGGGGCACATGAGCCCTGCTATACTTGATCTTTAATTCCTCCCATGTCTTTATTTGTCCTCCGTTCATTATACGAGTGCTATTCCACCATGATCTTGCATAACCTATCAGATAGTGGGTTGCAAACAGTACTTTCTCCGCAGCATCTACTCCTGCAACTTCTAAGTTGTTCTCCATTGATTGCAGCCAGTCATCAGCATCTAAGGGCTCTTCAGATTTTCTAAACATAGATTGGTGTTTTGGAAGTTCTTGAGCTTAGATCCATGGTGATCTTGATCTCCATAGCCTTGGTTGTTGTACGCCATTTGGGCGATCTGCTGAAGAGTGGCGATATCGGCTTGACACTCGGCTCTACTGGCTTCTCGATCTGCTACTAGCATTTGCAGAATCTGAACCATCGAGTCCTGGATGAGTTACTTCCACCGGTGTTGCCGCAAGTCATCTTAAGATTGAGATAGATCATAAGACAAGAGGGAAATTCTCTACGGTTTATGGGTATGGTTTAACAAGCTTAAAACTTGAGCATGGCTAAGGTTTGAAAACCAACAACTCTTTTTCATTCATTCCAAATAACACATACAAACCACACATTGCAAACAACACATCACAACTATGAAGCAGATGGTTTTAAGAACCATTCTGTCATGATATGGTACAGTGGGACCATATACAAACTCACACCTATGATAGTGTGCTAGTGCTACTACTCATCATCAGAACTGGTGGGCTATTCGTCATCCAGGAAATTAGCATCCTCCTCGTCAGTGTGGAACTCCATGTTGATGTCCTCAAGATAGTCGTCGTCACTGAGGTACGACCTGATATCCCCATGAATATCTTCACCTTCGGCTTCCCTATCCTCAAGCTGGATGTCCCGATCATGGATGGTTTCCTCAAGGGCTGACACCTTCTGACGGAGGCGAGCAATGATGCGGTACTTCTTGTCACACTAGCGACGAAGTGACTTGCGATCTTTAGCTAGGATGGCGAGGGTCTGGTTCTTCTCGGTTGCAACAAGGTGCTTTTGGTTGGCGTAGGAATGGGCGTTGTCCAACTCCTTATAGTTCTCGTGCAACATGAAGGCAAGTTGATCTACATGATGCTTCAGCTCTGAATGTCCGGGCATGGCCAAGGGCTGTCCCGTGGAGTCACGTCTTGCGTAGTGAGCGAAGCGGGTGCCAATGATCTGGTTGATGTTCTGTCAACACAGACGGGCAAGCTCCTCCTGCATGGCTCTAGCTAGTCCATCCAGCCAATTATTCTCCCTCAAGCTGAATTGTATCTTCTCCAAGGTGGGTGGATCCATCTTGCCTCTCATTTTGACAACGATCAACCACTGCAGTTCTCCTCCTGGCTGGTCATTGAGCTGCGCTCCAAAGAACTCAGGGTGCGGGCGTCCAAGAAACTCAACAAGCTGACCCAAGTCCCTCTCGAAGATGAGTTCCCCTCCGTTTCCAAGATGGTAGAACTTGTTGTACTTTACTTCCATCTATAAGCAATTTGGATGAGTAAGTTAGTGAGGTGATCAAGTGTGTCAAATTTTATGTAAGATTGCAAAAACTTTGAGGACCGTATGACTCTCTTTTGGAAAGAATCTCAAGGATACGAGTGAGAATAGGTTTTCATAAATACTCACTTTCTTGATTTTGAAACTAAGTTTTTCAGACGTCCATTCTAACTAGGGTCTCCTATGGTCAGGATGGCTCTGATACCAACTTGTGAACACCCGGATTTTTAAGTCCAGATGCCTGTTATGCCATACATCGCAATCCTAGGATTACCATTTTTGCGAGACATAACAGAATTGGTAGCACGGTACATCATCCATTACAAACCATAATAGTCTTACAAATAGTTGATCTCATGATCAAGTCTTAATACACATCAAAGCAGCGGAAAATAACGTAGTAGAGGCTCCATCTTCATTGTCACAGGCAAAGCTGACGATGGGAGATGATCCTAGTTATCGTAGACGTCCTGCTGTCCGTCTTCCTGATACTCTGCTTCATAGTCTGGCCATGGGAATATCCAGGGATAAAGCCATGAGTACTTTTAAAGTACTCGCAAGCTATCACTAGTACAAATAATATAACTCTAATAGGAATCTTAAGATCTAGGTTTGTTTGCAATAAGCCAGTTTTATTTCAAAAGTACTTAGTAGTAAATATCTATTTTAGTTATCTAGATTGCTCAAGTGGAAACCTAGTTTTCATGTCCACAACCCTGTTGTGGTAAAGTCAAAGTCATATTTCAAGTCACAAGTCATTTGAAAACATCTAACAACGGAAAAGTATGGCCATCCAACTGTCCATGACTGCGGACGCGGCTATTCGAATAGTTTGACACTCTGTAGTGGTGGTACACTTTCACCACAACATTCTATACATCCATCAGGGATAACCCTAAATCATCATACTTGGTATACGGATAATCAATCCTAACCTTTCAATTACACACCCTAGTATAGGCACCTCCCCTATGAGTTTGGCCTCCCAGCCATGGCCATCCGCCATCCCGGGAACTGCATAGGTGGACATTCATATTCACGAGGTAGCCTCAGCTCAACCTCTTTCCGCGAGGGAACCCATACTAAGACACATAAACTTCCAGTTAAGCCCTACCCAACTCAGATATTGTGGTTGTACGGTAAAGTTGGAATGGTATCGCATCTGAACCCAACCATCAGTTTTCATCAAAGTCAGGGCACATGCTTCATTTAGTATCATCTTCAACTCATTCTGTTCCATAACACATGTCAAAACATTTCAATAGAATGACTTATCATCCTAAGGTTTTCATAATCATTTTCTCCAAGCGTTCCCATCTATAGGGATCAAGATTAGTTTAGCACTAGCATCTATCAATGAGGGTGTCACTATTGAGGGGTGATCATCAAGTGTAACTAGCTACGCCTAGTTTTATGCTCTTGATGGCATACTTCCTATTTCTCCACTAATCCCCAGTTAATTAACTAACTGAGCAACTTTGATAAAAGCAAGAAAAGATAAAGCTTGCAGGTAAAACTTGGGATTGGTATAATCGAGGTTGCAGCACAATAGCTTGCATAGTTTTATCTTGCCTTGGTTGGTGGAGTTGTCGAAGTTCTCATCTTCTTCATCGTAGAACTCCTCTTCCTCGTACCCCGGGTTGATACTAGCGTCTATAAATAAATACTAGGTACATGATCACCAAACAATACTTAACTACTTATATTTAGCACACAAATATCCACGCTAGATGATCTAGCATCATCTCAATCACTACAAGAAAGTGGCAAGACCTTATTTATCTTATTTTAGAAATGCAATTTCTACACATTGAAAAATACTTAAGATTTAATATTCTCCAATTCTAAAATATGGGATCATGTTGACACATGTCATCACCACATATTCCAATACTTGGGAATGTGATTTAAAGTGGATGGCATATATTACAAAGTTTAATAATGCCATTTAATAATATTAAAGTGACTAGAAATGACTATATAGCATCCTTTTAATACTAGTCCATGATTAATGCATGTAAAACCAAATATTTTACATATTCAGATAAATCATGGAAAATGTGATATTTGAGAGTTGGAATCAACTCAAAAGCATTGATGGTTGATTTTAGAAAAATGGTTGATTTTACTGTGGATGATCTATAATTCCAAAGTGTTTCAATCCAACGGGAGTGTTTAGAGATTTTCATTTCCTTTCTAACAAAATTGGAATCATGCAATTTGGTTCAGTGAATCTTTTTGAATTCGATTTCAAAGTCACCTACTGAATAAGGTTTTGAACTAAAAGAAAAATCTACATTTGAATTGCTGGGCGTGGGCGGGAACGATACTGGGCCGGCCCAACTACCCGGCTCGCGTGCAGCGAGCTACACTTGCGCTGGTCCCACTTTTCAGCGGTTGTTCTAACGCGAAGCGGTATGAGCTACTCCTAGCCGCACGGTTAGAGCACGATCGATGTCTCCGCGTCGTCGTCTCCATCGCACGGTGCGCGGGGTGTTTTAACCGTAGCTCTACGGCGGGGGTCGTCGAGGGCTTACCAGGGCTCCAGCTAGATACAGCGGTGTGAGCGAATGAACGGGATGACGAAAGCGTTTCGAATGGTGGTCGCGGTGGCTCCTGGGGCGGCTCCTAGTGCTGGCTCCGTTCCACCACTGCGGCGGTGGGCTCCTGTGAAATTCTGGTGCTGCCCGCTTCAGCTTGCTCCTGGGGTGGGTCAGAGAGGTTGCTGGGTGAGCGGTGATTCGAGTGGGGTGCGTTTTGAGTCAAGGGGCGAGTCCTATTTATACCCCAGCGAGGGGAGCATTGCGGCATGGCTCGAACTCGTCGGCGACGTTGCTACAGGGTGCTATCAGCATGGCTGAGGACGTAGGCCGACGCGGTGCTCTTCGGCGATCGTCATGCGCATAGTGGCACGGCAAGGCGCGGTCTTAATCGGACGGGGATGTCCATGCTCCGCTCGGGTACCGCGGGTGTTCGTCACGATGTATGGCGGGTACTCATTGCGCGGGGTCAAACGGGTGTGTCTGGGAGGTCGCTGGCTAGGCGGCGAATGCATTGATGCAAGGGGAGAGTGAGGCGCGGCATGGTCGCGTGGGATTGCTCAGCGCTCTGGCGCGGTGCTCGGCATGGCGGACAGAGAAGTGGGTGCGGATGTGCTGGCGTCTCCACGTCCTGCTGTTGGTCAAGGCGTACACATGAAGTTGC
The DNA here is from genome assembly GCA_916181665.1 of Avena sativa. Lineage (NCBI taxonomy): Eukaryota > Viridiplantae > Streptophyta > Magnoliopsida > Poales > Poaceae > Avena > Avena sativa. Next base: position 354,591,436 of record OV702296.1, read on the forward strand.
GGCGAGGTTATGGCTAGCTTCTAGACATCATGGGCGAGGGCGGCGCGGCGTGTATCGTCGTGTCCATGTCAGGGTGACATGGGCGAGCTCGGATACGGGTTTGCACTAGTCCATTGGTCGAGTGAGAGAGGCTCAACTTCACGGGCTGGTACTGGGGTGAGTGTGGGCGAGTAGTGGAGGCTCGGTGATGTACCAAGATGATCACAATATTGATCCAAACAGTGGATAGTAGGTAATCATGTACTGTGTCTGCTAAGTGCTTGATTAAAATAGCCGCATGAACTAAAAATTTAAACTTTCAAATTCTTTTTGGTGTGGATGTTGGTCATGTGTTTAGGAGTCTCTGGGTGCAAGGGTTTGCCAAGTGGAGAAGGTTTTGATGGTTTTTGAAAAGTGGGCATCTTGATGCCTATGATAGATTCAATTTTTAAAAGTCCCTCAAATGAATTTGAATTTGTTCTGGTAAGTTTTGAAAGTTCACTTGTGTTCCTTTTTACTTGGTCTAGCAAGGTGAGAAAAAATGGAATTGTTTCTGTTTGAAATCATTTACTAGAGATGCCCAAAGTGGGCTAAGTGTTAACTTTGGCAAAAATGACCATTAGGTCATATGCTTCACCATTTGATTTTCTTTTGATTTGATTTGGTTTGAATTTGACCTAGATGATATGGTTTTGATCTTTAAACCAAACCTCATCATTTACAACAAACAAACATGGCATAACAAGCATTCATACATCATTCATAAACACACACTTTCATTCATGGTTTTAAAATTAAATTTTTTGTTAACCCTAATTTTGGTTGATTGGGAATTGATATTCTCATTATAATAACTAGTCCATTGCCGAAGATGACAACCATAGATCGGAAGCGACTGACCTCAAACCACACCAACGAATACGGAAAACGACCGGATCACAAAAGATCCGCCGGACACAAGACTCCATGCGCCCCCCGTCCGTGCTAGACGCACCACTAGAGCGAGAAGGACCTTATTCTGACCTCAGGACGTAGCCGCCGCCTCAACACCCGGAAGAAGACACTAAAAAAAGGCTAAACAAAAAATGAAAACCCTCCCGCCAGCGAGAGGATGTGGTCCATCACACCTCCAAGGTCATAATACCACCGAAGACGGAGAGGACCGGCGGCGTCGCAGGCGAGGCAAGAATCATAAGTGAGGCAGTCCTATGGAACATGGCTGGAGCAAAAGTACCCTTGGACCCGTGTTGAGTCCTTTAGGTTGTTTGTTTTTGCCTTTCTTTTCTTTCCTTTCTTTTGGGATGACCTTTCCCTTGCCTAGTTTTCCACTCTCTGTGGTTTGTTACAAAAAATTATCTAATCAATGAATTTAGAAGCTCTCATGCTAACATTCAAAAATAATATGCTCAAACCTACCAAGAATAAGAATAACTGAGGAAGGTGTAACCTGCGGCACTCCCATAAACTAGAAGTTTGCGAATGTTTTGGCCAGTGGGGGTGTGCGCACAATGAACCCATCAAACATTGTGGTAAACGTAGTAAGCAACCCGAAACCTAAAAAGAATGCTACACACTAAACCCATTCTGAAGCGAGCGATCCCACGGGAAATCATGGTCGATTCCACGGGGGTAACTATCTACTGTTTACGTGTCAATACTCCCATTTTGTATAAAAAAAATAGAACGACAGTTGGGACCTTGCCTATTGTTTTTATGTCAAAACAAGGCTACCGTATTCGCAGGAAAAAATGATTGCTATTTGTTGCATATAAGTTGACCATGCAAGAGAAAAGGTATAGACCTGCTTTATATATATCAACAAGATTGCTTCACATTTCTGACTACCTTTTTTTTTTGCGGTTACATTTCTAACTACCTTGACAAAAAAAGAAGAAAGAAAGACAATATAGTTCCGCGGTGGAGACTTTGACATTGAACACATTAAAAGTAGTACTACACAGATATCCGATGTGATTTAGCAAAATAAAATACTGTTGGAGAAACAAATGTGTTCCAATTAGCATTCGTCATTTACATGCATACAATAATGATACAAAGTGTTTCAAAAAATTTGACCGCCATACTCTCCGAGATTTTAGACTGGGGCATATATACTCTACTACCTGAATCCATGAAGTCTTTCCTTGAGGAAACCCGTTCTCATGTATTCCATCAGAATAGCAACGATGGTTATGATCTCTCCGCCGTCGCTGAGCTGTCTGGCATGGGACTCTGGCCTGCACCGATAGCTCACGTAGCACATGATCTCCATCCACACTTGGGAGATGAGGTCCAGCATGCCATCGGCTGCGTCTAATCCCTTGCTGATCAACTTTGCGCCCAGCTGAGATGCTCTGTCGAATGTTAAATCCTCTGCTGGTCTCCTCTCGAGGTCAGCATGTGGTGGCGGAGGGGCAGCAGTGTTGATCCTTTCTCCTTTCTCCCGTATTAACCTGACCAGATGCTCGGCCGATCTGTACTCGACACGATTGATCACCTTGTCGCACAATTCCACATACCTCTGGCGACTAGCATTGTCAGGCAGCATGTAGGGACGTGCGGCAAGCAGGAAAACAATGTAGTTGGAGAGCACTTCGATCGCGTTAGCAAGATTCGTCTGGCTCGCCGAGTGTTTCTCATCATACCAACTGAGGTAGACATGAGTGGCGACGTGCCACACGAGGATGCTCTCTTCCAGTTGGATGTCCACACTCCAAGCCAATTCGTCGTGACATCCCATCCTCTTCAGCGCTGCCCGGCCCCATGAGTTGTTGATGTGATCCCGACTCTCGTTGCTGACGCCCACGCTTCGCACAAGTTGCTTCTCAAGCAACTGGCTAAAATTTGCCGGGACAGGGGTGGATGTTGAGTACACCAGTGTGTTCCACCAGTCCTCGCGCCCCATCCATCTTGCGACTTTGCTGCTTCGACTGACCCTGCTCTGGGTGCACAGGTGGATAAAGTTGTGTTGCCCCATGGATCCCGACCAATACCTTAATGGCATTCCTGCCTTCCGCATTGCACGTTTCACGAGATTGCGGGCAGAGTAAACCACAAGCGTAAGGAACATGCGAATTGAACAGCTAAAAAAGATTAACGACCGGACATAAAGAGTTGATGATGTGAGGCTCGCTTCAGCCCAGCTAGAGAACATGGCTCCCAACAATGATATGACCTCTAGGACGATGGCGCCAGCAAGCAAAACATAGGTGGCACGGACATCTGCTCGGCTACACCAGTAACCATCTTCCTCACTGAATTGACGGAACACCAGTAATGCAGCGGTGATGGTGGCCATCAGGGAGATGACACGGATGCACTTCCCATACCAAGTGTGGATCACTGGGGCCTTGCTGTAAAAGACCCCGTACATGAGCGAGAGCTGCATCTCGGCTGCCAGGTACATTAACTCCCAACTATAACCTTCTGAGAGATCATTGTCAAGTTCTAGAAGAGGCAACGGACCCTTGAACAAATGTAACGGGATTGTTAATAGCCGGTGAGCTACAAGCATTACGTTTTTATGACCAAAACTACTAAGTATGATGCGCGCAACTCTAGAATCTTCGATATGCACCCTGCCAAAACTCTGGTAATTCTTGCCCGATAGGTTACTGCTGCTAGCGCAACTGAGCGCCCATACTCTCTCCCCGTACTTGATAACACCTACCACAAACATGAGGATGGCAGCCGGACGGAGCAAGGTCCGGCGAGCCACGATGGAGGACTCATAGAGGATATAGGCAGCTGCCAATACCTGCACCACAAATGTCTGCAGATGCCGTAGCCACAGCCGATTGTCTTCGATGGAGTAGGCTGTGATGTTGTCCTGGCCGCCAAGGTGCAGCAGCAGGAACGGTGCCCAGAAAGCCATCAGCTGGTGCTCAGGCAACCACTTGCTGATGTTCACGGACATGTGGCCTAGAGCGTATATCGCGGTCGTGTCGGCCAGGAGGTACGCTGACCAAATGATGGCTCTTAGCACACCAGAATCTTTCCGATGACGGATCTCAGCCGTGATGAGGAGAATGACCTGCAGTGTGAAGCTTAGAAGCACCAGCGCTTGGATACCCCATTCTCTCCAAAACACCACTAAAACCTCTATTCCTCCTGCCATTAATTATCTATCCACTGAAACAAAAAAAGCCATGAAAATTTAAATATATATCAATGTTTCCAAGTTTATTATATATATATATATGTATTTTCAATGAGAATAAAATATATACCTACTATGTATGCCGGTGTAAGGTTCTACATGATTAAGTACAACGACATGCAATACAAAGTGCGCACTTTCTACGCGTGTGATCTATTATATATTACAAGTATAAAACGAGTAAACAAAAAATGCACGTCTAGAAAATCCCACAAAGTAAATGCAACCCTTGAATTTTATACGTCACTACTATTAATTGTTCCCAACCGATGAATTTTATCAATCAACTCCCACATGTGTTACCGTTCCGTACCCGATCACTTGATAGAAAAGATAAACATAAAAAAGACGCGAGAAGAAACCTACCCAACCTTTAATGTCAAAAAGGAGCAATAAGTTTGATGCCCTAGCACCACCTCCATCGCCATGGTTGTGCCACTATCTGTTTGATATTCTTGGCATATGTGCTTCCTCTTATCTTAGTATGGGTATCAATTGAAGGAGCCCGTGGAAAAGAAGACTCATTGAATACTCAGCTCGATGGGACATGCCCCACCTATGGATGGCACATTCCCAACCTCTGGCTGTGGTGGTACCAACGATAAACATATATAGGAAATATGGTGACCCACACCTAAGACAACTACAGTATCACAAGTTACAAAACATGGCTAAGAATACCTCTTATCCCAAACGGTTAGGGCCGAATTGTGTGCGATACACGAACTGTACATGACCACCAAAGGAGGCCCGTGTGTGTGGTGGTAAGCCAAAAAGTCACATATCCGACGTAAGCCACGTAGCACATGTTGAGCACTAACACCCATGTCCAATATGGTCGACCACATCATGACTGATTTTTTTGCGCCCATGTCTAATGTATGGCACATTGCTCCTCTACTTCTATGTCCGTTGTGCATGGGCATTGTATAAGCTAGTGTAACTCACAAAACACTATCATTTTCTCTCTTTCTCTCGCACCCTCTCCCCCGATCTAGATGAAATGGCGGATGCACGGTCGATCTTCCTAATCACACAGACATAGTGAGACGATGTGGCACGGTGTCGGAGGATACATGGCCACCTCCTCTCCTCCTTAACCAGATCTGGCACTAAGGAGGAGGATACTCATGGCATGGAGGCCAGTGTGGGAGGAGAGGAAGGTGTCAACATAGAGAGAAATAGAGAGGAGGCTAAGCTAAATGGCGACTACCGCGAGATGAGGCCGAGGAGGAGGCCAGTGGGGTGATGATGTGCATCAGCACTGTCTCGATTGCTCTTGACATTGTGTTGTTGTAGAGGCCTGCTGTAAGTGGTATCGTCTCGATATTAATATATTACCCTATATAAAAATTATTTGGTACGTGTTTGTCGATACGTTTTCTGAACGGGAGGCTCTCGTACATACCCCTCGCGTCGCTTCCTAGGGCGACGCCAGGGTCCCCCGCGCACCGCCGCTAGAGCCCCCCCCCCCCCCCCCCCCCCCACGCCTGCCTCTCTCGTCGACGTTGTCGCCGGCCCTCGCCGCGGTGGCGGCGGCCCCCAGCCTTCGATGGAGGTTTGGGTGGTGGTTTCCGGAGGTTCCTGCTGGATCTGCTAGGACAAGGATCATCGGTGTGCTAATGTGCATCGGCTAGGGCGGCGTCCCTAGTCGGGGTGGTGGCGAAGATCCTCTCCCGGCGGCTCCATGGCCGACAACGGAGGTGGGGTTGGACCTGGTGGCCATGGATGAAACCCTAGATTAAAATTTGGATGTCTCATGTGTCGTCCCTCAATTCCTCTTTGATGCATGGTTGGGACAGATCTAGTGGAGCGTCGATCCTTCTCTGCCGCTGCCTTTCTCGATGCTAGTCTAGCCCATGGGCTGCTGCTAGGGGTCGGAGCGGCGGATCTTGCAGGTCGTCGGGCGGTGGCGTGGGGGTTGTCGGATACGCATGAATTAAGATGGTGGTCCTCGGATCTCTCACACATCAAGACGAAGATCTACTTTATGCGTGCCTTCATGGATCTGTCTGGAGTCTCTAGTTCCGGAAGGCTCTACCGGCGAACTCCCATGGACGCATCATGCCTGGAGATTGCTGGATAGAAGGAATCCAATCGTGCACACCTGTGTTTTTTGCTGGCCGTTTGGTTTCAGATGGAGCGTGGCGAAGCTCTGCTACTTGTTACCATCATGTGTCATGTCTTTGACGATCCATGGTGAAGTCAGATGTGGAGAATTTCATGGTGACATGAACATAAGGGCTAGCTATGGTGGATTGAGTCTTTGGGGTGTTGTGGATCTGTCTTGGTGATCTATGACTCGCAACAGCGTCTGTTAGAAGGAGTGACAACACAGGAGATGTTCACAGTCCCTTGCAGGGTGAAAACCCAAGGTCTAGCTTCCATTGGTTGTGTCTGGCAATGGCCTTGCAGAAGGCATTGTTCAGGCGACGACAGCGCTTGAGCATTGTTTCCTTTTTAGAGGCGTCGTTTTTGGAGGGGTTGGACTCTGATGTTGTTTTTGTTGGAGATATGCCCTAGAGGCAATAATAAATGTAGTTATTATTATATCTTTGTGTTTATGATAAATGTTTATATTCATGCTATAATAGTATTAACAAGGAAACATTAATACTTGTGTGAATTGTAAACTTAAATTGAAGTCCCTAGTATAGCCTCTATACTTCACTAGCTTGTTGGTTAATAGATGATTGTGGTTTCCCTATCATGAACATTGAGATGTTGTTAACAACAAGATCATATCGTTAGGAGAATGATATGATGGACATACTCCTATAGATAAGCATAGCATAAAGATCAAGTCATTTCAATAGTTCAATTGTTATATGCTTTCTGATACATAGTAACCTAATTCCTTCGACCATGAGATCATGCATATCACCTTTACCGGATGAATGCTTTGATGTCATCAAACACCACACCGTAACAGGGTGGCTATAAAGGTGGCATTGAGTGTTCGGAAAGTATTGGTTGAAACACATGGATCAAGAGTGGGATTTGTCCATCCATATGACGGATAGATATTCTCTGGGCCCTCTCGGTGAAATGTCATCCAATTAGCTTGCAAGCATGTGACTGGGTCACAAGGGATCACATATCACGGGAACGAGAAAAGAGTACTTATCAGTAACGAGGTTGAACTAGGTATGCAGAGATACTGACGATCATAACCTCGGATAAGTAACATATCGTGAGACAAAGGGAAATTGGTATCGTATGTAAATGGTTCATTCGATCGCAAAGTAATCGTAGAAATATGTGGGAACCATATGAATTTCCAGATTCCTCTATTGGTTATTGTTCGGAGAAGTGTCTCGATCATGTCCGCATAATTCACGAACCGTAGGGAGACACACTTAAGGATTCGACGTTGTTTGAGTAGTTATGGTATTATGAGAAAGAGACCGAATGTTGTTCGGAGTCTCGGATGGGATCCGGGATATCACGAGGTGATCCGAAATGGTCCGGAGAATAAGATTCATATAAGGAAAGTCCCGTTTCGGAGTTGGGGAATGGTTCCGGTGTTTTCATCGGGAACATTCTAGAAGGTCCCGGAATGTCCGGCACTCCGGAGGGGGAAGGGGTACATGAATGTGTCATTACATGTTGGAATGATTGCATCATGTACTTAGTGTTCTCGCTGTCCGAAATAAAGGGTTAATTCAAATCCTAATTGAAAAAGTCAAACTGCCAGTTTTCGGTCAAACTGCCAGTTTTCGGAAAGAGGAGAAAGAGGAGGAGGTGGAGGCCGAGTTGGGGAGGGATTCCTCCCCTTGGCCGGCGCCTCCCAAGGCCGACTTGGGGAGGGACTCCCCTCCCCTTGGCCGGCCCTCCCACCTATAAAAGGAGGGGCAGGGCCTCCTCCTCTAGACACAAGTTTCCTACCCTCTAAACCTAAACCCTAGATCTAAACCCCGGTTTAGAGCTATTTTGGTTTAGAGCCTTCTAATTGGTTTAGAGCCCTCTAATTGGTGTGTCTAATTACTAGACCACTAATAGCCTCTCTCATAAGCTCCACCATACTCGCACCGGCTTAAGGCGAAGCCCTGCGGGATCTCCCCTCCACCTCCGGTACCACGCCGTTGTGCTGCCGGAATCGCGAGGAGAGTGCTACAACCTCCGCTGCCTGCTGGAACAAGGGAGAGGAAGGTCTTCGTCGAGTACCGAACGTGTGACCGACTACGGGAGCGCTGCTGGAACGTGGCGCCGGAAGGATCGTCTACGCGATCTTGAGATCGGAAAGAGTACGACTACATCACCCACGAGAATCTGCTCTCGTTAAACACTTTGGAATCTTCGAGGGTGAGTTATTCCATCGACTCGTTGCTGCAATCTAGTAGATAGATCTTGGCTTGTTTGTTTGTATGCGATAGAAAATTTTTGTTTTCCATGCTACGAACCCCTACAGTGGTATCAGAGCCGTGTCTATATGTAGATCTGTTGCACGAGTAGAACACAATGGTCATTGTGGGCGTTGATGCTTTTATTGTAGATTGCTTTGCGTGTACTTTGCATCTTGCGGTATGTTGGGATGAAGCGGCCCGGGCTAACCTTACATGACATCGTTCATGAGACTTGCTCCACGCTTGACATGCAACTCGTATTGCATAAGTGGCTTTGCGGGTGCCTGTTTCTCCTAGCATAGTAAAGATCCAATTTACAACGGGTAATCAACAATGCTAGTATCAATGTTGTGGTTCTTGTTCGTAGGTTAGAACGACACTTATTGAAAGCCCCAAACCACGTAAAATATGCAAAGAAAGTAGAAGCGTCTAACTTTGTTTTGCAGGGGTGTGCAGTGATGTGATATGGCCATGATTGTGATTATATTTGATGTATGCAATGTTCCTTATTGTAAGTTGGCAACCGGCAGGAGCCATATGGTTGTCTTTAAATTCTGTTAAGACCTGCGTGTCTATTCAAAATAGTTGTAATAGTTGAAGCTGGTGGACGACAACCATGAAGAAGCGTCATTGACCTTGATGCTATGCCGGTGATGATGGAGATCATGTTCGTGCTTGAAGATGGAGATCGGAAGCACAAAGAAGAAAGGCCATATCATATCACATATTATGAATTGCATGTGATGTTAATCCTTTATGCATCTTGTATTGCTTAGTAGACAACGGTAGCATTATAAGATGATCCCTCATGCACATAAATTTCAAGTTCTAAAGTGTTCACCCTTAGTATGCACCGTTGCCAAAGCTTGTTGCTTCGAAGCACCACGTGATGATCGGGTGTCTTTGATTCCGCGGGTGAATACAACGTAAGCAAGCCAGATTTGCTTATGCGGTAGCTAAGGTTTGATCTTGACGAGCCTAGCATGTACAGACATGGCCTCAGGAACACGGATCGCCGAAAGGTAAAGCATGAATCATATAGTAGATGTGATGAACATGATGATTGTTCGCCATTAAAACTATATCAGCTCTCGTGATGATCGGTGTTGATGTAGTGGATTTGGTTCGTGTGATCACTAAAACAATGTGAGGGATGTTGTTTTGAGTGGGAGTTCACCTAGTTTAATTTCATTAATTAATTTGAACTCAATTTGTCATAAACTTAGTCTAAACTATTGCAAATATGTTGTAGATCAATGGCAGCCCCTACCATCAATTTTAATGCGTTCCTAGAGAAAGAAAAGTTGAAAAACAATGGAAGCAACTTCGCGGATTGGTTCCGCAATTTGAGGATTGTCCTCACAGCTGGTAATTTGACCTATGTGCTGGATGCACCGCTGGGTGACCCACCTGCAGCTGATGCTACCGATGAAGTAAAGAATGTTTACCTCGCTCGGAAGAATCAGTACTCCATAGTTCAGTGTGCTATCTTGTATGGTTTAGAATCGGAGCTTCAGAAAAGGTTTGAAGAGTCAGACCCATATGATATTGTCGAGGATCTCAAATTAATCTTTGAGACTCATGCGGCAATTGAAAGTTATGAAGCTTCTGAAAAGTTCTTTAACTGCAAGATGGAAGAGGGTAGCTCCGTCAGTGAGCATGTGCTTAAAATGTCTGGGCACGCGAATAAACTTCAAAGCTTGGGTATAGTGATTCCTAATACTTTGGGGGTTTACCGCATCCTCCAATCACTACCACCAAGTTACAAGAACTTTGTGATGAACTACAACATGCAGAACATGAACAAAGAGTTGCCAGAACTATTTGCTATGTTAAAATCTGCAGAAGTGGAGATTAAGAAAGAGCACCAAGTGTTGATGGTCAATAAGACCACCAAATTCAAGAAAGGCAAGTCTGAGCAGAAGGGACACTTCAAGAAGGGTGGTAAGAAAGTTACCATGCCGACGAAGAAGACCAAGGCTAGACCCAAGCCTGATACTGAGTGCTTTTACTGCAAGGGAGAAGGTCACTGGAAGCGGAATTGCCCAAAGTACTTGGCGGATTTGAAGAACGGCAACATCAAGAAGAAAGGTATATATGATATACATGTTATTGATGTGTATCTCACTAGTATTCGTAGTAGTGCCTGGGTATTTGATACTGGTTCGGTTGCTCATATTTGCAACTCGAAACAGGAGCTGCAGAATAAACGGAAGCTAGCGAAGAACGAGGTGACGATGCGCGTAGGAAACGGATCAAAGGTTGATGTGATCGCGGTCGGCACACTACCTCTTAATCTACCATCGGGATTAGTTTTATACTTAAATAATTGTTATTTGGTGCCTGCGTTGAGCATGAACATTATATCGGGATCTTGTTTATTGCGAGACGGTTACTTGTTTAAATCCGAGAATAATGGTTGTTCGATTTATATGAGTAATATGTTTTATGCACATGCACCTTTGATAGATGGTCTATTCTTGTTGAATCTCGATAGTAGAAATACACATATTAATAACATTGAAGCTAAACGATTGAAATCAAGCGATAACTCGACCTATATGTGGCACTGTCGTCTTGGTCACATTGGAGTGAAGCGTATGAAGAAACTCCATTCCGATGGACTTCTTGAATCACTTGATTTTGAATCACTTGAAAGATGCGAAGCATGTCTGATGGGTAAAATGACTAAGACTCCATTTTCTGGTATGATGGAGCGAGCTACAGACTTATTGGAAATCATACATACCGATGTGTGTGGTCCAATGAGTGTAGCATCGCGCAGTGGTTATCGTTATGTTCTTACCTTCACAGATGACTTGAGTAGATATGGGTATATCTATTTCATGAAACATAAGTCCGAAACTTTCGAGAAGTTTAAGGAGTTTCAAAGTGAGGTAGAGAATCAACGTAACAAGAAGATTAAATTTCTACGTTCTGATCGTGGAGGTGAATATCTAAGTTACGAGTTTGGCGAGCATTTGAAGAAATGTGGAATACTTTCGCAGTTGACACCGCCGGGAACACCACAGCGTAATGGTGTGTCTGAACGTCGTAATCGAACTCTCTTAGATATGGTTCGTTCTATGATGTCACTTACAGATTTACCGCTATCATTTTGGGGTTATGCATTAGAAACAGCCGCATTCACTTTAAATAGGGTACCGTCTAAACCCGTTGAAACGACACCGTATGAATTATGGTTTGGGAAGAAACCTAAATTGTCGTTCCTTAAAGTTTGGGGGTGCGAAGCCTATGTAAAGAAGTTACAGCCGGACAAGCTTGAACCCAAAGCGGAAAAATGCGTCTTCATAGGATACCCAAAGGAAACTATTGGGTATACCTTCTATCATAGATCCGAAGGCAAAATCTTCGTTGCTAAGAATGGATCCTTTCTAGAGAAGGAATTTCTCTCGAAAGAAGTGAATGGAAGGAAAGTAGAACTCGACGAGGTTGTCGAACCTTCTCTCGAAATTGCGAGTAGCGCAGCACCGGAAGAAGTTCCTGTGGTGCCTACACCAATAAGAGAGGAAGCTAATGATGGTGATCATGAAACTTCGGTTGAAGTTACTACAGAGCCTCGGAGGTCAACGAGAACTCGTACCACTCCAGATTGGTATGATTCTGTTATGAATGTCATGTTGGTGGACAACACCGATGACCCCGAGACATATGAGGAAGCGATGATGAGCCCAGATTCCAATAAATGGCAAGAAGCCATGAAATCCGAGATTGGATCCATGTACGAAAACCAAGTATGGACTTTGGTGGACTTACCGGATGGCCGAAAGGCTGTCGAGAACAAATGGATTTTCAAGAAGAAAACAGATGCTGATGGTAATGTTACTGTCTATAAAGCTCGACTTGTCGCAAAAGGGTTTCGACAAATTCAAGGAGTTGACTACGATGAGACTTTCTCACCAGTAGCGAAGCTAAAGTCTGTGAGGATTATGTTAGCAATCGCTGCATATTATGATTATGAGATATGGCAGATGGATGTCAAAACAGCATTCCTCAATGGAGACATTGATGAAGAGTTGTATATGATGCAACCCAAAGGTTTTGTCGATCCTAAAGATGCTAACAAGGTATGCAAACTTCAACGGTCCATCTATGGATTGAAGCAAGCATCCCGAAGTTGGAATCAACGTTTTGATAAAGTAATCAAAAGTTTTGGTTTTATACAAACTTATGGAGAAGCTTGTATTTACAAGAAAGTGAGTGGGAGCTCTGTAGCATTCTTAATACTGTATGTGGATGACATATTGTTGATTGGGAATGATGTAGACCTTCTTAATAGTGTCAAAGAATATTTGAATAATAGTTTTTCAATGAAGGATCTTGGCGAAGCAGCTTACATATTAGGCATTAAGATTTATAGAGATAGATCGAAACGCCAAATATCATTGTCACAAAGTACATATTTGGACAAAGTTCTAAAGAGGTTTGGAATGGAAGAAAGCAAGAAAGGGTTCTTGCCCATGTTGCCCAATACGACCTTGAGTAAAACTCAAAGTCCAACATCAGCAGAAGATAGAGAAAAGATGAGTAAGACTCCCTATGCCTCAGCCATAGGATCTCTAATGTATGCCATGCTATGTACTAGACCCGACATTGCATATGCTGTTAGTTTAACTAGCAGATATCAAAGTGATCCAGGAGTGGATCATTGGACAGCGGTCAAAAACATCCTTAAGTACTTGAGAAGAACTAAGGATATGGTTCTTTCTTATGGAGGTGATGAACAGCTCGTTGTTAATGGTTACACCGATGCTAGTTGGAACACTGATCCGGATGATTCTAAATCACAATCCGGATACGTATTTATTTTGAATGGTGCAGCAGTTAGCTGGAGGAGTGCAAAGCAAAGCGTTGTGGCGAGATCTTCAACTGAATCGGAATACATGGCTGCTTCGGAGGCTTCACAAGAAGCGATATGGATGAAAGAGTTCATTACAGAGCTGGGTGTGGTTCCTAGTGCGCTGGACCCAATGTCTATCTACTGTGATAACATGGGCGCCATAGCCAATGCGCAAGAACCAAGGTCACACAAGAAGCTGAAGCACATCAAGCTACGTTTTCACGCTATTCGAGAACATATCCAGGATGGGGATATAAAGATTTGCAAAGTACACACAGATCTGAATGTGGCGGATCCGTTGACTAAACCTCTCCCGAGGGCAAAACATGACCAACACCAAACTGCCATGGGTGTTCGGTATATTACCATGTAATCTAGATTAGATGACTCTAGTGCAAGTGGGAGACTGTTGGAGATATGCCCTAGAGGCAATAATAAATGTAGTTATTATTATATCTTTGTGTTTATGATAAATGTTTATATTCATGCTATAATAGTATTAACAAGGAAACATTAATACTTGTGTGAATTGTAAACTTAAATTGAAGTCCCTAGTATAGCCTCTATACTTCACTAGCTTGTTGGTTAATAGATGATTGTGGTTTCCCTATCATGAACATTGAGATGTTGTTAACAACAAGATCATATCGTTAGGAGAATGATATGATGGACATACTCCTATAGATAAGCATAGCATAAAGATCAAGTCATTTCAATAGTTCAATTGTTATATGCTTTCTGATACATAGTAACCTAATTCCTTCGACCATGAGATCATGCATATCACCTTTACCGGATGAATGCTTTGATGTCATCAAACACCACACCGTAACAGGGTGGCTATAAAGGTGGCATTGAGTGTTCGGAAAGTATTGGTTGAAACACATGGATCAAGAGTGGGATTTGTCCATCCATATGACGGATAGATATTCTCTGGGCCCTCTCGGTGAAATGTCATCCAATTAGCTTGCAAGCATGTGACTGGGTCACAAGGGATCACATATCACGGGAACGAGAAAAGAGTACTTATCAGTAACGAGGTTGAACTAGGTATGCAGAGATACTGACGATCATAACCTCGGATAAGTAACATATCGTGAGACAAAGGGAAATTGGTATCGTATGTAAATGGTTCATTCGATCGCAAAGTAATCGTAGAAATATGTGGGAACCATATGAATTTCCAGATTCCTCTATTGGTTATTGTTCGGAGAAGTGTCTCGATCATGTCCGCATAATTCACGAACCGTAGGGAGACACACTTAAGGATTCGACGTTGTTTGAGTAGTTATGGTATTATGAGAAAGAGACCGAATGTTGTTCGGAGTCTCGGATGGGATCCGGGATATCACGAGGTGATCCGGAATGGTCCGGAGAATAAGATTCATATAAGGAAAGTCCCGTTTCGGAGTTGGGGAATGGTTCCGGTGTTTTCATCGGGAACATTCTAGAAGGTCCCGGAATGTCCGGCACTCCGGAGGGGGAAGGGGTACATGAATGTGTCATTACATGTTGGAATGATTGCATCATGTACTTAGTGTTCTCGCTGTCCGAAATAAAGGGTTAATTCAAATCCTAATTGAAAAAGTCAAACTGCCAGTTTTCGGTCAAACTGCCAGTTTTCGGAAAGAGGAGAAAGAGGAGGAGGTGGAGGCCGAGTTGGGGAGGGATTCCTCCCCTTGGCCGGCGCCTCCCAAGGCCGACTTGGGGAGGGACTCCCCTCCCCTTGTCCGGCCCTCCCACCTATAAAAGGAGGGGCAGGGCCTCCTCCTCTAGACACAAGTTTCCTACCCTCTAAACCTAAACCCTAGATCTAAACCCCGGTTTAGAGCTATTTTGGTTTAGAGCCTTCTAATTGGTTTAGAGCCCTCTAATTGGTGTGTCTAATTACTAGACCACTAATAGCCTCTCTCATAAGCTCCACCATACTCGCACCGGCTTAAGGCGAAGCCCTGCGGGATCTCCCCTCCACCTCCGGTACCACGCCGTTGTGCTGCCGGAATCGCGAGGAGAGTGCTACAACCTCCGCTGCCTGCTGGAACAAGGGAGAGGAAGGTCTTCGTCGAGTACCGAACGTGTGACCGACTACGGGAGCGCTGCTGGAACGTGGCGCCGGAAGGATCGTCTACGCGATCTTGAGATCGGAAAGAGTACGACTACATCACCCACGAGAATCTGCTCTCGTTAAACACTTTGGAATCTTCGAGGGTGAGTTATTCCATCGACTCGTTGCTGCAATCTAGTAGATAGATCTTGGCTTGTTTGTTTGTATGCGATAGAAAATTTTTGTTTTCCATGCTACGAACCCCTACAGTTTTGGTGGTGTTAGTGCCGATGCTGCTAAGAATCTGATCACTTTAGCGGGATTTTTTTTGTAATTATTCTTTTTTTGGTCGTGTGCATCCATAATACCAATAGGATAATGCGTTGCTGCAGAGGCTGGGTGTAATTGGTATCATGCGATATTAATGTATGCTCCTTTCCAACAAAATATAAAAATTATTTTTAAAGAGGTTTTTTGTTGTATTAAACTATAAATCTAACAAACCTATATATCACTTTGCACTCTGTTTAAAATGAATGGCAATTGTCGATAATTGGGGAAAACATTTCAAGCTTAACCACTTGGAACAGAAATTTATGAATCACGAGATCGTAATAAAACATTTTGGTGATACGTTGACACTACTAAGAAGAGTTTAGTCACGAATAGCAAAACCAGAGATTATTAAAGATGAATATATGTTGGGACTATGTCCTGCTAACATGTGTACAATCTTACCCAACACAACGTTTAAATGTGACCAAGAGTGTAGAACGTTTGGATTGAACAATGGGGCATAGAAGCAAATGAATAAATTAAAGAAATATATAAACTCAATCATGCTTCTTTAACTTTCACTTCGACCATCTATATGTGAACATATATTCATAAAAAAGACTTGGTATCATCATATTTGTCATGAAAAATCTTTCATATTTTTAGTCTCTTAGAAACATGCTCATATACAATACAAAAGCCAAAACTACACCTTGGAGATAGAATCCATGTCTAAAGATGTTGTGCATTGTAGAATGCATGGAGTAAATGGGAGGAAGAGAAGTCTAGATAAGTTAAGAATAAATACATCAATGGTTAACTGGTATGCAAGCCAATGAATTCTTTTGGTGTGTCCTCTTTGCCAAGTAATTTTTTGTGTCCTTTTATTCTAAAGATTATCTTGAAAATTTTAAATGGGTCTATAAGCACTTGGGTAAATACTCATAAAGTTTGTGTGTTGTCACTCATGCTATTTTTCATCTGAAGTTATGTCCTCACAATCTAACAAACCCTATCAATGTACACTAAAAACATACATGACCTACAAGAAAAATGACGATCCGGCTGAAAAACTATCAAATAAAGAAGAAAAACTCACCATTGACATGGTAGAACATGCTTCGTATATGTTTCTAAACATTGTCCGACAATTTTCAGATGAATATTTTGTTACCTAATTAATGGACCATCGGTTGATACATCTTCATACCATACATAAATATCACATTGATGTAGCAGTCCCCTTAATCCGCAAATTACAGATCTCATAACTTTATCTAAATATGTAGTCGTAGGTATGGTGGAATCTAATTATAAATGGGCCATAAAATATAGATATCCTTAGGTATACATCTAGGGACAACTCAAAATTCTACATAGTAATGCAATGCATGCAAGTTTAGTACGTATCTAAACTTTATATGTATGCACTATTGCAATGTCGCTGATAGAACAGAACATACTAACATTATTGTGGTGTTTATTTGCAAATAACACAATAATTAGTAGTTCACGTATTAAAGAAGGTGATAGTCGTTTTATCATAAAATTTCGGTGACAATAGAAATATATTATTGCATAATACTACAAATATTTATGAAGATATAAATTTATTTTGCAACATTTTTTATACATTAAAGATGATGTTCTCCCATTTTCAAAAGTCTGCCGTGCTAGTATATATAAGGTGAAATGAGAAGTAGAGCTTACATCGAACGAATCGTCGGACAAGGGACAAATCAACTTCAGGCGAACGATTATCCACCGGCTGCAGCTAGAGGAAGACCAGCAAAATGAAGTGGAACGAGAGACGAGAGTTGCGTTGGAGAGAATAATTAGACCTTCCACTGCCGGATGACAATGCTACGTGATTTATACACCCGCTGCTCAATAAAGACCAAACCTGCTAACTCAAGTAAAGAATCCATGTGGTAGGATAAAGGAAAGAGAAAGGACCCCCGACAGCTCGATTGATAGGCGGGCAAAAGTTGTCTCACATGTCAAGGAACGAATAGGCTTTATACCCAATTGATCTAGAGCTAGTCCTTTTTTTATCCTAAATTCCTAACAGATAATTAAAATTTTCAATGTAACTTAATGAAAGCATAAGTGCAGGCACACTACAAATTACTAAAAGACCAGTTTAAATTACTGTACATATGTCAGTTTACCACCTACTAGTAGATTCTAATTTTGTGCAAGGGAATTTAGCTGAAGACCAGCAGAATTAAAGTGGAGCGAGAGAAGAGAGTTGCTTTGGGGAGAAAAATTACAAAGAGTCTAAAAACAATATTTAAATAGATCCTTTGAACACCTAGCGACGACTACAGAAATAAGCACGAGCCGAAGGCGTGGCGTCGTCCTTGCCCGTTTATTACCGGAGCCGGGCAAAGTTTCTTGTAGTAGAGAAACAAAAAGTTGTCGCATGGTAAGACCCCAAATGACCAATACACTAGAGCAATAACAATGGCCAAAGGTAAGACCCCTGGAAGTGCCAGGCATGAAACCACACCATGAACACGAAAAACGACCAGACCCTAGGAGATCCGCCAGACACAGAACTCTACACTCCCTCCACCGGGCACCAGTGATGCATCATCGGCGAGAAGATAGGACGGGGGACACCTTATTCTGACATCAAGACGTCGCCGCCGCCTCACCATCCCGAAGAACACAATGGAAACCCCTAAAAAGAACAAAAACTCTCACACCAACAAGAAGACGTAGTCTGCCACGTCTCCAAGGCCCCAAAGCCATTGGAGCCTGAACGGACCAGCAGTGTTGTCGGTGAGGGGACAAAATCTAGATTGCTTTTAGCGATCGCCTCTGCCCTTAGCGGCTGGGGCCGGAGCAGTCCATAAATAATCCACGTGCATAAAGGAAAAGAAGAAGACCCCAATAGATCGATTGATAGGCCGGTAAAAGTTGTCTCACATGCCAAGGAATTGGCTTTAGTAGAAGAATCTCGCTCGCTTTGCTGCGTCGTTTTTTGTTGTTATCGTTTTTCTCATTCTTTTTTGTGTGTGTGCATTTGACTTCACCTAGGAGGAAAGTCTGTAATTTGGAGTTCATCATGTCTAGGTGAATATGGATATGGGTTTTCATTTATTTCTTCAGTTTCATACCCATAAACAGGTGGAGTTTATTTATCTTTTCCGAACTGGATTTACATGGCCAGGATAGTTTTTCTAGCAAATAACTTTGAGGCAACAAGACGTTGATGCATAAATTCAATAATGATTGCAGAATTGCCATCCATGTTCAAAGTAATTGCGCTAGAAAAATAGGAAATAATGAAACCCTTTCTTATGATGAAAATGAGTAATGACTAATGGTGATACAATATATACATATCCTAAACCTGCATGTTTCTCTTTTTTGTAGGAATTTTGGGGAGGCCGGTGGATTTCCATGGTGGTGACACATGGATCCTTGTTAGTTTTGCATTTTCGTTGAAACTTTTTGTGCGCATTCTTGGTGCCTTGTAGTGTTTTCCTTGTGATTTTTCAGTCCTACGTGGCGATGATGTGGCGTGCGCGTGGGTGCTGATGTGTGATGTGGATCTCATGTGTCATCCTCTTGTGCCTTTATTTGTTTTTTCTCTTTGGTACGCCATGGTGTGGCTGTAGTAGCTCGCGGCCTACCCACGTTGCTTTCATCTTCTTCCCTTCCTTGTTTTGATCATCATTGTGTCTTGTCTCTATGTATCATGTTGCTTCTTTCTCTTGTTTTCATCATTGCATCGTCTTGTCTCTATATGCCATGTTGTTTCTTTTCCTTATTTTCATCGTTTGCATCCACATGGTTGCTTATTTTCCTTCTCTTCCTCCTCTGCATGTTTCTTCACGTGATGGCACATAGCAGCCCTTCGTACATGTTTGCTCCTTTTGTGCACTACGTGGCCTCTCTCTGGATTTCTAGCGAGACCAGGAACCGCCTCACGTCCTCTTTTATTCATCTTCCACTCTCGTCGCCGTTCGGGTGGAGCTCTCCAGTGGCAAGTGGAGCGAGGCCCCTGTGCTGTCCTCCGTGACCGCCGAGGACCAGCCCGCCGCCCTCGCCGCCATTGGCCAGTACTGCGACGCACTCACCGCCGCTCCATCCGCGCCATCGGAGCCGTGCTCCGTGAAGAGGCAGCCCGCTGGCGGCACCCTTCACCACCATCTGGTCGCGCCTGGAGGCCGTCTCCGCCGCCTATTCACCCTTTGCGCACGCATCCTCCCGGACCCCCGTGCGCCGCCCAACCCATGGTTCTCAACCTCCGACGGGCAAGACCACGACCGGCAGACGCCAATCGCCTCCACACGCTGCTGGTGAGTATGCCTCCTCCATTCACCTCACATCCTCCCTTCCTCTCCTACTGATGTTCTTGCATCCTGATCTCATCTCTCTGCAAACCCTAAAAGCCCGGGAGCCACTTCACGCCGGAGATCGAGGACACCACGTCATGAGCCATGGAGGAGAGACTGCCTTCACTGATGCCAAGTTCAACTCCCGCCACAAGCAGCAGCAGCGCCTAGGCTCCGTCCCCTCCAATAGCGAGGACTCTCATCCCTCTATCTTTTTTTTGAAAGATCTAGCAATTGTTGGCTTTCGATTCAATAGAAGATAGAATATTTACATGTAGGCATTACACCGAAAGAATAAGCAAAAAGGGAAACAAGAAGAACAAGAAATAGCCCAAGCAGGCATTACACCAGGGCTTCAGGGAGGCTCCCAGAGCAGCCTTCTAAGTTTTTTCACTCCCGCGAAGGCCCAATTTTGAGCTTCGTCACGAGCGACTTAAACAAGGCGGCGTAGAGACGATGGCTTGTCCTTGAAGACGCGGTTGTTGCGCTCCGTCCAAATCACCCAGGTGACTAGAATGACCAGGGATCGGATGTCGGCCTTGTGGTCGTTATTGGAGGCGTTAATCATCGCTTCCCAAGCATCTAGGAGCGAGGCGTGCATACTCCATGAGCGCGGTGCCAGCCCTTCGCAGTGAGGCCATGCCGCAATGGATGCCCAAAGAAGGCGAGAGAAGGGACAGTCGAGGAACAAGTGCTTAGCCGTCTCAGGACCGCGGACGCACAAAGGGCAAAAGTAGCAGTTGGGCCATTCCTGCATCATAAGACGATCGGCGCACCATAGTCGATTCTGCAGGAGGAGCCATGCAAACATTTTGCACTTGGCCGGGGCCTAGGCCCCCCACACGAGATCGGGCATGACGCTAAGATGTCGCCCTTCCATCTGAAGGTTGTACGCCGATTTAGCTGAGTACACTCCGTCGGGAGAGGGTAGCCAGAGGATGGAGCCGTCCTGGCCGTCGACGAAGGTTGATCCATGGATGTTGAGCTCTCGCCAGAGCAGCAAGAAGTCAGCCAGAATCGTCTGGGTAGGGGCGCGCCGTAGATCAAGGGCCCAGCGATGATCCAGGAGCGCGTCAGCGACGGTGACATGGTTATACCCCGCGGGTGCATGATCTTAGCATACCTGGTCCAGCCCAAGGAATGCCCACGGCAAATGTACGCCGGCCCATGAAGACTTTCGGGTGGCCCAGGCCCATGACGCCTTTGAATCCTTGGAGAGCAAGACTAGAGTAGATAGGAAATTCAAAGGGGTAAAACCCTAGAACCTGTAACCGACTAGGTCTATGCCCGGGACCTGCCTAAGTCTATATAAAGGCCAGGAGGGCACGACCTAGATCTCTCGACTCATACTTTCGCATACACACCTCCACGCCAGATTGCATCTGCGCACCCCTGTAACCTTCAGTTCCGCCGTAATCAAGAGCAGACAAGCAGGAGTAGGGTTTTCCCTCCGGGGGCCTAAACCTGGGTAAACCTTGTGTCCCCGTGTTGCTTGTTTGCTAACCGTGCCACGATCTCCAGCATCCCCATCTTCTCCAAAACCCAAGTCCATAACAATGGGCATTGATGAGATCAAACCTCGTCAATTGGCGCCGTCTGTGGGAATTGGGGGCGCTGATTGTGCGGTCGTGACGGTCCCTACCCGATCGATCTACAACTCTGCAGCAACGGAGAGTCATATCCTCTTCGGCGCTTTCGACTTCACTGCCCACTCGCCGGCCACTATGAAGGACTTCGAGCCCGTAGGCGACGGACTCGAAATCCTGTTCGGGAGCTTCTGCTTCCAGGTGGGGCAAACTGGCATCCTCCGCCTCCCTGAGCGGGTGCCCCTACCATCAATTAGGCCCGCTTCGTGGGCCCCACACCCCGTGCTACGCACAACATCATCAGTAGATGATTCCTACGACAGCAGTAGCTGCAACTCCGATCTGTGTGATCCGCCATCGGATGCAGGGACCTACGGTTCCGGATCTGAAAGTTGCGGTAGTAGCGGGCCAATCTATGAGCGCTACCAATGCGCCGCAGTCATCCAAAGCGACGTGGATCAGCAAACACCCAACCCGCCGCCTAACCCGCCAGAACGAAACGGTAGGAACAAAAGAAGCCAATCTCCCCCATCCGAAGGGGAAAACAACGGCGGCCACGTCATCCGCCTTAGCAAAGAAGGATGGACCCAGGTCCGCGAAGCCGTGGCAGGCAACATAGTACTGCCCGCAGACGCCTCGCGGGATATGCTAATGGCCTACCACCTGCTCCTGATCGAGGAGCATAAGAAGCAGGTCAAGATGCAGGAGGTGCTTGACAAACGCAAGCAAGCAGCCTCAGAGTCCAGCGCGCGACGAGCCGCGCTCTCCGCCATGGGCATCGGCTCCAGCTCGAACGCCAACCCAGGCAACAAGCACCGCTCTCGGATGGAGAACATGGATCCCCAGGAGCGCCGCGAGTTGACGCGAACTCTCCACACATCCTTCATGGAGATGGACGCCGACGGCAACGTCATCCCGAAAACGCCGCAGGCTGCGATCATGGCAGCCACTGCGTACCTCGCGGCCCACCCACCTCCCGAGGGGGACCCGAAGAGGGCCATGCACAAGTCCGCACTTACCGGACTCGGACTCGTTGGATCCGCGCTCCACCAGGAAGCTCCTAAGGAGCCGAAGAAGAAAGCTCCGGTCAGGTTCGACCGCAGCCCCACCCTTTCATCCGAAGAGGAGGAACATGACCTTCCCCGAAGGAAGAATAGTTCGCGACGCCGCGACTGCGACTACGATGCCAGAGATGCGCTCACACAGCGCAAAATCGACAAAGCGCGAGCTAAGCGCGCATGCTCGTCTGAATCCGAGATGGACGAAGACGAAGGAGAACTCTGCGGAGCCCGATGCTTCAGCAGATCCGTCCGGCGGACACGGATGCCGCGAAATTTGAAGCTTCCTTCGGATACTCCGAAGTTCGACGGCACTCAAGACCCAAAGGCCTGGCTCAGCGATCACTTATCATCCGTCAAACTGCACGGTGGAAACAAGGAGACCGCCATGCAATGCCTTCAGCTGCAGCTGACAGGCGCAGCCCGGATCTGGCTCAGCAGCCTATCCTCAGGGTCCATCCGAAGCTGGTATGAGCTAGCTTACATCTTCATTCGAAACTTCAAGCGTACCAGCAAAAGGCCCGCCTCAATCGAAGAATTGCGAGCCTGCACTCAGCGAACGGGTGAATCCATTCGCTCGTACATACTACGCTGGTCCAACACAAAGAACTCTGCAGCCCACATCTCCAAAGAGAGGGCCATCGACGCCTTCAGGGACGGCGTCAAGCGCCAAGACTTCAAGGAGGACCTTGGGCGCGTCAAACCCAAAACGCTCGATCACCTCATGGACATCGCCAACGGGTGGGCTGACGGAGAAGACTCCATTCACCGAGCACAATCAGAAGAAGAGGATGACTATGGTCGACGGCGAGAGCGTCGTAGCAAGAGAAGATCGCGCGTCTACAACGATCGCGACGGACCCGACATGGTCGCGGCTGGCTACGCCGATCGCCGCAATGACGCCAACCGCAACAGCGTAGGATACCGCGGAGGAAACTTTCGTGATGGAGGACGCCCAGCGCAGTCGTGGCAACGCCGCGACCGCGATAACGGACCCTCAGCATACGAAAAGCTTTCGGGTCCATGCACCATCCACTTCTACATCGACAAGCAGGACGGCAAAAAGAAGGCCAGCCACATGCTCAAGGACTACCGCGAGTTCCAGAAGCTCAGCGAAAGCATGGTACAGATGAGGCAGCAAGCCCCAATCCCTGCGTTCGGAAATGCACCCGCACCAGGTGAAATAGCGCATGGAGCTCCTCCACCGCCACCCATTGGAGGCTCGAACCAACCAGTCGCACCAGCACAGAACAACGCTGGGAACGGGTATCCCCCGCCGAAAGGAGCACTGATGATCCAGAAGGGGCGCCCCACGAATAGGGTGTAGAAGAAAATCACCCGACAAATCAACCTGGCCGTGGCAACTCCACCTGCCATCCCTGAGTACCTCAGCGGATCGGAGTCCTGCATCACGTTCAGTCGTTCGGATCACCCTTGCCAGATCCCTCGCCCAGGTCATGCTGCCCTAGTACTGGAGGCGCAGATCGGAGGTTTCGAGATGAGTCGCGTCTTCATGGATGGCGGCAGCGGCATCAACCTGATGTTCGCAAGCACTCTAGCAGCAATGCGGATCCCGCAGTGCAGCCTGGAACAGTCAGACACAACGTTCCACGGCATCGTTCCAGGGAAGGGCATATTCCCCCTCGGCAAAATATGGCTCGACGTCATCTTTGGCAAGCCGGACAACTTCCAGCTGTAATGACTCGAATTCGAAGTGGTGGACTGGCCATCACAGTACCACGCCATCCTCGGGCGTGTAGCATTCGCAAGGTTCCTGGCTGTCCCACACTATGCATACCTGCTACTCAAAATGCCAGGGCCGAAGGGCGTCATCACAATCCACGGGAGCTTCACCCGATCGGACCAATGCGACAGGGATTTCAACAGAATCTCCCAGTCATTCGGCATGCAAGAGGAGCTCCTAAGGCTCCGCGAAGTGACAGACAATGGGGCACCCCCAGTCGCACGACAAAACGCGCCCGACATGTCTTTCGACTCCACTGTCAACACAAAGAAGGTGCAGGTCCATCCGACGGATGCCTCCAAGACGGCGCTGATCGCCAACGACCTCAGCCCCGCATAGGAAGGCGCGCTCGTCGAATTCGTCCATGAGCGCTGGGAAATCTTCGCCTGGTGTCCTGCGGACATGCCAGGAGTTCCCAGGGAATTCGCCGAGCACGCACTCAACGTCTTTCCAGACACCAAGCCCGTCAAGCAGTCCATCCGGAGACTGTCCGAGCCACGAGCCGAAGCTATCGGCAAAGAAATCAACAGACTACTCGCTGCAGACTTCATCAGGGAAATCAAAGAAAGCGAATGGCTCGCAAACACAGTCATGGTCCCAAAGAAGGACACGGACATCCTGCAAATGTGCGTGGATTTCATGTCGCTAAACAAGCACTGCCCAAAGGACCACTTCCCCCTTCCTCGGATCGATCAGATCATTGATTCGACTGCAGGTTGCGAGAAACTCTCCTTCCTTGACGCCTACTCAGGCTACAACCAGATTCGAATCAAGGTCGAAGATCAGGAGAAAACGGCGTTCATCACACCGTTCGGAGTGTTCTGCTACAACACAATGCCCTTCGGGCTAAAGAATGCAGGTGCCACATACCAGCGATGCATGCAGGCATGCCTCAAGGACCAGATCGGTCGCAACGTCCAAGTCTATGTCGACGACATAGTCATCAAAACCAGGGAGGCAAGGACACTTATCGACGATCTCCGCGAGACGTTCGACAACCTCGATCGCTACAGGATCAAACTCAACCCCGAAAAGTGCGCCTTCGGCGTCCCTTCGGGTCAGCTGCTCGGGTACTTCATCTCTCAGCGAGGGATCGAGGCGAACCCGAAGAAAATCAGAGCCATCATGGCGATGGAGAAGCCGTAAAACCTCAAAGGCGTCCAGCAACTCGCAAGACGAATAACGGCGTTAAGCAGATTCATCAGCCGCATGGGCGAGAAGGCCCTGCCATTCTACCAGCTGCTACGCAAAACAGATAAATTCGAGTGGACGCCCGAAGCCAACGACGCGTTCGAAAGCCTCAAACGGCTACTCTCCACCTCGCCCGTCCTGGTCACGCCAAAGGAGCGCGAACCTCTGCTGCTGTACATAGCAGCCACACACCAGGTGGTTAGCACCGTGCTAGTGGTCGAACGACCCGAAGAAGGCAAGACCCAAGGGGTCCAACGCCCAATCTACTACCTCAGCGAGGTACTGACACCAACAAAACTGAGGTACCCTCACTACCAGAAACTCGCCTACGGCGTGTTCATGACGGCTCGACGGCTGAGCCATTACTTCCAGGAGCACCAGGTGATGGTCGTCAACGAGGCACCCCTGAACAGCATTCTGAATAACCCAGAAGCCACAGGACGTGTGGCCCTATGGGGCATCGAGCTGTCACCCTTGGACATCATCTACGAGAAGCGACTCGCAATCAAGTCTCAAGTCCTCCCGGACTTTCTCGTACATTGGATGGAGCTGCAGCTGCCAGACACCCCAGACATGTCGCAGTCATGGACCGTGCACTTCGACGGCTCCAAGCGCAAAGCTGGAGCAGGAGCCGGGGTCATACTGACCTCCCCGCAGGGCGACCAGATGAAGTACGTCCTCGGGATGAAATTCCGAGCCTCCAACAACAAGGCCGAATACGAAGCCCTCATCCACGGCATGAGGATGGCAAAGATCTGCGGCGCAACGCGCCTGGTCATCTACGGTGACTCCAACCTCGTCGTCCAGCAGACGATGAACGAGTGCGACGCACACGCCGAAAACATGATCGCGTACCGCGCGCTCTACAATGCACTCGAAGGAGAATTCGACGGCTGCGAGCTTCGGCATGTTGGAAGAGAAAGCAACGAGGAAGCCGACAGACTCACCAACATCGGCTCCACTTGCGCCAAGGTGCCACCGGGTGTGTTCCTCGAACAGATCTGCGTGCCATCCATCAAGCAAAAATTCCCCAAGGGATCACCCGAGGAAGCAGAACACTCGGGGGCTACGCTGCCCGAAGGACAGGAAGGACCCGAGAAACTGGACACAGAGGTCGCTATGGTCAACCTGATGCAGGTCATGGCAGTCGAAGAAACATGGACACGGCCATACCTCCAGTTCCTGATACACGGAGAACCGCCTGACAGCCCGACAGATGCCCGACGCATATCTCGTCGGTCAAAAGCCTTCACCATCATCAATGGCGAGCTGTACAAGCGCGGTATTACGGGTGTACTACAAAGGTGCGTCACCATCGGTGACGGGAAAGCCATCCTCCAAGACATCCACGAGGGCATTTGCGGTCATCACGTAGGCAGCCGCTCCCTTGTCGCCAAAGCTCTACGAGCCGGATTCTGCTGGCCAACGGCCATGAGCGACGCAAAGGACATCGTCCGAAGATGCAACGGGTGCCAACGGTTTTCCGACAAACCGCACGCACCCAGGTCAGAGCTCAGATCCATACCTATAGCCTGGCCCTTTGCTCAATGGGGCCTCGATATGATCGGCAAACTACCGAAATCCTCGAAAGGGGGACACGTTTACCTCCTGGTCGCAGTCGACAAATTCACCAAGTGGGTCGAGGCCATGCCGGTCACCAACCAAAAGGGCAAGACTGCCGTCAAGTTCTTCGAATCCATTGTCTACAGGTTCGGCGTGCCGCACAGCATCATCACCGACAATGGATCGAACTTTATCTCCAAGGAATTCCAGGACTTCTGCGAGGGCCTCGGGATCAACATCACGTACGCCTCAGTGGCACACCCGCAAATGAACGGGCAAGTGGAAAAGGCCAACGGCCTAATCGGCGCTGGCATCAAGAAGCGCCTCATGAGTCCACTCGAACGGAAAGCTGGAGCCTAGACGAAAGAGCTACCATCCGTCCTATGGAGCTTACGAACTACACCAAACAGCTCCACCGGCTACACGCCGTTCTTCATGGTGCACGGAGCCGAAGCCGTGCTACCAGCCGAAGTACGCCACCAGGCCCCCCGGGTCGTCGCTTACAGCGAAGCCGAATCCACGGCCGCACTCGAAGATGTCGTCGACACACTCGACGAAGCAAGAGACGTAGCAGCAGCTCGATCAACGGTATACCAGCTGACATGGTTATACCCTTCGGGTACGTGACTTCAGCATACCTGGTCCAGCCCAAGGAAGGCCCACAGCAGACATACGTTGGCCCATGAAGATTTTCGGGTGGCCAAGGCCCATGACGCCTTCGGATCCTTGGAGAGCAAGACTAGCATAGATAGGAAATTCAAAGGGGTAAAACCCTAGAACCTGTAACCGACTAGGACTATGCCCGGGACCTGCCTAAGTCTATATAAAGGCCAGGAGGGCACGTCCTAGATCTCTCGACTCATACTTTCGCACACGCACCTCCACGTTAGATCGAATTTGCGCACCCTGTAACCTTCGGTTCCGCCGTAATCAAGAGCAGACAAGCAGGAGTAGGGTTTTCCCTCCGGGGGCCTGAACCTGGGTAAATCTCGTGTCCCCTGGTTGCTTGTCTGTTAACCGTTCCACGATCTCCAGCATCCCCATCTTCTCCAAAACCTAAGTCCATAACAATGGGCATTGATGAGATTAAACCTCGTCAATTGGCGCCGTCTGTGGGAATCGGGGCTGCTGATTGTGCGATCGTGACGGTCCCGACCCGATCGATCTACAACTCTGCGGCGACGGAGAATCACCTCCTCTTCGGCGCTTTCGACTTCACCGCCCACTCTCCGGCCACCATGAAGGATTTCGAGCCCGTAGGCGACGGACTCGAAATTTTGTTCGGGAGCTTCTGCTTCCAGGTGGGACAAACTGGCACCCTCCGCATTCCTGAGCGGGTGCCCGTGCCATCAATCAGGCCCGCCTCGTGGGCTCCACACCCCGTGCTGCGCACATCACCATCGACAGATGAGTTCTATGACAGCAACAGCTGCAACTCCGATCTGTGCGATCCACCTTCGGATGAAGGGACCTATGGTTCCGGATCCGAAAGCTGCGGCAGCAGCGGACCGATCTACGAGCGCTACCAATGCGCCACAGTCATCCAGGAGCATCAAACGCCTAACCCGCCGCCCAGCACGAACCCCAAACCGCAGGACAGAAACGGCGAAAACGGCGGGAACAGAAGAAGCCAGTCCCCCCACCCAACGGGGAAAACAACGGCCACCTCATCCAACTTAGCAAAGAAGGATGGGTCCAGGCACGCCGTGCCGTCGCAGGAGACATAGTCCTGCCTGTGGACTCCCCACGTGATCTACTGATGGCATACCACTACCTACTCATCGAGGAGCACAAGAAGCAAGTCAAGATGCAGGAGACGCTCGACAAACGCAAGCAAGCAGCCTCTGAGTCCAGCGCGCGACGAGCTGCGCTCTCCGCCATGGCACCCGGCTCTAGCACAAACGGAAACCAGGGAAACAAACACCGCCCTCGGGTGGAGAACATGGATCCTAGGGAACGCCGTGATGTGACCCGAACTCTCCACACATCGTTCATGGATATGGATGCCAACGACAACATCATCTCGAAGACACCGCAAGCTGCGATCATGGCAGCCACTGCGTATCTCGCGGCCCACCCACCTCCGGAGGGGGACCCAAAAAGAGCCATGCATAAGCACTCACCGGACTCGGACTCGTCGGAGCTACGCTCCACGAAGACGCTCCTGCGGAGCCGAAGAAGAAAGCTCCGGCCAGGCACGACCGGAGCCCCATCCCTTCATCTGAAGAAGAAGAGGAACACGACCTTCCCCGAAAAAAGAAGAGCTCGCATCGCCATAAACGCGACTACAACGCCAGAGACGCGCTTACACAGCGCAAAATCG
Organism: Avena sativa; assembly: GCA_916181665.1. Lineage (NCBI taxonomy): Eukaryota > Viridiplantae > Streptophyta > Magnoliopsida > Poales > Poaceae > Avena > Avena sativa. The sequence continues at coordinate 354,620,915 of OV702296.1, forward strand.
ACAAAGCACGAGCCAAACGTGCATGCTCATCTGAGTCTGAGATGGATGAAGATGAAGGAGAACTCTGCGAAGCTCGATGCTTCAGCAGATCTATTCGGCGAACACAGATGCCACGCAATTTCAAGCTTCCTTTGGATACTCCGAAGTTCAACGGCACGCAAGATCCAAAATCCTGGCTCAATGATCATCTGTCATCCGTCGAGCTGCACGGCGGTAACAAAGAAAACGCCATGCAATGCCTTCAGCTGCAGCTGACAGGCGCAGTGCGGGTTTGGCTCAGCAGCCTATCATCAGGATCCATCCGAAGTTGGGAGAAGCTAGCTTACAGCTTCATCCGAAAATTCAAGGGCACCAGCAAGAGGCCCGCCTCAATCGAAGAGTTGCGAGCTTGTACTCAGAGAACGGGCGAATCTATTCGCTCGTACATATTATGCTGGTCTACCACCAAGAACTCCGCAGCACATATCTCCGAAGAGAGGGCCATCGACGCCTTCAGAGACGGCGTCAAACACCAAGATTTCAAGGAGGAACTTGGGCGCGTCAAGCCCAAGACACTCGACCACCTCATGGACATCGCCAACAGGTGGGCGGACGGCGAAGATTGCATTCACCGAGCATAATCAGATGAAGAGGACGACTACGGCCGAAGGCGAGAACGCCGCAGCAAGAGGAGATCGCGCGTCTACGAGGACCGCGATGGACCCGACATGGTCGCGGCCGGCTACGCCGACCGCCGCAACGACAACAGCCGCAACAGCGGAGGATACCGCGGGGGAAACTTCCGCGACAACGGACGCCTAGCACAGTCGTGGCAACGCCGCGACCGCGACAACGGACCCTCAGCATTCGACAAACTTTCGGGTCCATGCACCATCCACTTCTACATCGACAAACAGGATGGCAAAAAGAAAGCCAGCCACATGCTTAAGGACTACCGCGAGTTCCAGAAATTCAGCGAAAGCATGGTGCAGATGAGGCAACAAGCCCCAATCCCTGTGTTTGGAAACGCACCTGCGCCAAGAGAAATAGCACACGGAGCTCCTCCACCGCCGCCTATTGGAGGCCCAAACCAACCAGTCGCACCAGCGCAAAACAACGCCGGGATTGGGTACCCCCCACCAAAAGGAGCACTAATATGATCCAGAAGGGATGCCCCACAAATAGGGTGCAGAAGAAAATCACCCGACAAATCAACTTGGTCGTGGCAACTCCGCCTGCAATCCCTGAGTACCTCAGCGGATCAGAGTCCTGCATCACATTCACTCGCGCGGATCACCCTTGCCAGATCCCTCGCCCAGGTCATGTTGCCCTGGTGCTGGAGGCGCAGATCGGAGGCTTCGAGATGAGTCGCGTCTTCATGGATGGCGGCAGTGGCATCAACCTAATGTTCGCAAACACTCTAGCAGCAATGCGGATCCCGCAATGCAGCCTGGAACAATCAGACACAATGTTCCACGGCATTGTCCCAGGGAAGGGCATATTCCCCCTCGGCAAAATAGGGCTCGATGTCATCTTCAGGAAGCTGGACAACTTTCGGCAGGAGCGACTCGAATTCGAAGTGGTGGACTGGCCGTCGCAATACCACGCCATCCTGGGGCGTGTAGCATTCGCAAGGTTCCTGGCCGTCTCACACTACGCATACCTACTACTCAAGATGCCAGGACCAAGGGGCGTCATCACAGTCCACGGGAGCTTCACCCGATCGGACCAATGCGACAGGGATTTCAACAAAATCTCCCAGTCTTTCGGCATGCAAGACGAGCTTGTAAGGCTCCGCGAGGTGACGGACAATGGGGCACCCCCAGTCACAAGGCAGAACGCACCTGACATGTCCTTCGACTCCACCGTCAACACCAAGAAAGTGCAGGTCCATCCGACGGATGCCTCCAAGACGGCCCTGATCGCCAACGACCTCAGCTCCGCATAGGAAGGCGCGCTCGTTGAATTCCTCCGTGAGCGCTGGGAAATCTTCGCCGGTGTCCTGCGGACATGCCAGGAGTTCCCAGGGAATTCGCCGAGCACGCACTCAATGTCTTTCCAGACACCAAGCCAGTCAAGCAGTCCATCCGGAGACGTCGGAGCCACGAGCCGAAGCTATCGGCAAGGAAATCAATAGACTGCTCGCTGCAGATTTCATCAGGGAAATCAAGGAAAGCGAGTGGCTTGCAAACACAGTGATGGTCCCAAAGAAAGACACAGACATTTTGCGGATGTGCGTGGATTTCACGTCACTAAACAAGCATTGCCCAAAGGACCACTTCCCTCTCCCCCGGATCGACCAGATCATCGATTCGACTGCAGGTTGCGAGAAACTCTCCTTCCTCGATGCCTACTCAGGCTATAACCAGATTCGACTCAAGGTCGAAGATCAGGAGAAAACAGCGTTTATCACACCGTTTGGAGTATTCTGTTACAACACAATGCCCTTCGGGCTAAAGAACGCAGGTGCCACGTACCAGCGATGCATGCAAGCCTGCCTCAAGGACCAGATCGGTCGCAACGTCCAAGTTTACGTTGACGACATAGTCATAAAAACCAGGGAGGCAACGATACTTATCGACGATCTCCGCGAGACATTCGACAACCTTGATCGCTACAGGATCAAGCTCAACCCGGAAAAGTGCGCCTTCGGCGTCCCATCGGGTCAGCTGCTCGGGTACTTCATCTCTCAGCAAGGGATCGAGGCGAACCCGAAGAAAATCAGAGCCATCATGGCAATGGAGAAGCCAAAAAACCTAAAAGGCGTCCAGCAGCTCGCAGGGCGAATAGCGGCGCTAAGCAGATTCATCAGCCGCATGGGCGAAAAGGCCCTGCCATTCTACCAACTGCTGCGCAAGGCAGAGAAGTTCGAGTGGACACCAGAAGCCAACGACGCATTCGAAAGCCTCAAGCGGCTCCTCTCCACCTCGCCCGTTTTGGTCACGCCAAAGGAGCGCGAGCCCCTGCTAATGTACATAGCAACCACACATCAGGTGGTCAGCACCGTACTCGTGGTCGAACGACCCGAAGAAGGCAAGACCCACGGGGTCCAGCGCCCAATTTACTACCTCAGCGAGGTATTGACACCAACAAAGCAGAGGTACCCTCACTACCAGAAGCTAGCCTACGGCGTGTTCATGACGGCTCGACGGCTGAGCCATTACTTCCAGGAGCACCAAGTGATGGTCGTCAACGAGGCACCCCTGAACAGCATCCTGAATAATCCAGAGGCCACAGGACGCGTGGCCCTGTGGGGCATCGAGCTGTCACCCTTGGACATCGTCTACGAGAAGCGACTCGCAATCAAATCTCAAGTCCTTCCGGACTTCCTAGTACATTGGATGGAACTGCAGCTGCCAGACACCCCAGATATGTCACAGTCATGGACGATGCACTTCGACGGCTCCAAGGGCGAAGCCGGAGCAGGAGCGGGGGTCATACTGACCTCCCCGCAAGGCGACCCGATGAAATACGTCCTTCGGATGAAATTCCGAGCTTCTAACAATGAGGCCGAATATGAAGCCCTCATCCATGGCATGAGGATGGCAAACATATGCGGCACAACGCGCCTGGTCATCTATGGTGGCTCCAACCTCGTCGTCCAGCAGAAGATGAATGAGTGCGACGCACACGCCGAAAACATGATCGCGTACCGCGCACTCTACAACGCACTTGAAGGAGAATTCGACGGCTGCGAGCTTCGACACGTTGGAAGAGAAAGCAACGAGGAAGCCGACAGAATCGCCAACATCAGCTCCACTTGAGCAAAGGTGCCACCAGGTGTGTTCCTCGAACAGATCTGCGTGCCATCCATCAAGCGGAAATTCCCCAAGGGATCACCCGAAGAAGCAGAACACTCGGGAGCTACGCTACCCGAAGGACACGAAGGACCCGAAAAACTGGACACAGAGGTAGCCATGGTCAACCTAATGCAGGTCATGGCAGTCGAAGAAACATGGACGCGCCCATACCTCCAGTTCTTGTTAAATGGAGAACTGCCTGACAGCCCGACAGACGCCCGATGCATATCTCGTCGGTCAAAAGCCTTCACCCTCATCAACGGCAAGCTGTACAAGCACAGCATTACGGGTGTACTACAAAGGTGCGCACCATCGGTGACGGAAAAGCCATCCTCCAAGACATCCACGAGGGCATCTGCGGCCATCATGCAGGCAGTCGCTCCCTAGTCGCCAAAGCTCTACGAGCAGGATTCTACTAGCCAACGGCCATGAGCGACGCAAAGGACATCATCCGAAGATGCAACGGATGCCAACGGTTTGCCGACAAACTGCACGCACCTGGGTCCCAGCTCAGACCCATACCCATAGCTTGGCCTTTTGCTCAATGGGGCCTCGACATGATCGGCAAACTGCCAAAGTCCTCGAAAGGGGGACACGTTTACCTCCTGGTCGCAGTCGACAAATTCACCAAGTGGATCGAGGCCATGCCGGTTACCAACCAGAAAGGCAAAACGGCCGTCAAGTTCTTCGAGTCCATTGTCTATAGGTTCGGCGTACCGCATAGCATCATCACCGACAATGGATCAAACTTTATCTCCAAGGAATTCCAGGACTTCTGCGAAGGCCTCGGGATCAACATCACGTACGCCTCAGTGGCACACCCGCAAACGAACGGGCAAGTGGAAAAGGCCAACGGCCTAATCGGTGCAGGCATCAAGAAGAACCTAATGAGCCCACTCGAACGGAAAGCAGGAGCCTGGACTAAAGAGCTACCATCCGTCCTATGGAGCTTACGGACCACGCCAAACAGCTCCACAGGCTACACACCGTTCTTCATGGTACACGGGGCCGAAGCCGTGCTGCCAGCCGAAGTACGCCACCAGGCCCCTCGGGTCGTCACATATAGTGAAGCCGAATCCACGGCTGCACTCGAAGATGCCATCGACACACTAGACGAAGCAAGAGACATAGCAGCAGCTCGATCAGCGGTGTACCAGCAGAGTCTCCGCAACTACCACAGCCGCCGGCTTCGCCCCAGGTCCTTCGTCGAAGGAGACCTCGTCTTGCGACTCAAGCAAGAGCGACCGACAAAATTCGAGTCACCATGGGAAGGACCATACGTCATCACCAAAGTCATCCCAGGTGGCGCCTATCGCCTCAAGCACGTGGAGTCTGGAGTCGAATACTCCAACCCATGGAATATCTCGCACCTGCGACGATTCTATCCGTAGTAACCTACCCCCTTTACTTTCAATAAGGCTTTCAGCCAAGGCTATTCAGCCGAACAATGTACCTCCTCCATTACGATATAAATAAAGCTAAGTGTCTCGCCCCAAAACTTCAGTTCGCTATTTTGCAACTTTACTACATGCTACATATGCACTCGGGGGCTCCCCCCACCTCACGATTTCATCGACTGAGGATCAAACGTGTACACCTGAGTAGCTGACAACGTCAGGCAAATGAAAAGGACACGTACTCAATCAAAGCACTGCGTGCTCACAACAAACAAACCTTTACAACAAAGGGCACAACACGCCCAGCCGAAATATATAAATTTTACATCTATCTCTTTTTACAGGTACTACCTATGTTGAAGAATAACCTGGGCACGCTGTTCAAACAAATCTATGACCTGTTCGGCATACTACCTTACAGCCGCGTAATGTGGCCGCATGTCCCACTCACCACCATCCGGCCGAAGAGGCGGCCCGGCTGCCACAACAGCCAAATCTACATCAGGCCGGTGCAGCCTCACAAGAGACAACGCGGCCTTGACTCCAGCAACGAGCTGTTGCCGCACCAACTCCTTGATATTGCTCACGCTTCGAAACTTCGACAGAAGACCCGCAAGGCTCGTCGGTATGGCATCCAAAGGAAACATGACGTGCAGCGCCGAGGAAAGCGATGTCTGCACTTGGCGGAGCACCCGCGAAACTTGATGAACACGATCCTGCACCGTCGCCAGAGCCATGGCGCGATCACGATCCATCCAGAAGAAGCCGCCAGCCTCCATGTCCTGTTGAGTCAAGCAATTGACCCGAACAGCGACACGCTCTTTTTCTTCCCTCGGAGCAAGGTTCGCACCTGCGATAATCGCACACAATAAGAGTAAGGCCAGCAAGCCCATCCGAAGAACTGAGCTACAGCTCGAACCAAAGAACAACTTACATTGCAGTTGCTCGGACAGCCGAACCAGTTCCGCCATCAAGTACTCCTCTCTGGCTGCACCACGATCCGCCTTGGACTTCCAAACGTTGGCATGACCGCGTAACCCGAGCAACTCCCTCTCCAGACTACGCACACGATCCCGAAGAAAAGTGAGTTACGAGGAATCATCCAAAGATGGTCGCAGCGGCATTGCGGACGGGGTGTCAACAGGGTCAGCACCCGAAGGAACCTATAGCAGCAGAGAAAGAAAGGAACACAGACATTCAGACAATGATAGAGCACAACTCAGAAGAATTCATTAAACATATAAGACCACTACGTGGCACAAAGATGGTGTTCTTCAAGATATTTACAACAAAAGCAAACTACAAACTATCCTACGTCTACAACGCCTAAGACGCGGCACCCTGAGTCGCCTCGGAGCCAGACTGCCTAGCTTTGGCCCCGCCCTGCTGCCGCAGTGCATACTCAGACAGCAAATTAATGAGCTTGGGCCCATATCGCTTGCAGCGAGAAGAGTAGGCAGCAAAGGCTACCTCGGATCCATCTGCAGTCGTCGGCATCCGGGAGGTGATCTGGGGCAGATCCAGCTCCGCTCCAGCCGCCAAGGCCGTCGCCAGCCCGACGGACGCGCCGATGCCCTTCTGCTTGCGCTTGTACGCCGCAGGCGCTTCGGCTGACAGAGCCTCCGCCAGAGCATCCACATCATCGAGGGCCGCGCCATTAGGAACAAGCTCCTTGTAGAAGCGGCCAAGGACCTCCTTCGCCTTGGCAAGGGAGCTGACGACGGTGCTGCAGCGGTCTTCGACCGCCACAGTAGCATCATCTAGAGCACTCCCGTGCTCTAGAGCACCGCGGTCGAACTCGATGCCTGCGGCATCTGAGACAGAAAATAAGAAGGAAGACATGAAGAAAAGCAGCACAGAAGAAGACACGAGGCATGAAGAAACAAGCACAAATCTAGCACTCACCCGAAATAGCCTTGGCAGCAGCCATGAGCTTCGCTGCTACCTCTCTTTCACGAGCAGCCGCAACAGTGGCCAGCTGCTCCTCACGATCCGCGGCCTCCTGCTGGAGACGCTCCTTCGCTTCGGCTGCTTTAGTCAGCTCTAGCTCGAGGCGTTCCTTCACGCCAACGGCGGCTTCGGCCTTTTGCTCCGATTGACCAAGGCTCTTCTTGAGAGCGTCGACCTCACGGAGAGAAGTATTATGCTCCTCTGCATTCAAAACAAGAAACGTCAGAAAGCAGGACCGGAATAAACGAAAAAAAAGCACCAAAAGGCGAATAGGTACCTGGAAGCTGCCGAAGGTTAGCCTCCAGCACCAGACGCTCCTGCACCAGCCGCTTGCCTCCTGCACAAAAGGCTGCAGAACAAGGAAATAGCAGTAAGAAAAGGACTTGGGGGCTACGCCCAACACAAAGGAGTAAAAACAAAATCAGCACACGAAGACACTCGGGGGCTCCCCCCGTGACATGAAGCAGAAAAACTTGCATGCTCTGATGGCGACTCCGAAGGCCCGCCTGCGAAATTCTGAGGCGCAACCACCTGCACCTCCTGCAACGGAGGATCCGGAGCCGCGCCACCCGAAGTCGCCATCGTCTGAGGAGGAGGAGACACAATTTTCGACTCCCCCATCATCTCCCGCGCACCATCACTGGAGGAATCATGGGAGGAATGCCTGCATACGAACCAATCAGCACAAGTGCAAAAATCATGAAGGCAAAAGGACAATAGTACAACAAGAAACTTACGAGCCCAGTGAGCTCAGGTCGAAGACAGGAGGAGTCCTTCGGGCTCTCTTCTCCTCCTTCTTCTCTTCCTTCTTCTCCTCCTTCTTTTCTTCCTTCTTCCGCTTCGCTGGCGGGTGCGGCGCTACAGCCCGCACAGGAATGGCAGGAAGGGGAGAGGAAGAACCTCCATGACCGTCACTATGACGCTCAAGTCCCAGAGGGTTTCTGGGAGTCGGAGGAGTCGAGGCATCCGAAGACTCGCTGGAGCTCCGTGATCGTTTGCGCGTATGGTCCTCACTCGACTCGTCGGCATCCTCCGCCGGAGATCGCGCCGACGGCAGCTCGGACACGGACTCAACCACTTCATTATCTGGGGCATTCGGATACCTTTCGGGCAATGGCGGTACCATGCCCGGCACTTTGAAGCTCTGCAAAATCAGAAGGAACTTTGTTAGCAAACAAAGGAAATAAATACACAGCCGACAAAAAGCACTACGTGCACAAATCTACACCTGCGGTACGACCAACGTCGAAGAAAATGGAGGAGTTAGCGACTTCCCCGGGATTTCTTCTCCGGCCTTGAACTTCAGCAGCGCGCGAAGGGCCCTGTCAAGATCCCCCTCGGAGAATTTCTTAGCCGAAACCCTCGTCGGATCACGGCGCCCAGAATAAAGAAACATCGGGTGCGCCCTCGCTTGGAGAGGCTGCACCCGACGCTCAAGAAAAGTCCGGATGATGTCCACGCCGTTCACCTCCTTCTCCGGAATCAGCTGGAGATCCTCCACCCGACGGTAAAGGGCCTCTATCTCCGCCACCTCACCGTCAAAGATTTGGTTTTTCCAAGACCTTTTCCGCTCAATCATTTGGGAGGGGTCAAAGGGAACAAGACCAAAATCTTGCCCGGGTACTACGGAGTCGCGGATATAAAACCATCGCCTCCGCCAGTACTGGACAGATTCGGACATGGAAAAAGAAAAGAAGAGAAGATTGGGACTAAGGGAGATGATGCAACCCCCAATGGGATACACACCATCTGAACCAGATTGCCTCTTCATGGAATAGAGCTTCCGGAAGAGGCCGAAGTGCGGCTCAATGCCAAGCCAGCACTCGCAAAAAGTGATAAAACACGCAATATGGAGAAGAGAATTGGGAGACAGATGATGAAGCTGAATCCCATAGAAGAAGAGCAGTCCACGGAGGAAGTTGTGGACTGGAAAAGAAAACCCACGCATAACGAAGGCGAGAAACATAACCCGATACCCAGATGGGGGACGGGGGATTACCTCATTGCCGGGGAGTTTGACGGCCTCCCTATCTTGCGGGATCAGGCCCCGCTCGCGAAGCTTGCGGAGATCGCTCTCCCGCGTCTCTGATCGCCGCCAGCCACCATCGGTGACACGGGTAGCGGTGGTGCCCTTCTTTCCTCCGACGGCGCTGGTCCCAACCGCAGATGACGATTTCTTTGGTTTCCCCATTGCGCTACGGCGGCGCCGGCGGTGAAAACGCAGAAACGACGACGAAAATGTGGAAGGAAATCCCAGCGCGCAGCAAGAATCGCTAGAGCACAAGGAGGCAGTGAAAACAAGAACTGATGCGGTGAAAACAAACCGCGGCTTTCCCCAATGATTATAACAGCAAAGACGACGCACGGCAGCCGTCCATCCAGAAGACCTAACGCCAACGGCAGATCTGACCATACACGTGTCAACATCACAACGAACCATCGTTACCACGCCGTCCACTACGCGTGGAAATCGAGGAGACGCCGTAATTATCTCCACGCCGCGCGTGACCGGTCAATTCAAAGTTAGCAAGTGGGACCCACGTTCGTCCAGTCAAGTCATCTCTGGCGTAGCAGATGCTTGAGGTCATTGATCGTCAGCACTGATGTCATAAAAAGCTATACTAGCACAAACTACAATTCCCCGGCTCCACAGCTAAGAGTACTCACTCGAATCTTCGATTCGACTAAATACTCGGGGGCTACTCCTATCAGGAGCACTGGCCGCGCACCCGGAAGATGAATAAAGACAAAGTATTTCTTCGAGTCCTACGTCGAGTCTACGACTCCACTACGGACTCGGGGGCTACTCCCATAGGGAGGATGAATTTAAGCATTCGAAAAAATTTCGTGTCCTACGGACTTAACAACTGAACAATGCTTGAACTAAAGTCTCTGCTCGAGTATACGACTCGAACAGACACTCGGGGGCTACTCCCATAGGGAGCGCTGGTCACGCACCCTATGAAATCTTCGGCTGCGATCTTTCGGATCAGCACGCAAAAACTTTTTGGCAACTCTGCCCCAACAAAACGCTGAGTGAGCGACAATCTCCTTGGCCACCCGAAGCACCTCCGTGGTGACAAATGTTCGGATGCTGCGTCTGCGACGCAAAGATAAGACCTGCAGATATCATCTCATGGCCTGGCAACGTACACGACTGCGCTCTGCTAGTATAAATCCATGCCAACAGGCGTGATGAAAAATCCCGACGAACACGTTGGGTACATCAATTAAAAACACTGGAATTCCACTCCTGTAAGTCCTCCGCGGCCTGAGTCGAATTATGCCAGCATATGTTCCGGGTTCAAGTTAAGGGACTCGAACCTGATGAAGATCATGTTGTTTCGTCCTAAGACAGTTAACTGACCCTGATCCGTCGGGTGAGTCAGGCACATGTATCAACAATCCCTACACACGAATATATTGTTAACACCTAGTTGCACCCGAAGGATTGAAGAGTCCTCAGCCGAATCTACGATTCGATTGATCACTCGGGGGCTACTGACATGGTTATACCCTTCGGGTACGTGACTTCAGCATACCTGGTCCAGCCCAAGGAAGGCCCACAGCAGACATACGCTGGCCCATGAAGATTTTCGGGTGGCCAAGGCCCATGACGCCTTCGGATCCTTGGAGAGCAAGACTAGCATAGATAGGAAATTCAAAGGGGTAAAACCCTAGAACCTGTAACCGACTAGGACTATGCCCGGGACCTATCTAAGTCTATATAAAGGCCAGGAGGGCACGTCCTAGATCTCTCGACTCATACTTTCGCACACGCACCTCCATGCCAGATCGAATCTGCGCACCCTGTAACCTTCGGTTCCGCCGTAATCAAGAGCAGACAAGCAGGAGTAGGGTTTTCCCTCCGGGGGCCTGAACCTGGGTAAATCTCGTGTCCCCTGGTTGCTTGTATGTTAACCGTTCCACGATCTCCAGCATCCCCATCTTCTCCAAAACCTAAGTCCATAACAATGGGCATTGATGAGATTAAACCTCGTCACCAGCAGAGTCTCCGCAACTACCACAGCCACCGGCTACTCCCAAGGTCCTTCGTTAAAGGAGACCTCGTCTTACGACTCAAGCAAGAGCGACCGAAGAAATTCGAGTCGCCATGGGAAGGACCCTACATCATCACCGAAGTCATCCCAGATGGCGCATATCGCCTCAAGCACGTGGAGTCTGGAGTCACATACTCTAACCCATGGAACATCGCACACTTGCGGCGATTCTACCCATAGCTACCTACCCCTTTTGCTTTCAATAAGGGTTTTCAGCCAAGGCTATTCAGCCGAACAATGTACTTCCTCCATTATAAAGCTAAGTGCTCCGCCCCAAAATCTTGTTCGCTACTTGCAACTTTACTTTATGCTACAAACGCACTCGGGGGATCCCCCAACCTCACGATTTCATCGACGAGGATCACACATGTACACCTGAGTAGCTGACAACGTCAGGCAAACGAAAAGGACACGTACTCAAACAAAGCATTATGTGCTCACAATAACTATAAACCTTTATAACAAAGGGCACAACACGCCCAGTCGAAATATACAAATTTTACATCTATCTCTTTTACAGGTACTACCTATCCTGAAGAATAACTTGAGCACGCTGCTCAAACAAATCTACTACCTGTTCGGCATACTGCCTTACAGCCGCATAATGCGGACGCATATCCCACTCGCCACCATCCGGCCGAAGAGGTGGCCCAGCTGCTACAATAGACAAATCAACATCAGGCCGGTGCAGCCTCACAAGGGACAAAGCAGCCTTCACGCCCGCGACGAGCTGTTGCCGCACCAACTCCTTGACATTGCTCACGCTCCGAAACTTCGACAGAAGACCTGCAAGGCTTGTTGGCACAGCATCCAATGGAAACATGACATGCAACATCGAGGCAAGCGACGTCTGCACCTGACGAAGCACACGCAAAACCTGGTGCACACGATCCTGCACCATAGCCGGAGCCATGGCGCGGTCACGATCCATCCAGAAGAAGCCGCCAGCCTCCATGTCCTGCTGAGTCAAGCAATTGACCCGAACAGCGACACGCTCCTTCTCTTCTCTCGGAGCAAGGTTAGCACCTGCGACAATTGCACAAAATAAGAGGCAAGGCCAGCAGACTCATTCGAAGAACTGAGCTGCAGCTCGAAACAAAGAACAACTTACATTGAAGCTGTTCAGACAGTCGAAGCAGTTCCGCCATCAAGTACTCCTCTCTGGCTGCACCGCGATCTGCCTTGGACTTCCAAACATTGGCGTGACCACGCAACCCAAGCAACTCCCTCTCAAGACTACGAACACGGTCCCGAAGAAAAGCGAGTTGCGAGGAATCATCCAAAGATGGCCGCAGCTGCGCTGCAGGTGAGGTGTCAATAGGGTCAGCACCCGAAGGAACCTAGAACAGCAGAAAAGCAAAGGACACAAATATTCAGACAGTGGTAGAGCACAACTCAGAAGAATTCATTAAGCATATAAAGGCCACTACGTGGCACAATGATTGCGTTCCTCAAAATATTTATAGAAAAAGCAGACTACAAACTATCCTACAGCTACACCGCCTATGACGCGGCACCCTGAGTGGCCTCGGAGTCGGACTGCCTCGCCTTGGCCTCCCCTGCTGCCGCAGCGCATACTCGGACAACAGATCAATGAGCTTTGGCCCATATCGCTTGCAGCGAGCAGAATAGGCAGCAAAGGCTACCTCGGATCCATCCGCGGTCGTCGGCATCCGAGAGGTGATCTGGGGAAGGTCTAGCTCCGCTCCGGCTGCCATGGCCATCGCCAGCCAGACGGACGCGCCGATGCCCTTCTGTTTGCGCTTGTACGCCGCAGGCGCGTCGGCTGACAAAGCCTCCGCCAGGGCGTCAACATCATCAAGGGCGCGCCCTTGGGGACAAGCTCCTTGTAGAAGCGGCCAAGGAATTCCTTCGCCTTGGCGAGGGAGCTAACGACGGTGCTGCAGCGATCTTCAACCGCTGCAGTAGCATCATCCAGAGCACTCCTGTGCTCCAGAGCGCGGCGGTCAAACTCGATGCCTGTGGCATCTGAGACAAAAAAAAGAGAGAGAAGATAGAAGAAAGCAACACAGAAGAAAGAAAAGACAGAAGCAAAAATAAGGTACTCACCCGAAACTGCCTTAGCAGCAGCCATGAGCTTGCCCGCCACCTCCCTCTCACGCGCAGTCGCAGCCATAGCAAGCTGCTCCTCGCGGTCCGTAGCCTCCTGCTGCAGACGCTCCTTAGCCTCGGCTGCCTTGGCCATCTCCAGCTTAAGGCGCTCTTCCGCACCAGCGGCGTCCGCAGCCTTCTTCTCCGCGAGACCAAGGCTCTTTTTGAGAGCATCAAGCTCACGGAGGGAAGTATTATGCTCCTCTGCATTCAAAACATACAAGCGTCAGAAAGCAAGACAACAATGCAAAAAGAAAGAGGTACCAAAACAAACAGGTACCTTGAAGCTGTTGGAGGTTGGCCTCCAGCACCAGGTGCTCCTGCACCAGTCGCTTGGCATCCTGCACAAAAGGCTGCAGGAAGAAGAACTACCATTAAGGACAAGGACTCGGGGGCTGCGCCCACCACGAAGGAACAAAAAGAAAAATTCGCACACGAAAACGCTCGGGGGCTCCCCCCAAAGACCCGAAGAAAGAAGCAGACAAGAAAAAAAATTCAGACGCTCGGGGGCTCCCCCCGTAGCAGGGAACAGAATACTTACATGCTTCGATGACGACCCCGAAGGCCCGCTCGCAGCCTTCTGAGGTGCAACCACCTGCACCTCCTACAGAGGAGGGTTCGGAGAAGCGCCCCCCGAAGTTGCCACAGTCTGAGGAGAAGGAGACGCAACCTTCGACTCTCCCATCATCTCCCGAGCACCATCGCTGGAGGAATCGTGGGAGGAGTGCCTGCACAAGAAATATTTAGCACAAGAACAAAAAGTCAACAGCAGAAAGACAGCAGAATAAAGGAAACTTACGAGTCCAGCGAGCTCAGATCGAAGACAGGAGGAGTCCTTCGGGCTCTCTTCTCCCCCTTCTTCTCTTCCTTCTTCTCTTCCTTCTTTTCTTCCTTCTTCCGCTTCGCTGGCGGGTGCGGTGCCACAGCCCGCACAGGAATGGCAGGAATGGGAGAGGAAGAGCCTCCATGCCCGTCACTGTGACACTCAAGGCACAGAGGGTTTCTGGGAGTCGGAGGAGTCGAGGCATCCGAAGACTCGCTGGAGCTCCGTGATCGTTTGCGCGTATGATCCTCGCTCGACTCGTCGGCATCTTCTGCCGGAGATCGTGCTGAAGGCAGTTCGGACACGGAATCCACCACGTCATTATCCGGCGCATCCGGAAATAATTCGGGCAATGGAGGCACCATGCCCGGCACCTTGAAGCTCTGCAAACAAGAAGGGACTTTGTCAGCAAACAAAGGAAAATAAATACGCAGTCGACAAAAAGCACTACGCGCACGAATCTACACCTATGGAACAGCCAACGTCGAAGAAAACGGCGGAGTCAGCGACTTCCCCGAGATTTTCTCTCCGGCCTTGAACTTCAGCAGCGAGCGAAGGGTCCTGTCAAGATCCCCCTCGGAGATTTTCTCGGCCGAAACCCTTGTCGGATCACGGTGCCCAGAATAAAGAAACATCGGGTGCGTCCTAGCCTGGAGAGGCTGCACCCCACGCTCGAGAAACGTGCAGATGATATCCACGCCGTTCACTTCCTTCTCCGGAATCAACTGGAGATCCTCCACCCGATGGTAAAGGGCCTCTATCTCCGCCTCCTCGCCATCAAAGACCTTGTTTTTCCAAGACCTTTTTGGCTCAATCTTTTGGGAGGGGTCAAAAGGAACAAGACCAAAATCTTGCCCAGGCACTATGGAGTCGCGGATATAAAACCATCGCCTCCGCCAGTACTGGACAGATTCGGACATGGAAAAGGAAAATAAAAGCAGATTGGGACTGAGGGAGATGATGCAACCCCCAATGGGATAAACACCATCCGAACCAGACTGCCTCTTCACCAAATAAAGTTTCCGGAAGAGGCCAAAGTGCGGCTCAATGCCGAGCCAGCACTCGCAGAAAGTGATGAAACAAGCAATATGAAGAAGAGAATTGGGCGAAAGATGATGCAGCTGGATGCCATAGAAGAAAGAGCAGCCCACGGAGGAAGTTGTGGACTGGAAAGGAAAACCCACGCATAACGAAGGCGAGAAACATAACCCGATACCCAACGGGGGGACGGGGGATTACCTCATTGCCGGGGAGTCTGACGGCCTCCCTATCCTGCGGGATCAAGCCTCGCTCGCGAAGCTTGCGGAGATCACTCTCCCGCGTCTCTGATCGCTGCCAACCACCGTCGGTGACACGGGTAGCAGTGGCGCCTTTCTTTCCTCCGGCGGCGCTGGTACCAACCGCAGATGATGACTTCTTCGATTTACCCATCGCGCTACGGTGGCACCGGCGGTGAGAGCGCAGAAGGGAAGATGGAAATGTGGAAGGAAATTCCAGCGCGCAGCAAGAATCGCTGGAGCACAAGGAGGCAGTGAAAACAAGAACTGATGTGGTGAAAACAAACTGCAACTTTCCCCAATGATTATAACGACAAGGACGATGCACGGCAGCCGTCCATCCAGAAGACCTAACGCCAACAGCAGATCTGGCCATACACGTGTCAGCATTACAACGAACCGTCGTTACCACGCCGTCCACTATGCACGGAAATCGAGGAGACGCCGTAATTATCTCCACGCCGCGCGTGACCGGTCAATTCAAGGTCAGCAGGTGGGACCCACGTTCGTCCAGTCAAGTCATCTCTGGCGCAGCAGACGCGTGAGGTCATTGATCGTCAGCATTGATGTCATCAAAAGCTATACTAGCAACAACTACAAGTTCTTCGGCTTCAAAGCTAAGAGTACTCACTCGAATCAACGATTCGACTAAATACTCGGGGGCTACTCCTATTAGGAGCGCTGGCCGCGCACCCGAAGGATGAATAAAAATGTGTTGTTTCTTCGAATCCTACGTCGAGTCTACGACTCCACTACGGACTCGGGGGCTACTCCCATAGGGAGGATGGATTTAAGCATCCGAATTTTTTTGAGTCCTACGGACTTAACAACTGAACAATGTTTGAACTAAAGTCTCCGCCCGAGTCTACGACTCGAACAGACACTCGGGGGCTACTCCCATAGGGAGCGCTGTCGTGCACCCTATGAATTCTTCGACTGCGATCTTTCGGATTAGCATGCAAAAACCATACGGCAACTCTGCCCCAACAAAACGCTGAGTGAGCAACAATCTCCTTGGCCACCCGAAACACCTCCGCGGTGACAAACATTCGGATGTTGTGTCTGCGACACAAAGATAAGACCTACAGATATCATCTGATGGCCTGGCAACGCACACGACTGCGCTCTGCTAAGTATGAACCCGTGCCAACAGGCGCGATGAAAAATCCCGACGGACGCGTTGGGTACATCAATTAAAATCACTGAAATTCCACTCCTGTAAGTCCTCCGTGGCCTGAGTCGAATTACACCAGCATATGTTCCAGGTTCGAGTTGAGGGACTCGAACCTGAGGAAGATCGTGTTGTTTCGTCCTAAGACAGTTAACTGACCCTGATCTGTCGGGTAAGTCAGGCACACGCATCAACAATCCCTGCACATGAACTATTGAAATACATAGTTGCACCCGAAAGATTGAAGAGTCTTCAGCCGAACCTACGATTCGACTGATCACTCGGGGGCTACTGACATGGTTATACCCCACGGGTGCATGATCTCAGCATACCTAGTCCAGCCCAAGGAAGGCCCACGGCAAATGTACGCCGGCCCATGAAGACTTTCGGGTGGCCCAGGCCCATGACGCCTTCAGATCCTTGGAGAGCAAGACTAGAGTAGATAGGAAATTCAAAGGGGTAAAACCCTAGAACCTGTAACCGACTAGGTGTCTAGGTCTATGTCCGGGACCTGCCTAAGTCTATATAAAGGCCAGGAGGGCACGACCTAGATCTCTCGACTCATACTTTCGCATACACACCTCCACGCCAGATTGCATCTGCGCACCCCCGTAACCTTCGGTTCCGCCGTAATCAAGAGCAGACAAGCAGGAGTAGGGTTTTCCCTCAGGGGGCCTGAACCTGGGTAAACCTTGTGTCCCCGTGTTGCTTGTTTGCTAACCGTGCCACGATCTCCAGCATCCCCATCTTCTCCAAAACCCAAGTCCATAACAATGGGCATTGATGAGATCAAACCTCGTCAGACGGAGCGGTGCTTGCGGGCTGAGTGTTTGAAGAGTAGGGGGAAGCGAGAGCGCAGCGGGGAGGAGCCTATCCAAGTGGACCACCAAAACGAGGTCGTCCGACCATTTCCTATAGTTACTCTTGTAGCTGCAGAGAAAAGTTCGTGGTCAAGAGCGTCGCATGGGGTGCCCAACCTAGTCCAGGGTCGCTCCGGGTGATGGCATTTTAACCAGAGCCAGCGCAAGCGTAAGGCCCGCGCGAAAACCCCGGGTGAAGGATGCCGAGGCCACCGAACTTCTTGGGGGAGCAGACCGTCTGCCATGAGACTTTGCACTTGCCGCCGGCAATTTCGTTTTCGCCAACGTCCCAGGTGAAGTGTCGTCGAACCTTGTCGAAGGCAGAGGAGAACTTTTGCGGCAGACGCAGCGCGGTGAGGGCATAGGTTGACAGGGAATCGAGGACTGATCGGGTGAGGGCGCGGCGACCGCCAGCATTCAGGAGTTTCCCCTTCCATGCCGCGAGCTTGGCCCGGGCCCGGTCAAGGATGGGCTGCAGATGTACAAGGCGTAATCGCCCTAGGGCCAGAGGCAGTCCAAGGTAGGTTAGTGGGAACCCAATACGCTGCCCCTGGAAGCCATGCAGGATGTTGTCGAGGTCGATCTCGTCGCAGCGAATCGGAGCCACTGAGCATTTGGAGGCATTGATCCGAAGCCTAGAAACGCCAAACCTAGTTACAATGTTTAGTCATCCCTCTATCTGACGCCAGAATTGGTGTGTTGCAGGATGCAGTCTAGGTCTACGTATGTATCTTTTTCATAATGCGATTGGATCATGGGTGATGCTGGTCCTAGGTTCACGAGCCGCTCTAGATTTTATCTAGGTAGGATTGTTGCACTTAGTATGTTCGTCAGATTCGAAGCTACATGGGTTATTGACCGCTTGGGATTTCCTCTCACAAGATCCTCAAACCGTTTGGGTATACTTGAGCAATTTCCTTAAAACACATAATAAAATAATTTCAGATTTTGTTATTTTCGTTACTTTTCAGACTCTTAAAATATTGCTGAATTTCTTCTCTCATGGCAAAGGTACATGTCAAACAATTTTATATTAATCCAAAGCTTACGTTGAACAAGGCTAGGGTCAAGCTGACCGAGAATACCATTTTTAGTTGGATTACTACGGACTCAAATGGCTCAGATCCATTTAATGGCAAAGTTTGCACTGTTAGGTTGATGTCCTGCTGCTTTTTAGCCTAACTGGTGGATTCCTTGTCTACATTTAGGTCTCCATCCATGTAGGAGCATTCAGTCCATATGAACCTAAGTTGTGAAGCTCTGTTAGAAAGTTTGGTCACTATTGTACAGATGAAGTGGGCCTTTTCGTGTAAGTTGAGTTCGTTAAGTTAACTGGCGATCTGAGTGTCCCTACTGGATAGGTCAGCAGCTTTTCAGCTGGTTTATACTTCTGTAGACAGTCTAGGATTGAAATTAACTTATCAAATGTGTCACAGATAACCTTCCGTGCTAGGGCTGGGAAGGGCAGCCTTATCCCGAAGAGTTTGGTGTGGTAAGCCTAATTGTGAAATTAATGTGTCTATATTTTGGATGTTTATCTATATGACATGCATTCTGTATGACAAGTGAGACTCATTTGCTTTAGGTATGATTAGATGAGAACAATTTTAATCTCGTGTGACGTATATGTAGTGACCCGTTTTTGTTCCTATTCAAAGAATTTTAACCATTTTCTGACTTCCTCGCTATTGTCATGTTGTCAGGTAGGCCTTGGTTTCCTCACCGATTGTTTGACTTTGCCATGCATTCCTAGGTATAAATCCTTCGTTCTTCTGTTATATGTTTTACACCTGAGTTCGTGAACGGTTCCCATCGTGCGCTGTGCAAAAAATCATTATGGCATGGTAAAACATTTATAACTTTTACATACGATGTCGAAAAAATACGTTTAATATACCAAAATGACGAGAACGAGATTTCACATCCCTTATTTAAAAAGAGTAAAAAGTTATGACAAAAACAAGATTTTTTCTTGCAGAAAAAAATTGAGGCAACTTATCTGTGGCGCACCAAAATAGGGTGCGCCACGGATAAGTCTGGCGGGATTTGAAATTTGAATCCGGCCAGCCACCAACCCCTTTCTCCTTATCTTATCCTCCACCTTCCCCTCTCATTCCCCTCCTCCTCTCTTCTTCCTCTTCATACTCCTCCTCCTCTCTGTTGGAGATATGCCCTAGAGGCAATAATAAATATAGTTATTATTATATATCTTTGTGTTTATGATAAATGTTTGCATTCATGCTATAATAGTATTAACAAGGAAACCATTAATACTTGTGTGATTTGTAAACTTAATTTGAAGTCCCTAGTATAGCCTCTATACTTCACTAGCTTGTTGGTTGATTGATGATGTGGTTTCTTTGTCATGAACATTGAGATGTTATCAACAACAAGATCATATCGTTAGGAGAATGATATGGTGGACATACTCCTATAGATAAAGCGTAGCATAAAGATCAAGTCATTTCAATAGTTCAATTGCTATATGCTTTCTGATACATAGTAACCTAATTCCTTCGACCATGAGATCATGCATATCACCTTTACCAGATGGATGCTTTGATATCATCAAACACCACACCGTAACAGGGTGGCTATAAAGGTGGCATTGAGTGTTCGGAAAGTATTGGTTGAAACACATGGATCAAGAGTGGGATTTGTCCATCCACATGACGGATAGATATTCTCTGGGCCCTCTCGGTGAAATGTCATCCAATTAGCTTGCAAGCATGTGACTTGGTCACAAGGGATCACATATCACGGGAACGAGAAAAGAGTACTTATCAGTAACGAGGATGAACTAGGTATGCAGAGATACCGACGATCATAACCTCGGATAAGTAACATATCGTGAGACAAAGGGAAATTGGTATCGTATGTAAGTGGTTCATTCGATCGCAAAGTAATCGTAGAAATATGTGGGAGCCATATGAATTTCCAGATTCCTCTATTGGTTATTGTTCGGAGAAGTGTCTCGATCATGTCCGCATAATTCACGAACCGTAGGGAGACACACTTAAGGATTCGACGTTGTTTGAGTAGTTATGGTATTATGAGAAAGAGACCGAATGTTGTTCGGAGTCTCGGATGGGATCCGGGATATCACGAGGTGATCCGGAATGGTCCGGAGAATAAGATTCATATAAGGAAAGTCCCGTTTCGGAGTTCGGGAATGATTCCGGTGTTTTCATCGGGAATGTTCTAGAAGGTTCCGGATTGTCCGGCACTCCGGGGGGGAAGGGGTACATGAATGTGTCATTACATATTGGAATGATTGCATCATGTACTAAGTATTCTTGCTGTCCCAAATAAAGGATTTATTTAAATCCTAAATTGAAAAGTCAAACGGCTAGTTTGAAAGTCAAACGGCAGTTTTGGGAAGTGGGAAAAGAGGAGGAGAGGTGGAGGCCGAGTTGGAGGGGAATTCCTCCCCTTGGCCGGCGCACCTCCCAAGGCCGAGTTGGGGAGGAACTCCTCCCCTTGGCCGCCGGCCCTCCCACCTATAAAGGGAGGGGCAGGGCTCCCCTCTCTAGACACACTAGTTCCTACCCCTCTAAACTAAACCCTAGATCTAAACCCCGGTTTAGAGCTATTTTGGTTTAGAGCCTTCTAATTGGTTTAGAGCCCTCTAATTGGTGTGTCTAATTACTAGACCACTAATATCCTCTCTCATAAGCTCCACCATACTCGCACCGGCTTAAGGCGAAGCCCTGCGGGATCTCCCCTCTACCTCCGGTACCACGCCGTTGTGCTGCCGGAATCGCGAGGAGAGTGCTACAACCTCCGCTGCCTGCTGGAACAAGGGAGAGGAAGGTCTTCGTCGAGTGCCGAACGTGTGACCGACTACGGGAGCGCTGCCGGAACGTGGCGCCGGAAGGATCGTCTACGCGATCTTGAGATCGGAAAGAGTACGACTACATCACCCACGAGAATCTGCTCTCGTTAACCACTTTGGAATCTTCGAGGGTGAGTTATTCCATCGACTCGTTGCTACAATCTAGTAGATAGATCTTGGCTTGTTTGTTTGTATGCGATAGAAAATTTTTGTTTTCCATGCTACGAACCCCTACAGTGGTATCAGAGCCGTGTCTATATGTAGATCTGTTGCACGAGTAGAACACAATGGTCATTGTGGGCGTTGATGCTTTTATTGTAGATTGCTTTTTGTGTACTTTGCATCTTGCGGTATGTTGGGATGAAGCGGCCCGGGCTAACCTTACATGACATCGTTCATGAGACTTGCTCCACGCTTGACATGCAACTCGTTTTGCATAAGTGGCTTTGCGGGTGCCTGTTTCTCCTAGCATAGTAAAGATCCAATTTACAACGGGTGATCAACAATGCTAGTATCAATGTTGTGGTTCTTGTTCGTAAGTTAGAACGACACTTATGGAAAGCCCCAAACCACGTAAAATATGCAAAGAAAGTAGAAGCGTCTAACTTTGTTTTGCAGGGGTGTGCAGTGATGTGATATGGCCATGATTGTGATTATATTTGATGTATGCAATGATCCTTATTGTAAGTTGGCAACCGGCAGGAGCCATATGGTTGTCTTTAATTTCTGTTAAGGCCTGCGTGTCTATTCAAAATAGTTGTAATAGTTGAAGTTGGCGGACGACAACCATGAAGAAGCGTCATTGACCTTGATGCTATGCCGGTGATGATGGAGATCATGTTCGTGCTTGAAGATGGAGATCGGAAGCACAAAGAAGAAAGGCCATATCATATCACATATTATGAATTGCATGTGATGTTAATCCTTTATGCATCTTGTATTGCTTAGTAGACGACGGTAGCATTATAAGATGATCCCTCATGCACATAAATTTCAAGTTCTAAAAGTGTTCACCCTTAGTATGCACCGTTGCCAAAGCTTGCTGCTTCGAAGCACCACGTGATGATCGGGTGTCTTTGATTCCGCGGGTGACTACAACGTAAGCAAGCCAGATTTGCTTATGCGGAAGCTAAGGTTTGATCTTGACGAGCCTAGCATGTACAGACATGGCCTCAGGAACACGGATCGCCGAAAGGCAAAGCATGAATCATATAGTAGATATGATGAACATGATGATTGTTCGCCATTAAAACTATATCAGCTCTCGTGATGATCGGTGTTGATGTAGTGGATTTGGTTCGTGTGATCACTAAAACAATGTGAGGGATGTTGTTTTGAGTGGGAGTTCACCTAGTTTAATTTCATTAATTAATTTGAACTCAATTTGTCATAAACTTAGTCTAAACTATTGCAAATATGTTGTAGATCAATGGCAGCCCCTACCATCAATTTTAATGCGTTCCTAGAGAAAGAAAAGTTGAAAAACAATGGAAGCAACTTCGCGGATTGGTTCCGCAATTTGAGGATTGTCCTCACAGCTGGTAATTTGACCTATGTGCTGGATGCACCGCTAGGTGACCCACCTGCAGCTGATGCTACCGATGAAGTAAAGAATGTTTACCTCGCTCGGAAGAATCAGTACTCCATAGTTCAGTGTGCTATCTTGTATGGTTTAGAATCGGAGCTTCAGAAAAGGTTTGAAGAGTCAGATCCATATGATATTGTCGAGGATCTCAAATTAATCTTTGAGACTCATGCGGCAATTGAAAGTTATGAAGCTTCTGAAAAGTTCTTTAACTGCAAGATGGAAGAGGGTAGCTCCGTCAGTGAGCATGTGCTTAAAATGTCTGGGCACGCAAATAAACTTCAAAGTTTGGGTATAGTGATTCCTAATACTTTGGGAGTTTACCGCATCCTCCAATCACTACCACCAAGTTACAAGAACTTTGTGATGAACTACAACATGCAGAACATGAACAAAGAGTTGCCAGAACTATTTGCTATGTTAAAATCTGCAGAAGTGGAGATCAAGAAAGAGCACCAAGTGTTGATGGTCAATAAGACCACCAAATTCAAGAAAGGCAAGTCTAAGCAGAAGGGACACTTCAAGAAGGGTGGTAAGAAAGTTACCACGCCGACGAAGAGGACCAAGGCTGGACCCAAGCCTGATACTGAGTGCTTTTACTGCAAGGGAGAAGGTCACTGGAAGCGGAATTGCCCAAGGTACTTGGCGGATTTGAAGAACGGCAACATCAAGAAGAAAGGTATATCTGATATACATGTTATTGATGTGTATCTCACTAGTACTCGTAGTAGTGCCTGGGTATTTGATACTGGTTCGGTTGCTCATATTTGTAACTCGAAACAGGAGCTGCAGAATAAACGGAAGCTAGTGAAGAACGAGGTGACGATGCGCGTAGGAAACGGATCAAAGGTTGATGTGATCGCGGTCGGCACGCTACCTCTTCATCTACCATCGGGATTAGTTTTATACTTAAATAATTGTTATTTGGTGCCTGCGTTGAGCATGAACATTATATCGGGATCTTGTTTATTGCGAGACGGTTACTTGTTTAAATCCGAGAATAATGGTTGTTCGATTTATATGAGTAATATGTTTTATGCACATGCACCTTTGATAGATGGTCTATTCATATTGAATCTCGATAGTGGAAATACACATATTAATAACATTGAAGCTAAACGTTTGAAATCAAGCGATAACTTAACCTATATGTGGCACTGTCGTCTTGGTCACATTGGAGTGAAGCGTATGAAGAAACTCCATTCCGATGGACTTCTTGAATCACTTGATTTTGAATCACTTGAAAGATGCGAAGCATGTCTGATGGGTAAAATGACTAAGACTCCATTTTCTGGTATGATGGAGCGAGCTACAGACTTATTGGAAATCATACATACCGATGTGTGTGGTCCAATGAGTGTAGCATCGCGCAGTGGTTATCGTTATGTTCTTACCTTCACGGATGACTTGAGTAGATATGGGTATATCTATTTTATGAAACATAAGTCCGAAACTTTCGAGAAGTTTAAGGAGTTTCAAAGTGAGGTAGAGAATCAACGTAACAAGAAGATTAAATTTCTACGATCTGATCGTGGAGGTGAATATCTAAGTTACGAGTTTGGCGAGCATTTGAAGAAATGTGGAATACTTTCGCAGTTGACACCGCCGGGAACACCACAGCGTAATGGTGTGTCTGAACGTCGTAATCGAACTCTCTTAGATATGGTTCGTTCTATGATGTCACTTACAAATTTACCGCTATCATTTTGGGGTTATGCATTAGAAACAGCCGCATTCACTTTAAATAGGGCACCATCTAAATCCGTTGAAACGACACCGTATGAATTATGGTTTGGGAAGAAACCTAAATTGTCGTTCCTTAAAGTTTGGGGATGCGAAGCCTATGTAAAGAAGTTACAGCCGGACAAGCTTGAACCCAAAGCGGAAAAATGCGTCTTCATAGGATACCCGAAGGAAACTGTTGGGTATACCTTCTATCATAGATCCGAAGGCAAAATCTTCGTTGCTAAGAATGGATCCTTTCTAGAGAAGGAATTTCTCTCGAAAGAAGTGACTGGAAGGAAAGTAGAACTCGACGAGGTTGTCGAACCTTCTCTCGAAATTGCGAGTAGCGCAGCACCGGAAGAAGTTCCTGTGGTGCCTGCACCAATGAGGGAGGAAGCTAATGATAGTGATCATGAAACTTCGGTTGAGGTTGCTACAGAGCCTCGGAGGTCAACGAGAACTCGTACCACTCCAGATTGGTATGATTCCGTTATGAATGTCATGTTGGTGGACAACACCGATGATCCCGAGACATATGAGGAAGCGATGATGAGCCCAGATTCCAATAAATGGCAAGAAGCCATGAAATCCGAGATTGGATCCATGTACGAAAACCAAGTATGGACTTTGGTGGACTTACCGGATGGCCGGAAGGCTGTCGAGAACAAATGGATTTTCAAGAAGAAAACAGATGCTGATGGTAATGTTACTGTCTATAAAGCTCGACTTGTCGCAAAAGGGTTTCGACAAATTCAAGGAGTTGACTACGATGAGACTTTCTCACCGGTAGCGAAGCTAAAGTCTGTGAGGATTATGTTAGCAATCGCTGCATATTATGATTATGAGATATGGCAGATGGATGTCAAAACAGCATTCCTCAATGGAGACATTGATGAAGAGTTGTATATGATACAACCCAAAGGTTTTGTCGATCCTAAAGATGCTAACAAGGTATGCAAGCTTCAACGGTCCATCTATGGATTGAAGCAAGCATCCCGAAGTTGGAATCAACGTTTTGATAAGGTAATCAAAAGTTTTGGTTTTATACAAACTTATGGAGAAGCTTGTATTTACAAGAAAGTGAGTGGGAGCTCTGTAGCGTTCTTAATACTATATGTGGATGACATATTGTTGATTGGGAATGATGTAGACCTTCTTAATAGTGTCAAGGAATATTTGAATAATAGTTTTTCAATGAAGGATCTTGGCGAAGCAGCTTACATATTAGGCATAAAGATTTATAGAGATAGATCGAAACGCCAAATATCATTGTCACAAAGTACATATTTGGACAAAGTTCTAAAGAAGTTTGGAATGGAAGAAAGCAAGAAAGGGTTCTTGCCCATGTTGCCCAATACGACCTTGAGTAAAACTCAAAGTCCGACATCGGCAGAAGATAGAGAAAAGATGAGTAAGACTCCCTATGCCTCAGCCATAGGATCTCTAATGTATGCCATGCTATGTACTAGACCCGACATCGCATATGCTGTTAGTCTAACTAGCAGATATCAAAGTGATCCAGGAGTGGATCATTGGACAGCGGTCAAAAACATCCTTAAGTACTTGAGAAGAACTAAGGATATGGTTCTTTCTTATGGAGGTGATGAACAGCTCGTTGTTAATGGTTACACCGATGCTAGTTGGAACACCGATCCGGATGATTCTAAATCACAATCTGGATACGTATTTATTTTGAATGGTGCAGCAGTTAGCTGGAGGAGTGCAAAGCAAAGCGTTGTGGCGAGATCTTCAACTGAATCAGAATACATGGCTGCTTCGGAGGCTTCACAAGAAGCGATATGGATGAAAGAGTTCATTACAGAGCTGGGTGTGGTTCCAAGTGCGCTGGACCCAATGTCTATCTACTGTGATAACATGGGCGCCATAGCCAATGCGCAAGAACCAAGGTCACACAAGAAGCTGAAGCATATCAAGCTGCGTTTTCACGCTATTCGAGAACATATCCAGGATGGGGATATAAAGATTTGCAAAGTACACACAGATCTGAATGTGGCGGATCCGTTGACTAAACCTCTCCCGAGGGCAAAACATGACCAACACCAAACTGCCATGGGTGTTCGGTATATTACCATGTAATCTAGATTAGATGACTCTAGTGCAAGTGGGAGACTGTTGGAGATATGCCCTAGAGGCAATAATAAATATAGTTATTATTATATATCTTTGTGTTTATGATAAATGTTTGCATTCATGCTATAATAGTATTAACAAGGAAACCATTAATACTTGTGTGATTTGTAAACTTAATTTGAAGTCCCTAGTATAGCCTCTATACTTCACTAGCTTGTTGGTTGATTGATGATGTGGTTTCTTTGTCATGAACATTGAGATGTTATCAACAACAAGATCATATCGTTAGGAGAATGATATGGTGGACATACTCCTATAGATAAAGCGTAGCATAAAGATCAAGTCATTTCAATAGTTCAATTGCTATATGCTTTCTGATACATAGTAACCTAATTCCTTCGACCATGAGATCATGCATATCACCTTTACCAGATGGATGCTTTGATATCATCAAACACCACACCGTAACAGGGTGGCTATAAAGGTGGCATTGAGTGTTCGGAAAGTATTGGTTGAAACACATGGATCAAGAGTGGGATTTGTCCATCCACATGACGGATAGATATTCTCTGGGCCCTCTCGGTGAAATGTCATCCAATTAGCTTGCAAGCATGTGACTTGGTCACAAGGGATCACATATCACGGGAACGAGAAAAGAGTACTTATCAGTAACGAGGATGAACTAGGTATGCAGAGATACCGACGATCATAACCTCGGATAAGTAACATATCGTGAGACAAAGGGAAATTGGTATCGTATGTAAGTGGTTCATTCGATCGCAAAGTAATCGTAGAAATATGTGGGAGCCATATGAATTTCCAGATTCCTCTATTGGTTATTGTTCGGAGAAGTGTCTCGATCATGTCCGCATAATTCACGAACCGTAGGGAGACACACTTAAGGATTCGACGTTGTTTGAGTAGTTATGGTATTATGAGAAAGAGACCGAATGTTGTTCGGAGTCTCGGATGGGATCCGGGATATCACGAGGTGATCCGGAATGGTCCGGAGAATAAGATTCATATAAGGAAAGTCCCGTTTCGGAGTTCGGGAATGATTCCGGTGTTTTCATCGGGAATGTTCTAGAAGGTTCCGGATTGTCCGGCACTCCGGGGGGGAAGGGGTACATGAATGTGTCATTACATATTGGAATGATTGCATCATGTACTAAGTATTCTTGCTGTCCCAAATAAAGGATTTATTTAAATCCTAAATTGAAAAGTCAAACGGCTAGTTTGAAAGTCAAACGGCAGTTTTGGGAAGTGGGAAAAGAGGAGGAGAGGTGGAGGCCGAGTTGGAGGGGAATTCCTCCCCTTGGCCGGCGCACCTCCCAAGGCCGAGTTGGGGAGGAACTCCTCCCCTTGGCCGCCGGCCCTCCCACCTATAAAGGGAGGGGCAGGGCTCCCCTCTCTAGACACACTAGTTCCTACCCCTCTAAACTAAACCCTAGATCTAAACCCCGGTTTAGAGCTATTTTGGTTTAGAGCCTTCTAATTGGTTTAGAGCCCTCTAATTGGTGTGTCTAATTACTAGACCACTAATATCCTCTCTCATAAGCTCCACCATACTCGCACCGGCTTAAGGCGAAGCCCTGCGGGATCTCCCCTCTACCTCCGGTACCACGCCGTTGTGCTGCCGGAATCGCGAGGAGAGTGCTACAACCTCCGCTGCCTGCTGGAACAAGGGAGAGGAAGGTCTTCGTCGAGTGCCGAACGTGTGACCGACTACGGGAGCGCTGCCGGAACGTGGCGCCGGAAGGATCGTCTACGCGATCTTGAGATCGGAAAGAGTACGACTACATCACCCACGAGAATCTGCTCTCGTTAACCACTTTGGAATCTTCGAGGGTGAGTTATTCCATCGACTCGTTGCTACAATCTAGTAGATAGATCTTGGCTTGTTTGTTTGTATGCGATAGAAAATTTTTGTTTTCCATGCTACGAACCCCTACACTCTCTTCTTCTTCCTCCTCTCTGCTTCTTCCTTCTCCTTCTCCTCTCCTCCTCTATTCTTCCTCTTCCACCTCCTCCTTCCCATCTTCCTCCTCCTCCTCCTTATCCACCTCCTTCTCCTCTCTTCCTCCTCCTCCTCTTCTCTGAATCCTCTCCTCTTTTCCTCTCCTCCTTCCCGTCTCCTCTCCTCTGACCGCATCTGTTGGGCCACACAGAGATAAAACAAAACTTTTTCCTCTAACGTGGTGATCCCAAAATCTAGCTGAGGTAGAAGGCCACGAGGATTAACACTAGATGCACGGTTGCAGATTACTGATGAAGCGCGTCTGTTGATGCAGTGCAGTCCTCACGATCTGATCCGATCACGATCGTCCTAGTGCTGATCGTACATCACCTCTGTCACACGTATAAGGAGGAGCATCGGCGGCGAACTGCTAGGTTCGATACGACGGCTGGACTGCTGTAGAGCTAGGGTTTCTAATGCATGGAATGACCTAACCGATCCACCCACCTGGGTTTCTGCGCCCCACTATATATAGGGAGTGAACATGGGCTCCACTCACTCGTGGCCCTTTCACTAAAGCCCATATAATATTAGTCACCGTGAGTCTGACTCACTGACTCGGTCCAAATTCGGCTTGGATCCAACCCAACCAGATTTCCGGTTCAGATCCAATCCGAACTTGCTCCCGCTCTTAAGTGTGTGACCCCGCAGGATCGTGGCTACTTGGACACGAATGGAGTCCGACTCTCAATCGATCAGTCGGTAGCGGCTCCTAGCAGAACGTGCCGACTCCCAAGTACCAAAGAGTCATGACGACTTGCCTTTCCAATCTAACCTACATCTGAGTCCCTTTTACCTCACGATATACCATGTCAGACTATAGGCGAATATTTGTCATCCCTTAAATAGTCTAACTCTCTTCTCGATCCGAGATAAGTCATTCATCCGACTAACTCTTAGTCGATCGCCTCGGTTGACATTTAACCGAGTCGTGCATGGCCATGCTTTCTGAATCATATCATCTGAGAGGGCTCGGAGAATATCTCTCCAACTGGAGGGGAAAAATCCCATCTTGGTTATTCACATCACGTAGCTTGATTCTCACTCGACCCGAACTCTGCCTTTATAACTGCCCAATTACGGACCAGCGTTTGACAGAACCTAAGTGGGTGATCCTCAACTCAGACTGTGCAACAACCTCAGGTCTAAGGATTACATTGATTGAGATATCCAAATGACAACATGTTCGTTGTACCTCAATATGGGTCAATCCGACTCGCTAAACTCTTTAGCCGAATTTGTATAAGTCAGAATAGCATATCCATGCCCCTAACAAGTGAAACCGAGTCATCAACCGACTTTCACATTGGTCTAAGTTGTGTGTCCAGCACAATCTCGATGACCAAGGTTATTTAGTATAAACAACATGAATGTATAGTTCCACAACCGAATCACGTATTCAATGATACACATTACATGTTTATACAAGGACAACTTAATATCTTTATGAATACAGTGGGAAATATCACCATACATGATTACCTCTAGGGCATATTCCCAACAGTCTCCCACTTGCACTAGAGTCAATCTTCCGACATCACATGTCTAGGCATCTTATGTCCATATCTCTTAGGTTCGCCTCATGCTTTGGCTGTGGTAAGGGCTTTATCAACGGATCCGTAATATTTGCATCTATGTGTATCTTCCATAACTTGATATCACCCTGATCCACGAACTGGCAAATCAGGTGGTACCACATGAGTATGTGCCTTTTCTTCTTGTGTTGTCTAGGTTCCTTGCCTTATGAAATAGCACCATTGTTGTCACAATACACGTCTAACGGATTGGACGAGACCTGAACCACACCAAGATCCATGAGGAAATTCCTCATCCAAACAGCTTCTTTTGCTGCCTCCGAGGCGACAATATACTCAGCCTCTATTGTAGATGCAGACATAGTCTCTTGCTTGGAACTCTTCCAGGTCACGGCACCTCCGTTTATTACAAACACATACCTAGATTGCGAACGAGAATCATCAGAGTCAGTAAGATAACTCGCATCCGTGTAACCCTTTACACTGAGTTCATCTTCACCTCCATAAACCAAAAACATATCCTTAGTCCTTCTCAAGTACTTTAGGATATTTTTAGCCGCTGTCTAGTGGATTTCTCCAGGATTAGCCTGGTATCTACTCACAACACTTAGAGCATAGGAAACATCCGGCCTAGTACAAATCATGGCATACATGATGGATCCGACTATAGAAGCATACGGAATCGCACTCATCCGACTTTGCTCATCAGTCGTCGAAGGACACTGAGTCTTGCTAAGTTTTACACCATGGGACATCGGTAAGAACCCCTTCTTAGAATATTCCATGTTGAACTTCTTCAAAACTTTGTCCAAATAAGTATTCTGACTCAATCCAATGAGTCGTCTTGATCTATCTCTATAGACCCGGATTCCGAGAATATATGTTGCCTCACCCAAGTCTTTCATTGAAAAACTCCTTTCCAATGATTCCTTGGTTTCTTGCAACATCTGGACATCATTTCCAATCAATAATATGTCATCCGCATATAATATTAGAAAGTTTACTTTGCTCCCACTAAACTTCTTGTATAAACAAGACTCATGATCACTCTTGATGAAGCCAAACGATTTGACTACCTCATCAAAGCAAATATTCCAACTCCGAGATGCCTGCTTCAACCCATAAATGGATTTCTGAAGTTTGCACACTTTGTCAGCATTAGCAGATCGACAAAACCCTCGGGTTGTATTGACACGTCGGAAACGTGTCTATAATTTTTGATGCTCCATGCTTGTTTAGTATCTACTTTGCTTTACTTGTCTACACTTTGAGGTGCTTTTTACATTTTTCTGGTACTAACCTACTAACAAGTTGCAACAGTGCCAGATGCCTTTTTTTGTTGTTTTTGGTTTCATAAAAGTTAGTGAAAAAATATTCTCGGAATTGGACGGGACAAACGTCAAAGTCAATTACTTTTCATGGGGAACAAGAAGACTAGAGGGGAGCCCGGGAAGCGAGCCAGAGGGGCCAACCCCCCCCCCCCCCCCCCCAGGCATGGCCACAGGTGGGCCCGTGCCTGGCTAGGATTTGGTGGCCCTGGCCGGCTCCTCGACCTCCCCTTCGCCTATAAGAATCCCCCGATGCAGAAACTCTAAGTACACGATCAAATATCCACGAAACTGTCTGTAGCCGCCGCCACCATCGTCTCTAGATCGCGGGGAATCTGAAGTTCTTCCCGGCACCCTGCCGGAGGGGAGATCATCCCGGAGGCCTTCTCTCCAGTATGATGTGTGAGTAGTTCCACCTTGGACTATGGGTCCATGTAGTAGATAGATGGTTGTATCTCCTCCTTTGTGCTTTCATGTATAGATCTTGTGAGCTCCGTTCATGATCAAGGTCTAATCTATTTGTAATCATGCATGTTGTGTTTGCGGGAATCCGATGGATATTGAGATTATTATGTTGGTTTGATTAATGGTTTTGTCTTTATGATTCTATCATGTCTGTGTTGTTTGTGATCTTGCATGCTCTCCGTTGCTAGTGGTTATATTGGCCAAGTAGTTGCCAGTGACTCCAAGAGGGAGTATTTATGCTCGATAGTGGGTTCATGCCTCTAGTTTCCAAGGGAAGTGACAGAAATCTCTTCGGTTGTAGATGTGTTGTTGCTACTAGGGAGAAAACAATGGTATCTTGTTCATGGAACATGTGGACTGTTTACCTTACACACTTTGCTTAAAGCAGTTGTCTGTTGCTTGCAACTTAATACTGGAGGGGGTTCGGATGATAACCTGAAGGTGGACTTCTAGTCATAGATGCAGTTGGATGGCAGTCTATGTATCTTGTTGTATTGCCCAATCAAATCTCATAGGATCTTTCTGACTAGTAATTGCATTGTTATGCCTTGCTCAGTTCCTGTCAATTGCCCTGCTGTAATTTGTTTACCCTTCATGCCATGTTGTTTATCTAAGGAGAGCACCTCTAGTGAACTATGGACCCCGGTCCAATCTTTACCATTGATACATCCTCCACTGTTACATGTTTACTTGCTGCAAACCATTACCTTCCACACCATACGTTTAATCGTTTGTTACAGCAAACCGGTAAGCTTGACAACCTCACTAATTCGTTGGGGCAAAGTCTTGAGTTTGTGTTGTGCAGGTCTCCACGTTTCCAGCAACACATGTGTGACGTTTCCTTCCTCCTATCGGTTCGATAACGTCGGTTTCTACTGAGGGAAGACTTGTTGTTGTGTTGCTTCACACCTTGCTCTTGGGGTTTCCAACGAAGCTCTCCTACATCAACTTAGGCGCCATCAACAAGTTTTTCTGGCGCCGTTGCCGGGGAGGCCAAGGACGTCTTCACAAGGGGAGTCCTTCACTTCCTTTATCTTTACTTTCGTTTTAGTTTGCTTTGTTTCTTTTGCTTGGTTTAGTTTGCCTCTTTCCAAAAAAAACCCAAAAAATTAGTCTAGTTTGGTTTGCTTTCTTTATTCAAAAATACAAAAAAAATTAGTTCCTACTCTAGTTGCCACCCTGTTCTAGATCACCATGTTGCTCCCCAAGTTCACCCAGAAAGATCTTGCAATAGGTAGTGGCTCCATAATTGGGAAAGATAATATTGAAGAATTCTTTAATTATGTTAGCAAGCATGAGGATATTGAGGATAAATCTATAGCAGAGCTTGCTCCTAATTATGAAATTGCTTCAGCTTCTTTAGTTCATATGTTGGAGGCTAGGTTTGTTAGCCTTAACCCCTTCACACAGTTCTTGTTCCTGAAACTGAAAG
Organism: Avena sativa; assembly: GCA_916181665.1. Classification (NCBI taxonomy): domain Eukaryota; kingdom Viridiplantae; phylum Streptophyta; class Magnoliopsida; order Poales; family Poaceae; genus Avena; species Avena sativa. The sequence continues at coordinate 354,654,358 of OV702296.1, forward strand.
AAGAAAAGAATGTTGAAAAGAGGGAATTCATCCTAGAAACTTTATTTAATAAATTCCATGATGTTGCTAGAGAAGCCAAAAAGGTCTTTAAACGTTTCAATATGCTAGGCTCAAGTGTAGATGTTGTGGGTATGACTGATAAAACTAAGCCTAAAGAAGAATTTAATATACCCATACCCTTTAAGCTTGTTGGAATGCATGAAGCCTTTGAAAAGAATTTTGATTGGATTGCTCCTGAAAATCTTTTTGATGAAAGTAGTAGACCAAAGAGAGATCAGTAGGTATCCTCCAAAACCCATTTGGATGATATACCTTGCATAGTTGAAGATTTTTCAAGTGTGGATGTTAATGCTTCTTCATTTGAAAATACTTGATTCTTCTTGCTTCTTGTGCCTAACTTAAAGGCGTTAAAGAAAAGTACTTGTTGGGAGATAACCCAAGAGTTTCCTTGAGTCTTGGAAGTTATTACTTCAGTAATTACCTCTCCTTGTCCTTTTTTGTTTGCTTTTTATGCCAAGAATGACCTCTAATGAGAGGGAAGTAAGATTTGGGGAGTTGCTGTCCCGAAACAGATTTATGTCCTCCACCAAAAAAATTCGTGAGGAGTCTCTGTAACTCGGATTGAGCTCATAATTTATGAATAAATCCCCCAGTATGTTAGATAACTTTAGTTAGTTCAACACGTTTTGATTTGAGCAACAGAAGATGTTCGAAAAAATCGGTTTCTACCTGCTGGTCTGTTTTGACAAATTTCTGCCATTATTTGCATTTGCTTCTTATTGATTCCTTTTTGAGTTCTTTTTCAGGTAAATTGAGCTTTTTGAAGGAGTTGCTACAGTAGCTTGTGTTTTTAGTGAAAAGGCTTGATGTTCCAAAGCTTTGTCAGTGGTCTAATATCTTTTGAATAAGCTAATGTTGCTAATGAAGATTGTGTGAAGTTTTGTATGAAGGAAGAAATTTCAGGTGTAAAGAGAGAATGATGCAATGAGATGAGGAATGGACAAAAGCTCAAGCTTGGGGATGCGACCATGGTGTCACCCCAATAAATATCCAAGAGGTACAAGCGTCAAATCTTGGGGATGCCCAAGGCATCCCCTTCTTCATCAATAAAAAGCTCAGGTATGTCTAGACACTTCGTTTTTATTGTTTCATGCACGGTTGTGTTGTTTTTGGAGCGTCTTAGTTTTTGTTTGCTTTGCTTAGGTTGTTTAGTTTGCTTGAATAAAGTAGGTTTGGACCCACGTTCTCGCTATGTTGTTTTGCAAATAAGTTTTCTTGGTATTGGAAAGGAGTAGTAAGTTCTTGCTTGTAGTGCAAGAGGAGCTTGCATTGACTGTGACTTAGACTTTAGCATGACATTCTAGGTGTTGTTTTAGCATTATGCTTAGTGATTATTGACTATAGCATGTCTTGTTCCAAACAATTGGGATTGCTTAGTGTGCCTTGAAGAAATTATGCGTTGTTTTAGCATGCAAAAGCATAGTATTGTGGTATTCTCCTTTGATGATTTTCTTGGGTTGACTTGGCACATGCTTACACCATGTTATGACTATGACAAGTCACCATTAGCCTCTATGATCATTTAGTCCTTGACTTGTAGTTCCACTCTTTGCTTTGATTAGTATGCTTTGTTGCATTGCATGATTATGGCCATTATGCTCTCTTAGTTGGTTGCTCCCAGTCTTTTGCTAGCCTTCACTTGTATGAGTAGGTTATACTCATGCTTCCAACTCCCAAGAAACCAAGTTATTCCAAAGTGTACACTATAAACTCCTATGCATGGTGTGTTACACCATTCCAAGTATATTCTTGTTTTCAACTATCTTCCAATTAAAAACTGATTTGTTATGTGAAAACTTAGTGATTAAAGCCCTCGCGAACTTGATGGCACACTTTATTCTTTGACCCTAATAAACTTGAACCATTATGACAACTTTGTTGTATATGCTTGCACTTATAAGTCGGAGTTAGCAGAACCGTGCTGTCACGAGGAACGTTTTCAACATTGCACTTGTACTTTTGTACTCAGTTGATATCATGCTCTTTTGTCTATGGATGTTACCGGTGTGAAATGAAGTGGGAACTTGTAAGTCCATGGAGTTTGTATTCTGTGTTAGAGAAACGCCTGGGCCACTAGCCTAATCCATGCCTAATCATGGTGGAAACTTGCAGCATCACCATAGTGAGCTATCTATGAAGCATCCTCAATAAAAAGCTATGCATATGGTAAATAAAAAGATTGCTGAGATGCTCATTGTATGCTTGCCTTGTCATTTTGGTTATGGAAAAGCTCCTGTACCATGTGCAAGGGGTACCCCGTTGGCGGTTCTCAATGATATGCAAATACTTATAGTGACAAGAACTTGCCTGGGCCCTAAGTTGAGTATCCATGAGGTGTGACCCTCATATTCAAGGGACTTAAGATTGCCAACTTATACTTCGTCAATCATATACTCCAGCTTTGCCACTTTAACCTTAACCTTAACCACTTCAAGATGCTTATGATAGAGGCAATGAGGGCTGAAAGCTAATAAGTACCATAATTTTTGGAGGCTCTTTTTGAAACTTGTAATCCCTACTTCCTTTATAAAAAAAGGACTTTCTTCCACCATTATTTGAGTCTCCACCTTCTACTTATGGGCACCATTAAGAGAGCACAGTTGTCAATTCTATGTGCAGTGTTCCAAAGCTTATTAATTGATGCATATTGTGTTATTACTTTTTCTTGTGCTACTTGTTTCTAGTCACCCTTGTGAACTTTGAAGGTGCCCTATGCATCTATATTGCTACTCTATGAGGGACAAGCTGATTGCCAATATGCTATGTTTTCTGTATGTGAAACAAACAAACGTTTTTCAATGCATGTTATTCATGATCTTTGTTTGTAGCTTGCCATGTTTGCATGCATAGTTACTATGTCCTACAGTTAGAACTCCATTCTTTCATGCACATGTTTAGAGTTCTTTGATCCCAACTTTCAATGCTTGCAAATGGTTGGATCTTTATTGTGAGGGTGCATGTTCACCTCAAAAATTATTCTGTTTATCACTTACCTACTCGAGGACGAGTAGGAGTTAGGCTTGGGGATGTTGATACGTCAGAAACGTATCTATAATTTTTGATGCTCCATGCTTGTTTAGTATCTACTTTGCTTTACTTTTCTACACTTTGAGGTGTTTTTTACATGTTTTCTGATACTAACCTACTAACAAGTTGCAACAGTGCCAGATGCCTGTTTTCTGCTATTTTTGGTTTCGGAAAAGTTAGTAAAGAAATATTCTTGGAATTGGACAGGACAAACGTCAAAGTCAATTACTTTCCATGGGGAACAAGAAGACCAGAGGGGAGCCCGGGAGGCGAGCCAAAGGGGCCACCCCCCACCCCCTAGGCGCGACCACAGGTGGGCCCGCACCTGTCTAGGGTTTGGTGGCCCTAGCCGGCTCCTCGACCTCCCCCTTCGCCTATAAGAAGCCCCCGATGCAGAAACTCTAAGTACCCGATCAAATATCCACGAAACCGTCTGTAGCCTCCGCCACCATCGTCCCTAGATCGGGGGGGTCTAAAGTTCTTCCCGGCACCCTGCCGAAGGGGAGATCATCCCGGAGGCCTTCTCTCCGGTATGATGCGGGAGTAGTTCCACCTTGGACTATGGGTCCATGTAGTAGCTATATGGTTGTATCTCCTCCTTTGTGCTTTCATGTATAGATCTTGTGAGCTTCGTTCATGATCAAGATCTAATCTATTTGTAATCATGCATGTTGTGTTTGCGGGGATCCGATGGATATTGAGATTATTATGTTGGTTTGATTAATGGTTTTGTCTTTATGATTCTATCATGTCTGTGTTGTTTGTGATCTTGCATGCTCTCCGTTGCTAGTGGTTATCTTGGCCAAGTAGTTGCCAGTGACTCCAAGAGGGAGTATTTATGCTCGATAGTGGGTTCGTGCCTCTAGTTTCCAAGGGAAGTGACAGAAATCTCTTCGGTTGTAGATGTGTTGTTGCTACTAGGGAGAAAACAATGGTCCCTTGTTCATGGAACATGTGGATTGTTTATCTTACACACTTTGCTTAAAGCAGTTGTCTGTTGCTTGTAACTTAATACTGGAGGGGGTTCGGATGATAACCTGAAGGTGGACTTCTAGTCATAGATGCAGTTGGATGGCAGTCTATGTATCTTGTTGTATTGCCCAATCGAATCTCATAGGATCTTTCTGACTAGTAGTTGCATTGTTATGCCTTGCTCAGTTCCTATCAATTGCCCTGTTGTAATTTGTTTACCCTTCATGCCATGTTGTTTATCTAAGGAGAGCACCTCTAGTGAACTATGGACTCCGGTCCAATCTTTACCATTGATACATCCTCCACTGTTACATGTTTACTTGCTGCAAACCATTACCTTCCACACCATACGTTTAATCCTTTGTTACAGCAAACCGGTGAGCTTGACAACCTCACTAATTCATTGGGGCAAAGTATTGAGTTTGTGTTGTGCAGGTCTCCACGTTTCCAGCAACACATGTGTGACGTTTCCTTCCTCCTACTGGTTCGATAACCTCGGTTTCTACTGAGGGAAGACTTGCTGATGTGCTGCTTCACACCTTGCTCTTGGGGTTTCCAACGAAGCTCTCCTACATCAACTTAGGCGCCATCATGTATCATATATATGTCCTCGATTAAATTTCTGTTAAGGAAAGCCGTTTTGACATCCATATGTCATATCTCATTGTCAAAATAGGCTGCTATAGCTAACATGATCCGAATTGATTTAAGCATCGCTACGGGCAATAAAGTCTCGTCGTAATCAACTCCTTGAACTTGTCGGAACCCCTTCGCGACAAGGCGTGCTTTATAGGCACAAACATTTCCATCCATATCAGTTTTCTTCTTAAAGACCCATTTGCACTCGACGGGTCTTGCACCGTCTGGTAGATCAACCAAGTTCCAAACTTGATTTTCATCCATGTACTTTAACTCGGATCTCATGGCTCCAAGCCATGACTCGGAATCAGATCCCACCATCGCTTCCGAATAATTTGCCGGCTCATCACTGTCTAACAGTAATACATCATGAACACTTTGTAATCTTGCCGATCTTCGTAGTACAGGTGCTCCTGCCGGCTCAGTTACCATGACCAGCTAAACCTCCAAGGTTTTTGCCGACTCGCTACTAGCCGATTCCTCTCGAATTTCTTCGAGCTGCACCATGCTCCCATTGACTCCCTGACTACTCTTTCTCTAGAAGACACCGTTCCTAGCGACAAACATTTTGCTCTCTTCATGTTTGTAGAAATAGTATCCCAAAGTTTTCCTGGGATATCCCACGAAAATACACTTATCCGACTTGGTCGTAAGCTTGTCCGACTAAAGTCGCTTGAAAAATGCTTCACAACCCCAAATCTTAAAAAAAGACAGACTCTGCTTTTTGCCTGTCCACATCTCATGTGGTGTCTTCTTTACCGACTTTGATGGTACTCTGTTTAGTGTGAATGCTGCTGTTTCTAGACACCCCAAAATGATAAAGACAGATCTGTCCGACTCATCATCAATCGTACCATGTCCAACAAGGTCCGGTACCGCCTTTCTGACACACTGTTCCTTTGCGGCATTCCCGGCGGAGCAAGTTGAGGAACTATTCCGCAACTTTTCAGATGGTCATCAAACTCATGGCTCATGTACTTGCCTCCTCAGTCCGACCGAAAAAACTTTATTTTCTTGCCGAGTTGATTCTGTACTTCATTCTGGAATTATTTGAACTTTTCAAAGGCTTTCGACTCCCAACAAAGAAACCACTCTGACGGTGACAGGGCTCTGCCACTACGCCACGATCTCGCCCCTCCCTCCCCAGTCCCATCTCCATGACCCTAGCACGCCGCAAGCGCATTCCAGCCGCCGCCTCCTCCTCGCCGCCGGCGCTCTGTCGCCTCGCAGGACTCCCATCCGCCTGCAACTTCTTCTAGGTAAACCCCTGTAATCTCCAGTTATTGCTTTTTAGGTCCATGCAGCTGCGACCAGAATGAATGACCTATACTGTAATGTATGTCTTTGATCACTCTATTCGGAAGTATCATGTATGTTTTTGGTTGCTTTAAACTATTATGTCATGATTTCTTGATTGAATGCAACACCCTTTGTTGTGGGCTGTGCTCACTTAGATTTTGTGAGATAATCGTTCGCGCAAAGGTCTCGTTCAAATTCTTTTTTCATACTTTATTCAGGTGTTGCTAGAGATGTGAACTTCATTCCTACTGCAAGAGTTCCAGTTCTTAAGTATGTGAGCAACCGCTTTGGCATTTCCTGTGATATATCCATCGATAACTACTCTGGTCGAATTAAATCCAAAGTGTTGTACTGGATCAGTACTATGGATGAGCGATTTGGTGATATGGTTCTATTGGTAAGTTCTGTGTAACCAAGAGAGTTTCTGTTTCCACATTTTCTTAGTTTAGCCCAAGGCTCAGCACCATATTTTCTTTGCAGGTCAAGGAATGGGCAAAAGCTCAAAACATTAACGATCCAAAAAATGGAACCCTGAGCTCCTATACACTTTGCTTACTTGTCATCTCTCATTTTCAGGGTTTTTTTTTTTTACTTTAGAAGTCGTCTGTGTAGCTTTATCAAAGTTTACAACTTATGGTTCTATTGGTAAGTTCTGTGTAACCTTGCATTTTGCAGTATTGTAAGCCTGCAATTTTACCACCTATGAAGGAGATTTTTTATGCGAGCCTTGCAGAAGGTGAAACGAACTTCACTTTCTTGTTAGACTACATTTTCTACTGTACCTTGTATCAGTGCCAGCAATTTACCTGTTGTGTTCACATGGAGGAAGTGGGGGTTTTAATGAAAAACATCTTGATCAGATCTAGAAGGAAAATATAGCAAAATTTCGACGCCGGGACATAGGGCAAAGAAATCATAGCTCTCTGTCATATCTGCTTGCAACTTTTTTTGAGAAGGTAATTGAACATATTATCCACTCTGTTGACTAAGTCATCCTTGCCCCTGACTACCTATGTTAGGCCTTTGACAATGGGTGGTTCTTAGCGATGTATCCTAGGCACTTTGCCTATGTGGCACTATAGTTAATGAGGAAAGAGATTAAGGTTGTATCTTAGCTAAGAAACATCTCTTGCACGAAACCATAGGCAAAAAGCATGGTTAGACCAATCAAATACATGCATGTCATCTAAATTATTAAGTGTAGAGACACCACTTAAGAAACAATGCATTGGAGAGGTTGTCTCTTAACAATTTATTACTCCTAGGATAATGTGATAAGATATACCCCATTGTGAAAGGCCTTAAAAGGAATGGCACTAGCATTATCATAACCTTTTTCTAGACCAAGGATTCGAGAAGAGCCTGACTTTAAGTAGTAAAGCCATAACCAGCAAAGTCACAGGTTCAACAGCACACACACACACACGCACACCCGGCCCACGCGCATGCGCGCACGCACAGGCTTAGGTAACCATTACAAAGCCAGCCGAGGGCCCACAACAGAGAAGTACTAAGACCTTTTACAATGGACTGTTTCTTAGCACGTTTTCATATAAACAATTAAAACTTAAGAAACAACTAGTACAATGCATTGTTTTTTAAGTGGAGTCTCTACATTTAATGATTTAGAGGGCATGCATGCATGTGATTGGTCTAGCAATGTGTTTTGCCTATGGTTTCATGCAAGTGGTGTTTCTTAGCTAAGATACAACCTCACTCTCTTTCCTCATTAGGCTGGTCATAGTGGGGAGTAACTTAGAGTAGTAACATGCATATGTTACTAGTCTAAGTTACTACCTTTACAGTGGGAAATAACTTACTCCCTCCGTCACGGTTTGGAGGGCGTCTTATAAAAGCCATGCGTTTCCAAAACTTCTCTCCTCCTAGGCGCGTTAGACTTAATTACAGAGTTAATGCTCCTCTTTTCCTTCTAACTTTCTACTTCATGCAGCCAAATAATTAATCCTTGCATGCAACTCCACCAATGCATGCGGCTAAACTCCTCGTTTTCATTGAGTAATTACGTTTAATAGGGCGCCAAATAATTAATGTGCGCATGTTTTTGATAAAAATCTGGCCCAATTAGCGTCCACATAGGTTCCAACAATCTCTCTAAAACGCTCTCCAAACCGTGACTGAGGGAGTAGGTATGATAACATGCAATGCCACATTAATTAGGTTATAGACACACTTTGCCTTGGTATGTACTACCTCCGTTTCAAGGCTTAAGGCGCACACGCTTTTCAAAGCAAAGTTTGACCAAAAAAATTGAACAACAAAATCTTAATTATATTATACATAATTAGTACCGTTGGATTCGTATTGAAAAATACTTTCGAGTGATACTAGTTTTATACCAAAACTCTTTATGTATTTAGAGTAATTCTTGGTCAAAGAAAAAACACGCAAAACGAGGACGCCTTAAGCTCTGAAACGGAGGGAGTATGATGTTACAGTAACATAGCTAGTTACTCAATCTATCTCTCTTTTTATTAAATCACTGTCACATAAGCAAAAATACTGACTTGGACTCTTAGTTACTAGTGAAGTTACCCTCACTATGACCAGCCTTAGCTATAGTGCCACATAAGAAAAGTGCCTAGGATATGGAGCTAAGAAACCCCCATTGTGAAAGGCCTAAGAGGCCGACAACCAGTTGCGGATCGTGAAAGACAATTATGCTTCCCTGTCCTTGTTCTTGATCACTGATAGCCATTGCTGCAGGAAAATAGAAGTTTGTAATAAAATATTGTTACCTCAGAATCTCAGATAAAAAGTTTTAACATGTGATTTTATACTGCTTGCAGTGGTCCACTCGAACTGCCCAGCTCAAGCAAACTCAAGAGATGACCAAACCTTCCTGCCGGCTTGTAAGTATTTCCTTCATCTTGCATCTGCTCGCTATGTTCATAATGTTGAAAAAATTAACGTCGAAGTTGATGCCCCGCCTATGCACTGTTATTTTCGGTTTAGGTCAACGATCTATTTGATAGATCCGATGCAGATATAACAGTTAATGTGCCAGGGCTTCAACGTATTGCCAGTGCCTTCAAACGTGCTAAAGATACAATCTACTCTTGTAAGACCACAGATCGGGATGCATTAATTTCTCTGCTGTGTACACCTGAAGTTGGTTCAAAACTAGGTGTAACAGCTACAGTTGGCCGTTACACAAATCCTGCTATGAGTTCTCAGCGGAGAGACCAGCAGAACCCACGGTCTCAAGCTTCTTCAGGCAGTACATGGCAATGGTAGCCAGCCAGCTGCATCAACTGACAAGAACAGATAGTCCTAGGGTAGCAGCGATGATCTTCAGCTTTTGACCAACAATGTGCAACAACTATGATTAGTTAGCTTTTGCCTGATTATTTGCATCCATTTATCCTCATTTTGCGGGGTATGTCATTTAAGCACGTGATTATGTGGTATTCTTGCTTCCAAAACCTTTTATCCATTGACAGAATCTTTTTTTCCCCATGGAATGTGCTATAAAGACGATTTGGAAATCCTCCTCGGTCTCGGGCTGCACAGCTGACTGAAACTGTCGAGTCCAGGCACTACAGGAATAAAAAGCTACGCCGACGTCCAAACATCAAGGCCGTCGGCGTAGCCATCGTCTAGGCCAGCCCCGCCAAGCAGCCGTCGGCGTAGAATTGCCCTCGGCATATCCACGGCTGCCCTCGGCGTAGCATACACCGACGACTGCCCTCGGCGTAGCTATTTTTTATTTTATCTCATTAAACTTTGAAAAATCATAACTAAAACATTCTAATTCGGAAAAATTCAAATAATATATCAAAATTTGCAGAAAAATAAGACCTGTCTATCTACACTCAAATATTACACATTTATAAATAAAATTAAGTAAAACATAAAATATTATATATAGTTTAAAACGGACATAAAAATTTCAAAAATGATCGAAACAATGCGAAACCTTCGCGTGGTGTTATATTATGTGACATAGTTAGAAGGAAAAATATCAAACTTAGTATATTGATTATGTCTTAAAGAAACCTTCACAAAATGACCTATCTCATTCGAGGTTTCTTGCTTTCGGGTCAAATGACCAATGTTATGGCTAGAAGCAAGGCATAGTTTGTGATAATATGCCTATATTGTGCATACATGTGCATCATAGGATGGCGAACAATATTGCAGGAGGAAGCTTTTCTTTTTGTCGCATCAAAAAACTATTTTCCATTTTCCGAACATTAAAAACGGATGGTTTTGTGAAGCAACCATCAAATGGCTAATTCAAAATACTACCACCATATTTTACAAAAATACTAGACCACCTTATATGGACAATGTCCCAACAGGGGGATCCGAAACCTTTCCATCCATCTTTGGTGAAAAAGACAAATTCCTGCCGAATCGGTAGGAAGTGGGTCAGATATGAACTATAGATACATGATCCGATGCTCATGTTTTTTTACAAAAATCATTTTTAGGTTTAAAATATGCTATTTTATCAATGATCCAATGCAAGTTTAGCGAGGCTCGGCCCCCAGCTAAGAATCCTCATGCCCGCCGTTTGACAAAGTTTGACGATAGTTTAAAACGGGCATAAAAAATTTAAAAACGATCGAAACAATGTGAAACCTTCGCGTGGTGTCATATTATGTGACATAGTTATAAGTAAAAATATCAAACTTGATATATTGATTATGTCTAAAAAAAACTTCACAAAATAACCTATCTTATTCGAGGTTTCTTGGCTTTCGGGTCAAATGACCAATGTTATGGCTAGAATCAAGGTATAGTTTATAATAATGTTCCCATATTGTGCATACACATGCATCATGGGATGGCGAACAATGTTGCAGGAGGAAGTTTTCCTTTACGTCGCACCAAAAAGCCATTTCCCATTTTCCGAGCACAAAAAATGGACGGTTTTGTGAAGCAACCACCAAATGGCTAATCCAAAATGCTACCACCACATTTTACAAAAATACTATACCAACTTATATGGACAATGTCCCAACAGGAGGATCTGAAACCTTTCCGTCCACCTCTGGTGAAAAAGACAAATTCCTGCCGAATCGGTAGGAAGTGGGTCAGATATAAACTACAGGTACATGATCCGATGCTCATGTTTTTTTACAAAAATAATTTTTAGGTTCACAATATGCTATTTTATCAAAGATCCAATGCAAGTTTAGCGAGGCTCGGCCCCGAGCTAAGAATCTTCATGCCTGCCGTTCGACAAAGTTTAAAGATAGTTTAAAACGGGCATAAAAAATTCAAAAACGATCGAAACAATGCGAAACCTTCACGTGGTGTCATATTATGTGACATAGTTATAAGTAAAAATATCAAACTTGATATATTAATTATGTCTCAAAAAACCCTTCACAAAATGACCTATCTCATTCGAGGTTTCTTGGCTTTCGGGTCAAATGACCAATGTTATGGCTAGAATCAAGGCATAGTTTATGATAATGTGCCCATATTGTGCATACACATGCATCATGGGATGACGAACAAATGTTGCAGGAGGAAGTTTTCCTCTTCGTCGCACCAAAAAGCCATTTCTCATTTTCCGAGCACAAAAAACGGACGGTTTTGTGAAGCAACCACCAAATGGCTAATTCAAAATGCTACCACCATATTTTACAAAAAATACTATACCATCTTATATGGACAATGTTCCAATAGGGGGATCCGAAACCTTTTCGTCCACCCCTGGTGAAAAAGACAAATTCTTGCGAATCGGTAGGAAGTGGGTCAGATATGAACTACAGGTACATGATCCGATGCTCATGTTTTTTACAAAAATCATTTTTAGGTTCACAATATGCTCTTTTATCAAAGATCCAATGCAAGTTTTCCTTTTCATCGCAGCAAAATGTCATTTTTCATTATCCGAGCGCAAAAAGGAAAATTTCTAAAGCAACCACCAAAAAGATAATTCAAAAATGGAGGGTTTGTGATTAGTTGATATGGATATCATATTTGGATTCCTCTCATTTTTCTGATCAATTTAGACATATTATTTGTTAAATTGCAATTTACAGATTTAAAGATATTAATTATTCCATATTAAATAGAAAAATACAAAAAAGTAAAATTATTATATTTTTATTTGAATTCAATAATATTTTTATTTATTCATTAATGTTTACTTAAATAATTGTTTGTAATTTCAAAAAATACAAACATGTGACATGATGATATAAGAGTTAATAGGATTGATATCATAGTATTCACAACAATGTATGAATAACTTTGCGGGAACAGATTCTGAAGGAACGAGGAAGTTAAGTGTGCTGGAACTGGAGTAGTATTAGGATGGGTGACTGGCCAGAAAGTTCGACCAAGACTGCAATTTAATTAAATATTAAGTGTAATTAGTTTTAAAAATGTTCAAAGTGAGAGATTAACGAGTCAAACAATTCAAAAATTGAGAAAAAAAATTTAAAAAAATGTTTTTGCAACCTGTCGACAAGCTATGCCGACGGCCACTACGCAGAGGGCATTAGCATACGCCGATGATATTTTGATACGCCGACGGCCTCTATGTGCTCCGCCGAGGGAGTCCTTTGCCGAAGAAGCTACGCCGAGGGCAGCCGTCGCGTACCATACGCCGAGGGTATTTTGGCGTAGCGCGCGCGTCCTGTAGTGAGGTTGACAGATTATTGTCTCCAAGTAGTATCTAGCAGTATGTATAAATTTCCATTCAATTTTATGATATACTATGTTATTTAAGACGACTTTTGCCAGCCAGAGTGCTCTGCAACGTAAAGACACATTTGCAAGGAATTGTAAAACCAGAATGCTAGGGATGAAGGTGGAGGAAACTCCATTCATGGGGAGAATGGAAACAAAGCGTTAACATGGAAACTAAAGTTAACGCAATTTCTTGTCATGTTGTCCATTAATTGTATGTACTCTGTTTAATGATGTTTGACCTCATTGCATTGCGTCTACTACTTTAAAACAAAATTATGATTGCGTAGTATCCTGGGTGAAAGACAGAGATACCTAACCTTCCTTTTTGCAAAAAGAAAGAGATTGTGGGCAGATTAATGTCACCCAGGGAATGCTTGTGAAATATCATTTCGATTTTTCTTTGACTATTTGTCACTATTCATTGCATAATTTTTTCTTTTGGTACTTCTCGAATGATTTTTTTGAACTTGAAATCTTACATGTTGGTAGAATATCATCTATCCAACATACTATATTTTTTGTAAATAGAAACTTTGAACATAAGTTTTACTTGGTTTCTACCAGTTTTCACCGTAACTTGGTTTCACGAGATATTTTTTCCAGTATTAGTGGTACCAATTCATTGATCAGAAAAACTTATATTTTTATTATAGAAAATGGAGAAAAAATATTCCAAATGGGTCCCAAAAGACCGGTATCCACTGCTCGTGATCTCGTATGTCCCGCGCCCCCTAGTCGAATCCAACAAAATCCGCTCTCCTCGGTGTGGCTCCATGGACTGTGATCAAACAAAATATCACTACGACTTTCGGTTGACCGTGTGGACATTATCATTCCTTTCCTTGTTTTATGATTATCGCCAAGAGTATGTGTTGGTCCTCATGATGTTATATGAACGTACATAATCTGAAGTTCAAACTCATAAGTATTATTTGGGAGGTATGAAAAAATTATGAGTGAACAATTGTGTTCCCCTATTTACCACTATTTATTACTAGATTTTTTTTTCTTCGCATCCCTCAAATGGGTTCTTTTTTGAACTTCAAATCTTACATGTTCGTAGAATATCATCTTTGGAGCACAATGTATTTTTTTATAAATAGAAGCTTTGAACATAATTTTACTTGGTTTCCACTTGTTTTCTCAGCCGATATATTTTTTTCTGAAATTCCAGTGGCATCAATGCGTTGATAGAGAAACTTCTCTTCCAAATGGGTCCCAAAAGAGACTGGCGTCAAGTGCCCAGCATGGTCCCGCACCACCCAGCCGAATCCAACAAAATCCAGTCTCCTCGGTGTGGTGGTGTACGCAGTTCGGCTCCCCTCAAAGAAACCACTCTGACGCGCCTCTCCCAGTACGCGACGATCTCGCCCCACCACTCCCCAGTCCATCTCCACCACGCCGCAAGCTGCCGCCTCCTCGTCCCCGCCGCCGGTTCGGCGCCTCACAGGAGTCCCCATCCGGCCGCAGCTCCATCTAGGTAAATCCGTGGCCTCTCTCCGGTTAGTTCTTGCAACGGTAGCGCTTAGTCCGTCGGCGGGTTTCGTTAATGGCCGAGTTAGGGTTTTACCCCGCCGCCGTGCAGTGTATGGACGGGAGACACATGGGGCCGCGCTGTGTATTTTGATTCGAGTTAGAGGGTTTTGTAAGATTTTGGAGGCTCTGGTTGCTTGCGGAACACCACCCAGTTCCCGTACCTTGCTTGCTACTCGTGGTACTCTGTGTGCATTGGCGAAATTATGGAGGAGGCACCTTTGTGTGAAGATGGGATTTTTTATTCAGAAATAGCTTATCCGAAAAGAGGGGAAATAGCGAATATGCCATTTCCAACCAAATTACTCATGGGTCGCACGGAATAATGTGCTATTTAGTATGTTCGGGTTGGATTTGATCTGCTATCGTTCATAGTCACGTATGCACATTTCCTGTTGCATTGCACGTTGATGGAAAGTGATAGATAGTGAATGCCGACAAGATTAGTCATACCTAAAATTTTCTCATGTGCATGTTCTCAGTTTCTGATCTGTGTTGTCTCAACATGTTCTATTTTTAGGAAGAGGTAAAATATGTTTAGTTCCCTCATTCCCTCAGAGAATTTATTCCTATCAAGAACACTTAATAAACATGTGAGTTCTTCATTCAGCACATAGCTTCATGCTTCCATTCACTTTCTATTCAGAGCAAATCTGTACAAATGAAAACGAGGATTGATAAGGCTTGACCGCTTGAGAATGTTTTGAATGTTCTTAACTGGTGGATTTGGAAGCAGTGGAAGGTCTGTGCCTTTGATGGTGAGCAGGCGAACGTCCAATGCTTGACGCACACCATCTAAACTGAAGCACGTTTGTGTGTTACAGCCGACGTGGTGGGACTTTAGCAAGACGCAAGGCTTTTGCACTTAGCTGATAAAGGAACATTCTTAAGTTGAATTTGGTTATGTATGATTTGTAATGCTTAGGCAACGCTATTTCATACTCTTTTGGACATTGATTATAACTTTTTTCCCGCAGGGTTTCAACATGGTTGAGCTCGTGCAAAGCTATCATGAGCTGGAGAAGTGTGCAGAAGATATTCTCTATGTAATCAAGCCGACCGAGGACGATCGAAACAAACGACTGAATGCAGTTCAGGAGATTGTGAACTCCAAATATTTAGTCGGTGACTTGGAAGGTATCTTCTCATTATTTGGTTACCACATGGCTCGTTTCCATCTCTTGGAAAGAACCACTCGCGATCCTGATATTTAATCTATTTACTAAGGGTGAAATGTAATTGTTTGACATCAACCTTGGGTAATGCTTATACAAACTATAGAAGGAAAACGTTTTCCCTTCTCGTGCTTGCTCTGGTGCACTACCATGGAAGTGGATTCCTGGTAGACTACTTTAACATAGATCCCCATCTGAACGTTTTATTGGAACTTCTGTTGCTTGCATTCCTCAAAGACCTTCAGGAAGTTTCCAACTGATAATAGTTGCATTCTGTGAAAACAATTGATAATGTGCTTTACCATGGATGTGGATTCCTGTTAGACTACTTTAACATATGTCCCATCTGAACATTTTATCAGAGCTTCCATTGCGTGTATTCCTCAAGGACCTTCAGGAAGTTTTCCAATTGATAATAGTTATATTCTAACACAATTGTAATTGACAAGTTTGTAAAATCCATAATCCTAAAAGCTGAGAAGTTCTGTTTGTGACAAATGACTGGCAACTTTCTTACTGCAAGTGATGTAGGCGAAAGGCATTGGCCACGCAATAATACACTTCTACTCTTTTTATTCTTTTTGTATACTATGCATAGTGAGTCAAAGTATATGTTATTTAAGTTTGTAAATGGAGGTGTATGCCTTCTACATTTTCTGAGTATTGTTTTGTTGGTTTTTCTATTTTCCTTAAACAGATGCTGCTGTCAAACCTTTTGGATCCTTTGTATCAGATCTTTACGCAAAATCAGGTGATTTGGATATATCAGTTGAGCTGCTAAACAAGTTTGGCTTCCCTACAAGCAAGGAAAAGAAGCTGAAAGTCTTGAGACAACTAATGGTAGCTTTAGATATTGAAGGTAATTTCTTTTAGATCCCTGCAGCTGCGATCAGAATGAAATATCTTGTATTCTGATATGTTTGATCAAGAATTTTTTTCAGACAATCATGTTCCTACAGTTGCTTGATTGAACCTTTTGATGTTTTGCAAATGTGCTCATTCAAATTTTGTGAGATCGGTTTATACAGAAAGTTCTCATTTAAACAGACCGGACTTAGCAACATTCCATTTCAACAGACAAGGCAACATTCAACCTGACAGCACCAACAAACTTAACTTAAGAATTGACCACGGACTTAGCAGCGAAGAACCAGTTGCAATCCACTCCAACTTTGTCGTGGCATGATAGCTCTGCAGACCAAATTCCCCTTCGGCTTTGGTCCTTCATGGAGCTCTGGTTGACCAACTCTTTGGGAGGTTTGTGCTGGCGGTGAGGTCTCGGTGATCTTTTTTTTTTCCGAAATGGGGATGCTCCGGCCTCTGCATCCTAGGATGCACACATCCCTAGGTCTCAGAGATCGTGGTCCTTTGATAGCGTATGAGGTCCTCGTGGCTTCGATGTGCTCAGGTTCACTAGTTTGGTGTTGGCCGTCATGTTTGAGACCAAGAGGAGGTGCAGTGGTAGTCTCGATAGAACCTTGCCCTTCGGTGGTGAGCTTGGCAGGGGATGCCCTTCAACGACGGCTGCGGCTCTCGATAAGTATATTGCTTGGTGGTGATGTAGCTTTGCTCGTGTCTGGTTTCCCCTTTTTTCTTTTTCTTTTCCCACATTTTCTTGTGTAAGTGTGTGTGCTACATGTGGTAGCCGTTGCATTCATATTCAGGTTCGATCTTTTAATAGAAATGGTTTAGACCGGCTAATGGCCGTCATAGTTGTTGCCTCAAAAGGAAAAATCCCCCCTGGGCATCGGAACGTGACGAAGACTCACATTGTCACTGCTGGCCACGGTGAGGTGTGGAGGGGTACCTAGGGGCGAGCGGTGCTAATTTTTTAAGGCTAAAAATATGAAAAATACAGATAATTAACATCATTAAAACTGTTTAGCATCAGGCTTGGGATCCATCCAGCTCCGCCCCGGGGGTACCCAACGTGGAGAGGGTGTGTCAGTGTGTGGTGTTTTCTTGCATCGCGAGGAATTGCGCGCCACTCGCTACCGTCACGACTGCTTGACATGTAATGCTGACTTGTCGTGCCCCTATACCTACAGTTGTATGGCCGTATTCGCTATAAGCCATTGTACAATCTGTCGTACACGCAATTTACTCATATTTGTGACTACATATGAAGACATACACCCATTGTATAATTGTTTCTACACCAATTTTTCAAATTTGACATATTATTATCTCTTGTCTCGAACATACTCCATCCGTCTAGCAATAAGTGTACATTTACCTTTTTCATAGTCAAATTATTGTAAGCTTGACAAACTTTATATTCACTTCGTCCAGAAATAACTAACTTGGATTTGTCTAGATTCGAATGAACCTATACACTAAAATGCGTCTAGATACATTTGAATCTAGACAAAACCAAGTCAGTTATTTCTGAACGGAGGGAGTATAAAAAATGTAGAGTACCAGTCTCTATGGCATGAATTTAGTAAATTATGAAACTATATATTTTAAAATGGATATTTTATACTAATTTGGTACCCATGTGTACAAATGTATTCCTGCAAAAACAAAGTACCATTTGGAGTATTATTTTTTGACATGAGACAAAGCTAACCTGTTATTGAAACCCTACCAGATCGAGTTGTAGGAATGCAATTTCGATTGTTTCAAAAACTTTGAAAAAATTCTATTAGAAAATGGAGAAACTCTATGCAAATTCTTACTCCGTACTTTTTTTTTCCAGGATGCAGATTCTTACTCCAAATGGGTCCCATAACTGAGTGAGGCCCAGCACCACCCAGACGCCCAGTCGAATCCAACAAAACCCGGGTCTTCTCCGTGTGGCTCGGTGGACCGTGGTCTACGCGAGGCCACTTCGGCAGTTCGTTCGGCTCCCCGCAAAGAAACCACTCTGACGCGTCCCTGCGAATACGCGATGATCTAGACCTTCCTCCTTCCCACCCACCCACCCACACAGGCACACACACACACCAAGTCCACCTAACACGCCGCAAGCTGCTGCCTCCTCGTCGCCGCCGCCGGTCCGTCTCCTCACAGGGCCTCTCTCCGGTTAGTTCGTGCAACTGGTTTACCGCTTATTCCGTTGGTGCGTTTCGTTGATCTCCGAGTTAGGGTTTTACCCCGCCGCCGTGCCGTGGCTGGACGCCAAAACACGAGGCCGCGCCGTTGGTAACCGAGCGATGTATTTTGGTTCGAGTTCGCGGGCATTTTAGTTCGATTTCGAGGGTTTTGTAAGATTTTGGAGGCGGTTGCGTGCGAACCACCGATCCATTTTAGTGCCTTGCTTGCTATGTGTGTGGTGCACTGGCGAAATTGTGGAGGGGTGGCCTTGTGCGATATGATGGGATTTGTAATGAGGCCAACCAAATTACTCCTGGCACGTGGAAATGTGCTACTCCTTTTTAGTATGTTTGGTTTGGATTTGCTCTGCTGACATTCATAGTCACGTAGTATGCACATTGTCATGTTGCGTTCGGCGCAGTAGTGAATGCCGAAAATATTAGTCATGCTCATACATGTAATTTTCTCATGTGCAAGTTCTCAGTTCCAGATCCGTTGTCTCAACATGTTCTATTTTTAGGAGGATCGAAGATATGTTTAGTTCCCTTAGAGCATTTATTACCCCAACCAGGAACATTTAATAAACAGTGAGAATATTTCATTCAGAACATAGCTTCGTGCTTTCATTTACATTCTGTTCAGAGAAAAATATGTACAAATGAAAACCAGGGCAAGCATCCTCTTTGCAACTTTGATAAGGCTTGTGATGTTTTGAATATTCTTAAGTGGTGAGATTTGGAAGCAATAGAAGCCATGTGCCTTTGATGGCGAGATGCCAAACTTCTAACACTTGACGCTCACGATCCGAATTGAAGCACGTGTGTGCGCTACAGCCAGAAAGACGCAAGGCTTTTGTGCTTAGTTTAGAGAGGAACGTTCTTAGTTGAATTTGGTTATATATGATTTATAATGCCTAGGCAACGCTATTCCTTACTCTCTTAAACTTGTTGATTATATTTTTTACCACAGGGTTTCAGCATGGTTGAGGTCACCCAAAGCTATCATGAGCTGGAAAAGTGTACAAAAGATATTCTCTCTGTAATCAAGCCTACTGAGGATGATCGAAACAAACGACTGCATGCAGTCCAGGAGATTGTGAATTCCATTTATTTAGTCAGTCGCTTGGGAGGTAACTTCTGACTACTTGGTTACTACATGTCTCTTTTCCATTACTTGGAAACAACCACTTGTGATCCTCATATGCAATCTATTTATTAAGGGTGTACTGTAGTAATGTAACTGTTTGACATAAACATTGGGTAATGCTTTATATAAACTATAGAAGGAAAACGTTTTCCCTTCTTGTGCTTGCTCTGGTGCTATACCATGAATGTGGATTCCTGGTAGACTGATTTAACATAGATGCCCATCTGAACATTTTATTCGTAACTTCCATTACTTGTATAATTGTATTCTTCAAGAACCTCCAGGAAGTTTTCCCACTTCAATGGATTGTAGGTTATGGGTTCTAGGTAATAGTTGCATTCTATGAAAACAGTTGATAACGAAGACAATTGATTAGCGACAAGATTGTAAAATCCATGATCCTAAAAACGGATAAGTTTGCTTTGCAAAAGGCATTGCCTTCTCAATGATTCCAATATGTAAGCTGCTTAAGCGGAACAAACTTCTACTCTTGTTATTCTTTTCTTATACTATGCCTAGTGAGCCAAAGTATGTTATTTAAGTTTGTATGGAGCTGTATGCCTTCTACATTCTCTGACTATAGATTTGTTGGTTTTTATATTTTCCTTTAACAGATGCTGTTGTCAAACCTTTTGGATCCTTTGTATCAAATCTGTACGCAAAATCAGGTGATTTGGATGTATCAGTTGAGCTGACAAATAAGTTTGGCTTTCCTACAAGCAAGGAAAAGAAGCAAGATGTCTTGAGAGAACTAATGATAGCTTTACAAAATGAAGGTAATTTCTTTTAGATCCATGCAGCTCCGGCCGGAATGAACTATCTTGTACTCTGATATGTTTGATCAATATATCAGGAGCATGCTCCTGTTTAAAAAATTCAGACAATCATGTTTCACAGTTGCTTGATTGCATTACATTTTGATTTCTGTGTGGATGTGCTCAAATTTTCTGATGTCAATTTTACAGAAAGTTCTCATTTAACTTTTATATCCATACTCTATCCAGGTGTTGCTAGAGGTGTGAACTTCATTCCTACTGCAAGAGTTCCAGTTCTTCAGTATGTGAGCAACAACTTTGGCATTTCCTGTGATATATCCATCGATAACTACCCTGGTCGAATTAAGTCCAAAGTGTTGTACTGGATCAGTACTATAGATGAGCGATTTGGTGATATGGTTTTGTTGGTAAGCTCTGTGTAACCAAGAGATAGTTTCTGTTTCCACAGTTTCTTAGTTAAGCCCAAGGTTCAGCGCCATATTTTCTTTGCAGGTCAAGGAATGGGCAAAAGCACAAAACATTAATGATCCAAAAAATGGAACCCTGAACTCCTATTCGCTTTGCTTACTTGTTCTTTTTCACTTTCAGGTGTTTTTTTTACTTTAGAAGCCACCTAGTTCTTATTTATAGTTTGATCAAAATTTACAGCTTGTCTCATGCTCTTTACGTTGCATTTTGCAGACATGTAAGCCTGCAATTTTACCACCTGTGAAGGAGATTTTTGATGTCAACATCACAGAAGGTGAATGAACTTGGCTTGTTTGTGAGGCCAATGATTTTTTGGTGTACGGTGTATCAGTGCTAGTAATTTACCCGCTGCGTTCACATGCAGGAAGTGGGCGTTTTAGTGAAAAAAATCTTGATCAGAGCTGCGTGGAAAATATAGCAGAATTTCGACGCCAGCACATAGGGCAAAGAAATCAGAGTTCTCTGTCGCATCTCCTTGCAACTTTTTTTGAGAAGGTAACTTACACAGTGTCCACTATATCGCCAAGTCATGCTTGCCTGTGACTACCTAAATTCTAAATACATGTATGTTGTTCAACTAGTTGAGTTTTATCAAGTACCTGTGATCCTTATTGGAGTTGTAATTTGTAAGTGCAATTAAGCCAACCTATATATATTAGATGGTTCTTTTTGGCAAGTATAGTTTGTGGGCAAACAGGCTAATCACTCGCCTAATCAAAATTAATTCATTTTTGTAACTCAAAAATATTTATATTAAAAGTACATTTGAGTTTTAGGTGAAGTGCACTATGTGCAGTATGTATATGCATTACTGTAATGAAATTTGGCATGAATAATTTTCGTTGGACATAACATGGACCATGTCAAAATGCATTGTACTACTGTAGCATTATCCTAACCTGAGGTACAGATAATCTTAACCGGTGATGTTATACTGTTCTGCAGTTTTGCGACATTGGTACCTATTCCATTGACCATCTTATATCCACTTACACGGGTGAGATCAAGCGTATCGAACGCAACCTATATTGGATGGCCGGATCCTACTGCTTGTTTGTAAGTATTTCATTTATAGCGAGTGCATTTGGTGGCTATGTTCATAATGTTGAAGATCTTAGCCTCAAGTTGATATCCTATCTGTGCACTGTTCTTCGTTTAGGTCGAAGATCCATTCCAAAGACCTGATAATGCAGCTAGAACAGTTGGTGTTGCAGATCTTCATCTTATCACCAGCGCCTTTACACTTGCAAAAGATATAATCTTCTCTAACTCTGGTAGGCGTGCCGACCGCAATGAATTGCTTTCGCTGCTGTGTACACCGGAAGTTGGTTCAAAACTAGGCATAAGAGCCACAGCTGGCCGTTACACAAATCCTGCAACGAGTCATCCACAGCACAAAATTAGGGGATTTATAGAATATATGTTGGCAGCTAGCAGAGCCAGAGGAACCACAGGAAGCAATACCGGTTCACAATCCAGCTAATAGGCATGCTTTGGCTAGAAGGGGCTGTTGGTGGCCGCCTCCAGAATGATTCAACATCGAACTCACAACCCCAACCCCAAGCCTCAAGCAGTACATGGCAATCAACTGACAAAATCAGATAGTCCCAGGGTAGCAGCAGATGATCTTCAGCTTTTGACCAACTATGTTTAATTAGCTTTTACCTGACGGTTTGGATCCATTTTAAATTTTTAAGTAATGTAGTATCCAGCAGGCTGATCTACTTAACCCGTGTTTATGTGGATTCTAGGATACAAAACTTTGTATTGGTTCACAGAACTTTTGTGCTGTGGAAGACAAAGATCAAAACACACTTACTTTTAGCAGAATTAGAGTGGCGGCAGTGGGTCCTTGCTTTACTTTGTTTGCAGAACGAGGATTATCTTCTCTTTTTTGTCAGTCACAAAGTCCTCTCTTATTAATCTTTTTTGTAGTTTGCACCAATTGAAAGCTAAAGAAGAGACGTATGCACATTCCATCAAATGGTGCCATGGTGACCACCAGCTCCACCAAGGTTGGTAATTGTGTTGCCAACTAGTATCTCATATTATGAACCTCTTTATAGTATACTGAAATGATCAAGCTGGAAACAACAAGAAAAACTTAAGAATTTACCGCAAAAAAAGCGTAACTTGAGAATTGACCGGGGACTTGGCAGCGAGAAACGAGTTGCAATCCGCTCCAACTTTGCCGTGACTTGATGGCTCTGCAGTGGCATGGCGAATGTTAGAATTAATTAAACGTAGTTAATTAAGGGGTTAATTTCCACTCCTGTAATCATACGATTATGGAACCGTCGGACGGTTGGAATTTCTGAAGCGCTGCCTCGCAGAACCGACTTCCCCGGAACCGACTTTCCCATGCATAAATATACTGATCCAATCATCAATGAAACAACTGTTCATTTACTTGTCTTCTTGGTCTATCCAACGAACACTCACATCGTCACTGCTGGCCACGGTGAGACGTGGAGGCCAACGTGGAGAGGGTGACTGGTGTTGTCTGCTTGTCTTGCACCCCGAGGAGCCGCGCCACTTACTTGTCGTTCAGCTATACCTACAATTGTATGACCATATTTGCTAGTATAAGAGCATCTCTAGTAGAGCACGTAAAAACGCAAACTGAAAAACTAGAGTTCAGTTCACCGAACTTATGTTTATGGGTCGAAAAATCTGTTTTACAGTTTTAGTTTACGGACTCTGTTCTGCGTCAGCGGCTTCCAAACCCGTAAAGGCAGGGTTTATCAAAAAATTTGCATATGATTAAAAAAATGACACAATCAAATGCAAACAACTCATGCATACTTCATAGTGTAGACATCAAATGACACAATCATAGCAAATAGTTCATAGTTCACCATCTCCTCTCACCGCCGGCGTCTTCTATTTCCGTGTAGTTGTTCGCCCGTCTCTTCTTCCTATTTCCATCGGCCTCCACCTCGACCACACCCTCGTCCCCTTCATCTTCTTCCCCTTCTCCCCCTTCATCCCAGCGTCGTCCTCATCTTCACCCATCCTAGCGTCGAACGGAGCGAGTGGGGTAATGTTTACCTCGCCCAACATCTCCATGTACGAGGTGTTGTCGTTCCTAACAGTACGCGGCCTCAATATCTACTCGCAATGAAAACCGAGGAAGAGTTGTAATTTGTACCTTGTTGACCCGCCGTCGAGCACGTCCTGGGCGTCGTTCGCGGTGGCTTCCGATGGCGGCGACGTTGGCAGGGAGGGGAACGGAGGCGGGGCGCCACGGCTCATCATCGCCTTCACTTTCGTCCTTTTGGGCGCCGATTTCTTTGGTCTGGCGCGGGATGCCTTTGTTCCAACCGCCAGGACATCATTGCTGGCCGCCGTGGCACCGGCTTGCGGGACCACATGCGTTCCGGCGCACCGCCACTTCACCATGCTCGTCAACGGGGCCATGGTAGCGACGTCCGCGGGGGTCGCGGGGGTCGCCAGGGTGGTTGGTGTAGCGGCGGAAGCACCTACGACCGCATGGGAGGGTGGCGGGGCTTGCGAGCTAGCAACGGCGGCCGGCTGGGTCGATTCGAGACTCATGATGGAGAAATCGGACGACGGCGACGTAGAGGAAGGTGAGGGCGCGCAGATCGGCAGCGGCGGTTGGGAGGAACCGAAACTTCCCTCGCGCGCAAACTAGGGATTATGTTCGGGCTACGTTCGGTTCGCTCCATCGGCCCCTACAAATACATGCCGAGTATGAGTTTCGGTCTCGGCGTGATTTTTTTTCAGTTTCGCCTCGTTTACGGGAACTGATCGGCTTCATTTTTTAGCCCGCACCCGTAAACTGGCGGCTATTTTTCGGTTTTAGCCCTTTTACTGGCTCTGCTAGAGAGACCGTTGTACAGTACAACGGTCTTATACGGCATCTACTCATATTGTGTCGAGGACTTCCTCCTGAGTTTTAAAATATAACATGTTTTAGCTTTGTAAAAGGAGTATATCTAGAGTCTTTTTAGTGTTTAGAGGAAACTTGATATACTTCTTTCACAAAGCTAAAACAAGTCAAAACACCAAAAGGGGTCTAGATATACTTTTTTCACAAAGCTAAAACATCATATATTTTGAAACAAAAGGAGCACACGTAGTTTAAGAAAATCTTTGGCCATCAATTTTGATCAATAAAATATGCAATATATGTTCCAAAAAATATACCATTGGAGACTATTGTTAAAGATGAATCCAATGGTATAATTTGTGTGACATGTTATATGAAATTTGTTACCCAAAATTATTGGTCAAAGTTGTTTTTAAACTACATACGCACCCAATAAACGGACTGAAGGTAGTACAGTATAGTACAGTATTTCCAAATAGACATATTATTATCTTATTATCTCTTGTCTTGAATATACTCGCTCTATTCAGAAATAAGCAAATCATTGCAAGTTTGACAAGCTTTATATAAAAAAGTACCATTCCTTTTGGCATGAATTTAGTATATTATGAAACTATATTTTAAAATTGTTTTTTCATAAATGTATTTCCGGTGTTGTAAATATTGCTAATCCCTCCAATCTAAATTAATAGGCTCAGATTTGTCTAGATTCAGATGTATCTAGTATGATCTCAGATTTGTCTAGATTCAAATGTATCTAGTCATATTCTAGTGCTAGATGCATTCAAATCTAACAAACCTAGAACCATTAATTTAGATCGGAAGGGGTACTGTTTTCTACTAAGATTATCAATTTTTTAATTGAGACAAAGTCAACCTGTTATTGAAATCCTATCGGATCTGAGTTGTAAAAAATGCAATTTTGATGGCATCAATTCATCATTCCAAAAACATTTACTATCGTTTCGAATTAGATATCACAAATTTATCTAGATTTACAAATATCTAGACATATTTTAGTATATATAGATAAACGTGGATCTAAAAAAATTTACAACATCTAATTCTTTGACATAGGGAGTACAGTTTTCTATTACTAGAAAAATGGAGAAATTCTATCAAAATTCTTACCGGTACTTTTCTTCAGATGCAAATTCTTACTCCAAATGGGTCCCATAACTGAGGCCCAGCGTCCACTGCCCAGCATGGGCCCGCATACCCAGTCGAATCCAACAGAACAGAACCCGGGTCGTCTGCTATGTGTGGCTCCGTGTCCGTGGACTGTGGTCTACGCGAGGCCATTCGGCATTCGGCATTCGGCTCCCGGCAAAGAAACCACTCTGACGCGTCTCTGTCAATACGCGATGATCTAGCCCCTCTTCCCCCCAAGTCCGTCTAGCACGCCGCAAGCTGCTGCCTCCTCATCGTCGGCGCCGCCGGTCCGTCGCCTCACAGGATTCCCATCCGTCCGCAACTTTATCTAGGTAACCCCCTGGCCTCTCTCCGGTTAGTTCGTGCAAACCGCTTATTCCGTCGGTGGGTTTCGTTGATCTCCGAGTTAGGGTTTTACCCCACCGCCGTGCCGTGGTTGGGCGCCAAAACACGAGGCCGCGCCGTCCTAAATGGGCAATGTATTTTGGGTCGAGTTCGAGGGCATTTTAGTTCGATTTCGAGGGCATTTTAGTTCGATTTCGAGGGTTTTGTAAGATTTTGGAGGCTTTGGTTGCGTGCGAACCACCGATCCATTCCCCTGGTCGTGGTACTCTGGTTGTGGAGGAGGTTGGCTCTGTGCGATATGATGGGATTTTTTTAATGAGGTCAACCAAATTACTCCTCGCACGTGGAAATGTGCTACTCCTACTATTTAGTATGTTTGGTTTGGATTTGCTCTGCTGTCATTCATAGTCACGTAGTACGCACATTGTCGTGTTGCATTGCCCATTGACTGAAGGTGGTAGTGAATGCCGAAAATATTAGTCACAATATATCTTCAATTTTCTCATGTGCAAGTTCTCAGCTTCAGATCTGCGTTGTCTCAACATGTTCTATTTATAGAAATTTAGTTCCCTTAGAGCATTTATTACTCCATCCAGGAACATTTAATAAACAGTGAGAATATTTCATTCAGAACATAGCGTCATGCTTTCATTTACATTCTGTTCAGAGAAGAATATGTACAAATGAAAACCAGGGCAAGCATCCTCTTTGCAACTTTGGTAAGGCTTGAGATGTTTTGCATATTCTTGGTGAGATTTGAAAGCAACCATCTGAACTGAAGAATGTGTGTGCGCTACAGCCTACGTGGCATGGCTTTTGCAAGACGCAAGGCTTTTGTGCTTAGTTGAGAGAGGAACGTTCTTAGTTGAGTTTGGTTATATATGATTTATAATTCTTTGGTAACGCTATTCCGTACTCTTTTAAACTTATAGATTGTATATTTCCCTGTAGGGTTTCAACATGGTTGAGCTCACCCAAAGCTATCATGAGCTGGAGAAGTGTACAAAAGATATTCTCTCTGTAATCAAGCCTACTGAGGATGATCGAAACAAACGACTGCATGCAGTTCGGGAGATTGTGAATTCCATCTATTTAGTCAATGGCTTGGGAGGTAACTTCTCACTACTTGGTTACCACATGGCTCTTTTCCATCACTTGGAAACAACCACTTGCATTCCTGATATTTAATCTATTTATGAAGGGTGTAATGTAATTGTTTGACATCAACCTTGGGTAATGCTATAAACTATAGAACGAAAGCGTTTTCTCTTCTTGTGCTTGCTCTGGTGCTATACTAATGTGGATTCTTGGTAGACTGGTTTAACATAGATGCACATCTGAACATTTTATTCGTAACTTCCATTACTTGTATAATCGTATTCCTCAAGAACCTCCAGGAAGTTTTCCCACTTCAATGAACTGTAGGTTATGAGTTCTGGGTTGTGTTGTATGGAAACAATTGATAAGTGACAAGCTTGTAAAATCCATAATCCTAAAGGCAGATCAGTTTGCTTTGTGTTGTATGGAAACAATTGATAAGTGACAATCTTGTAAAATCCATAATCCTAAAGGCAGATAAGTTTGGTTTGTGACAAATGGCTGGCAATGTTTTTACTGCAAGTAGTGTAGGCGTGTTCCAGTATGTAAGCTGCTCTAATGGCAAACATTTTTACTCTGATTATTCTTTTCCTATACTATGCCTGGTGATCCAAAGTAGTATCTTATTTATAAGTTTGTAGGAGGTGGTGCCTTCTATGTTTTCTGAGTATATTTTTGTTGGCCTTTTCTATTTTTCTTAAACAGATGCTGCTGTCAAACCTTTTGGATCCTTTCTATCAAATCTTTACACAAAATCAGGTGATTTAGATGTATCAGTTGAGCTTCCAAATGTGTTCGGTTTTATTACAAGCAAGGAAAAGAAGCAGGATGTCTTAGGAGAACTAATGATAACTTTACAAACTAAAGGTAATTTCTTTTAGATCCATGCAGCTGCAAACAAAATGAAATATCTTCTACTCTTGTATGTTCGATCAATATATTCAAGAGTATCCTCTTGTTTTTGGTTGCTTCAGACACAGATAAATTTTGTCAAACAATCATGTTCCACTGTTGCTTGTTTGAATGCAATACATTTTGATGTTTTTGCGAATTCTCATTCAAATTTTTGTGAGATTAGTTTTTACATAAGTTCTCATATAAATTTTATTTCCATCCAGGTGTTGCTAGAGATGTGAACTTCATTCCTACTGCAAGAGTTCCAGTTCTTCAGTATGTGAGCAACAAATTTGGCATTTCCTGTGATATATCCATCAATAACTACCCTGGTCGAATTAAATCCAAAGTATTGTACTGGATCAGTACTATAGATGAGCGGTTTGGTGATATGGTTTTGTTGGTAAGCTCTGTTTAACCAAGACAGAGTTTCTGTGTCCACAATTTCTTAGTTAAGGCCAAGGCTCAGTACCATATTTTCTTTGCAGGTCAAGGAATGGGCCAAAGCGCAAAACATTAATGATCCAAAAAATGGAACCCTGAACTCCTATTCACTTTGCTTACTTGTTCTTTTTCATTTTCAGGTTTTTTTTTTTAACTTTAGAAGCCACCTAATTCTTAATAATAGTTTTATCAAAGTGTTATAGCTTGTCTCTCATGCTCTTTGTCTTGAATTTTTCAGACATGCAAGCCTGCAATTTTACCACCTATGAAGGAGATTTATGATGTCAACATTGCAGAAGGTGAAAGTTTCTCTTGTTTGTGAGAGTAATGATTGTCTGGTTTACCGTGTATCAGTGGTAGTAATTTCACCATTGTGTTCACATGCAGGAAGTGGGCGTTTTAATGAAAACAATCTTGATTGGATCTGTGGGGAAAGTATAGCAAATTTTCGACGCCAGAACATAGGACAAAGAAATCAGAGCTCTCTGTCCCATCTCCTTGCAACTTTTTTTGAGAAGGTAATTGAGCATATTGCCCATTCTATTCACTAAGTCAACCTTGCCCCTGACTACTTAAATTCTAAATACATGTTTGTTGTTCAAACTACGGTAAATGTGATATTCACATTTGAAAGCACATTTTCTTCAGTCTGTATTATATAGCTCTTGACTGCCATATTTCTAGTCCACTTTTTATCCTATCTTGAGGTGTTCATCTTATCATAATATACTTAGCATAGTGGGTAAACAATTGGTCTATGCTTGAGATTTAGCTAATGAGTTTAGAACAAACATTTATCGATAATGAAGCTCAAGCAATGCCACATGAGAAGGGAGGTTCTTTTTTTTTTACCTGGGAGAAGGGAGGTTCTTATGTGGCTTAGTTGCGTTTTATCAAGTGCCTATGATCCTTACTGGGGTTGTAACTTATAAGTCCAACTTAGCCAACCTATATTAGACGAACTTTTTGGCGACTACAGTTTGGTGGGCGCATGGGCTAATCACTTAATAATATTAGTTCATTTTTTGTTAGCATATTTACATTAAAACATCATTGCATTGTGGAACAGAGGTAATAATAACCTGAGGTACAAATAATCTTAACTGGTGATGTTATACTTTTTTGCAGTTTTGCGATATTGGTACGTATTCCAGTGATCACCTTATATCCACTTACACGGGTGAGCTCAAGCGTATCCCACACCACCTATACTGGACGTCCAGATCCTACTCCTTGTTTGTAAGTATTTTCCTTCATAATAGTGCATTTGGTGGCTTATGCTCACACTGTTGAAAAAAATTAGGCTGAAGTTGATACCCCATCTGTGCACTGCTCCTTTTGGTTTAGGTCGAAGATCCATTTCAGAGACCTGAGAACACAGCTAGAACAGTTGATATGCTAGAGCTTCGGCGTATTTCCAGAGCCTTCACACGCGCGAAAGACATGGTCTTCCCTGACAGGCGCGCCGATCGGAAGGAATTGCTTTCGCTGCTGTGCACGCCTGAAGTCCGTTCAGAACTAGGTGTGACCACAAGAGGCACGGCTGGGCGTTACACAAATCCTGCGACGAGTCCCCAGCAGCACGGGTTCGCGGAACTGATGGGATATTTGACTGCCGATCCGTACCGTAATGGGCATGGCCAGAGAGCCAGAGGATCCACCACAGGGAGCAGACCAATTCAGAATTCAGGAATGCCAGCAGCTGAAGCGTACCAGGGTCAGCGGCAGAGAGGACAGTACACATCAGCTCAGCGAGCTAATCTGGCTGTTGGTGGACGCCTACCGAATGGTTCAACGCGCTCACGGTCCTCTAACAGCATTGACGGCCAGAACTGTCAGTTAATGTAGTGCCTCGCTCGGTGCTGTACTTAAGCCCGTGGTAATGTAGTATACCTGGCTAAAACTTGTATTGGCTGACGCCTGACGGTACCTTCCTGGAAACTTAAGCACGTGCTGTGAAAGACAACGAGGAGGTGATCAACAGAGTAACTTATCCCTTTTGTCAGTCAGTCTTTGCTTTCTTTTGTTTGTAGTAGTACCATCTCTAGTCAATGCACTCCTGCTGTGCTTGCACTACAGAACGAGGATTACTATCTTATCTCTTGTGTTAGTTACAAGGTCCTCTATTATTATGTTTTTTTGTTTGTAGTTTGCATCAGTTTAAGCTAAAGAAGAGATGTATGTGACATTCCACCAAACCGTGTCATGCTGACACCAGCTCCACTAAGGTCGGTAATTGTGTTGCCAGCTTTGTCTTATTTTTTGAAAAAAAAACATACTGAATAATCAAGAAGGAAAAGACATACCCCGTACTCCAAAATCAACCAGAACAGCATTCAACCTGACAGCACTAACAAACTTAACTTAATTGACCTAGGACTTAACAGCGAACTGGTGACAGTCCACACGAAAGTTCCCTTTCGCCGTCGCTGTCCGGAAGCACCACATCGTTCCTGCGGTGAATGGTGTTGTCTTGCACCGCAAGGAGCCGTCGCCGTCGCTGTCCGGCAGCGTCACACCGCAAGGAGCCGCGCCGTCGCCGTCACGACCACAGCGACCACCCACTGGCGGTGCTGTGACCGACTTACTCTGTCTCCCTATATAAGTCCCCGCACATCAGCCACCGTCACTGATCGAGCTACGCATATCAAGCGCACACGCCCGCCGCGGGAGCGATGGATGCGATCGGGAGATCCCTGCCCTGCTTCTTCCTCCACGTCGTCAGCGCCGGGGCACACCTCCTCCTCGCGCTTGCCGTCGCGGGGAGGCACCTCTTCGCCGGCCGCGGGAAGGACACGGCGGTGGCCGGTAGCGGCGACGGCGCCGTGGGCGGATTCAGGGGTTACGGGGTGGCGGTGCGCACCACGTGGGCTCTGGCGGCGTTCGAGCTCCTCCTCGCTGCCTACTCTTGCTACGAGGGAGCTAGCGGCGGGTGGGCGCTCGACGCGGTGGCTGACCAGACGGATGCCGCTGCGCGCTCGGTGGCGTGGCTGCTTCTCGCGGCGTATCTGCAGTTCGAGTTCCCGCGCCGCCGGGGCCGCCGCGACGACAGGTTCCCCGCGCCGCTCATGCTCTGGTGGGCGCTCTTCCTGCTGCTCTCGGTCCTCGGCCTCGCCGTCCACGCCGCGAAAAGCCTCGACGGGGTCCCCGTGCCCGCGCATTCCTGGGCGCTCGACGCCGTGTCGGTCCTCGCGGTCGGGGTACTGCTCGTCGCGGGGTCGTTGGGCAGGAGAGAAACAGGCGGCTCTGCTACCGAGGAGCCTCTGCTGCTGGATGACACAGCCGGCGAGAACACCGGCGCCTATGCCTCCGCGTACACCAGCGCCGGTTTCCTCGGCCTCATCACCTTCTCCTGGATGTCTCCCCTGCTCGCCGTCGGCCACAAGAAGACCCTCGGCCTCGACGACGTCCCGGACCTCGACCACAGCGACAGCGTGGCCGGCCTGCTCCCGGCTTTCAAGGCCAACCTCGAGGCGCTCGCCAGCGACGGCACTGCGGGTCCGAAGCTGACGGCGTTCAAGCTCACCAAGGTCCTAGTGCGCACCTTTCGGTGGCACGTCGCCGTGACCGCGCTCTACGCGCTGATCTACAACGTGGCCACCTACGTCGGCCCGTACCTCATCAACTCGCTCGTGCAGTACCTCAACGGCGGCGACGAGAGGCTCGCGAGGAAGGGGCACCTCCTTGTCCTCGCCTTCGTCGCAGCCAAGGTGTTCGAGTGTTTGTCGCAACAGCACTCCTGCTTCCGGCAGCAGCAAGTCGGGATACGCGTGCGGTCTGCGCTTGTCTCCGTCGTTTACGAGAAAGGGCTGTCACTCTCCAGCCGTTCCAGGCACATCCACTCGAGCGGCGAGATGATCAACATCGTCGGCGTCGACGCCGACCGTGTCGGCACCTCCTCATGGTACATCCACGATATCTGGTTGGTACCGCTCCAAGTAGGCATGGCGTTGTTCGTCCTCTACTCCAATCTCGGGCTTGCCTCGCTCGCCACGCTAGGCGCCACCGTGGCCGTCATGCTTGTGAATGTTCCTTCAGGGAAAGTTCAGGACAGACTCCAGAAGAAGCTGATGGGGTGCAAGGACGTGAGGATGAAAGCAACGTCCGAGATCCTACGCAACATGAAGATTCTTAAACTGCAGGGGTGGGAGATGAAGTTCTTATCCAAGATTATCGCCCTCAGGAAGACCGAGACTGACTGGCTCAAGAAGTACCTTTACACGTCAACCATGGTCAACTTCGTGTTCTGGAGTGCCCCGACCTTCATAGCAGTGGTTACCTTTGGATCTTGCATCTTAATGGGGATATCTCTGGAGTCAGGGAAGGTGCTGTCTGCATTGGCAACATTCCGGGTGTTGCAGGAACCGATTTACAACCTTCCGGACAGGCTCTCGGCGATGATCCAGACCAAAGTGTCTCTTGACAGGATAGCCTCCTTCCTATGCCTCGAGGAGTTCCCAACGGATGCTGTGCAGAGGCTGTCAAGTGGTAGCTCAGATGTTGCAATTGAGGTCAGCAATGGGTGCTTCTCTTGGGATCCCTCGCCTGAAACGCCAACGCTGAAGGACCTGAACTTTCAAGCTCGGCAAGGCATGCATGTTGCGGTCTGTGGGACTGTCGGCTCCGGTAAATCGAGCTTGCTCTCTTGCATTCTGGGCGAGGTGCCAAAGCTGTCAGGAGTGGTCAAGACTTGCGGTACAATAGCTTATGTTAGCCAGTCAGCATGGATACAGAGCAGCAAGGTTCAAGACAACATACTGTTTGGCAAGCAGATGGATAGTGAGAAGTATGACAGGGTGCTTGAGTTGTGTTCGCTGAAGAAAGACTTGGAGAACTTTCCATTGGGCGACCAGACGATAATCGGAGAGCGAGGCATCAACCTCAGTGGTGGGCAGAAGCAAAGAGTTCAGATAGCACGAGCTCTGTATCAGGACGCTGACATTTATTTGTTCGATGATCCTTTCAGTGCAGTTGATGCTCATACAGGATCCCACATATTCAAGGTATAATTGATATCTTCTATGTTCAACAGGAATTTGACAACACACTACTTGAGGTTTGTATCGTCTGCAGGAATGCTTGCTTGGGGCTTTGGCTCTAAAAACAGTGGTGTATGTCACTCATCAGATTGAATTTTTACCTGCTGCTGACCTTATTCTGGTGAGATTCTCATGAGCAAAAAATTCGTGTATATTTGGTTTTGAGGGACGTTTGTGTGAATTATTTATTGCCATAAAGTGCTTCTCCTTAGAAAGTACTCCAAGTATTGCAGGTAATTAAAGAGGGGAGAATAGCACAGGCAGGCACATACAACAAAATACTTGGGTCAGGGGAAGAGTTTATGCAACTGGTTAGTGCTCATCAGGAAGCTCTTTCAGGAATCGACGCAATCGATGTTGTGAATGGAGCCAGTGAGGATTTCTCCTCTAGTGGTGCAGAAAGCCTATCTGGTTCACTGTCATCAGCAGAGAAAAAGGATAAGCAAAATGTCAAACAAGATGATGGCAATGCTCAGAGTGGGCAGCTGGTGCAGGAAGAAGAGAGGGAGAGAGGCAGGGTGGGGTTTTGGGTCTACCGAAAGTACCTCACCTTAGCTTATGGGGGAGCTCTTGTACCATTTGTGTTGCTTGCGCAGATACTTTTTGAAGTACTTCACATTGCTAGCAATTACTGGATGGCCTGGGCCGCTCCTCCGTCGAAGGACGTCGAGCCTCCAGTGAGCATGTACACACTGATATACGTCTACATAGCATTGGCTCTTGGAAGCTCGCTGTGCACCTTCGTAAGAGCCCTGTTTCTTGTACCAGCTGCATACAAGACAGCGACTCTGTTGTTTAACAAGATGCATATATCCATATTCAGAGCTCCGATGTCTTTCTTCGATTCCACTCCAAGTGGGCGCATCTTGAACAGGGTAAGTCGTTTTTTTTTTCTCAATTCTCCCAAGAATTTTAATTTATTTGCTTGGAGCATGCTAAAGCGAGAACTCACTTTGTAGGTTTCGACTGATCAAAGCCTAGTGGACACCAACATTGCTAACAAGATGGGTTCTATTGCATTTTACATCATACAACTTGTTGGGATTATTGCAGTGATGTCTCAGGTTGCATGGCAGGTCTTTGTTGTTTTCGTTCCTATATTTGCTGTCTGCCTCTGGTATCAGGTACTTTATAGTTTATCCTACTTCAGTACCACTACCACTATTTCGTGTCGATTGCTTGTATGCCATCTTTGTTAACCTTCCATCTAACCAACTCCATTAAGTGTGTAAAATACTTTTTACCCTTGTGTTTCACTTGCAATGTGATTCCTTTTATTTATTCTAAATACTCACTCCATCCCATAATATGAGATGTTATTACAACCAATTTATGAGTATACTGGTTGTAGTAACATCTTATATTATGGGACAGAGGGAGTACATAAATTGCCCTGTGTATGCCCAAGTCCTTGGCGCCAAAAAAATAATGTAAAGTCTCAGTAGAACTTTTGTACAAAAGTTAAATAAAACTCTATATTGTTCTTAACAAATTTCTGTACATAGTTTTGGGCAGAAATTTTGAAGAAATTCTGAACACATTTGTACATAAATTTTGAAGCATTTTTACAGAAACTTAAAAGATCTTTTTGTACAATTTTCTTAACAAACTAGGGCACAACTTTTCTAAGGAAAATTAATCGACTTTTTCTGTACAAAAATAGATGGAATAAAAACAAAAGCTAGTGGTATGTATTCAGCGGTATAGAGAGGATTATGGTTTTATTCGGTGGTACACATGGTATTTTCGCTTATATTTATCATTTTCCAGCACTACTACATTGACACGGCCAGAGAGTTGCAAAGGATGGTCGGGATTTGCAAAGCGCCTATCATACAACACTTTGTAGAATCAATAACTGGATCAACAATCATCAGAAGTTTTGGCAAGGAAATTCAGTTTGTGTCAACTAATAGCCATCTAATGGATGCCTACTCACGACCAAAATTCTACAATGCTGGAGCAATGGAGTGGCTTTGCTTCCGCTTGGATATGCTATCATCCCTTACATTTGCCATCTCTTTGATATTTTTGATCAATCTGCCGGCTGGTCTCATTGATCCAGGTATGGTGTTAGTTTTGAGAATTTTTTTAACAGTATCTATATTTCATTTGAAGAACGGGGGAATTTACAACGTTATAAACAAAATAACACAGGAAAAAGTTTTGAACAGTTTTTATACTGAACAAATGGTGGTAGATAAGACCTGAGTTTGCAACTGAAATTTCATCCCATGTCCAGGAGTTGCTGGCCTTGTAGTCACATATGGGCTTAATCTGAACATAATGCAAGTAGCGCTTGTATCAAGCATGTGCAGTTTGGAGAACAAGATCATCTCTGTGGAGAGAATTCTGCAATACCTAAGGCTTCCTGAAGAGGCCCCTCTTTCAATCTCTGGAGATAGGTTGGCTCATAACTGGCCATCAGTGGGAGAAATTCAGCTCCATAACCTCCATGTAAATACACTCATCCACGTTCCTCCTGCCTACACCTGTTTCTTGTAGGGTTTTTTTTTTTTGCATGTTCTGCAGAAGCTTTATTTTCTTCCCTTGTCAATAAACTATCAGAAATCTAGACTCATGGCCAAAGGAATTTTTAGATTCAGTGATTTTCCATATGAACAAAATAACCGTTCTACGTAGCACAGTCCTTAACTTTTCTAGAATAATGCAGGTGAAATATGCTCCGCAACTACCATTTGTTCTGAAGGGCCTTACAGTAACTTTTCCTGGAGGCATGAAGACGGGTATTGTTGGTAGAACAGGCAGTGGTAAATCAACTCTCATACAGGCCCTTTTCCGTATAATGGATCCTACCGTCGGTCAGATAATTGTAGACGGCGTCGATATTTGCACCATTGGGTTGCATGATCTGAGATCTAGATTGAGCATCATTCCGCAAGACCCAACGATGTTCGAGGGAACCGTGAGAAACAACCTTGACCCTCTAGGAGAGTACCCAGATAATCAAATCTGGGAGGTAACCTCGATTTGCACATACTTCATCAATTGTCATTTCTCGAATTATTGAACACTCGCTTTAAAAAACATATAGTAGTATGAATCTTTACTTGCAAAAATATATAATGTTTGAGCTGTCTCCACATTGATTCCTATGATAAACAATGAACTATTTGTCTCCATGTATAATTAGACTTTACAAACCTCTTGTCACTGGCTGCAATAGCTGCATGCATTTCTCGAATACAGAGGTCCTACTTGTCTGAAAAAAACTCATTATGCACTTCAGGCCTTGGATCACTGTCAGTTAGGAGATGAAGTCCGGAAGAAGGAGCTGAAACTTGACTCACCAGGTCTGGTCTATTGAAATCATACAGTTCACACTATAATAATATTCTTAATTCTTGTGAAAAAACTGAAATTCAAAATTCCCCTCGCAGTGATAGAGAATGGAGAGAACTGGAGCGTGGGCCAGCGTCAGCTCGTCTGTCTTGGCAGGGTGCTTCTGAGACGGACCAAGATACTCGTCCTGGACGAAGCCACTGCTTCAGTGGATACCGCAACAGATAACCTGATCCAGAACACGCTGCGGCAGCAGTTCTCAGGGGCGACTGTCATCACCATTGCGCATCGAATCACCTCGGTCCTTCACAGCGACATCGTCCTGCTTCTGGACAATGGTCAGTCATTTGCCCCCAATTCACACAAATTTAGAGCTGCATCTTACTGATTTGTCTAATCTGACGAGTTTTACAGGCATGGCTGTGGAGAACGAAACGCCAGCCAAGCTGCTGGAGGACAAATCGTCCATGTTCTCAAAGCTTGTATCAGAATACACGATGAGGTCAACGCACACCTAGAAAGAGACTAAAAACTAAATTCAAGACAGACGATTTGGGAGATATGAATGAGAGCCATTCATACTTGTAATGAAAACTTGCAAACATCAAAAAATTTCATCTTATGATTGGCAGGGGCCGCGCGAACGCGTACCCCCTCTACCACAAATTATGACGTCCATTCTCCCACTTGGGGAGATGGTAAGCTAGCACTCCTCCCAAGTGCAATGGAGGCTGCTAACCTAGGCCATGAGCCTTCTTGACCGCTCATAGACCCCGTCCAGGTAAGTGAGGATTGAGGTAGCGGCTGGTCCTTTTTATAACCTCCTCAGCGTGCGTCCTGCTCTAAACGAGCGAGGTGGGACTAAACGCTGTGTCTATCACACTGGCGTGTTATTTCTGACGACCTTCAGTTTAGCGTTCTTATTATTGTTCGGCCTGTTGGGCCTTTGTGAGAGCCCATGGTAGTTGAAGCCGTATGTGAGCCTGACCTAAATCAGAGTAGTGTTCCAACTCTCTCTACATAATAACTAAAATCAGTGTAGTGTTCCAACTCTCTCTGCAGAACCACGCTCTAGAAAGACTGCAGAATTACAGTGTAGAAAGACTGCAGAACCACGAATAGATTTCCCTTCCCAAGTTTTCCATTCTCCTAAATTTTGTATGATCTCCCATTTCGAAGTACTGAATTGTACCACTAGTTGGACGTTTGAGTTACAAGCAGACATGGTAAGACTCGATAGAGCGACGTAACAGCGATGAGTGCAAACAGAGACACCCATCACGCTAAGCAGGCAATCGCTCCTTTCCAACTACAGTCTACAGAAATCTCAGTCACTCTATTCACCAAAATCTTTATGAGGTCTTCTTTACTTCGTTATATATGTTACAACAAAACACACGCCGAGCTTCAACGGCTAGATCTTACTTTGTACAAACGAATGATGAATCGAATCGATTAAGTTACAGATTTTGACATCCAACTACCCTATCTACGGAACAGATGTCAATCTCTCCAGTCCAGTGTAGCTCTGATAGTCAGTCCCAACGGCGCCAGACAATTAAACCACAGGCGCGCACCGCAGCTACCGCACCATCGGCTTGTCGCACATCAAAATCTTCCTGCTAGCGTACGGGCCTTCAGAAGTGTCGCGTATAGTAGATCTCCATCCCATGGCGTCTGTTATTTCTTTGATCTCCTGTACCGTTTCCTTGTTATCGCGAATATATGCTCTGCCACCTGGTCTGAGTATGCGATCCATCTCAAGCAAGACAGTTGACATATTGCACCTGCTGATAAGAAAGAACATGGTGAGTTGCAAATAGGGGTATCTGATCGATGATGTAAGATCAGTGCTTCTACATCCAAGTATGTGCAAGCTGCTGTTAACCGGATACTTAATATAGCTACATCGCCAGGCATCCATACGAGAGAACCGTCTCCTCTCATGTTTGCACCTCATGTACTTAGATTGCTATATTATCTACTTATTGCATGCATCAGCACCTCAACAAGCAGCGATGTTGCAAGAGCCTGCCATACTGAACAAAACTAGTCTCTTGGCAACCTAAAGGGCTAAATAACCTGTTTGTTTTCAATTGCATTATTGGTTTTCTTAGGTTTCAAAACCATGGAGATTTCAACAGATGTTCTTAGGGAAACCGAACAGATAACTAATTTCATGTTCAAAAGGGCTAGTACCTTATCTGCTCCTTTGAGAATAAGCCAAATGCATGCAGTAGATCATAAGTCCTCGGATATGTGTCGAATGGTTCACACCTGTCCATATTAATATAAAATGGCAGAATGAGCAGCAATTCAAGGTGGAACCTACGACAGTATGAGCTTATTCACGTCATGTATCAACCTACTGCTTATTAGAAAGAAATACGATGCTTGAAACAAATAGGAAGCATGGCACTGAGAACCATTGTAATCAAACATGTTGGCTAATATCAATCCATGGCAACTCACTCGGTCTTATGAATTCATTCAAATGCTTCAGGAAGAAGGATGCAACGAGGAAAAAATATAAGTGGCTACTATGCTATACCTAGAACATTCCATAATGAAGTGCAACATATTTAAAAAAAAAAGCAATTCTAACTTAAGATTTTACCAAGCATAGAATATATAGACGCGTACCAGTCATGAGCCACTCCAAGAAGTCCCCGGTCATAAATTACGGGCAGTGTGTTTGGCTGAGTAACAGGAACAACATTCATCACCCAGAAATCAAGCTTACGATTGATCAATGCAGCTGCAAACCTACACATGTAATTGGCAAGAAAATCAGATATGGAGCAAATCCAAACAATACTACATCAAGCACAAAATAAGTCTGATTTGCTGATTATTTTATCTTCAGGACAACCCATCACCCATAGCCTAGTCTTAGAGCACAAAGTGGTGATAGTGGAGGTCATGGGTTCTAGCCACTGTTAGCCCGCTTCTAAAAAATGCAAGAAAAGAAGATCCATACTTCTATGTATTCTCGGGGATCTTGCAAATAAAAGGGAGTACTCTATATGTTCTCAAACTTGAAATCTTTGACTGCTGATGTATACAAAGTACTCCAGATTGTTAAATACAACTAGTAGCTGGAGGCGGTGTTTTGGCTCACAGGACTATATGCTCCCATTATGGATAACACATTTAAAAATGTTATAAAATATTAAAAAAACATTTTTTCTTGAGAATGTCCTCAAACATTTTGTGAAGAAAAAATATGTGTAGTGTTATTGGCAAAAAAGACAAAATGTCTTGTGAAAAGTCATTTTGTAGCACCAAAAATTGGCGTTCTTACACAGGTTGCAAAAATGTATTTTTTTCATAAAACTTTATATGCGCACCTAGAATATGTAGATGTACACCCTAGTTTTTTTTCAGAATTTTTTGACATTTCGAAATATATTTTTTCACAATGGGAGCATCTAGTCCTATGAGCCAAAGTGAATCTCCGTTTAGTAGTTTTGCTATCAGAAGTACCTTAAAGCCATTGTATTCGTAACATACTAAAGTCCAATGGTCAGAGATGTGTATTGAAGACTATGTCTATGTTTGAAACAAGAATGAAATCAGAATGGAGGGGCTAGGAAAGAAAGGGCTTAAAGTAAATTACCCTCCAAATCTAGCCCTCATGTCCATTACATTCCGGATTTTGAACTTTTTCCACTTGAAAACACGGACATAACCTTCGACTATATCATCCCAAAATTTCGTTTCTGCTTTGAAAAGCTCATTCTTAGATGAGTAGGCGTCCATTTCAACACCTTGAAGTCTCCTTGGAGGTTCCGTTAAGCGTGCAGGCCATGGGAAGGGAGTTGATCCATCACCATTTACAGGTAGTCGACTAATACACGCTTTCAGATTAACATACCTGAAATAGAAGAAAGTGTTCAAAATAGGTATTGTCGTATTGATGGCAATGGCTTGAAAGATCTAATGATGATGGAAATGAAAAATTATCCTCATCTCAAGTGTTAATTTAAGGCCCGACAAAAATCAAAGATCTCAATGAGAAAACGGTTTCACGAGTCATGAGTGCTATACTGCTATTAAGTTCTTTTGACCCCAACCCTTGTCTAAAGCAGTGTCTAGAATATTAGATAAGGCCTTCGCAATGAAAGCAGGCTAGGTGAGGTCGAAATATACCAGACATCATCTGGATTATCATCAGGATCACAAAGTGGAGGTTTGACCCCAGGATCACGGCTCATGTAGCATGAGTTATTTAAAGGCTTCCTCCATATAGCAACATACCCCTCTTTCTTCACAAGCTCCCAACATAGCCGGGTTGTGAGGTCCTCCATCTCTACACATGATTGTATCTGTAAGCGATCATTTCGGAGAAGAGCAAAAAACACAATGCATAATTTCTTTACAAAAAGCCCATCAAACTGATATGAAGTGCTGTTATGAAAAACTATCATTACAACATCACAAGCATTTGCAGTTTACCAATGTAGTTCAACTTCTCATCTTTTACATGAAAGAATCCTTCGGTCATAATGTGGATTTAATCAGGTGATCTGTGCATATTAAACAGTTCAGTGTAGATAATTGTAACTAGAAAACTACTGCTCATGTGTAACAATAGGAATCCATCCTCTTGACAGTTGTTGTTCAAATTAACTTATGCAGGAACAGCTAAAATAGGTAGTACAGAATGGGAAACTGGGTCAAAGCATATTTGTAGCGAAACATGCAGCCATATACAAATGATACAATTTTCCTGTCAAATTTGTGTTAACTTGTTTGGCCTGAGATCAGTTTGTACTAGGATACAACTAGTCAGAAACACATACACCATGTGCTACCTGGCTTTTCACCGTATAGCTTGAGATTAGGTTTTTCTAGCAGTGTGTCAGAATCGTTTCGCTTTAGCCAAGATGAACTTCTTGCTTTTGTTACCAGTCAATCGGAAACCCGTTTTGGGAAAAAAAATACAAAGTAGAGTAAAGAAGGACAACACTGCACAATAATGTCCACAAAAGGAAATAGTTTACCTGGGCTAAATCTTTAAATTAACAAATGAACAGATATGGACTTCTCATGTGAAAAAAATAACAATGTAAACTGACACATGAGTATATTATAGCCTTGAAGAAACAAGTTTACCACATAGTGCCAAGCAGCAATACCTTTCCATGCCTCTTGCTGAGCCTCTTCATGCTTATAAACTGGTTGTGCTGCCCATGCAAAGTACCCACCAGCTCTGAGCATTCTATTAACCTCCAGGAGTAGGATTCCATCTTGAAAATAGGTAAATCATGATAACAGGAATTAAGCGGATTATCAAGAAGAGGAATGAAGTAGGTATTGCTTAGGTGCATTGTCAAGAAAGGAACGAAGTACAGCTATACATCAGCTCACCGTCACGAGTCCAATTTATTCTGCAGCGGGAACAGTGGATAATCTCAAATGCTTGACTGGGATATAATAGTCGGTGTGTTGCAAATGCTGCCACCATTGCGGGAACACCACGCTCAAGAGCAAACTGTATTTGATTCTCGTGAACATCTTTAGGAGCTATCGACAATGTCAACACATCACGCGAAAGTAAGTATGCGCCAAAACTTGCCACCCCGCAGCCAACATCCAGAACAACTCTAGTGTGAGAGCCAAATGCAATATCTGGTACCATCTGGA
Source organism: Avena sativa (assembly GCA_916181665.1). Classification (NCBI taxonomy): domain Eukaryota; kingdom Viridiplantae; phylum Streptophyta; class Magnoliopsida; order Poales; family Poaceae; genus Avena; species Avena sativa. The sequence continues at coordinate 354,696,944 of OV702296.1, forward strand.
TAAACAGGGAGAAGCAATGTTTCTACTAAGTTTCAGTGTAATGGTAGTTGGTAGAGGTTTTAGCAACAGAAACTACTGATGTAGTCCATGAATCTTTAACTGTTTATTTGTCTTCTGCATATTCCTGTTCAGCAATGACACATGTAGAACATATATGTTTTAACTTCTGTTTTCATTTAAACACTCTGTAAGGACTACTTGTTTGTTTTTCAGTTTTCCTGTTCTGAGCAATTTAACTTGCTCTTTTTCTGTTTCTGAAACAGATAAAGTTGTAAGTAATGTATAGTATAATCTAGGCAAACCTGAGATATCTGATCCAAGTACTGATCTGCTCCATGTATGAATTGGGTTCCTCCTCCAGGAAATGTAAATTTATCTTTAGCCTTGGTAATCCAATTCTGCCCTCCTTTGTCATCAACCAAACGTGTATGAGGTACATTGCTGAACCACACCTGCAATTCACAGGATAAAATTACATTACAGAAATTTCTTTACATTGATGCTGCGGTCTCTGGAAAAATAATCCGAATCAGTTGGTTTTGTGTAGCAATAGTTGCATACATCAAATGTTGCTTGAATCATATCTAGTTCATTCAAACAAAACCTAAGTTAACCAACAGACCCTGTGCAGAGTGCAGAGAGGTGGTAGCAGAAACCCAAAAACAATTTACTACGATACAAAGCCATGTTTGATTGCCATAAAACACGAAGCTTCTTCACCGATGGGAGATAGCAAGGGTGAAGACAAATGCTCACCTCGTCTCTGCTCCGAGGCCAGGGAATTGGAGCCTTATACCCCTTGGGGGCCGGCACGAGGCAGCTCAGAGCCTTGTCCTTGGCAGGACAGTGCCGCTCGAACCGCTCACCGCGCTCCGTCGAGGGCAGCCGCTTGATCTCCTCGTCGTTGTCGAGGCAGGGAATGTACTCCCTCATGCTGTCGGGGCAGGCCGGGAACTTCCCAACCGGAACCCTGTTCCCGCCGGCGGCGGCCGTGTTGACAGGTTCCTGCGGCGCGTCCTCGTCGGTGGCCAGATCGGTGTCGTTGGAGAGGGCGCCGATGTCGAAGTCGTCGCGCATAGCGCCGTCGTCACCGACGATGCCGAGGCGGGCGGGTGGTGGCGGGGGCGGTGGCGGCGGAGGAGGAGGGAAGGGAGGAGGCGGCGGCGGTGTCGGCGGTGGCATTGAAGGCGGTGGCGAGGCATTGGGAGTACTAGATGGAGCAGGAACAGCAGCTGCGGGGGTGGGGATTAGGGACGGGTCGAAGGAGACGTTTGAGTTGGGGGAGATGGCGACGGAAGGGGAGCGAGAGGAGAGGCGGGACGATGAGGAGGAGGAGGAGGAGGAGGAGAAGAATAGGAGGCTCGGGGAGGCACCGGACCAGCGGTAGCCGACGAGGAAGGCGGCGGCGCAGGCGAATGCGAGCACGGCGGCGCGGAGGAGGCGCGAGCCCGGGAGCAGGTCGGTGCCCAGAGCCTTCATTCTCGCTCGCGCGCCCGCCTAGCCGCCCTGGGCTTGGGGTGGGGGCCGATCGGCGTCGGCGCGGTGCCTTGCGGATGCGGAGGGGATGGGATCGTATCGCGGAGGGGGAGTGAACTGGACTTCTCCGGTGTCAAGAGGAAACTCTACTTCTGTAGCTGTTGGTTCTAAGGTGGGCCTCGATTGTCAGTGACGCAACGGCGCCTGCTGCATCTGGTCAATTTGTTAGCCTTGTTTTTTCTCTGCGAGCGATATTTTTTCGTATCTGGTGCCGCCGCCTGGCGGAACGGAGCAGACCAGCACCGTCGACGTCGGCACCGACGTTGTTGCTACTCTCCTGGTCGGCGTCGGCCGGGGCGAAGGATGGACGGTAAACCTATGCTAGGCCGGCCCATCTTCTCCGATATTGGGAGCTTCTAGAAGGTTCTGGGCTTTTTTTTAAAATAGAAGGTTCTGGGGGGTTTACTTGTTTGGTTTTATGGTTTTTGTGTTTTGTTTTTGGTTGTCGTGTTCTTTTAAGCTACGTTAGTTTTCGACAAAAAGGCCCAAGCAGATCCTGTAGAAGCGCGGGATTTGCAATTTTTTTAAGGGGCACGAAAAAATCCTTACCGACCTCTACACTCGGGCTGCACGACATCTATTCGCGGTGAAAAGTAGTGCCCTGAAATTTCCCCTCCCCGCTCGCGCTTCCGTATATCATCTTCCACTTTTGCTGCCTTCGCTTCCGCCGCCTCTCATGCTAGTTTTTGGCTCCCTCTACCCACACGTTGCCACCGTCAATTGTCCCACACCCCGCTGTGTTGCTTGGAGGTTGAACCTCGCTGGTGATCTCATATTTTTTCAGTGGCAGAAGGCATAGAGGCGATGGCTGCCATGGATGCGGAGGTGTGATCCTGCTGCGTCGTCGACCTGGGCGGCCAGATCTGTTCACGACGGAGCTGCTGGTTTGGTCCACATCCTCTACCGACGCGGGAGCCGCCCGAATCGACCGCATCGAGCCAGCCACGGTAATATTTTGTTCGGTATGTTCTCGAGTTCTAGAGAGGTTGATTTGGTTTGATATAGGATTCTTGTAGATGAGTTCGGCATGAGGATGAGTGGCAGTGTTTTTCGAGGACTCGTCGTCTTTGGACGATTCGGACATCGACAACTTGCTCCACGACATTAAGAAGCGGCGTGGATCAATGATGGGCCGCCTATGTATCCCGCGGAGCCGCTCGGTCAGACACAACCAGCTCATGCAAGATTATTTCACCGAGGTACCAACATACCCGCCACATATCTTTCGTAGAAGGTACCGAATGCGCTGAAGTTTGTTTATCGAAATTGTTCAAACTAGGGGAAGTGGTGCTACATTACTCGTTGTATAAACATTGCCATCTGAAAGGATAGAGATGTCGCCTAGAGGGGGGGTGAATAGGCAATTTCAAAACTATTACGATTTTGGCTTGATAGAATGCGGAATTAAACCAATGTTTATTTTACAAGCACAAAACCTAAATACACTAGGCTCAACTAAGTGCACCAACAACAAATTAAGCTAAGCAAGATAGCACAAGATAAATATACCACAAGTGATAAGCAAGATATAAGTGCTTCAAGCTCGATGGCTATCACAAGGAAACTAAGCTCGGATATAGAGATAACCGAGACACACGGAGACGAAGATGTATTCCCGTGTTCATCACATTTGGGAAGGGGGCTACGTCACGTTGGAGAGGTGTGAGGTTCCACGAAGGATTCCTCACGTGCCACAAAGGCTCACCTTCTTCTCCGAGTCTATCCCACGAAGGAATAAGCCCTTTCCTGATGGCTAGCTTTTCCTCCACTCTGGAGATGGCAAGCTCCACAACCAATTCACAAGCTCCACGAAGGAGAAGCCCGAGTCTCTTCACAATCTTCCACGAAGAGGACACCGCGGTACCAACCGCCAAGCCAACTAGGAGGTCACCCTCTAAGAGTAACAAGCTCACGGTCTCTCACTCGAACAAATCGTAATGGAGAGCTCAACACTTATGCAAGAATGCAAAGCAAGAACACCAAGGGTGCTCAAATCCTCCACTCTCAAATCCCACCAAAGCAACAAGTGCTAGGGAGAAATTAGAGAGGAAGAACAATGATGGAAATCAACAAATGACTCCAAGATCTAGATCCAATGGGTTTCCCTCACTTAGAAAAGGAATTGATTGGTGGGGATTGTTGATCTAGATCTCCTCTTTCAAAGTCCTCAGAAATATGCAAGAATCATAGGAGGGAAGGGAGAGGAAGAAAGCTCAACGGGGTCAACAATGGAGGTCAAAAACATGCTCAAGAGCCTTAGAACTTTGGGGAAGAAGCCCCCCTTTTATACCCCTTCAAGGGGGATGACCGTTGAAAGCAAGATGCGTTGGGCGAACACGTTCGGACGACGAAACCGGCGCTGTCGGATCAGCCGCCAGAATTTCCGGTCAAAACCGAAAGTTCCGGTACAAAACGAAACAGCATACAGAACAGTTTTTCGGCGGTTTGCCAGAAATTTCCGGCGGTCGCCAGAATTTCCGACCACAGACTCGGTCCGCCGGAATTCCCGCTGGAACCAAACATGGCACACGAAAACGGCGATAACTTTTGCGTTCGGACTCCGATTTCGATGATCTTGGGCTTGTTTTGACGAGGACAACAAGCCCTACAGGATGGTGTAGAGAAACATCATAGTCCAATAGAGGAGGATAGAACCAAATGAATAAAGTTAAGAAGCCTCCCTATAAGAAGAACCGATAAAACCTTCAAACTCGAAAACGCCATAGAAGATGCATACGAATTCCGTTTTCGATGAACTTGTGCTTGTTGAGAGCTAGAAAAAAGCTCAAGAACCTCACATGGAGAAACACTAAGAAGCAACAAAATAGGAAGATGCAAAGTATGCAAAGGACTGAGCTTCTTATGACGATGTGATCAAGTTACCCAACCGAAAGCCCCTCTTAATAGTGCGGCTATGTATCCTATAACCCGGTCTCCCAACAACCACCTTGAGACCGGTAAAAGGAAAACCTAGAAAGGCCATACCTTTGCCTTGCGCATCCCGCTTGATCTTAATGACAACACTTCAATCTCCATCCAAGTCGGAATGCATCACTTGATCGTTGTTGCTTCGTGAAGACTCCTAATTTGCTCCCCCATACACCACTATTGGATAGCTTCATTAATACATGTCTTTACATGTCCATTATCACCAATATGGACGGCGAGATTCAAGCAAATGATCTTCTCGAGATGATTATCTTGAACTTGCCCTTCTCAACCATACCACAAGATCCATGTGGTACATTATTTATGCTTCATGTGTTTGACCAACTTGAAGGCACTCTTCACTCTTTGTATAGGTCAACCATGTATCTTCTCATGCTCCATCTCAATATCTTGAGGTACATAAAGAACTCTTAATTAAATTACATGCTCTAAATCTTAGTCAATCATAGCTCAACTAATGAGGCTATCATGACACCGTCTTAGAGTCATATCTTGAATTCTTCTATTGAGATCACACTCTCAAGATCTTGATCATATCATATTCTTCTCTTAAACTCGATGATCTTGATGCCAATACTCAAGGTATATCTTTATATTCATGGCATCCATACTTGAATCCAAAACATAGAATACAAGCATGACCTATGGAATATTCCTTCATATAAAACTCAGTAAAAACATTAGTCCATAGAGATTATCATTAATCACCAAAACCACCCATAGGGGCAATTACTCTTTCAATATCCCCCATTTTGGTAATTGATGACAATCACAACAAGAGGGTTTATATAATAAATATTAGAAACAAGTACGCAGCTTATCCGAGAATAAGTTGTGTACAAGAGGTTGCATTTGATATGGTCAAGTAACATAAAGCTACTAGCACATATCAAAACCGTTTCTACTTACACAAACTACAACTAATGCAAGAGATGTGAGTAGAACCAACATATATAGAGCAAACTCCCCCACAATGTATGCATGTTTGATGAACTTGAATTTCATTGCATACATTGTCAAGAATAAACTTTGGGAGAGTTTACACAATATATACAACCATGCAAAACATAATAAAGATGAAATGCATGAAAGGCAAACACTTGAGAACAAACCAATCTTAAGTATAAAACCATTTCCCTTAAACCCTCTAAACTTCTCCCCCATTGATAACAAGTGCCAAAATGGATGACAAAGTTAGAAGGCCAATATAGTATGAGTTCCTCCCCAATGTGTGCATTTCTCATAATTTGAGTGAAATCAAATGCACGTATCCAATGACGAATATTTGGAGGAAATCAATCTATATTGAGGATCAAAGATTGCTACAAGGATAAAACGGTGAAGAAACTTCAACGGATGAAGCAAGCAATCCAATGATCCAAAAAATCAAATGGACAAATAGTGCTCTAAATGAAATAAGGAAGCTCCCCAAGGTTCGTGCATAAATTTTAATTATTGTATTTGAATACAATATGCATAAACATGGAATCCTCACTCCCTCTATATTATTTAGAACACAACCAAGATACAAGGAGTAGATATAAATAAATACACTTGTCAAGACAAGATTAAGTCCAAAATAAACCAAATATGAGATATGAGTGCATGAAGATGCAATTAAAGTAAACCAAGCACTCATAAATCAAGACCTTACCAATACCATTAAAAACCAAGAGGATAAGAGATATGGTCGGCAAAGAGCGATGATATCAAGGCGAGAGATTAACACTCTCGTGTATATAAGTTTATAAGTGGACAAAACATGAGAATAATCCACAAATAAACAACCATACATAAGAGGTTAATAAAATAAGAAAACATGATATCCAAGAGGAAGTCATAAGATATACCAAACATGATATTTTTTGCTTAAGTGCATATATAGCCCATGGCTCTATTTTCTCTTATGGTATATCAATGAACTTCACCAAAGAAAAAAGAAAAACCTCAAAAACATCACAACTAACACTAAGGGAACAAATGCTAGTTGGGATACTTTGAGAAAGGAAACAAGTAGCACAAGGAAGGATTCAAAGCAATTTCAACAATATTGCACATGAGAGTACCTTGAGGAATTGATATGCAATAAATTGCTAGAAGGCATATTTGGAATTGGTGAATCATTAACATGATTTTATATACTCCCCATTATATGCATCATCTCAAATTACTCACATAAGCAATAAGGATAAAGAAGTCTTCCAAAGATCCTTGCAAGAACCGCAACATTTACAAATGGATAAATTTATGACAAGATGCAACCTACAAGAGATTGGATGAAAGAATATTATGCATGAATAAGATACTTGTTAACGAGATAGCAATGGTATGATGTAGTAGATAAGAATTTTTCGATCATACTAGCTTGGCTCCAATTATCATGTGGTGACAACACTTTCCTTATAGATGAGACAAGCATCCATTGCATCTCCAATGTACCTAAAACAACATTTAAGTACATATTGGTCCCCAAACTTATTGGGTCCAAAGTGGTTAGACTAACCACAACACATAGGACACACTCCATAAAAATATGTACATATTTAGAGATGAAATTTGAATTTCATGCACATCTTAGCCGTTTAAGGATTTAATGGGGTATACCCTATATATTGGATCAAAGAAAGCAAACACATGGAGACTTTCATTATCCAAAGAAGATATAATTTGGAAAAACACCAAAATATTCAAGAAGGCATACAAGGTGTGACAAAACACATTTGTTGCCCAAACTATATCAAAGAATCAAATCAACACAATATTTGTTCAACAAAGTTCAACCAATGAACTAAGCAAAAACTATTGAGCAAAAAGATGAAATAAAAACAAAAATACTCAAGGATTTATCTCATTGAAGCAAATAAAATAGAGAAGAAAGAATGAGATAACAAACTTCCAAAAGAGCAAGGTTTCAACAAATAAACCAAACCCTTAACACTTTTCACAATGGCACAAGGTTTTGAGAAGAAAAGGTTTGTCTTCCACTAAAACACATTTTATAATAATCAAAAACATCATCAAAGAGATGTTAAAAAACCAAGGAAGCCAATGGGAGCCACAACAAATTTTTAAAAGAAAAAAGGCAATAAGAGGTGAAATCCAAGGTGAATATGATCCACAAATGCTACCACACATAAGTTGAAATAACATGTGGGCCCCCATGTGTGGTTTTGGTAATTAATGATAATCTTTATGGACTATTGTGTGTATTAAGTTATACTTGTAGGATTTGTCCATTAGCATCGCTTGGAGCATGTGTTGGCTTCAAGGTCGATGAAATGAGAAGAAGATGTGTTGTGCAAGCTCAAAATGCAACATCTATAGAAGATCTCATGTTTGATGCTTGCCATTCCCGGTGATCATGGATCGATGATGAGGAAATAAGAAATGCGTTACATCTTGAGAAGGGCAAGATCGTATACATCAAGCTCAAGTGGAATGCTCAAGGCAAAGGTATAATATTGATAGGATTTCCCTTTTTCCGGTCTCATATTGTTAGTAGGAGACCGGGTTTAGGATAGATAGCCGTACTATCAAGAGGGGCTCTCGAATGAGTAACTCGTTCACTTCGTTCGGAGAGAGCTCAAACCTTTGCATATTTGCATCATCATATTTGGTTGTTACTTGGTCTTATCCATGTTATGATATAGATCTTGTGGTAATGTCCATAACAAGCTCTTGTTCATCAAAATCGGATCTTACGTTTGTATCTTGTTGCGATTTTGATCTTGGCGGCTTTTCGGTTTCTCACCAAGTGAGGTATCTCACATTATTATACATGATACATTCTCACTTGGTGATAACCAATATTTTCACCTTTCATAGGGTAGCTCATTTCATCCTTTTTCCAACGCAATTGGAATCGAGTCGATCGGAGTTACCAATCAAAAGTTATAGTGGTTTGAATTTTCCTAGGTACCGCATTTTGGTACCTAGCGCGGCAGTAGGTTTTGGCAAGTTGCCAAATTCCACTGCCCTCCTAGGTACCAAAATGCGGTAGTACCGCATTTTATTACCTAGCATGGCAGAAGGTTTTTGACAAGTTTCCAAAAGCCACTGCCGGGCTAGGTACCAAAAAGCGGTAGTACCGCATTTTAGTACCTAGCGCGACAGAAGGTTTTTTACTTTGTCATTTGGATCTATACTCCCTTGCTGGACTATGATGTTTCTTTGCATGATCTTGTAGAGGTTGTTGTCCTCTTCGAAACGAGCCCAAGATCATCGAAATCGGAGTCCGGATGCAAAAGTTATGGATGTTTTTGTTCTGTGATGACCGGTAGTACCGGACCAGGATCCAGTAGTACCGGGATCCGGTAGTACCGAATTTTGGTACCGGGGAGCACAGAGAAAAATGTGTTTGGCGCCTCAGGAACCCTAGGGAATGTCCGGTAGTGCCGGGAAAGTCCGGTAGTACCGAGAAAAAGTCTGGTAGTACCGGGAATCGCGTTTTTAGGCTGCAACGGTTGGATTTTGGAGGGACCTATATAAGGGGCCTTCTTTCCCAATGGTTCCTTAACCATTCTTGCAAGTTTTCTCCTCCATTGTTGACCTTCTTGAGCTTACTTTCTCTCAATCCCTCCGATGATTCTTGCATATTCTTGAGGGATTTGAAAGAGGAGATCTAGATCTACAATCCCACCAATCAATCTCTCCTCTAAGTGAGGGGAACATATTGGGATCTAGATCTTGGATTCTTTTGTGGATTTCCTCCATTGTTCTTCCTCTCTTATTCCCCCATAAGCTTTTGTAGCTTTGGTGGAATTTGGGAGAGAAGTATTTGAACACCTTTGTGGTGTTCTTGCCATTTGCATTTGGTGCATCGGTTTATGTTCTCCTCGGAGGATTTGGTTTAAGTTACTCATTGGAGCTTGTCCCTCTTGGGTTCTTGGAACCCTAGACGGTTTTGTGGCCTTGGTGGCGTTGTGGCCTTAGCGGCGTTTGTTGTGAGCCTCCAATTAAGTTGTGGAGAAGTGCCCCAACCTTGTGAGAGGTTCCGGTTGCCACCGACAAGTGCACCGATAGTGAAAGTGTGGATCGATCCCGTTGGGGTGAGATTCACCAGAGAATAAGGGAGGCCTTTTGTGGCGTTGGTGGTTTGATACCACCCCCTCTCTAAACGAGACGTACTCCATGTTGGGAGGAACCCGTTAAAATATCGTTGTACCCGCGTGCCTCGGTTATCTCTATACCCGAGCTCTTTACTTATGCACTTTACATTGTGATAGCCTTCGTGCTTGAAGTAATATATATCTTGCTATCACTTTGTTGCTTGTATTGCTTAGCATAAGTTGTTGGTGCACATAGGTGAACCTTAGTTGTTCTAGGTTGTGCTTAACAAAGTAAACACTAGTTTTATTCCGCCTTTGTTGAGCCACTCTAGGAAAAGTTTTAATCGCCTATTCACCCCCCTCTAGGCGACATCCGTATCCTTTCATAAGTATATCAATTGTCAAAGACAATGAGTGTATTGGAATTGATTTCCGATGGTATATTGCATGGATATTAAAGATAAATCTTCACAATAAAAAGCATAGGATAGGAATAAAAAGATTAAGCACTATGCAAAGATAGAGATTCTTGATAGCTTCAATCTAGTCACACAATCATGCAAAGCAATGATTAGAATAACTTGAAGCAAATGGTCTCCCAAAAAGATATAGAGATATGTATTTGAGGAAGACCGCATTAAGAATTTCTTGCTCAAACAAAGACCAAAAAGATGAGCAATAAAAGCTTCTAACAAAAATAGGACCTTGTTTGAGCCAACATGCCACCTAGAAACAAGATAATCAACAATATCAACTCTAAGTGGCACTACCTCATATGTTCACATTTCCTAGGATTGTGATATGCAAAAGAAGCATATTACTCCCCCCATAATGTGATATTAAATTTTTCTTAATAAGAGGAAAAACAACCTCAACTAGAGAGAATTAATGGACATTTAGAATTTGATTTTCTTATGAGTATGACACACCACATAGTGACTAGATAAGCTTGCAATATCAATACTAAGTGGTAGTACTCACATACACACATTTTAAGGATTGAGAGATGCGCGAGTCATATCACTCCCCCAAAATGCGATGTTCCATTAACAACTCAAAAAGAGCCAAATAAGATATCATCAAGATGCATTAGAGGCTCAAAAAAAATACACGAGTAAATGATGTGCCGAATACCTAGACATACTTGAATACACAAAATAAGCAAGCATGAGGAACACCAAATACAAACACATACTTGGTACAAAACCAAAACATGTAAAGGGGCAAGTAACTTACAATATAAATGAGTTTACTACAAGTTACCGCGAAGAGGCGCATTGGATATAAGATAGGGATAAGATAATCCTAATGACTTGGCTTGATCAAATATAATATATAAAGATCCCTTAATTCTTCATGAGTTAGCCAAGTCTCCAATGCCCTCCAAAAACACCTATTGATCAAGTTTGAGCTTGTTGGTCCCCAACTAAGTTGGGTCCTAAGAGGTTAGTCACAATAGGCTTGGCAACCCAAATGGTTCTTTTCTTGACACCACTTTGAGTTCCAACAAACTTGGCAAACACATTGTCATCCTTATCCTTCCCAAGAGAATAATCATCATTAATAATGATAGGATTAGATAAGGTACCGTTTGAACATGAAGAGGCAAAGTGCCCCTTCACACGACATATGTAGCAACAAGTGCTCCCCTTTCTCTTCTTCATTGATTTCTTGGCTTGGGGAGCATTATCTTGATTCTTCTTCAGAAGTGGCCCAACTTCAACTTGGGCTTGACCTTGTACTTGTGTCCGCTTCCCTTGTTGCTTCTCACTCAAGTGCTTTTTCTTCAATGGACAAGATCTTACATGATGTCCTTCAACCTTGCACTTGAAGCAAATAATCTTGGCCAAATTCTTGACTTGGTTTTGGCCCTTCTTCTTGTTTCTCTTGGACTTGTTCTTGTTATTGGAGTTTAATCCAAGTCCACTTTTATCATTAGGGGATTTTTGCACAGTCAAAATATTATCGAGTGTGGATTTCCCTTCATGACTCTTTTCCAAGTCATTCCTCAAGGAAGTGACTTGGACCTGGAGCTCTTTGATTTCCTCTACATGGTTAGTAGAAATACAAGTACTAGAGGAAGTAGAAGCTTCATTGTTAGAGCAACAAGGCAAAGCAAGTAATCCAACACAAGGTTTATCAATAGTATGGATAGAAGGATTACTAGGACTATCACATGGCAAAATAGCATTTTGAGTAGAAGTTGTGCTAATGTCCAAAAGAGGCTCACAAGATGTTACCTTGGTAATACTTGCCTCACGAGCTAACATTAGCCCATCATGGGAGATTAGAAGATCATTATGAGAGCCCGGGAGCTTTTCATGACTTTCTTCCAATTTCCTATACTTGCTAGTTAGCAACTCAAGTTGAGCCCTTAGCTCAACGTTCTCCTTTAGGGTAGATACTTCACAAGAATTAGAGTTAGTAGCACAAGCATCATTAATAGAATTTTACTTTTCAAGCTCATAAGATTCAATTTTTTGTGTGAGGAGACAATTAGTGTGCTTCTCCTCGACAAGCTCTTGCTTAAGGAGATTGAATCTCCGACTCCCATCATCAAGTTGGAAATCCAACTCCTCTATGGTTCCCGTTTGTTTAGTTATGGTTTCCATAACGTGTTTGAGACAAGTAACGACCTTATTATTACCACGAAGAGAGGCACACAAAAAAGTCAACTCAAGCAAGAGAGCACTAGTATCCTCATCAATGTCATCATCACTATCATCATTATCATTGATATTATCTTTAGAAGATATATTTGAATCCAAAGTAGGAGATACCTTTGATCCTCTTGCCATAAGGCACATATAATCACAGGAGGATGAAGATGAGGATATTCTTGAATCTTCATTCATGATCATGTATTGCTCCATAGAATGTTTGATTTCCTTTACATTTTATATAAACAACTAGAGGAAATAGAAGCATTTTGTTCATGGGAACAAGGCAAATCAAGCATATCATCTACACTAGTACTCAAATAATTTCTAGATGATATAAAAGGACTAGCAACACAAGGGGATATAGCATTATTGTTGCAAGAAGTGCTTAAGTCCAAAGAATAAACATTGCAATGGGATAGAGATGAAGGATCATCATTAGCGAGCACAATATCAAAATTGCAATTCCCAACACCACTCACCATATCTTTACCTTGTGTCTTGCCACACGTTGGTGAAGTGGGTGAAGATGAGAACTCATCGCGCCTAGAGGTGGAAGCAACTTGGAGCTCTTCATGATGTGAAGGAAAAGAGATCTCCTCGGAGAAACCATCGACAATATTAGAGATGGGACCACCAAATATTTCTTTAAGCTTGGTCCACTTCTCATGAGAAGACTTGCGCTTTACAATCGTCAAGAACAAATTAACTGCGGGGCTCAAAGAGAAAATAAGCTCATTAGATACTTGAGCTTCGAGATGTAAATTTTTCTCATCCTCTATAGATAGATTTGAGGATCCATCGGAGGAGAAAAACCTACATCTAGAAATCTCTCAATATTTGGACACAAGGTCCGAAGATTATAAAGCAAGAAATTTCTCCACAAAGTATAATTTGTGCCATCAAAGATAATTGTGTCATTGTACACTATACTACTAGCCGACATCTTTACACTTTAGGCGGTGAAGCCTAAAAAGGAGAGACTTGCTCTGATACCAATTGAAAGGATAGAGATGTCACCTAGAGGGGGGTGAATAGGTAATTTCAAAACTATTACGGTTTTGGCTTGATAGAATGCGGAATTAAACTAACGTTTATTTTACAAGCACAAAACCTAAATACACTAGGCTCAACTAAGTGCACCAACAATAAATTAAGCTAAGCAAGATAATCACAAGATAAATATACCACAAGTGATAAGCAAGATATAAGTGCTTCAAGCTCGATGGCTATCACAAGGAAACTAAGCTCAGATATAGAGATAACCGAGACACACGGAGACGAAGATGTGTTCTCGTGTTCACCACCTTTGGGAAGGGGGCTACGTCACGTTGGAGGTGTGTGAGGTTCCACGAAGGATTTCTCATGCGCCACAAAGGCTCACCTTCTTCTCCGAGTCTATCCCACGAAGGAATAAGCCATTTCCTTATGGCTAGCTTTTCCTCCACTCCGGATATGGCAAGCTCCACAACCAATTCACAAGCTCCACGAAGGAGAAGCCCGAGTCTCTTCACAATCTTCCACGAAGAGGACACCGCGGTACCAACCGCCAAGCCAACTAGGAGGTCACCCTCTAAGAGTAACAAGCTCACGGTCTCTCACTCGAACAAATCGTAATGGAGAGCTCAACACTTATGCAAGAATGCAAAGCAAGAACACCAAGGGTGCTCAAATCCTCCACTCTCAAATCCCACCAAAGCAACAAGTGCTAGGGAGAAATTAGAGAGGAAGAACAATGATGGAAATCAACAAATGACTCCAAGATCTAGATCCGATGGGTTTCCCTCACTTAGAAAAGGAATTGATTGGTGGGGATTGTTGATCTAGATCTCCTCTTTCAAAGTCCTCAGAAATATGCAAGAATCATAGGAGGGAAGGGAGAGGAAGAAAGCTCAAAGGGGTCAACAATGGAGGTCAAAAACATGCTCAAGAGCCTTAGAACTTTGGGGAAGAAGCCCCCCTTTTATACCCCTTCAAGGGGGATGACCGTTGAAAGCAAGATGCGTTGGGGGAACACGTTCGGACGACGAAACCGGCGCTGTCGGATCAGCCGCTAGAATTTCTGGTCAAAACCGCGGTACAAACCGAAACAGCATACAGAACAGTTTTTCAGCGGTTTGCCAGAAATTTCCGGCGGTCGCCGGAATTTCCGGCCACAGACTCGGTCCGCCGGAATTTCGCTGGAACCAAACGTGGCACACGAAAACGGCGATAACTTTTGCGTTCGGACTCCTATTACGATGATCTTGGGCTTGTTTTGACGAGGAAAACAAGCCCTACAAGATGGTGCAGAGAAACATCATAGTCCAATAGAGGAGGATAAAACCAAATGAATAAAGTTAAGAAACCTCCCTATAAGAAGAACCGATAGAACCTTCAAACTCAAAAACGCCATAGAAGATGCATACGAATTCCGTTTTCGATGAACTTGGGCTTGTTGAAGAGCTAGCAACAAGCTAAAGAACCTCACATGGAGAAACACCAAGAAGCAACAAAATAGAAAGATGCAAAGTATGCAAAGGATTGAGCTTCCTATGACGATGTGATCAAGTTACCCAACCGAAAGCCCCTCTTAATAGTGCGGCTATGTATCCTATAATCCGGTCTCCCAACAACCACCTTGAGACCGTTAAAAGGAAAACCTAGAAATGCCATACCTTTGCCTTGCGCATCCTGCTTGATCTTAATGACAACACTTCAGTCTCCATCCAAGCCGGAATGCATCACTTGATTGTTGTTGCTTCCTGAAGACTCCTAATTTGCTCCCCCATACACCACTATTGGATAGCTTCATTAATACATGTCTTCACATGTCCATTATCACCAATATGGACGGCGAGATTCAAGCAAATGATCTTCTCGAGATGCTTATCTTGAACTTGCCCTTCTCAACCATACCACAAGATCCATGTGGTGCATTCTTTATGCTTCATGTGTTTGACCAACTTGAAGTCACTCTTCACTCTTTGTATAGGTCAACCATGTATCTTCTCATGCTCCATATCAATATCTTGAGGTGCATAAAAAACTCTTAATTAGATTACATGCTCTAAATCTTATTCTATCATAGCTCAACTAATGAGGCTATCATGACACCGTCTTAGAGCCATATCTTGAATTCTTCTATTGAGATCACACTCTCAAGATCTTGATCATATCATATTCTTCTCTTAAACTCGATGATCTTGATGCCAATACTCAAGGTATATCTTTATCTTCATGGCATCCATACTTGAATCCAAAACATAGAATACAAGCATGACCTATGGAATATTTTTTCATATAAAACTCAGTGAAAACATTAGTCCATAGGGATTGTCATTAATCACCAAAACCACCCATAGGGGTAATTACTCTTTCACCATCCTTCTTGGGTTTGGCTCCTATTAGAAAATCTCAGCATCCATGCATGTGATCGCATATGGCATCCCCCTAGACTATACCAATGAGTACATATGCATTGGCGAATATACAAACTTTGAGTCCGTGCTCAGGCTGAGAATGGGGCAACATCCGCGCCTAATCCGCTCCACACCAAATTATGTTGAGCTAATCTCTCACTCCACCCCAATCCAAAAATTCACTTTGTTAATCCGCACCGCCCCGCTCCACTTGAAAATCCCGGCCGCATCCGCACCACACCGTCTGGAGAATGCGGACTGAACCCGCGGGTCCGGCCCATGGGTCTGTGCATATCTGCGGTTGGTGCTGGCTACAGGGTAACTAGTACTACGAGCAATGTTGAACTAGAGTAATGGCAGGCCAGCTAGCTAGTCGATGGTTGCTGGCGGGCCAGCTAGCTTGTAGTGGCTTGTTTTCTTTTATAGTAATAGCTAGCAATTTTTATTACTCTCTTTTGACCCATATTAATTAATTTGGATTTATTAAAATTTAAATGAATCTATATATTAAATAGTGTCTAGATTTAAGAAATTTAGACAAATATGAGTCAATTAATATGGGCCGAAGAGAGTATTTTCATGTACTGATGCATGCAGCCGGGATTCATTCTGTTGTTACGTGATTAATAAGCAGTTCTCTTCCCTAGCAATAGCAATACCAGGACAGAACCACTGAACCACACGTGTGGGGGCGTGATTGTGGGTTAGCACCACGAGTTGAACCCGTTTCGCCCACCGCGGTCTGTCACCGTCCCAAACTGCACCAACCCATAATATCAGCTCAACCGCATCAAACCACACCAATTTCTAAGTGAAGTCGTTTGAACCCATATCATGCAGACCAAAAGGAAAACCCATCCCGTTAGACCCAAACAACCCCGCACCGTTCTCAGCCTGAGTCCGTGCGGTTGTTTTCTAAGGTCATCATCCGATTGTTTGGTCTGGTGTATCTTCAAGCTCCCAATAAAGAAGATACAAAAAGATTGATAGCGATGAATGCAAAAGGAGGTTGGGTGGGCATGCTTGGGAGTGTTGATTGTATGCGTTAGAGGTGGAAGAATTTCCCAAAGGCATGGCATGGAAAATAGTGTGATAAAAATCGTGATTCTACCATTGTGCTTGAGATCGTGGAATCGTAGGACTTGTGGATTTGGCCTTGCTTCTTTGGATAGCCGGTATCACTAAATAACATCAATGTGTTGCATACTCCCTCTCTTTCATAATATAAGATGTTCTAGTTTTATGAAAAGAGTGTATCTAGACCTCTTTTAATGTGTAGGTTTACTCCTAATCACTCCGAACCTACACACTAAAAGAGGTCTAGATACACTTCTTTCACAAAGCTAAAACATCTTATATTATGAAACAAGAGAGTAGATCCCATCTATTTGCAAGACTAGCTAATGGAGATGCTTCGACTTGCAATTATAAAATTATGAACAATGAATACACAATGGGCTACTATATCATCAACATCACATATCTTCCGTGATCAACTTTCCTGAAGACCATTCATGAGCCAAAACAAGGAAGGAATCTGTTTTTTCCGCGACTCAAGAGGCATGCCACAAGGGCATCGAAAGAGCTTTTAGTGTTTTGCAAGCAAGATTTGCAATTGTTCGAGGTCCTACTCGTTAGTGGGGCAAAAAAACCTCCACAACATCATGACATGTTGTGTGATCATTCCCAACATGATCATCGAGGATGAGATGGGGTTAAACTTAGAGTTTTTCTATGACAATGTTGGTAGCCGAGTACAACCACAAAGAATCCCGATCGCATACCTAGGTTAACAATGATCTCATCAAGCACCACCAGTCCGCCAATATCTACCTCCCTTATTCATTTGATTTCCTCTTTATGTATGTGTGAGAAGAACAATTACTTGTCCTTTTGAACCATTCATTATTTATTTAATATTTGATTTAAACCATTGTCGTAATTTAAATTGAACAAGATTATTATTGTGTGATGTCATATTATAAATATTTGCGTATGTTTTTATCCTATCCATTTTGATATGAAGATGCTAAAAATGTGTAAACCTATTTTTCGCTTTCGTCTGCACCGGCGTGGACAAATATGAAAAACATGTTTTTTGCGTCTATGGGCCGTGCTTTTACAAGATCTCCTTGAGCTGTTCTTATTTATGTTGGATTTTATGTTTAGGTTTAGTAATAATTTATCTTTTTATATTTTTTCCATTTTTTTGCTTTTTAGTCTAAACATTTTCATATCTGAACAATTCTCATTTTTGAATAAATTTCAAATTTCAACAATTTCAAATCAGAAATATTTTTAGATCTAACTATTTTTCACATCTGATTATTTTCTAAAATATAAAAGTTTTCAAAGTATGTCTTTTTCTAAACCGAACATTTTCAAAATTTGAACATGTTTCAGATCTGACTTTTTTCAAAATCTATTTTTAAAATTTTAAGAACAATTTTTTTTTCTGACATTGATATATAGCAACGAACGGAGAAAAAGAAGCATGAGTTACATGAGCATGTCAATGTTGCATTCGTAATAGAAGCGTCGAGCCCTATATAATGGTAGCCAGGATAGAAAGGTAGTCTCGCGAGTACTCGCCGGTCCATATATGTTGTACTTCCTCTATCCCAAAATAGATGTCTCAAATTTGTCAAAATTTACCTCCGTTCTAAAATAGATGTCTTAGATTTGTCAAAAATTGGATGAATCTAGACACTATTTAGTATAATGGTTCATCTAAATTTTAATAAATCTAAGACATCTATTTTGGGACCGAGGGAGTATTTTAGTTTAAATCCAGATGTGGGATGTTTCCAAAATCTTTTGGTTGTTTTTTATTTTGTTTTTTTCTTGTTTCACTTATTTATCTTTTCCTGGTTTTTTGGGTTTTTTCTTTATTTTCTATCTATTTGTATTTGTGAACTTTTTTTCAAATTTGTGAACACTTTTCAAATCCATGAAAAAAATATGAACATTTTTTAGTTGACGGGTATCTTTTTAAATTTCTAGATATTCAAATGTGTTAACTTAATTTTTTGAATTTATAAATATATCTTAAAATTCATGAATATTCTTAAATTCATTAATAATTTTTGAATTTGTGGCCATTGTTTTGAACCTAGGAACATTTTCCGATTTCACCAATTTTTTGAATTAGTAGAAAAACCTAACGGAAAAAAGTAACACATACATTCTGGACCATCAGCGGGCGGTCGAACAAAAATGAAACGGGCCACCATGACTAGAGTGTCGTCGAGAGTGTTAATGGGTTGCCTATCAAGGCATGTTCAATGGCAGACGCTGACCTAGACGCTTGAGTGGGAAAAATGACAGAAATTAATCCTAGCGTCTATCGGAATAGTCCAGAGCTCCAATGCATTTTCCCATATAAATCTACCCCATTTTCATGTCGTAGGCCAAATCCTAGCAAAGTGTCGAGCACATTATTTTGCGTGGACGTTTGAAACTAAGTGCCTATAGGTCGAGATCGTATCCCATAACTGACCATCGGCCAGAAAATAGTTGACAGCGCCTTGTCTTGGCGCCGATGCGTTGTACATGCCCTAAGGTTATGGCTTGAGGCATTGCTTCCCTAGAAGACACAACAAGCGCTATATAGGAGCTCTCTCTGGCTTGAGGCATTACCTATATAGGATGGACCACTTTGAGTTTGGAAGTGCCGAAGTGACCCAACATACCTTGACAACCATGTTTCATTCCACGGTCCGCCTATATGGGACTCTGGCTTGAGGCATTACCTATATAGGATGGACCACTTTGAGTTTGGAAGTGCCGAAGTGACCCAACATACCTTGACAACCATGTTTCATTCCACGCTCCGCCTATATGGGCCTTCATTGAAGGCCTCGTGTATGTTTAGACTTCATTAATTTAGGCCTGAAAATAGATTGATGCACATTTGCAACAAGGTAATGAAGATTTCTCTAGAAAAGCGCATATGTTCGCTATGTGGTGCAGAAGATTCATGGCACTACTCTTTGATCGAGTGCGGAATGGCAAGGTGTGTTTGGGCACTTTCGTATGAGGAAGTTGTTGAGCATATGTGTGCCACAACCGAACTTGGTGCAAAGAGGTGGATTTTCACCATGATGGAATCATTGCCCCATTAAGATTTTGTTAGGGTTCCGGTGACTTTGTGAGCCATATGGATAGCCAGACGGAAAGAAATTCATGAAGGCGAGTTTCAAAGCCCGTTGTTCACCCATGGTTTTGTGTAGAGCTACCTGTCGGAACTGTCGTTGATACCTAAACTGTGTCCACAAGTGGGGTCTTCCAGTCCAATGTGTAGCTCTAATCAGAAGTGGATACCCCTCCTCCTGACCATATAAAGGGCAATGTAGATGGCGTAGTATCCAAGAATAATTTAGTTGGAGCAGTCTCTACTATCTTTAGGAACATTGATGGTCTGTTTCTTGGCTCTTCAGCTATGGTGTTCCTAGGTGTGACTGACCCTCCGACCCTAGAATCACTTGCTTGCCGAGAATCACTTGCACTTGCGAAAGACCTTAACCTCCAGAAATTGTGGTTGTGAGCGATTGCATGCAAGTTGTGAATGATATTGCGGAAGATAGTGGCGGATGTTATGCTTCTGTTGTTAAGGAGATTATCAGTCATAGTTCAGATTTTGAGAGTACTTCTTTTGTCCATGAGGGAAGAACCTCGAACACAGAAGCTCATAACTTGGCTCGATATGCTCTTAGTTTAGGCCCGGGGCGCCATCTGTGGCTCTTAAATCTCCATGATATTATGTTAATCCCTGTACATTTGGCCATTGATTAATAAAGCAAGTAAGTTTCCCTCAAAAAAATATGAATACTATCTTGCTTCTGGACAATTGGGTAGTGATAACAAATCTACTATTCTCTTCAATCCACACAAGTAGAAGAACTAGAGTAAATCTACAACACTCTAAATATTCTGACAGAGGCCTTCGCTGATAAATATTTGGGGCTACCCGTGGTGTTGGTAGTGTGTGTGTGTGCAAACCGGAGTGACTACTTCCAGCTATGGTGGCCGGGGTAAACTGAGTATGTCGAAGAATAAGTAGTTGGAAGGACAAAAAGTTATCCACGGGAGGAAAGTTGGTGCTTATGAAATCGACAGAACAAGCTATAACAACATATGCATTGTCGATCTTCAAGATTAAAAAAAACTTGTAAAAGAATCATAAAAGAGATGTCACAATATTAATTGGTGGGGAGATAATGTTGGCCATCGGAGGATGTACCGGTTATCATGGTGAAAATGTATGTATCAAAGAAACAAGGAAGAATGGATTTTAGAGATAAAATTCACTATTTTGTATCAAAGTGAGCCCAACCTTTTGTATGCAAACCTGAAACAAAATCGACAGAAAACCCTTAATATCAGGTATGGTGGCAATTTGTATTGCAAAAAATATGATTCCTAGAAGGTCTAACAACTTGGACCATATGGACAGAAGTTATTAGTGTGCAGATTAAACAGTGAAGATGCTTCTAAATGTCACTATACCAAGGATCAAAGTGTGAGAAATTACATGGAGTCTCGAGGGTAACACACGTCCGAAATATGCCAATACTGACGCCGGCCACCCACTCCCATACACTCGTAACGATCTCCATACGGTTGGTTGAGAAGCGCGCCTCCGTAAACAAGAGATTCCTCTTCAACTGTAATGGGTTTCTTGGCTTCAAAGTAGTTGTTTATCAGGCGTTGGATCATTGGGATCCTGGCGCTTCCACCGACAAGAAGAACCTCATCGATCAAGTCCTTGTTCTCGGATACTTTGCTTCGCCATACCTGAACCTTGTCCACCAGCTCGACGACTCTCTGGAAAAGATCATGGTTGAGTTCCTCGAGCTTGGCCCGTGTCAGAGGCTCCGACAGGAGCGTGCCAGGGACTCTGACATGGGCAACATCTCTAGCGCTGAGCTCCTTCTTGGCACGCTCGCACTCCGCCCTCAGTTTCCCTAGGGCGATCGTGTCGTTCCTGATGTCGAGGCCATGCTTCTTCTGGATCAGTTCCACGAAGTGGTCCATGATCCTCTGATCAAAGTCGTCTCCTCCGAGGTGCCGGTGGAGCCTGACCCCGCAGGCCTCGAACACGCCGTCGTGGTAGCTCAGAACGGAGGCAGCCGCGGTGCCGCCGCCAACATGCACCACAAGGAGGTTCCCCTCGTTGCGCAGCCACTTGTGGATTCCGTGGGATACGGCGGCGACAGTGGGCTCGTCGATGATCCTGGCGGTCGTCAGGCGGGCGAACTCGGCGGCGGCGTCCATGGCCTCATCCCGGCCCCCCTCGCTGAAGTAATCCGGGACGATCACGACGGCGTCGTGAACCTTGAGGCCGAGGTAGGTCTCCGCGCTAGCCTTGAGATGCGCGACCAGCATGGCGGCGGCCGTCGAGACGTGCAGTCGCTTGGCCACGCCGGTGGCCGTGGACCTCAGCTCGACGTCAACCCCACCGGCGTCACTCTCTAAGATCTTGTACGGCACACGCTCGGCGAGTCTCTGGATGTCCTCGTGGCGAAATCCGCTAAACCTGAAATCAAACGAACCATTGGGTGAACTAATTAATGAATCTAGTAGTACTGTAGAAGAATTTATTCATGTCCAGTCCAATCTATGAATGAGATCAACTGATCTACTACATACTTTTCCCCGAGCAGGCGCTTGAAGCCGAAGGCGGCAGCTTGAGGGTCTGCCGCGCCGTGGTTCTTGGCGGCCTCCCCGACGAGGAAGGCTCCGTCGTCAGCTAGGGCAACCCAGGACGGGATGCATATCTTGAATCCCTCCCCGGAGTCGGTGTAGCCGGCGACGCAGGAGTTGGTGTTGCCGAGACGGACGGCAATTATGGGGAAGAACATTACCGGCCACTTAGAGTACTCATAGGGGGAGCCGGAGCTGCTCCCGTCAAGCACGTCATCGCCAGGCCCCTGGTTATCGCTATTAAGGGTAAGGATCCGCGCACTCGCCTGGGACGCCACCAGCAGGCAGACGAAGAAGACGGCGGTGGCCCTGACAGCGCGAGCCATGGCAAAAGAAATTAAGCAAGGCAAGGTAGTCGCGGAGACGCTTTAATTTGTAGTGCCGATACGTCCGCCCCTGCAGTTTGTTTGATTGACGTCAGTTGGAGTTGGGCATGGATACCGTACGTGCCCTAGTCAGGTTAGTATTAGGAAATCAAACCCCTGGTTTAAGGATTGTATAGCCAACGCGGTATAAAACTTTACCGATTTTGTATCCACCGAGTATTAAACTTTACTCATACTCATATCCAACGTATATCCGTATATACTCGACCAAGGGCGACTCCAGGTTTGAGAGGGTTGGTATTCATTTTAAAGGATGGTATTCATGTTGCCAAAAATATCACAGTTTTTGCTAAAAAAAAACTATTTTATTAAAAATTTATTGTTTTCTCAAAACCATTGATATTTACTTGAATACCAAGAAAGACCCATGTCGCCAACACTATACCCGGCGGGTAGTACACAAGTTATTTACAATTTTACATTCATTGATAGCATATTTAAAAAAAAAACTGAACTCAACAATAGGTAGACGAATATATGAAACTATATAAGTTTAGATGTTACAATTTCACTAGATCATGTAGGCCCGCGTTGCCGCTCCCGTCTATTTGTGCGATAGATGGTAGAAATTTATGTAAATATGTAAAATAGGATCATGAATTTTAAATTTGCATAAGCTGAATTATATATAATTGTTATAATAGTAAAAGAGATAGATGTTGATATCTTTAATCAGTTTAGAGGAAAGTTGTCGACGGTAAGAAAGGATTGGATGTATATCTTGGATCTAATAGACTTTGGGGTTCCAAATCTTGATGCACTCTCACATATTCATATTTTTGTGGCGAAAACAAACTATATATGATAGGGGTTAACCTCAAGGGTGGCCCGATCTTCAGGATCTCGTGGTCAAATCGATGGGAAAAGCGAGAAAAAGGGAGAAAATAGCGGAAGCAAACATACACCTCACGAAGAACACGATGAACACACCCAAACACAACATGATACAAAGCCTATTGCTTCCTCTGGCGGCCACCGGTCCGATAGAATTTTCGCAAGAAAAGATTGGTCAACATGTGAAAGAATATGTGGGCCCCCATGTGTGGTTTTGGTAATTAATGACAATCTTTATGGACTAATGTGTGTATTAAGTTGTACTTGTAGGAATTGTCTATTGGCATTGCTTGGAGCATGTGTTGACTTCAAGATAGATGAAATGAGAAGAAGATGTGTTGTGCAAGCTCAAAATACGCCATCTATAGAAGATCTCATGTTTGATGCTTGCCATCCTCGGTGATCATGGATCGATGATGAGGAATCAAGAAAGGTGTCCATCTTGAGAAGGACAAGATCGTCTACATCGAGCTCAAATGGATTGCTCAAGGCAAAGGTATAATATTGATAGGTTTTCCCTTTTGCTGGTCTCATGTTTATTGGGAGACCGGGTTTAGGATAGAAAACCGTACTATCAAGAGGGGTTCTCGAATGAGTAACTCGGTCACATCGTTCGGAGAGAGATCAAAACTTTGCATACTTGCATCATCATATTTGGTTGTTATTTGGTCTTATCCATGTGAGGATATAGAGCTTGTGGTAATCTCCATAACAAGCTCTAGTTCATCAAAAACGGATTTCCCTTTTATATCTTATTGCGTTTTGATCTTGGAGGTTTTACCGGTTTGTATTTTAGAGATAGGTAAAACCTTCCATTATTTGGTTCTTACTCATGTGAGGATTTAGAGCTTGTGTTAATCTCCATGACAAGCTCTAGTTCATCGAAAACGGATTTCATATGCATTTTCTATTACGTTTTTGATGTTGGAGGTTTTATCGGTTCGTCTTTTTGATAGAGGTTAAACCTTTCGTCATTTGGATCTATCCTCCCTTGGTGGACTATAATTTTTACTTGCATGATCTTTTAGAGCTTGTTGTCCTCTTCGAAACGAGCCCAAGATCATCAAAATCGGAGTCCGGATGCAAAAGTTATGGCCGTTTTCGTTCAGGGATGACCGGTAGTACCGGACCAAGGTCCGGTAGTACCGGAGGTCCGGTAGTACCACCCCTTAGTACCGGTCGGTACTGAATAAGGTGCGTTTGGCGACCTGGGATCCCCAGGGAATGTCCGGTAGTACCGGGAATGTCCGGTAGTACCGGGAAAAAGTCCGGTAGTACCGGGATTCGCGTTTTTGGGCTTCAACGGTTGGATTTTGGGGGGACCTATTTAAGGGGCCTTCTTCCCCAATGGTTCCCCAATGAATCTTGCAAGTTTTCCCCTCCATTTTTGACCTTCCAAAGCTTGCTATCTCTCAATCCCTCCAATGATTCTTGCCCATATTTGAGTGGAAGAGACAGGAGATCTAGATCCACATTTTGACCAAACCAAAACATCTCTTTGTGAGTGTATCTTTGGGGATATAGATTTTGGGGGATTTTGTGTCCCTCTTTGATTCCTCCTCTCTTGTTCTCCCAATAGCTTTAGTAGCTTTGTTGGAACTTGAGAGTGAGGGATTTGAGCACCTTTGTGGTGTTCTTTCCATTTGCATTCGGTGCATTGGTTTGAGTTCTCCTCGGAGGATTTGGTTCGTGATACTCATTGGAGCTTGTCGCTCTTGGGTTCTTGGAACCCTAGACGGTTTTGTGGCCTTGGTGGCGTTTGTTGGTATCCTCCAATTAATCGGAGGATTTGGTTCGTGATACTCATTGGAGCTTGTCGCTCTTGGGTTCTTGGAACCCTAGACGGTTTTGTGGCCTTGGTGGCATTGTGGCCTTGGTGGCGTTTGTTGGTATCCTCCAATTAAGTTGTGGAGAAGTGCCCCAACCTTGTGAAAGGTTCCGGTTGCCACCGACAAGTGCACCGATAGTGGAAGCGTGGATCGATCCCATTGGGGTGAGATTCACCGGAGAATAAGGGAGGCCTTTTGTGGCGTTGGTGGTTTGATACCACCCCCTCTCCAAACGAGACGTACTCCATGTTGGGAGGAACTCGGTAAAATATCGGTGTCCCCGTGTGCCTCGGTTATCTCTATACCCGAGCTCTTTACTTATGCACTTTACATTGTGATAGCCTTCGTGCTTGAAGTAATATATATCTTGCTATCACTTTGTTGCTTGTATTGCTTAGCATACGTTGTTGGTGCACATAGGTGAACCTTTGTTGTTCTAGGTTGTGCTTAACAAAGTAAACACTAGTTTTATTCCGCCTTTGTTGAGCCACTCTAGGAAAAGCTTTAATCGCCTATTCACCCCCCCTCTAGGCGACATCTGTATCCTTTCAACATGCTTCCTTCAAATCCACATCGGAGAGGGAAGAACACCTTGGAGAGGATCTTGGTAACTTTACTAGACCCAACTCAAACTAAATACCTTGTACAACTAAGGATGCTCAAAGGCACAATCCATAGAGGTCGGTGACGATAGTCGGTCCCCTCATGAAGGGGAGGAGGCAAAACTAGAGAGATTCCACAAGGGGGTTATCTTCTAGTCTATCATCTATGCCTAGGGTTACAATAAGGGGTGTGGGATCTATGTATAGGCCAACCACTTAAACATGGTTAGTTTGGGGATAAAACTAGGGTTTGTAAGGATAAGAGGGGTACATGGGTCGTGGACCAGTCTTTAGGCGCGCAAGCCCATCACTTAGGCCGGAGACTCCGGACTTGAGGGCCGGATACTTCGATGTGGCTGGAGACTCCGGGGTGGACTCCGGGGCAGACTCCAGGGTCCCCGTTATAGCTTTTATCAGTGGGGGAGGAGTCCTTGCTAAGGTCCAGGGGCGGAGACTCCGATGTAGAGGGTTAGAGGCTTCGGGGCGGACGGAGACTACAGTGTGGTCGACACACTCCGGGGCTATCTCCGGGGTGGTGTTCTAGGAGCGCCAGGCATCGGTCTGGAGTCCTGGGCAGAGACTCCAGGAAGTAGGACCGGAGACTCCAGTGCTTCTACTGCTGCTTTTTTAGTCTCCTCCTCCAAGCCATCGTCTTGTCAGGCTTGAGGTTACGGGATTCCTCCCTTGCCTCCGTACTTGTCGGTGTGAACCTACCATGATCACGGGACGGAGTATGAAGTAGTATACCATTCACTACGGTATTAAGTGGACTCGTGTAGAGGATATGATTCACCTTTGGAGTTCATGACGACTTGGCATAAATGGAACTGCTTGATATGGCAACGGTCGTAGGTTAGGCCGTATCATCTCCCCTCGCTTTAAAAAGAGTCATCCTCGACTCTATACACTCATCACCATGTAGAGGAGGTCAAGGGGCATTCTTGATTGGCTTTACCATATAGTCGTCCTCGGGAAGATTGATGTGGCGACTCTTCAAAGTTACTTCACTTTCCATGAAACCTACAAAGCTCACAAGAAAAGTAAAGCAACACTCAAAGAGTAGCCAATTCATGAAGATTATAGCATGAGTCCTTAAGTATAAGGAAGTCACCTTAGGGTGTAGATATAGCTCGTATAATGCAATGGGGGCAATCTCATTATAACACATATGCTAAATATAATTTCAAGCAAAACAAGTGAAAGATCAATTGTTCAACTTATTTCAGGCAACTGGAGAAACTGAGTAACTATCATGACAAAACATGTCCAAAGCAATTGGAGGATACACAAAAGGTGCATAGCATGGCATGCTTATGGAAATTGTATCACAATCAAACAATTTCACATGATCAATATTATTGAAAGGCAAAGCATCACATGGGAATATGAATAAAGCATATGTAATGTCACAAGTATCATCCATAGCATGCATATCCTCACAATTCACCATGTCCACTAGTGGGATCATGGCATCATCAACACCCTTATTTTTACCTGATGACCCACAAGTATAGGGGATTGCAACAGTCTTCGCGGGTAGTATAACCCAATTTATTGATTCGACACAAGGGGAGCCAAAGAATACTTGCAAGCCTTAAAAAGTGAGTTGTCAATTCAGCTGCACCTGGAAATAGTTCTTGCTCACAGAAGTTTATTAGTAGCAGCTGTTTTGTAGTAGCAAAAGCAAAGTAACAACAACAACAAAACAAGGGCAATAGTAACAGTAGTAGCAAACAGTAGGATAAGAGCGCAGTAGGCATAGGGATGGATGGACGGGCGTTGCATGGACGAGTCTAAACATGTAACTTCAAGATCTAGGGAAATTACAGATAAATAAGAATAAGCATCCAAGTACTAAACAATCATAGGCATGTGCTCCATATATAGTCATGCGTGCTCGCAATGAGAACTTGCACAACATCTTTTGTCCTGCCAGCCCGTTGCAGCGGGGCCTCAAGGGAACTACTGGCAATTAAGGTGCTCCTTTTAATAGAGCACCGGAGCAAAGCATTAACACTCCGTGAACACATGTGATCCTCACATCACAGCCATCCCCTCCGGTTGTCCCAATTTCTGTCACTTCGGGGCCTTTGGATCCGGACAATGATATGTGTACACAACTTGCAGATAAGATCACAAACAATACTATCATAATGATTCAATAATAAGTTCAGATCTAAGATCATGGCACTCGGGCCCTAGTGACAAGCATTAAGCATAATGACGAGGTTTCGACTCGTCAATGCCCATTGTTATGGACTTGAGTTTTGGAGAAGATGGGGATGCTGGAGATCATGGAACGGTTAGCAAACAAGCAACACAGGGACACGAAGTTTACCTAGGTTCAGGCCGCCAGAGGGAAAACCCTACTCCTGCTTGTCTGCTCTTGATTACGACGGAACTAAAGGTTACAGGGGTGCGCAGATGCAATCTGGCGTGAGGTGTATATGAGGTGAGTTGATTGTCCTCCTCGACGTGCCCTCCTAGCGTTTATATAGATAGGCAGGTCCCGAGCATAGGTCGAGTCGGTTACATATTAGGGTTCGCCCCTTTGAAATTCTATCCACTCTAGTCTTGTTCTCCAAGCATCCGGAGGCATCATGGGCTTGGGCCACCCGAAACCTCCACAGGCCGCGTATCTTATCGTGGGCCTTCCTTGGGACTGGACCAGGTATGCCGATGTTGTGTACCCGTGGGGTATAACCATGTTAGTATCCCCCGAGTGCTCAGCCGAATCGTATATTCGGCTAGGGATTCTTCAGTCTTTCAGGTGCAGCTTTAGGCCTGTTAATAATAGAAAGCAATTTAGTTTGTAGGGATTGTTGATGCGTGTGCCTGACTCTCCCGACGGATCAGGGTCAGTTTACTGTCATATGACAAAACAACACAATCTTCTTCAGACTCGAGTCTCTGGACTCGAATCCGGAACGAATTCTGGTGTAATTCGACTCAAGCCGTTGAGGTCATATAAGAGTCGAATCCCAGTGTTTTTTCAAGTTATGTATCCAACGCGTTCGTCAGGATTTTTCATCATGCCTGTTGGCACGGTTTTTTACTAGAAGAGCGCAGTCAGGTGCGTTACCAATCCATCAGATGGTATCTGTAGGTCTAATACTTGCGTCGCAGATGCAACATCCGAAATTTTATCACCACGGAGGTGTTTCGGGTGGCCAAGGAGATTGCTTCTCACTTAGCATTGATTTGGGCAAAGTTGCCAAAAAGATTTTTTTTGTCGTATTCGATCCGAAGGGTAGCAGTCAAAGAAATCATAGGATGCATGGCCAGCGCTCCCTATGGGAGTAGCTCCCGAGTGTCTGTTCGAGTCGTAGACTCGAGCAGAGACTTTAGTTCAGCTGTTTTTAACTTTAGGTCCGAAGTACACAATTTTTTGAACAATCCTCCCTATGAGAGTAGCCCCCAAGTCCTTAGTGGAGTCGTAGACTCGACGTAGGACTCTAAGAATGGTTATTAGTGTAGTACCTTGATCATGTTTCAGGTGCGCGGCCAGCGCTCCTAATAGGAGTAGCCCCCAAGTAATTGCTCAAATCGTAGATTCGAGTGAGTACTTTATTCCTTAGCCGAAGATTTCCAACCGTTGCTAGGTTGGTCTTGATGACGTCAGTGCTGACGATCGATGATCTCAACCGTCTGCGGCGCCTGAGATGATGTGACAGGACGAGCGTAGGTCCCACTTTCTGACCTGGAGTTGACTAGACATGCGCGTCGTGGCGAGAATTACGACGTCTCCTCAATTTCCGTGTGTAGTGGACGGCGTGCTGGCGATGATTCGTTGCTGTGCTGACACGTGTACGGTTGGATCTTTCCTGGATGTTAGGGCTTCTAGATGAACGGTTCATGTTCATCGTCCTCGTCTTTTATAACCGTGGGGACACAGTGATTTTGTTTCACCCTTGCCATTTGCTTTCACCATTGCCTCCATTTTATCGAGCACCACATCCCTCGTCCTTGCGCACTGGACGTTCTTCGTTCCTTTCCTTCGTTGTTTCTCTGCGCTCATCGCCACACTCGCCGCTGCGCCATGGGAAGTCGAGGAAGGGCGCTACTGGAGGTGGCTCGAGTGCCGCTGCCGACGACAAGAAGGTGGCCGCTCCTGCGTGCACCACTGACGGCAAGTGGAGGCGCTCCAAGGTGTGTGACACCGATATGTGCAAGCTGCGCGATGCGGGATTAATCTCGCAGAACAAGGAGGACGTCAGGATCCCCGGCGATGAGGTAATCCCCCGCGCACCCGTAGGGTTTCGGGTGATCTTCGTTGCCTTTATTCTCCATGGTATTTCGCTTCCTGCCCACGATTTCCTTCATGGGATCCTTTTTCTCTATGGGATTCAGATTCATCATCTGTCTCCCAATTCTCTGTCTCCCAATTCTCTTCTTAACATTGCGTGCTTCATCACGCTTTGCGAGTGCTGGCTCGGCATCGAGCCACCCTTTGGCCTCTTCTGGAAGCTCTATTCTGTGAAGAGGCAGTCCGGCACCGGCGGAGTCTATCCGCTTGGCGGATGCGTCATCTCCCTTCGCCCTCTTGTCCAATTTTTCTCCTTATCCATTTGCGAGTTCGTCCAGTATTGGCGTCGTAAGTAGTTTTACATCCGCGATGTCAAGCTGGACGGTCAGCAATTTGGTCTTGCTCCCTTCGACTCTGAGCAGAAGATTGTCCCGAAGAGATCGTGTAAAAACCACATCTTGGAGGGCAAAGTTGCGGAGGTGGAGAGGCTCTACAAGCGAGTGGAGGCTCTCGAGCTGGTGCCAGGCAAGGAGGTCAACAAAGTCGACATCATCCGCACCTTCCTCAAACGTTGGGTGTAGCCGCTCGAGGCCAGGGCGCACCCGATGTTTCTCTACGCCGGCCCCAGTGATCCCACGAGAGTGTCATCCAAAGAGTTATCTTCAAGTGATCTTCATAGGGCCCTCCATCCTCTGCTGAAGTTCAAGGCTGGTGAGGATCTTCCAGGGGAGTCGCAGACTCCCCCTCTTAGCGCCAGTAAAGGGGCTTCGAAGGTGAAGTTTGTTCGTGCGTGTTGCGCTTTTTTGTGCGTTTTTTATTTGTTGCGGTTTCTCATGTTATTGCCATTTTTGCTTGCAGCGCCTCCAGGTTACGGGGTCTATGCCCCTCTACCTGAGAAATATAGGGAGGCACCAGACAATGAGGAGGTGGACTCCGAGTCTGAGCTTCCTCCAGCTTAGTCGCCGACTGCGGATGCTCCTGAGGCGAGCGAGGGTCAGACCCGTAAGTGACCGCGTAGCGAATCGTTGGACGCGTCTACTCCGCCAACCCTGAGGGGCCCGTACTTCCTTGAGTGGCATGGCGAGGATGATGGTGCTTCTTCCGCACCGTATCCTGCTGTGCCCCTTCGAGCGATGGCGCCGCAGCCGCCAGCCAAGAAGAAGAAGAAGGAGAAGGCACCGCCCGTCTTCAACTTGTCAGACATTGACTCGTAAGTAGTTTCGACTGCGCTTTTTTCTGTGTGCAATGTTTCTTCTTGTCTTGATCGATATTGTCCTTGCAGCCACTCCTCAAAGGGTTCTCTTAGTGAGGACGCTAAAGAGGCTCTAGGGGAGTCGAAGCTGAGAACTCCTCGCCCTAAGATGGTGGCCGACTCTGGGGATGACGCCCCAAACCCCTCCCCGCGAGAGGCTCGAGTAGTCGTTACTCAGAAGACCGCACGCGGAACTTCGGAGTCTCCGTCTGAGCACGTAAGTTGTTTGTTCCTTTGTCTTGTAGGGGGAACCCCCGAGCCCTTTTTTTGGATGATCTGCTGGTCGAGTTTTGCTCTTGTGGGGCGTAGCCCCCGAGTCCTTTCTGATGCTTGATTGTGTTTTTGTTTTGCAGCCTTTCATGCATAGCACCAATCTCCTTATCCAGCAGCATTTGGCGTTGGAGGCCAACATGCGGCAGCTGCAAGATGCGTAGTTTGATCATCCTTTGCTTGCTTCGGCTTTCCCCTTCGTCTTTGCTTCTGTTGATATTTTGTTCTTGATGCTTGTAGATGAAAATAATGCGGCTCTCCATCGGCTGGACGCTCTTGAAAAGAGCCTTGGTCATGCGGAGAAGAAAGCTGCAGATGCCGCGGAGGCGAAGGAGCGCCTACAGAAGGAGGTATCTGACGCTGCCGAAGCTCATGAGCGCTTGCGGAAGGAGTCTGCTGATCGCGAGGAGCAGCTTGCTGCTGCGGTTGATACTCGCGAGAGGGAGATGGCCAATAGGCTGATGGCTGCGGCCAAGGATTTCTCCGGTGAGTATCTTGTACTTGCTCAGGTCATGTACTTTTTCTGCAGTTCCTTGCCCTGTTCTTATTTGGGTCCTTTCTTCATTGTATTTAGAGGCGTCGGGCATCGCATTTGATCGCGGTGTGCTAGAACACGGAGATGCTCTGGTTGATGCCACCGCAGCGTCGAAGACCGCTGCGGTACTGCTGCTGGTGCTTTGGCGAAGGCCAAGGGGGTGCTCTGACGCTTCTACAAGGAGATCGTCCCCAAGGGCGCTGCTCTTGAGGATGTCGACGCGCTGGCGGATGCCCTTTCGAAGGACGCTTCGACAGCATACAAGCGCAAACATAAGGGCCTCGGCGCCTCGATGGGGTTGGCCATGGCCATGGCATCCAGAGCGGAGCTGGACCTGCCGCACATCACCTCCCAGATGCCAACGGCTGCCGATGGCTCAGAGGTAGCTTTCGCTCTCTTCGCCTCCCGCTGTAAGCGTTATGGGACGAAGCTCATTGACCTGATGGCGGAGTACGCGGCGAAGCAGCAGGAGGAGGTCAAGAGCAGGCAGTCTGGCTCTGAGGCTACTCCAGATGCTGGTTCCTAGGCTCTGTTGTTGTAGTTTAGGATAGTATATCCTCTTCCTTTTGTAATGTATGCTTTTGCTGATGAACAATCATGACTTATGCCATGGGGTGGCCTTTATGTATATAAGTTATGTTTCGATCTCCCACCAGCGATGTTTGTGAAGTTCATTTCCTTACTTGTTTGCTTTTAGGGTCCTTCGGGTGAGATTCTCGTAGATACTTCGACTGCTCCTGAGCTGCGACCATCACTGGATGATGCATCGCAACTTGTTTTCCTTCGTGATCGCGTCAGCAGCCTGGAGAAGGATATTCTTGGCATTCGATGCTACACGAACGTGTGGAAGTCGAAGGCTGAGCAAGCCACTGCTAGGGAGAAATTTTTTATGGGGTAGCTGCGGCAGATCAGCGAGCAGCTTCAATGTGAGTCTTCGTGAACTGTTGTTCTTTTCGTATGCACCTTTTTTATGTGTCATCTTATTCTTGTGTGCATGCGCCAATCTCGTTTTGAATGAGGAGAAGGAGCACGTTGCTGTTCGGATGAATTGCCTAACCCAACAGGACTTGGAGGCTGGCGGTTTCTTCTGGATGGACCGCGATCAGGCCATCGTCCTTGCGACGGTTCAAGATCGCGCGCACCAGGTTTCTCGGGTGTTGAGGCAGGCGAAGATTTCCCTGGCGTCCATCTGGGCCGTCATGTTTCCCCTGGATGAGGCACCTTCCAACCTTTGGGGCCTGCTGGCAAAGTTTCGGGACGTGGGTCACGTCAAGGAATTGGTGCGGCGTCAGCTGGTTGCTGGGGTGAAGGCCGCTCTTTCACTTGTTCGGCTGCATCGTCGTGATTTCGATCTCGCGGTGGTGGTGACCTTGCCACCCCTTCGGCCAGATGGTAGTCTTTGGGATATGCGCCCACATTATGCGGCTGTAAGTCAGTACGCCGAAGAAATTGTTGATCTGTTCGAGCAGCGAGCGAGTGTAATACTCCATAATAGGTAGGTCCTATAAAGAAATGTGTATGTATTCGAGTGGTCTTGTTGCGCCTTTTGTAAAGTTTATTTGTGTTTAGCACGTTGTGCTTTGTTATGTGCATGTACTTTTCGTTAGCCTGACGTGGTCAGCTACTCAGGTTGTATGCATTATATTCAGTCGACGAGGTCGTGAGGTGAGGCGTAGCCCTCGAGCGTATTTATGGCGAAAAATAATGCAAAGAAAGAGAAATTTTGGCCAAGGGACTTAGCTTTTATTCATAGCATAATTGAAGAGGTACATTGTTCGACTGAATAGCCTTGGCTGAATAGCCTTATTGAAAGTAAAGAGGTAGCTAGGGGTAGAAGCGTCGCAGACATGCGATGTTCCAAGGGTTGGAGTATTCGACTCCTGACGCGATGTCCATGAGGCGGTAAGCTCCACCTGGGATGACTTCTGTGACGATGTAGGGTCCTTCCTAGGGTTACTCGAGCTTTTTCGGCCGCTCTTGCTTGAGTCGTAGGATGAGGTCTCCTTCGACGAAGGACCTTGGACGCAGCCGATGGCTGTGGTAGTTACGGAGGCTCTGCTGCTAGACCGCTGAGCGAGCCGCAGCGATGTCACGTGCCTCGTCGAGTGTGTCGACGGCGTCTTCGTGTGCGGCCGTTGATTCGGCTTCGCTGTAGGTGACGACCCGTGGGGCCTTGTGGCGTACCTCGGCAGGTAGTATGGCTTCGGCTCCGTGCACCATGAAGAAATGTGTGAAGCCAGTTGCGCTGTTCGGCGTTATACGTAGGCTCTAGAGGATGGAGGGTAGCTGTCACATCCCAAGATTTTTCAAATCTTGTAATGTGAAAATAAATGAATAAAAAATAAAACTTTGTTTGATTTTCAGAGCCAGAAGAAAGTTTTTGAATTCAATTGGAACTTCAAACTAATTTGGATCAAATAAATTCCTAAAGAGATTTGAAAAGATAAACATTTAAATAGAGTAAAATAAAATATTTTATTACTACTTTGAAATCTTTTTATAAAAGGTTTTTTTCTCAAAAAGAAGAGGAAGGATTTTAAATAAAGATAATTTTGTAAAGCCCAATTAAACCTTGGCCAAGATTTTGAAACCAAAGGTTTTGATTTGATTAAAATAGTAGAGGTTTACTTGAAATAAAACAATAAGGATTAAATATCCAAGTTTTATTAATACAGATTTTATTATTTCTAAACCATCAAAACTTGTTTATTGGCTTAAAAATGAGTTTTCCAAGTATATTATATTCTCAAATAAAACCTACTGATTTGGTTTTGGAAAATATTTGGATTTAAATAGAGCTTTGAAATAAATCAATTCTATTTCGATTTAATAACAATGGTCCATTTATTTAATTAATAATGGACCCTATTATTAAAATTATTATTTTGATTTTGGATTTTGGTTCATGTTACTGAACAGAACTAATTTCAAAATTACAAAGTTTGGTGTTGTTTGAATTGATTTGGTTGATGTTTGTTTGTTTGGAATTTCAAAACAGAAATCAAAAATAGAAATAGAAAAAGGTTCAGGAAAGAAAAAAAAATGGATTTGGACCTGACCCAACCCAGCAGCCCAGCAAGGCCCAGGAACCAGCCCAGCTTCCCTCCCCGAAGAAAAACGATTCGCACTCGATTTTAAACCCACAGAGAAGCTGACTAGTGGACCCTTCCCTCACTCTTTTTCTCGCTGACGACTGGACCCCACTCTCCTGTTCATCCTCCTCACCCGCGCGACCACCCCTCCCCAAACCTCGCTGCTGTTCACTGTCATTCAACCTGCGCGCTTAATTCCTCTTAATGGCTGCGTTAATCTCGCCCTGACCATGCGTACATAAGCGCCTCTCCTCCCTCTGTCATCTCCCTCAAACACCAACTCCACATCGCCACCAGGCTGCCTCGAATTGGCCCTGCACCGCCGCTGTTCTGACGAGCTCCTCCGGTGAAATCCGACAAACCACAGCCACCTCCTGCCTTCCCGAGCACACGAGCACGTTCACCACTCCCTGGCGCATCTGCCGGTACCCTTCGTTCGACCGCGGGCACCCCAGAGTGTCACCTTCGACAAGTTCCAGCCTCGCCGCCGCGTCTGTCTTCAACTCCGGCAAGCGCCCAGGTAGTTTCGGACCGCCCCGCGCTTTCTAAATCACGCTCACACATTCGCCTCACTCTCCTACGTCTGACCACACTTTCGGTTTGCCTTCTCATGAACCACAGCATCGTCTCCGACTGCGACCAGAGCACGCCGTCGCCAGAACGAACTCCGGCGAGCGATTACTCCTACAACCGTGCGCCCCCTGCCTCGTCGACCACACGACGAACTTCCCCAGCCTCCTACGAATCTGGTGAGCTTACTCCCTTCCTTTTACACTTCCTGCGACGCCAGCGCCGCCACTATCTGGTCGCTCCGCCGCTCGCCGTTATCCTAGCGCCGCCAGCTTTTGGCAAGCCAGTAGGAGCCATTCGATCTAGATCGGGCGAGCACGATAGAATCACTTAACCGCGAAAGGGTACGCCCTCTGGACCACCCGATCTAATTAGATCCAACGCACCGCAACACCGATCCGGTCGAACCGGTACCGTCCAACCA
This sequence comes from Avena sativa, assembly GCA_916181665.1. NCBI lineage: Eukaryota > Viridiplantae > Streptophyta > Magnoliopsida > Poales > Poaceae > Avena > Avena sativa. Next base: position 354,733,283 of record OV702296.1, read on the forward strand.
GAATGCGACGCGTGGCCAGGTCTGTTTAAAACAGAATTTGGAAATCAGATTTAAGTTGCAATTTCAAACCTTTGTAACTTTCGATCCACACGTCCAAAATTTACAAATTTGATACCGTTGGAATCAGTGGAACAAACCCTAGCCAACCATGCCTTTGGTTTAGCAAATAGTATCTGTTAGCTTGTTGGTTTTTGCAGAAACTTTTGAATGCTTGTTAAGACTAGAAAAATGATTCAAAAATGTTTTTGAGTTTGAAACCTTGGCAAAATAGTTTATGGTGAACTTACTGACCCTAGGAACCAACCCATAGTTTGTAAAATGAGTTTGATAATATCTAAGATGGATTAATTGATTTAGCCCAATTCTAGCCAAATAAAAGAATGGTTTTTGTTATGAAAATGTTTATGGAAAGAAAACTTTGAGAAAATGGTTGTATCAAACCTACTGACCCAAAACACCAAGTTTTGAGAAACAACAACTTATTTGGTGAACCACATAGAGTTGTTGCTATTATAAAAATGTTTTTCCACCACATAAAATAATGAAGGGATTTAAAAATGGTTCATGGACAAAACCCTTTTGCAAATGACTTTGCCACTTTGGAAAATGACCAATTTGGAACTTACAAAGTTGAGAAGCCTAGTGGAGACCATCTTTGCAATTAGAACCATCTCTTGCATGCTTACATGCATGACTTAGATCCCATAGTATTATGTGTGTGAATTGTTGTTTGGTTGATTATTTGGAATGCTAGTTGATTTGGTGTTTGCTTGATTGATTGTAGTGAATTTAGCAAAGTGTGAGACTAGCAAGATCAAGGAGTGAACCATCATTCCCTACCAAAAAGGCAAGTTACACTATCATCTAAAAGTCCTACTATTTTCATTATACTTAGTGGATTTTGAAACATGCATGAAAACAAATTTTATACATATGCTATGCTAAATCCTAATAGGACACCCTATATATTCCTTAGAGAAAACAATGTAGTTGTTACATGCTTAGCCATGCTATAATTTGAAATGAGATACATGTTGAGATTTACAATGATTGAGAAAAGGACTTGTGATTTACATAATAAAACAAGGACTCAATGAACCACCTAGGTGGAGGATACCTTAAGTTTTGGAGAAGGTGGCAACAAAAGGAACCATGTCTATGGGAATCACTTTGTGTTGTGCTCCAAAAGAAAACCACCTAGGAAACTTAGAGATTGAACATGTTTCTCCAATTGTGGCTTTCGTGTGCAACCACATGCTATTATGGCTCTGGCTTAGTCAACTACATTGGGAAGACCCATACATTGTCTTCAGATTAATGGACATGGGGATCTGGAATGCTTCATGGGTGCTGAAGACAAGCTAGCAATGGTGTATGGGAGGACCCTTTGGAAAGACTTAGTCACATTCTCAATCTGCCAGTACTCCATCTTGGTGAGCACTAATCCAGTAGGCCACTGGTGGCAAAAGGATGGGATTGTGACATGTGGGTAAAGTGTACTCCTTCTGCAGAAGATAATAAAATCTAAGTACTTAGCCGTGTCCCCGGTTATGGACAATACTGAGCAACTAAAGTTTGAACTATGGGAGATCTCGACATTCCAACTTCTAAAATAAAAATTTGATGCACTTGGGGGTACCAAGGAATTCAAAGAGGTTTTGTTAAGCTTGATGCACTTGGGGTTACCAAGGAGCTCAAGAGATTTTGATGAAAACATGAACACTTGGGGTTACCAAGGAACTCATGAGATTTTATAAAACTTGATGCACTTGGGGTTACCAAGGAGCTCAAGAGATTTTGACAAGAACTTGAACACTTGAGTGTCTACCAAGGAGTTCAAGGGATTTGGAAAAAGAGATTTGACAAAGGACCAAAACCATTTTGAAAAGATAGGATAAATTATTGCTTCAAGCAAATGAGCCTAAAACTCTACTTAGCCAAATATGCATGTAATAGTAGGATCCACTCATATTCAACAAAGTAGTGAAACTTGCCAATACAATTCCAATGTATTGACCCTTGTGGCTGCAACTTATTATGTTGCAGGTTTGTTTGATGTTAGTGAAGTGTGTTGAATAGGATTACAAGTCTACAACCAACATGATTGCCTGTGGCACTTTGAAGATGAAGGACTCCATGCTATATAGTTATTTCTGCTGCTTTGTAATGAGATAGCCAAATGAGCTATGTAAGATGTAATGAATTATTTTATTCCTGGTTATAAAGTTGTATTATGAACTTTGTTTCTTGATATTACATCTTAACTGTGGATGCTAGCTATTGATCCAGGGACTAGCATTGTAAACACAGGGGACACCACCTTATGTTGTATAAAGGTTGGGTCACTCCTTCTACAGATGGTATCAGAGCATTGTGTTGCCTGTAGGATTTGTAAACCTAGGATTGGACAAAAACCCTTAGAAAATAGGAGTTGTACTTGTTCCAAAACTTATTTACAAAACAAACTTGTAAACACTTTCCTCAACCATTTTGGTTTCAACTCTACATCTCTTCTATTTTCAACTTGATGGAAAGGACTACCCCATGGCCAAAGACTACACCATGTGCAAAGGACTTCCCCAACACTTTCAACTCTAATGACTTCAACTTCTTCAACTATAATGACTTCAACATCTTCAGCATGATCACCAAGGACTTACAACTTGGATACTACTAAGGGCTGCATGTGAGACAAGGAAATCTTGCTCAAAACTTAGAGACTGAGAGAATGCAAAAGTTAGAAGGAGCTCACTTCACTAGAAGTCAAGATAACCAAGAGTTTTTCCCAAAGAACCATGATCTCATGTAAGAAGAAGCAACCAAGAAGGATGGAAAGATCACAAGTGAACCATATAGATGGACCACCATATTTTAGTTAAGTCAAACCCACCAACTCATGTGGTGTAACAAAAATATTTTGTTGCCTAAGTGTGTGCTTGAGCATTGTTGAGTGAAATGTTTGGTTGGTGATTACATGCACATTGCTTGTGTGAATTGTGATATGTGTGATTAGAATTGATTCCTTAGAAAAACCTTTTGCCTATTCTAATTTTCCTTCAACCCAAACAGATGACTACTCCAAGAGACTCCAACATCAAGATTGATGACACCAACACCAACCAAGATGACAGCATGAAAGAGCTCATAGCAACTCAACACCAGTTAAACCAACTGACAGCTCAGTTCATAGCCAACACTAGTGATAAAGATCCAACACTGCAAAAGTTTTTGGAGGAGCAAACCCAACTGATGCTTAAGGTGACTAATCAAATGATCAACATGGAAGAAAACTATCCCAACAGGGTTTATGACAACAAGGATGACAAGAATGTTATTCTAGATGGAGCCCCAGCTTGCATTATTTGTGGAGACAAGGATCATACTTCCAAGGAGCATGAAGATCAATGCCCCAATTGTGAAGAGGAACATCCTGTTGGACAATGTCCCACTTCTCAAGCTACTTGTTACCTATGTGAAGGAAACAATCATACTCCTATCCAATGCCCCATCTATTCCCTTGTGGAACAAAGGAAGCAAGGTGAATCCAAGTCAACCCAGAAGGGTGATAACAAAGGAAAAGGACCACTTATACCTCCAAACAAGACAACCCAATTCAAAGGACTAAAGAAACCCAAGAAACAAAAGCAGGACATGAGCCTTGTGCAATGTCGTAAATGTAAGGAAATGGGACACTACTCCAGTGGATGCCCAGAGAACAAGAAGAATAAAGAGATTGGCCAAGTGATGTGCAACAATTGCAAAGAATTAGGCCACTATGTAGCAACTTGTCCACAAGAGCCACGTAAAGAACTCCAAGACATCCATTGTTTCAATTGCAAAAACCCAGGACATTATGCAAGCAACTGTCCCGAAAAGATGAAGAACAAGTTGAACAAGCCTACGGAGAAACTCAACCTTGGTCCATGAGTCAAGCATGGAAACTAAGGACACAAATGCAACTGTTTGCTTAGAGAAAGTTTTCCCAGGATCCCAAGAAGGATAATATGTAATTTTTGTTAGAAAATTTTTAAGGCTAGTAGTACCCTAGTTGTTTTGAGCCTGCTTGTAACCCTAACCTTCCCAAATCTCGGGACGAGATTTATTTTAAGGGTGGTAGCCTGTCACATCCCAAGATTTTCCAAATCTTGTAATGTGAAAATAAATGAATAAAAAATAAAACTTTGTTTGATTTTCAGAGCCAGAAGAAAGTTTTTGAATTCAATTGGAACTTCAAACCAATTTGGATCAAATAAATTCCTAAAGAGATTTGAAAAGATAAACATTTAAATAGAGGAAAATAAAATATTTTATTACTACTTTGAAATCTTTTTATAAAAGGTTTTTTTCTCAAAAAGAAGAGGAAGGATTTTAAATAAAGATAATTTTGTAAAGCCCAATTAAACCTTGGCCAAGATTTTGAAACCAAAGGTTTTGATTTGATTAAAATAGTAGAGGTTTACTTGAAATAAAACAATAAGGATTAAATATCCAAGTTTTATTAATACAGATTTTATTATTTCTAAACCATCAAAACTTGTTTATTGGTTTAAAAATGAGTTTTCCAAGTATATTATATTCTCAAATAAAACCTACTGATTTGGTTTTGGAAAATATTTGGATTTAAATAGAGCTTTGAAATAAATCAATTCTATTTCGATTTAATAACAATGGTCCATTTATTTAATTAATAATGGACCCTATTATTAAAATTATTATTTTGATTTTGGATTTTGGTTCATGTTACTGAACAGAACTAATTTCAAAATTACAAAGTTTGGTGTTGTTTGAATTGATTTGGTTGATGTTTGTTTGTTTGGAATTTCAAAACAGAAATCAAAAATAGAAATAGAAAAAGGTTCAGGAAAGAAAAAAAAATGGATTTGGACCTGACCCAACCCAGCAAGGCCCAGGAACCAGCCCAGCTTCCCTCCCCGAAGAAAAACGATTCGCACTCGATTTTAAACCCATAGAGAAGCTGACCAGTGGACCCTTCCCTCACTCTTTTTCTCGCTGACGACTGGACCCCACTCTCCTGTTCATCCTCCTCACCCGCGCGACCACCCCTCCCCAAACCTCGCTGCCTTTCACTGTCATTCAACCTGCGCGCTTAATTCCTCTTAATGGCTGCGTTAATCTCGCCCCCGACCATGCGTACATAAGCGCCTCTCCTCCCTCTGTCATCTCCCTCAAACACCAACTCCACATCGCCACCAGGCTGCCTCGAATTGGCCCTGCACCACCGCTGTTCCGACGAGCTCCTCCGGTGAAATCCGACAAACCACAGCCACCTCCTGCCTTCCCGAGCACACGAGCACGTTCACCACTCCCTGGCGCATCTGCCGGTACCCTTCGTTCGACCGCGGGCACCCCAGAGTGTCACCTTCGACAAGTTCCAGCCTCGCCGCCGCGTCTGTCTTCAACTCCGGCAAGCGCCCAGGTAGTTTCGGACCGCCCCGCGCTTTCTAAATCACGCTCACACATTCGCCTCACTCTCCTACGTCTGACCACACTTTCGGTTTGCCTTCTCATGAACCACAACATCGTCTCTGACTGCGACCAGAGCACGCCGTCGCCAAAACGAACTCCGGCGAGCGATTACTCCTACAACCGTGCGCCCCCTGCCTCGTCGACCACACGACGAACTTCCCCAGCCTCCTGCGAATCTGGTGAGCTTACTCCCTTCCTTTTACACTTCCTGCGACGCCAGCGCCGCCACTATCTGGCCGCTCCGCCGCTCGCCGTTATCCTAGCGCCGCCAGCTTTTGGCAAGCCAGTAGGAGCCGTTCGATCTAGATCGGGCGAGCACGATAGAATCACTTAACCGCGAAAGGGTACGCCCTCTGGACCACCCGATCTAATTAGATCCAACGCACCGCAACACCGATCCGGCCAAACCGGTACCGTCCAACCAGAATGCGACGCGTGGCCAGGTCTGTTTAAAACAGAATTTGGAAATCAGATTTAAGTTGCAATTTCAAACCTTTGTAACTTTCGATCCACACGTCCAAAATTTACAAATTTGATACCGTTGGAATCAGTGGAACAAACCCTAGCCAACCATGCCTTTGGTTTAGCAAATAGTATCGTTTAGCTTGTTGGTTTTTGCAGAAACTTTTGAATGCTTGTTAAGACTAGAAAAATGATTCAAAAATGTTTTTGAGTTTGAAACCTTGGCAAAATAGTTTATGGTGAACTTACTGACCCTAGGAACCAACCCATAGTTTGTAAAATGAGTTTGATAATATCTAAGATGGATTAATTGATTTAGCCCAATTCTAGCCAAATAAAAGAATGGTTTTTGTTATGAAAATGTTTATGGAAAGAAAACTTTGAGAAAATGGTTGGATCAAACCTACTGACCCAAAACACCAAGTTTTGAGAAACAACAACTTATTTGGTGAACCACATAGAGTTGTTGCTATTATAAAAATGTTTTTCCACCACATAAAATAATGAAGGGATTTAAAAATGGTTCATGGACAAAACCCTTTTGCAAATGACTTTGCCACTTTGGAAAATGACCAATTTGGAACTTACAAAGTTTAGAAGCCTAGTGGAGACCATCTTTGCAATTAGAACCATCTCTTGCATGCTTACATGCATGACTTAGATCCCATAGTATTATGTGTGTGAATTGTTGTTTGGTTGATTATTTGGAATGCTAGTTGATTTGGTGTTTGCTTGATTGATTGTAGTGAATTTAGCAAAGTGTGAGACTAGCAAGATCAAGGAGTGAACCATCATTCCCTACCAAAAAGGCAAGTTACACTATCATCTAAAAGTCCTACTATTTTCATTATACTTAGTGGATTTTGAAACATGCATGAAAACAAATTTTATACATATGCTATGCTAAATCCTAATAGGACACCCTATATATTCCTTAGAGAAAGCAATGTAGTTGTTACATGCTTAGCCATGCTATAATTTGAAATGAGATACATGTTGAGATTTACAATGATTGAGAAAAGGACTTGTGATTTACATAATAAAACAAGGACTCAATGAACCACCTAGGTGGAGGATACCTTAAGTTTTGGAGAAGGTGGCAACAAAAGGAACCATGTATATGGGAATCACTTTGTGTTGTGCTCCAAAAGAAAACCACCTAGGAAACTTAGAGATTGAACATGTTTCTCCAATTGTGGCTTTCGTGTGCAACCACATGCTATTATGGCTCTGGCTTAGTCAACTACATTGGGAAGACCCATACATTGTCTTCAGATTAATGGACATGGGGATCTGGAATGCTTCATGGGTGCTGAAGACAAGCTAGCAATGGTGTATGGGAGGACCCTTTGGAAAGACTTAGTCACATTCTCAATCTGCCAGTACTCCATCTTGGTGAGCACTAATCCAGTAGGCCACTGGTGGCAAAAGGATGGGATTGTGACATGTGGGTAAAGTGTACTCCTTCTGCAGAAGATAATAAAATCTAAGTACTTAGCCGTGTCCCCGGTTATGGACAATACTGAGCAACTAAAGTTTGAACTATGGGAGATCTCGACATTCCAACTTCTAAAATAAAAATTTGATGCACTTGGGGGTACCAAGGAATTCAAAGAGGTTTTGTTAAGCTTGATGCACTTGGGGTTACCAAGGAGCTCAAGAGATTTTGATGAAAACATGAACACTTGGGGTTACCAAGGAACTCATGAGATTTTATAAAACTTGATGCACTTGGGGTTACCAAGGAGCTCAAGAGATTTTGACAAGAACTTGAACACTTGAGTGTCTACCAAGGAGTTCAAGGGATTTGGAAAAAGAGATTTGACAAAGGACCAAAACCATTTTGAAAAGATAGGATAAATTATTGCTTCAAGCAAATGAGCCTAAAACTCTACTTAGCCAAATATGCATGTAATAGTAGGATCCACTCATATTCAACAAAGTAGTGAAACTTGCCAATACAATTCCAATGTATTGACCCTTGTGGCTGCAACTTATTATGTTGCAGGTTTGTTTGATGTTAGTGAAGTGTGTTGAATAGGATTACAAGTCTACAACCAACATGATTGCCTGTGGCACTTTGAAGATGAAGGACTCCATGCTATATAGTTATTTCTGCTGCTTTGTAATGAGATAGACAAATGAGCTATGTAAGATGTAATGAATTATTTTATTCCTGGTTATAAAGTTGTATTATGAACTTTGTTTCTTGATATTACATCTTAACTGTGGATGCTAGCTATTGATCCAGGGACTAGCATTGTAAACGCAGGGGACACCACCTTATGTTGTATAAAGGTTGGGTCACTCCTTCTACAGTAGCTCCTCTGCCTAGGCTCCCGCAAGCCGTTCGAGTGGGCTGAGAAGACGTTTCTTGATGCCGCCGCCTATGAGGCCGTTGGCCTTTTCGACCTGTCCGTTGGTTCACGGGTGTGCTACGGAGGCATATGATATGTTGATACCAAGGCCCTCGCAGAAGTCCTGGAATTCCTTCGAGATGAAGTTCGAGCCGTTGTCCGTGATGATGCTATGTGGCATGCTGAACCTATAGACTATGGACTTGAATAACCTGACGGCCGTTTTGCCGCTTTGGTTGGTGACGGGCATGGCCTCGATCCACTTGGTGAACTTGTCGACTGTGACCAGGAGGTAGACATGGCCTCCTTTCAAAGATTTGGGCAGTTTGCCAATCATGTCGAGGCCCCATTGGGCAAAAGGCCAGGCCAGTGGTATGGGCCTGAGCTCCGATCCTGGTGCGTGTGTCTTGTCCGTGAACTTTTGGCAGCCGTTGCACCTTCGAACGATGTCCTTAGCATCGTTCATGGCCGTTGGCCAGTAGAATCCATCTCATAAAGCTTTGGCGACAAGTGCGCGACTGCCTGCATGATGACCGTAGATGCCCTCGTGGATGTCTTGGAGGATGGTTTTTCCATCACCGATGGTGACACACCTTTGGAGTACACCCAAAATACTATGCTGGTACAACTTGCCATTGTGGAGGGTGAACGCTTTGGACCGACGAGATATGTGCTGGGCGTCTGTCGGGTCATCGGCATTTCTTTGTTTAGCAGGTACCGAAGGTATGGCTGCGTCCACGTCTCCTTGATTGCCATGACCTGCATCAGGATGACGAGCTCGGTCTCTGTGTCGAGCTTTTCGGGCCCTTCATGTCCTTCGGGTGGCGCAGCCCCCGAGTGCTCTGCTTCTTCAGGTGATCCCTTGGGGATTTTACTTTTTATAGAGGGTATGCAGATTTGTTCGAGGAACACACCTGGTGGCACCCGCGCACAGGTGGAGCCGATGTTGGCGAGTCTATCGGCCTCCTCATTGCTTTTCCTTCAAACGTGGCGGAGCTCGCAGCCGTCGAAGTCTCCTTCAAGTGAGTTATAGAGTGCGCGGTACGCGATCATGTTGGCGGCGTGTGCGTCGCACTCGTTCATCGTCTGCTGGACGACAAGTTTCGAGTCACCGTAGATGAATATACGCGTTGCGCCGCAGATCTTGGCCATCCGCATTCCATGGATGAGGGCCTTGTATTCGGCCTCGTTGTTGGAGGCACGAAATTTTATCCGAAGGACGTATTTCAGCTTGTCACCTTGTGGGGACGTCAGTATGATGCCAGCTCCTACTCCGGCCTCGCGCTTGGAGCCATCGAAGTGCATCATCCATGATTGCATCATGTCCGGTGTGTCCGGTAGTTGGAGCTCCATCCAGTGAACTAGGAAGTCAGGGAGTACCTGATTGACCGCCTTGCGCCGCTCGTAGACTATGTCTAGAGGGGATAGCTCAATTCCCCACAGGGCTACGCGTCCCATGGCTTTGGGGTTGTTCAAGATGTTGGATAGTGGCGCCTCGTTGACGACCATTATCTGATGCTCCTGGAAGTAGTGGCTCAGCCGATGAGCCGTCATGAATACGCCGTAGGCGAGCTTCTGGTAGTGAGGGTACCTCTGCTTTGTTGGTGTCAGTACCTCGCCGAGGTAGTAGATTGGGCGTTGGACCCCATGGGTCTTGCCATCTTATGGTCGTTCGACCACGAGTACGGTGCTTACCACCCGGTGCATGGCTGCGATGTATAGCAGCAGAGGCTCTCGCTCCTTTGGCGTGACCAGGATAGGCGAGGTGGATAGCAGCCACTTGAGTGCTTCGAATGAGTCGTTTGCTTCGGGTGTCCACTCAAATTTGTCCGTCTTGCACAACAACTGGTAAAAGGGCAGGGCCTTTTCACCCATGTGGCTGATGAATCTGCTCAGCGCCGCGATGCGCCCAGCTAGCTGCTGGACACCTTTGAGGTTCTTCGGCTTTGCCATGGTTAGTATGGCCCGGATTTTCTTCGGATTCGCCTCGATCCCTCGTTGGGAGATGAAGTAGCCGAGTAGTTGGCCAGATGGGACGCCGAAGGAGCACTTTTCTGGATTCAACTTGATCCTGTAGTGATCAAGGTTATCGAACGTCTCGCGGAGATCGTCGATCAGTGTCTTGGCTTCCCTGGTCTTGATGACTATGTCGTCGACATAGACTTGGATGTTGCAACCGATCTGGTTTTTTAGACACGCCTGCATGCACCTCTAGTACGTGGCACCTGTGTTCTTCATCCCGAAAGTCATGGTGTTGTAGCAAAACACTCCGAACGACGTGATGAACGTTGTTTTCTCCTGGTCTTCGACCTTCAGTCGAATCTGATTGTAGCCTGAGTAGGCGTCGAGGAAGGAGAGTTTCTCGCATCCTGCGGTTGAATCGATGATCTGATTGATCCGAGGAAGAGGAAAGTGGTCCTTGGGGCAGTGCTTGTTGAGGGACGTGAAGTCCACGCACATCCGCAGGATGTCCGTGTCCTTTTTGGGGACCAGCACAGTATTGGCTAGCCACTCGCTCTCCTTGATTTCTCGGATGAAGTTGGCATCGAGCAGTCGGTTGACTTCGATTCCAACTGCTTCGGCTCTTGGTTCGGACAATCATCGGATCGACTGCTTGACTGGCCTTGCATCGGGGAACACATTGAGTGCGTACTCGGCGAATTCCCTGGGAACTCCTGGCATGTCCGTAGGACACCAGGAGAAGATTTCCCAGCACTCACGGAGGAACTCGACCAGCGTGCTTTCCTATGCGGGGCTGAGGTCGTTGGCGATCAGTGCCGTCTTGGAGGCATCTGTTGGATGGATCTGCACCTTTTTCGTGTTGACCGTAGAGTCGAACGACATATCACGTGCATTTTGCCTGGCGACTGGGGGTGCCCCGTTGTCTGTCACCTCGCGGAGCCTCGTGAGATCCTCTTGCATGCCGAACGACTAGGAGATTCTGTTGAAATATCTATCGCAGTGGTCCGATCGGGTGAAGCTTCCTTGGACTGTGATGATGCCCCTGGGCCCTGGCATCTTGAGCAGTAGGTACGCGTAGTGCGGTACTGCCAGGAATCTTGCGAATGCCACGCGCCCGAGGATGGCATGGTACTGTGATGGCCAGTCCACCACTTCGAACTCCAGCCGCTCGCATCGAAAGTTTTCAGGCTTGCCGAATATGACGTCGAGCCATATCTTTCCCAGGGGATAAATGCCCTTCCCTGGGACTATGTCGTGGAACATGGTGTCGGATTGTTCCAGGCTACACAGCGGGATCCGCATCGCTGCGAGGGTGCTGGCGAACATCAGGTTGATGCCGCTGCCACCGTCCATGAAGACGCGGCTCATCTCGAATCCTCAGATCTTCTCCTCAAGCACTAGGGCAGCATGACCTGGGCGAGGGATCTGGCGAGGGTGATCCGAGCGATCGAATGTGATGCAGGACTCCGAACCGCTGAGGTACTCAGGGATAGCAGGTGGAGCGGTCACGGCCAGGCTGACCTGTCGGGTGATCTTCTTTTGCACCCTGTTGGTAGGGCATCCCTTCTGTATCATCAGGGCCCCCTTTGGCGGTGGGTATCCTCTTGTACCATTGTTTGATGCAGGTGTGATTGCTGGATTCGATGGTCCCACGGGTGGTGGTGGAGGAGCTCCGTGGGCGATGTCACCTGGTGCAGGTGCGGGCCCAAACCCAGGGTTCACGATCTGGCATCGCATTTGGGTGAGACCCTCGCTGAGTTTCTAGAACTCGCGACAGTCCTTGAGCATGTGGCTAGCGTTCTTTTTGCCATCCTGCTTGTTGATGTAGAAGTGGATGGTGCAAGGATCAGAAAACTTGTCGTATGCCGAGGGTTCATCGTCACGGCTGCGACACTACCATGTTTGTGTAGGGCGCCCTCCATCGCGGGAGTTACCTCCGCGGTATCCGCTGCTGCGGTTGCCATCGTTGCGTCAATCGGCGTAGCCAGCCGCAACCATGTCGACTCCGTCGCGGTCGTCGTAGACGCGCGATCTTCTCTTGCTGCGACGTTCGTGTCTGCGGTCGTAGTCATCCTCGTCATCCAAATGCATTCGGTGGAGGGAATCTTCGCCATCTGCCCACCTGTTGGCGATGTCCATGAGGTGGTCGAGCGTCTTAGGCTTGAAGCGACCAAGTTCTTGTTGGAGATATGCCCTAGCGGCAATAATAAAAGTGGTTATTATTATATCTTTGTGTTTATGATAAATGTTTACATTCATGCTATAATAGTATTAACTAGAAACATTAATACTTGTGTGATTTGTAAACTAAATTAGAGTCCCTGGTAAAGCCTCTTTATAATACTAGCTTGTTGGTTAATAGATGATCGTGGTTTCTCGATCATGAACATTGAGATTTTATTAACAACAAGATCATATCATTAGGATAATGGTATGATGGACATACTCCTATAGATAAGCGTAGCATAAAGATCAAGTCATTTCAATAGTTCATTTGCTATAAGCTTTCTAATACATAGTAACCTAATTCCTTCGACCATGAGGTCATGCTAATCACCATCACCGGAAGGATGCTTTGATGACATCAAACACCACACCATAACTGGGTGGCTATAAAGGTGGCATTGAGTGTTCAGAAAGTATGTGTTGAGGCACATGGATCAAGAGTGGGATTTGTCCATCCATATGACGGATAGATATAGTCTGGGCCCTCTAGGTGGAATGTCATCCAATTAGCTTGCAAGCATGTGACTGGCTCACAAGGGATCACATATCACGGGAACGATAAAAGAGTACTTATCTGTAACAAGGTTGAACTAGGTATGCAGAGATACCGATGATCAAACCTCGGATAAGTAAACTATCACGAGACGAAGGGAAATTGGTATTGTATGTAAGTGGTTCATTTGATCACAAAGTAATCGTAGAAATATGTGGGAGCCATATGAATTTCTAGATTCCTCTATTGGTTATTGATCGGAGAAGTGTCTCGGTCATGTCCGCATAATTCACGAACCGTAGGGAGAGACACTTAAGGATTCGATGTTTTAAGTAGATATGGAATACAAGTAGGGATACCGAATGTTGTTCGGAGTCTCGGATAGGATCCGGGATATCACGAGGAGATCCGGAATGGTCCGGAGAATAAGATTCATATAAGGAAAGTCCGATTCCGGAGTTCGGGAATGATTTCAATGTTTTCATCGGAGAGGTTCTAGAAGGGTCTAGAAGGTTCACCGGACCGGAAGGGGGATGGTTCATGAATGTGTCATGGTTAAGTGGAATAATTGGATCATGTCCTAGGTCACTTGGTTGGTCATTTGCGAGAGAGAAATAAAGCTCTAAACTGAAAGTCAAACTGGAACAATAGTTTCCTAGTGGAAGAAGGAAAGAGTACTTCCTTCTCTCCAACTTGGGTTTGGGGAAGGATTCAAACTCCCCTATCCCAAGCTGCCCTCCCTCTCATAAATAGAGGGTAGGGGCTGCCCCAAAGCACCACAACCAGCCCTGCCCACCCAGCGTCACCGTTGCACGCCGCCGCCGGCCCGTCGTCGTCGCCCTAGCCGCCGCCGACACCTCCTCCTACTCTCTGGCCTTCTAAACCTAGATCGCAGGAAACCCTAGATCCACCATAACCCGCACTGGCTTAGGCGAAGACCTGCGGGATCTTCCCTCTACTTCCGACACCACGCCGTCATGTTGCCGAAATCGCGAGGGGAGAACTACAACCTCCGCTGCCTGCTGGAACAAGGGAGAGGAAGGTCTTCATCGAGTACTGAACGTGTGACCGACTAGGGAAGCTCTGCCGGAATGCAGCACCAGAAGGATCTTCTACGCGATCTTGAGATCGGCAAGTGTACGACTACATGACCCACGAGAATCTGCTCTCGTTAACCGCTTTGGAATCTTCAAGGGTGAGTACTCTAATCAACTCATTGCTACAATCTAGTAGATAGATCTTGGCTTGTTTGTGTCCATGCGGTAGATTTTTTTTGTTTTCCATGCTACGAACCCCTACAGTGGTATCAAAGTCTTGTCTATATGTAGATCTGTTGCATGAGTAGAACACAATGGTCATTGTGGGCGGTGGTTCTTTTATTATCAATTGCTTTTTGTGTACTTTGCATCTTGCGGTATGATGGGATGAAGCACCCCGGGATAACCTTACATGACATCGTTCATGGGGCTTGCTCCATGCTTAACATGCAACTTGTATTGCATAAGTGGCTTTGCAGGTGCCTGTCTCTCCCATCATAGTATATATTCAATTTACAACGGGCACTTGATAGTTCAAGCATCAACGTTGTGGTTCTTGTTCGTAAGTTAGAACGACACTTATTGAAAGCCTTAGACCACGTAAAATATGCAAAGAAAATCAGAGGCGTCTAACTTTGTTTTGCAGGGTTGTGCTGTGATGTGATATGGCCATGATTGTGATTATATATGATGTATGCAATGTTCCTTATTATAAGTTGGCAACCGGTAGGAGCCACATGGTTATCTTTTTAATTCCATTAAGACCTGTGTGTCTATTATTCAAAGTAGTTGTAATAGTTGATGCTGGTGGACGACAACCATGGAGCGGCGCCATTGACCTTGATGCAATGCCGGTGATGATGGAGCTCATGTTCGTGCTTGAAGATGGAGATCGGAAGCAGAAGAAGAAATGCCATATCATATCACATATTATGAATTGCATGTGATGTTAATCCTTTAATGCATCTTGTATTGCTTAGTTCGCGACGGTAGCATTATAAGATGATCGCTCTCACAAATTTCAAGTTATAAAGTGATCATCCTTAGTAGGCACCATTGCTAAAGCTCATTGTTTTGAAGCACCACGTGATGATCGGGTGTGTTAGATTCTGCGAGTGTATAAAACGGGAGCAAGCCATATTTGCTCATGCGGAAGCTAAGGTTTGATCTTGACGAGCCTAGCATGTACAGACATGGTCTCGGAACACGGATCACCAAAAGGTAAAGCATGAGTCATATAGTAGATATGATGAACATGTTGATTGTTCGCCATTGAAGCTACATCAACTCTCGTGATGATCGGTTTTGATGTGGTGGATTTGGTTCGTGTGATCACTAAAACAATGTGAGGGATATTTTTTTGAGTGGGAGTTCACCTAGATTAATTTAACTATTAATTAGAACTCAGTTTGTCATAAACTTAGTCTAAACTATTGCAAATATGTTGTAGATCAACGACGCCCCCTACCATCAATTTTAATGCGTTCCTAGAAAGAAAAGTTGAAAAACAATGGAAGCAACTTCGCGGATTGGCTCCGCAACTTGAGGATTATACTCAATGTTGGTAATTTGACATATGTGCTGGATGCACCACTGGGTGACCCACCTGCAGCTGATGCTACCGAGTGGTGAAGAATGTTTTCCTCACTCGGAAGAATCAGTACTCCACAGTTCAGTGTGCTATCTTGTATGGTTTGGAATCGGAGCTTCATAAAAGGTTTGAGAACCATGACCCACATGATATTGTCCGTGAACTCAACATGATATTTGAGGCTCACGCGGCAGTTGAGAGTTATGAGGCTTCTGAAAAGTTCTTTAACGGCAAGATGGAAGAGGGCAGCTCTGTTAGTGAGCATGTGTTTAAGATGTCTAGGCACGCAAGCAAGCTTCAAAGCTTGGGTATAGTGATTCCTAATGCTTTGGGGATTCACCGTGTCCTCCAATCACTACCACCAAGTTACAAGAACTTTGTGATGAACTACAATATGCAAAACATGGACAAGTCGTTGCCCGAACTCTTCTCCATGTTAAAGTTTGCGAAAGTGGAGATCAAGAAAGAGCACCAAGTGTTGATGGTCAATAATACCACCAAATTCAAGAAGCAAGGCAAGTATAAGAAAAAGGGAAACTTCAAGAAGGGCGGTAAGAAGGTTACCGCACCGGCAAATAAGACCAAGGCTGGGCCTAAGCCTGATACTGAGTGCTTTTACTGCAAGGGAGAAGGTCACTGGATGCGGAATTGCCCTAAGTACTTGGCGGATTTGAAGAACGGCAACATCAAGAAGAAAGGTATATCCGATATACATGTTATTGATGTGTATCTCACTAGTACTCGTAGTAGTGTCTGGGTATTTGATACTGGTTCGGTTGCTCATATTTGTAACTCAAAACAGGTGCCGCAGAATAGACGGAAACTAGCGAAGAACGAGGTGGCGATGCACGTTGGAAATGGATCAAAGGTTGATGTGATCGCGGTCGGCACGCTACCTCTTCATCTACCATCGGGATTAGTTTTATACTTAAATAATTGTTATTTGGTGCCTGCGTTGAGCATGAACATTATATCCGGATCATGTTTATTGCAATACGGTTACTTTTTTAAGTCCTAGAATAATGGTTGTTCAATTTATATGAGTAATATGTTTTATGCACATGCACCTTTGATAGATGGTCTATTCTTGTTGAATCTCGATTGTAGTAATACACATATTAACAACATTGAAGCTAAACGTTTGAAATTGAGCAATAACTCGACCTATATGTGGCACTATTGTCTTGGTCACATTGGAGTGAAGTGTATGAAGAAACTCCTTTCCGATGGACTTCTTGAATCATTTGATTTCAAATCACTTGAAAGATGCGAAGCATGTCCGATGGGAAAAATGACTAAGACTCCATTTTCTGGTATGATGGAGCGAGCTACAAACTTATTGGAAATCATACATACCGATGTGTGTGGCCCAATGAGTGTAGCATCGCGCGGTGGTTATCGTTATGTTCTTACCTTCACGGATGAATTGAGTAGATATGGGTATATCTATTTCATGAAACATAAGTCCAAAACTTTCGAGAAGTTTAAGGAATTTCAAAGTGAAGTAGAGAATCAACGTAACAAGACTATTAAATTTCTATGATCTGACCGTGGAGGTGAGTATCTAAGTTACGAGTTTGGCGAGCATTTGAAGAAATGCGGAATACTTTCACAATTGACACCGTCGGGAACACCACAATGTAATGGTGTGTCCGAACATTGTAATCGAACTTCTTAGATATTGTTCGTTCTATGATGCCACTTACAGATTTACCACTATCGTTTTGGGGTTATGCATTAGAAACATCCGCTTTCACTTTAAATAGGGCACCATCTAAATCCGTTGAAACGACATCGTATGAATTATGGTTTGGGAAGAAACCTAAGTTGTCGTTCCTTAAAGTTTGGGGTTGCAAAGCTTATGTAAAGAAGTTACAACCCGACAAGCTTGAACCCAAAGCGAAAAAATGAGTCTTCATAGGATACCTGAAGGAAACTATTGGGTATACCTTCTATCATAGATCCGAGGGCAAAATCTTTGTTGCCAAGAATGGATCCTTTCTAGAGAACGAGTTTCTCTCGAAATAAGTGACTGGAAGGAAAGTAGAACTTGACGAGGTTGTTGAACCTTCTCTTGGACTTGAGAGTAGCGCATCACCGGAAGTAGTTCCTGTGGCGCCTACACCAATAAGAGAGGAAGCTAATGATGTTGATCATGAAACTTAGATTGAAGTTACTATGAAACCTCGCAGGTCAACGAGAACTCGTACCACTCCTGATTGGTATGATCCCGTTATGAGTGTCATGTTGGTGGACAACACCGACGACCCTGCGACATATGAGGAGGCAATGATGATCCCAGATTCCAATAAATGGAAAGAAGCCATGAAATCCGAGATTGGATCCATGTATGAAAACCAAGTATGGACTTTGGTGGACTTACCGGATGGCCGGAAGGCTGTCGAGAACAAATGGATTTTCAAGAAGAAAACAGATGCTGATGGTAATGTTACTGTCTATAAAGCTCGACTTGTCGCAAAAGGGATTCAACAAATTCAAGGAGTTGACTACGATGAGACTTTCTCACCGGTAGCGAAGCTAAAGTCTGTGAGGATTTTGTTAGCAATCGCTGCATATTATGATTATTAGATATGGCAGATGGATGTCAAAACGGCGTTCCTCAATGGAGACATTGATGAAGAGTTATATATGGTACAACCCAAAGGTTTTGTCGAACCTAAAGATGCTAACAATGTATGCAAACTTCAATGGTCCATTTATGGATTGAAGTGACAACTGTCTACGCATAGCCTGTTGGGAACCCCAAGAACAAGGTGTGAAGCAGCAAGCAACAAGTTTTCCCTCAGTTGAGACCGAGGTTATCGAACCAGAAGGAGGAAGGAAACGTCACACAGGTGTTGCAAGCAACGCGAATACCTACACAACACAAACTCAAGACTTTGCCCCAACGAACAGTGAGGTTGTCAAGCTCACCGGTTTGCTGTAACAAAGGATTAAACGTATTGTGTGGAAGTTAATGGTTTGCAGCAAGTAAACAAGTAATAGTGGAAGATGTATCAATGATAAAGATTGGACCGGGGTCCATAGTTCACTATAGGTGCTCTCCTTAGATAAACAACATGGCATGAAGGGTAAACAAATTATAGCAGGGCAATTGACAGGAACTGAGCAAGGCATAACAATGCACTTACTAGTCAGAAAGATCCTATGAGGTTGATTGGGCAATACAACAAGATACATAGACCGCCATCCAACTGCATCTATGACTAGAAGTCCGCCTTCAGGTTATCATCCGAACCCCCTCCAGTATTAAGTTGCAAGCAACAGACAACTGCTTTAAGCAAAGTGTGTAAGGTAAACAGTCCACATGTTCCATGAACAAGAGACCGTTGTTTTATCCCTAGTGGCAACAACACATCTACAACCGAAGAGATTATTGTCACTTCCCTTGGAAACTAGAGGCATGAACCCACTATCAAGCATAAATACCCCCTCTTGGAGTCACTAGCAACTTACTTGGCCAAGATAGCTACTAACAATGGAGAGCATGCAAGATCACAGACAACACAGACATGATAGAATCATAAAGACAAAACCATTAATCAAACCAACATATCGGATCCCCACAAACACAACATGCATGATTACAAATAGATTAGATCTTGATCATGAACGGAGCTCACAAGATCTATACATGAAAGCACAAAGGAGGAGATACAACCATCTAGCTACTACATGGACCCATAGTCCAAGGTGGAACTACTCACGCATCATACCGGAGAGAAGGCCTCCGGGATGGTCTCCCCTCCGATAGGGTGCCAGGAAGAACTTCAGACCCCCCCGACCTAGGGACGATGGTGGCGGCGGCTATAGACGGTTTCGTGGATATTTGATCGGGTACTCAGGGTTTCTGCATCAGGGGATTCTTATAGGCGAAGGGGGAGACTGAGGAGGCGGCCAGGGCCACCAAACCCTAGCCAGGCACGGGGCTAGGCCCACCCGCGCCTGGGGTGGGTCTGGCCCCTCCGGCTCTCCTCTGGACTTCTTGTTACCCACGGAAAGTAATTGACTTTGTCCTTTGTCCCGTCCAATTCCGAGAATATTTCTTTACTAACTTTTCTGAAACCAAAAACAGCAGAAAACAGGCATCTGGCACTGTTGCAACTTGTTAATAGGTTAGTACCAGAAAACATGTAAAAAGCACCTCAAAGTGTGGACAAGTAAAGCAAAGTAGGTACTAAACAAGCATGGAGCATCAAAAATTATAGATACGTTTCCAATGTATCAACATCCCCAAGCTTAACTCCTGCTCGTCCTCGAGTAGGTAAGTGATAAACAGAATAATTTTTGAGGTGACATGCACCCTCACAATAAAGATCCAACTGTAGGGGTTCGTAGCATGGAAAACAAACCGCATGCAAACAAACAAGCCAAGATCTATCTACTAGATTGTAGCAACGAGTCGATAGGGGAACTCACCCTCGAAGATTCCAAAGCGGTTAACGAGAGCAGATTCTCGTGGGTGATGTAGTCGTACTCTTGCCGATCTCAAGATCACGTAGACGATCCTTCCGGCGCTGCGTTCCGGCAGCACTTCCGCAGTCGGTCACACGTTCGGTACTCGACGAAGACCTTCCTCTCCCTTGTTCCAGCAGGCAGCGGAGGTTGTAGCACTCTCCTCGCGATTCCGGCAGCACGACGGCGTGGTACCGGAAGTAGAGGGGAGATCTCGCAGGGCTTCGCCTTAAGCCGGAGCGAGTATGGTGGACTATGAGAGAGCCTTGGTGATCTAGGGTTTAGACACACCAATTAGAAGGGGCTAAACCAGCGGCTAGGGCAATTAGAAGCTCTAACTCGGCGGCTTGGGAGATATCCCTAGGCTGTGGCTAGGGTTTAGGTTTAGAGGGAGGCAACTTGTGTCTAGGAGGGGAGCCCTGCCCCTCCTCTTATAGGTGGAGGGAGGCGCGCCTGGGGAGGGGAGTCCCTCCCCAACTCGGACCCAAGGTGGGCCGGCGGTGGGAGGAGGAACTCCTCCCCCAAGTCGGTTTCAAACCTCCTTCTCCTCTTTCCCAAAACTAGCCGTTTGACTTTCAAACTAGCCGTTTGACTTTTCAAACTAGGATTTGAATAAACCCTCTATTTGGTACAGAGATGACACCAAGTACATAATGCAATCATACCAACTTGATATAACACATTCATGTACCCTTCCCCTCCGGAGTGCCGGACATTCCGGAACCTTCTAGAACATTCCCGATGAAAACACTGGAACCATTCTCCAACCCCGAAACAGGACTTTCCTTATATGAATCTTATTCTCCGGACCATTCCGGATCTCCTCGTGATATCCTAGATCCCATCCAAGACTCCGAACAACATTCAGTCTCTTACTCATCATTCCATAACTACTCAACAACATCGAATCCTTAAGTGTGTCTCCCTACGGTTCGTGAATTATGCGGACATGATCGAGACACTTCTCCGATCAATAACCAATAGAGGAATCTGGAAATTCATATGGCTCCCACATATTTCTACGATTACTTTGCGATCGAATGAACCACTTACATACGATACCAATTTCCCTTTGTCTCACGATATTTTACTTATCCGAGATTATGATCGTCGGTATCTCTGCATACCTAGTTCAACCTCGTTACTGATAAGTACTCTTTTCTCGTTCCCGTGGTATGTGATCCCTTGTGAGCCAGTCACATGCTTGCAAGCTAATTGGATGACATTCCACCGAGAGGGCCCAGAGTATATCTATCCGTCATATGGATGGACAAATCCCACTCTTGATCCATGTGTCTCAACCAATACTTTCCGAACACTCAATGCCACCTTTATAGCCACTGTGTTACGGTGTGGTGTTTGATGTCATCAAAGCATCCTTCCGGTAAAGGTGATATGCATGATCTCATGGTCGAAGGAATTAGGTTACTATGTATCAGAAAGCTTATAGCAAATGAACTATATTAAATGACTTGATCTTTATGCTACGCTTAACTATAGGAGTATGTCCATAACATCATTCTCCTAATGATATGACCCTGTTGTTAATAACATCTCTATGTTCATGATCAGGAAACCATGATCATATATTAGCCAACAAGCTAGTTTAATAAGAGGCTTTACTAGGGACTCTTTTATGTTTACAAATCACACAAGTATTAATGTTTCCGGTAAATACAATTATAGCATGGTATGTAAACATTTATCATAAGTATGAAGATATGATAATAACCACTTTATTATTGCCTCTTGGGCATATCTCCAACAGTCTCCCACTTGCACTAGAGTCAATAATCTAGTTTCAAACCTTTGTGTATTCAACACCTATGGCTTTCTGGTGTTGTATGTACACGATTGCTAGTGGTCAACTGATCTCCGGATCTGACACTTCCAGGTCCGTGTGTAATTGCATGTCTTTGCGTCTCTACGCATCACTCATTCTCTAATGAGATGGCTTTGTATAATTTTGGTCCTTCGGTGAGACCTTTAGTTCTTTGGGGTTAAAACATGTTGATAATATTGTCGTACAATATATCTTCATAGTATTATCCCGCTGTGAACTACACCTAGTTTGACAAGAAACTACTTGACACAAATGCCCTCTTTAGCTGCTATTATAGCAGTCATATACTTAGCCTTTTGTTGTAGTATCTGTCACAATGTCTTAACTTTGGAACTCATCCAAATCCATTATGGAACTTACTTTCCATTATATTGTGCCACCCTTAGTTTAGATTGAGATAAACTTAATTTGTACTCTGTGACAAAACTAGTATCAATGTAGTACTTTTACAATGAACTAACCATCTATTTGTCACTTCTACAAATAATATACTCTTAGTTCTTCCAAAAGATCATAAGAATATCCTTACTATCGTCCAATGATCATCTTATGAATCATTCTGGTATATGCTCATAACATTTAGAGCATAGGACATATCTGGATTTGTACATATCACAGTATGATTGATATAAATACTCTTTTTGATTTCATACATCAAGTATCAATCTATACTTGAATCTTTGTTTCACTTACCAAGTGTCAATACACTTGAATATATCATCAATATTGAACTCATTCAATCCTTTCTGTGTGACAAGAACCTTTCTTGTAGTTTCTATATTGAACTCATTCAATACATCATCTATGTACTTTCGGCACAACCATATTAGCGTCTATTGATGCCAAATTGTAACATCCCTAAAATCATGATTTTAAAACTTGCATATCATTCATCCATGCATATAGATTTGAGATCAAATTTCAAACTCATTTCAGTAAACAGAAGCACATGGTGCTATGATTTTATGTGGACAGATTTAATTCAAATGGCCATCACCATTTGAAAGTTTGAAAGTTTAGGAACTTGGTTGCTTGCTTTCAATATTGAAAAGATTGTGTGTGGAATTTAGACCAAAATTTTCAACTTAGAAATAGATTCAAAAACCCCTTTTTAAAAAAACTTTTGCAAACCAGATGCAAAGTCCCTGATTATTTCTATACTCCAAGCTTGTCCAAGCCTATGCAGAGTAACCACATGCTTAATACCCATTTTAGAGACTACTGCACCCTACAAAACCCCCAGAAAAGTTTGAATTCAAAAAGAGTTTGAATTCAAATCAAAACCATTCCTGAAAAATCGAAATAGAAAAGGAAAAGGAATAAACAAAAGAAAAAGGCCGCGCGCCAGGGATCTAGCCCAACAACGAATCAAGCCCAACAAGCCCACCCGGGGCATTTCCTTTCCTCTCTCACGCACAAGCGCACGCACTCAGTCACTGACAGCCAGACCCCACGCCCCCTCAGTTTATTTCGCTGACCAGCGGGCCCCGTCCACGTCAGCTTCGTCTTCCCCTGATTCCGCGCACGACCTCCGTCGCTGGCCGTTGCAGCACTGATTTCACGAGCTTAATTGGCATTGATACAGCGAGCGTTTCCTGTCAAGCCTCGGGCTATAAGATCTCCCCCTCCTCGTGACCATTCCCCCCCCAATCAATTTTGCCTTCACGCCACCAGGCTGCCCACGACTTGCACGAACCCGCCGCTGTTCCGACGACTGCGCCGGCGAATTCCGGTGAGACTAGTGTTCCCCTCCGTCTCTAGCTCATGCTATCTTGTTCAGTGAGTTTCTGTGCACCTACTGACACACCCCGTTTGCCTTCGCATGAACCGTAGCTCCAGCAGCGTCGACGACTGGCCGCCACCGTCTTCTGCACGAACTCCGGCGACCTCTCTCCGTAAGTAGCCACCGCCCCTTGCCCTCTGACTGATACGCCTAGAATCCTCATCGTCTTGCGCATCTAACAGTACCCCTATTTTGGCTTAGCGCGACGAGGAACCTCGCCAACGTCAACGACTGACCGTGCCGACGTCTGTCTCTACTCCGACGAGCAATCATCGCCGTGTCAGCGCGCCCCTTCGCAAACCAACACCACGTCGAGCTTCAGCACGCCACTGCGGTCCTGGTAAGCACCTTCTTGCTTCCCCGGGCGACCTAGAGCGCCGGCACCGCCGTAGTCAGACGCGCCGCCGCCAGTCAACGCCGCTAGCGCCGCCCGTGTATGGTCAGGACGATTAGGAGCGTCAGATGTAGATCCTGCGGTGTAGATTAGAACGTGGCCGAAGAGGTACGCGCGCATCTGAGCCGCCAGATCTCACTTAGATCCTGCGGTCCGCGTCTGTTGATCCAACCGAAGCGGTACGCACCAATAGAAACGCGAAGCGTGTCTAGGGTTAGTTCAAAAACAGAATTCAAAATCAGATTTGGATCAAATTTTCAATTGGCTATAACTTTTGATTCCCACGTTGGATTTTTGCAAACTTTATACCGTTGGATTCAGTGAGTCAAGACCTTTCTGAATATCCAATGTGTTTAACAAATAGTAACTGTTAAAAATGACTATTTATGCAGAAACATGTTTAAGGCTATTTTGAGTATAGATTTAGTTTAGTAATTTGTATTAGTGCCAAATAAGTTTGATTGGCAAACTTTGTGTCCTGTTATGTTTCTGTATCATGCAATTGCTTGGTAGGGTTTTCAAAAAAATCATCACTTAGTAATTTCTTGCATGCATGCATACATAATTTTGTTTGTGTTTAAATTGTGTGTATAATTGTGTGCTACAAATTTTATGTGTAGATCTTGCTAGTGACTGTGACTGTGAAGAGTGCTACTCTCCCCATTACCAAGGCAAGTGATATTTCATGAATATTTCATTCCTATATTTTGTACTAGCATTAGATATTTTGCTAAGTCTTGCATGCTACTCTTTCCAAATAAAAGATTGGGAAATCCTATGTAGTTTAGAATGGTAGAATTGCTAGGAAATTTCCCTAAGTTAAGTTACCATGCCATGCTTAGCCTAGCTATTAGCAAACAAGGGTTGGTATAATCTATTCATGCTATATTGACTATATTTCTAAGTCATGAGACTTATGTTTTCTTAATAAAACCACTAAGTCAATAAACCTCCTGGGTGGAATGGAAAGATTGGTTTATGTTGAGTGGTTACACAAGGCCATGGATTTGGCTTGTGTATCTCACTTGTGGTATGCCACCCAGGCACAAAGGGATTTGGAAGCCAAGTGTTGAGAAAGCTTACAGTGCAGCCACTTGGCAATATGGGCTCTGCCTTGATCATATAGGTTGCTAGAACTTAGTCACTTGGACAGAAGGTGGTAGTGGGAATGATAGGTTGGAGCGCGTCCATTTGACTAAGGAAAGGCTTCTGAAAGGTCCTGTCTTGGGAAACCAAGTCTGGTGGGGAAAGTGCACAACCTCTGTAGATGGAAAACCTAAGTACTTAGCCAAGTCCATGGCAATGGACAAATTGAGCATCAAGACATGGAAGCTACAAGAATCTCATCACTCCAACTTCTAAGTAAAACTTGTGGGTGAACAAGGGTAAGGACCCCAATATCTATTGGTGGTTTCTTGGGAAAAGTTTTGTCAAAGAAAACTTAGTGATTTCAACTAATAGGAAAAACCTATTTTGAGCAAAGCAAGCCAAGCTACACTTAGCCAAAATGCATATAGTAATATAGTCCACTTAAAATAAACTAAGGTATCACTTGCCAATACTATTCCAAAGTATTGACCCTCTGTGGCTGTAACTTGTGATGTTGCAGGTTACTCCGATGATGAATAGGAGTCATGAGTCTACACTCAACATGCTTGCCTGTGGCACATGAAGATGAAGACTTATGTTTATTTACTTAATCCTTAAACTCTTGTATTAGGCCTATGGCCCTGAGTTGTAAAAGACTATGTTTTATCTCTGGAATGAATGTAATAAACGACCTTTGTATCTGTGTACTTCATCTTAAACTGTGGATGCTAGCATTGATCCAGGGACTAGCATTGCAATCAGAGGGATCCTTTTCCTTTACAAAGGAGGGGTCTAACAGATGGTATCAGAGCACTGTGTTGCCTGTAGGATTATGACCCTAGGATTGGAAACCACTAAGGAAATTTTTTAACTACTTCTACACTTGACTATTCTCCTCGTGAACTTCTCTAATCTTCTCATTCTCATCTCTATTTGTACATGAACTCCATCAACGAAGCTGTGAAGAAAGGACCACTCATGACCATGACCTTGGAGTGTGAAACTGAGTTTCCCAAAATTCTCAAGGACCTCATGGTGGCAATGGAAGCACATGGTGCAGCTGTGTACAAGGGCTTTCCAGTGATGGATGAAGGAGTGGAGTATTGGTGGGTGCAACTTCACTTGTACAAAAACAAGGAAGACAACCACAAGGAAAGAGGCTTCTGCATGTACACCAACACTGTAATGCACACCACATTCTTTGAGTCAGCCAGAGAAGCAGCTTGGAGGACTATCAAAGAACTAAGTGCAAGAGTCAAGTGCAGAATGCTCAACCTCCAAAAAGACTTAGAGAAAGAGAAGGAACTTACCCAAGAGTTGGAAGCCACCAACCAAGAATTAAGGGGAGATATTATAGACTTAGTGATGGAATCATGTGAACAAGATAGGTGGATTGCCTCTAGGAACATTGTGTTAGCCACCAGATCCAGTGAGATAGGATTGTGAGCACACTTCGTTAGTTGGACCACCACCTATCACCTTATTTTCCAAAATGATACCTTAAATAAGTTTGGACCTTGATTGATGTAATGGATTTATGTATGCATGACTTGTGTGATTTTTGTGTTCCATGGATATGTATGAAATGTTTGTCTTGTTTTATCTTAAATTGTGTTGTTCTAACTTTTCAATCTTATAAATAGATGCCTATTACCATCAGCACTGTTGAGGAGTTCCAGGTTACCCGTTTTGGTCCTCGTATCGTTGAGCTTACCACTTTGCTTGATCTCCCTCTTCCCACTATCATGGTGCACCCACTCACCAAGTTCGAGAGGAAGGACCTCTGGGGCTTCAAGGTGAACCAGCCCGGACGCCAGACGGAGCCTACTACGGAGGCCATCGTCTTCAAGCTTATGCACGATGACAGGGAGAGAGGCATGGAGGTCGTCATGCATGACCTGATAGGACGTCTGTTAGGCCGTCACTCTCGACAGGTTAGGGGCACCCACTTCCACGTCTTTGGAAGACGTGATGATGATGGAGAGTCCATCGACTTTGAGGACGACTCGAGGGACGCAGCAGAGCCGATACGTCTCTATCTCCAGGACTTAGAGTCTCTTATTAGGCACGTGGACACGGACAGGACCAACGTCATGCTCAGCAATGACGACTCCAGGTGCAGCTTCGCGAGAAGGACAAGCTTTTCACACAGCAGGACGAGATAGTCAAGGAAATGGAGGCGAAGTTCGAGACCCAGGACCGTAAGTTCAAGAGTCAGGAGAAACGCATCCAGGATAGGAACAAGAGGATCCGGGACATGACCGAGGAACTGAAGTCCAAGGATTTCGAGCTAGAGCAGCAGATGGTTATTGAGAGGCTTTGCTCCCAAAAGAGAGCTCTCAAGACCAAGATCGAGTCCTTGACCACTAACATTGAGGAGAACAAGACCGCAATGGAGAACGCAGGTCTTACTTTTGTCGAGGAGGAGATTGATGCTGATGAGTAGACTTGACTACTCGGTTATCTTTTATTATCGTACTTGTTATTTGTGAAGTTATTATTGGACCATCCGACATGTGGATGGCTTGCCACTTGAGTGTTTTACTTGAGACTTTGTTATCTTGTTGTTGAGTTTTTTATCCTTGTGATGCATGCTATGTGTTTGCTTATGTGATGTAATGTGCATGAATCATGTAAGGGTATCTCATTCTTATCTCTATTTGAACAAACCACAGATGCCTCCCCGTCGCGCAAACCCCAACCCCAACAACATCACCCCGGAAATGCAACAAATGATGAATGCGCAAACACAGCTTATGCAAATGATGACAACATTCATCCAAAACCAGAATAACGACAACAACAACAACAACCCCAATAACAACAACAACAATCCTCCGGGTTTTGATATGCTCACCAGATTTCTGCGTCTGAGGCCAGCTAAGTTTTCGGGGACGACAGATCCCATGGTGGCCAATGACTGGCTACGTTCTGTGAACAAAGATTTAGTGACCGTGGGCTGCACGGATGCGGAAAAAGTCAGGTTCGCAGCACATCTATTGGAAGGACCAGCCGCCACATGGTGGGACAACTTCCAGATCACCACTCCTATTGATGAGGTGACTTGGGCTATCTTTGAAGATGTCTTTCGCACTGCTCATATCTCATCAGGAATGATGAGCCTGAAAAAGAAGGAGTTTCACAACCTGAAGCAGCGCCACCGCAGCGTGGCTGAATATATAGAAGAGTTCAACAATCTGGCGCGCTATGCACCGGATGAGGTTGACACAGATGCCAAAAGAAAGGAAAAGTTTCTGGAAGGCTTGAATGATGAGCTGAATCTGCAACTGTCTGTGGCATATGTTCCAACTTATCAGTCTCTATGTGACAAGGCTGCTATTTTGGAGAGTAAAATGAAGCAAGTCGAGAGTAGGAAGAGGAAACACTCCAACAAGCACAGCTCGGGATCGTCTCACAAACGATCTCACTATGATGACAGTGGCAGCTCGGGATCCCATAAGCATGGGAAATTCAACAAGCACCACAACCACAACCGTCATGACAGCAAGCATCACCGCAGTCATGACAATGATAAGTACAAGAACCACAAGAGTGGACATAAGAGCCACCACAGTGGAAGTGGAAGTGGAAACCAGCCTAAAAAGGACATCAGTCAGGTTGAATGCTTCAAATGCAAGAAGCTGGGGCATTATGCTAATGAGTGTCCTGAGAAGAAAGCTGAAGGACCTAACAAGCCAAATCCTTTTCAGAAAGGACAGGTTAACCACATCAATGTGGAGGAGGTCTATGAGGAGCCTGATGCCGTTGCTGGTAAGTTCAGACTCAATTCAATTCCAGCATTTGTACTCTTTGATACTGGTGCATCTCATTCATTCATATCAAAAGCATTTGTTGATAGAAATGGGTTTGCATCTGAAAACATTGGGTGTCCAATAAAAGTTAGTTCTCCGGGTGGAGATATGATAGTAAGTCTTGGATGCCGGGATCTTGTCATAGAGTTTGGAAAGCATAAGTTTCCAGTGAGCCTGATAATTCTAGATTCCCAAGGATTGGATGTAATTCTAGGAATGGATTGTATGGCTAAGTATGAAGGAGTGCTTGATTGTGCTAATCGTACTGTTTCACTCACAACCCCAGAAGGGAAAAGAATAAAATTCAAGTCAAACTTTGAATCCAAAGGAAGTAAGCTTAATTCTCTTAAGGGGGTTAGCATGGACAGTGTGCCTATTGTGTGTGAGTATCCGGATGTATTCCCGGAAGAGTTACCGGGAATGCCACCAGATAGAGATGTGGAGTTTATAATAGATTTGGTACCAGGTTCGGGACCAAGAGCAAAGAGACCTTATAAAATGTCAGTTGACGAATTAAAGGAACTCAAGAAACAACTCGGAGAACAATTGCAGAAAGGATTCATCAGCCAAGTTCTTCATCTTGGGGAGCTCCAGTTTTATTCGTAGAAAAGAAGGATAGAACACAAAGATTATGCATTGACTACCGTTCTCTCAACGAGGTAACCATCAAGAACAAATATCCTTTGCCAAGAATCAACGACTTGTTTGATCAGCTAGAAGGAGCATGTGTGTTCTCGAAGATTGATCTTCGGTCAGGCTATTTTCAACTCAAGATAAGAGAGAAAGACATACCTAAAACAGCATTCACCACAAGGTATGGATTGTATGAGTACACTGTGATGCCTTTTGGTTTAACCAACGCTCCAGCATACTTCATGAATATGATGAACAAGGTGTTCATGGAATTTCTTGACAAGTTTGTTGTCGTTTTCATCGATGACATCTTAGTCTACTCCAAGAGCAAAGAAGAACATGAAGGGCACTTACGCTTGATACTTGAGAAACTGAGAGAGCATAAACTTTATGCCAAATTCAGCAAGTGTGAGTTCTGGTTAGAGGAAGTGGGTTTTCTTGGTCATGTTATGACAAAGGATGGTGTGGCAGTTGATCCTGCTAAAGTTTCAGCTGTAACCGAATGGGAATCTCCCAAGAACGTAAAAGAGGTTCGTAGTTTCCTTGGCTTAGAAGGTTACTACAGAAGGTTCATTGAGAATTTCTCAAAGGTTGCTAAGCCCATGACTGAATTGTTAAAGAAAGACAAGAAGTTTGCTTGGTCTGAAGGTTGTGAACTCAGCTTTCAAGAATTGAAGAAGAGACTTGTGTCAGCACCAGTTCTGTGCCTGCCAGATTTGGAGAAAGATTTCCAAGTATATTGTGATGCTTCGCATCAAGGATTAGGTGCCGTACTTATGCAAGGCGGAAAAGTTGTGGCTTATGCCTCAAGACAACTCAAAACTCATGAAGTAAACTATCCTACTCATGATTTAGAGTTAGCCGCTGTTGTCCATGCACTCAAAACATGGAGACACTACCTTTTGGGAAAGCGTTGTGAAGTATTCACAGATCACAAGAGTTTGAAGTATATCTTCACCCAGAAGGAAATCAATATGAGACAAAGGAGATGGCTAGAACTTATCAAGGATTACGACTTAAGTTTGCAGTACCACCCCGGTAAAGCAAATGTAGTAGCAGATGCTCTAAGTCGTAAGGTGTTTGTAAATGGCCTTACCAAAGGTGAATTGCCAGATGACTTGTGTAAGCAATTCAAAGAACTCGGATTAGAGATTGTGCCAGAAGGACATCTCATGTCATTGGATGTTCAACCCACTATGTTGGATAAGATTAAGGAAGCCCAAAAGACGGATAAAGAAATCGAAGAGATTAAGGAAAGGATTAGTCAAGAGAAAGCTAAAAGTTTCCAAATAGACGAACAAGGTACTTTATGGCACGGGAAACGTATTTGTGTTCCACAAGACCCGGAGTTGCGGAAACTGATTCTACAGGAAGCTCACAACTCTCCGTATTCTATTCACCCGGGAAACACCAAGATGTACATGGATATGAAAGAAAGATTTTGGTGGAACAATCTCAAAAGGGACATCGCCGAACATATTGCTTTGTGTGATGTGTGTAGTAGAGTGAAAGCGGAACATCAGAAACCAGTAGGTTTGCTTCAACCACTGCCTATTCCTGAATGGAAGTGGGAAAATATCGGTATGGATTTCATTACCGGATTACCAAGGACCAGGTCAGGGTATCATTGAGCTTACCACTTTGCTCAATCTCCCTCTTCCCACTATCATGGTGCACCCACTCACCAAGTTCGAGAGGAAGGACCTCTGGGGCTTCAAGGTGAACCAGCCCGGACGCCAGACGGAGCCTACTACGGAGGCCATCGTCTTCAAGCTTATGCACGATGACAGGGAGAGAGGCATGGAGGTCGTCATGCAGGACCTGATAGGACGTCTGTTAGGCCGTCACTCCCGATAGGTTAGGGGCACCCACTTCCACGTCTTCGGAAGACGTGATGATGATGGAGAGTCCTTTATGATCTTTATCATAAACTATTTATATTCATATTACAATGATTTTGTACTTCATCTTGAAAATCTTTGAACTTTTCAAATGTTTCATACTTCATCCTTATTAAGTAAATATTCATATATTCACTCAAATTTTCGGAGAAAGCATATGAAGTTGAAATCCATCACTCTTGACTACATATAATGGATTTCATACAACAATATGTACAAGTTCCAATAAGCTAGTCATTCGTTCCCTTTTGGCCTATGAACGAAGTTTTAATTATCTCTAGGAAAGTTTTACAAGCGTCATTTGATCAAAAATCAAAAGACTCCAAAATTCCATACACATGGAGTTTCTTCATGTTTTCTTTCCATTATAATTTAAACGGCGATGTCACTTCCTAAGTGATCTTCCAATCAATTTGTCTTTCGACATTTTTAGCACTAGTTTTATGGATGTGATTTATCCAACGAGATTTGTAAATCATCCATATTTTATGGATTACGGAAATTATTTGAACAACCCTTTTGTTCTCATAATACCTGATAAAACAAATCTTGAAGGCAAGCTTTGATGTTTAACGAGCAACACAATAACCCTTTATTTGTTCTTGATGAACATCATCACATATTCTTTTGCTAGTTACTTAGGCCATTGTAGTTCATGAATTGTGTTGTTTCGTATGACGATTCACACCAACAAATTCAGTATCAAATACTTAGGAACCACATTGTTTAATAAGCAAAGAATATAGCCATAACATGTATATCATCTATATACTTAAACCGAACAATTCTAGTCTTTTCTTTTCTGCCATATATTTATGAGATTCTCTTTCAGTATTTATTTTCTGTTTGAAAGAATCTATCAACATCAACAGTGGAGTCATACATATGACACATAGTCCAAAGCGTGTATAATTAAATACCAATGTCTTTGGACTTGCACTTTGAAGTAGATCACCATCATCAAATGTTTGGTGTTCTTTCAAATTCCTTTCTTTAGTAATCTATTGGTGTAGTAAACACTTTACCTACATCAAATATTCACCCTTATCATGGAATTATCCATGATCAAGCTACTTTTAGCTTATAACGGTGAACTGCGAGTATAATGTTGCTCTCCAAAACATTTTGGAGGATTAGGACAACTAGTGTCTCCAACCTTTTGCAAATTCTCATCAAATATGAGAACATGACTTTTGCCATATTATACTCTATCATGTTGCAACCAAAACTTTGTTTCAGATATCACAATATCTTCCAGACATCATGGTTTCTGAAACAACTCTTTCAGATCCTAGATAACCTTGATATTAAGACAATCCTTTGAATATCAAGAATCATGGAGACAAACATGATACTCATACACTAACACTTGGAATTGTCACTCTTGATTTAATACCAATTATTAAACTTCATGGAGTAACCAGAACTTACTGAAAGTTTGCAATAGGACTTTTAAACTTTAGATTAACACTTCAAAACAATACGATACCAGTTCGTAAAGTAACTAACCAGAATTATATATAGTTCTATCATCTCAATTATAACTAAGCGCAAGGTGGTAAACGGATGCCAATGACTACAACAACTATGCAAATTCACTTTGATTTAATTTATGATAAATAGTGTTCAACTTTTAATCAAATTGCTGTTGAACTCCCACTCAAAACAATATCCCTCACATTGTTTTAGTGATCACACGAACCAAATCCACCACATCAAAACCGATCATCACGAGAGTTGATGTAGCTTCAATGGCGAACAATCAACATGTTCATCATATCTACTATATGACTCATGCTTTACCTTTCGGTGATCCGTGTTCCGAGACCATGTCTGTACATGCTAGGCTCGTCAAGATCAACCTTAGCTTCCGCATGAGCAAATCTGGCTTGCTCACGTTGTATACACTCGCAGAATCTAACACACCCGATCATCACGTGGTGCTTCGAAACAACGAGCTTTAGCAACGGTGCTTACTAAGGATGAACACTTTAAAACTTGAAATTGTGTGCTTGAGGGATCATCTTATAATGCTACCGTCGTAAACTAAGCAATACAAGATGCATAAAAGGATTAACATCACATGCAATTCATAATATGTGATATGATATGGCCTTTCTTCTTTGTGCTTCCGATCTCCATCTTCAAGCACGAACATGATCTCCATCATCACCGGCATTGCATCAAGGTCAATGACGCCGCTCCATGGTTGTCGTCCACCAGCTTCAACTATTACAACTACTTTGAACAGACAAGCGGGTCTTAACAGAATTTAAAGACAACCATATGGCTCCTGCCGGTTGCCAACTTACAATAAGGAACATTGCATACATCATATATAATCACAATCATGGCCATATCACATCACAGCACACCCCTGCAAAACAAAGTTAGACGCCTCTAATTTTCTTTGCATGTTTTACGTGGTTTGGGGCTTTCAATAAGTGTCGTTCTAACTTACGAACAAGAACCACAACATTGATACTAGTATTGTCAATCACCCATTGTAAATTGAATCTTAACTATGTTGGGAGAAACAGGCACCCGCAAAGCCACTTATGCAATACAAGTTGCATGTCAAGCGTGGAGCAAGTCTCATGAACGATGTCGTGTAAGGTTAGCCCGGGCCGCTTCATCCCACCATCCCGCAAGATGCAAAGTACACAAGAAGCAATCGACAACAAAAGCATCAACGTCTACAATGACCATTGTGTTCTACTCGTGCAACAGATCTACATATAGACACGGCTCTGATACCACTGTAGGGGTTCGTAGCCTGGAAAACAAAAATTTTCTACCGCATGCAAACAAACAAGCCAAGATCTATCTACTAGATTGTAGCAACGAGTCGATAGGGGAACTCACCCTCGAAGATTCCAAAGCGGTTAACGAGAGCAGATTCTCGTGGGTGATGTAGTCGTACTCTTGCCGATCTCAAGATCGTGTAGACGATCCTTCCGGCGCTGCGTTCCGGCAGTGCTTTCGCAGTCGGTCACACGTTCGGTACTCGACGAAGACCTTCCTCTCCCTTGTTCCAGCAGGCAGCGGAGGTTGTAGCACTCTCCTCGCGATTCCGGCAGCACGACGACGTGGTACCGGAAGTAGAGGGGAGATCTCGCAGGGCTTCGCCTTAAGCCGGAGCGAGTATGGTGGACTATGAGAGAGCCTTGGTGATCTAGGGTTTAGACACACCAATTAGAAGGGGCTAAACCAGCGGCTAGGGCAATTAGAAGCTCTAACTTGGCAGCTTGGGAGAAATCCCTAGGCTGTGGCTAGGGTTTAGGTTTAGAGGGAGGCAACTTGTGTCTAGGAGGGGAGCCCTGCCCCTCCTCTTATAGGTGGAGGGAGGCGCGCCTGGGGAGGGGAGTCCCTCCCCAACTTGGACCCAAGGTGGTCCGGCGGTGGGAGGAGGAACTCCTCCCCCAAGTCGGTTTCAAACCTCCTTCTCCTCTTTCCCAAAACTAGCCGTTTGACTTTCAAACTAGCCGTTTGACTTTTCAAACTAGGATTTGAATAAACCCTCTATTTGGTACAGCGATGACACCAAGTACATAATGCAATCATACCAACTTGATATAACACATTCATGTACCCTTCCCCTCCGGAGTGCCGGACATTCCGGAACCTTCTAGAACATTCCCGATGAAAACACCGGAACCATTCTCCAACCCCGAAACAGGACTTTCCTTATATGAATCTTATTCTTCAGACCATTCCGGATCTCCTCGTGATATCCCGGATCCCATCCAAGACTCCGAACAACATTCGGTCTCTTACTCATCATTCCATAACTACTCAACAACATCGAATCCTTAAGTGTGTCTCCCTACGGTTCGTGAATTATGCGGACATGATCGAGACACTTCTCTGATCAATAACCAATAGAGGAATCTGGAAATTCATATGGCTCCCACATATTTCTACGATTACTTTGCGATCGAATGAACCACTTACATACGATACCAATTTCCCTTTGTCTCATGATATTTTACTTATCCGAGGTTATGATCGTCGGTATCTCTCCATACCTAGTTCAACCTCGTTACTGATAAGTACTCTTTTCTCGTTCCCGTGGTATGTGATCCCTTGTGAGCCAGTCACATGCTTGCAAGCTAATTGGATGACATTCCACCGAGAGGGCCCAGAGTATATCTATCCGTCATATGGATGGACAAATCCCACTCTTGATCCATGTGTCTCAACCAATACTTTCCGAACACTCAATGCCACCTTTATAGCCACCGTGTTACGGTGTGGTGTTTGATGTCATCAAAGCATCCTTCCGGTAAAGGTGATATGCATGATCTCATGGTCGAAGGAATTAGGTTACTATGTATCAGAAAGCTTATAGCAAATGAACTATATTAAATGACTTGATCTTTATGCTACGCTTAACTATAGGAGTATGTCCATCACATCATTCTCCTAATGATATGACCCTGTTGTTAATAACATCTCTATGTTCATGATCAGGAAACCATGATCATATATTAACCAACAAGCTAGTTTAACAAGAGGCTTTACTAGGGACTCTTTTATGTTTACAAATCACACAAGTATTAATGTTTCCGGTAAATACAATTATAGCATGGTATGTAAACATTTATCATAAGTATGAAGATATGATAATAACCACTTTATTATTGCCTCTTGGGCATATATCCAACACCAACCATTTGCAAGCATTGAAAGCTGGGATCAAATAACTCTAAACATGCGCATGAAAGATGGAGTTCTAACAATAGGACATAGTAACTATGCATGCAACATGACAATCTACAAACAAAGATCATGAACAACATGCATTGAAAAACATTTGTTTGTTTCACACACAGAAAACATAGCATAGTGGCAATCAGCCTGTCCCTCATAGAGTAGTAATTAAATGCATAGGACACCTGCAAAGTTCACAAGGGTGACTAGAAACAAGTAGCACAAGAACAAGTAATAACATAATATGCATCAATTAATAAGCTTTGGAACACTGCACACAGAATGATAACTATGCTCTCTTAATGGTGCCTAAAGGTAGAAGGTGGAGACTCAATAGTGGTGGAAGAAAGGACTTTTTGTAAAAGGAAGCAGGGATTGCAAGTTTCAAAAAGAGCTTCCAAAAATTATGGTACTTTTTAGCTTTCAGCCCTCATTGCCCCTATCATAAGCATCTTGAAGTGGTTAAGGTTAAAGTGGCAAAGCTGGAGTATATGCTTTACGAAGTATAAGCTGGCAATCTCAAGTCCCTTGAATACGAGGGCCACATCTCATGCATACTCAACTTTGGGTCCAGGTAAGTTCTTGTCACTGTAAGTATTTTCATAATTGAGAACCGCCAACAGGGTACCCCTTGCACATGGTACAGGAGCTTTCCCATAACCAAAATGACAAGGCAAGCAGACAATGAGCATCTCAGCAATCTTTTTATTTACCATATGCATAGCTTTTTATTGAGGATGCTTCATAGATAGCTCATTATGGTGATGCTGCAAGTTTCCACCATGATTAGGCTTGGCTTAGGCTAGCGGCCCAGGCGTTTCTCTAACACAGGATACAAACTCCTTGGAGTTATAAGTCCCCTCTATATTTCACACCGGTGACATACATAGACAAAAGAACATGATATCAACTGAGTACAACAAGGTACAAGTGCAATGTTGAAAACGTTCCCCGTGATAGCACGGTTCTGCTAATTCCAACTTATAAGAGCAAGCATATACAACAAAGTTGTCACAATGGTTCAAGTTTATTAGGGGCAAAGAATAAAGTGTGCCATCAAGTTCGTGAGGGCTTTAATCACTAAGTTTTCACATAACAAAATAGTTTTTAATTGGAAGATAGTTAAAAACAAGAATATACTTGGAATGGTGTAACACCATGCATAGGAATTTATAGTGGACACTTTGGAATAACTTGGTTTCTTGGGAGTTGGAGGCATGAGTAGAACTTACTCATACAAGTGGAGGCTAGCAAAAGACTGGGAGCAACCAACTAAGAGAGCAATAATGGCCAAAATCATGCAGTGCAACAAAGCATACTAATCAAAGCAAAGAGTGGTACTACAATTCAAGGACTAAATGATCATAGAGGCTAATGGTGACTTGTGAGAGTCATAACATGGTGTGAGCATGTGCCAAGTCAACCCAAGCAAAGCATCAAAGGAGAATACCACAATACTATGCTTTTGCATGCTAAAACAACGCATAATTTCTTTAAGGCACACTAAGCAATCCCAATTGTTTGGAGCTATACATTCTACAACAATAATCACTAAGCATAAGGTAAAAACAACACCTAGCATGTCATGCTAAAGTCTAAGTCACGGTTAATGCAAGCTCCTCTTGCACTTCAAGCAAGAACTTACTACTCCTTTCCAAACACCAAGCAAACTTATTTGCAAAACAACACAGCGAGAGCAGGGGTACAAACTACTCTAGCAAACTAAACAAACTAAGCAAATCAAACAAAAACTAAGATGATGCAAGAACAACACAACTGTGCATGAAACAATAAAAACGAAGTGTCTAGATAGACCTGAGCTTTTTATTGATGAAGAAGGGGATGCCTTGGGCATCCCCAAGCTTTGACGCTTGTACCTCTTGGATATTTCTTGGGGTGACACCATGGTGGAATCCCCAAGCTTGAGCTTTTTTCCATTCTTCATCTCATTGCATCATTCTCCCTTTACACCTGAAAATTTTCCTTCTTACAAAAATTCACACAATCTTCATTAGCAACATTAGTGTATTCAAAAGATATTAGACCTCTAGCAAAGCTTTGGAACAGCAAGGCTTTTCACTAAAAACACAAGCTACTTTAGTAACTCCTTCAAAAATCTCAATTCACCTAAAGAGAACTAAAAAAGGAATCAATAAGAAGCAAATACAAATAATTGCAGAAATCTGTCAAAACAGACCAGCAGGTAGAAACCAATTTTTTCGAACATCTTCTGTTGACCAAATAAAAAAGTGTTGAACTAACTAAACTTAGCTAACATACTGGGGGGTTTATTCGTAAATTTTGAGCTCAATCGGAGTTACAGAGACTCCTCACGATTTTTTTGGTGGAGGACAGAAATCTGTTTCGGGACAGCAACTCTCCAAATCTTACTTCCCTCTTATTAGAGGTCATTCTTGGCACAAAAAGCAAACAAAAAGGATACGGAGAGGTCATTCTCCAAATCTTACTTCCAAGACTCAAGGAAACTCTTGGGTTATCTCCCAACAAGTACTTTTCTTTAACGCCTTTAAGTTAGGCACAAGAAGCAAGAAGAATCAAGTATTTTCAAATGAAGAAGCATTAAAATTCATACTTGCAAATTCTTCAACTATGAAAGGTATCTCATCCAAATGGGTTTTGGAGGATCCCTTCTCATCTCTCTTTGGTCTACTACTTTCATCAAAAAGATTTTCAGGAGCAGTCCAATCAAAATTCTTTTCAAAGGCTTCATGCATTCCAACAAGCTTAAAGGGGATGGATATATTGAATTCTTCTCTAGGCTTAGTTTTACCAGAAATACCCACAACATCTACACTTGAGTCTAGCATATTGAAACGCTCAAAAACCTTTTTTGGCTTCCCTCGCAACATCATGGAATTCTTTTGATAAAGTTTCAAGGATGAATTCCCTCTTTTCAGCATTATTCTCTTCTTTTAGTTTTAGGAATAAGAATTGTATGAAGGGGTTAAGGCTAACAAACCTAGCCTCCAACATATGAACTAAAGAAGCTCCAGCAATCTCATAATTAAGAGCAAGCTCTACTATAGATTTATCCTCAATATCCTCATGCATGCTAACATAATTAAAGAATTCTTCAATATTATCTTTCCCAATTATGGAGCCACTACCTATTGCAAGATCTTTCAGTGCAAACTTGGGGAGCAACATGGTGAGCTAGAACAAGGACTAATTTTTTTGTGTTTTTTAAAAGAAAGCAAACCAAACTAGACTATTTTTTTGGGTTTTTTTTGGAAAGAGGCAAACAAAACCAAGCAAAAGAAACAAAGCAAACTAAAAACAAAATAAAGAGAAAGGAAGTGAAGGACTCCCCTTGTAAAGACGTCCTTAGCCTCCCCGGCAATGGCGCCAGAAAAGCTTGACGACTGTCTACGCACAGCCTGTTGGGAACCCCAAGAGCAAGGTGTGAAGCAGCAAGCAACAAGTTTTCCCTCAGTTGAGACCGAGGTTATCGAACCAGAAGGATGAAGGAAACATCACATAGGTGTTGCAAGCAACGCGAAGACCTGCACAACACAAACTCAAGACTTTGCCGCAACGAATAGTGAGGTTGTCAAGCTCACCGGATTGCTGTAACAAAGGATTAAACGTATTATGTGGAAGGTAATGGTTTGCAGCAAGTAAACAAGTAACGGTGGAAGACGTATCAATGATAAAGATTGGACCGGGGTCCATAGTTCACTAGAGGTGCTCTCCTTAGATAAACAACATGGCATGAAGGGTAAACAAATTACAGCAGGGCAATTGATAGGAACTGAGCAAGGCATAACAATGCAATTACTAGTCAGAAAGATCCTATGAGGTTGATTGGGCAATACAACAAGATACATAGACTGCCATCCAACTGCATCTATGACTAGAAGTCCACCTTCAGGTTATCATCCGAACCCCCTCCGGTATTAAGTTGCAAGCAATAAACAATTGCTTTAAGCAAAGTGTGTAAGGTAAACAGTCCACATGTTCCATGAACAAGATACCGTTGTTTTCTCCCTAGTGGCAACACCACATCTACAACCGAAGAGATTATTGTCACTTCCCTTGGAAACTAGAGGCATGAACCCACTATCGAGCATAAATACCCCCTCTTGGAGTCACTAGCAACTACTTGGCCAAGATAGCTACTAACAACGGAGAGCATGCAAGATCACAGACAACACAGACATGATAGAATCATAAAGACAAAACCATTAATCAAACCAACATAATAATCTCAATATCCATCGGATCCCCGCAAACACAGCATGCATGATTACAAATAGATTAGATCTTGATCATGAACAGAGCTCACAAGATCTATACATGAAAGCACAAAGGAGGAGATACAACCATCTAGCTACTACATGGACCCATAGTCCAAGGTGGAACTACTCACGCATCATACCGGAGAGAAGGCCTCCAGGATGATCTCCCCTCCGGCAGGGTGCCGGGAAGAACTTCAGATCCCCCCGATCTAGGGACGATGGTGGTGGCAGCTACAGACGGTTTCGTGGATATTTGATCGAGTACTCAGGGTTTCTGCATCGGGGGCTTCTTATAGGCGAAGGGGGAGACCGAGGAGGTGGCCAGGGCCACCAAACCCTAGCCAGGCACAGGGCTGGGCCCACCCGCGCCTGGGGTGGGTCTGCCCCCCTGGCTAGCCCCTCCGGCTCTCCTCTAGACTTCTTGTTCCCCACGGAAAGTAATTGACTTTGTCCTTTGTCCCGTCCAATTCCGATAATATTTCTGTACTAACCTTTCTGAAACCAAAAATAGCAGAAAATAGGCATCTGGCACTATTGCAACTTGTTAATAGGTTAGTACCAGAAAACATGTAAAACGCACCTTAAAGTGTGGACAAGTAAAGCAAAGTAGGTACTAAACAAGCATGGAGCATCAAAAATTATAGATACGTTTCCAACGTATCATGAAGCAAGCATCCCGGAGTTGGAATCAACATTTTGATAAGGTAATCAAAAGCTTTGGTTTTATACAAACTTATGGAGAAGTTTGTATTTACAAGAAAGTGGGTGGGAGCTCTGTAGCATTCCTAATACTATATGTAGATGACATATTATTGATTGGGAATGATGTAGACCTTCTTAATAGTGTCAAGGATTATTTGAATAATAGTTTTTCAATCAAAGATCTTGGCGAAGTAGCTTTCATATTGGGCATAAAGATTTATAGAGATAGATCAAGACGCCTAATATCATTGTCATAGAGTACATATTTGGAAAAAGTTCTAAAGAGGTTTGGAATGGAAGATAGCAAGAAAGGGTTCTTGCCCATGTTGCACAATACGACCTTGATTAAAACTCAAAGTCCTGCAACGGCAGAAGATAGAGAAAGGATGAGTAAGACTCCCTATGCCTTAACCATAGGATCTCTTATGTATGCCATGCTATCTACTAGACCC
Source organism: Avena sativa (assembly GCA_916181665.1). NCBI lineage: Eukaryota > Viridiplantae > Streptophyta > Magnoliopsida > Poales > Poaceae > Avena > Avena sativa. The sequence continues at coordinate 354,774,955 of OV702296.1, forward strand.
GACATTGCATATGTTGTTAGTTTGACTAGCAGATATCAAAGTGATCCAGGAGTGGATCATTGGACAGCGGTCAAAAACATCCTTAAGTACTTGAGAAGGACTAAGGACATGGTTCTTTCTTATGGAGGTGATGAACAACTCGTTGTTAATGGTTACACCGATGCTAGTTGGAACACCGATCCGGATGATTCTAAATCTCAATCTGGATACGTATTTACTTTGAATGGTGCAGCAGTTAGCTGGAGGATTGCAAAGCAAAGTGTTGTGATGAGATCTTCAACTGAATCGAAATACATAGCTGCTTCGGAGGCTTAACAAGAGGCGATATGGATGAAGGAGTTCATTACAGAGCTCGGTGTGGTCCCAAGTGCGCTGGACCTAATGTCTATCTATTGTGATAACATGGGCGCCATAGCCAATGCGCAATAACCAAGGTCACACAAGAAGCTGAAGCATATCAAGCTGCGTTTTCACGCTATTCGAGAGCATGTCCAAGATGGTGACATAAAGATTTGCAAAGTACACACAAATCTGAATGTGGCGGATCCGTTGACTAAACCTCTCCCGAGGGCAAAACATGACCAGCACCAAACCGCCATGGGTGTTCGGTATATTACCATGTAATCTAGATTAGTTGACTCTAGTGCAAGTGGGAGACTGTTGGAGATATGCCCTAGAGGCAATAATAAAAGTGGTTATTATTATATCTTTGTGTTTATGATAAATGTTTACATTCATGCTATAATAGTATTAACCGAAAACATTAATACATGTGTGATTTGTAAACTAAATTAGAGTCCCTGGTAAAGCCTCTTTATAATACTAGCTTGTTGGTTAATAGATGATCGTGGTTTCTCGATCATGAACATTGAGATGTTATTAACAACAAGATCATATCATTAGGATAATGGTATGATGGACATACTCCTATAGATAAGCGTAGCATAAAGATCAAGTCATTTCAATAGTTCATTTGCTATAAGCTTTCTGATACATAGTAACCTAATTCCTTCGACCATGAGATCGAGCTAATAACCATCACCGGAAGGATGCTTTGATGACATCAAACACCACACCGTAACTGGGTGGCTATAAAGGTGGCATTGGGTGTTCGGAAAGTATGTGTTGAGGCACATGGATCAAGAGTGGGATTTGTCCATCCATATGACGAATAGATATACTCTGGGCCCTCTCGGTGGAATGTCATCCAATTAGCTTGCAAGCATGTGACTGGCTCACAAGGTATCACATATCACGGGAATGAGAAAAGAGTACTTATCGGTAACGAGGTTGAACTAGGTATGCAGAGATACCGGCGATCAAACCTCGGATAAGTAAACTATCACGAGACAAAGGGAAATTGGTATCGTATGTAAGTGGTTCATTCGATCACAAAGTAATCGTAGAAATATGTGGGAGCCATATGAATTTCCAGATTCCTCTATTGGTTATTGATTGGAGAAGTGTCTCAGTCATGTCCGCATAATTCACGAACCGTAAGGAGACACACTTAAGGATTCGATGTTGTTAAGTAGATATGGAATATAAGTAGGGAGACTGAATGTTGTTCGGAGTCTCGGATGGGATCCGGGATATCACGAGGAGATCCGGAATGGTCCGGAGAACAAGATTCATATAAGGAAAGTCTGATTCCGGTGTTCGGGAATGATTTCGATGTTTTCATCGGAGAGGTTCTAGAAGGGTCTAGAAGGTTCACCAGACTGGAAGGGGAATAGTTCATGAATGTGTCATGGTTAAGTGGAATGATTGGATCATGTCCTAGGTCACTTGGTTGGGCATTTGCGAGAGAGAAATAAAGCTCTAAATTGAAAGTCAAAAGGGAGGTTTGAAAAGTCAAACTGGAACAATAGTTTCTTAGTGGAAGAAGGAAAGAGTCTTTGCTTCTCTCCAACTTGGGTTTGGGGAAGGATTCAAACTCCCCTATCCCAAGCTGCCCTCCCTCTCATAAATAGAGGGGAGGGACTGCCCCAAAGCACCACAACCAGCCCTCCCCACCCAGCGCCGCCTCGCGCCGCCGCCGGCCCGTCGTCGTCGCCCTAGCCGCCGCCGGCCCGTCGTCGTCGCCCTAGCCGCCGCCGACACCTCCTCCTCCTCTACGGCCTTATAAACCTAGATCTCCGGAAACCCTAGATCCACCAGAACCCGCACCGGCTTAGGCGAAGCCCTACGGGATCTTCCCTCTACTTCCGACACCATGTCGTCGTGCTGCCAGAATCACGACGGGAGAACTACAACCTCCGCTGCCTGCTAGAACAAGGGAGAGGAAGGTCTTCATCGAGTACCGAACGTGTGACCGACTGCGGAAGCACTGCCAGAACGCAGCGCTAGAAGGATCGTCTACGCGATCTTGAGATCGGCAAGTGTACGACTACATCACCCACGAGAATCTGCTCTCGTTAACCGCTTTGGAATCTTCGAGGGTGAGTACTCTAATCGACTCGTTGCTACAATCTAGTAGATATATCTTGGCTTTTTGTGTGCGTGCGGTAGAATTTTTTTATTTTCCATGCTACGAACCCCTACAATTCTTCCTTGAAGTCCGGGCGCTGACACCGTCCTTGAAGGCGTTGATTGTCCTTTCCTCGGAGATGTGTGCGGCAGAGTTCTTGATATGGGACCAGCATAAGATGTACGAGCGAATGGATTCGCCCGTACGTTGAGTGCAGGCCCGCGGTTCCTCGATCGAGGCTGGCCTCTTGCTGGTGCCCTTGATGTTGAGGACGAAGCTGTACGCTAGATCCTCCTAGCTTCAGATGGAGCCTGAGGACAAGATGTTCAGCCAGATCCGGGTTGCACCTGTCAGCTGCAGCTGAAGGCATTGCAAGGTCGTGTTCCTATTACCGCCGTGCAGCTTGACGGATGAGAGGTGATCGCTGATCCAGGCCTTCGGGTCCTATGTGCCGTCGAACTTCGGAGTATCCGAAGGAAGCTTGAAATTTTTCAGCATCCATGTGCACCGAACAGATCTGCTAAAGCATCGAGCTCCGCACAGCTCTTCGTCGCAATCCTCGTCGGATTCGGTTGAGCACACGCGTTTGGCGAGAGCCTTGTTGACCTTACGCTGGGCGAGGTCGTTTCGAGCGTCGTAGTCACTGCTGCGACGCCTTGGGATCTTGCGATGTCGAGGTAGATCGTGCTCATCCTCGTCAGATGAGGGTGTGGGGCTGCGGTTGAATCTGACCGCAGCCTTTTTCTTCAGCTCCACGGGAGCTTCATCGTGGAGCGTAGCTCCGACGAGTCCGAGTCCTGCTAGCGCGGACTTGTGCATGGCACTCTTCGGGTCCCCCACCGGAGGTGGATGGGACGCGAGGTACGTGGTGGCTGCCATGATCGCAGCCTGCGGCGTCTTCGGTATGACGTTGCCATTGACGTCCATGGTCATGAAGGAAGTATTGAGGGTCTTCGTGATGTCGCGGCGTGCGGAAGGTTCCATGTGCTCTGTGCGAGAGCGATGCTTGTTAGCATGGTTCCCATGCGAGCTGGAACCACTAGCGGCGGAGAGCGCAGCTCGCCGCGCGCTAGACTCCGAAGCTGCCTGCTTACATTTGTCGAGTTCTTCCTGCAGTTTTACCTGCCGGTTATGCTCACCGATGAGGAGGAGGTGGTATGCCATCAGCAGATCCCGTGAAGAATTCATAGGTAGGATCTTGTTGCCTGCCATAGCTTCGCGTGCCTGGCGCCATCCGTCCTCGTTGAGGTTGATCCTCTGGTAGGCGTCAGCGTCGTCTTTGTTGGGCTGGAGGGTAGGGTTTCCTCCGCTCCCTCCGTTCCTAGCTTGCGGGTTAGGCGGTGGATTGGGTGGTGGGTTGGGCACGATCGAACTTGGTGGCAATTCCGATTCTCCCTAGATAACCACGGCACATTGGTAGCGCTCGCAGATTGGGTTGTTGCTGCCACAGCTTTCGGATCCGGATTCATAGGTTCCTTCGTCTGATGGAGGGCCGCATAGATCTGAGTTGCAGCTGATGCTGTCATAGGACTCATCTTTCAGTGTCGACGTGTGTAGCACGCCGATGGGAGGGACCCACGAAGCGGGCTTGATGGATGGCGGTGGCACCCACTCTGGGAGGCAGAGGGTGCCGGTCTGTCCCACCTGGAAGCAGAAGCTCCCGAACAGAATCTCGAGCCCATCTCCTACAGGCTCGAAGTCCCTCATGGTGGCTGCCGAGTGGGCGGTGAAGTCAAAGGTGCTGAAGAGGAGATGGCTCTCCATCGCCGATGAATTGTAGATCGCTCTGGATGGGACCATCACGATCGCACAATCAGCGCCCCCAGTTCCCATAGATGGCGCCAATTGACGAGGTTTCGACTCGTCAATGCCCATTGTTATGGACTTGGGTTCTAGAGAAGATGGGAATGCTGGAGATCGCGGAACGGTTAGCAAACAAGCAACACGGGGATATGAAGTTTACCCAGGTTCAGGCCCCCAGAGGGAAAATCCTACTCATGCTTGTCTGCTCTTGATTACGGCAAAACCGAATGTTACAGGGGTGCGCAGATGCAATCTGGCGTGAGGTGTGTATGAGGTGAGTTGATTGTCCTCCTCGTCGTGCCCTCCTAGCGTTTATATAGATAGGAAGGTCACGGGCGTAGGTCGAGTCGATTACAGATTAGGGTTCGCCCCTTCGAAATTCTATCTACTCTAGTCTTGTTCTCGAAGCATCCGAAGGCGTCATGGGCTTGGGCCACCCGAAACCTCCACATGCCGCGTATCTTATCATGGGCCTTCCTTGGGACTGGACCAGGTATGCCGATGTTGTGTACCCGTGGGGTATAACCATGTCACACAATAAGTTGCAACAAAGTCAAATAGCACTAATAGAGATACTAGGCACCATGCCCCAACAATCTTATCTGATTACAAGATAGAACTCATCCAATCCCTACCATCCCCATAGCCTACAGCATGGATTACTCACTCATGGATGAGGGAAACATTGATGGTTGATGGAGAGGCGTTGGTGATGACGATGGCGATGATCCTCCCCAAATTCCCCGTCCTGGCATGGTGCCAGAACGGAGTTTCTGGTTCCGGATCACGGTTTCTGGTGGTGGCTGCGTAGCGGAACTCTTTCTGGAAAAATGTCAAAAACCCCTGGTTTTTGGGTCAAGAGGCATCTTATAGGCGAAGAGGGAGCCCGAGGGGGTGCCTTGTAACATCCCAGGATTATCACCTAGAAATAAAGAGGACACAAGGTTGTGCATTGCATTCATGCATAAAAAATCCGGGGAATTTTCGCGCAAAACTACAAGAGGCTATAGAGGGATCAAGGTCTCCGTTGTTCTGATGGAAACACCAGGACAGGTGTGATGGAATTCGACATGACCACTATTGTACTTTTGTATTTTAGGGGAAGACAATTCAAATCTGAATATTTACTTGATGGATTTGAATATTAAAAGAATTTGAAATAGAATTAGAATTGGAAATTAAATTATAATAAAAGATAAGAGGTGAATTCTTATTTATGAATAAGATTCAATATTCAAAATTATTCGAGTTAAAATTTAAAACACAATGAGATAAGTGTTTCTCTTGCCATTGGAGAAATGGGGTTTAGTTCATCTTAGATGGGGGTTAGGAATTTGGACATGACCTTTGTTGAATTTATAATTTTGGGGAAAAGAATTTGCATTCAACACTTCAAATATGAGATCATACAATTCAAATATAACTTGAATTTAAATTTAAATCTTAAAGTATTATAGAATATTTCATAATCATAATACAAAATGGTATAAATAAATATAATCTTTATTACATAAATGGAGTAACTCAAATAATTTTTATTACAAGAATAAATATATATTACATTGTCTTTACAAATGAATGGAATAATAAAAAATAAAACAAGTAAACTTTATTGAAGGTAATACAATAATACAATGTCTTTACATTGTTCAAACAGAAAAGAAATTACAATAAGATGAAAAAGAAAACCTAAACTAAATCTGGTATCTTCTTTCTTCTTTGTTTTATTTCCTGCAAAATAAAAGATCAACAAAACATGCTAGAAATGAGGGGTTAGTATAATAAATTGCTCTCAGATATCAACAGTGTAGTGCACTGTTTTGTCTCCTCATTGAGCTGAGTTGTTTTTTTAGAAGGGGCAAGTTTCACCAAATGAATAGTATTTGTTCTTATCCAGAATATTTGCCTCAGGCTTATGCATCATAGGCAGGGGCAAGTTTCACCAAATTAGTAAAAGGATAAAAGTCAAAACAGTAATACCAACAAAAAGATCTATCTTCACTTGATCTGATCCATGAGTCACAGCAAGCAAGCAAGCTGCTCACACAACCATGCATATGGGTGTGCTGTCAACACAGCAGCCCAGCAAGGAGACAAGAAAGCCTACTTATGTACACAAAGGGGTGAACCAGCCGTAGCAACAAGCTACCATTTCACCTCCACACTTCAGAGCACATTCCCCATCTCATCATCTTATCATCAAACCAATAATACTTGGATCATCCCACCAAATCCACCACCTAATCAATCTCGGGTTGCTCCCTGGAGCCATCCAAGAGCTAGAACAAGGGGAAGGTAAAGGTCAGGCAGCAGCCCAGGAAAAGAAGGCCAGACCAGCAATGGCAAGGAGTAGCTGATCATACACAAGTATCAAGTGGAAGAAGTAGATCAAGATCTAGAAACATATGACCATGAAGGACAAGCATCAGGTTGACCACCCATACCATCAATAATATCTGTTCTTACCAATTCCATTAAAAAAAGATTTCGGGAGTGTTGAGATTGTTCTCAGATAGGCATAGAGATGATATGCTTGTCTCATCATTGAACTTCTAGGCATCAGTAGTAATTGTTTTTCTTATTTCCAAATATGTGCCTCAACCTTTGCATCCTTGGCAGTCATATCTTGATTCTTAGCCAAACTGTTTAAAACAACAGATTGAGCTATCCAAGTATGCCATTATAGCTTCAGACTTTTGCATCACTAGCTATAAGCCATATCTCCCTATTATATCACTCAGGTTACATCATAGTGATATTTTTAGCAGCAGTTTTATGCTAATTAAGATTCACCACTGTGCACACTCAAAATTGAGGCACCACAATGACATCTACACTAACACAAGACACTACTTTATTCTTGCCACATCATTTTCCTAACAGATGTTCTAGGAATCAGGTATGTAGATTGTTTCCTTGTAGAAAAGTTCTATGAAACAGATGCTTTCTTGAAACCTCAAGAAAGAATCCATTCATGATTTGCCTCTACAAAGATTAAGCCTCACATTATGATATCATTGGCTAGGGAAAGTCCAAACTTCTAACCAGTAATATTATAGCATGGATATATATGTGATCTAGTTCATGTGCATCCTCCAAGGAGGTACCACATCAGCCATAACAGTTGCTTAAAGCCAAGTATTGCATAAATGCAGCATCTAGGAGACCAAAGAGGCACCACTAGTCTAGATGACAGCAACCCTTACATAGGATAGATTGTTGTGTACTATATAGAGAGAGGCATCACAATAGCAAGTTACAATCAGCATCAAACTAGGATGCTTAAAAGATATATATATACCTCTGGTAACATATCTAGTTCAGAAAATGGTCACCAACACAGAAGAAATTATAAATAGGACAAGTAGAGTATATCTATCTACCTTTGCAATACACACTTCGGGCAGTCAACATTTAGTTTATTAGCACAAATAAAATTGATACCAGAAACTACTATCAAGTATGAAGGACAAAATAAGGATTTGATAATACAAATCATATAGTAATCACTAGATCATCAGGAAACCACTGACCACTACTTGTATTTATCAACATGGTTAAGAAGAACTCCAACCTAAGACCAAAACTAATAGGATCATCTAGAACTAAAGCAACTGGTACCATAACCTGGTCAAGTGCATCTTGGCTATCCTATTAATACCAAATTTACACATCACCACAACAATACTTTAGCATTTATACATCTAACTATCTGAGATAGATTAATCATCTTAATCATAGGAATAACATATGTCCAGTAACACTATTTGATCACAAATAATTTCCAGAACCAATAGGTATGCTGCCAGACTCTAAGTTAATCAGTAGCACATGATCAACCACACAACCAACAGACTACTAAAATCAAGCCAACAATGAATATGCCATAACCATAACAAGTAGCTCCAATCCTAGATTACCAAGAATCTAAACCTAAAATAATACAAGAACATTTCATCGGCTCGAAGGCCGGTCACATCAGAGTTACCTGAATCAGAATATAAGAAATTGCAGAGAATACCATCCCACCGGAGTTAGAGAAAGAAATAATCCCAGTACCATTACCATTATCCACAATCCTCTTAGCCAAATTTAGGGGCTGAAAGTCATGGCTGTCGGGGTTGCAGGCACCTCTGCCATCCCGCCGGAATAAATGCCCAAGTAGACAAAAGGAAGAGCCCAAACCAAAGCACCAGAGGCCAAGAACATTGAGGAAGATCCCATGGTTATTCCTCAGCAGCACGGCGAAGCAACGAAGGGCGTCGGGGTTGCATCCCTGGATGCCGTCCCTCCGGCATCAGGGATAGGGGTCGGCCGCAGTGGCAACTACAGTACCACATCGCCATAGGAAGTGAACCTTGAACTGGAAGCATAGGCACGAGCGGAAAACGAGCTAAGCCGCGCCGTCTCCGACGCCAACCAGCCAGAGAAGCGGGATTGGGGGGCGAGTTGTGAGCACAAGCAATAGAAGCTAGGGTTTCTCCCAGGGTGAGCGCGCGAGGGTGCTAGGCACCACAGCGGTGGGGAAACAAGGGAGGAGAAGGAGGTGGAGCCTCGCCGGCAGGCCACAACGGCGGATGTCGAGCGGCGATGGTCGGAGCAGCGCGTAGCAGTGAGCAGGCGGCGACGCACGGGAGCAAGGGGATGAGGAAGAGTGGTGTGCGGATGTGTGTGTGTGGTGAGGGATGGGCCGGGGGTGATGTGTCTGGCATGGTCCAGTTGGGCCAGGCCAGCCCACATACCCAACCAAACGGCCCAAGTCAACTAGGTTTAGAAAAAAAATTACTAAAATAACCTCCAAACATTTTTAGCTATAGAAAATTATAGAAAAATCCTAAAAATACATATGATATATAAAAATGACCACAAAAATAATATCTACCTAATAAAAATGTAATTCTAAATGTTTAAAATAAATTTAAAGTAAAATAATTATTAACACCATTAAATCTTAAATGAAATTTTATAAAATAAAACAAAAACCCTAAAAATAAATAAACAATCATTTTTGTGTATCAAAATAACTCTATTATTTTATAAAAATACTAACTTAGAGTTCTACAAATAAAACATAAAGCAAATATTCAAAGACACTTAATTATTTGATGAATTTTATAAAAAATAAAGATAATACTTAAAAATAAATAAAATTCATTTTTAAGGTCTTAAATAAATATATTACACATGAAAAATATTAAATATATTAATAGAAAAGTCTTTAATATTTTAAATAATAAATCCTTATCTATTACTTATGTTATAAATTCTTTAAAAACAATTCTTAAGTAAGAAATAATCACAATTCTTATAAAACCTTGAGCAATTAGTGTCTTAGTACTAATTCCAAACCCATAACTTGAATTCATAGTCAAACTTAAGTATAACTTTTAACTTTAAAATATTCTTTTAAAAATCTTATTAAGAATCCTTTTAAATAAACATTGGGTATCACCCATTTATATAATATGGTGAATAATCATTATATCTTGACCACTATTAACATAACTTTAAATTCTAACAAATTACTAAGACCATCTAATTATGCTTACATTAAATAAATACATTTTTTTAATAAGCAAAACAAATTTAATCCAATCATTCACTTAAATATAAAGTGAATAATTCCACACCTTAGTTATACCTATCATAAATCTAAAACTTGGGAATAATTAAAACATATTACATCTTAAGTTTACTTACCCTTTTAAAGTTAACTTTAGTCTCAAAGCTTATAAACACTATGTCTAATAAACTACTTATGTTTTTATAGTTAACTTTGGTCTATTTCAATTAAGAAAAAAAGGATCTCAAGTCCAAACTAATCAATCAAATACCAGAAGGAATTGATAACATTTTATTAACAATGAAGATTGCTTAAACATTGTAAAGGTCATTACTTGTAAAGTAAAATTTGAAGATAAACCAACTCTGAAAAGAATCACTTGAATTCACTTCACTCAAAGTATTGGGGATTCAATTTGGGAGTTCTACAAAAATGCATAGCATTACTTATGCATAACTACATATTGCTTCTTTAAACATTAGGCCTTACTGGACCAATGATGCTGATTTCAGATATTGGATCTTATATTGTCTTGAAGATCGTGAGTGCATAATCTTGCAACCACAAAAGGCAAGTTCACACTTGCTCATGTCCTTTGATTATTTTTTGTAAAGTATTTTACAAATCCAGTGTTGTCATCACCTGCATTTGAAAAAGGTCAGAAAACACTATTTTCATAATAATGTGAGTATAGGTTAATTACCATGAGGTAATAACCTACTATAAGAGTTCTGGTGGTAAAGGAACATATTACCTAGGACTTAACAACCAATGTCGCCAGTGATTCTTGTGTCGTATATTACGCGTTGACCATGAGATTTGGAATGGGACGGAGAAGTCAGCTATATCTTTTCCCTCTCGCATGGAGCTGGATGTGCGGGTCATGGCTATTATCACTCGTAGCGTGCATATTATTTATGGTAATTCGTAGAGGATATGCAGCATATGGGTGGGAGCCCTCAACGTCCCACGATAGTTCCGGCATCTGAACGGTCTGTACAAACCATTGCCGTAATTCAATAGGTGGGCATGGTGTACACCAAGGAGACATGCGGGGTCGCGGAGAAGGCAGTGATTGGCTTGGATCTTAGGTTGGGCCTCAAACCAAGGAAGTTTGAACGGGGACATACTCCCGGCCATGCAACAAAATCTAAGGTCTCTCATGGGTAAAGTGACGCACCTCTGTAGAGTGTAAGAACTGTAACTTGTTACTCCATGTTCCGGGAAGGAGCTGCGAACGCGGCGGGAAAGGAACTCCATGAAAGTTCTGGTAAACCCATGAAGGCTGACGGACATAGCTTTTCAGAATAAAAGCAACCTTTGAAGAAATGTTTATGAAAACCTGCGTTGCCTACGACCTATGGTATGTGGCTGTAGATAAAGTGCATCAAACACTCCTTTTCTAGTGAACTTGTTGAGTACGCTCGTACTCAAAGTATCTTCTTAACCCTTGCTAGGTTCTAAAGCCAGTATAGACGACGTATGCATCAAGTTATGATCCAGGAATCATCATCAAAAGCTAAAGATCTTCAATGAAGTCAAGGAAGTCAACATATATATCCACTCAAGTGAAGACGAAGTTGCGGATTAGATAAGAATAGAATCTCTAGCCATAGAACCTACTTCTATAGAGTATTGCAATAGTAGCAATGCCAAACCATTGGTTAAAATACTAGTCTTATTAGTATGATAGTTTGTGAGTAGTTTATCTTTGATCTTATTTATAAGAAGTTTCTTTCTCTCTCTTTAACCTAGAGTGTTCTCTGGATCTTGTGTAAAGAGTTGAGTTGTAACCTATAGTCATGTCTTGGACTTGTTGTGTTTCTGTTGTACCACTCTGAGGGATGTAATACTAGTGAACGGTGTTTCATTGGTGTTATGTCAACGACTATAGTGTACTACATCATGCAGTGGTATGCTGGGTCACCGCATGCCTGGGGCAGCCACACCCCCTCCAGGCGCGGGTTGGGCCCACCCGCGCGGCAGGGGGTGTGGGCCCCCCAGGGCTCCACACCGTCTCGTATTCTAGCTCCGTGGATCTTCTGGTGAAATAGGATTTTTGGCATATTTTCCGGGATTTTTCCTGATAGTTGATTTCTGCACAAAAACTAGACACCAAGGTAATTCTACTAAAAACAACGTCAGCCCGTGTTAGTTGTATCCAAATCACACAAGTTTAGAGGAGAAACAATAGCAAAAGTGTTCAGGAAAGTAGATATGTTTTGGACGTATCAACTCCCCCAAGCTTAGCTTATTGCTTGTCCTCAAGCAATTCAGTTGAAAACTGAGTGCGATAAAAGAACTTTCACGAACACATTTGCTTCATATGATGTATATATTCTCAGCACAGGAGTAGATACTTAAACCATTCATAATAAAGAGTATGCAACTAAGTTTACTCAATAGTCATTGCAAGCTATGAAGAGTAACCAACTCAATAATAATAAGTAGCATGAAACATAAACATAAGCAACATTGCAATGCTCATAATAAGGTATTATAGAGTGGTATCTCGCTTGCCTTTGTTTGTAGAGCACAATATAAATGCCAAGGCACCTCTGAAGTTCAAGTGAAGACTAGAAGTAAAGATATCAGAGATACAAGCATCAAAGTCATGACATAATTAACCAAGTTTTGAGACCATAAACTGGAAATCCCATGTCCCTTGAGTACGAGGGTCGCTCCTCATGCTACTCAACTTTAGTTACCTGTAAGTTCTTGTCATCGTAAATATATGCGTATCCTAGAGAACCGCCAACGGGGTACCCCTTGCACATGATACATGAGCTATCCCGTAATCAAAATGACAAGGCAAGCAGACAATGAGCATCTCAGCGATCTTTTTATTTGCTATTTGCATAGGTTTTATTGAGGATGCTTCACAGATTGCTCATTATGGTAATGCTGCAATTTCCACCATGATTAGGCATGTCTTAGGCTAGCGGCCCAGGCGTTTCTCTAACACATATATATAACTCCATGAACTCACAAGCTCCCCTTTTATTTCACATCGACGACATCCGCAAACAAAAGAGCATGTTATCAACTGGATATGTATCCATAAGTGTTGAAAGCCTTCCTCGTGACAGCACGATTCTGCTAACTCCTAGCCTATACTTTGCAAGCATAAAACTTTCATGGACAATCACAATGCAGGCTTATTAAGTGCAAGGAATAAAGTGTGCCATCAGGTTCGTGAGAGCTTTACTAACTAACTTTCTCAAAACAAGCAAACATTTTATTTGGAATAAAACAAAGCATAATGAATATGCACTGAATAGCAAATGATGCTAGTAGGTAGGTATGGTGGACATTGTTGGTAATATTGGTTTTGGGGAGTTGGATGCACAAGTAGAGATCATACTCAGTGCAAGTGAAGGCTAGCAATAGAGAGGGAGTGACAAATGAGAGAGCAATAACTGTCACAAACATGCTTGCAACAAAACAAGACTAATTATGGCATGAAAATGATGCAAGAACTCTGAGGCAAAATAAATCATCGAGTCTTACTGACTATTGTTTAGTCATATGCATGAGTGAGCATGTTCCAAGTCAACTCACATGAAACATTCAGAGGAGGATACCACAATATCATACCAAGTTATGAATAAAACAATGCAAGCAAACATTCATATGACATTCTACAAACTATTAGCAAGCTGGAGCTAATCACAAGAAAGCAAGAACTACTAAGCATCCATAAATAACATACACCTTACACGAACAGACTAAGCATGCTCACAATGATGAGTATATGTACAAAAATGAAAACAAATAGAGTTCGTTACCAGCCTCTTACCACACCTCAAGTTGTCTTAATCTTCATTATTGCCCTTCACTTGTGTGAATTGAATAATAACATGAAACCAAACTCCACTGAGGACGGCTGAACCCTACAAAGAACTCACAAAACCAAAGAAGAACAACAAATATTTTTGGTATTTTTGATTTTTTTTAAAACAAAGCAAAATCAAACAAAGCAAAATCTTTTTGGATTTTCTTTAAGGAAAACGAAAGCTAAAAAGCAAAGAAACAAACCAAGAGAAACAATGAAAATATTTTTGGTATTTTTGTGTTTTGAGAAAGCAGAAACAAAAACCAAAAAGAAAGCAAAACAATGGATATACAAAGAACCGACAAAATAAGATATATAGATGAGTGTGATGTCGGTATACCTCCCCCCAAGCTTAGGCTTTTGGCCTAAGTGGGGCTCACCTCCATGTTGACCAAGAAGGTGCACCTCCGTAGTACGACGAGGAGGCCCCTTCATCCTGGTACGAGCTCGAGCACTCCCCTGTGTAGTGCATAGAGGGGTCGTATGAGGGCGCGTCCCACTGATAGTGTCCATGGAAGCCAAGAATGCGCAGCTTCTCGTCCATCTCCTCCTTGGAGCATGATAAAGGTCCCTGGGAAATACTGAACAAAGTGGGTTGGGTAGAGGGATCTCTCGCTCTCTCTTCCCCGTCAGTAAACAACATTCTATAAACTAGGCTCTCAAGGGTAGAGCCAGTAGTGACAAACTGATGCGCTTTCATGGCAGCAATATCAAGCCTCTGAGGAGCCAAAACTGTATCATTTGGATCGATAGCAAGGTCTAATGCAGCAACAACACGTGCAACAATAATTCCCCCATAAATGTGTCCCTTAGCAGCTAAGCGACGAGCAATAAGAGAACCAATATTGTACCTGGTTTTATTGTTGAGTGCAGCAGCTAGGAAGGCCAAATGATAGTTGGAAATATTTCTAGTGTTCTCCCTACCAAGAACACTAGTGGCAAGATAATAAGCAAGGTACCTGATAGCTGGGAGTTGAATATTTCTTATCTTTCCCCGTTGGGCTCTACGGTCATCATCATTAGTTATCCCGCGGTAGAGCTCCAACAAATCAGTGGGTTGAGCTGGAATCTTCTTCACCGTCCCAGCCGTGCCAATACCCAAGATCTCACAAATTTTCTTCAATGTCATGGAGTAAGGCCTGTCATAAATTTTGAAAGACACATCTGGTTTGAACAGGCTGTTAGAAAAAGAGAAACTCTCCACAAAGGTTTTAGTGAGCGTAGCATACTGCACACTCTCATCCTGCATATAACTTGTTAGTCCAACCCTCTGAACCAAGGTTAGGAAATCATTGAGAATCTCAGCAGCCCGCAAAGAGGTAGGACAAGGAAAGGTAGAAGGGTGTGCATCCCCCTCATCTCCCTCGTCGCTAAATCGCGGTGTAATGAGATCCTCATTGTATGAGGGCCTAGCTTGGGAGGATGATCTTGAAGGCCTTGTCCTTTTAGGTGCATCACTCTCAAATATTTCAGCAAAGGTGTGGTTGTCCATGACCCTTTTTTCTGAAATTTTTAGACAATCATCAAACCAAGTGATTTCCAAGTTGATAAATGATGAGGAACTACTATAGGAACTTGCTAGAGGGCTAAACATGCATCAAAATGAAATCTCTAAGCATAGAACAAGCATGCAAGATCACACAACCTTACACCTATAGCAGCAAAATACTTAAGATACAATATACCAATCATAAATCTAATTGGACAAGCGGAGGAGGCACATACCATTGAGCAATTCCTCCAAAAATCAGCAGCAAAGATGGGCTGAGCAAGGAGATTGAAAATGGGAGCAAGAACAACAGGAACTCGAGCTTGATAAATTTTTCTGGTGTTTTTCGGGAGAGAGAAAGAAGGTGGCTGGGAGGAGGCATCTTGGAGAGCCACACCCATGCCAGGCGCCACTTGGGGCTGGCCGCGCCACCAGGGGGTGTGCTGGCCTGGTGGGTCCCCCTGGGCCACTCTAGGTGTCCCTCTGCCCCTTTTTCGAGAAAAATTTAATATGAATTTTCTGGGATTTTTTGGGAAACTTTATTTTTGGCCAATTTTCAGGGTATGAAAATTGATTTTCTCGCAAAAAAGATTTTTTTTAGAAGAAGCAAAAGCAAACCAAAACCAAAACTACAGAAGTTCTAAGACACTCTAACAAGCAAACAACTAGCGAAACGAACGCTAGCAATAGAAAAAGCAAAGACTAAGAAGGAGAAAAATAAAAGTGAGCAAGTATAACCACATTGAAAGCATTGATTTGTTCATTAAAATCCTTTTGTTAACAAGGTTGATCAAGTCTTGTTACCAAAACAATCTTAAATGAAACAAAACTTTGCATTCCACAAAGTGATTATGTTACCTCAAACTTGATAGCAATGGTCCCAATCATAATAGTTTCAAAACTTTCTTGTGGAATGGGACAATATATTTCTCCAACCTTGATGCTCTCAATATTTTCAATGGAGTTTAGGTAATAGCTCTTAGCAACCTTCTTGGGAAAATAAATAGTATGCTCTTTGTCATTAATATTAAATGTTACTTTTCCTTGATTACAATTGATGACACACCTACAGTATTAAGAAAAGGTCTCCAAGAATAATAGACATATTATCATCTTTAGGCATTTCAAGCACAACAAAATCAGTTAAAACCAAGCAATTATGAGCCACTTGAATAGGAACATCCTCACATATACCAACAGGAATAGTTGTTGACTTATCATCCATTTGCAAAGATATATCAGTTGGTATCAACTTTTCTAGACGGAGTCTCTTGTAGAGAGAAAAAGGCATAACACTAACTCCAGCTCCCAAATCACATAAAGCAGTTCTAACATAATTTTTCTTAATAGAGCAAGGAATAGTTGGTATACCTGGATCACCAAGTTTCTTTGGAACCTTACCATTGAAGGAATAATTAGCAAGAAAACTAGAAATTTCCTCATTAGGAATCTTCCTTTTATTAGAGACAATATCCTTCATATACTTTGAATAAGGAGGCAACTTAATAGCATCAGTTAAAGGAATTTGCAAAAATAAAGGTTTCATCCACTCACAAACTTGTTATAGTGTTCTTCCTCCTTTGACTTGTGTTTCTTATTTGGAAAAGGCATAGGTTTCTACACCCAAGGTTCTCTCTAACTACCATGTTTTTAGCAATAAAATCTTCCTTAGTGTACCTAGTGTTCTTAGTGTGCTTCTCAGGTTCTTCCTCAACTTCCTCCTTATCAGGAGCATCATTTTTATGATTACCACTCTTAGTTTCAGCATCAAAAACATATATACTATTAGGATCTACAGCAGGTTAAGTGGTTCCTCAACTATTTTATGTTTCTTTTTCTTTCTCTTACGAGGACTACCACTACTTTCACCTTGTTGAGAATCCTGCTCAATTCTTTTAGGGTGTCCTTCAAGATATAAAGGATCTTGAGTAGCTATACCACTCCTAATTCTAATTCCATAAGCATGCTTATCTCCTAAGGTATTAACTAGCATATCTTTTTGTACCTTAGCAAGTTGATCAATTTGAGTTTGAACCATTTGAAAGTGTTTACAAATCATTTTAATATCATTAGCAGTTCTTTCCACAATATCTTTTAACTCATTAATAGCTCTAGAGTTTTCCAATAAATGATTCTGAACTTGTTTATTAAAATTACCTTGTTTAACAATAAATGTGTCAAGTTCCTCTAAACATTGATCAGGAGGCTTACCATAGGGAATATCACCTTCATCAAAGTGGAGAGAGTGTACCTCAATAGTATATGAGTGGGGAATTTGCTTACATAATTCTTCTCTAGGAGGTAGATTCTTCACATCTTCAGCTCTAATACCTTTCTCCTTTAGACATTTCTTAGCCTCCTTCATCACTTCATCATTTAATGCAATTACTCCTCTCTTCTTTTGTGTTGGTGTTGGAACTGGTTTAGGCACAACTGGTTCAGGAGTAATAGGCTCAGGTGTATTTAGCTCAGTTGAAGTCCAATCATCATAATTTTTGCTTATTTTATCCATTAATTCTTCAGCATCTGTAGGAGTTCTTTTCCTGAAAACACAATCAGCAAAACTATCTAGGTATGTCCTAGAATCATGAGTTAGTCCATTATAATAAATATCAAGAAACTCATTTTTAGGAAATGGATATTCAGGATGTGCATGAATCAAGGCACAGAACCTTGTCCATGACTCAGGCAATTTCTCTTCTTCTCCCTGTTTAAAATCAAAAAGTTTCTGCAAAGCAGCATGTCTAGCACTGGGAGGAAAATATTTCTAGAAGAAAAAAGCAATCAAACAACCAGGGCTATCAATGGAACCAGGAGGTAATCTATTAAACCAAGCCTTAGCTTCTCATTTTAGTGAAAAGGGGAAGATCTTAGTAACAAAGTACTTGCGCATCTTAAAATCATCAGAGAATAAAGCACTCATAGTGGAAAGATCATTCATATGAGCTACAACACTCTCATTTTCAGTCCCACAAAAAGGTTCTTTCTCAACAATGTCTAAATAGGATATATCAAGAGAGAAATCATAATCTTTATCTTTTATATCTATGGGAGATGTGGCAAACTTAGGATCAGAGGATAGTTTAGAAATAATGGTACGTCTCTCAAGGAGACTCTTAATAGCACTAGCACCATGTGTGTTTCGGCACTCTTCAATAAATTCATCAGTAAACTCAATATAACCATCATTAATATTGTATCTCTCTCTAGACTCAGGTGAGCTAACGGGTGTAATAGTGTCTTCACTAGGAGTTTTAGTATTTCCTATACTAGCCATAGTAGCATTTAGGAAAGGACCTAATGAACCACTCGCATCAAGCACAGTAGAAGTAACATCATGAGCATCAGAAACAGTTTTAGATTCAACAGTAGTAGCAGTGTGTGTAGCATGAGTATGTGGTGTTGGTGTAACAAGCTTACTTATAACTGTAACATCCCTAAAAATCATGTTTCAAAACTCATTCATATCATCCTTGCATCCTTCATTCATTTAGGGTTTTCCTCAAAATCATTTAGATGCATAAACTTAGGCTATGATTTCATGTGTGCAAATTCAACTCAATTGGCCATCACCCTTTGAGATTGGATTGTGTAGGAACTTGTTTGCTTGCCTTCATTGTTGGAAAGATTAGGTGTAGCATTTAAACCCAAGCTTCCAATTTAGAAATATTTTCTAAACCCTATTTCAAACATTTTCAAACTAGAGACAAAGTCTCTGTTTGTTTTCAAAGCCCAAGCTTGACCAAGCCCTTGCAAGGTAACCACATGGTTAAAAGACTGTTTTTGAAACCACAGAACCCTGCAAAGATCCCCATTTTTGTTTGAATTCAAAAGGATTTGAATTCATATCAAAAATTCATTCTAGAAAATAGAATTAGAAAAGAAAAAGACTTAAGCAAAGGAAAAAGGCCGAGCGCCAGGTTTCTGGCCCAGCAGTGGATCAAGCCCATCTAGCCCACCCGGGGATTTCCTTTTTCCTCTCTCACGCGCGAGCGCACGCGTTCAGTCGTTGACAGGCAGACCCCACCTTCACCCTGCACACTTCGCTGACGAGCGGGCCCGGTCCACGTCGTCCTCGTCTTCCCCAAACCGCGCCTGCGACCACGTCGCTGCTGTAGTCACTGCCGGTAATGGCGCGGCGTAATTGGCATTAAACCGCGAGCGTTTCCTGTCAAGCCTCTGGCTATAAGACCCCCTCTGCCTCGCGATCATTTTCCCCCAAACACCTCACTCGCTCCGCCACCAGGCTGCCCTCAATCAACCTTGCACCGCCGCAGACAGAGCCACTCCGGCGATCGATTCCGGTGAGCCTCGTGTTCCCCTCTGCCTCTCGTTCTTGCTATCTGACTCAGTGTGTCTTTGCGCACCTCCTGGCCTCACTAGTCCGTCCTGTACTGCCCCAGGTCGCCGGTTCCACTCGACACCGCAAGCACCGACGACGACATCAACTCCGACGAGTTTCCCCGGTAAGTACAGACCGCCCCTCGCCTTCCCGTTCATGCACACGACTTCGCCTTGACCCTGTGAACCTAACCGCGTCGTTGTTTTGCCTTGGGGTGATCCACATCTCCATCCTCGACGAGCACCAGGACCACCCGAGGCCGCCACGAACTCCGGTGAGGAATTGCCACAGACCCTGAGCGCCCCTTGACCAACCACGAGTACCTTGAGCTTCGCCGTGACCCCCTGAGCCCGGTGAGCAACTCCCCTTTCTCCCTCACCTCCTGCATCGTCGTCGACCGACCGTTCCGCCGCCGCTAACCACCGCGCAGCGCCGCCCATCTGTGACCAGGCAGAAGCAGCCATTAGATCTGGATCAAACGAATAGGATAGGTCCACTTAACCCCGAAGCGGTACGCGATCTGGAGCGTACGATCTGTTTAGATCCTGCGGCTGCAGAGCGCGATCCAACCGAAGCGGTACGCGCCAATCACAGCGCGACGCGTGGCTAGGGTTAGGTCTAAAAATAGATTTAAAACCAGAAATTTGATCCAAATTCAAATGCCTATAACTTTTGAATGCCACGTTAGATTTTTGCAAATTTTATACCGTTGGATTCAGTAAATCAAGACCTTTCTGCCTATCCAATTTGTTTAGCAAATAGTAACCATTAGATTGGCTTAAATTGCAGAAACTTGTTTGAGGCCTTTTTGAGTATAGATTTAGTTTAGTATTTTGTTTTAGGGTTAAATAAGTTGTCTTGGCTATTTTTGTGACTTGTTTAGTTTCTGTAAACTTGCACTTGATTGGTAGAGTTTTCAAAAATCACCACTTATTAGATTCATGCATGCATGCATTCATATTATCTTTGTTTGTATATATTTGTGTGTAATTATGTGCTACAACTTTGTGTGTAGATTTTGCTAGTGATTGTGATTGTGACGAGTGCTACTCTCCACACTACCAAGGCAAGTGATATCTTCATGAATATTCCCTTCCCATATTTTATACTTGCATTAGATATTTTTGTTAGGACATGCATGCTACTTTTGTCAATTATTATTGTTGGGAAATCCTATGTAGATTAGAATGGTAGAATTGCTAGGAAAATTCCCTAAAGTTAAGTTGCCATGCCATGCTTAGCCTAGCTACTAGAAAACAAGGGTGGTTTATATATTCACACTATGAAAAATATTCTAAGTCTGAGGACTTGTGTTTTATTTAACAAAACAACTAAGTTAATGAATCTCCTGGGTTGAATGGGACTTGCTTGGTGGTTTTTGGTTGAGTGGTTCACAAGGCCCATGTTTATGGTTTACCTCAGTGTATCTCACTTGTGGATGGCCACCCAGGAAACAAAGAGATTTGAGATGTCAAATGTTGAGAAGCTTGAAGTGCAACCACATGGCAATATGGGCTCTGCCATGATCTTAGGTTGCTAGAACTTAGTCTCTTGGACAGTGGGTGGTAGTGGGAATGATAGGTTGGAGCGCATCCATTTGACTAAGGAAAGGCTTCTGAAGGATCTTGTCTTGGGAAACCAAGTCTTGTGGGGAAAGTGCACCACCTCTGCAGAGTGTAAAACCTAAGTACTCAGCCATGTCCCTGGTAAAGGACAAATTTGAGCATCAAGACATGGAAACCTCAAAAATCTCATCACTCCAATTTCTAAATAAAACTTGTGGGTGAACAAGGGTTAAAAGGATCTTCAGTCCTTGATTGGTAGATGCCCTGAGTGGATCTTTAGTCTTTGATTGGTAGATGCCTTGGGTGTTTTGTGCCAAGCAAAAACTTAGTGTTTTCAGAAGTTAAGGAAAAATCTATTTTGAGCAATGCAAGCCTAAGCTCCACCAGCCAAATGCATATAGTATTATAGTCCACTTAAAATATACTAAGGTATCACTTGCCAATACTATTCCAAAGTATTGACCCTCTATGGCTGTAACTTGTAATGTTGCAGGTTACTCCGATGATGATTAGGAGTCATGAGTCTACACTCAACATGCTTGCCTGTGGCACATGAAGATGAAGACTTATGTTTATTTACTTATTCCATAAACTCTTGTATTAGGCCTTTGGCCATGAGTTGTAAAAGACTATGTTATATCTCTGGAATGACTGTAATAAACGACCTTTGTATCTGTGTACTTCATCTTAAACTGTGGATGCTAGCATTGATCCAGGGACTAGCATTGCAATCACAGGGATCTTATCCTTTAATAAGGAGGGATCTTACAGATGGTATCAGAGCACTGTGTTGCCTGTAGGATTATGACCCTAGGATTGGAAACCACTAAGGAAAATTTTTGACTACTTCTACACTTGTCTATTCTTCTCGTAAAACTTTTCTAATCTTCTCATTCTCATCTCTATTTGTAGATGAACTCCATCAACGAAGCCGTGAAGAAAGGACCACTCATGACCATGACCTTGGAGTGTGAGACTGAGTTTCCCAAGATTCTCAAGGACCTCATGGAGACCATGGGAGTACATGGTGCAGCTGTATATAAGGGCTTTCCAGTGATGGAAGAAGGAGTGGAGTATTGGTGGGTGCAACTTCACTTGTACAAAAACAAGAAAGACAACCACAAAGAAAAGGGCTTCTGCATGTACACCAACACTTTTATGCACACCACATTCTTTGAGTCAGCAAAAGAAGCAGCTTGGAAGACTATCAAAGAACTAAGTGCTAGAGTCAAGTGCAGGATGCTCAACCTCCAAAAAGACTTAGAGAAAGAGAAGGAACATACCCAAGAGTTGGAAGTCACCAACCAATCCTTAAGAGGAGACATTATAGACTTAGTGATAGAAGCATGTGAACAAGATAGGGTGATTGCCACTAGGAACATTGTGTTAGCCACCAGAACCAGTGAGGTAGGTCTGTAAACGCACTTCTTTAGTTGGACCACCACCTATCACCTTATTTTCCAAAATGATACCTTAAATAAGTTTGAACCTTGGTTGATGTAATGGATTCTTGTATGCATGACTGGTATGATTTTTGTGTGTTCCAAGAATGTGTATGAATGTTGTCTTGTTTATTCTAAATTGTGTTGTTCTAACTTTTTCAATCTTATAAATAGATGCCTATTGCCATCAGCACTGTTGAGGAGTTCCAGGCTACCCGTTTTGGTCCTCGTATCATAGAGCTTACTACTTTACTCGATCTCCCTCTTCCTATCATTACGGTGCACCCACTCACCAAGTTTGAGAGGAAGGACCTTTGGGGCTTCAAGGTGAACCAGCCAGGACGCCAGACTGAGCCTACTACGGAGGCCATCGTCTTCAAGCTTATGCACGATGACAGGGAGAGAGGCATGGAGGTTGTCATGCAGGATCTGATAGGACGACTGTTAGGCCGTCACTCTCGACAGGTTAGAGGCACTCACTTCCACGCCTTCGGAAGGCGTGATGATGACGGAGAGTCCATCGACTTTGAGGACGACTCGAGGGTCACAGCAGAGCCGATACGCCTATACCTCCAGGACTTAGAGACTCTTATTAGGCACGTGGATACCGATAGGACCAATGTCATGCTTAGCAATGACGAGCTCCAGGTGCAGCTTCGCGAGAAGGACAAGCTCTTCGTGCAGCAGGACGAGATAGTCAAAGAGATGGAGGCGAAGTTCGAGGCCCAAGACCGTAAGTTCAAGAGTCAAGAGAAGCGTGTCCAGGATAGGAACAAGAGGATTCGTGATATGACCGAGGAACTGCAGTCCAAGGACTTCGAGTTAGAGCAGCAGCAGACAGTGATTGAGAGGCTTCGCTCCCAGAAGAGGGCTCTCAAGGCCAAGATCGACTCTTTGACCACTACCATCGAGGAGAACAAGACCGCAATGGAGAACGCAGGTTTTACCTTTGTTGAGGAGGAGATTGAGGCTGACGAGTAGACTTGACTACTCAGTTATCTTTATTTACCATACTTGTTATTTGTGAACTTATTATTGGACCATCCGACATGTGGATGGCTTGCCACTTGTGTGTTTTTACTTTGAGACTTTTGTTATCTTGTTGTTGAGTTTTTATCCCTGTGTTGCTTGCTATGTGTTTGCTTGAGTAATGTATTGTGCATAAATCATGTAAGGGTATCTCATTCTTATCTCTATATGAATAAACCACAGATGCCTCCCCGTCGCGCAAACCCCAACCCCAACCCCAACATTACCCCAGAAATGCAACAAATGATGAATGCGCAAACACAGCTTATGCAAATGATGACGATGTTCATCCAGAACCAGAACAACAACAACCCCAATAACAACAACAACAACAACAACAACAACAACAACCCTCCTGGTTTTGATATGCTTACCAGATTTCTGCGTCTGAGACCAGCTAAGTTTTCAGGAACGACTGATCCCATGGTGGCCAATGATTGGCTACGTTCTGTGAACAAAGACTTAGTGACCGTGGGCTGCACGGATGCTGAAAAGGTCAGGTTCGCGGCACATCTGTTGGAAGGACCAGCCGCAGCATGGTGGGACAACTTCCAGATTACCACGCCTATTGATGAAGTGACTTGGGCTATCTTTGAAGATGGCTTTCGTACTACTCATATCTCACCCGGTATGATGAGCCTGAAAAAGAAGGAATTCCACAACCTGAAGCAACGCCACCACAGTGTGGCTGAATATATTGAAGAGTTCAACAATCTGGCGCGCTATGCACCGGATGAGGTTGACACTGATGCCAAAAGGAAGGAAAAGTTTCTGGAAGGCTTGAATGATGAGCTGAATCTGCAGCTATCTGTGGCATATGTTCCAACTTACCAGTCGCTGTGTGACAAGGCTGTTATTGTGGAGAATAAAATGAAGCAAGTCGAGAGTAGGAAGAGGAAACACTCCGACAAGCACAGCTCGGGATCGTCTCATAAACGATCTCACTATGATGATAGTGTCAGCTCAGGATCCCACAAGCATGGGAAGTTTAGCAAGCACCACAACCACAACCGTCATGACCACAAGCATCATCGCAGTCATGACAATGATAAGTATAAGAATCACAAGAGTGGACATAAGAGCCACCACAGTGGAAGTGGAAGTGGAAGTCAGCCTAAAAGGGACATCAGTCAGGTTGAATGCTTCAAATGCAAGAAGCTGGGGCATTATGCTAATGAGTGCACTGACAAGAAAGTTGAAGGACCTAACAAGCCCAATCCTTTTCAGAAAGGACAGGTTAACCACATCAATGTGGAGGAGGTCTATGAAGAGCCTGATGCCGTTGCTGGTAAGTTCAGACTTAATTACATCCCAGCATTTGTACTCTTTGACACTGGTGCATCTCATTCATTCATATCAAAAGCATTTGTTGATAGAAACGGGTTTGCATCTGAAAACATTGGGTGTCTGATAAAAGTTAGCTCTCCGGGAGGAGATATGATAGTGAGTCTTGGATGCCGGAATCTAGTCATAGAGATTGGAAAACATAAGTTTCCAGTAAACCTAATAATCCTGAATTCCCAAGGATTGGATGTAATTTTGGGAATGGATTGGATGGCTAAGTATGAGGGAGTACTAGATTGTGCCAATCGTACAGTTTCACTCACAACCACTGATGGTAAGAGGATAAAATTTAAGTCCAATTTTAAAACTAAAGGGAGTAAGCTGAATTCTCTTAAGGGGGTTAGCATGGACAGTGTGCCAATTGTGTGTGAGTATCCGGATGTGTTTCCGGAAGAGTTACCAGGGATGCCACCAGATAGAGATGTGGAGTTTATAATAGATTTGGTACCAGGTTCTGGACCAAGAGCAAAGAGGCCTTATAAAATGTCAGTTGACGAACTAAAGGAACTCAAGAAACAACTTGGAGAACAATTGCAGAAGGGATTCATCCAGCCAAGTTCTTCATCTTGGGGAGCTCCAGTTTTGTTCGTAGAAAAGAGAGACAGAACTCAAAGGTTATGCATAGATTACCGTTCCCTCAACGAGGTAACCATCAAGAACAAATATCCTTTGCCAAGAATAAATGACTTGTTTGATCAGCTAGAAGGAGCTTGTGTGTTCTTGAAGATTGATCTTCGGTCAGGCTATTTTCAACTCAAGATAAGAGAGCAAGACATACCTAAAACAACCTTCACCACAAGGTATGGATTGTATGAGTACACTGTGATGCCTTTCGGTTTAACCAACGCTCCAGCATACTTCATGAATATGATGAACAAAGTGTTCATGGAATTTCTCGACAAGTTCGTTGTCGTTTTCATCGATGACATCTTGGTCTACTCCAAGAGCAAGGAAGAGCATGAAAGACATCTATGCTTGATACTTGAGAAACTAAGGGAACATAAGCTTTATGCCAAATTCAGCAAGTGTGAGTTTTGGTTAGAGGAAGTTGGATTTCTTGGTCATGTTATGACAAAGGATGGTGTAGCAGTTGATCCTGCTAAAGTTTCAGCTGTGACAGAATGGGAATCTCCTAAGAACGTAAAAGAAGTTCGTAGTTTCCTTGGTTTAGCAGGTTACTACAGAAGATTCATTGAAAATTTTTCTAAGGTTGCTAAACCAATGACAGAATTGTTAAAGAAAGATAAGAAATTTGCTTGGTCTGAAGGATGTGAACTCAGCTTTTGAGAATTAAAGAAGAGACTTGTATCAGCACCAGTTCTGTGCCTACCAGATTTAGAAAAGGATTTCCAAGTGTATTGTGATGCTTCTCATCAAGGATTAGGTGCCGTACTTATGCAAGGCGGAAAAGTTGTGGCTTATGCCTCGAGACAACTCAAAACTCATGAAGTAAATTATCCTACTCATGACTTAGAGTTAGCCACTGTTGTCCATGCCCTCAAAACATGGAGACATTACCTTTTGGGAAAACGTTGTGAAGTATTCACCGATCATAAGAGTTTGAAGTATATCTTCACCCAGAAGGAAATCAATATGAGACAAAGGAGATGGCTAGAACTTATCAAGGATTACGACTTGAGTTTGCAATACCACCCCGGTAAAGCAAATGTAGTAGCAGATGCTCTAAGTCGTAAGGCGTTTGTAAATGGCCTTACCAAAGGAGAATTGCCAGATGACTTGTGTAAGCAATTCAAGGAACTCAGGTTGGAGATTGTGCCAGAAGGACATCTCATGTCTTTGGATGTTCAACCCACTCTGTTGGATAAGATTAAAGAAGCCCAAAAGACGGATAAAGAAATCGAAGAGATTAGGAAAAGCATTAGCCAAGGGAAAGCTAAAAGTTTCCATATGGACGAACAAGGTACTTTATGGCACGGGAAACGTATTTGTGTTCCACAAGATCCGGAACTGCGGAAACTGATGTTACAAGAAGCCCATAACTCTCTGTATTCTATTCACCCGGGAAACACCAAAATGTACATGGACATGAAAGAAAGATTTTGGTGGAACAATCTCAAAAGGGACATCGCTGAACACATTGCTTTGTGTGATGTGTGTAGTAGAGTGAAAGCGGAACATCAGAAACCAGCAGGTTTGCTTCAACCAATGCCTATTCCTGAATGGAAGTGGGAAAATATTGGTATGGATTTCATTACCGGATTACCAAGGACCAGGTCAGGGTATGATTCCATATGGGTAGTAGTGGATCGCCTAACTAAAGTGGCTCATTTTATACCCGTAAAGACAACATATACCAGTGCCAAGTTAGCCAAAATCTACATGAGCAGAATTGTATGCCTTCACGGTGTACCTAAGAGTATTGTGTCTGATAGAGGAACTCAGTTCACTTCTCACTTTTGGAGACAGCTTCATGAATCTTTAGGAACGAGATTGGAATTCAGCACTACTTTTCATCCTGAAACTGACGGACAAACAGAAAGGACTAATCAAATTCTTGAAGACATGTTGAGGGCATGTGCCCTAGACTATGGAGCAAGTTGGGATGAAAGTCTGCCTTACGCAGAGTTCTCCTACAACAACAGTCACCAATCTAGTATTGGGATGGCACCATTCGAGTTTCTCTACGGAAGAAAGTGTACCACCCCATTGCTATGGAATGGTGTGGGAGAAAGAAGTTTGTTTGGACCAGATCTTATCAAAGACACCGAAGAAAAAGTCAAATTGGTTAGGGACAGGTTGAAGATAGCACAGTCTCGACAGAAAAGCTACGCAGATGCTAAGCGTAGAGAAGTCACTTACGAAGTTGGGGATAGAGCTTATCTTAGAGTATCACCACTTCGTGGAGTGAAAAGATTTGGAGTCAAAGGAAAGTTGGCACCAAGATATGTTGGACCATTCAACATTCTAAGTCGCAAGGGAGAAGCTGCATATGAAATCGAACTGCCAACATCTTTATTAGCAGTCCATAATGTTTTTCATGTGAGTCAGCTTAAGAAATGTCACCCGGAGATGGAAGGGTCTTCCTTAAAGGATACCATATCCTTGGAAGAAGTTCAACTAGAAAGTGATCTCACCTATGAAGAAAAGCCTGTCAAGATTCTTGAGACCGCAGAAAGAGTCACAAGGACAAAGACTATCAAGTTTTGCAAAGTACAATGGAATCATCATTCCGAAGAGGAAGCAACATGGGAAAGAGAAGATGATCTTCGGAAAGACCACCCTCACCTATTTGCTAGCCAATCCGAATCTCGAGGGCGAGATTCATCTTAAGGGGGTTAGATTGTAACATCCCTAAAAATCATGTTTCAAAACTCATTCATATCATCCTTGCATCCTTCATTCATTTAGGGTTTTCCTCAAAATCATTTAGATGCATAAACTTAGGCTATGATTTCATGTGTGCAAATTCAACTCAATTGGCCATCACCCTTTGAGATTGGATTGTGTAGGAACTTGTTTGCTTGCCTTCATTGTTGGAAAGATTAGGTGTAGCATTTAAACCCAAGCTTCCAATTTAGAAATATTTTCTAAACCCTATTTCAAACATTTTCAAACTAGAGACAAAGTCTCTGTTTGTTTTCAAAGCCCAAGCTTGACCAAGCCCTTGCAAGGTAACCACATGGTTAAAAGACTGTTTTTGAAACCACAGAACCCTGCAAAGATCCCCATTTTTGTTTGAATTCAAAAGGATTTGAATTCATATCAAAAATTCATTCCAGAAAATAGAATTAGAAAAGAAAAAGACTTAAGCAAAGGAAAAAGGCCGAGCGCCAGGTTTCTGGCCCAGCAGTGGATCAAGCCCATCTAGCCCACCTGGGGATTTCCTTTTTCCTCTCTCACGTGCGAGCGCACGCGTTCAGTCGCTGACAGGCAGACCCCACCTTCACCCTGCACACTTCGCTGACGAGCGGGCCCGGTCCACGTCGTCCTCGTCTTCCCCAAACCGCGCCTGCGACCACGTCGCTGCTGCAGTCACTGCCGGTAATGGCGCGGCGTAATTGGCATTAAACCGCAAGCGTTTCCTGTCGAGCCTCTGGCTATAAGACCCCCTCTGCCTCGCGATCATTTTCCCCCAAACACCTCACTCGCTCCGCCACCAGGCTGCCCTCAATAAACCTTGCACCGCCGCAGACAGAGCCACTTCGGCGATCGATTCCGGTGAGCCTCGTGTTCCCCTCTGACTCTCGTTCTTGCTATCTGACTCAGTGTGTCTTTGCGCACCTCCTGACCTCACTAGTCCGTCCTGTACTGCCCCAGGTCGCCGGTTCCACTCGACACCGCAAGCACCGACGGCGACATCAACTCCGACGAGTTTCCCCGGTAAGTACAGACCGCCCCTCGCCTTCCCGTTCATGCACACGACTTCGCCTTGACCCTGTGAACCTAACCGCGTCGTTGTTTTGCCTTGGGGTGATCCACAGCTCCATCCTCGACGAGCACCAGGACCACCCGACGCCGCCACGAACTCCGGTGAGGAATTGCCACAGACCCCGAGCGCCCCTTGACCAACCACGAGTACCTTGAGCTTCGCCGTGACCCCCTGAGCCCGGTGAGCAACTCCCCTTTCTCCCTCACCTCCTGCATCGTCGGCAACGTCGTCGACCGACCGTTCCGCCGCCGCTAACCACCGCGCAGCGCCGCCCATCTGTGACCAGGCAGAAGCAGCCATTAGATCTGGATCGAACGAATAGGATAGGTCCACTTAACCCCGAAGCGGTACGCGATCTGGAGCGTACGATCTGTTTAGATCCTGCGGCTGCAGAGCGCGATCCAACCGAAGCGGTACGCGCCAATCACAGCGCGACGCGTGGCTAGGGTGAGGTCTAAAAATAGATTTAAAACCAGAAATTTGATCCAAATTCAAATGCCTATAACTTTTGAATGCCACGTTAGATTTTTGCAAATTTTATACCGTTGGATTCAATAAATCAAGACCTTTCTGCCTATCCAATTTGTTTAGCAAATAGTAACCATTAGATTGGCTTAAATTGCAGAAACTTGTTTGAGGCCTTTTTGAGTATAGATTTAGTTTAGTATTTTGTTTTAGGGTTAAATAAGTTGTCTTGGCTATTTTTGTGACTTGTTTAGTTTCTGTAAACTTGCACTTGATTGGTAGAGTTTTCAAAAATCACCACTTATTAGATTCATGCATGCATGCATTCATATTATCTTTGTTTGTATATATTTGTGTGTAATTGTGTGCTACAACTTTGTGTGTAGATTTTGCTAGTGATTGTGATTGTGACGAGTGCTACTCTCCACACTACCAAGGCAAGTGATATCTTCATGAATATTCCCTTCCCATATTTTATACTTGCATTAGATATTTTTGTTAGGACATGCATGCTACTTTTGTCAATTATTATTGTTGGGAAATCCTATGTAGATTAGAATGGTAGAATTGCTAGGAAAATTCCCTAAAGTTAAGTTGCCATGCCATGCTTAGCCTAGCTACTAGAAAACAAGGGTGGTTTATATATTCACACTATGAAAAATATTCTAAGTCTGAGGACTTGTGTTTTATTTAACAAAACAACTAAGTTAATGAATCTCCTGGGTGGAATGGGACTTGCTTGGTGGTTTTTGGTTGAGTGGTTCACAAGGCCCATGTTTATGGTTTACCTTAGTGTATCTCACTTGTGGATGGCCACCCAGGAAACAAAGAGATTTGAGATGTCAAATGTTGAGAAGCTTCAAGTGCAACCACTTGGCAATATGGGCTCTGCCATGATCTTAGGTTGCTAGAACTTAGTCTCTTGGACAGTGGGTGGTAGTGGGAATGATAGGTTGGAGCGCGTCCATTTGACTAAGGAAAGGCTTCTGAAGGATCTTGTCTTGGGAAACCAAGTCTTGTGGGGAAAGTGCACCACCTCTGCAGAGTGTAAAACCTAAGTACTTAGCCATGTCCCTGGTAAAGGACAAATTTGAGCATCAAGACATGGAAACCTCAAAAATCTCATCACTCCAATTTCTAAATAAAACTTGTGGGTGAACAAGGGTTAAAAGGATCTTCAGTCCTTGATTGGTAGATGCCCTGAGTGGATCTTCAGTCTTTGATTGGTAGATGCCTTGGGTGTTTTGTGCCAAGCAAAAACTTAGTGTTTTCAAAAGTTAAGGAAAAATCTATTTTGAGCAATGCAAGCCTAAGCTCCACCAGCCAAATGCATATAGTATTATAGTCCACTTAAAATATACTAAGGTATCACTTGCTAATACTATTCCAAAGTATTGACCCTCTGTGGCTGTAACTTGTAATGTTGCAGGTTACTCCGATGATGATTAGGAGTCATGAGTCTACACTCAACATGCTTGCCTGTGGAACATGAAGATGAAGACTTATGTTTATTTACTTATTCCATAAACTCTTGTATTAGGCCTTTGGCCATGAGTTGTAAAAGACTATGTTATATCTCTGGAATGACTGTAATAAACGACCTTTGTATCTGTGTACTTCATCTTAAACTGTGGATGCTAGCATTGATCCAGGGACTAGCATTGCAATCACAGGGATCTTATCCTTTAATAAGGAGGGATCTTACAATAACAGATGGTGAATCAAGAGCAGCAGAGGTGTTTAGGACTGTACCTCTTATTGTAGTGGATGGTAAAATAGAAAACTTTCCATCACGAGACTTCCCCATGATGAAAGAAGTAGCAGCAAACAATAATAAATCTAAGTGAACTTACAAATAAAGCTATGCTCCCCGGCAACGGCGCCAGAAAATAGTCTTGATGACCCATAAGTATAGGGATCGCAACAGTCTTCGCGAGTAGTATTACCCAATTTATTGATTCGACACAAGGGGAGCCAAAGAATACTTGCAAGCCTTAACAACTGAGTTGTCAATTCAGTCGCACCTATAAATAGTTCTTGCTTACAGAAATTTATCAGTAGCAAAAGCAAAGTAACAGCAGCAGCAGAACAAGAGCAATAGTAACAGTAGTAGTAAACAGTAGGATAAGAGTGCGGTAGGCATAGGGATGGATGGACGGGCGTTGCATGGACGAGTCTAAACTTGTAACTTCAAGATCTAGGGCAATTGCAGATAAATAAGAATAAGCATCCAAGTACTAAACAATCATAGGCATGTGCTCCATATATAGTCATGCGTGCTCGCAATGAGAACTTGCACAACATCTTTTGTCCTGCCAGCCTGTTGCAGCGGGGACTCAAGGGACCTACTGCAATTAAGGTGCTCCTTTTAATAGAGCACCGGAGCAAAGCATTAACACTTTGTGAACATATGTGATCCTCACATCACAGCCATCCCCTCCGGTTGTCCCAATTTCTGTCACTTCAGGGCCTTTGGATCCGGACAATGATATGTACACAACTTGCATATAAGATCACAAACAATACTATCATAATGATTCAATAATAAGTTCAGATCTGAGATCATGGCACTCGGGCCCTAGTGACAAGCATTAAGCACAACAAGTTGCAACAAGGTCAAAAAGCACTAATAAGGCACCATGCCCTAACAATCTTATCCGATTACAAGATAGAACTCATCCAATCCCTACCATCCCCATAACCTACATCGGGGGATTACTCACTCATGGATGAGGGAAACATTGATGGTTGATGGAGAGGCGTTGGTGATGACGATGGTGATGATCCTCCCCAAATTTCCCATCCCGACAGGGTGCCAGAATGGAGTTTCTGGTTCCGGATCGCAGTTTCTGGTGGTGGCGGCACAGCGGAACTCTTTCTGGAAAAACGTCGAAACCCCCTCGGTTTTTAGGTCAAGAGGCATATTATAGGCGAAGAGGGAGAAAGAGGGGGTGCCTAGGGCAGCCACACCCCCTCCAGGCGCGGGCTGGGCCCACCCGTGCGACAGGGTGGTGTGGCCCCCCCAGGGCTCCACTCCGTCTCGTATTCTGGCTCCGTGGATCTTCTGGTGAAATAGAATTTTTGGCATATTTTCTGGGATTTTTCCTGATAGTTGATTTTCTGCACAAAAACTAGATACCAAGGTAATTCTATAGAAAATAGCATCAATCCGTGTTAGTTGTATCCAAATCACACAAGTTTAGAGGAGAAACAATAGAAAAAGTGTTCGGGAAAGTAGATACGTTTTGGACGTATCAACTCCCCCCAAGCTTAGCTTATTGCTTGTCCTCAAGCAATTCAGTTGAAAACTGAGTGCGATAAAAGAACTTTCACGAACACATTTGCTTCATATGATGTATATATTCTCAGCACAGGAGTAGATACTTAAACCTTTCATAATAAAGAGTATGTAACTAAGTTTACTCAATAGTCATTGCAAGCTATGAAGAGAAACCAAATCAATAATAATAAGTAGCATGAAACATAAACATAAGAAACATTACAATGCTCATAATAAGGTATGATAGAGTGGTATCTCGCTTTCCTTTGTTTGTAGAGCACAATATAAATGCCAAGGCACCTCTGAAGTTCAAGTGAAGACTAGAAGTAAAGATATCAGAGATACAAGCATCAAAGTCATGACATAATTAACCAAGTTTTGAGACCATAAACTGAAAATCCCATGTCCCTTGAGTACGAGGGCCGCTCCTCATGCTACTCAACATTAGTTACCTGTAAGTTCTTGTCATCGTAAATATATGCTTATCATAGAGAACCGCCAACATCATCACTCATGCATATATGGATAGGCTCGGTTTGCTCAACTCCATGCGCCTCCTTTCGTGAAGGTAAAGTCACATGCTCACCATCATCCATCTTGTTGTCGTCTTGTACCTTGGGCGCCATTGTGGTGGTGTCACATGTATAGGAAGTATTGGTCCTTGATGCCATCTTTGCCATTGCATCCAATTGTTGGCAAATCAACTTGTTTTCTTCGATCTCATGGGGTGTCATATTTTTGACGACCTCGTACAAATTGGTGAAGTAGAGGTCCATCTCTTGCTTGTATGACATTCTTGGAGTGCTTGATGAATAAGTTGCATTTAAGTTCTTCTAGTTGTATGCTTCATATTGAACTTGAAGTTTTGGCGTTGAAGCTTGATGGCGTGGAAGAAGGCTTGCTCTTGGTACCATTTTGGTGGTGGCACTAGTAGCGAAAGGTTCCTTATAATGATGATGTCGATGGAGGTCATTGGCGTTCCTTGCCGAAGGGTTATGTTGATGAAGCACTTGGTCATCCGCATGGAGCTCGCGACGATGATCATTTTCCTTGGCACTCTTCTTGTTATGGTGGTGCATTCTTGAAGTTGACTCCTTGAGTTTGTCGAGCATGCTCATAGTCTTTGCGAAGTTGTCGTCCATGATGTTCATGAGCTTGTCGTCCTTGAAGTCGTCCATGCTTGGGGATTAATGTTGATGTAGTACTCCGTATCTCCCAAGCATGTGGATCCTGTGTCGGTGTAGTGTTCCATCATGTCATCTAAGCTTGTGGAGTTGATGTCGGTGTGGCTCATCATGGATTCTACGAAGTATTCATCATTGGTTCCGGAGTCCCTAGTGATGATTCACAAGACCACGTGGTGTCTATGGAAGTGGTAGTGGGTGTTAGAGAAACAACACCAAACCTTACTTTACCTTAGCTGATAGTATCGTGCAAGTGGCCATACTCAAGAGCAATAAACCAAGCAAAGTGAAGTGACAAAGCAAGCTAAATGTAACTACACACAACGCACGCAAAAAGGCTTATGGTGGGTAGGTACAAAAAGTGCCATGTCAAGGCAACAACCCAAAATCAAGATATTGTAATAGCAAGTAAAGAAACACGATGATCACAAAGCAAAAACAAGTCAATCCACAAGATATAGGAATTATGATCAAGGAAACACACACGGTGAGATAAATGGGACTTGTGTGATGGATAAAGTGAGCTAATAACCAAATTATTACCTAGCAAAGACTATAAACTCGTGTCGCACAAGTGCAAGCACAGACGCTAGTTCAATTGCATATAATTGGTGGGCTGCAAGATTTGCACAACAAGTACCACACCTACAAGATGTTCATCAAGGTTGCGCATCCTATTCTATGATGCACTTGTATTTTTCTTTTTCTATTTATATTTTTATCCTTTTTATATCACTCCTTTTCTTTTCTTATCACTTGCCTCTTCCTTGTGCCAACAATTGTACAAGCTGACTATATGAGATAGCACTCACAATGTTTGCTAGGAATTCTACAAGGTATAAAATGTGCAAAGCCCAAGAAATCATAGGAGGAACTAGTCTCAAGGTGTTTATAGGTCGTAAAGATAATGTGGTTCACAAAGGAATGCAAGTGGAAAGAAGTTGCGGAACTTTGTACCTTTCGTCGATGATCTTCATCCTTTATTGTTGTATTCCGTCTTGCTCACGGAATTTTTATGGTGTAGATAACATGAAAAACATGGATGATTATGTACAGGTCCTTCTCCTCTTTGAAACGAGCTAAAGAACACCAAAATCCGAGTTCAAATGCAAAAGATATGCCCAAAATCGTGAAACGGTTTTTCTGTCCAGAGGGGACGGAGACTCCGCTCTCGGGGGCCAGAGATTCTAGTCTAAGCTCACTAACTCCGGTCATGGGGCGAAGACTCTGGTCTGGACGATCCAGAACTTCAAGAACTTGTTCGGGACGCGTTTTGGGAAGAAAAATTCGAACCAAAACCTCAAATTGATGGGGGAAATCAAGGAATTACACTATGGAAACACATGAGGAGGTAGATCAACAAGTTTAGCACGTAATCCATGGACCAAAACCTACCAAAAATCACTCAAATAGCATATCGATCCAAAACACGAAATTGGGCTCTTTTTGGGAAATTTTGAATTTATGGTGGATAGAAGAAAATTTGGGGGGAAATCCTTGAGAAACTTGGGCTCTAATGCCAGATGATAGGGATTAAACTCAAGGGTGGCCGGATCTTCACGGCTCTTATGGTCAAATCGATGGAAAAACGAGGGAAAGGGAGAAGGTAGCGAAAAAGAAGACACAACTCGCGAAGAAAACGATGAACACACGCAAACACAAAATGATACAAAGCTTATTGCTCCCTCCGGCGGCCACCGGTCCGATAAAATCCTCGCAGGAAAAGATCGGTCAACATGCTCCCGTCAAATCCACATCAGAGAGGTAAGAACACCTTAGAGAGGATCTTGATAATTTTACTAGTGCCAACTGAAAGTAAAGACCTTATACAACTAAGGATGCTCAAAGGCACAATCCATAGAGGTTGATGACGATAGTCGGTTCCCTCATGAAGGTGAGAGGCAAAACTAGAGAGATTCCACAAGGGGGGTTGTCTTCTAGTCTATCATTTATGCCTAGGCTTACAATAAGCGGTGGGGACTCTATGTATAGGCAAATCACTTAAACAGGGGTAGTTTGGGGATAAAACTAGGGTTTGTAAGGATAAGAGGGGTACATGGGCCGTGGCCTAGTATTAAGGCGCTCAGTCCCATCACTTAGGACGGAGACTCCGGGGTTGAGGTACAAAGACTCTGGTGTGGCCAGAGACTCCTGGCAGACTCCGGGATCCCCGTTGTAGCTTCTAATAGTGGGGGCAAAGTCCTTGCTTAGTTTAGGGGCGGAAACTCCTATGCGGGTGGCCAGAGACTCCGCTGTGGTCGACGCACTTCGGGGCTGTCTCCGGGGTGGTGTACTGGGAGCACCAGGCATCGGTCCGGAGTCCTGGGCGAAAACTCCTAGGTGCCTGGTCGGAGACTTCGGGTAGTAGGGCCAGAGACTCCGGTGCTTCTGCTATTGCTTCTTTCGTCTCCTCTTCCAAGCCATCGTCTTGTTAGGCTTGATGTTCCGAGCTTCCTCCCTTACCTCTGTACTTGTCGGTCTGAACCTACCATGATCATGGGACGAAGTATGAAGTAGTATACCACTCAATAGGGTAAGAAGTAGACTCGTGTAGAGGATATGATTCACCTTTAGAGTTCATGACGACTTGGCATAAGTGGAAGTGCTTGATATGGCAACGACCGTAGGTTGAGCCGTATCAATATACCTCTCCAAAAATACAACTATATCAGATAAGTAAACTTCATATTCCATAGGAGCTAATCTACCTCCCCACGCAAAATTCAAGCCTTTGTGTATGTAATAACTGGTTTGTGCTTCTATACAAGAAGGTTTTAGAATTGGGATTATGGCCAACAAATAGCCTATCTTTTTTATGTTGGTGGCACAATTGAGAAATTTGGTACACTAAAGTTTTAGAAATTTAGTAGCAATTCAGTATCATGAAACAACTGTATTACTCAAATAGTAGGAAACTGCTTACTTAAGAAGAAAATGTAAGAGTCGAATAGTTTCCTCTTAAGTGAAGCATGGAAGTAGTGAATCACTCTCAAAGTGATCTCAAAGGTATTGCAATCAGTGATTCCATATAGAGATAACATATGTACCATGTAAATGTAGACATTGTATTCTATAGTCAAAACAGACAAATCTCGTGTATATGTCTATATAAACCCATAGATGTAAATCCATTTAGGCTTCTAGAACCTACGGTCAATAAAATCAAGTTACATCATGCACTACAAATGACTACAAGTTTTTTTAATATGTTGTCATAGTAGCCAGCGCAGACAAACTCTTCTTGAAGAGTGCATGTAGTAGGTCCTACAAAAGAAGCAGATATCAGAGAAGAGGATATTTCTTATATGCCTAAGTACAGTTAATAAATCTTTAAAGTAGTTCTCACCACATATGTCTTATATGTCATAACTTACTGGTTAGAGCAAGTCGCTTCATTAACCAAGCTACTAACATATTTCTTCTTATATTTGAATCAGTTACTCTGCCAAAATAAAATATTAGGAACCTCAACTTTTAATCGTTCACTCCTTATAAAGAAACTAAAGCTTCAACCAAATTAGGCACCTATGTTCCCCATCAGTCCTTGTTCTTCGATTCTCTTTGACTCCCTCCAGCTCAAGCGCCGTTGTAGTAAGTCACTGCCTCGGTTCCCCTTTCTCAGCCAAGCCCCTACATGTTGGGTAGGCAGGCAAGGGACTCCAAAAAAGGTGCACACCAATGTTGATGGGTGTGGAGCAGCCAGGGCACACCAAGCATGGCAGCGCATCTTCGGGCCTGCTGGATGATTGCATCTTCCACGAGGATGTCAGGAGTGAGAATCATGGGATGACATATAGACGAGCTCGGTTTTGCTCCAGGGAACAACCGCATCGACCATCAAGCACTCGCAACCCAACACCGAATGGTAAGGTAAGCAAACAATCTCAGCTTTTTCTCCATTCTGTTTAAATTGACAGTGTTGTCCACCCAGAAAATATTTTCAACTCTGTTTTCTTCATCAAAAGAAAAATTTGAGTAGAAACCAGGGTCCTTATCTTTTATCTCTGCAAAGTAAGCAACTGTCTCACTCATGTCCCATTCCTTATTTTCACTTCGAAAGTTTGAGCGCAAATTTGTAATATCCTTTGGAGCATATGGAACAAAAGCTTCTACGCCATAAAACGAAGACATGACTGTCATCATTCGGCCTGCAACACATATAAAACCATACTTTGTTAGTGTCATACTACAAACAGAAATACAATTTATGTGGGGTTTTTTCTATGCGGACAACAACAAGTTACCTATTTCTAAACTGCAATCATGTAGGCATTTGAGAAATTCTTTTTCATCTGGTGGTATGCCTTTATGTGATCTCAAGTACTTGGAAAGTGAAGGCTTGACAACCATGGGATGGTTGTGTTCTGAAATGAAATAAGTTACTTCCCATTTGTTGTTAATCAACTTGACAATCATTTTAGCTGGACACTTGGTTTGTATGATTGATTCTCTTTTGCGCCTAACCCGTAGCTTGCTGCTAGACTTTGACTTCTTAGTGGGGCCAGATTGTCCACCTTTCTCATCGTCATCGTCTATCTGGATAGGACTAACTTCTTCCACAACATTCATTCTCTCCTTCTGTTTTTCTTCTTCTGTTTTTTGTGGCCTGTATCTGTTGCAAACAAACGTCTGCTTCCACAGTTCATTAGTGAAAGCTTGTCACTGTGATGTATTTGATTTGATAGAAAAACCCAACTTCTTGGCATAAGAATTGTAGTGTGATCTTGCATCACCAATACTGTCAAACCGCATCCCCATGAAAGGTTCTTGCGGACTAGACGCAACTTGTTCATTCAACAGAACACCATCATCTGCTAAGTTAGGGTCAGTAGAAGTTGCTGTAGGAACAATGTTGTTGGGTATGTCCGGGTTGCCAGCGGGGGCCTGTGGCGGCATAGAATTTAACTGATTTCCTCTAGCACTTTGCGCTCCTGAGTGAGCAACATCTGCAACTTTCTCAGCTATATCATTGTTTGGAGATTCCTCCACAATCTCTTCACAGACAGCTTGAGTGCAAAACAGTGGCTCAGGTGCATTTGTTTCTGAAGGGTTTTGCAGCATAGTAAATCAAAAAAAATTCTACGGATGCGAACGGAAAAGCCAAGATCTAATCTAGGAGATGCAATCAACGAGAGGGATAGATGAGATCTTCATACCCTTGAAGAAATCGTACAGCGGAAACGTTCAACAAAATGTGGTTGGTGTAGTCGTACTCGCCTTCTCCTCCTCGCGATCCGATCCGATCCAACGCCGCAAGTGGCGGCGCCTCCGAGAGATGCACACGTACGATGCCGCGACGTCTCCTCCTTCCTCGGTCCAGCAAGTGGGGTGGAGAGATAGATTGGATCTACAACATGACGGCGTGGTGCTATGGTGGAGAGTTTCTGCAGCAGGGCTTCGCCTACGCGCAGTCGGGAGAGAGAGAGAGAGGGAGGGTAGTAGTATGGCGGCTAGGGTTGAAGGAGTGGGGAGAGGAGGGTGCGCCCCTGCCCTCTTTATATAGGGGGCTGGCAGACCCCCTTGGCCCCTCCTCCAAGCCCTAGTGCGGCGGCCCCAAGGGTTGGAGTGGGGGGCAAGTCTCCTTCCTCCTTCTAGAAGGGTTCCTAGGGTTTCCCCTAGGGTTTTGGCTAGCTGGGTCTATGGGGCCTTATGCCCCTGGCCCAAAGCGGCCAGGGCACTCCCTCATAGGCCCACGTACCCCTCTGACAAGTGGGGCCACGTTGGTCCCACTCCAGAAGCTTCTAGGACCTTCTGGTACAATACCGAATACTCCGAAACGATTCCAAAATCCAAAAACTGCTTTCCTTTATATGAATCTTATTCTCTGGACCATTCCAGAACCTCTCGTGATGTCCTGGATCTCATCCAAGACTCCGAACAAAAACTCATAAACCAATTATCCATTATATCCTAGCATCAAGGCACGTTAAGTGTGTGACCCTACGGGTTCGAGAATATGCAGACATGATCTTCTATCAATAATCAACAGCTGGATCTGGAAACCCATATTGACTCCCACATATTCATCGATGATCATATCGGATGAACCACGATGCCAGGATTCAATTAATCCCATATATATTCCCTTCGTCACGCGATATTTTACTTGCCCGAGATTCGATCGTTGGTATCGGCATACCTAGTTCAATCTCGTTCACAGCAAGTACTTTACTCATTCAGTAATCCAATATCACTTTGTGATTAACTCCTTAACCACGTGCTTGCAAGCGGTGTTGATATCGATTACCGAGTGGGCCCGAAGTATATATCTCTCCGATTTAGGAGGGACAAATCCCATCTCAATACATACAACCCAACAAGTATCTTCCGATCACCTGAGAGACACCTTTATGATCACTCTCACATATGATGACGTTTGATGACCTCAAAGCTTTCTTCCGATACCAAGGAGTTGCATTAT
Organism: Avena sativa; assembly: GCA_916181665.1. Taxonomy (NCBI): domain Eukaryota; kingdom Viridiplantae; phylum Streptophyta; class Magnoliopsida; order Poales; family Poaceae; genus Avena; species Avena sativa. The sequence goes on from OV702296.1 coordinate 354,815,577, forward strand.
CTCATGGTCTAAGGAATACAATATTTGACATAGGAAAAAGCTTTGCAAAGATGAACACGATGACACGATCTAATTGCTCTGTTTGATTTGGGTCTGTCCATCATATCATTCTCCTAATGACATGATCTCATTATTAATCAACAACTCATGTTTATGGTTAGGAAACCTTAACCATCATTAATCAATGAGCTAGTCCATAGAGGCGTACTAGGGACACGGTGTTGTTCATAAACCACACAAGTATCAAAGTTTCCGCTTAATACAATTCTAGCATGGAATATAAACTTTATCATGAACAAGAATTATAACAATAACATCTTTATTATTGCCTCTAGGGCATAATTCCAACAGTCTCCCACTTGTACTAGAGTCAATAATCTAGTTTACATCCGGCAACAATCTAACACCCATGGCATTAAGGTGCTGATCATGTTTTGCACGTGGAAGAGGTTTAGTCAACGGATCTGCGACATTCAGATCCGTATGTACTTTGTTAATCTTCAGATCTCCATCTGTTATATAATATCAAATTATATGAAATCAGCGATTGTTGTGCTTGGTCTTTGGATGATATCTTGGTTCCTTAGCCAGTGCTATGGCGCCAGTGTTGTCGCACAATATCTCTCTAGTGGGTCCAAGGCACTTGGAACCACACCATGCTCAGTGATAAAGTTCCTGATCCAAACTCCTTCACTTGACACTTCTGCAGCAGCCATGTATTCCGATTCTACTGTAGATCCCGCGATCACGCTTTGCTTGTAGCTTCTCCAGCTCACAGCTCCTCCATTCAAAATATAAACGTATCCTGCCTGAGATTTAGAATCATCCGGGTCGGTGTCGAAACTAGCATCGACGTAACCTTTTACAACGAGCTGCTCATCACCTCCATAGACCAAGAACATTTCTTTAGTCCTATTTAAATACTTTAGGATGTTCTTTACGGCTGTCCAGTGTTCCACTCCTGGATCACTTTGGTAGCTGCTCGTCAAACTAAGAGCATTGGACACATCCGGTCTAGTACACAGTATGGCATACATGATGGAACCTATGGCCGAGGCATAAGGCACTTTGCTCATGGTTTCTCTATCGTTTACCGTAGCTGGACGCTGATCCTTGCTCAATATCTTACCTGACAACATGGGCACTGAACCTTTCTTTGCCTTATTCATTCTGAACCTTTTCAGAACTTTGTCTAGGTATGTACTTTGGCTTAAAGCTATTAGGCGTCTTTGTCTATCTCTATAGATTTTGATGCCTAATATATAAGCAGCTTCTCCTAGGTCTTTCATTGAAAAACATTTATTCAAATAACTCTTCACCTCGTTAAGCATACCAATGTCATTTCCAATAATCAATATGTCATCCACATATAGTACTATAAATGTCACTGAGCTCCCACTCACTTTCTTGTAGATACAAGCTTCGTAGCAATTTGGAACAAATCCAAAGCTCTTGATCACTTGATCAAAACGAAGGTTCCAACTCCGAGATGCTTGCTTCAGTCCATAAATGGAACGCTGAAGTTTGCACACCTTATCAGCATCCTTAGGATCGGCAAAACCTTCGGGTTGCATCATATACAACTCTTCATCAATGTTGCCATTGAGGAACGCAGTCTTGACATCCATCTGCCATATTTCATAATCATGAAATGCAGCAATTGCTAATAAAATCCGAATGGACTTAAACATCGCTACGGGAGAGAAAGTCTCATCGTAGTCAACACCTTGAACTTGTCGAAAATCTTTTGCTACAAGCCGAGCTTTATAGACAGTAACATTACCATCCGCGTCCGTTTTCTTCTTGAAAATCCATTTGCACTCAACGGCCTTACGGTCGCTAGGAGGGTCCACCAAAGTCCATACTTGGTTTTCGCTCATGGATCCCAATTCAGATTTCATGGCCTCTAGCCATTTCTCAGAGTCTGGGCTCATCATTGCTTCCTCATAGTTCGCAGGTTCACTGTTGTCTACCAACAAGACAGTTAAGACAGGGTTGTCGTACCATTCAGGAGTGGCACGCGACCTTGTCGACCTGCGACCTTCAGCAGTAGCATCGTTCGAAGTTTCATGATCCTCGTCATTAGCTTCCTCTCTTGTCGGTGCAGACGGTACTGGAACAATTTCAGGTGTTGCGCTACTCTCCAACTCGAGAGAAGGTTCAAAATAACCTCGTCTAGCTCTACCTTCCTCCCACTCACTTCTTTCGAGAGAAACTCCTTCTCAAGAAAGGATCCGTTCTTTGCGACAAACACTTTGCCTTTGGATCTGTGGTAGAAGGTATACCCAATCGTTTCCTTAGGGTATCCTATGAAGACGCTTTTCTCCGCTTTGGGTTCGAGCTTGTCCGGCATCAACTTCTTGACGTAAGCTTCGCATCCCCAAACTTTAAGAAACGACAACTTAGGTTTAGCACCAAACCACAGTTCATACGGTGTCATCTCAACGAATTTAGATGGTGCCCTATTTAAAGTGAATGCAGCGGTTTCTAATGCATAACCCCAAAATGATAACGGCAAATCTGTAAGATACATCATCGATCGCACCATATCTAATAGAGTTTGATTTCGGCGTTCAGACACACCATTGCGCTGTGGTGTTCCGGGTGGCATGAGTTGCGAAACGATTCTGCTTGCTTTAAGATGCGTGAGAAAATCATAACTCAAATATTCACCTCCACGATCGGATCGTAGGAATTTAATTTTCCTGTTACGATGGTTTTCCACTTCGTTCTGAAATTCTTTGAACTTTTCAAACGTTTCAGATTTATGTTTCATTAAATAGATATACCCATATCTACTTAAGTCATCAGTAAAAGTGAGAAAATAGCGATATCCACCGCGCGTCGAAACACTCATTGGTCCGCATACATCGGTATGTATGATTTCCAACAAGTCCGTTGCTCGCTCCATTATTCCGGAGAACGGGGTTTTGATCATCTTGCCCATGAGGCACGGCTCGCACGTGTCAAATGATTCAAAATCAAGAGACTCCAAAAGTCCATCAGAATGGAGTTTCTTCATGCGTTTTACACCAATATGACCTAGACGACAGTGTCACAAATAAGTCGAATTATCACTATCTACTTTGCATCTCTTAGCCTCAATGTTATGGATGTGTGTTTCATTGATTTCGAGATTCAGAAGAAATAAACCATTCATAGCAGGTGCATGACCATAAAAGATGTTACTCATATAAATAGAACAACCATTATTCTCCAATTTAAATGAATAACCGTCTTGCAATAAACACGATCCAGATATAATATTCATGCTCAACGCAGGCACATAATAACACTTATTAAGGTTTAAAACTAATCCCGAAGGTAAAACTAAGGAGAGCGTGTCGACGGCCATCACATCAACTCTTGATCCGTTGCCAACGCGCATCGTCACCTCATCCCTTGCTAGCCGCCGTCTATTCCGTAGCTCCTATTTCGAGTTACAAATATTAGCAACTGAACCAGTACCAAATACCCAGGCACTACAACGAGCGCTAGTAAGGTAAAAATCAATAACATGTATATCAAATATACCTTTAATGGTGCCTGCCTTCTTGTCCGCTAAGTACTTCGGACAGTTGCGCTTCCAGTGACCCTTGTCCTTGCAATAGAAGCACTCAGTGTCCGGCTTAGGTCCAGACTTGAGCTTCTTCTCAGCAGGAGCAACGCACTTGTCGCTGCCTTTCTTGAAGGGCTTCTTTGAACCCTTACCTTTCTTGAAGCTAGGGGTATTGTTGACCATCAACACATGATTATCTTTCTTGATATCCACCTCCGCAGCTTTCAGCTTAGCGAAGAGCTCAGTGATCGTATCAGTGGAACCAATCTGATTGTGAGTAACTACAAAACCTTTGTAGCTAGGAGGGAGTGATTGCAGAACTCTGTCAATCTTGAGCTCTTCTGGAATCTTGCAGTCCAGTTGCTCAAGACGTTGAGTGTAGCCCGACATCTTAATGGCGTGCTCACTAACGGAACTCCCTTCCTCCATCTTGCAGTTAAAGAACTTCTCAGAGATCTCATATCTCTCGGAACGGGCCTAAGTTTGAAACATGGTTTTCAGTTCCTCAAGTACCTCAAAGGGCCCGGCGAACTCCTCAAAACGATTTTGAAGGTTTGATTCCATAACAAACAACATGGTACTCTTAATCACCCCATAATCATCTTTGCGCGACTGATAAACAGCTTTTTCATCAGTCGGCGCATCTATAGCAGGGGCGTCACCTAGCGCTTTCTCAAGGACATAGTCCTTTTGTCCGCCAGCGAGAATGATTCTCAGATTGCGGAACCAGTTGGTGAAATTAGACCCATTGTTCTTAAGCTTTTCTTTCTCAGCAAAAACGTTGAAGTTGAAGTTGAAGTTGGACTTAGCCATTTGATCTACAAAATTTGCAAGTACAATTTAGACTATGTTCATGATAACTAGTTCAACTTAATCAAATTACTAGATGAACTCCCACTAAATTCAACATCCCTCAAGTTGTTTAGTGAACACGATCCAAATTCACCACACCTAATCCGATCTTCACGAGAAGAGATGTGGTTTCAATGGTGGACAACAAAGTGTCGATCATATCATTCATATGACTCATGTATAACCTTTCGGTTCGTGTGTTCCGAGGCCATGTCTATACATGATAGGCTCGTCAAGTCAAACCCAAGTATTTCCGCGTGTGCAAAACTGGCTTGCACCCATTGTATGTGAACGTAGAGTTTATAGCACCCGATCATCACGACGTGCTTGAACACGATGAACTTTCGCAACGGTGCATGCATGGGGAGAACACAATTTTATCTTGATCTTTAAGTGAGGAAACATCTTATAATACTACCGTCGCGATCTAAGCATAATAAGATACATAAAAGGATAAACATCACATGCATATAATTTTATGTGACATGGTATAGCCAATCTTCGCGCAATGATCTCCATCTTGTGCGCGCCCACATGATCTCCATCTGTGGCGCCCCGCAAAAACCACTACTAGAAAATCGCATTGTTTTTGTGCATTGCATCATCATGACCGCATGCTCATGTCAACATGCCGCCTTGCATTTGAGCGTCGTCATGTCATCTTGCATTTGTTTGCATAAAACTATTTTGAAAAGCCTGGTTTTGTTTTCTAAACGCCCTGTCTTTAATTCAAAACCAAACCCGGGTCTTCGGAATGTTTTGTTTTGTCTACCAACGATTCACAAACGCCTCGTTTTTAATAAATAAAATATTTAAATTATTTTGGGAGGCAGCCAGCCAGGCCCGAAAGCCCAGCCGGTCACCTCCAGACAAAAACCCTACCTACCCCAGAACACCCAAAACCTATGCTACCAAATAACCTACCCACCCTATCTACCCACCCTTCCGCCACCTCGCTCCCTCCAATCCCATGCCGCCACCTCACCACCCCCACCCTTTTTCCCTCCACCTCACCCCACCGGCCCACTCCCCACCACCCTACCATGCTTCCCCGCCTCCACCTGGGCGCGGCCCCCACCACCAACTCCCTGCCCGCACTCCCACGCGCCAGGCGACCCAGTCCCACCCCGCCTCCCGCGCGCCCCACCCCGACCACCTCGGGCCGCTCGCCCGCTCCCCTGGCCCCACCCCGACCCCGCTCTCTTCCCTAACTCTCTTCTCCCCTGCCCCGCCCCTCTCTCTTCCCCCGCGTCGGCGTCCCCTCCACCAACCGCACGCCGCCGCCACCGACAGCCCCGGCCCCACCCCGATCGCGACCCCCACCTCCCGCTCGTCGCGTGGTGCCCCTGGATCCCCCAACCCCGCCGCCAGGCTCCATCATCTCCCTCCCGTAAGCTCTGTGCGTCGCCCCGGGCCGATCGACGCCCGCCGCTCGCCCCTGCAACCCTCGGCGTCCCCTTCCTCCTCTCGCCTCCTCTCGATGCGGTGCCCCCGTCCCCTTCCTCCTCTGGCTCGCTGACCACCCCGCCGCCGTCCTGCGGGCTTCCTCTCGCCCACCTCATCTCTCCCTGCCGCCGCCCCTATCGCTCCCGCCGCTCGCCAGGCAAGCTCCGGCCGTCCTCCTCCGTCGCGCGCCTTCCCCTCCTCCGAGCCCGCGGCTGCCTCGAGCCCGCGCCCCTCGCAGATCCCGCCGGGGCCGCCCCTCTCGCCTCTGCTCCGGCCTGCCCGCACCGACGCCCCTCCGGCGAGCCGCCTGCCGGCCCCATCGCCAAGCTCCCCGTCGGTCGCCCGCGACCCCGCGGCCTCCTCTTCCCTCGCCGGCGCGACGTGTCGCGTCTGCCTTCGCCTCTCCGGCCTTCCATCCCCTCCTCGAGCAGGACCACGCTCGCCAGCTTCCGGTCGCCGCTGTCCGTCTTCTGCGGCAGCGCGGTGCCGTTGCCGAGGTCGCCCGCTCTCTGCCCTGTCGCTCGCTTGGTCTCGCCCAGAGCCGCCTCAACCTTCTTCCGCTGTCTGATGTTGCCGCAGGGGTCCACCACGTCCTGGCCATCTCTCGGTGCCTTGTGCAGTGTTTGGTGCCCATCAGTGATAATCTCGTCATCGGTGGTCGCAGATGATCCCGACCGACCCTAGAAAACATGAAGCTGAACCGCGACCCTCTGAACGCCATGATCTACTACGCGGATGAAATGGCCGAGACCGAACCCGAACCCCTTGGAACTTCAAGATCTTCACCACTCGAAGTGTTCCGCCAAGATCGCCATCGACAACGGAACCAAGACCGAACCCGGTGGCTTTTGCTGGACCATCAACAAGATCTACAATGGGACGCCATGACTGAGACCCCGGGACCCGAAGACCATAGGTGCGACAAGTACTCCTTCCCGGATGCGATGCTCGAAAACACGGACGGTAAGGACACCGACGCAGAACGCCAAGTTCTTCAACCCGGACGCTAAGACCTACCCGATACGCGGGCATGACAAGATCGACACCGACCAGGGCGAATCCGATGCGCCCCGACGCCAAGCCAAGTTCTTCTTCTCGGATGCATCAAGATCGACTTCCGTTGTCCGAGACCGATCTCGTCGAGTCGTTCTCCCGTCGAACCCTGAGACCGACCCCGAACCCCTCGGAGCCCAAGTTCGCCGAACCCTAATGTCATTCCCTATTCGAGACCCCCATTATTTTATAACATGACATTATCAACTGATGCATATTAAATTGTTCATGCATGCATACTTGTCTGTGGTTTGGGGGCATTATGCCAATTCATCTCATAATCAAATATGGAGTCTATATGCGGGATATCTTTGTCTTATTCCGGACTCCATTTAAATTGGCATAGCGAACCGAAGCCATGTTTTGTCTTGCTAATCCAACATTTAATTTGCGGGGTAGATAAATAACTTGAATCGTTTAATTAATTGTCGGGGCCTCGGTTCCGCTTAATATGACCTAATGCACCGCACCTTTGCCATGTCATACATCATACATGCATCATGCCCGATCTTTTGCTGTAGTATTAAATAGTGCATCCGGTGTTTTCTCTAGTGCTTTGCTTCTTCACGGACTAGGCCGATGAGTTGATGCGAGTGTCGACCCGATCTTCGGATGAACCTTCGGCAATGTTTTCAGGCGAGCACCTCCCCCTTTTCTACCTATCTTACTTTTATAGTATTTATTCCCCCCTGTTGATTTATTGCTATCTGTGTTGCGATGCTCTAGTTTTCGTACCCGTGATATCCCTTGCAGCCTTATATTGCCTTGGACACATCCTATTACCTGTTGATTGGTAGATAGTTGGACTTGCGCGTCGTAGTCGCTTGCTCAAGTGCTGTTGTGTGTCGTCAAGTACCACAGTTGTTGGAGTACTGCCGCATGTTTAAGGTTGGAGCTGATCAAGACTTTAATTACTGTTTAATAACTAAAATTGAAGTAAGTAAATGCAGAGGCACCGGTGGGTAATAGACAATATTTGGTTTTTAACCGCTCACTGGTGTCCCGTAGGACCCCGAGTTCTTGACACCTGTTCCGAGATCGAGCGCGCTAACCACAGGTGGGGTGTGTGGGCACCCCCATCGATTAGTACCTGATTTCAAAGTATTGTACTGGGGGCCACAAAGTAGTTTGGGGCTTTATTACTATTCTGTACTTATGCCATGCTTTACTGCTTAATTTAAAATTGTGCGAGGTACTGCACCTGTACTGTTTAGGATTGCGGAGTGTTTTCGCGGTATCGACAAGCCCAGTCACACTTTCGGGTTCCCAGTCGTTTACAGCCATTGACGCAAACCCTGAGGCCGTATCGGAGACCGGCCGACTTTGTTGCGGGTAGCTTAGTGGGGTGGCCCCCATGTACTTGCTTTGGGTCTAGGAAACGTCATGACTTAGGCCCCGCCGACATACCGATGGGTGTATGTTAACTGATCTGGCAAAAAGGGTCGAAGTGCGTGTGGATACTTTGGTGCACCCCTGCAGGGTTAAATCTTTTCGAAAAGCCGTGTCCGCGGTTATGGACGACTTGGGGCACAGTTCTCGATCATAGACAACTATAACTAAAGTTTACTGTTATAATTTGACTTGTATCCGATATGACTAGTAATCAGCTTCACTGCAACGGAATGGCTAAATAAAAGTACCAACAACTGCTGGGTTTGGGATATCTCATGCTTATTGTATCTGACTAGTAAGGGTTGCAACTACAACGGAATGGTTAACTAAAACTGCCCACTGCTTATTATATCAGGATGACTATCTATACCTGACTAGTAATTGGTGCAACGATAACTGAATAAATAAAATTGCCAACCGTGTGAGTTCCTTGGTTGACTTCCTCGTCTGGTCTCGAGGGGGAAATACCAGGATGGGTATGTTTGGTGGTAGCATCAGGATGGTTCCGAATAGGTCTTTCTTATCCCTCTCTGATAGCCGACAGTTATCTCGAGTCTCTATAGGTTGTTTAGTGCATGCTGCGCTGCCGCTTTAGTCCACCATACCTATGTAGGCGAGGACCGCCGAATTCTAGTCTCGCCGTGTACTGGCCTCAGTACTGACCGCACTCTTTTTCCTTTGCCCTTTGTCGGCACCCCTTTTGTTTAAGCAGGTTTTGAGATCGACGTCGTTAGCAGGGTTACCCTTCGGCTTGGCCTGGGCAGGGTTATGGACGCCATTGGTTATTCTTCAGGGCTCTTAGCCCCATTTGCATCTTGTCCGTAGTCGGACGCTCTATCGTTTTCCAGGTGATTTGGATCTTTGTACCGTATATCTGTATTCTTGACTCATGGAGTCGTGTTGTATATATATCTGTTCTGTGGGTCCCATCGAGGACTGATGTGTAATGTTATTACTTTGTTCTCCACCTGCACGAAAGTGCCTGGTGGGCGTCCTCGAATCGTTTCTATGCGAGTTTGGCGGGAAGCGCTAAAACTTGCATAGGGCCGATTCTGAGGGTGTTACACCATCACTCCACCATGATTGCCTCCACCACAAATAGCAACTACAACTATTGCTAACTACTTAGCGATAAGGTGAAGCTATTACATGGCGTATAAGAAGTTGACACACAGGTCATACACAATTATAAATACAACCATATGGCTCCTGCCGGTTGTGAACTCATCGACATGCAAGTCGTGAAATATTACAAAACATGATCATTGCATACAACATACACATCACATCTTGGGCCATACCATATCACAAAACACTCCCTGCAAGAACAAGTTAGACACCTCTACTTTGTTGTTGCATGTTTTACGTGGCTTATGGGAGTAACAAGCTAAGAACGATTCTTACCTATGGAAAGCCAAAACGGTGATATTATGGTTGCCAACATCTGGTGTAAATCCCATGACAACTATAGTGAGAGAAACTGGCATCCACTAGCCGCATGTATGGAACAAGCCACACGTCAAGTGCGAAGCCGGTCTTGCGAACGAGGTCGCATAAAGTTGGCCTGGACCGCTTCGATCTCACTATCCCGCGTCATAAGAAGTACACAACAAGAGGCTTGCAACATAAAACATCAATGCACGCAACAAGCATGTTGCGTTCTACTCGTGAAACACATCTACGCATAGATCTAGCTCTAATACCACTGAAGGGTTTCGCATCATAGTAAATCAAAAAAATTCGATGGATGCGAATGGAAATGCCAAGATCTAATCTAGGAGATGCAATCAATGAGAGGGATAGATGAGATCTTCATACCCTTGAAGAAATCACACAGTGGAAACGTTCAACAGAACGTGGTTGGTGTAGTCGTACTCGCCTTCTCCTCCTCGCGATCCGATCCGATCCAACGCCGCAAGTGGAGGTGCCTCCGAGAGATGCACACGTACGGTGCCGCGACGTCTCCTCCTTCCTCGGTCCAGAAAGTTGGGTGTAGAGATAGATTGGATCTACAAAACGACGGCGTGGTGCTATGGTGGAGAGTTTCTGCAGCAGGGCTTCGCCTACGCGCAGTCGGGAGAGAGAGAGAGAGAGGGAGGGCAGCAGTATGGCGGCTAGGGTTGAAGGAGTGGGGGGAGGAGGGTGCGCCCCTTCCCTCTTTATATAGGGGGCTGGCCGGCCCCCTTGTCCCCTCCTCCAAGCCCTAGGACGGAGGCCCCAAGGGTTGGAGTGGGGGGCAAGTCTCCCCCCTCCTTCTAGAAGGGTTCCTATGGTTTCCCCTGGGTTTTGGCCGGCTAGGCCTATGGGGCCTTGTGCCCCTGGCCCAAAGCGGCCAGGGCACTCTCTCGTAGGCCCACGTACCCCTCCGACAAGTGGGGCCACGTTGGTCCCACTCCGGAAGATTCTAGAACCTTCCGGTACAATACCGAATACTCTGAAACGATTCTGAAATCCAAAAACTGCTTTCCTTTATATGAATCTTATTCTCCGGATCATTCCGGAACCTCTCGTGGTGTCCTGGATCTCATCCGAGACTCCGAACAAAAACTCATAAACCAATTATCCATTCTATCCTAGCGTCGAGGCACGTTAAGTGTGTGACCCTACGGGTTCGAGAATATGCAGACATGATCTTCTATCAATAATCAACAGCGGGATCTGGAAACCCATATTGACTCCCACATATTCATCGATGATCATATCGGGTGAACCACGATGCTAGGATTCAATTAATCCCATATATATCTCTCCGACTTAGGAGGGACAAATCCCATCTCGATACATACAATCCAACAAGTACCTTCCGATCACCTGAGAGACACCTTTATGATCACCCTCACATAGGATGACGTTTGATGACCTCAAAGCTTTCTTCCGATACCAGGGAGTTGCATTATCTCATGGTCTAAGGAATACATATTTTGACATAAGAAAAGCTTCACAAAGATGAACACGATGACACGATCTAATTGCTCTGCTTGATTTGGGTCTGTCCATCATATCATTCTCCTAATGACATGATCTCATTATTAATCGACAACTCATGTCTATGGTTAGAAAACCTTAACCATCATTAATCAATGAGCTGGTCCATAGAGGCGTACTAGGGACACGGTGTTGTTCATAAACCACACAAGTATCAAAGTTTCCGCTTAATACAATTCTAGCATGGAATATAAACTTTATCATGAACAAGAATTATAACAATAACATCTTTATTATTGCCTCTAGGGCATAATTCCAACAGTTTCTGCATCTTGAATGTCCAAATCATCAGGTAGTGCGTTAAGATCAAGCCCAGACATCTGCAAAAAACAAAAAACCAAGAGTACACTTCTTGATTAGCAACTATAACTGTGTTTTCCATACAGCACATGCACAACATGGTAAACATCTTGCTATAATTTACAAGGGAAAAGTTCCTGACACCCTTTTATTTTCTTCCAACATTTTTTCAGGCTTCACTATCAAACACAAATGTGTTGCACTTATACTAACCACCAGGAAAAGGATGCCTTTTGCCCATCCCAACTATAGCAAACTATGTACAAATTGGAAAACAACAAAGATGGTGTCTCAGTAGTGAACTATGTTGCTTTTAAGTTTGTACTTCTTCTGTCTAAGTAGTGAACTATGTTGAATTTTCCAAGATCTTTTTGTTATGCATAGTATGGATGTCCAAAAGTTCAGGTTTTTACAGATCTGAATAACTAACTAAGCTACTGCAGGTTTATGGCTATCTGCCCTACATACTACTTGAACTTTTGATTAGTCCGACCAGTAATCCATGGCCATAGTTGCTTTTATTAGAAGCTGAAATCAGGTTTGTGTTTTCAATCTATGTTGCAACCTAGTTGTAAAAGATCATATGCCATAGTTGCTTCTTGGATGGTTGAAGATATAGCTTTACCATGATGTAAGTTTGTTTTCCGTGTGTTCCAAAATCATGGGGAGGATCATACAAAGCAAGGAAAAACCTGCCAGAAAATCAAAGGAAGAGAGGGAGGGGTGGAGGGGAGAGAGGGGGAAACAGGGTTTATGTTTGGTGTGCACCTTTGATACTGCTGTGACCAGATCTTAAGCTTTTTATCATGGGCCTCCAATGGAGATCTGAAGGAGGGAGAAGATGGATCTGTCTTGGGGAGGAAGAAGAGAGAGGGGGAGAGAGAGGGAGCTGCTGTCACGTGGTGGTGGTGGTGGGGGGGGGTTGTTTTGCTTTTTGGCTGGGAGCTTGGGAGAGGACGGGGAAGCTTGGGACTCACGTGGTCCAAACCAGCTAGACGCGCGTGGTTCGGAGGCGGGGTGGCTCACGGAAAGTACCGGCTGGATTCTTTGTATTTCTGGAAGGCGGGGTGGTGGTCCTGGTTTCTATTTCTGGCGGTGGCTGGTTAGTGCAAACCAGCCCCCGATTGCTCCCTAGACGTTTCCTAATTTGTTTTCTCTCTTTTACTACCAGGTCCGGTGGAATGTAGCAAATAACTGGCTGGAGTAGCAATTTCGGCCCAATTAACCACAGGAAGGCTTTTTGATGTCCAGAGAAGCATCCTTAAGGGATAAGTCGGCCCACACGGGATCTGAGGACCATCCAACGGCCAGAATATTGTGGAGGGCGCGATTTTGATGGCTAAAATTGTTCAGTTTTTGCGAGGCCAATCGGTGCACCGATCGCTCGGTTAGCTAAAATTCCATTGACCGATCAGTGCTATTTTCTCCATAACCGAAATAAAAGGATTACCGAGGAACAGATCCGATCGGTTTAGTGCCACCCAATGCCCACACCATATGCCTGTGTCCATGCTGTCAATCTATTTGGAATAATTAGATCAATACTGGCTCTTGACTGTATGGATAATTTGTATGTATACCGCAGATACAGATATGTGTGAAAGTTAATAATTATTTAAATGTTTTGTTGTCATTATAATTTTTCCCATCAGTCAGATTCCTCATGCATAATAAGAAATTAAAAATACTTAGTCTCCAACTCCATGAATTTACGACATCTCTGCCATGCAATTTTTGTATTACATATGGTTCTTCGATTCTTTTACATATAGGTGAGAAAGCTGTAGAAGTTTCAGCTGGCAAACATAATTCTTCAGGCAAGGAAAAAAGAGCATGGTGCAGTTAGGTATGTTGTAAATTAAGTGTAACGACGTATGATTTAAATTCAAATTCGAAGCAAGCTGCCATCAATAGAAATTTACTTTTAAATCTGATTGCTTGATCTGTACACAATAGTCCATGTCTTCAAGCTTATACTGCAGAGAAAGCTCAGTGTAAAAATATTAGTGGAGCCTATTTATCTGTGTACTATACATTCTCACAAATGTATCTTCTCCGACTGGAGCATGTAGAGGAGGCGATGGAGCACGTAGAGGAGGCGTCCGCTGGGCTCACTCGGAGAAGGGTCTGAGTGTGCGTCAGATTGCACATTTCTCGGTTTCAGGTTATACTGCATGTTTCTCTGTTGGATCTTAAAACTTATATGAAAGAAAGCAATTTTTCGAATATTCACTGGAAAATCATCTGGTTCCACTCAGGTTTCTTAGATGGTCCAGAAAAGTTTCAAGTAGCATCACGAACACATGGAACCCGCCTTTGTGCAGCAACCATGATCTTTGAGAAATAGCCTCTCTGGTGGGTCGCTCTCAATTTCTCTTGGATCCCGGTCCGCTTTCTTGTGCCCCATCAGTGTCGTTGCCTCTCACTAGCCAATGATGATGATAAAGAGCAGAAGTGTTGATAAGAATGGTTTCCTCATAGTTTGAAAATTTCTTTCTCCCGATGCAACGTATGTGCACTTTTCTAGTATAAAGTAAAAGGAGAGTCTACGTCTATATAGGTTTGCTTTAAAAGCACATAGGGGAAACAGTTATTGTTTGGGTAACCATTTCCGTCCCAAACTTTCCCTCAGTGGCCTGCCTTGGTCCACAAGCCTTTTTTTGTTGCGCCACGAATTTGCGTGGAGGGAGTAGGTAACTAGGATTAATTCAATACAAACAAATAATTGAACAAATCAAGTTCAAAATGACTTGACCATATGTGGTGACCTCCAACTAGTAAGCTTAGCTCAGTTCGTGGTCCATGTGAAAATGCAATAAGCATGAATGCATGATGTATGGGTAGGTGGGGACATTGTTTTGCATGTTTGGTCAGCTACGTAAATATCGGGGCAATTCAACCATTGCATTGGATGTACAACTCAAATAGAAAAAACAGAATGGAGTATTTACCTGTATGTATGCTATCTCTTCTTGCATTAAGCTACATGTCGCAATCATACACCAGTGCCAGACCGGACTCTTCATCCTACGGTAATTCTCTCCATGATTCTTTAACTTTTGCAGTTTTTTTGCGTATGTGAAAAAAAACTACCTATTCCTATCAACAAATTTTATCAGATACGCCTCCTATATTTTCCAAGATTTTTTCATCTATGGATCAGAATGGAGTGACAAATCTAATGACATAGGCAACTTTTTTTTGCAATCACTCGAATCCTGTATGTTTTCTTGTCGCCAGGACCATTCTTTCGTTCATAGCTTCGTATGTCCTGATTATTAACTAACGCTTTGTTTGGAAACATGATTTCCACAAGAGACTATTCAACTATCCAAAAGGGACCTTAATGATTATGGTTAATAGCTTCCGGTTTCCAGTTCATCTTTTGTGTGAACTTTTGTACAGTATTTATCTGTATTTTCCGCTGAAAACGTAGACTCTTTTGAGGGTATTCATGCATCGACCTTTTATGTTGGATCCAACCATTCGAACAGCAACCTTTTTCTTCTTGGGACGATGAATAACCGTCGCCATTTTTGTCCAACGGCTCACCGCAGCCGCCTCCTCGCCGGCCAGTTCCCTACTGGGTCGCCATGGCCGCTTCTTCTAGTGCGCCCAAGCACGGCCAGTGGCACGGCCGGCATCCATGCATCCGACTGTATCACCTTTCGTAAATATATTTCGTCCCTCAGCATTGTGGTGTTCAGTAAATTGGTGACCTTTGTTGTAGAACTTGTTCGTCTCCATCTCAAAAATTGTTTCTGTTTTTGTGATGGAGTATTGGCATGTTCAGTCATTCTGGTGTTCTTTGACACTGCATTTTTCCACACTCACTCAAAACCAAAATGCATAACTGGGTACACCTGATATGATCATATTCTTTTGCATAACTGTGATACTGTGGCAGAAGTTAAGAGGATACAACTAAAGTTCGACAAGATGAATTGACTGAATGAAGGCAGTAATTTTAATATTTTTTTTAGAATAGAAGTATTAGTTAAATTCAGGAGCTACAGAATTTCAATGATATGACCTCAACCTTTCTGGCATCCTCTTTATTCCAGCAAGTTAGTTCCTGAGATTTACAAACTTTAATTCATAGCTGACACTTTATTGTTTACTTGCTCCACTATTACTAAATCAGTTCAAGGAATACATGGCACCAAACTTTCATAAGTTTGGTTTATAGTAAATGTTGAAATCTGAGTTAGTGTAGTACTACAGTATTGTACTAGGAGAGTCTAGAGTATTCTTGTGGAGTGTTTGAGTCCGTGTTGGTGTCCTAGTTGAGTCTGTAGTATTCTAGGGAGTGTTAGTAGATTAGTAATATGTCCTACTGTATGAGTGGAGATGTAATACTGAGCCGAGTTATATATAAGATGGTGTGGAGGTCCAATGGACCGATCCCATCTAGAAATTTCCCCCCAAATCCAATATGGTATCAGAGCTAGGCTCCTCCTAAACCTTCCACCGTGATAGGAGGATAGTAATTTAGCGAGGTTGGATTTGGGGACCAAGAGAAACTGGAGGTCGAGGATGAGCTTTGATCTGGTCAGTGATGGGCAGATGCAGAGGCAATGCAAGTAGTTGTGAAGGAGCTGGCCATCTGTGTTATGGAGATGATTGATGGAGCGGTACTGAGATGTGTTGTTGAAGGGATACAACTGGATGAGGTCTCATGTGTTAGCTATTCTTGTGATGCGGGAGAAAAAAAGGAGGTGCAACTGCATACTTCTGTTCAAGTTGTTGCTGCAAGATAGGCAAAAGAAGAGATGCAAGCTACATATAAGAGGGCGTGGAAGCCTGCAGCATCAAGTGAAGGTACAAGGGAGTGCTCCCTCCAGGTGGTTCCTTTGGTGATGCTCGGCAAAGGTTCGATTTCAGGAGGAAGAAGGTGTTGCTGATGTGTTGCAGCAGAGAAAAGAGGAGTCCAGGAGGGAACAACTGGTGGAGCTGATTTGGGTCGGCTATGAGGAGCAAAGGGAACGAAGCTTGTTTCTTGGAGAAGAGAGAATGGAATTGATATAAGGGAGAGGTAGAGGCCTCGGTGACCGAGGCGAGGATGGCTGAGGCAAGATGGCCGAAGGGTTGATGGAGAGGAGGTAGAGGTTAAGGTTGTGCCAGTGTTGGAGAGGTGGAAGTCATGTGGAGGTTAGGAGAGTGGAAGTGTGGATAGCTGACGGTGAGGTGAGGCGGCTGTGGCTCTATAGGAGTTGTTGTTGAGGTAAGGCAGTCGTGGTTCTGTGGAAATGGAGTTGATGAATATGCAATGACAGTGCTCAAGATGATGGTGGAAGGCGTGTGGTGCCTCCGTTGTGAGAAGGCACATGGTTAGAGAGGCAACAGTGGACTAACGCGAGAAGGATTGGAGGTGGCTAGCTTGATGTAAAGTTTGTGCATGGTGATGTTGATGGTGAGGCGGTTGTGGCTCTGTAGGAGCTGTTGTTGAGGTGAGACAGCCGTGGTTCTGCGGGAACCGGAGTTGATGAAGAGATAATGACGATGCTGGAGCTGATGAGGGAAGGCGTGTGGTGCCACCGTTGTACGCGTCGGTGTGAGAAGGCACATGGTTGGAGAGGCACCGGTTTACCAACACAAGAAGGACTGGAGGTGGCTATATTGATGCAAAGTTTGTGTGGTTGAATGTTCAGTGTTGAATGGGTGCTTGACTGCAGATGGTGAAAGACCGATGAGCAAGAGCTAAAATAAAATGCTCTTACGTATCTATGTGTGCTTCAATCTAGATATGTGGTGGTTGTAGTAAGTTTCATGGACCTGTAGCAAGATGGCCATGGTGATTAACCCATGCCTATCTTGAGGGAGAGTGTTGGAATCTGAGTTAGTGTAGTAGTATTGTCCTAAGAGAGTCTAGAGTATATTGGTGGGTGTTGGAGTCTGTGTTGGTGTCCTAGTTGAGTCTAGAGTATTCTAGGAAGTGTTAGTAGATTAGTAGTATGTCCTACAATATGAGTAGAGATGTGATACTAAGCTGAGCTATATATATAAGAGGATGTGGAGGTCCAAGGGACTGAACCCATCCAGAAATTCCCCCAGATCCAACAGTAAATGAAAATATATTTGGGGTCGATAGTAAGGTACATAAAAGTTTTTATCATAGAAAACACAAAAGCTTTGCATCTCCATGGATAAACATTACAAGTTGACACCCCTAAATAGTAGATACCACCGAAAGCACGCACAAGACTCTTCGCCCTGTCGTCTAGTCCTAGGCCTCTGCCCGGACCATGGCTAGGAGACAACCAACTTTGGGCGTGTGGCATTGAAAATTGAAGTGTTGCGCACCTTCTAGATACACCAGGCAGTGAGCTTGATCAGCGATGACGCGCCTTTCCTTGCATCTTTAGGGGCGGACTATACAATGGTAAGCCACCAATCTACGAAATCGGCCCCGGTTTTCGAGGGAGCACCTCGCACCACATGATATTTGAGAACAGGCATCCCATGAGGGGGTGCACAGTGTTCTCTTCGGCTTGGTCACAAAGCATGCACCATGGTGTGATGGAGATCGCTTCCCTCGAGCCTATTGCATGTATAATCGGTCCTAACAAGCAAGCCAAATGAAGAACTTCACCAGGTGGAGCCCAGGACTTCTAGTTGAGCTTCAAACCGAACCCTAAAAAGGGATGCGATAGCACGACTTGGATGACATTGGTCATCTTGCGTCCAACGCCACCAGAGAATGGTTTCCTGGGGTGTACACACATTATGCCAGAGTACCATATGGGACAAAGTTATCCAGATCCAACGCCTGTCTAGGATGGCGTCCCGGACTGTATAGCTCTTTCGAGTTCATGCTGAAACTAACCCCATGTGGATCGGCAGAATCTCCGAAACCGAGGAGCCATCTAACCACCTATCCTACGAGCGGGTGGATGCGGCGAACACCACATGTTTGCCCTTGGTAAACTGCATGTCAAGACCCCTCCATGGATTGAGCAGGCCTGAAGACAACACGATCACTGATTCGAAGACTCGTAGACACCCGTCCAAGGTGTGGGATCCCCAAGCATGAAAGTTATCATTAAATTTGTCATCATAATATCTTCATAATGTTTATAATTTCGTAATCACATATACATGTAATAAACAATGGTAAAAGAAGTTTGTTTATACCATGCCGATATCTACTTTTGAATGGAGGAAATACGCATAATTTTAATCTGTCATAATAAAATCTGTGGGGTGTTAATAAACAAACAATTTCATATGTCGCTAATTCGTTACTCTTATCTAATTTACTGAACATTATAACTGCTGCATACATTAAACAAAAAGGGTTGTTTTTAGTTATTCGTTATCCATCTATCAGCTTCTCACTTGGTAAACCTGCGATCTAATCAATATTGGTTAGGCGTGGCACAGACATTGTCGTCATGCTATTAAAATTACAGGAATGAGCTTTGAAATGGTAGTGTAATGGTCTGTGGACGTTTAATTTCATTAATTAATTATTAGTGTACTTCCATAATTTTTTATCTGGTTTTATTTTTCTGCTCATGATATATTTGTTTTTAATCAAGCTTGTGTTTTATGTATAGAAGGTATTCGGCTGAATACTGATGGGGCATTTCAGTTCCCTGTATTCCATAAGGATCATCCGTCCTTGGATTCACTGATGCAGATTGCCAATATTCCAGACGCCACTGTGGTAGGGGATGACAGTATCCGTAAAAATGAGTTCTTCATGGGCATCACCCTCGGGACACCTGCTGTTTTTAATCTTGTCACTATTGACACTGGCTCTACCCTCTCCTGGGTTCAGTGTCGGCACTGCATAAAGTGCTATCAGCAAGTTCAGAAGGCTGGAATAATATTCAACCCTTTCAACTCTGCAACTTACGGGAGAGTTGGATGCTCCACTTTGGTGTGCCATCACATGCACGAGAGCCGTACTCTGAATTCTGGCTGTGTTGAAGAGGAAGACACCTGCATCTACAGCATAAGATATGGATCAGGGGAATACTCAGTTGGGTACTTGGGTGAAGATAAGCTCACTCTTGCCAACAGTTACAGCATTGGTAACTTCATGTTTGGCTGTGGTGCTGATAACAGATACAGCGGAAGCAACGCAGGAGTAATTGGTCTTGCGAATGAAAGTTACTCATTTTTCAACCAGGTAGCCCAGCAAACAAACTACAGAGCCTTCTCTTACTGCTTTCCCAGTGATCACAGAGATGAAGGGTTTCTGTCAATTGGGCCGTACGCCAGGGATGATAAACTAGTGTTTGCTACACTGAAGCCTTACAGCACCCTGTCCGCCTATGCTCTTCAACAGCTCGATATGATGGTTGATGGGATACGTCTTGAAATTGATCCATCTATCTATACTAGTGCGTTGACAATTGTTGATTCTGGCACTGCTGACACATTCATTATTTCTCCAGTGTTTGGTGCACTTGACAAAGCACTGTCAGCGGCAATGCTAGACAGGGGATATGATCGGGTAGATTCGAAATTCAAGTCATTTGAAAACAAGATTTGCTTCCTTTCCACCAGTGGGTCAATAAACTGGAACGACTTGCCGACAGTTGAGATGAAAATTGTAAGGTCTATCTTGAAGCTGCCAGTGAAGAATGTCTTCTACGAAGCCCCGTCTGGTCATATTTGCTCCACATTTCGTCCGGATGATGCTGGTGTGCGAGGGGTTCAAATATTAGGGAACAGAGCATTGAGGTCATTCAGAGTTCTGTTTGATATCCAAGGCAGCAACTTCGGCTTTCAAGCTGGTGCTTGCTGACAGCCTCCTCCAATAAGTTAATAGTTCCTAGTACAAAATAAAGTATAAAATCCCGAGCCTTTGTCTAAATTTGGACGCTTTAATGTTCTGTCAAAATAAATTTTCAAACCTTCTTTTAGTTCTGGGAACAGTGTGCTGACATTGAAATTACCGTTTCAAAGCTGTTACATTATATTTGGCTTATATCTATAGTGTAGGAATACGATGTGCCGAGGTGGTATCATTCCACGCTTACCGCTAACAAGAATAAATTAGTGCTCTAAAAAAAAATTAGTACTCCCTTCCTCCCAAAATAGATGTCTTAGATTTTTCAAAATTTAAATGAATCTATATACTAAATAGTGTCTAGATTTATTCAAATTTTGACAAATTTGAGACATCTATTTTGAGACGGATGGGAGTATATGTTTTTTAGATCATACTCCCTCCGACCCAAATTAACTGACTTCACTTTGTCTAGCTACATATGTATCTAGCACTAAAACGTGTTAGATACATGTATATCTAGACAAAGTGAAATTAGTTATTTGCACTGAAAGATACATGCATATTTGAGAAAGTGAAGTCAATTATTTTAGAACGGTGGAAATATTTACTATCTACTTCCTCTGTGCGAAAATTAAAATATAAAATGTTTTAGCATCTTTCTACAACACATGTATCTAGACACTTTATAGTGCGTAGATTCGAATCAAAAGTTCTAAATACAAGATGTTTTAGCATTTTTCCGTAACACATGTATCTAACCTACACACTAACATTGTCTAATAAAAAGATTAACTTATATTTTAGAACGGAGGAAGTACATAGCTAATAACTTCAACATAAGGATTTCCATTAAGAAAAGAGAAACTAAGTTTTTGATTTTGCTTTGGTCAGTCGTGAAAATGAGTGCTTCCATGTTAGAGCTTATGATTAGAAGTTTAGATTCTTTTACACAAAGTATTCATGGGTCTGTCGTGATTTACACCATCTATTTGCAATTTAAGCAAAAAAAAAAGAAAAATCCTCCGCCTTGCTCTCGGGTGGTGGCTCGGTGGAAACCCAAGCAACTAACACCTCCGGCGCCATCCACAGCGCCCCCGTCACCCGGCGCTTGCCCAAGTCGTTGTTAGGATGGTGGCTTTAAGTTGATCTTTGTATTTATCGTGTAAGACTTTGTTAAATAATTAAATAAAAATGTGTGCATCTTTTTAATACAGAGGCCGGGGATTTACTACCACGGCGGTCACCGGGCCTGTGACGGCCGTTAGATTAGTTTTTAGTTAAATTTTGTTTATTTTACATAAATTTTGTTTTTAGCTTCTAAAATATAATGAAGTTTGAATGGACTTAAAAATTTCTATTCGTATTCATTTTTTCAGAAAAACATTTGTGCTTTTGCCGAACGTCGGTGGGCAACACAGCCGAAGACGCGATTGGTGTCACAGATCATGTCTCCTTGGTTCGGGACGAAGCCAAGCGAGACATACGATGGACGAAGGAAGCGCCGACCCAGCAGGACGGCTAAAACCCGTAGTTTTGAAGTTGCAAACTCCAGCTTCAGCTTCGAAGCTGGAGTGCTTTAGCCCCTTAGTTTTGAAGCAAGAATCACCGTCTTGTGCGCTCAAGAACAAGCAATGGATGAGCGCTTTGTTGCTAAAGCGGATACATTTTCTTGCTGGGAAGGCTAGTTTGAGAAACTAGAAGGTAAAAAGTTGCATTGGTTACGAACCGCCGGTTTGGAGAAGAGGTAGATGTGCTCTGTGCCCAAACTTTATAAAGTAGGAAAATAATAAAAAATTCAGTCAAAAGAAAAAAAGTACTAGTACTCTAAAGTTTATTTTCCTTGCAAGAAAAATAGACACGATGTCCATTTCGTTTCCTGCAAGAAAGAAAAAGAACGTTTGTTTTTTTGTGTCTGACCAAGCGAATCACTATCGTCACTGCATGATCTGGCCCCACCGGATTAAGGACTGCTCTCTGAAAACCCACCGACCTCTCCGCCACGCCCGGACCAGCAGCAAAAGCAAGTTGGAGCCTTGGAGGGGTGCGGCAGCCGGGGCTCCTCTTCTTGAGTTCATCCTCTCCTCTGGCCTCGGATTCGCCTCACCTGTCTCTCTTCCTCTTTTTTCTTCGGCCGTTTTCCCCTCTTTCCCCTCCGGTTACTATTGGTGGGATGAAGCGGAGCGCGCGCATCGTCTTCGGCGGCGCCACCGTCCACACTGCTGGGGTGCGTTGCTCTCTTCTTCTATATCCTCCTCGCATCTTATTTGGGAATAGGGTTCATTCTCCTCTGAACAATTTGTACGGGTACAGATTTAAGCAACTGTTCCTTTGGGTTTGCGCTTGTTGATTATGACGTTATGTGCTAATAATTCAGACCACGGATTTAATATGCTTTAGAACAGGGGCTATACGAAATGGAACTTTCCTTTTTCAGTTTGACTTCTATTTGGTTTCCTCAAGACGGCAAACGATTGCCAAGCGGGATGATCTCACCTATCCTGACTTGTTTCTACATCTTTGCAGGGCGATGCGGCAGGGGAAGAGGGCGTTAAGGCACAACAAGGACGTCCACTTCCCGTCACCTCCAAGGCGAAGGTATATGATCCCTGTGACATGCACAATGTTACAGGCGCCATGAAGCCGGATCAAAGTTAGGCGATATTGTTCACAGCAATCTTGTGTGTTGGGTGTTACAGTATATTCTGTTCTTGTTTCAGTTAATGACTTTGGTTATCAGCTGTTGGAATCAGTGTGGAGGAAACTTATACTATATTGTTTCCTCCTGTGTAACTCGTAGACTCCAGCGGAGGAATGTATGAGCGAATGTGAATCTAAGATTACACATCCAGATTTTCGTGCTTAGTCAATGAAGGATCCAAATGAGTGCAGCCTTGTGTCCAAGATATTGATTTCAGTTCTTATTTTTGCAATTCCAAATGACAGCCAAGCACTATAAAGGAAGCTCGAAACCCATACCTACTAACTGCAATTCAAATTGAAATTGCATTTGTTTGAATCCAGTTGCTTATGCCTAGCTCGACCATGGACACTAGATTGGTTCTTGAGCGTGTGAGCGCAGTTAGTTTCTGCTACAAACATTGCACCTGGAGATCAAATATTATTGGAAATTTACACAGATGTTCCCTAGGATCATGTATTGGTTTTGTGCTTACATGGACCTCTTGCGTCCCATTGTGTTGCACACAAGTTTGGATCTCTCTATGTATTCCCTCGTGTTGCTTGCTCCAACAATACTACTCTTGTTTGAGTACCAAGTTTTTTTCCTTTGTCTTGTTGCTCCACCTCTTTATTTGGTGGGGATTATCTCACCTGCATTTTTTTTTGCAGGGGTATGCTGCAGCAGGGGTGTTTGTGCAGGGGAGTGTTAAGGCGGAAGAACGTCAACTTAGAGTCATCTCCAGGGAGGCGGTATGATCTCTCTATCCTCACACACACGCTAGCTACGACGAAAGATAAAATTTAAGTTTACTGTTTGAGAAGAATCTTGTGCCATATTTGTTTTCTTGGCCATGCATTTCTTATGATTATTTTCTTTCAGATGGCATCTTGCAAATGCTCTTTCACAAAAATGGGGCATCTTCTTATTCAGTGTAAGTTCTTTCTATGGTATATATTGTGCCCTTCAGCTTTTTTCTCTTTCATTCATTTCTTGATTCATAATTTCAGTTTTTATTTACACGGGAATAGATACTTCAAAACTTCCAAGATATTATCGATACAAAGGGAGTGCGGAATGGATAAGTACTCCAGAACATGCTTTAGCTGGTCTACTATTTTAGTCCTAAGCACCAGAAATTAGCCCTTTTTGTATAAGTTTTTGTAGATTTGAAGGAAACCATTGGCTGCAACATTCGAAAAGCTATATAACTAGAAAATCATCAACTTTAGCTGACCCCCCCCCCCCCCCCCCCCCCCCCACACACACACACACCATAAGGTTTTCTTTAGTAAGTCCGACCATATGGTTTGAAATGTGCTATCATTTTGAACAATGGTATTGTTTATTATTTACCACAGTTTGATTTTGTACCTTTATTTCAACTACAATGTTTCTTTTGTCTGTTCAGCTACCAGGTGCCAATTGCCCGCGATATTTCTGTTTGCTATCGTGCTCTCGGCTTCTTTTGTCTCTTCAGAAGCATCTGATCCAAAATCGGAGGAGGGAAACTGTCAGTTCAACCTGATTGGGATCGCAGCTATATCTTGCCAGCACCACAAGGATCCGTCAGAGTTACCCTCCATCTCATGCTGCACATTTCTGCTACACGCAGTGGATGAGATTCCGCCTGTTGAGGAAAGCGGGGAGTGTTGCTTATGTCGTTACACCAAATATAGGCTCCATACTCCTGGATTGGCGATATCATATATTTCTTGTTATGGTAAAGACAGGGCCAATGTTGCCAAATGGACCCACCCGATTGAAACATGCGACGAAGGTAATTGGTTCTACTTTCTGTTTCTCCTTGCTATATCAGTTCTGAAATGCTGCAATGCATTGACAAATGACTTGGATCGTAAAAGTACTGACATACTTACCTTGTTTTACTCTCAGTATGCAACAAGAAGAATCCTCAGGAACAACATGGAAGCCGTAACACAAAGATCATCTTTGTTGCGGTAATATGTCTTCTGATATTGCTGTTGCTGGTCAGCGGTGCCTGGTTTTGCTGGGTGAGGCAGAAAGGTGACTTGCCTCAGACTGAGACTAGACGCTTGAGCTCACCTGGACAACCAAAGGGGAAGGGGAAGTTGCGGCGGCGTTCCCTTGGTGGTGCAAATGTATTGCTTTTGATCGCCAGTCCTATCTATCGTACTTGCGTGATGTAGTATCAGGTTCTAACGTAAAATATTCTTGAAGGTTGGTCAACGGAAGATTGTGTTGCCAATCTTTTCATAGCCTGTGCGAATTGCTAGGTCCACTGTGTTCGATTTATCGATGAATGGTGTACTTGCTAATGCCGTAATACCATGATTGATATTGAGACATATTCTCTTTTGATACAGTATTACTCCGTATATTCAAATCTAAAGGCCGTGTGGCTCCCAGGTTATTGGGTCTGGTATTTGGCAGTTGGAATTGAACTTCGGCTAGAAAAGGCGTTTGGCTGCCACTGGAACTGGAATCGTGGATTCCGTGCGCAGTTGCACCAGGTGCAGGTAGTACACGGCAGAGTTCAGTCGACCCAGATGTGCCGTCATTTGACTGGAGTTTGTCCCAACCCGACGAACGCAACATACGATTTGCCTGGTGCTCGACTCTGCCACTCATCACCATCATTTCTGCTCCTGCAAGCTTGAGATGCACATGGGGCATGGTGATAGCAGAACAGGAGCGCACGAGGGAGCTAGCTAGCACAGGGCTTCCGAGGAGCGGTCCATGGAGCCGCCGGCCGTCTCGCATCGACAGCAGAGCAACGACCGATGGTCCGCGCGTGCCGGTCGAGGGCAGTGCGCGTTGTACAGACGCTTCGGCGAGCATGGACCATGGCGAGTTGAAGCACGGGCATTGTGCCAAGCTGAGCCGTGATGCCGGCGGAGTCCTGCGTACACCGGCTCGAGGCGCGGAGGGTCGTTGCCGGTTGGACTTCGCGCGCGACGGGTGTGCTGGTGTATTGGACGTCGAGCTGGACGGTGCCCTCCGTGGCACGCTGGTGGAGTTTTTTTTTTTTTTGACTGTAACTACGGCGGGCCAAAGCCAGCCTGAACTTTATAAGTCAAAGAGACTGAAGTACAGAGTCGAATTACAAGTGAGAAAGAGAAGGAGAAAAGAACAGTACAAGCTAAAACATAGCACACAACTAAAAGAGAAGACCGAGAAGAGCAGGAAAAGGGGTGTAGGTGGATCGGTCAGAAGGATCCTGAAGCCAAGGTGACGGAGACAAATGGAACTCGCATGCCGAGGGATCACTCAACACATTGCAGAACTAGGAGAGTCAAGCCGTCGCCGAAGGGCATCCCTTAGCCGTCGCCGAACTCGCATGCTGGTGGAGTTTGGCAAGCTGGAACAGGGGCGGACCTAAGTGGAGGCTAGTGGGGGCCAAGGCCCCCACTCAAATTTCAAATTTCTTGAGAATTTGTTCCATGTTTTAAAGAAAGTTGTCGAAATTTATTAGATTTAAGCAAGATGTGCCCCCACTCCAATTATTTGCCCCCACTCTAATTTGTTTCTGGGTCCGCCCCTGAGCTGGAATATTCGTGACTCTGCTTGGAGAGATAATTTTGAGCGCTTCTGTGTCCCCTCAAACTTAAGTTTGTACTTCCTCCGTTTCAAAATATAAGATGTTTTAGCTTTGTAAAGCAAATGTATCTAGAGTACTTTTAGTATATAGGTTCACTCATGTTTGGAGTGAATCTACACACTAAAACAAGTCTAGATACATTTTCTTCACGAACCTAAAATATCTTATATATTTTGAAACGGAGGGAGTATATATAGGCCAGTTTTATTTACCCCGTCGAAACTCATATTTAGATCATGTATATATATATGTATATGTGTACTCGATCGAGCCCGGTATGCTTTATGTTCCAATTCGCTGATCTCTTCTTCTGTTATTGCAATCTACGTTTTTGTATGTCACATTTTAACCTTTTGTTTATGCTGCTATATACCTCTCATATTTCGTCTTCCGCAGACACATGAGTATACGTCTAAAAGGACCATACGAGCTTCTGATGGATTCGTACGTGCTCTGAAGCGAATTGGTATCAAGTTTTTTTTGTCAAAGTTTGAAGAGGGGGACATCGAAGCAAAAGTGTTTTGAGCCATCTTTGATACTTGAAACTCTAATAACAGAATATTTGAGATTTATTCTAATATTAAACTGAAATGATGCCACAAAATCATTTCAATCAAATTGAAATAAAGTCCAGGACCCAAACACACTTATTTGCAAGCCAATATTATTGTTCTTCAAGTCACTTGTTAGTACCATACCAAATTTGAAAGATTTTTATGTTTGACCTTACAGGTTTGGTTCTAAAAGATGAGATAAACAATGAAACTTCTCAAAATATTTCCAGAGTTGATCGAAACATCAAGGAGCCCACTCAATCCAGGTCGTGTTTTTTTAGCGCTGGGCTAGCATAGCACGTCATCATGTCTCACGACGCAAACCCCCAACTTCTTGGGTGCTCCTAATAAAAGACCGACCTTCGTAAAGGTCTACTTGCAAGGTTGGATTGATCCACATCTAGCATGTGGAGCGCTGGTGATGCCCTGTGAGAATGAAACCAGCGCATGAAGACGGACTAGGAGACGAAGTACACGAAAGTATAACCATACTTAGAGCCAAGTACATAAAAATATTTTACTAAAAGCCGAAATACAGAAAAATACAAATGAACTAAGCGGCCAAGTATACGGAAATACAAGTGTATTTATAGACTAAATACACGAAAGTATAATTGTACTTAAAACCAAAATATACGAAAATACAGCCGTACTAGGAGTCGAAGTACACGAAACTACAACCGTACTTAGAACTAAGTATAGAAAATACAAGTGTACTCACCGCCAAAGTATATGGAAGTCCAATATACTTGCTCACTAAATACATAAAAGTAAAACTGTACTTAGAGCTAAGAGCCGAAAGTACATCGAAGTACTCGAAACTACAATCGTACTTAGAGCTAAGAGCCGAAGTACAGAAAATACAAGTGTACTCACCGTCAAAGTACATGAAAGTCCAGTATACTTACTCACTAAATACATAAAAGTACAACTGTACTTAAAGCCGACGTACATGAAAATACAACCGTATTGGAAGTCGAAGTACACGAAAGTATAACCCAATTACATAAAATTACTACTATACTTAGAGCAAAGTACAGAAAAGTACAAGTATAGTCACCGCTATGTACACGAAAATATAAGTGCACTAGTGCAGGCCCCCCCCCCTTTAACTCCGGTTGGGAGGGCCCTCTAACAGCGGTTCCCCAACCGCTGTTGAGAACCGGTGTTAAAAGGGTGGCGCACGTGGGGCTGCCGCAGGCCTCCGCCCCCCCCCCTTTAACACCGGTTCGTATCCGGAACCGGTGTTAAAGGTTCTTCTGCCACGGCAGAGATTTATGCCGTTTTCCTGCCGCGGTACATACGAGTACATGAATAATTAAGCAACTATTATTATACACAAACATCGTCATCGGCACATACATCGTCATCGGCACATACATCGTCATCGTTCATTTTGGTGGATATCTAAAGAGTTCTCCGCCAGGCGTGACGACCTCATCAAGTATGAACCCCGTCAATTCCTCTTAAATGGCTCGTATGCGTTCAAATGGTAGGAGTTGGTCCCGCATCCGTTCGATCTGAATATATATGAAGAATGGGCCGTCAATATATATATAAGAATAAAACTCAACACAATTGATGGTAATAAAATAATGTTGTGGACTTTGTTTACTTACTCTAAGTTTTTCTAGTGCGGCTTGGCCCGTCGCACATATCGTGTTGCGAATGAATTCGCAAACATAGTACCCACATAAGTTATTGTCGTGTCCCTGATGCGCGCACTTTACGAGAATAGAGAGTTCAATCAAAATAATAATCAATAAAGCATGATATAATGGAATTGGAAGCTAGCTAGTATTACTTACATTTTGGTCTACAAATTTTAGTTCTTCTGACCATTCACCCACGGCCCTGCCCGTGAACCTTTTCCAAACCCTGTCCGACAAAGAAAATGGATAAAGGAGTAATTAATTACTTATTGTCACGAAAGTTGCCGATCTAGTGCGATAATATGATTGAAATTACCTCTGGAGCATCTCTCTAAAGTTTGCCCATATCTCTTTTTCTTTTCGTAACGAGTCCATGACAAGGACTTTTCCTGGGTCGGGTTGAATGACTAGCAGAATAAAGTGGAACCTACGCACGCATAACTCATCATCAGTTACACTTAACATCGAGTAAGCTGAAATAGAATGTGTACAAGAGAGAGGGTAACAGTACTCACGAGAAGTTGTAAGGCAATAGTATTTCCATTTTGGTTTGTTGTCTTAGTAAAGACGTTAGCAAGTAATCTTCTGTTTGCCCGGGTTTGGTTTCTACCGCTTCTTCATGAACTCTATTTGGGTCAACGAACCCAATGTCAAAAGGGCCTCCTTTCCTGCATTCCATAACCTTTTTCCTGCATAATAGTATATACATATATGGTGAGCATATATATATACATGCAATTAATAAAGTGAATGAGATGAGATATAAATTATAGAAATAGTACTTACACACAATAAAGGCTGATGGCAGCTTTGTCGAGTTCCTTCTGATTGAATAGAAAATGCAAGTCTTGAATGTTGAAGTCGATCGCGTCATCTCCGCAGAAGAAAATATCATATCTTATATGCGCCGTGATCCATTCTAACTTTCTCGTCTTGCAGAAATGAAGGTACCACTTGTGCAATTTTCGCATCTTTATTGGTAGAGTCTTGAGCTCCTCTTTCTTGACGAGATTCTTCCCATACTTCCATGGCTGTATGGGGTTGGCATCGCATTTGGGCAAGTTATCTCCCATGACGTTCAAGTATGCAATGTAAGTCATCCCCATCTCATTGGCTTTTCTTTGTAGCTCTGCCTCGTAATCATTTACGGGAGGAGCGTCCCGTGTGTCGAACATTTGGAGCGGGGCACATGATTGGTTTTCCTGCTCTCCGAGCATGGGAACTGTTTTCTGGGGTGCCTCACGACTGCTACTTTCAGTCTCCCTACGGCGCCTTGCATCCGCCTTAAAAATCTGGCGCTCGTAGTCCGGCACAAGTGGGGTTTTAGGTTTTGAAAGATTTTTGTAAAACTTCTCCACCACCGTCGGATCTATTTTCTCCTTTGGCTCGGCCCGTCTAGGTGCAAAGAATTTCTTGACCTGTTCTTCCGAGATCCTATTGGTCTCCTCGTCACTGCGATTCCACGGTAAAACCGGCAATGGCTTGGCGGAAGGCTGCGGGACGTAGTTTTTTGAACTCTTTGGCGTACGGTTTCCTGCGGATTTCTTTGTGGCAGTGCTACTGATGCTCCTCGTGGCAGTGCTCTTCCGCTTACGCTGAGGAGATGGCTGAAGCACCGGAGATGGCTGACGGGCCGGAGATGGCTGCCGCGTAGGAGATGGCTGACGGGCCGGAGATGGCTGCCGCGCAGGAGATGGCTGCCGCGCCGGAGATGGCTGCCGCGCAGGAGATAGCTGAAGTGGCTCAGACTGCTGACGCTGCGGAGACGGCGGGGGTGCCAGTGACCTCCAATTTGGAAGCACAATGTGTTCCTTCTTCCAAAGAATGGTTGTTTTCACTGCAAATTTGAGTTGAGTTTCCCCTTCACCTGTAGCATGGTCAAGCTGTGCTTCCTCATATGCCTTCACAACCTCATCCACCCCGACAATAGCATAGCCATCTGGAATCGGTCGGCAGTGGT
This sequence comes from Avena sativa, assembly GCA_916181665.1. NCBI lineage: Eukaryota > Viridiplantae > Streptophyta > Magnoliopsida > Poales > Poaceae > Avena > Avena sativa. Next base: position 354,846,336 of record OV702296.1, read on the forward strand.
AAGTTCCACCAGCTACAGGAGGTAAGGCATAGCCGACAGCCACCTTAATGGATAAGCCCATTAATCTCACATGCAGCTCAGCGTGTTCGCTCTCCGTGATCTCATCCACGGGGTATCGAGGACCCGTCATTTCAAGCGTGGGCTGCACGTTCTCCGTGGAAGCCACACTGCTTTTCCGCGCAGAGTCTGGGCCGCGGGCAGCTTCCAATGCAGGCTCTTCGTGCCGCTGAGATGGGCCGGTAGCTTGATGGCTCTGTTGTGCATTCACTTGCGCCTGCAGCGCCGCAAGTGCATGTTCTATCTGTGTCATCCGCTCTGTACGCTTTTTTTCTTTTCTGTCGCGCCATCTGTAAGAGTCGCTCCAGTCGGCAAACCCATCCTTCCACGTCATACCCCCTGTGCCTCGTGCATGTCCAGGGTGTTCTTTTTTACCGATGGCGCGTGTGAGCTGGTCATTCTCTCTGTCAGGATGGAAGGTCCTGGCGGATGTTTCCTCGTATGCCGTGATGAGTTCAGTGACGGGTTTGGCAAGGAGGGTTGGGAAGATACACAATCCTGTTTCTGGGTCCAACCTTGCCCCGATTCCGTAGAACCAAGTCTTTGCATGTAGGTCCCACCCATCTGTCTGGGGTGTGATCCCTCTCTCGCGCAGGGCCTTCTCCGCTTCCTCCCACTTAGGCCTCTGAGATATGTAGCCACCTGACCCGTCCTCTGGTGATATTCCTTCTTCAGGGCATTAAGCGTATTGGTTTCTGACCTCTTTTTAGCTATAGCACTTTTTTTATATGTCTCAAATTCGGGCCAGTGAGGTCTTATCTTCGCATAATATGCGTCTTTGAAATTTGGAGTCTCGCCAGATTTGACAAATTTGTTCAATTTTGTCTTCCAGTTGCGGAAAGCGTCAGCCATCTTCTTTAGAGTCCACTCTTTGACCTTTTCCTTTATAACCGGGTTGTTTTCATCCTCCTCTGGCGGAAGGGTGAAATTTACCAACAACGAATTCCAAAGCGTTTCTTTGGATCTGTCATCGACAAAGGTACCGTCGCCATTCTTTGGCTTATTCCAATTTTCAATTATGATTGGGATTTGGTCCCTAACAAGAACTCCAGCCTGACGTACAAATTTGCCTGTGTCCTTCTTGGGCTCCATCGGCCTGCCATCAACACGGACTGCTTCGATCGTGAACTTTGCACGATCTTTCAACCGCTGGCTCGCGCCTCGCTTGCTCTTTTTCGTAGAAGAAGATGGTTGCTGGCTGGTCGATCCAGAGGGCTAAAAGAAGAAAGAAGCGTTAATTAATACATTTAGAAGAAGATTGTTGGTGGAAGTCAGCAGAGGCTTAATCAATGCATATACCTCGCCGGACTTTGTAATCATTAAATTGAGTTCACCGGAGTCTTCATCTTCTCCATGACTAGTACTTGAGATGTCGTCATCATGTCCCTCCAAGTTCAGATATTGTGAGGTGTCCTCATCAATAATGTTCTCCATTATTTCTTCTTCTTCAAGGTTTCTACTAAGTGGATCCATAGTTTCTAAAACAATAATATTATCTAGAGTAAGAGTGTAAACATTCAAGTGGACTTGGATTCATACACAAATATACATATTATTCATACCAAAATACACAAATAAATACACAAATGAGTCAGAGGTCTAATTTGTATACAAGTTTTAATCTATGCATGTAGTACAATTTATCGAGCAAACAAGTTTTAATCAGGATGAGTCAGCAATCATACACGTGGCAGACACGTGGCGCTCACCGGTGGGGTGACGTTGGTCTCGTCGGGCGGCGGTGCTCGTCGGACGGATGCGGCGGTCTCGTCGGGCGGCGGTGCTAGCGGCGGGCTCGTCGGGCGGCGGGCGGCGTCGGCGTTTAGGCGTGGCCTATGAGCTCCGAAGCGGCGGCGGCGAGACGCTCCTGCACGGGGAAGAGAGCGAGGTGGTCAGTTAGGGTTTAGGCGTGGCCTATTATAATATCTTTGCTATAAGCTATTTTCTTTTTACTCCACATGCTTCTAATTCACATATGCAAGGATTAAGGCCTAGATCGTCGGGGTCGATGTCACTACGTTCATCTCGCCCATCTTTGGCACCCTGGAATCGTTCCGAGGGTCAATTGGCGATTATTTATTTTCATCCCAAGACTATGTAAATGAAATGGATTGGCCAAACAAAAAAATACTATACAGAAATAGACAAATACTCCATATTTCTCGAATTTTTGCCTCGGCGGGGAGGATGATGTGGATTGGACCGTAACCCAAGTCAATCCCGGTCTTCTAGAACCTAAACCAACGAGGCCTAAAGAACTGTGTTTATATAGTTGATATATTATGCAAATATGTTCATATGTGTCCCCTCCGGCAGCGCCCAATCGAAGCCGCAGAGCATGCTGGCCAGGGCGAACTCCACTCGTTCATCAGCGCCATCGACCTGCCCGAGCACAGCCGCCGCCCGGAGCCGAACGGCACCGGCCAGCTCCAGATGCGCGCCGTGCAGGTCCACCTCGCCGCCCGCGAACCTGTACGGGTCGAACCGCGCCATCGCCCCAGCTTATCGGGTCCCTCGATGGCCCACGCATTCACGGCCACCCTCGTGCCCGCCGGCACGTCATAGACGCCGACGCCGACGTGCCGCATCGTCTCCCGCGGCAGCAGCAGCGTCGCCGGGGAGCAGCAGGAGGAGGAGGACCAGGCGCGGGTGGCCTTGTCCGGGAGGAGCGGGGGAGGGCCGGCCGGGCGCGGCCGGAGCAGGCGTCGAACGAAGGAGCGGCGAAGCCCCACCGTGTTAGAGGGAGGGGAAGGATAATGCGGGGAAGAGAGGGTCGGGGGCGGCGGACCTCGAGCTCCGAGCGGCGGCGGCGAGACGGCGGGTCAAGGGCGGCGAGACGGCGGGTCGGGCTCCGAAGCGGCGGCGGCGAGACGGCGGGTCGGGGGCGGCGCTTCGATCTCTCTGTGTCGTTCGATCGATCTGGCTCAGTGGAGGGAAGAAAGGAAGGGGAGGAAGGTGAAATAAATACACCCCCTTTAACACCGGTTCCTGACAGGAACCGGTGTTAAAGGGGGGGCGTTTCCCCCTTTAACACCGGTTCCTGTCAGGAACCAGTGTTAAAGGGGGGTGCACGCGGGAAACGAAATAAATGCCCCCCCCCTTTAACACCGGTTCCTGTCTGGAACCGGTGTTAAAGGGGAGGCATTTATTTCATGCATTAAAGGGGCATTTTTAATTCAAAAATATGATATGAATTTAGAAAATTCATATCTTTTTCATTTCAACTCAGAAAAATATGAATAATATATCATAATTTTCATAAAAATAATTTCTATCCATTTATGTAAATCATTTTATATTTACTTTACATGAAAATTTTCAAAATAATTAAAGCACTTACATATAAATTTTGATTATTCAATTCAAACCAAAATAAATTGTTAAATCCTAAAACTTTGAACATAAGAAATATTAAGCATCTAAAAAGTGATTTTTATTAGATCAAATCATATTTTAATGCCGCATCTTTTGTCATAACATTGGTCATTTGACCCGAAAGCCAAGAAACCTCGAATGAGATAGGTCATTTTGAGACAGTTACATAAAGCCGAACTGGAACTGAAAATTAAGATACATGGCCAGATTAAGTAACAATCGGCCGAACTAGAACTGAAAATTAAGATATATGGCCAGATTAAGTAACAATCGGCCGAACTTGTTTCGGAATGTTGGAGTGATTCAGTCATGCTCCTGCCTACACCTGTAATACTCGCCACTGTAGTCGCCGTACTCGCTGCCGCCATCATCGCTGTCGTCGTCGGGGTCACCGTAATTGAACCTCTGGAGAGTATGCGTGGGCTGGACTTGAGGGTAGCGCGTGGGCTAGACTTGAGGGTAGCGCAGACGGGGGTTAGAATCGGCGGCAGTGTCATAGGCCATGACGCTCTGGAGAGTCCGACCACGCCACCATAGCCGACGGCCGGCCTCGTTGAAGTTAGGAGGAGGTGGGCCGTCCTCCTCGTCCTGGCGAGCGCCCTCTCATGCCGATCCACGAAGAAGGCTTCCCAAGTAGGGAAATAGTCGGGATGCCATCTGGGATTCCTCCGCTGCTCCGGCGTGAGCTCAAAGTAGTAGTGGTTCGTGATGGCCATCCGGCGCGCCACACCTAGAGGGACAGGAGGAACTGGCACCCCTCCGACGCTCAGCATCCAGCCGACGGGGACACTGTAGCCCGGTGGGCAGGGGTAGTTCGAGGCGCAAAGCGCCTCCGCCTCCCTGGGGGTTAGTGCTACGGTGGAAGCCATGGGAAAGAGTGATAGGGGTGAGTGTCGACATTATGTCGTGCGGCGTGTACCTTGTCCCGGATGGTGTCACCAACCGGGACTAAAGATGAACCTTTAGTCCCGGTTGGAGACACCAACCGGGACAAAACATGAGTCAGCACTAATAATAGGGGTGAGTGTCGACATTATGTCGTGCGGCGTGTACCTTGTCCCGGATGGTGTCACCAACCGGGACTAAAGATGAACCTTTAGTCCCGGTTGGAGACACCAACCGGGACTAAAGATGAACCTTTAGTCCCGGTTGGAGACACCAACCGGGACAAAACACGAGTCAGCACTAATAATAATAGGGGTGAGTGTCGACATTATGTCGTGCAGCGTGTACCTTGTCCCGGATGGTGTCACCAACCGGGACTAAAGATGAACCTTTAGTCCCGGTTGGAGACACCATCCGGGACAAAACACGAGTCAGCACTAATAATAGGGGTGAGTGTCGACATTATTTCGTAAGTGTCAACACTATGTCGAGCTGCTTGTACTATAAATAGGCATCCTTGTGAGTCCAGTCCTCCAGCCAGTTTGAGGCAGGGACACCACTACGGCCAGTTTCAGGGAGATGCCGACGGAGCCCAGTCCTCCGGCATCTCCGAGAAACTGGTCATAGAGGCACTCCCTAATATGTGAAATTAGTTAGCTCCCAGGTGTATTGATCTAGTTAGAGAAGTTACAAAGCTGCAAGATGGTTTTCGAGAGCAGGGACACCACTACGGCCAGTTTCAGGGAGATGCCGACGGAGACTAGTCCTCCGGCATCTCCAAGAAACTGGTCATAGAGGCACTCCCTAATATGTGACCGCGCGCGTTTGGAGATCAGATCTTAATTGTAAGTACGAATCGGGACAACTTCTTCTCATAGTCCCGGTCCATCCACAAAACATGACTAACACTCAAGACATGTATTAATATTAAAAACATGAACTAGAGTTACATAATATGAGCATGAACTTCTTGGCATATGTCCTTCCTTATGATCGCTTCAGACGTAACCATGGAGCATCTTCTTTACTTAACGGAATGCTTGGGTCAGTTTTCACTGTGAAGGGCGGAATTTCATCAAACTTATTATAATCTTCTGACATGTCTGTCTTGTCCTCGATTCCCACGATGTTTCTTTTCCCTGAAAGAACTATGTGACGCTTTGGCTCATCATATGATGTATTCGTTTGCATATTTTTTCTTTTTTTGGTCTGGAGGACATGTCCTTCACATAGAAAACCTGAGCAACATCATTGGCTAGGATGAATGGTTCGTCTAAGTTCTTCATAAGATTGTTGAGATCCACCGTTGTCATTCCATACTTCTTGTCTACCTCAACCCCTCCTCCTGTTAGCTTGACCCATTTGCATCGAAACAAGGGGACCTTAAAATTAGGTCCATAGTCAAGTTCCCATATCTCCTCTATGAACCCATAATACGTGGTCTTTTGCCCATTGTCTTCTGCTGCATCGAAGCGGACACCACTGTTTTGGTTGGTGCTCTTTTTATCTTGGCCTATCGTGTAAAATGTATTCCCATTTATCTCGTACCCTTGGAAAGTACATACAGTCGAAGATGGTGTCCTGGCCAATAAGTACAGCTGATCCCCAACAGTGGTGTTATTCGTGAGAAGTCTTTGCAGCCAGCCGCCAAAACTCGCCATGTGCTCACTTATAATCCATTCATCAGACTGCCCCGGGTGTTTGAGGCGTATTAAATTCTTGTGTTCATTGATATACAGGGCAACCAAGATAGATCTTTGTAAAACCGTGTAGTGTGCTTGATTGAGAGAATGTTCGTCCCTACATATCATTGCTTTACATCCTAGGGTGCCTTTTCCACGCAGTCTCCCCTCATGTCGTGATTCTAGAACACCAATCGCCTTAAGGTCAGGAATAAAATCAACATAGAACTCAATGACCTCCTCTGTTACATAGCCCTTGGAGATGCTTCCTTCTGGCCTAGCACGGTTATGAACATATTTCTTTAAGACTCCCATGTACCTCTCAAAGGGGAACATATTGTGTAGAAATACAGGACCGAGAATGGCAATCTCTTCTACTAGGTGAACCAGGAGATGCGTCATAATATTGAAGAAGGATGGTGGGAACACCAACTCAAAGCTGACAAGACATTGGGCCACATCTGTTTGTAACCCTGGTAGGCTTTCTGGATCGATTACCTTCTGAGATATTGCATTGAGGAATGCACATAGCTTCACAATGGGTACTCGAACATTTTCAGGTAGAAGCCCCCTCAATGCAATCGGAAGCAACTGTGTCATAATCACGTGGCAGTCATGAGACTTCGGGTTTTGGAATTTTTTCTCTGCCATATTTATTATTCCCTTTATATTCGACGAGAAGCCAGACGGGACCTTGATACTGCTCAGACATTCAAAAAAGATTTCCTTCTCTGCTTTGGTAAGAGCGTAGCTGGCAGGAGTTAAGTGGCATCGTTTACCCTTCTCGTTCTCAGGATGCATAGGCTCTTCAGGGGCCTTCAGACGTTGCTGGTCCTGTCGTGCTTCCGGTGTATCTTTTGTCTTCCCATACACTCCTAGAAAGCCTAGCAGGTTCACGCAAACATTCTTTGTCACGTGCATCACGTCGATTGAAGAGCGGACCTCTAAGACTTTCCAATAGGGTAGGTCCCAAAATATAGATTGCTTCTTCCACATGGGCGCGTGTCCGGCATCGTCATTCGGAACAGATAGACTGCCAGGACCTTTTCCAAAGATTACTTCTAGGTCCTTGACCATACCAAATACCTCCTCACCGGTACGGAGGACAGGCTTCCTCCGGGGTTCTGCCAGACGTTTGAAATGCTTGCCTTTCTTTCTTACTGGATGCAGGTTCGGAAGAAATCGGTGATACCCTAGGTACACAACCTTCTTACATTTATCCAAATATACACTTTCAGTATCATATAAACAATGTGTGCATGCATTGTATCCCTTGTTTGTCTGCCCTGAAATGTTACTAAGAGCAGGCCAATCATTGATGGTTACGAAAAGCAATGTTCATAGGTCAAATGGCTCCCCTTTGTGCTCATCCCACATACGTACACCTGGTTTGGCCCACAGCTGTAAAAGTTCTTCAACTAATGGCCTTAGGTACACATCAATGTCGTTGCCGGGTTGCCTCGGGCCTTGGATGAGCACTGGCATCATAATGAACTTCCTCTTCATACACAACCAAGGAGGAAGGTTATAGATACATAGGGTCACAGGCCAGGTGTTGTGACTGCAGCTCTGCTCACCAAAAGGATTCATGCCGTCTGTACTTAGACCAAACCTTAAGTTCCTTGCGTCACGTGCGAAGTCCGGGTACTCTCGCTCGACTTTTCTCCACTGTGACCCATCAGCGGGGTATCTCAACATCGCGTCTTTCTTATGGTCTTCCATGTGCCATCGCAACAACTTGGCATGCTCTTTATTTCTGAAGAGACGTTTTAACCGTGGTATTATAGGAGCATACCACATAACCTTGGCGGGAACCGTCTTCCTAGGGGCCTCGCCCTCAACATCGCCAGGATCGTCTCGTCTGATCTTATACCGCAGTGCAGTGCATACCGGGCATGCATCCAAATTCTCGTACTTCTCACCGTGGTAGAGGATGCAGTCATTAATGCAGGCATGTATCTTCTGCACGTCTAATCCTAGAGGGCAGACAACCTTCTTTGCTTGGTATGTACTATCGGGAAACTCATTATTTCTTGGAAGAAGATTCTTCATTTTTACCAACAACTTTGAAAATGCGCTGTCAGTCACACCATTCTCTGCCTTCCATTGCAGCAAATCCAGTGTGGCACCTAGCTTTTTGTGGCCATCTTCGCAAGTTGGATACAACAATGTTTTGTGATCCTTTAACATCTGCTCCAGCTTCTCCTTCTCCTTTTCAGTTTCACATTCTTCATTTGCATCAGTAATGGCCCGACCAAGATCGTCATCAGCGGGCCCATCTGCTCCCTCTTGATCTTCATTATCTACCTCCGTTGCATTATCATCATATTCAGGATACATATTATGATAGTTTTCATCATCCTCTTCTTCTTCGTTGTCTTCCATCACAACCCCTTTTTCTCCGTGCTTGGTCCAACAATTATAGCTGGGCATGAAACCGGATCGAAGCAGGTGGGCGTGAATGGTTCTGGTATTTGAGTAGTCTTTCTTGTTCTGACAGTGAACACACGGACATCACATAAAACCATTGTGACCACGGTTTGCATTAGCCACAACGATGAAATTTTGGAGGCCCGTAATGTACTCGGAAGTGCGGCGGTCACCGTACATCCATTGCCGATTCATCTGCATTAATATGTAGTATATATCAAAAAATAATAGGGAGATGACCATTTATATATATAGTACATCAATGACACATGAAACTATAGTTGCCGACCTCGACCGAGACGGAAAGAGCAACAAGAAAGCTTATTTTGAGCTCTCGGGCATTTCACCGAACACCTCTAGTGCATATGAAAAAACACAAACTAGCACTCTTCACACCCTCTTGCTAGGCTCCAAAATGTGAAAGAATGGAAGAGTGGGGTGTGTGTGGGCTGGGGTGGTGTCTTATATAGCCCCCCCCCCTTTAACACCGGTTCATGCCACGAACCGGTGTTAAAGGGGGGGTGCGCGGACCACTGCTGCAGGGACCTTTAACACCGGTTCGTGGAACGAACCGGTGTTAAAGGGGGGCTCCTTTAATGCCGCAGGGGCCACGCTGGTACGGGCCCCCCTTTAACACCGGTTCGTAGAAGAACCGGTGTTAAAGCCCCTTTTCGGGATCAACAAAAGACCTCGTTTCCACTAGTGGTGTGTAGTAATCAGAGGACAAAGTACACTAAAATCCGAGTATAAAAACTATAGAACTACAATAATCTATAGTACGAACGCAGTGGTTTTAACAATACAAAAAAAGTTTGTTCTAAACCTATTAACATGGTATCTAGTTTGAAATATCTCGACGCGAGGAGCTTAAAAGTGAAAACGGTTTGTAATTTGGACAAATGGTTCTCAAGATATTTCGTTTGAAATCTTCAGATATGAAAAATTAAAAGGAAAATCTATACTCTCACTATTCGTATCTTTCTATCTTTTATCCTAATCTCACTTTACTTCTCGTTGCGGCACTTGACAAGCATGCAGATCCCCACTAAAAGGATCACGCGAAGGAGAAGACGTCACTTGACACGACGAGGACATGCGGAACTGAAAGATTGCGGAAGTATTGATTATATTGATATTGCAAGAGGTGATTACATCGTGGTCCCTTGGGCTGTTTATATAGTACTAGAAGACTTGGTGGGCAAGAATACTACTAGAGATAGAATTGGATTACAATATGAAACTACCTAATATAACGTAACTGGCATATACTCAAACACCCCCCCTCCCCCCGCAGTCAGATCGGTAGTGACACGAACGGTCTGACTGGAGCATAAACCGAAGGTGAGGTGGTATCCCTTGTTGTCGATGTCGATGTAGCCGAGAGTGAGGCATTGTAGTCGTGGTCGATGCTGCCGTTGGTGAAGTTGTCATTGTTGATGAAGTCGATGACATTGATGATGTTGTGTTGTGGTCGATGTTGTCGTTGAGCCTGGAGAATTCGCCGTAGTGGTTGAGATAGACGTAGTTTGATAAGTAGCTCGACCCGCAATGCCGAGCTTACCAGACTCAGGACCGTGTCGGAGACGAAGGCACACATCGGTGTTGCTGATATCAGACGTGCAAAGACAGGGACCATCATGAGTCATGCGTGCCAGAGCTGGATTGAGGAGCACAGAAAATTTTCCGTAAACGGTTGGTGTAGAAGTTGTCCGTCGTGTCGGAGTAGGCGAAGTGGATGCAAGAAGAAAATTGAGCACAAACTTGTGCTAATAAAAATTATACTACGACTCTGGCGGCAAGGTCGTGGTGGACGAAGACGATGATGGTAGTTGTCGATGGCGATTGAATTGTTGCGGTAGTAGATTTCGGGGATTAGACCCGTATTTTCCACTTGTATGGGCACGGCGTTGCTCGTGGAGAATAAGAAATTATTGGCGTTGACGATGACCACGATCGGTTGTGGCGGTTGATACGTCGGAAACGTATCTATATTTTTTTATGCTTCATGCTTGTTTAGTATCTACTTTCCTTTGCTTTGTATACACTTTGAGATGTTTTTATATGTTTTCTAGAACTAACCTATTAGCAAGTTGCCATAGTGCCAGTTGCCTGTTTTCTTCTGTTTTTGGTTCCAGAAAGGCAGAAAATCAATATTCTCGGAATTGGATGGGACAAAAGCCAAAGTCAATATTTTACCATGGGCAACACGAAGCCAGAAGACGAGACGGAGAAGGCTCACCTAGGGGCTACACCCCCGGCCGCGCGGGTGAGCCCACCCTGCGCCTGGGGGGTGCAGCCGCCCTGGTGGCCCTCCTGGCTCATCCCTTCGCCTATAAGAAGCCCCCGATACAGAAACACTAAGAACCCGATCAAATCTCCGCGAAACCGTTTGTAGCCGCCGCCACCATCGTCCCTAGATCGGGGGATCTGAAGTTCTTCCCGGCACCCTGCCGAAGGGGAGATCATCCCGAAGGCCTTCTCTCCGGTATGATGCGTGAGTAGTTCCACCTTGGACTATGGGTCCATGTAGTAGCTAGATGGTTGTATCTCCTCCTTTGTGCTTTCATGTATAGATCTTGTGAGCTCCGTTCATTATCAAGATCTAATCTATATGTAATCATGCATGTTGTGTTTGCGGGGATCCGATGGATATTGAGATTATTATATTGGTTTGATTAATGGTTTTGTCTTTATGATTCTATCATGTCTGTGTTGTTTGTGATCTTGCATGCTCTCTGTTTTTAGTAGCTATCTTGGTCAAGTAGTTGCTAGTGACTCCAAGAGGGGGTATTTATGCTCGATACTGGGTTCATGCCTCTAGTTTCCAAGGGAAGTGACAATAATCTCTTTGGTTGTAGATGTGTTGTTGCTACTAGGGAGAGAACAACGGTCTCTTGTTCATGGAATATGTGGACTATTTACCTTACACACTTTGCTTAAAGCAGTTGTCTGTTGCTTGCAACTTAATAATGGAGGGGGTTCAGATGATAACCTGAAGGTGGACTTCTAGTCATAGACGCAGTTGGATGGCGGTCTATGTATCTTGTTGTATTGCCCAATCGAATCTCATAGGATCTTTTTGACAAGTAATTGCATTGTTATGCCTTGCTTAGTTCCTGTCAATTGCACTGCTATAATTTGTTTACCCTTCATGCCATGTTGTTTATCTAAGGAGAGCACCTCTAGTGAACTATGGACCTCGGTCCAATCTTTACAATTGATACATCTTCCAGTGTTACTTGTTTACTTGTTGCAAACCATTACCTTCCACACCATATGTTTAATCCTTTGTTACTGCAAACCGGTGAGCTTGACAACCTCACTGATTCGTTGGGACAAAGTCTTGAGTTTGTGTTGTGCAGGTTTCCACGTTGCTTGCAACACCTTTGAGATGTTCCTTCCTCCTTCTGGTACGATAACCTCGGTCTCTACTGAAGAAAACTTGCTGATGTGCTCATCACACCTTGCGCTTGGGGTTCCAACGAAGTGTCCCACGTCAACAGTGGGTGCACGCATCAAGATTTCTGGCGCCATTGCAGGGGAGGCTAAGGACGTCTTCACAAGGGGAGTCCTTCACTTCCTTTCTATTTGCTTTGTTTCTTTTGCTTGGTTTTATTTGCCTCTTTTCAAAAAACACAAAAAAATTAGTTCCTGCTCTAGCTGCTGTTGTTTTTGGCTTGCCCACCTTTGCCAAAATGAAGTCTGCTGATAACACCAAGTTGTGTGACTTCACTAGCACCAACAACAATGATTTCCTTAGCACACCTATTCCTCCACCTGCTCTTGATGCTACCTTTTCCGAAATTAAGCCTGCTTTGTTGAATCTTGTGATGAGAGAGCAATTTTCTGGTGTTGGTTCTGATGATCCTGCTGCCCATCTCAATAGCTTTGTTGAACTTTGTGAGATGCAAAAAAATATAAGTATGTAGATGGAGATATTATTAAGATCAAACTTTTTCCTTTCTCCTTGAGAGGAAAAGCTAAAGAATGGTTGCTTTCCTTGCCTAAAAATAGTATTGATTCTTGGACTAAGTGCAAAGATGTTTTTATTGGAAAGTACTATCCTCCTGCTAAGATTATAGCTATGAGAAGTGACATTATGAAATTTAAACAACTTGATAATGAACATGTTGCTCAATCTTGGGAAAGAATGAAAACTTTGGTTAAGAATTGTCCCACTCATGGACTCACTGCTTGGATGATTATCTAAACTTTTTATGCAGGTTTGAACTACTCCTCAAGAAATCTGTTGGATTCAGCTGCTGGAAGTACCTTCATGGGCGTCACTTTGGGTTCTGCAACAAGGCTCCTTGATAGTATGATGGTTAACTACTCTGAATGGCATGTTGAGAGAGCTCCACATGGTAAGAAGGTAAATTATGCTGAGGAAACTTCCTCTTTGAGTGATAAGATTGATGTTATTATGGCTATGCTTGTTAATGGGAAAGCTCCTCTAGATCCTAATAGTGTTCTCTTAGCCTCTTTGGTTGCTCAAGAAGAGCAAGTTGATGTGAACTTCATTAGAAACAACAATTTCAACAATAATTCCTATAGGAATAATTTTGGTAGCAACAACAATTATAGGCCTTATCCTCCTAATAATGGCAATTCCTATGGAAACTCCTATAATAATGCTAAAAGTGCCCCCTCTGAACTTGAAGTCATGCTCAAGGACTTTATTAGTAATCAAACCACTTTCAGTAAGACTATAGAGGAAAAGCTTTTAACAGTTGAGAAAAATATATCCTCTTTGTCTGAAGCTCAGTCTTCCCTGATTAATAAAATGGCTGCTAAACCTGAAACTATGGAAAACACCTTTGCTACTGCTCGTGCCATACAAGTTAATATTGATGGAAATGTTAGGTTGTTAGCTCAACTTCATGCTAAGTGGGAAAGGGAAGCTGAAATTGATAGAAACAATAGTGTGTGCACTATCACCACTAAACCACAAGTAGTCCCTATTCCTCCTCCTACTATGCCTAAGCCTATTGATCCTACTATTAGTGATGCTAAGTTTGACTTTGATATTGATGGTTGCAATATTTCTGAAGTGATTATGTTCTTGCAAAAACTTGCTAGAAGTCCTGATGCTAGTGATATGCATGTTGCTTTCACTAAACACATTACAAATGTTCTTGTTAAGATTAAGGAAGAGAAGCTAAAACACAAAGCTTCTATTCCTAGGAAAGTAGACGATAGTTGGGAACCCATTATTAATATGCAAGTGAATGACTTTGATCTCAAAGCTTGATGTGATCTTGGTTCTAGTGTCTCTATTATGCCTAGGAAGATTTATGAAATGCTTGATTTGCCACCTTTGGAAGATTGTTATTTGGATGTCCCACTTAATGATAATGCTAAGAAGAAACTCATGGGGAGTATTAATGATGTTCTCATTATGGTTAATAATGCTTATGTCCCTGTTGATTTCTATGTTTTGGATGTTGAATACAATGCTTCTTGTCAGTGGCGGACCTTGAACAAAATCTTAGGGGGGGGCTAAATTACTAAATAATACACAAAAAAATTGAGTCACTAATCTTACATCTAAAACAAAATAGAATTTGTAGCACTTAGAGAAGCTTGATTGAACGTGTCCAAATTCACATACAAAATCTATGTTTACCATAAATATATAAAATAGAAAAAAAATGTACCAAAATACATAACTTAACCATGAAATTAGTCATCATGGAACGGTTGAATTAATCACTAACTTCACATTCACTTATTCCTAAAAAAAGAATCGATGGTTTCCCCTTAACCATTGACACTAATCCAAATAAAAATATACAAATTTGAAAAAATTATTCGTGTAAAATATGAGACTTTGTTAGAGCTTTCTCTAGTTAAGATGCAAGAATAGTGGAACTTGCAGTTTGAGGGGCGGAGGAAATAGGAATAAATGAGAGAATAGAGAAACACCGAGACAGACCCAAATTATGTGGTAGTCCTCCATAATACTCCCGATGTCACAGGTTTGACAAAAATTGAATGAATCTAGACATTATTTAATATATAGATTTATTCTAGATTTATTTAAATTTTGACAAATTTGCGATATCTATTTTAGGATAGAGGGAATAATATTTTAAGAGAAAGTAGAATACCATAATGTGCATCCACAAGCCACCTAGCCAACAACTCACTGAAATGGTATACTATGTCAGGGAACACTGGATTTCACGTCACCAGCTACTCGGGCTTGCTCTCAGACCAACATGGAAACGAAAGGCTTTTTGAACCAAAGCTTCACGGGTCATGCATCTGAAAAGACTAGTGGGTAAAAGGAAAATCTCATTTTGCTGGGGGGGCACGGCCCAGGTTGGCCATCAAGAAGGTCCGCCGGTGCTTCTTGTCCTATTACTTTGGGAAGACCTTTTCTTAGAACTATTGGTGCCATCATTAATATGAAAGAAGGCACCATTAAATATCATTTTGTATTCAAGAAAGTTATTGAACACTTCCCTATGAGGAGAGAGAGGATGCTTTTTGCACCTCCTTTGAAAGCAAGGTTTGATGTTAATGCTTTTTTATTTGAAAATACTTGATTCTTCTTGCTTTTTGTGCCTAACTTAAAGGCGTTAAAGAAAAGTACTTGTTGGGAGATAACACAAGAGTTTCCTTGAGTCTTGAAAGTTATTACTTCAGTAATGACCTCTCTTTATCCTTTTTGTTTGTTTTGTGTGCCAAGAATGACCTCTAATGAGAGGGAAGTAAGATTTGGGGAGTTGCTGTCCCGAAACAGATTTCCATCCTCCACCATAAAAATTTGTGAGGAGCTTCTGTAACTCGGATTGAGCTCAAAATTTATGAATAAATCCCCCAGTATGTTAGCTAACTTTCGTTAGTTCAACAGTTTTTTATTTGAGCAACAAAAGATGTTTGAAAAAAAATCAGTTTCTGCCTACTGGTCTGTTTTGATAGATTTCTGCCATTATTTGCATTTGCTTCTTATTGATTCCTTTTTGAGTTCTCTTTTGGGGAATTGAGCTTTTTGAAGGAGTTACTACAGTAGCTTGTGTTTTTAGTGAAAAGCCTTGCTGTTCCAAAGCTTTGCCAAGAGGTGTAATATCTTTTGAATACACTAATGTTGCTAATAAAGATTGTGTGAAGTTTTGTATGAAGGAAAAATTTCAGGCGTAGAGAGAGAATGATGCAATGAGATGAAGAATGGACAAAAGCTCAAGCTTGGGGATTCCACCATGGTGTCACCCCAAGAAATATCCAAGAGGTGCAAGCGTCAAAGCTTGGGGATGCCCAAGGCATCCCCTTCTTTATCAATAAAAAGCTCAGGTCTGTCTAGACCCTTTGTTTTTATTGTTTCATTCACAGTTGTGTTGTTCTTGGAGCGTCTTAGTTTTTGTTTGCTTTGCTTAGGTTGTTTAGTTTGCTTAAATAAATTAGTTTGGACCCCCGTTCTTGCTATGTTGTTTTGCAAATAAGTTGCTTGGTGTTGGAAAGGAGTAGTAAGTTCTTGCTTGAAGTGCAAGAGGAGCTTGCATTGACTGTGACTTAGACTTTAGCATGACATTCTAGGTGTTGGTTTGACCTTATGCTTAGTGATTATTGTTGTAGCATGTCTTGTTCCAAACAATTGGGATTGCTTAGTGTGCCTTGAAGAAATTATGCGTTGTTTTAGCATGCAAAAGCATAGTATTGTGGTATTCTCCTTTGATGTTTTGCTTGGGTTGACTTGGCACATGCTTGTTGGAGGTATGCCCAAGAGGCAATAATAAAGTGGTTATTATCATATCTTCATACTTATGATAAATGTTTACATACCATGCTATAATTGTATTAACCGGAAACATTAATACTTGTGTGATTTGTAAACATAAAAGAGTCTCTAGTAAAGCCTCTTGTTAAACTAGCTTGTTGGTTAATATATGATCATGGTTTCCTGATCATGAACATAGAGATGTTATTAACAACAGGGTCATATCATTAGGAGAATGATGTGATGGACATACTCCTATAGTTAAGCGTAGCATAAAGATCAAGTCATTTAATATAGTTCATTTGCTATAAGCTTTCTGATACATAGTAACCTAATTCCTTCGACCATGAGGTCATGCTTATCACCATCACCGGAAGGATGCTTTGATGACATCAAACACCACACCGTAACTGGGTGGCTATAAAGATGGCATTGAGTGTTCGGAAAGTATGGGTTGAGACACATGGATCAAGAGTGGAATTTGTCCATCCATATGACGGATAGATATACTCTGGGCCCTCTCGGTGGAATGTCATCCAATTAGCTTGCAAGCATGTGACTGGCTCACAAGGGATCACATACCACGGGAACGAGAAAAGAGTACTTATCGGTAACGAGGTTGAACTAGGTATGCAGAGATACCGACGATCAAAACCTCGGATAAGTAAACTATCGTGAGACAAAGGGAAATTGGTATCGTATGTAAGTGGTTCATTCGATCGCAAAGTAATCGTAGAAATATGTGGGAGCCATATGAATTTCCAGATTCCTCTATTGGTTATTGATCGGAGAAGTGTCTCGATCATGTCTGCATAATTCACGAACCGTAGGGAGACACACTTAAGGATTCGATGTTGTTGAGTAGTTATGGAATGATGAGTAAGAGACCGAATGTTGTTCGGAGTCTCGGATGGGATCCGGGATATCACGAGGATATCCGGAATGGTCCGGAGAATAAGATTCATATAAGGAAAGTCTTGTTTCGGAGTTGGGGAATGATTCCGGTGTTTTCATCGGGAATGTTCTAGAAGGGTCCGGAAGGTTCGACACTTCGGAGGGGAAGGGTACATGAATGTGTCATGACAATGTGGAATGGTTGCATCATGTACTAGGTCACTTGGCTGGGCAAAATAAAGGGAGAAATCAAATCCTAGTTTGAAAATCAAACGCCAATTTGAAAAAGTCAAACGGCAAGTTTGCTTGGTGGAGGGAGAGTAGGAAACCTACTTGGGGAGGAAGTCTCCTCCCTCCACCCGCCAGCCAAGGAGGAGGAGTTGGAGGAGGACTCCCTCCTCCCAAGCGGCACCCTCCCACCTATAAAAGGAGGGGCAGGGCCGCCCTCTCGAACACACCAAAAACCCTAGCTCTAGCGCCTCCACCTCCAAGTGCAGCCGCCGCCTAGGGTTTCCCCTCCAACTCGGCGACTTGGGGCTTCCCCAAGCCCTAGCCGCCGTCCAAGCCCTCCCCTTGGTGCCCTCTAAACCCTAGATCACCAAGGCCTCTCTCATACTCCACCATACTCGCTCCGGCTTAAGGCGAAGCCTTGCGAGATCTCCTCTCTACTTTTGGTACCACGCCGTCGTGCTGTCGGAATCACGAGGAGAGTGCTACAACCTCCGCTGCCTGCTGGAACAAGGGAGAGGAAGGTCTTCATCGAGTATCGAATGTGTGACCGACTGCGGGAGCGCTGCCGGAACGCAGCGCCGGAAGGATCGTCTACGCGATCTTGAGATCGGCAAGTGTACGACTACATCACCCACAAGAATCTGCTCTCATTAACCGCTTTGGATCTTCAAGGGTTAGTATTCTATCGACTCGTTTCTAAAATCTAGTAGATAGATCTTGGCTTGATCATAGATTAGATCTTGATTGTGTGTTCATGCGGTAGAAAATTTTTGTTTTCCATGCTACGAACCCCTACAGTGGTATCAGAGCCGTGTCTATATGTAGATCTTTTGCACGAGTAGAACACAATGGTCATTGTGGGCGTTGATGCTTTTGTTGTCGATTGCTTCTTGTGTACTTTGCATCTTGCGGGATGGTGGGATGAAGCGGCCCGGGCTGACCTTACATGACATCGTTCATGAGACTTGCTCCACGCTTGACATGCAACTTGTATTGCATAAGTGGCTTTGCGGGTGCCTGTTTCTCCCAACATAGTTAAGATTCAATTTACAAGGGGTGATTGACAATACTATTATCAATGTTGTGGTTCTTGTTCGTAAGTTAGAACGACACTTATTGAAATCCCCAAACCACGTAAAACATGAAAGAAAATTAGAGGCGTCTAACTTTGTTTTGTAGGGGTGTGTTGTGATGTGATATGGCCATGATTGTGATTATATATGATGTATGTAATGTCCCTTATTGTAAGTTGGCAACCGGTAGGAGACATATGGTTGTCTTTTAAATTCCGTTAAGACCTGCATGTCTATTCAAAGAAATTGTAATAGTTAATGCTAGTGGACGACAACCATGAAGCAGCGCCATTGACCTTGACGCCACACCGGTGATGATGGAGATCATGTTCGTGCTTGAAGATGGAGATCGAAGCACAAGAAGAAAGGCCATATCATATCACATATTATGAATTGCATGTGATGTTAATCCTTTTATGCATCTTGTATTGCTTAGTTCACGATGGTAGCATTATAATATGATCCCTCAAGCGCACAATTTCAAGTTTTAAAGTGTTCATCCTTAGTAAGCACCGTTGCTAAAGCTCGTTGTTTCGAAGCACCACGTGATGATCGGGTGTGTTAGATTCTGCGAGTGTATACAACATGAGCAAGCCAGATTTGCTCATGCGGAAGCTAAGGTTTGATCTTGACGAGCCTAGCATGTACAGACATGGTCTCGGAACACGGATCACCGAAAGGTAAAGCATGAGTCATATAGTAGATATGATGAACATGTTGATTGTTCGCCATTGAAGCTACATCAACTCTCATGATGATCGGTTTTGATGTGGTGAATTTGGTTCATGTGATCACTAAAACAATGTGAGGGATATTGTTTTGAGTGGGAGTTCAACAACAATATGATTAAAAGTTGAACACTATTTATCATAAATTAAATCAAAGTGAATTTGCATAGTTGTTGTAGTCATTGGCATCCGTTTACCACCTTGCGCTTAGTTATAATTGAGATGATAGAACTATAGAATTCTAGTTAGTTACTTTACGAACTGGTATCGTATTATTTTGAAGTGTTAATCTAAAGTTTAAAAGTCCCATTGCAAACTTTCAGTAAGTTTCGATTACTCCGTGAAATTTAATAGTTGGTATTAAATCAAGAGTAACAATTCCAGTGTTAGTATATAAGTATCATGTTTATCTTCATGATTCTTGATATTCAAAGGATTGTCTTAATATCAAGGTTATCTAGGATCTGAAAGAGTTGTTTCAGAAACCATGATGTGTGGAAGATACTGTGATATCTGAAATGAAGTTTTGGTTGCAACATGATAGAGTATAATATGGCAAAAGTCATGTTCTCATATTTGATGAGAATTTGCAAAAGGTTGGAGACACTAGTTGTCCTAATCCTCCAAAAGGTTTTGGAGAGCAACATTATACTCAAGATTCACCGTTATAAGGTAAAATTAGCTTGATCATGGATAATTCCATGATAAGGGTGAATATTTGATGTAGGTAAAATGTTTACTACACCAAGAGATTACTAAAGAAAGGAATTTGAAAGAACACCAAACATTTGATGATGGTGATCTACTTCAAAGTGCAAGTCCAAAGACATTGGTATTTAACTATACATGCTTTAGACTATGTGTCATGTGTATGGCTCCACTATTGATGTTGATAGATTCTTTCAAACAGAAAAAGAAATACTGAAAGAGAATCTAATAAATATATGACAGAAAAGAAAGACTAGGATTGTTTAGTTTAGGTATATAAAGGATATACGTGTTGTGATATATTCTTTGCTTGTTAGACAATGTGGTTCTTAAGTATTTCTTACTGAATTTGTTGATATGAATCGTCATACAAAACAACATAATTCATGAACTACAATGTCCTAAGTAACTAGCAAAAGAATATGTGATGATGTTCATCGAGAACAAATAAAGGGTTATTGTGTTGCTCGTTAAACATCAAAGCTTGCCTTCAAGATTTGTTTTATCAGGTATTATGCGAACAAAAGGGTTGTTCAAATAATTGCCGTAATCCATAAAAGATGGATGATTTACAAATCTCGTTGGAGAAATCACATCCATAAAACTAGTGCTAAAAATGTCGAAAGACAAATTAAAAGATCACTTAGGAAGTGACATCGCCATTTAAATTATATTGGAAAGAAAACATGAAGAAACTCCATGTGGATGGAATATTGGAGTCTTTTGATTTTTGATCAAATGACGCTTGTGAAACTTTCCTAGAGATAATTAAAACTTCGTTCATAGGCCAAAAGGGAACGAATGACTAGCTTATTGGAACATGTACATATTGTTGTATGAAGTCCATTATGTGTAGTCAAGAGCGATGGATTTCAACTTCATATGCTTCCTCCGAAAATTTGAGTGAATATATGAATATTTACTTAATAAGGATGTAGTATGAAACATTTGAAAAGTTCAAAGAATTTTAAGATGAAGTGCAAAATCATTGTAACAAGAATATAAATAGTTTATGATAAGATCGTAAAGGAAGATATTTGAGTTACAAGTTTAGCATAATACCTAAGATTTAAGGAATCGTTCCGTGGATTTGCATTTCCCGAAACACCATAAGAGTATGGAGCGTTCGAGATATGTGATTAAACCTTGTTTGACATGGTAAGATCAAAGGTGTAATTCATAAAACTGTCATTATATTTTAAAGATTAAAAGCTTTAGAGACTACCGTTTTTCCACTGAAAAGAGCTCCATCATAATCCGTTGAATTGACACCATATAAAGTTATGGTTTGGGATAAAACCCAAGTTGTCCTTTCTTAAACATTGGTATGCTATGCATAAGAAAGATGTTTGCAACCAAATTCGGATGAACCTGTCTTTGTATGTTATTTCGAATAACTGTTCCTCTATAACATCGGAGACAAAAATGTTTGTCGCTTAAAACGTCAAGTTTCTTAGAGAAGGAATTTTTCGTGAAAAGTCAAGTGGGAGGACAATAGAACTTTGATAAGGTTAAAAGAATCTTAGCTATATGTGCAAAGTTGCGCAGCGCCGAAAAGTGTTCCAGAGGCAGCAACAATGCTCATGGCTCACGTGCCTCAAAGGTTGTGGTCACGGAGATCTAAGTTCCTATTGAAACAAGTAGGTCGGGTAAACAATCAAATACCAAGATTTGAGAGTTAAATTATTATTTGACAATAATGATCCGACTACATGCAAAGAAGCGATGATGGGCCCTGACTCCGTCAAATGGCTTGAAGCCATAAAATCCGTGGTAGTTCCATATACGAGAGATCAAGCTTTGAACTTGAAAGACCCTCTAGAAAGGTACAAGACCTTACAGTCGTATTTGGATCTATAAAGAAATAGACATGGATGTTTCACATCTATGAAATAGTCGACATGTTGGGAAAGAGTTCACAACAATGTTCAAAGGTTGACTATGACAAGATCTGATCTTTCATAGCAATATTTAGTCTAGACGGATTAATGTAGCAACCACGAGATATAATTTTGTTATGTGTTGAATAAACAAAACAAGTTCTTCTACTAGAATGGTTACCAAGGACGTGTGCATGACACGGTCCAAAGGGTTTTGTTAATTCAAAGGATGATAAAAGCATATGCAAACTTCAATGGTTGAAGTAAGTATCGCGGAGTTGGAATCTTCACTATGATGAAACTGTTAAAAGAGTTTAATTTCATCGGAGACGATGAAGATGCTTGCATTTGCAAGAAATTAAGTGGGAGCGCTAAGACATGTTTCTAATACATTATGTGGAAGACATATTGTTGATTGGAAATGATGTATCTTTTTATTAACACAAGATAAGAATTTCATCTCGATGAAAGGCTTAGGCAGAACCCGAATATTTGGCATCAAAGTCTATATGGATAAATTGTGATGCCAATATGGTTGTGCCAGAAGTACATAGATGAGATATTGAATGAGTTCAATATAGACACTACAAGAAAGGTTCTTGTTGCACAGGAAGGATTGAATAAATATTTAAGTATTTTTGATACTTGATAGATAAAATCACAAAGAGTATTTTATCAATCATGCTGTGATGTGTACAAATCCAGATATGTACTATGCTCTAAATGTTATGAGCGTATACCAGAATGATTCATAAGATGATAGTAAAGATATTCTTATGATCTTGTAAAAGAAATAAGAATATATTATTTTGTAGAAGTGACAAATAGATGGTTAGTTCATTGTACATGAATTACATTGATACTAGTTTTGTCACAAAGTACAAATTAAGTTTATCTCAATCTAAACTAAGGGTGGCACAATATGATGGAAAGTAAGTTCCATAATGGATTTAGATGAGTTCCAAAGTTAAGACATTCTGACAGATACTACAACAAAAGGCTGAGTATATAACTGCTATTATAGCAGCAAAAGAGGGCATTTGTGTCAAGTAGTTTGTTATCAAACTAGGTGTAGTTCACAGCAGGGATAATACTATGAAGATATATTGTACGACAATATTATCAACAAGTTTTAACCCCAAAGAACTAAAGGTCACACCAAAGGACCAAATTTGTACAAAGCCATCTCATTAGAGAATGAGTGATGCGTAGAGACGCAAAGACATGCAATTACACACGGACCTGGAAGTGTCAGATCCGGAGATCAGTTGACCACTAGCAATCGTGTACATATGACACCAGAAAGCCATAGGTGTTGAATACACAAAGGTTTGAAACTAGATTATTGACTCTAGTGCAAGTGGGAGACTGTTGGAGGTATGCCCAAGAGGCAATAATAAAGTGGTTATTATCATACCTTCATACTTATGATAAATGTTTACATACCATGCTATAATTGTATTAACCGGAAACATTAATACTTGTGTGATTTGTAAACATAAAAGAGTCCCTAGTAAAGCCTCTTGTTAAACTAGCTTGTTGGTTAATATATGATCATGGTTTCCTGATCATGAACATAGAGATGTTATTAACAACAGGGTCATATCATTAGGAGAATGATGTGATGGACATACTCCTATAGTTAAGCGTAGCATAAAGATCAAGTCATTTAATATAGTTCATTTGCTATAAGCTTTCTGATACATAGTAACCTAATTCCTTCGACCATGAGATCATGCTTATCACCATCACCGGAAGGATGCTTTGATGACATCAAACACCACACCGTAACTGGGTGGCTATAAAGATGGCATTGAGTGTTCGGAAAGTATGGGTTGAGACACATGGATCAAGAGTGGGATTTGTCCATCCATATGGCGGATAGATATACTCTGGGCCCTCTCGGTGGAATGTCATCCAATTAGCTTGCAAGCATGTGACTGGCTCACAAGGGATCACATACCACGGGAACGAGAAAAGAGTACTTATCGGTAACGAGGTTGAACTAGGTATGCAGAGATACGGACGATCAAAACCTCGGATAAGTAAACTATCGTGAGACAAAGGGAAATTGGTATCGTATGTAAGTGGTTCATTCGATCGCAAAGTAATCGTAGAAATATGTGGGAGCCATATGAATTTACAGATTCCTCTATTGGTTATTGATCGGAGAAGTGTCTCGATCATGTCCGCATAATTCACGAACCGTAGGGAGACACACTTAAGGATTCGATGTTGTTGAGTAGTTAAGGAATGATGAGTAAGAGACCGAATGTTGTTCGGAGTCTCGGATGGGATCCGAGATATCACGAGGAGATCCGGAATGGTCCGGAGAATAATATTCATATAAGGAAAGTCCTGTTTCGGAGTTGGGGAATGATTCCGGTGTTTTCATCGAGAATGTTTTAGAAGGGTCCGGAAGGTCCGGCACTCCGGAGGGGAAGGGTACATGAATGTGTCATGACAATGTGGAATGGTTGCATCATGTACTAGGTCACTTGGCTGGGCAAAATAAAGGGAGAAATCAAATCCTAGTTTGAAAGTCAAACGCCAATTTGAAAAAGTCAAACGACAAGTTTGCTTGGTGGAGGGAGAGTAGGAAACCTACTTGGGGAGGAAGTCTCCTCCCTCCACCCACCGGCCAAGGAGGAGGAGTTGGAGGAGGACTCCCTCCTCCCAAGCCGCACCCTCCCACCTATACAAGGAGGGGCAGGGCTGCCCCTCTCGAACACACCAAAAACCCTAGCTCTGGCGCCTCCACCTCCAAGTGCAGTCGCCGCCGCCTAGGGTTTCCCCTCCAACTCGGCGACTTGGGGCTTCCCCAAGCCCTAGCCGCCGTCCAAGCCCTCCCCTTGGTGCCCTCTAAACCCTAGATCACCAAGGCCTCTCTCATACTCCACCATACTCGCTCCGGCTTAAGGCGAAGCCCTGCGAGATCTCCTCTCTACTTCCGGTACCACGCCGTCGTGCTGCCGGAATCACGAGGAGAGTGCTACAACCTCTGCTGCCTGCTGGATCAAGGGAGAGGAAGGTCTTCATCGAGTACTGAACGTGTGACCGACTGCGGGAGCGCTGCCGGAACACAGCGCCGGAAGGATCGTCTACGCGATCTTGAGATCGGCAAGTGTACGACTACATCACCCACGAGAATCTGCTCTCGTTAACCGCTTTGGATCTTCGAGGGTTAGTATTCTATCAACTCGTTGCTACAATCTAGTAGATAGATCTTGGCTTGATCATAGATTAGATCTTGATTGTGTGTTCATGCGGTAGAATTTTTTTGTTTTCCATGCTACGAACCCCTACAATGCTCACACCATGTTATGACTATGACAAGTCACCATAGCCTCTATGATCATTTAGTCCTTGACTTGTAGTACCACTCTATGCTTTGATTAGTAATGCTTTGTTACTCTGCATGATTGTGGCCATTATGTTCTCTCAATTGGTTGCTCCCAGTCTTTTCCTAGCCTCCACTTGTATGAGTAAGCTGTACTCATACTTCCAACTCCCAAGAAACAAAGTTATTCCAAAGTTTCCACTATAAAATCCTATGCATGGTGTGTTACACCATTCTAAGAATATTCTTGTTTTCAACTATCTTCCAATTAAAAACTATTTTGTTTTGTGAAAACTTAGTGATTAAAGCCCTCACAAATTTGATGGAACACTTTATATTATTTGCCCCTAATAAACTTGAACCATTGTGTCATCTATGTTGTATATGCTTGCACTTATATGTTGGAATTAGCAGAACCGTGCTGTCACGGGAACGTTTTCAACATTGCACTTGTACTTTGTACTCAGTTAATATCATGCTCTTTTGTCTATGGATGTCACCGGTGTGAAATAAAGAGGAAGCTTGTAAGTCCATGGAGTAAGTATTCTATGTTAGAGAAACGCCTGGGCTGCTAGCCTAAGCCATGCCTAATCTTGGTGGAAACTTGCAGCATCACCATAGTGAGCCATCTATGAAGCATCCTCAATAAAAAGGCATGCATATAGTAAATAAAAAGATCGCTGAGATGCTCATTGTCGGCTTGTCTTGTCATTTTGGTTATGGGAAAGCTCCTCTACCATGTGCAAGGGGTACCCCGTTGGCGGTTCTCTATGATATGCAAATATTTACAATGCCAAGAACTTACATGTGACTGAAGTTGAGTAGCATGAGGTGTAGCTCTCGTATTGAAGGGACTTGAGATTGCCAACTTATACTTCGTCAAGCATATACTCCATCTTTGTCACTTTAACCTTAATCACTTCAAGATGCTTATGATGGGGGCAATGAGGGCTGGAAGCTAACAAGTACCATAATTTTTGGAAGCTCTTTTTAAAACTTGAAATCCCTACTTCCTTTACAAAAAAGCATTTCTTCCACCACTATTGAGTCTTCACCTTCTACCTTTAGGCACCATTAAGAGAGCATAGTTGTCATTCTGTGTGCAGTGTTCCAAAGTTTATTGATTGATGCATATTTTGATATTACTTGTTCTTGTGCTATTTTTTTCTAGTCACCATTGTGAACTTTGAAGGTGTCCTATGCATCTATATTGCTACTCTATGAGGGACAAGCTGATTGCCACTATGCTATGTTTTCTGTATGTGAAACAAACAAACGTTTTTCAATGCATGTTATTCATGATCTTTGTTTGTAGCTTGTCATGTTGCATGCATAGTTACTATGTACTATTGTTAGAACTCCATCTTTCATGCACATGTTTAGAGTTCTTTGATCCCAGCTTTCAATGCTTGCAAATGGTTGGATCTTTATTGTGAGGGTGCATGTCACCTCAAAAATAATTCTTTTATCACTTAACTACTTGAGGACGAGCAGGAGTTAAGCTTGGGGATGTTGATACGTCAGAAATGTATCTCTAATTTTTGATGTTCCATGCCTATTAGTATCTACTTTGCTTTGATTTGTCTACACTTTGAGGTGCTTTTTACATGTTTTCTGGTACTAACCTATTAACAAGTTGCCACAATGCCAGATGCCTGTTTTCTGCTGTTTTTGGTTTTAGAAAAGTTAGTAAAGAAATATTCTCGGAATTGGATGGGACAAACTCCAAAGTCAATTATTTTTCGTGGGGAACAAGAAGTCCAAAGGGGAGCCCGAGAGGCGGGCTAGGGCGCCCAGACCCCCTAGGCACGGGTGGGCCCTGCCCCGCGCCTAGGCAGGGTATGGGGCCCCTGGCCACCGCCTCGGCCTCCCCCTTCGCCTATAAGAAGCCCCCGATGCAGAAACCCTAAGAACCCGATCAAATCTCCACGAAACCGTCTGTAGCCGCCGCCACCATCGTCCCTAGATCGGGGGATCTGAAGTTCTTTCCGGCACCCTGTCGGAGGGGAGATCATCCCGGAGGCCTTCTCTCCGGTATGATGCGTGAGTAGTTTCACCTTGGACTATGGGTCCAAATAATAGCTAGATGGTTGTATCTACTTTGCTTTGCTTTGTCTACACTTTGAGGTGCTTTTTACTTGTATGGGCACGACGTTGCTCGTGGAGAAGAAGAAATTGTTGGCGTTGACGATGACCACGATCGGTGGTGGCGGTTGATACGTCGGAAACGTATCTATAATTTTTGATGCTTCATGCTTGTTTAGTATCTACTTTGCTTTGCTTTGTCTACACTTTGAGATGTTTTTATATGTTTTCTAGAACTAACCTATTAACAAGTTGCCACAGTGCCTGTTGCCTGTTTTCTTCTGTTTTTGGTTCCAGAAAGGCTGAAAATCAATATTCTCGGAATTGGATGGGACAAAAGCCAAAGTCAATATTTTACCATGGGCAACACGAAGCCAGAAGACGAGACGGAGAAGGCTCACCTAGGGGCTACACCCCCTGGCCGCGCGGGTGGGCCCACCCTGCGCCTGGGGGGTGTAGCCGCCCTGGTGGCCCTCCTGGCTCATCCCTTCGCCTATAAGAAGCCCCCGATACAGAAACACTAAGAACCCGATCAAATCTCCGCGAAACCGTTTGTAGCCGCCGCCACCATCGTCCCTAGAACGGGGGGATCTGAAGTTCTTCCCGGCACCCTGCCGGAGGGGAGATCATCCCGAAGGCCTTCTCTCCGGTATGATGCGTGAGTAGTTCCACCTTGGACTATGGGTCCATGTAGTAGCTAGATGGTTGTATCTCCTCCTTTGTGCTTTCATGTATAGATCTTGTGAGCTCCGTTCATTATTAAGATCTAATCTATATGTAATCATGCATGTTGTGTTTGCGGGGATCCGATGGATATTGAGATTATTATGTTGGTTTGATTAATGGTTTTGTCTTTATGATTCTATCATGTCTGTGTTGTTTGTGATCTTGCATGCTCTCTGTTGTTAGTAGCTATCTTGGCCAAGTAGTTGCTAGTGACTCCAAGAGGGGGTATTTATGCTCGATAGTAGGTTCATGCCTCTAGTTTTCAAGGGAAGTGACAATAATCTCTTCGGTTGTAGATGTGTTGTTGCTACTAGGGAGAAAACAACGGTCTCTTTTTCATGAAACATGTGGATTGTTTACCTTACACACTTTGCTTAAAGCAGTTGTATGTTGCTTGCAACTTAATACTGGAGGGGGTTCGGATGATAACCTGAAGGTGGACTTATAGTCATAGATGCAGTTGGATGGCGGTCTATGTATCTTGTTATATTGCCTAATCGAATCTCATAGGATCTTTATGACTAGTAATTGCATTGTTATGCCTTGCTCAGTTCCTGTCAATTGCCCTACTGTAATTTGTTTACCCTTCATGCCATGTTATTTATATAAGGAGAGCACCTCTAGTGAACTATGGACCTCGGTCCAATCTTTACCATTAATACATCTTCCACTGTTACTTGTTTACTTGCTGCAAACCATTACCTTCCACACCATACGTTTAATCCTTTATTACAGCAAACAAGTGATCTTGACAATCTCACTGATTCGTTGGGACAAAACCTTTAGTTTGTGTTGTACATGTTTCTATATTGCTTGCAACACCTTTGAGACATTTCCTTCCTCCTTCTGGTTCGATAACCTCGGTTTCTACTGAGGGAAACTTGTTGTTGTGCTCATCACACCTTGCTCTTGGGGTTCCAACGAAGTGTCCCACGTTAACACTGGGTGCACGCATCATTCAGTTCCTGTCAATTGCCCTGCTGTAATTTGTTTACCCTTCATGCCATGTTGTTTATCTAAGTAGAGCACCTCTAGTGAACTATGGACCCCGGTCCAATCTTTATCATTGATACATCTTCCACTGTTTACTTGCTGCAAACCATCATCACCTTCCACACCATACAGTTAATCCTTTGTTACAGCAACCGCTGAGATTGGCAACTTCACTGTTCGTTGGGGCAAAGTCTTGAGTTTGTGTTGTGCAGGTTTCCACGTTGCTTGCAACACTTGTGTGATGGTTCCTTCCTCCTACTGATTCGATAACATCGGTTTATTACTGAGGGAAGACTTGCTGCTGTGCTGCATCACACCTTGCTCTTGGGGTTTCCCGACGAAGCGCACCTACATCAACTAGGCGCATCAGCGGCGACGATGTGGCGATGTTGTTGGTGTAGATGGTTGTCGGCGATGATGACCACGGTTGATGAAGGTGCAGCCCTTTGTTGACGGCGATGCGTGTACTCGGGGACTTGCGTCCCGATTGATGTAGGAGAAGACGGGCCGACGTGGTGACGATTTGAGGACGGAGAAGCCAACGTAGCGCGTGAAGGCGTCCCTTGGGACGCCGCACGAAGCCTCCTTGGCACGATCGTTGGCGATGATTTGCCGGAGATGAGTCGACGCCGAGGTTGAAGTAGAGGCGCGTGATGACGACATGTGGTTGTGGACGACGCAATCTGATCTATGATCGGCGAAAGAAGAAGAAACGCCGGTCAAGCGGCTGACGAGAAAATTTTGGCGAAGTAAGATCTAATCTACTATTTGCGCGGCCCTTGGCGAAGAATGATCTTCCTAGGGGCAGCGCGGCAGAAGAGGTGGCTAAACCCTAGGAGGAGCGAACCGCTCTGATACCATGAAAGATTGTGAAAGTATTGATTATATTGATATTGCAAGAGGTGATTACATCTTGAGCCCTTGAACTGTTTATATAGTACTAAAAGACTTGGAGGACAAGAAGACTATTAGAGATAGAATTGGATTACAATATAAAATTACCTAATATAACGTAACCGACATATACTCTAACATGAACGAACCTTTACAAAGGTTTCTCTTTTTATAGTGATTTCAAAACTTTCATACGAAGTTATATGTACGATGCCTGTACGACTCTTCAATCCTATGGGCCACGCTGATGCTCTCATGCCAATGAAGGCCTTGAGCTGCTGTTGTGCGGATCAGTGGCGGAGCTAGGGACCGGACGAGCAGGGGACTTGCCCCCCTCCCCCTATTGTATGCTACAACAAGCTAAATATCAGTGTTTAACACTGATTTAAAAAATATTTAAAGAAAATTGATTAATTACCCTCCTAATTGAGAATTAGCACGTTCGCCCCGTTAAGTTACCATCTTGTCTTCACACTGTTGCAGATGTCGAACAAAAATCCATCGTGTGCATAGCAGCTCTTGCATACCCTATTTAACTTTCATTTAGAGCATCTTCAACAAGTGCTCAAAAATCGGCATCACTTTTTTTTACCACTTTTGTAGTTTTCTGGCACCAAGTGTTGTGCTCCTATTTCAGATGCTCAAGAAAGGTCACTATGCAATTTTAGATGCCCTAAAATCATCCCATAATCCAAACCACATTTGAACGTGACACTTTGAAATTAAAACATAACAAACCTAAACTTCAAAATTAAAACATAATTTAACCTAAACTTTGAAATTAAACCATAATTTAACCTGAACTTCTACTTCTCGGAGTCATCGGACGAGCCGAAGTAGAAGTTGAGCCACCCTTAGGAGCCGTCGGAGTCCACCGGCACCGGACAAGACGAGGAGCCCTTCCTTTTCTTTTTCTTCTTCCTCCTCTCCTTCTTCCTCTCCTTCTTCTCGGCGTCCTCCTGCCTCACATAGAAGTCGAGCTTCGCTTGCACCTCCTCCAGATGCGCCTTCGCGTAGCGAGCCATCATCTTCTCGTCGGCTTTATTCTGCGTGACTTGTTGCATCGCCCACCAATGACCCCTCTCATCCTCAGCCATGGGTAACGCACCTCCGGCGCTAGGGTATCACCCTCGGCCAGAGTTTGGCACTCCGGGAAATTGGCCGAACCGCCACGCAGCGACGTCGAACGCGTGGGCGGGGAGCTCCGGCGTGTCGAAGGTGCCGAACTAGAGGCGCTTCTACTAGCAAGCAATCTCCGCCGAGAAACAGAAGGAGCACTCACGAACGCCTAGTCAGTCGTTGTGGTTCCGAGCTCATGGCGGCATCCTTGTGTTGGCGGTCGGCGGCTAGGGTGTGCCCGCGGCCAAAATTGAGCAGGAAACGGGCGGCAGGAAAAAGGAAACACCGAGGGCGATCAAATGTACACTCTATTGTGGTGGGGTGGGGCGAAGACGGCTGGAATCGCCTGCGGCTGGGCGGGGTCAGGTGCGGCAAGAGCGGCCGTAGGGAATTTGCAGTGGAAATTGGCATGTGTGCGCGGCTAGATATTTTACAGCATGGCCGCGGCGGCTGTGCCACAAATATGCAGCACGAGGCTTACTTTTTTCAGATAAAGACGTATTTTGATGTGCCGCTGTTGTAAAAAAACATTTATTGGCCACTCACGCCGATGCTCTTACCAACAAGCAGTGTACCCGTGCCTAGCTACTCTAAAAGATGTTGTTAGCCCGAAATTTGGATGTATTTTAGTCTGGTTGAAACTAGTTTTTTGCCTGAAAACGCCGAGTTTTTCACTCGCATTTCCAGACGAGTCCTCGTATTTGGCTAAAATTTAATAAATTTTCGCAAACTTTGGACGAATATAAACGGTTTTGGGCGAACTTTGAACGAATATAAGCGGTTTTGGGCGAATATGGACGAACTTTGGGCGAATATGGTCGATATGAACAAACTTTGGACGTATATGAGCAAACACGGACGAACTTTGGACGAATATGGTCGTTATGGACGAACTTTGGGCGAATATGGGCTAAATTGACGAATATGGTCGATATGGACGAACTTTGGGCGAATATGAGCGAATACAAATGAACTTTGGATATGGTCGATATGGAAGAACTTTTGGCAAATATTGACGAATATGGAGGAACTTTGTGCGAATATAGGCGAATATGGTCGAATATGCGAACCTTGGACGAGTACGAGCGAACTTTGGACAAACTTTGGATGAATATGGACGAATATATGCTGACTGGGCGGGTCCACTCGCCGCCTTTTTTTTCGCTGAATTCGCTTCGTCTAGAGTTCTCAGAACGTTTCCGGGATCCTGGGAATGGCCTGAAAGCCCGGACCAAAATTGGCCTAAATCCAGACGAAAACATGTTACTGAAACGAAATTTCGACGTCCGAACCTAAAATTCATCCTAGAATCAGCGTTCTAAAAACGTGAGTGGAGATGATCTAAGGCTAGCCATAGTGGGATGCCACCAACCCTACCTACGAGATCATGTATACTACTTTCTCCGTTTCAAAATATAAGATATTTTAGGTACCAAACAATTTGAGAACACCATCTTGTACATTGTTTTTCCAGCGTCTCTAAAACCAAAAATATGCATTTTTGTGGAGCCTGCTTCCAAAACAACGGCAATCAAACGCCTTCTTGTTTTTCTTTAGTTTTGGGAATGTTTTGGAAGGTTTCGAGTAGGTGCTCCTCAGGTTCTCGTTTTTCCATCCGGTTTGGTTGATTTTTTATGGTTTTATTTTTCTGTTTCTTTTCTAATTTATTTTATATTTTCTGTTTGATTCTTTTCTTTTTCAATAGTTTAAATTTTGAACAATTTTTTTTTTGTTTTTTTAGAATTTGAACATTTTTCAAATCTGAATGTTTTAAAAAATGCACATTTTTAAATCAGAACATCTAAACATTGAACTTTTTTTAAAATCTAAACGTTTTGCAAATCTGAACATCTTTTCAAAATCTAATTTTAAAATTAAAAAAGGGATTTGCTAGGTTGTATTTACCTCATGATTCGCCATTGAATTTACCTCACGATTCGTGCAACGTGAGACTTACATATGAGTTGCAACTAGGTTGTAACTAGAATTTTAATGAGTTCTAACTAGGTTGTAACTGAGAATTAGTACAAATTATATAAGTTGCAACTAGGTTGCAACTGAGAATTAACATAAATAGTAAAATGATATCAGCGACTTAGACATAAAAAGTTCTCATACATCTAAAATCTAGGCAGTCCCATTAAAAATCGGACAGTTTTTTTTATCTAGCCCCGGGAGAAAAGGAGTACCAGACTCATTGCTTCAGGCGTAGGCATTGTACTGCGTGTCTTTCTGTTGCAATGCAATGAGCCTGTTTGGCATCTTTACGCCACCAATGCATGCATACATATCCTCCCGCCTTGCAAAAGCCTACGAAATACCCTCTCCGTCCGCAAATAAGTGTACATCTAGGAAATACTACTAGACAAATTAGTTCTCTCTCTTCTTTTATGAGGCTTTATCAATTATCAAGAAAAGAGAAGAATGAGGATTGGTGGATGATATAGAGGAGAAGAATAGAGATTGAAGGATGAGGTGGGGGAATGATTACGAGGAGCTAATTGCATTTATTGAGTGTCTTGGTATTGTAGATGTATATTTTTTTAGGACAAATTTTGAGTGCTAGACGTATACTTATTTGCGGACGGAGCAGTAGACCACAAGCGGCTGGCCAAACACGGAGCCAAGTACTCCCTCCATTTCGAAATATAAGACGTTTTAGGTTTGTGAAAAAAAATATCTAGACTTGTTTTAGTGTATAGATTCACACTAAATTTGAGTGAACTTTTATACTAAAAAAGTCTAGATACATTAATTTTATAAAGCTAAAACATCTTATATTTTAAAAAAGAGGGAGTAGCAGACCACCCTTTTTTAACTTGTCAACCCAACCGTGGACTGTTAAGCGTAGCTGGGTGGAACGGGCGCCAAGTGGCCCAGCCCACTGGGCAAACATGTGCCGGGCGACATGGTGCGCCGT
The DNA here is from genome assembly GCA_916181665.1 of Avena sativa. Taxonomy (NCBI): domain Eukaryota; kingdom Viridiplantae; phylum Streptophyta; class Magnoliopsida; order Poales; family Poaceae; genus Avena; species Avena sativa. The sequence goes on from OV702296.1 coordinate 354,880,076, forward strand.
ACACCCCCGTCGCAGGCTGGCGGTCCCCGTCGCCGTCGGCGATGGAGAGAGTGCGGCCAGTGCACGTCTCCACCAGGCGCCGTGCGCCAGGCCACCACGAGCACTGCTCGGATAGATACGCGCGACGTGTGCCTCTGCCGGTAACATTTCCGTGCAGGGCCAAAGGAGGAGGCCGCTTTAGTTTCTGTTTTTGCCTATGCAGCTGGGACCCGCCGGAAAGCTACCCGTCGCTTCCCGAAGCTTCCGGACGACTGGCCAATCCCTGCACCCCGTGGTCGGCCATGTTGGGGCCCCTCCTGACCGTCCATCATCGCATATTTTACGACACCGACGATGATGCTAAAACCGAATAAACCATCAGCGCACCGAAACAAGATGACGTATGCAATACACCGTCGGTTCCGATTTAGTTATTTCTTTTTTTTTTGAACGGTAAAGGGGCTCAGAGGACCCGAGAAGCTGCAGATTAATAAACGTGACAGGTACAAATTACGGTTAGGCCCTTAGCTTTAAGAACTCTAGCCAGGCTAGACAAAATAGAGAAGGGCCTAACACTTACAAAAAGCACCCTAGGACTAAAACATATAAAGCAATCAAGTCCTCGGGGGCCTCCGCCACCAGTCTCCGGCGACCTCCAGCCATGGCGAGGTCGTGGTCTCTTGCTCGTTACGCCTTCTGAACCGGAGAAGAAGCAAGCCGCCAGCCTTCTTGACAGCGACGGGGACAAACCACTTGTCAGTGCCAAGTCGTCGAGCTCTGGCTTCAAGCTTCGAGCAGGGCCTCCAATGGAGGTTGAAACCCTAGGCCGCCCTTCGGCCAGAACGGGCAGCGGCCCGGCAGCCCCGCCACCAAAGGACCACTGCGAAAAAAGATCTCGAGTCGCAGCTTCGCAGTAAACCATAGCACCCATATGAAGCAGTCTTGGAATCGCAGAAGGCCGAGCTTGAGGAACGCCACCCCTTCTCTCCTCGCCACCACGGCCGGCCGGAGAAGAGCAGCAGGAACTCGAAGCCGAACGAGCCCGAGCGCCAGACACGCGCTTATTACGAGGATTCGCATGGAGCAACATCATCGACGCCTTCCTCCTCTGAAGGTCATCGAGAGTCACCCACCGCGGCCTCCTGCCGCCGCGCAGATGCGTCAGGAGACAAAATCCATTGCCTCTTCCTCTAGTGGTCGCAACCCCGCTAGAATCCCTCTTCCCCTCGCCACCACGGCCGGCCGGCAGAGGGAGAACTAGCAGGTCACCAACACAGGGAAGAAGAGGCAAACAAAAGCTGGAGCACAAAGCCGCCGTCATAAGAAGCTCTCCCATCCCCCGCCACCATAGCCGGACCAAAGGGGAGCATCCAAACTTCAGCAGCTTCTAGCTCCAGCAGGCCTTTATTGGTGGAGAAGCGAGCCCCACCCCTACACTACCCTCCCAGCGAGGCAAGGGGGCAAGGGGGGCGCGCCGCCGCCACATCCCGGCCAAGGATGGAGACGGACTCCCGGCGGCACCCGGCCACCAAACACAGGGACAAGCCCCAAAACACCCTACTACTACTACAGCGACCAACGCCCCCCCTCTACCCAGCTCAGCCAGCAGCGCCGGCGAGCGAGGCTTCAGGGCGGCGCGGCGCGGAGAAACCAAGGAACTGAGGGGGCGGAGAGGATAAGGTTGGGGAGACGAACGTGGGTGAGCCGTGGTATCACTAGATCTGGAGACTCCCGATTTAGTTATTTCAACGGGAACTATACATAGACTGAAGTAAGTAAACATAGTACACACTAAAACACACATATATACAGATACGCATTTAGAAAAAAGGCAAACTTTTTATAGTTGAGAATGGAGGGTGTACTAAATACTTTAGGCCCTCGAGATGGTAATATTGGGAGCTATACCGACTCACTAGGAAAGTCCAAGTCACCGGGGATTCCTCCTCGAGTTTCACGTCGTCACCGGAACAAGAAAGTAATACTCATGTAGGTAGCTAGAAAGTCACTGATCTCTACTAGGAGTGTCGACGATGTCAAACTCGAAGGATCCACCGCATAGACAAAACATGGCGTGTCGATCATACCTAGACATCCCCTTGAGATCGAATCAACACTGATATTCCTACAACTCCATCGGCCCGAGGAAACTACTTGCACCGTCTGAAAAGCAAACATGTGCAACCGATCTCGTTCGAGGCGATCACTAGGGCTGATGACGGAGACCGACTGAATTGTGAGAAGTGCATGCCAACGACGTGCGACTACTAGGCGATTATGACACAACAACAACAACAACAACAACAACAACAACAACAACAACAACAACAACAACAACAACAACAACAACAACAACAACAACAACAACAACAACAATAACAACAACAATCGGTGCGGTGGCCAGGCGTGACCACGACAGCAACACAGTGGCCAGGTACTCTTCTTGTTTGAACAACTCAGCATAGTAGAGTAGCAGACTAGAAGATCTGTGCCGCATAGATGCAAGCTTCTAAATTCAGGAAACCCTCCCCCCCCCTTTGTCATGTAGAGTCCAAGAATTATGGTCTTATTATTTCTAATTAATTGAAGAATTGGTACTATTGTACTATTTTGTGTAGCTCCTATCTACAATTTCATTATCAATTAGTAGTATAGTTTAGCATTGAGAATAATTGTTCACAATGGATACCAACCCTCCAGACCTAAGAGGACCTATACTTACAATGTCTATGATGGTAGGGGAATTATATACTAACATCTGGATGGGGATTCAGACTTATGTGGCGTTTTAACTCTTATAAATGACAACACACTACACAGAATGATGATGACACTGTGCGGCTGATGAAAGTTTCTAGTAGCATGATCATGTTTTTTGTCAATGAAAGTAGCTATATCTCGTTTTATTTGTTTTTCGTTTGAATTTGATTGCATGCATTGCTTCTAGATGATTAATAAATTCAAAAAAAAAAGAAATTTTAAATTTAAAAATCTAATTTTTTTTGTTTTTCTAACTAAAAAAAGGGTGCTCTAAGCAAGCAATACATTTGACACTCAACTTGTCTTTTCGACAAATGTCACAATATTTTTGTTTTCCTACTCAATTTTTGCAGACAACCAAGGAACACGAACATATACTTATGTGTTTTTCGTATTTCCCTAACATTCGTGCATTATCTTTCACGTGCATGAATATATATATTCTTACGCCCCGCTTGGTTCCCTGTATTCTAGCTAAAAACGGGGGTAAACATTACAGACTAATCTAGGTCCCACTAAAACCTAGACATACTCCGTAACATTAGGATCTGACCGGTATATTATATTGCCTCCGTTTTAAAATATAAAATATTTTAGTTTTGTAAAGCAAATGTAAGCTATTTTTAGTATATATGTTCATTTAGGTTTTAAATGAATCTACACACTAAAACAAGTCTAGATATATTTTCTTCACAAAACTAAAACATCTTATATTTTAAAATAGAGGAAGTACGATGAAACAAGCGGGGCCTTAGTAGCTGAGTTATATGTCCGTCTTTGAAAGCAGAACATTGCCATACTATGTTCTCTTGATTTTAAGGATGTGTTTAGTTCACTGGCTGCCCTTAGAGAATAACCAGTTTGGTAAGGTTGGAGATGCCCTGTCACCAAACCCTGAACTTAACACATCCCAAGAGCCTATGCGCGTCATCGCATACAAAAAAGGCTAAAATCATCATTCCAAACAAACGTATTGTCGCTAGTCGTCATCTCGAAGTAATCTGGAGGATAATAACTCCAGTTAGCAACCAAAGAAAGCACGGAAGACATATTCTATTTTAACTGGTGGACGCGGCGAGCGCGGAAGGTCAAATTCGTTCTGCAAATTGTGGTAGCCCACGCCCTTGTGGGCCCCGCTTCCACCACCCCGCTCTCCCGGCAGACGCCACGTACAGCGTCTGGGTCCTCACCTCCAAGGCTCCAACCCCCCTGCCCCTTCCAGAACCTTCCGGCCATTTCCTGGCCAGGAATCCCCGGCCCGATCCAGCGGCTCCCCGTGCGCCACGTGTACGGTCCCGGCCACGTTGGCGTCTGACGTGGCTCCCCCGCCCCCGACGAAACTGATACGCCCAAATCTCGCTGCCTCCAGCCTCACGCTTGGAAAGCAAGTGTCTGCTGCTCCTACTCTTCGCCAAACCAACGCCATCTCCCTTCCGTCCCGTGTGGCCGCCAGCGAGCGAGCGAGCGTGAGCGATCGAGAGACGGAGGTAATAGCGGCGGTGGCGAGTACGGATTTTTCCGAGGAGATGAACGGCGGCGGCGGAGGAGGAGAAGTGGGTTCAGTAGGGGGCGGGGAGGAGGATATGGAGGAGGACGGCGCGCAGGGGAAGGAGCAGCTGGTGCTGATGTGGGGGTACCTCCCCGGCGTCTCGCCGCAGCGCTCGCCGCTGCTGGGCCCCGTGCCCGTCAGGCTGCCCCCGGCGGCGGCCGGCGACGTGTGGAGGGACGTCTGCGGCGGAGGGTGCGGCTTCGCCATGGCCATCTCCGGTGACGCATCCCGCTCTCCCTTCCCATTTTTTGTTCCGTTTGTGCTCTATTTCTCCCCGTTCGTTCGTTGGCTCTTCTCGCTAATTTGCTGGGTAGATCTACTGCGTGTGTCCGCTTGTGCGGTTTCTGTTGAGGGTTTCTTGGAGGATTGCGACCTGACGAGTGAAGGAGCGTTTTGCGATGCGAGTACTTTGTACTAGTACCGTGCTGAAATTTTCTGAAACAGGGAGTCTAGGATGCATTTGAAACAGCAGACTGTGAAGTTGCATTTTCAAGGGTGGTTGAGTTTTTGTACGATCGTTGATTTCGCCTCTAGGTGTCTCTTTTCAATCATTGTGGCAAGGTTTTCGTAGTCTGATTATGTTGTAGGTACAGGTGTTTGACCATTTCTTAGTGCCGAGCGAATGCGTGTATTTGGGATTTGTTCCACCGAGTGCCAAATAATGCGAGAAAATGAGAGGAAGGGAGGCATTTTTTTTAACAAAGCTTATTTCCGATTTTTCTGGAGCCTTATTCAGATTTTTCTGGAGCCTTATTCCAATTTTAGAAAGATGAGGATGAATAAGGACCTCAAATTCTTGGACTGTCTGTTCAAATCCTTTCTTCGATTTGCCCTTTTGTTGGTTGCACCAATCTCTTCATAATCAGCGTGTACAAATTCAGACTGTTCATTCTAACCGCCTTCCAAAAGATAACATTTGTTCAGTGATATGTCGAACTGAACATTTTCTTTCATTAGGCTGTCTTGGTCAATGTGATCTAGTTCTACACACTGATTTGTGTTTTTCATTTGCTTAAAGAGTCTGGAAAACTCCTCACCTGGGGATCTACTGATGATATGGGCCAAAGTTATGTGACTGCTGGAAAGCACGAGGTAAAGCTAACATGGTTGTCGCCTTTGCTCTCAGTCTGCACGACGAGAACACTCGGATGACATTACTAAAGAAGTGTCTTGCACCTCTCAGGAGACTCCAGAGGCTTTTCCTCTTCCTAGTGATGTTGCCATAGTGAGGGCTGATGCTGGGTGGGCTCATTGTGTTGCAATAACAGGTACACAGCTAATCAGACATGTAACACTTCATACTTAGTGAGGAGCTCATAGTTTTCGTATCAGTACTGTCCTCATAATTGTTATTATGCTGAACCAGATGAAGGGGTTGTCTATACATGGGGTTGGAAAGAATGTGTTCCAACTGGAAGGGTCGTTGCAAACCAATCTTCGGTTGGAACTCTGGAGAAGGATGAACGACAAAGTGCAGTTGCCAGTGACCAAGGTTGTGACACATACTACCTAACTTGTTTCAGATCTGCATTATGAAAACTGAAAAGCATTTAAGCTTCCTCTAGTAACTGCTTACAAATATATCATGTATAACAAAGGTAATTCCATTGCAGTGAGCCCCAGGTCACAGGTATCTAGGACAAGTAGCGGAGCGGCATCTGGTCCTTCTGAAAGTAGAGGTACCGAGGATAGCACGAAGAGACGCCGATTGTCTTCAGCAAAACAGGGCCAAGACAGTTCGACATCTAATGATGAAAACCTTTCCGCACCACCTTGTATTGTGACATTTAATACTGGAGTGAAAATAGCGGCAGTAGCTGCTGGTGGCCGCCATACATTAGCACTATCAGGTAATGTACGGTGCTGCATTTAGTTGTGTGCTAGTACTATTCTTTTTTACTTCTGTAGGGAGCTTTGCTGATTAGCACCCAATGTTTTGTGAAAACTTCAGATTTTGGTCAAGTATGGGGATGGGGATATGGAGGAGAAGGGCAACTGGGTCTGGGGTCCAGAATCAGGACAGTTTCCTCTCCTCATCCTATACCGTGCATTGAATCGGCTTCGTATGGCAAGGATCGGTCAGCAGCTACGAAAGGCAACAGAAACACTGAAGGGCATATCAATAAGGTCATGGGAAATCGTGTGAAATCCATTGCTTGTGGAGGTCGCCATAGTGTTGTGGTAACAGGTCTGTTCTTTCTTTCAAACTCTCCCTGGTAGCTCTCTTACCATTTCCATGTAGAGGCAGTACCTATCATCTTCTATATCGAGGTGGCGTGCAAATAATAAGGTGTCGAGTGGGATCCTGCCAATATCCTGCTTCTAGTTCATCTTGAGATTTCTAGTTCAAGTTTTGACACCAAAATTTGAACTAGAAATCTCAAAATGAACTAGAAGCAGGATATTGGCAGGATCATGCTTGCATACCTAGCCCATAACTTATTCAAGAAGGTGAGCTGCTTGCTTAGACCCTTTTCAACAGTCCAATTTGTAAGATACTGGTAGCTTACTTTTAGATTACCCAATTTAGGTATTCAAACCAATTTTGAATGGAGTACTTTTTTTGCACAAATGCATAACCATCTGACTTGTGAATCTAAGACGAGTTTGCTCCTGGGTGATATTTCTCCAATCAAACCACGAATTAGCAACTGTTCACATGTCGCAAGATGTATCTTCATGTGAGTTCAAACATTACTTTCAAGAGAAAATATAGTGGTATTTTGCCATTGGATGTATCACTGATTGCTGCAACAGTTCCTGAGGTCTTTGGAATTTGTGTGGTTTGGCCACGGTGTTGGGACTGAGGAGGCAAATGATTAGGAACTAGTCCGTTTTTGTTTTTTCTTGTCCTTGTCCCCTTGCAATACTTTGAAAACAAAGCGCCCTTAATTTTAGTAGAAAGTTCCCTACACTTTTTAACTGTTAGCTCTTGTTCGCAGATTCTGGAGCACTTCTTGCTTTTGGGTGGGGACTGTACGGACAGGTTAGCCTTTTCTATCTTGTAGCATCGGTTGGATCAAACAACTTAGTGGTTTCTGTAATATATTTTATATCTGTTAAATACATTCACATACCTATTACCTAGCAGAGGATATATTCGGGTTAGAAATGTATATGGCTTTGTATTGCGCAATTAAACTATGGATCAACATGATCAATCACTGACATGGCTTGTTTATTCGAGAAGTACCATCAAAATAGTTTATCTTGTTATTACTTTCTAATTAAGATGCGGTATGTGCTATCTCCAATCAAATTTTATGCACACATGATGAAGCATGGGTGATAATCTTTTGGGTGTCTCACTTTCATGTCATTATTTTTACTTGAGACGTTATAATGACATTGATTAATCTAATGTACTTGAGTTGTGTTGTATGTTTTGAGATGACATTTCATAATATTCATGCATTTTGATACTTGTTATGATCAACTAAAAATTGTGAGTGGCTCAATGTGCTTAATTACTGTGCTCTTTATTTTCAGTGTGGACAAGGGAATACGGATGATGTTTTGAGTCCAACATGTGTATCATCTATTCTAGGAGTGAAGATGCAGGATGTTGCTGCAGGGTTGTGGCACACTGTATGCATATCTGAAGATGGTGGTGTCTATTCCTTTGGAGGCAATCAGTTTGGGCAGCTGGGGGTTGGTTCTGATCAAGCTGAGGTAGGAGCTTTGATTATTTTTTCCATTCTAATTTCATCAATTAACTTATTTAGGGCTATGAATTGAGGAAGAATAACTGCATTGGCTTAAGTACTTGATAGAATGCCTGCCCCAAAAAATGTTCATAGCTGTCTGCTGGCTTCATGGAAAACATGATAAATCTAACTGTAAGACTGCTGTTTCCTTTGGATGCAGACTATACCAAAATTGGTGGACGCCCCAAGCTTGGATGATAAGAATGCAAGATCGGTCTCTTGTGGAGCTCGTCATAGTGCCATAATAACAGGTACTTCGCAGTGGTTGTGTTTTCTTCTGGAATGAACTTGTTCTAAACCATGCTTATTAGCAAGCATTATCAATGTCTTGTCGCAAGATGCATCTGAAATCATGGTTGTGATATTGTATAGTCCCTTAATCTAGGTGTGATGTCCCCATAAGGGGTTCATTCCTTGTCTTTCCTGTCGAACTCTAACACTGTTATGATTTTTTTTTGCAGATGAAGGAGAGGTCTTCTGCTGGGGATGGAATAAGTACGGCCAGGTAGGTATCTCTTGCTCTGTTCTTTCACAGGTGAAGTGGAAGAAGTTGCTGCGGTATCTTTTTTTTATATATAGTCACGGCAAGCTTTGCTCTGAAATCTGAACTTGGAGTTGCCGTGCAGCTGGGTCTTGGCGACTCGATGGACAGAAATGTGCCTTGCATTGTTCCTGTGGACGCATACCGCCCACTGAATGTCTCATGTGGTTGGTGGCACACGTTAGTGCTCGCTGAGTCTCCTACGTGAACCCCAGAGAAGAAGGAACTGCCCGTAGGTGACATTTTTGTAGGAATTTGGTAGTCTCATCCAGGTCTCTTGTACATACATGACGGTGCATGCAGATATATGTGTATCCATTCTTTCCAGTGCACCATTATAGAGTGCAGCGTGGACAGGTTTACATTGCGCTGGTTGAGAAGTACTGCCTGTACGCTTGCACTGTTTAATTGTGTATACAGTTCGAGTAGGATTTGGCACCCTTGTTGCATGGAATTGCTCATGATTGTGCTTGTATGGTCGTACTGCTCTCACAATTCCAAACTGTGGAATACTCAGTTTCTGTTTTCACCGAATGAATATAGCATTGCGTTGGTCACTGTTGCTCCGGGAATAGCTATCTTGACTTAAAAGTTGGCGTGCAACAAGTGACCACAGCAGAGGGGGGGAATTCTGCATGCACATAATAACATTTAAACCGCAAATGGGTGCCCTGTTTACAAAACATTATGTACAACGAACAGGGCAAGCTACGAGGAGTACTCATGGGACCAATGTCTAATAAGGTTACAGATGACACATGCAATGGCCTGTTGCAAAAGACCTGTCAGTCAGCAACTGCCTTTCCCTTGGAGAAAAGCGTCCGGGCTGGAGGGTACACAAACAAGCAGCCGAAGTTTGCCCACAGATGCTCAAAGATTTATTGTGCTTCCACTATCGGGTTAGAGACCATTGGTGGGTCCAGATGTCCTAGAACCTGTACTGGAACCTTCAAGTCGTAAGTAAGACGAACCATTCGACGGAACAAAGATGATATGCAAGAGCAGAAACATAGATTTTTGTCTGTATGTTAATTGTTTGAGACTGTAAGAACATGGTGGAGGCATTTCTATCTATGCCTATGGTCATGTGAACATGCTAATGCAAAACTGAACGGGAAACTAGGTACTCATGAGAATATTAACCGCGATTGATCAGAAGAACACTGGAAACTGAACGGAACACATGGTGGATAATTTATTTCTCAGTAAAATATCATTGTGAACGTAACAAACATGTTAGGGACACACTGACACATCCAACCAAAGGCTCTCAACGGAGAGTTATTGTGATTTCCAACTGATAGCAGTACTATATTGAAGAATGTTTTGGCTTGACCAGCAGTGTTGTGAACACGAACATCTATATGCACATAAGTGGACTTACATAGAGGTTACCTTCCACCAAGGGGAACATCATGGAGCTCAGAAGCGAGGAATTTTTGACAGAGGGCCCACTGTAGGTGTTGGCGAAGGCTCCCCCACAGGACCTCTTGTTGTCTGATGGTTGGCAATTGAGTTGTTAGCGGCAAGTTTATTGCTTGTGCTTCTAACTACAGCAGCTTCACATTCGGTCTGTTGGGGGTCCACCACTGCCTTCACCTGTCGCAGTTCTAAAATTCAGTCAACCTTTTGCATGTGCATGTTGATAGTAGTAATGCAGTTGTGAGTAGAAGCGAGTTAAAAGAAGGTTTACATGTGATATTCATTTTCAGGGAAATTTTGTCTATGCTATGAGTAAAGACAAAAAAATTCTTGGTATACATTTGTACCCCTGTTATTTTTTCAAGGGAGACGAAGTAGCTACACCCTGGCATTAAATTCAACATCCTAAAATAACTAATGTACATTCAGCATCACTGATGCACTTCATGTCATCAGTTGCTTCTATTCTGAGATTTATATAGACAACATTTATTCTCAGCCATGACCACGAACTGTCAAAATGAGCAGATGTAATGGAGTCAATTGAAGTCAGAAATCATTAGGTACAGAATTGTTCATAATATGTGGCAGATTACCGATTTGACAACATCCAAGCCCACACTATAAACTCAACAAATGTACTGAAATAGTCAGGATGACGGCATGGCCAGTAGAGTTCAGTAGGATTAGTCCATAGCCCAAATGCATATGTATAGATGATAAAGGGATCACAGTGTTGTGGTGGTTTCATATAAAACAGATGTAATGACAAAATACCCTTCATCTTACATAATTTCTCTGAGGATTCTTGTCCTCCTTTGAGAATCCAGGAACTGTCAGATGCCAATTTCTCTCTGCATGAAATAAAGACTGAACTAATAAGGACAAAAGAAAGCTGTACCACATGAGAGAGAGAGAGGGAGAGAGGGAGAGAGAGAACAGACGTAGATGCAGTAACACATCCTTAGCTTCCAGAACTGACGACTTCCGGTGCTTTGCCAGACTGCACGCAAATGCAGTCACCTAGTGACAAACCGAAGTCAGCAAAATCACAAGATGTCTCCAGCAGAAAAATTATGAACAAAATCAGACATGAAACTTCTAGATATCTGAATGAGATAGAGCATGATCTACAAAGTATTATCACAGTACCGACTCAATGAAGTCATCAGCAATCTCCAAAACCAAATCTTCCACTTCTGGATCAAGTTTGCCAAGGGGGTCCACCTGAAACAGAGGTTTCAAATTCAAAGATGGACCAAAGTATATTCAACCACAAACCGAACATGCTTCCAAACGAAAGAGAGTATCGCTGAAATTTCCTGAAAACATGAATCACATTACACCAACGATATACAAGTCAAAAGGCATGTCCACTGAAAAGGGCATGCAATTACCTGTGCAACCAAATCTTGTATTTTTCTCTTCCCAAGGAGCTGGTTAGTTCCTTCTGCTCCTTGACTTCCACTTCCACCAGCCATAGTTCCACCTGACAAAGGCGTGCCTGGCTGCGATCCTGTCAAGTTTGCAGACTTCTGGGAACCAGATGCTGACATCCTAGGAGATTGTTGCTGTTGCTGCTGTTGAAGCTGCTGTATAATCTGCTGCTGATGCATCAACTGTTGGGCATTGAGATGTGGATGCTGTTGTTGCGCCTGTGCAATCTGGTGTGGAGTCAGTCCGGTTTTCTGAAGTTGCTGCATCAATATCATCCTTTGTTGCTGCTGAAGTTGATGTGAAGAAACAGGTGAAGCCATCGATGATTGCATTTGCTTCAACCATTGTTGCTGTTGCTGAGGTGTCATCTGCATCATCTGTCCATTTTGTGATGCTCCAGGTAGTTGTGAATTTAATGCTGCAATCGATGCTGTTCTTGCCAAGCCTTGACCAGCTACCTTCTGATAAATAAAACGATGTAACATTGAAGTCATTGGATAACTGAACATTGAAGTCTAAGGCTGTAGTGTTTCAAAAAGAATATACAACATAACATTGAAGTCTTTGGGTAACTGATATAAACAAGTGAACAGTGGCAGCATGTAACATGTGGAATGCAGATGTGGTAAACCCTGGTAATAGAAAGAGTAGGCAAACACAATATCTCAAGTTCTCAACTTGTGTTTGATTTCCTTCCGTTTACCGTAGTAATTTCATCTCGCCCCATAGCACTATATATGAATAAAGGCTGCAGAGATATTGGTTATTGCCTCAGATGTGCTTCCAAGAACCTTGCTTAATCATAGCATTCGACACTAGAACTACCACAAGGCCATGGACAGATACTACAACCGGACAAGTAACTTACAGAACACAGTGCAGGGGGGCAAAAGATAATTACTTCTTACAAATGAAAAAGTCAGTAGAGGTACCTGTGGAGATAGTGCGCCTTGCTGCAACGCTTGCTGTGGCCTCATTTGTGCATGGGCAAAACGTTGTTGAGCACTATATGGAATGGTTCCGTTTGGTCTCATCTGGTTTATCCCCAAAGTACCCATGACTCCCATTGATTGCATCCCTTGCAATGCTTGAGCAGCATTTGCAGTATTATATTGTGCACCTTGTACGATTCCTTTTTGCCTTGGCTGCATTAAGAGGACAGTTAAATCACACTACTAGGCTTATAACCAGCTACTTGCAGTTAACTGGTTCTCAAACAATTTTACCTCGTCATTACATTGTAAGCAAAGGTATAGAATGAGGCAATACTGTTCTTCTTAATGGGTTTCCCATTTCATTCATTTTTAAGCAATTCCAAACCCAACACAGATACATGAAATATATCTGAGCACATAGATAAAGTTCAAAAAAAAAGACCTTTTGCTGGGGGCTTGAAATTTAGTGTTGAATTCTTTACAAGCATTTAGTCTTGACAAGCACAACGACCAGCATTTACTATTTGAATGAGTTCAGTGCAGATCCTAAATCTAAACAGATATTCACTTTTATTGCACCGTCCCGAAGAGGTGGCCTCCATGATATGGAAGCAACAAAAAACTTGAGTATACCCATCAGAATTCTTCTTGAATAGAACTTTCACAACATATGATTATTTTGGATTTTGTAAACATGTTACAGTGGAAATTGGGGGTCACTGAAAGTTGTATTTTGAAGACCGTGACAATGCCCCAAAACAGCTTTTAGAGGACCAGAGGGAGTAGAAAGAAATGGGTTGCAAATCCAGAACTTTCTGGAATAGATTATTTACATTAAAAGCATAATTGCCCCAAAACAGCTTTTAGAGGACCAGGGAGTCAATTTGAATAGCTTTCATTTCCAATCCCAGTCTGCCACATTTTCTTTTATCCAGGCATTGACTGGTTAATTCACTATAAGATGCTACAAAACTGCTCCTATGTATGAATGCTAAAAATAAAGTGATAAAAAACAACAATGTCTAGCAAGAATTAATCGAGATCTTTCTGGAATAGATTATTTACATTAAAAGCATAATTGTTTCTTCATTCCTTCCTGTTACAAGTAGCATTTATGCCTGATGAAATGCAAAATTCATCAGTTTACTTGTGCCATTGTACGAGCTTGAAACCCCAACTTTACCTGTGCCATCATCTGTGACTGGAGCCCGTAGTGTGCAGCAGAGACCGCGTTGCCCTGCCCTTGCATCATCCCCAGCTGCCCCTGACCAAGCATTGCCGCGCGCGCCGCCATCTGCTGCTGCTGCCCCAGCTGCCCTCCGCCACCTGAGAAGCTCATCTGTCCTCCGTACATCCTGGCCGTCGCAGAGGAGTATTGCGGAAGCTGGCTGGCAGCGGCGAGGCGTGAGGCCGAACCCGAGCGGTGGATCTGGCCGAAGCCTCCGGCGCCGGCCGCTGCCTGCGTGGGCGAAGGCGCCTGCAACTGCTGCGGACGAGGCGGGAAGTCCGCGGATCCCCCCACTGCAGCTGCTGCAGCTGGGTCCAGCTGCGGGGAGGAGATTGCGGAGAGGTCGGAGACGGTGGGGGAGGGAGGGATTTGGGGGGATAGGAGGGGGTTAGGGTTGGAGTTCTGCGGGCCGGAGGCGGAAGCGCCAAGCTGGTCGGGCTGCGGCGAGGCTATGGCGGCTATGGACGGCGGGTCCGCCATGGCGGCCGGGGTATAGGGTTACCGCGGCGGTGGTCGGAGACGACGCGGGGTGGACGGTCGCGTCGAGGGCGAGGGGTAGGTACCGGTCGTGTGGGACACTTTGACGTGTACACGTGGTCTTTTCCAGTCAGGGGGTATTCTAGCCACTGACAGGTTGGCCGCGGGCAATTTTCTTTTCAGTGTTCCAGACATACGCACGCAATCTATCTACACGCAACGCAAGCATGCTTCGGTCGCCTCGCCTCAGGTACGTACGTACTCCTTCGAGAATCTTCTATACTCTCTCGGAGATGTATTTAGATATGTTTTAGCGTTAGATACATCTATTTCAACGACAAGTAATATAGATCGAAGAGTATTTAAATAAATAGGAGTCTTCTACTAAAGGATTTTTCTTAACATACAAGCCTTTCACATCATCAAGCTTCTTATTGGTCCACATCATTCAGTCATCCACATCATCCATATTTACCCTTTCGTTTCCATTAGTGAGCTATCAATTAATGAAACAACTTAACTTTCCCCACTAAATGATTTCTCTCAACATGCAAGCCTTCCATATCATCAAGCTTCTTATTGGTCCACATCATCAAGTCATCCACATCATCCATATTTACCCTTTTCACGAGTGAGCTATCAATTAATAAAATAACTTAACTTTGTATTGTAGGTGATACCGCAAAAACAAGCATGCACCATCAACTCTTTGTATTCTCTGCACCACTCATCTCTCTAGAAGTAACGCATATCTTCTCGCCTCCGCGCCAAACGCCATCCATAAAACCCATCCCAAAGTACTCGCATGGAAACTTCGCCGTCTCCTTCAGATACCCACAATTTTCTCTTGATCGGATCCCCACAATCTTCTCTCGCATGCAAATCGGCCTCCCTGTACCGCCCCAATCGATGCCACCCATGGTGTCCTTGGTTTTTGATGGAACGGTCATCCAGCAACGACCAGGTCATATGGCGATGTACTATGAGAACATAGTCCTGCCTCACGAGGTAATTCTTCTCACTAGACCTCCATATCCATATCGCATATCCTGATTCTTCCATGTAGTTTTGAGGTCATTGTTTTTCTTGAACAGATCTGGGATTAGCAGTTTTTGTTCTGCAAATTGGGATTAGCAGTTCACAAAGCCGATTTGTTTTAATCTTTCATACTATAGCCTTTGATGACATTGGCCGCAGGTACCTGCTCACAAGGAATTGGTATGCCCCTACACACCTCTCGATTTTTTATACTCCATTCAGAGTAAATATGCCATGGGCAATTGCGCACCATTATTGTCAAAGAGGACTAATATGCATCTTCCACATTCAGCCGAAAATGCTGAAGCAATATGCTACTATCCAGTCATGATTTTTCTTAGAAAAGGCAGTCATAAATGTTATGCTATTCATATGGCCCTATACAATTTAATGCGGCCATAAATTTTTAATTCTCTTTTAAATTGTACGAATCATTTGTGCTTGTGTTTTTAGTGCTGAGAGATGTATCACACCCTTATCAGAGAGTACCAGAATGGTTGTTGTTATTCTAATACAGTGATTTTTTAAAGATTCGGCATCACATTAAGAAGCTTCAAATAGATGCTTTCTAGCTAGGAGCTCCAAATGATTCATCTATTTTTCATTGCAGATGTTACTATGTAGTTAATTCTTGGGTTAGTTGAAAATTTTGTATCAACTGATTCGAGATTAGGTACAATTGTTCTCTTTCTTGATGTCGTTTCACTTCACAGTTGGCATTCTATTTCAGGATTCAGTTAGCAGAATGAATAATTTTAAAAGTAATATTATTTCGGTGTCGAAGCTAAACGATGAATATGGATCTAAACCTTATTTGAGGGGGTTTGAGCAATACACATTTTTTATTGTTTTGAGCTGCTTTCCTGCAACTTTGTGCGAGTGATAAGAACAAGGACACTCCTAGGAGTTGCGCCTTCTAATCAGTCGTTTGTCTACTTAATTGTTTCAGATGTATTCTTATCTGGGCAGGCCTCACCATGGATATACGCCTCTATTGCATGGATTATTAATGGAAGGCTTTTTGTTTGCAATTGTTTTTTTCCTTTTTTGTAAGCTCCATCAATAAATTTGTAGTTGTATGGCAGTGAGAAATAGTATATTTTTCACATATTGGATGAAGTTTCATGATCAAATGTCCCAATGCCAATACCAAAAAATTGGACAGCTAGAGAAGTTTGTTACACAATTCTGCTTGGTGGGGCTTAAAATTGTATAGTGCTTCATACACAATAAACCGTGTTCTCTACAAAATCCCGCAACAACGTGTCAGGTATTTACTAAAATTGTATAGTCCTTCATACACAACTAAATACGTTCTCTACAAAATCCCGCAGCAACACGCAGGGTATTTACTAATATATCCAGTGATACCATCCTCTAAATGAAATGATACCATGATACTAGTTTTAAGAAGGAAAATGTTGGTAATCCCCGGACGATGGAAACTCCCCCATCACGCATGTCCTTTTTCCTAACATCGGTATCGTTCCTTGGGCCCACACTTGCCAGTTGTTCCTTTTTCTTATCCTCTCACGCAAAATTTTCCTAGTTCTTCTCCATCACGCTCGCGTATTGGACCGCCGCCGCCCTAGATCTCCTAGAGCTCCGCCTTGGCAGGAGATGTTGCTCTCGATAGGGAAGGAGGTGCTACTCTGGTGGGAAGCACTCAGGGTGGGAAGGAGGTCCTGCGCCGGCGTGCTTCTTCCTCTCGTGTCCTCAGGTGGGAAGCAGGTTCTGCGTCGGCATTCTTTCTCCGTCGCGTGTCCTCGGGCGGGAAGGAGGTCCTGCGTCGGCGCCGCTTCGCGCCTCCTCCGCGACGCCCTTCTCCGGCGTGCTCCTCGTGCTGCACTCGCATGGTGGTTTCCTTCCTTAGTTTGGACCGGCGCAAGCCCGCCCCGTTGTTGCGATCCCTCACCACGCGGCCTTGCTACAGAGCCATGGTGACCCTGCTATATGCGGTGGTCGTCCCTGCTACATAGGCATGGCGACCCTGCTACAAAGCGGTGGGCGACTCTGCTACAGTGGCACGGCTACCCTGCTACAATGGGTGGCGCCGGAGCTAAATACTAAGGATGGTGATTCTCGTCGAAGCTGCAAACTAAGGTGGACGATGCTACAAAGGCTGGTCTCAGATTTTTCTACATTGATACATTTTTTCTGCTACATCCGTTTTTTTATTTTGCTACAATACCGTAAATATTTTGCTACAAGTTCTCCACGCGAGGTCTCCCGGCTAGTCTCCAGCCATGTATCCGGCAAAGTCGGTTTTTTGCTATATTATAAGAACTTTGTTGCTATAACCGTCTTGTGGTTTTGCTACAATAGTGTCAACTCTTTGCTACAAGGTCTCCGGCGAGAGTCACCAGCGAGTTTTTTCCGACGGTGTCTCCGATGAAGTCGGTTTTGCTACATTAGCATAATTTTTTTGATGCATGGTCTCCGACGAGGTCTTCGGCGGGACGTTCTATTTTCTGAAACGAACCGTTTTTTGCTTCAGAAGCAAAAGCGGAGACATATGTAGCAAAAAGGGGTATTTTGCAGCAAATACGGGACTTGGGTGAATTTGGTGGACACGTGTCTCGCAGGGGATGATGACTATGGAAACTCCCCCATCGTCCAGGGAATGGCTAGCGCACGCCTTTTAGAAAACATAATTTTCAGTTTCTAAACATTTCGAAAATAATGTGAGTGTTCACATGGTGTATGTTGACACGCCCTAAAGTTTTGAGAACCAGATACGAAGCACGCGTGGAGAAAAGAAATTGACAAATCAACATGAATAGTCTCAAAAAGACAAAACCGGAAATGACACTATTCACATGTCAATTTGTCTTTTTAGTTTGTTTTTTTGTGTTTAGTATTTTTTTTCTGGAAATTCTAATAAGGATTATGAACACATATCTTGTGAACACTCATAATTATTTTTGGAATTTTTTGAAACTTGAAAATTGGATTTTGAGAACTAGTATCATGATATCATTTAGAGGATGGTATCACTATATATTTTGTTGGATTTGCCGTGCTTCGGAGGTGTGTGACATTGGTAGAGAAGCGCCTATGTTGCTTAGTTTAGGATACACTCTTTTATGTTGTAGTTGTAAGGTGTGTGGTGGATGTCTACGTCTAGCCGGTATGGAGTTTATATTGCGCTTACTGTTCATGAAGGATTAGAGATCAATTAATGATAAAAAAACTAGGTTGCCCTTTTAAGTTTTAGGAAGGGAGTAGGGCCGGATCATAGCATGGGGCAGAGGGATGGCCGCCCTAGGCCCCTAGTCTTCAGGGATTCCGACCCATATACTGCATTCATAGAGTGGTAGCCTGGTAGGTTAGTGTGTATTTTACTCCATTCAATTAATTTCTAGTTGTTTGTATCTAATTTTTCAACTTGATCAACATGACCTTATTTGGGGATGACTTGTATTTTGTACTTTTTAATACTACTTAAATAGCACACGTGTAAATTTCACCTAAGAAATAAATTTACTATTTTTTGTTTATTCTTGGCTTGGAAGTATTTCTCAAAATTTTGACTATCGAAGTAAATATTAGAAGCTTCAAAGAATGAACTAATTAGCATGAATGTTTATACAAAAATCTAAAAATTAAATAAAACTCATAATTATTTGTCCTTTTGTATGGCAACTTATTTTGAGAAATTCACATCGGTATATTTCTACCAAATATCTAGACACGTGACTTTTTTTTTCAAAAGTGTGTTTCATATGTACCCATATGCTTCTATTCTGTTATTTTATTTTTTGAGAGTTCAAATTTGAGAAAGTTCCTTTATTTGTTTGAAAAATCATTCTATAATGGCATTGTAATATTTAAATTCTGTCTTTGATACCTGAGATTTTATGAAATTTTGAACCTTTAGGTTTGTGAGAATTTTACATAAGTTAATAAAAAACTAAAACATGGTTTAAACTTTTGGTAAGAGAATTGTAATATTGATACGTCGTAAACGTGTCTATAATTTTTTATGTTTCATGCTTGTTTAGTATCAACTTTGCTATGCTTTGTCTATACTTTGAGGTATCTTTATATATTTTCTGGGACTAACCTATTAACGAGATGCCACAGTGTCAGTTGCATGTTTTCTGTTATTTTTTATTTCAGAAAAACTAGTAAGGAAATATTCTCGGAATTGGATGAGACAAAAGCCAAAGTTAATATTTTACCAGAAAGAACTCAGAGACCGAAGGGCAGCCGAAGGGGGGCCACAGGGTGGACACACCCTAGGGCCATGCGGGCCCACCCTAGGGCATGCCGCCCTATGATGTGCGCCCCCTGGCCGCCCTCCCGTCTCGCCTCTTCGCCTATAAAAGCCTCCTGATGTAGAAACCCTAAGTATTCGATCAGATTTCGACAAAACAGTCTATAGCCGCCGCCACCATCGTCCCTAGATCGGGGGGGTCTGAAGCTCTTCCTGGCACCCTGCCGGAGGGGAGAGATCATCCCGGAGGCCTTCTTCATCATCGTGCCAGCCTCCAGTATGATGCGTGAGTAGTTCACCCTTGAACTATGGGTACATATAGTAGCTAGATGGTTGTTTCTCCTCCTTTGTGCTATCATGTTTAGATCTTGTGAGCCCGTTCATAATCAAGATCATCTATTTGTAATCATACATGTTGTGTTTGCGGGGATCCGATGGATATTGAGATACTATGTCAGATTGATTATGCGGTGATCCAGCATACCACTGCATGTGTAGTACACTATAGTCGTTGACATGACACTCACAGAACACCGTTCTGTAAATATCACATTCCTTAGAGTGGTACAACAAAACATTGTGGGTCCATATTACAAACATTCACGCATTATTATTAATACAATACCAGAAGTTCGAGACTTCAAAAGGTTCAACTTACAAACCAAAATATAAAGTGTTTCAGCGGAATTTAAAAGTAGCAACTCCGACTAGGATTTGATCTCAGTAGCTTATTCTATAAAGTTCATGTTGCTCGGCTCCGTTGGTTACTACTAACTAGGATATTTAGTTGGATTCGTTATCATCGACACCATAACGGATTTCGTAATCCACTCCTTCAACACCTCCTGACAGGTCAGGCTCCTCGTAGAACACATCTTCTTGACATTCGGCTACATACATTGACACGTCTTCGGGATCCTCAGAGTCTAAGCAAGGGATCAAAGGAAATGATGAGTAAGAGCGTTACCCAACAAGTTCATTATATGCAAGGTGGGAAGTTTGATGCTCTAACTACCACCTCGGACTATAAGTCCTTGGCACTATGTAGTTTTTTGTAAATCTTTCTTCAAAGATTGATTTTATTATAAAAATCTATGACAATCAGCCTTCACAGGTTGACCAGAACTTTCGTGGAGTTCCTTTCCTGCCGCGTTCGTATCTCCTTCCCGGAACAGGGAGTAATAAGTTACAATTCTTACACTCTGCAGAGGTGCGTTACTTTACCCATGAGAGATCAACTCTTTGTTGCACAACCGGGCGTACTTTCCCGTCCACAATTCCATGATGTGGGGCCCAGTAGTTGGTCCAAGCCAATCACTTCCCCCTTCGCGACCTCGCATGCCTCCTTTGGTGTACACCATGCCCACATAATGAATTACGACAATGGTTTGTACAAACCTTTAGATGCCAGAACTATCGTGGGACGATGAGGGTTCCCACCCATATGCTGCATATCCTCTACGAATTACCAATTAATATGCACGCTACGAGGATAACAGCCACAACCTGCACATCCGGCTTCATGCGAGAGGAAGAAGATACAACTGACTTCTTTGTCCCATTCCAAATCTCATGGCTAACGCGTAATATATGGCGCTAGAATCACTGATGTCAGGGGTTATTAAGTCCCTAATTGATCATCATTGTTGTAAATAGAACCCTAAGTTCTATTGCTCCATTATATCACCACTTAGGATGATATCTATGATTTCTTCATTTGTGAAATTAATATTTTATTTATTTTAGAGTATATATGATAACACACAATTTGCAAATACTTTGATAAAGACTCTTCAAAGGATATGACCAAGTGATGAACTTGCCTTGTGATGGCATGGTAGTGAAGTCTAATGCTTGCACTGGACCTTGAGCTTCTATGTCTACAAAAACATCATTATTGCCCGGTAAGGACAACATTTAAAGAAGCAAAATGATTATGCAAGTAATGTAATGCATCATTTAATTTGATATGCATTTTCCCCATGATTATAACAATTCATTTTAAATAATAAAGGAGGTATACATATTAAAAATATTTATAATAGAATATAATATTCTTTGATTTTATTTTCCTTTTATTTGATTTTTATTGATTTAATAATTCTTTTAGGAATTATCACTTAAATATAAAAAATTGATATTAAATATTTATTTAGTATTTTTCAAAAATACTACAATTTTAATATATAATGAAAGTGATTTTTATTTATTTTTATCATCTTTCAATAATTTTGTAAAATTCCATAAGGAATATATAATTTACAAAATTCTTAATAAAATTCAAATGTCTAAAATTTTATATCTTAATTTATTTGGATAGTTTGGATTTTTGTGAATACAAAAATATTTTATTTATAATTTTTGGACTTATATTTTATTTTCTAGAATTTAATTAATTTCAGGGGTATTTTGGTCTTTTCCTATTTATTTAAACAGGCCTTAAAAGTTTTTTGGGCTGGTTTATTCTTATTGGGCCCTTATGGCCCATTAGGCATAGTCAAAATAGCCACCCCGAAGGGTTCTAGCCCACTCGGCCCACTCACTCGTTGTCTCTCACCCTCGAGCTCACTCCTCTCCTTCTCCATCCCCGACCCCGTGGCCGGTGATGCCATCGCCGATGATTCCCGTCATCATGGACCGTTCTGGTCGCCGCCATGGTGCAGGAGGAGGTTGTCGACTACACCCCTCCATCCTGTCCATTTGGATTTGAGCATGGAGCTCTTCTGCGACAGATCGATGCCGTCCCGAACCCTAGGGTTTGGGGTTGGCGTCGATCCCTGGCGCCGCCGCTGCTGTTGTGTGTTGTGGTGATTTACCTCGCCTCTAGGCATGGCTATGGTCGCTGCTGTGGCGTTGTATGGGTCGCAGGGCCCGCTGAGGGTGCTCCCCGTGCCGCCATGGTCGTCGACCACCTCTACTTCCTCTTCTAGTCTCCAGCGAGGACCTTTGGTGAGTTCTTTTACTCTCTCCCTTGTGCTCTCTCTGTGCTCGCTCATCCTATGCTAGATGTTCGTAGTGACCTCTCTGGTTACTGTCTTGTCCTGATTAAGATGATTTGTTCCATTTAGGGTTCATATCTTGTTGTTGATTATATACTGGATGAATTAGATCATATGTTGATGGTCTGTATGCATGCTAAATGATTATTAGCTCGAGGCTTACTTCTTAAGATGAACTATAATGGTTCTGGTGGCTTATCAGATGATTTTATGTTTAGATTTCATATGATTCAGATGATATAGCTGTTCTAAAATCAATGCTTGGTAAAGTCAGTGGGTTTGATAACTTACCACTGTCATTACTTGATTAATGATGTTGGGTACGGTGTGATGAAATCACTGTCTTAGTACTGTTGGCTTGAGAATTCATGTGTGGTTTGAGATCATATTGATATCAAACAGTGAAGATATACTTAGGAATGTTTTAATTATGATTCCTGTAATGACAGGAAAATGATTGGTAGATTGATTTATTGAATCTGTGAAGAAGAAATGCTTATTTTGATTGGCGTAGAATTGTTCGTGTGACACCATCTTGGTATGGCACACAAGATTGATTCTAATCTATTGTTTGGGTTGGTTTAAGCTTAAGACAAGCTTGGCATTAAAAGATAAATAGAAATATTCCTTTCTGAAATCCCTAAGACCAATGATGTTGGTCTGAGGCTTAGGGATTAAGCTTTATCTAGTTGATTCATATAGATAGTCCTGGTAGTGGTACCAGCTACTATTTCTTGAATCAAGGTTTGGATAAAAATGATAGTAGGCTTGATCATTTATATGGATCCAAAAGATTAACTTCTAAGGTGCTACCCTTATCTTAGGGATGTGCCTAGAAGTGAAATCTTAGCTATATTTGTTCTTTAATTGAAATATATAGCTTGACAGCCAATTCAATGATGTTGTTTAGAGTTTTGGTTGGATCCTTGTACTTTGCTGTTTGCTTTTAGAGTTTTAAAATCTCAGTGATGGATTCACCCCACTTGGGTGCTTTCTGAGAGTTTGACTGTGATACAGATCATGTATGCTTGTTTAATCTTAGACAGATAGATTATATGATGGTCTATGTAGTCACCACTGTCACTTGATGTTGTGGTTGCTAGTGATGGATCTTGTGGTATCTTGATCTTGTGGTTGATCTTGTGCTCCCCTGGTATATTTATCTCCTGGCTTGTCCTTGATCTAGCCCATCATCCCCTGATCTTGATGGCTTGACCTTGGTCTTGCTATCCACCTGATCTGTCCCCCTCCTTATGTCACCATCCTGGTGATGTGATCCTGGTTTTGGTTGGTTTGGCTGCTGGCTGTTGTGCTTGGTTTAGCTGCTGGCTAAGCTAGCTGTTCTAGTGTGTGTGAGCAGTGAAGAGATGCACTAGTGCTTCTCCACGGCTGTGCTGATGGTTTTGTGTGTTTGAGCTGTGTTGTGAGGCTGACAGCACACACCATGCATTTTGGTGTGTGCTTGCTTTGCTACTTGTGGATATGCTCTGGACTTGAGAGTTACTATTATCTGGTTACTCTTACCAGGCTGGTGAAACTTGCCCCTTTTATAAATTTACTCCATGATGAACCTTGATCAGTGCACTTCACAGACAAGTCTGAGAGTAAAATAAATTTAACCTTAACCTTCTTTATTTTTTTATTACTGTTTGATTTGCAGGTACAGATTTGAAGATGAAGATTTTAGTTTAGGTTTTCTTTATAGAATATTCCAATGTAATCTTCTTTATTCTTTTGTAATCTTAGTTCTATTCCTTTGTAATTTTCATTTTATTATTTTATAATAAATATTATATTATTATCAATAAAGAAATATTCTTATTCGTTATTTATTTGCTATGGTGAAGATTGTGGATAATTTTAATAAGTTACATTCTTGTGACTTATTTATTGAATGAAGATATGAAATAGATATTCATATTCTTAATTGTTTTCTTTAAATAAAGTTTTGAGTTAAATTGGTTAACTCTTAATTTAATCAAGATTCAAACATTATTCAAAAATCATTTAACTTATAATTCAAACACTTGAGTTTTAAATTCAAATTTCATTTCCCAAAACACATAATTCCTCAAAGATCATATCAAAGTCTATAGCAATCATCCTTTAATACTAAACCTAATCTCAAAGTATGAAAGAAACCTTGATCACTTTAGGTTTTTATTTGGCGAAAAATTTACCCACATTTTCGCAGATGAATGCATGCAACATTTCAAATTCCTAAATATACCCTTCGTTAGTTCCTAAATGCTGGGATGTTACAGGCTGCTGTTGGGCTTGTGGCTTTGATAGGCTAGGTCTGCTTTCTCTATTTTTTTCTTCCTAAAACCTTTCCCTTTTTCTCTTGTGAATTTATTCAAATGTTTCAAACACTTATTTTATTTAAAAACTTTTCCAAACTTTAAGTGTATTTTAATATTGTTTAACAGAGTATTTTAAAGTCCAATTTTTGAATATTTCCTTATATTCTATTGGGCTTTATTATTTATTTAAATAGACATTTTTTCCATATTAAATCGGATTTTAAATATGGTTCCAACATATATTTGAATTCCAATTTTTCACCAAACCCTTTTCAATAGGTTTTATTTATTCATTAATGTGTTTAAATAATTCACTTTGAATTATTTCAAATATTTTTAATATGATTTATTATTCATTTACCTTAGGGATTTTGTCTCCATTTAAATATGATTAGAATATGGTTTAATCCCATATGTTTTTACTTGATTATTCTTTATCCCTTTATTTTATCTGGATTTGAATTATCTTTGTTCCATTTGATTATGGATTTAATTCAAGGTTTAAATTGTATTTTTAAATAATTTTATTATGATTTATTATCTAGTTTAGGCAATTTGTCTTTATTTAAATAAAATTGAATATGGTTCAAAGCCCATATAGTTTTATTTAAATAATATTTATTTGTTTTTAATATTCAATAACTTTCATTTGTTTATGGACTTGGCAAAGTTTTATTTTGGCTTTTAAATATTCCTTATTTCTTTCTTTCTTTGTCTTATAAAATCCATATCTTTTTATTTATAGATCCAAAATTGGTGATTCCAATTTGTAGAACTTTATTTAATATTAGTTTATCTTTTTAAATTCTTTTAGGATTAATTTGATCACAATTTGGTATGGATTTTAGATAGGAGCTTCATTAGTCTTGGAAAATATTTCTTTCAACCTTATTAAATTCATAAGTTTTTATACATGGCTCCAATTTGAATGAAACCAATTTATATGGTTTTATAATATATTTATTTATCATTCTTGATCATTTAAAAATGTTTGTTGACAAATTTTTATATGGAACATATCCATAGTCTTAGAGAGATCTTGTAAATGATTTCTTTCATCAATATTTGGGATTTTAATTTAACTTTTCCAAGTGTTTACATTTCAAGATACATTCATTGATGAAAGTATTTCACTTGATTGAAATTTTGTTGGATTCCATTTTATTCAAATTTGTTCAAGAAGGTTTTTGATGTTTCCATTTAGAAGCAAAAAGTTTATTTTCACCCTAAATTTCAACAATTATTTCTTTTGTTTATTTATTTTTCACATTTCAAAATTTGGAAAATTTTGGGATGTGACATTCTCCCCTCGTGATTCCGGAAGCACGACGGTGTGGTGTCAGAAGTAGAGGGAAGATCCCACAGGTCTTCGCCTAAGCCGGTGCGAGTTATGGTGGATCTAGGGTTTCTGACGATTTAGGTTTAGAGAGCCGGAGAGGAGGAGGAGGTGTCGGCGGCGGCACTAGGGCGGCGGCGGCGGTGCGACTTGGAGGTGGGGAGAGCTGGTTGTGGTCTTTGGGGAAGCCCCTTCCCTCTATTTATGAGAGGGAGGGCAGCTTGGGAGAGAGGAGTTTGAATCCTTCCCCAAACCCAAGTTGGAGAGAAGGAAGGACTCTTTCCTTCTTCCACTAGGAAACTATTGTTCCAGTTTGACTTTTCAAACCTCCCTTTTGACTTTAAATTTAGAGCTTTATTTCTCTCTCGCAAATGCCCAACCAAGTGACCAAGGACATGATCCAATCATTACATTTAACCATGACACATTAATGAACCATTCCCCTTCCAGTCCAGTGAACCTTCTAGACCCTTCTAGAACCTCTCCGATGAAAACATCAAAATCATTCCCGAACTCCGGAATCGGACTTTCCTTATATGAATCTTATTCTTCGGACCATTCTGGATCTCCTCGTGATATCCCGGATCCCATACGAGACTCTGAACAACATTCGGTCTCCCTACTTACATTCCATATCTACTAAACAACATCGACTCCTTAAGTGTGTCTCCCTACGGTTCGTGAATTATGCGGACATGACCGAGACACTTCTCCGATCAATAACCAAAAGAGGAATCTAGAAATTCATATGGCTCCCACATATTTCTACGATTACTTTGCGATCGAATGAACCACTTACATACGATACCAATTTCCCTTTGTCTCGCGATAGTTTACTATTCCAAGGTTTGATTGTCGTCATCTCTGCATACTTAGTTCAACCTCGTTACCGATAAGTACTTTTTTCTCGTTCCCGTGATATGTGATCCCTTGTGAGCCAGTCACATGCTTGCAAGCTAATTGGATGAAATTCTACCGAGAGGGCCCAAAGTATATCTATCCGTCACACGGATGGACAAATCCCACTCTTGATCCATGTGCCTCAACACATACTTTCCGAACACTCAATGCCACCTTTATAGCCACCCAGTTACGGTGTGGTGTTTGATGTCATCAAAGTATCCTTCCGGTGATAGTGATTAGCATGATATCATTGTCGAAGGAATTAGGTTACTATGTATCATAAAGCTTATAGCAAACAAACTATTGAAATGATTTGATCTTTATGCTACGCTTATCTATAGGAGTATGTCCATCATACCATTCTCCTAATGATATGATCTTGTTGTTAATAACATCTCAATGTTCATGATCGGGAAACCATGATCATCTTATTAACCAACAAGCTAGTATTACAAATCACACAAGTATTAATGTTTCCGGTTAATACTATTATAGCATGAATGTAAACATTTATCATAAACACAAAGATATAATAATAACAACTTTTATTATTGCCTCTAGGGCATATCTCCAACAATAATATGATGGTTAATTATTCTGAATGGCACACTGAGAGAGCTCCACATGGTAAGAAGGTAAATTTTGTTGAAGAAAACCTCCTCCTTGAGTGATAAAATTGATATTATCATGTCTATTCTTGATAATGGAAAAGCTCATATTGATCCAAATAATGTTCCTTTAGCCTCTTTGGTTGCTCAAGAAGAGCAAGTTGATGTGAACTTTATTAGAAATAATAATTTTGGCAACAATGATTATGGTAATAATAATTATAGGACATATCCTCCTAATAATGGCAATACTTATCATGGTAGATATGGAATGCCTAGTGAAGATAGGATTCTAGAAGTTGAAAGATCCACTAAAAACTTTATGCAAATGCAATATGAGCAGAACAAAATATTCACTAAAACTATGAAAGAACAATCTGCTATTTTGAAAAATATTAGTCATCAACTTGAGAATTTGAATAGGGAAATTCCTAGTTTGCAGTCCAAAATTTTGAATGCTGAGGAAAATATTTCATCTTTGTCTGAAGCTCAATCCTCCTTGATTAATAAAATGGCTGCTAAACCTGAAACCTTAGAAAGAACCTTTGCTGCTACTCATGCTATACAAGTTACTATTGATGAAAATGTTAGACTGTTAGCTAAATTACATGGTAAGTGGGAAAGAGAAGATGAAATTGTTAGAAACAATAGTATTTGTACTACTACCACCACCAATGTTGATGCTAGTAAACCATAAAAAGCCTCCATTCCTGCTACAACAATGCCTAAACCCAATAAGAATGTTGAAATTTTTCAAAATATGGGACACAATAAGTCTACTACCTGTAATGCTAAGTTTGATTTTGATCTGGAATTCATTTTTGCAAAGGTGAAGCAAGCCAACAACAGCAACAACTAGAGTAGGAACTAATTTTTTTGTGTTTTTATAAGAAAAAGCAAACCAAACGATTTTTTTTTGTAATTTTTGATAAAAAGAAGCAAGCAAAACTAAGCAAAAGGAACTAAGAAAAACAAAAACAAAAACAAAGTAAAGAGAGTGGTTGTGAAAGACTCCCCTTGTAAAGCTGTCCTTAACTCCCCGGCAACGGTGCCATAAAAAATCTTGACGTGGCTCAGTCAGTTGTAGAGATTCGTTGGGAAACCCCAAGAGGAAGGTATGATGAGCATAGCAGAAGGTTTTCCCTTAGAAAGAAACCAAGGTTATTGAACCAGTAGGAGGAAGGAAACGACCCAAAGGTGTTTCTAGCAACTTGGAAACCTGCACAACACAAACTCAAAACTTTGCCCCAATGAACAGTGAGGTTTTCAATCTCACTGGTTTGCTAAAAACAAAGGATTAACTATATGATGTGGAAGGTAATGGTGGTTTGTAGAAAGTAAACAGTAATAGTGAAGATGTATCAATGGTAAAGATTAGACCGGGGTCCATAGTTCACTAGAGGTGTTCTCCTTAGATAAAAAAACATGGCATGTTGGGTAAACAAATTACAGTAGGGCAATTGACAGGACTGATCAAGGCATAACAATGCAATACTAATCATCATGATCCTATGAGATTCGATTGGGCAATACAACAAGATACAAAGACCGTCATCCAACTGCATCTATGACTAGAAGTCCACCTTTGGGTTATCATCTGAACCCCCTCCAGCAGGCCCGTCCATGGCCCAGTGCGAGCTGGGAAACCGCACAGGGCCCCCAAAAGTTAGGGGCCCCAAAATCCCAGCGACGGCCCATACAGGAAAATGAATATTTGGTGCAGTCCTGTGGACCGTGGTTGAGAGTCTACCAGTTTGTCGCATGGGCGAGCGTCATCGTCCCTATTGTTTCATTCCTGGACCCATAGTACTGTTGGAATTATGCCCTAGAGGCAATAATAAAGATGTTATTATTATAATTCTTGTTCATGATAAAGTTTATATTCCATGCTAGAATTGTATTAAGCGGAAACATTAATACTCGTGTGGTTTGTGAACAACACCGTGTCCCTAGTACGCCTCTATGGACTAGCTCATTGATCAATGATGGTTAAGGTTTCCTAACCATAGACATGAGTTGTCAATTGATAATGAGATCATATCATTGGGAGAATGATATGGTGGACAGACCCAAACTAAGCGAAGCAATTAGATCGTGTCATCGTGTTCGTCTTTGCGAAGCTTTTCTTATGTCAAATATTGTATTCCTTAGACCATGAGATAATGCAACTCCCTGGTATCGGAAGAAAGCTTTGAGGTCATCAAACGTCATCCTATGAGAGGGTGATCATAAAGGTGTCTCTCAGGTGATCGGAAAGTATCTGTTGGGTTGTATGTATCGAGATGGGATTTGTCCCTCCCAAGTCGGAGAGATATACTTCGGGCCCACTCGGTAATCGATATCAACACCGCTTGCAAGCATGTGGTTAAGGAGTTAATCACAAAGTGATATCGGATTACGGAACGAGTAAAGTACTTGCTGTGAACGAGATTGAACTAGGTATGACGATACCGACGATCGAATCTCGGGCAAGTAAAATATCACGAGACGAAGGGAATATATATATGGGATTGATTGAATCTTGGCATCGTGGTTCATCCGATATGATCATCGATGAATGTGTGGGAGTCAATATGGGTGCCCAGACCCCGCTGTTGATTATTGATAGAAGATCATGTCTGCATATTCTCGAACCCGCAGGGTCACACACTTAACGTGTCTCGACGCTAGGATAGATTGGATACTTGGTTTATGAATTTTTGTTCGGAGTCTCGGATGGGATCCGGGACATCACGAGAGGTTCCGGAATGGTCCGGAGAATAAGATTCATATAAGGCAGTGCAGTTTTTGGAGTTCGGAATTGTTCCGGATTAATCGGTATTGTACCGGAAGCTTCTAGAACCTTCCGGAAGGGGGCCAACGTGGTCCCACCTTCCGGGAGGGGGCATGGGCCTATGAGGGAGTGTCCTGGCCCCATTGGGCCAGGGGCACAAGGCCCCATAGGGCCCAGCCGATTCTAGATAGATTTAACTCGTTTAAATCTAGGGATAGAATTTCTAGATAAGGGGAGAGTTTAAATCGTTTAAACTAGAGATAGGCTTGGAGGAGGGGCTAGGGCTGGCCGCCGCCACCCCTCTATATATAGAGGGCTGGTGCGCCCCCTCCCCCCTACACACACACATCTCCCTCCAAGCCCTAGTAGCCCTGCTGCCTTCCTCTCTCCCTCCCGACTGTTTGTAGGCGAAGCCCTGCAGCAGAAATTCTCCACCATATACACCACGCCGTCGTGCTGTAGATCCAATCCATCTCTCCACCATACTTGCTGGTCCGAGGAAGGAGGAGACTTCGAGGTGCCGCACGTGTGCATCTCACGGAGGCACCTCCACTTGTGGTGCTAGATCAGATCGGATCGCGAGGAGGAGAAGCGAGTACGACTACATCACCCACGTTCCGACGAACGTTCCGCTGTGCGAATCTTCAAGGGTATGAAGATCTAATCCAATCTCTCTCGTTGTTTGCATCTCCTAGATTAGATCTTGGCTTTCCCTCTATTCGCTTCCGTAGAAAATTTTGATTTACTATGCTGCAAAACCCTTCAGTGGTATCAGAGCTAGATCTATGCGTAGATGTGATTCACGAGTAGAACGCAACATGGTTGTTGCGGGCGTTGATGTTTTCTGTTGCAAGCCTCTTGTTTGTATTCTTC
This sequence comes from Avena sativa, assembly GCA_916181665.1. Classification (NCBI taxonomy): domain Eukaryota; kingdom Viridiplantae; phylum Streptophyta; class Magnoliopsida; order Poales; family Poaceae; genus Avena; species Avena sativa. Next base: position 354,911,163 of record OV702296.1, read on the forward strand.
TTATGACGCGGGATAGTGAGATTGAAGCGGTCCAGGCCAACCTTACGCGACGTCGTTCGCGAGACCGGCTCCGCACTTGACGTGTGGCTTGTACCACACATGCGGCTGGTGGATGTCAGTTTCTCTCACTATAGTTGTCATGGGATTAACACCGGAGTTTGGCAACCATAATATCACCGTTGTGGCTTTCCGTAGGTAAGAATCGTTCTTAGCATCTACTCCCATAAGCCACGTAAAACATGCAACAACAAAGTAGAGGCGTCTAACTTGTTTTTGCAGGGAGTGTTTTCTGTGATATGGTATGGCCCAAGATGTGATGTGTATATTGTATGCGATGATCATGTTTTGTAATGTTTCACGACTTGCATGTCGATGAGTACACAACCGGCAGGAGCCATATGGTTATCTTTATAATTGTGTATGACCTGCGAGTCAACTTCTTATACGCCATGTAATAGCTTTACTTTATCGCTAAGTAGTTAGCAATAGTTGTAGTTGCTATTCGTGGTGGAGGCAATCATGGTGGAGTGATGGAGATCATGCCGGAACGCACAAGATGGAGATCATTGCGTGAAGATTGGCTATACCATGTCACACAAAGTTATATGCATGTGATGTTTATCCTTTTATGTATCTTATTATGCTTAGATCGCAACGGTAGCATTATAAGATGATTCCTCACTTAAAGATCAAGATAAAAACTGTGTTCTCCCCATGTATGCACCGTTGCGAAAGTTCGTCGTGTCCAAGCATCACGTGATGATCGGGTGCTATAGACTCTACGCTCACATACAATGGGTGCAAGCCAGTTTTGCACACGTGGAAATACTTGGGTTTGACTTGACGAGCCTAGCATGTACAGACATGGCCTCAGAACACAAGAACTGAAAGGTTAAGCATGAGTCATATGAATGATATGATCGACACTTCGTTGTCCACCATTGAAACCACATCTCTTCTCGTGATGATCGGATTAGGTGTGGTGAATTTGGATCGTGTTCACTAAACAACTTGAGGGATGTTGAATTTAGTGGGAGTTCATCTAGTAATTTGATTAAGTTGAACTATTTATCATGAACATAGTCTAAATTGTACTTGCAAATACTGTAGATCACATGGCCAAGTCCAACTTCAACTTCAACGTTTTTGCTGAGATAGAAAAGCTTAGAAACAATGGGTCTAACTTCACCAAATGGTTCCGCATTCTGAGAATAATTCTCGCTGGCGGACAAAAGGACTATGTCCTTGAGAAAGCGCTAGGTGACGCCCCTGCTATAGATGCGCCGGCTGATGAAAAAGCTGTTTATCAGTCGCGCAAGGATGATTATGATTTGATTAAGATCGCCATGTTGTATGCTATGGAATCGGATCTTCAAAATCGTTTTGAGGAGTTCGCCGGGCCCTTTGAGATTCTCGAGGAGATGAAAAACATGTTTCAGACTCAAGCCTGTTCTGAGAGATATGAGATCTCTAAGAAATTCTTTAACTACAAGATAGAGGAAGGGAGTTCCGTTAGTGAGCACGCCATTGAGATGACGGGCTACACTCAACGCCTTAAGCAACTGGACTGCAAGATTCCAGAGGAGCTCAAGATTGACACTCCTAGCTACAAAAGTTTTGTAGTTGATCACAATCAGATTGGTTCCACTGATATGATCACTGAGCTCTTTGCTAAGATGAAAGTAGCGGAGGTGAACATCAAAAAGAATAATCATGTGTTGATGGTCAACAAGCCCCCCACCTTCAAGAAAGGTACGGGTGCAAGGAAGCCCTTCAAGAAAGGCGGCGGCAAGCGCGTTGCCCCTGTTGAGAAGAAGCTCAAGTCTGGTCCTAAACCGGACACTGAGTGCTTCTATTGCAAGGACAAGGGTCACTGGAAGCGCAACTGTCCGAAGTACTTAGCGGACAAGAAGGCTGGCACCATCAAAGGTATATTTGATATACATGTTATTGATGTTTTCCTTACTAGCCCTCGTTGTAGTGCCTGGGTATTTGATACCGGTTCAGTTGCTAATATTTGTAACTCGAAACAGGAGCTACGGAATAGACGGCGGCTTGCGAGGGATGAGGTGACGATGCGCGTTGGCAACGGATCAAGAGTTGATGTGATGGCCGTCGACACGCTCTCCTTAGTTTTACCTTCGGGATTAGTTTTAAACCTTAATAAATGTTATTATGTGCCTGCGTTGAGCATGAACATTATTTCTGGATCGTGTTTGTTGCAAGACGGTTATTCATTTAAATCGGAGAATAATGGTTGTTCTATTTATATGAGTAACATCTTTTATGGTCATGCACCTCTTGTGAATGGTTTATTTCTTCTAAATCTCGAAAGGGATGAAACACACATCCATAACATTGAGGCTAAGAGATGCAAAGTAGATAGTGATAATACTACTTATTTGTGGCACTGTCGTCTAGGTCATATTGGTGTAAAGCGCATGAAGAAACTCCATTCTGATGGAATTTTGGAGTCTCTTGATTTTGAATCATTTGACACATGCGAACCATGCCTCATGGGCAAGATGATCAAAACCCCGTTCTCCGGTATGATGGAGCGAGCAACAGACTTGTTGGAAATCATACATACCGATGTATGCGGACCGATGAGTGTTTCGACGCGCGGTGGATATCGCTATTTTCTCACTTTTACCGATGACTTAAGTAGATATGGGTATATCTATTTAATGAAACATAAATCTGAAACGTTTGAAAAGTTCAAAGCGTTTCAGAATGAAGTGGAGAACCATCGTAACAGAAAGATTAAGTTTCTACGATCCGATCGTGGGGGCGAATATTTGATTTATGATTTTCTCACGCATCTCAAAGCAAGTGGAATCGTTTCACAACTCACGCCACCCGGAATACCACAGCGCAATGGTGTGTCTGAACGCCGGAATCGAACCCTATTAGATATGGTCCGATCGATGATGTCTCTTACTGATTTGCCGTTATCATTTTGGGGTTATGCATTAGAAACCGCTGCATTCACTTTAAATAGGGCTCCATCTAAATCCGTTGAGACGACACCGTATGAACTGTGGTTTGGTGCTAAACCTAAGTTGTCGTTTCTTAAAGTTTGGGGATGCGAAGCTTACGTCAAGAAGTTGATGCCGGACAAGCTCGAACCCAAAGCGGAGAAATGCGTCTTCATAGGATACCCTAAGGAAACTATTGGGTATACCTTCTATCACAGAACCGAAGGCAAAGTGTTTGTCGCAAAGAACGGTTCCTTTCTTGAGAAGGAGTTTCTCTCGAAAGAAGTGAGTGGGAGGAAAGTAGAGCTAGACGAGGTTATTGAACCTTCTCTTGAATTGGAGAGTAGCGCAGCACCTGAAATTGTTCCAGTGCCGCCTGCACCAACAATAGAGGAAGCTAATGACAAGGATCATGAAGCTTCGGACGATGCTGCTACTGAACGTCGCAGGTCGACAAGGTCGCGTGCCCCTCCTGAGTGGTACGGCAACCCTGTCTTGACTGTCTTGTTAGTAGAAGACAGTAAACCTACGAACTATGAGGAAGCGATGATGAGCCCAGACTCTGAGAAATGGCTAGAAGCCATGAAATCCGAATTGGGATCCATGAGCGAAAACCAAGTATGGACTTTGGTGGACCCTCCTAGCGACCGAAAGGCCGTTGAGTGCAAATGGATCTTCAAGAAGAAAACAGACGCGGATGGTAATGTTACCGTCTATAAAGCACGGCTTGTTGCGAAAGGTTTTCGACAAGTTCAAGGTGTTGACTACGATGAGACTTTCTCTCCCGTAGCGATGTTTAAGTCCATTCGGATTTTATTAGCAATTGCTGCGTTTCATGATTATGAAATATGGCAAATGGATGTCAAGACTGCTTTCCTCAATGGCAACATTGATGAAGAGTTGTATATGATGCAACCCGAAGGTTTTGTCGATCCTAAGGATGCTGATAAAGTATGCAAACTTCAGCGTTCCATTTATGGACTAAAGCAAGCATCTCGGAGTTGGAACCTTCGTTTTGATCAAGTGATCAAGATCTTTGGATTTGTTCCAAATTGCTACGAAGCTTGCATCTACAAGAAAGTGAGTGGGAGCTCGGTGACGTTTCTGGTACTATATGTGGATGACATATTGATTATTGGAAATGACATCAACATGATTAACGATGTGAAGAGTTATTTGAACAAGTGTTTTTCAATGAAAGACCTAGGTGAAGCTGCTTATATATTGGGCATCAAAATCTATAGAGATAGACAAAGACGCCTGATAGCTTTAAGCCAGAGTACATACCTAGACAAAGTTCTGAAAAGGTTCAGAATGGATAAAGCATTGAAAGGTTCAGTGCCTATGTTGTCAGGTAAGATATTGAGCAAGGCTCAGTGTCCAGCTACGGTAAATGATAGGGAAGCTATGAGCAAAGTGCCTTATGCCTCGGCCATAGGTTCCATCATGTATGCCATGTTGTGTACTAGACCGGATGTGTCCAATGCTCTTAGTTTGACGAGCAGATATCAAAGTGATCCAGGAGTGGAACACTGGACAGCCGTGAAGAACATCCTAAGGTACCTAAATAGGACTAAAGAAATGTTCTTAGTCTATGGGGGTGATGAACAGCTCGTCGTAAAAGGTTACGTCGATGCTAGTTTCGACACCGACAAGGATGATTGTAAATCTCAGACAGGATACGTGTATATTTTGAATGGAGGAGCTGTGAGCTGGAGAAGCTGCAAGCAAAGCATGATCGCGGGATCTACAGTAGAAGCGGAATACATGGCTGCTGCAGAAGCGTCAAGTGAAGGAGTTTGGATCAGAAACTTCATCACTGAGCTTGGCGTGGTTCCAAGTGCATTGGACCCACTTGAGATATTGTGTGACAACACTGGCGCCATAGCACTCGCTAAGGAACCAAGATATCATCCAAAGACCAAGCATATCAACCGCAAGTTTCATATAATGCGAGATTATATAGCAGATGGAGATCTGAAGATCAGCAAAGTACATACAGATCTGAATGTCGCAGATCCATTGACTAAACCTCTTCCACGTGTAAAACATGATCAGCACCTCAGTGCCATGGGTGTGAGATTGTTGCCAAATGTAAACTAGATTATTGACTCTAGTGCAAGTGGGAGACTGTTGGAATTATGCCCTAGAGGCAATAATAAAGATGTTATTATTATAATTCTTGTTCATGATAAAGTTTATATTCCATGCTAGAATTGTATTAAGCGGAAACATTAATACTTGTGTGGTTTGTGAACAACACCGTGTCCCTAGTACGCCTCTATGGACTAGCTCATTGATCAATGATGGTTAAGGTTTCCTAACCATAGACATGAGTTGTCAATTGATAATGAGATCATATCATTGGGAGAATGATATGGTGGACAGACCCAAACTAAGCGAAGCAATTAGATCGTGTCATCGTGTTCGTCTTTGCGAAGCTTTTCTTATGTCAAATATCGTATTCCTTAGACCATGAGATAATGCAACTCCCTGGTATCGGAAGAAAGCTTTGAGGTCATCAAACGTCATCCTATGAGAGGGTGATCATAAAGGTGTCTCTCAGGTGATCGGAAAGTATCTGTTGGGTTGTATGTATCGAGATGGGATTTGTCCCTCCCAAGTCGGAGAGATATACTTCGGGCCCACTCGGTAATCGATATCAACACCGCTTGCAAGCATGTGGTTAAGGAGTTAATCACAAAGTGATATCGGATTACGGAACGAGTAAAGTACTTGCTGTGAACGAGATTGAACTAGGTATGACGATACCGACGATCGAATCTCGGGCAAGTAAAATATCACGAGACGAAGGGAATATATATATGGGATTGATTGAATCCTGGCATCGTGGTTCATCCGATATGATCATCGATGAATGTGTGGGAGTCAATATGGGTGCCCAGACCCCGCTGTTGATTATTGATAGAAGATCATGTCTGCATATTCTCGAACCCGCAGGGTCACACACTTAACGTGTCTCGACGCTAGGATAGATTGGATACTTGGTTTATGATTTTTTGTTCGGAGTCTCGGATGGGATCCGGGACATCACGAGAGGTTCCGGAATGGTCCGGAGAATAAGATTCATATAAGGCAGTGCAGTTTTTGGAGTTCGGAATTGTTCCGGATTAATCGGTATTGTACCGGAAGCTTCTAGAACCTTCCGGAAGGGGGCCAACGTGGTCCCACCTTCCGGGAGGGGGCATGGGCCTATGAGGGAGTGTCCTGGCCGCATTGGGCCAGGGGCACAAGGCCCCATAGGGCCCAGCCGATTCTAGATAGATTTAACTCGTTTAAATCTAGGGATAGAATTTCTAGATAAGGGGAGAGTTTAAATCGTTTAAACTAGAGATAGGCTTGGAGGAGGGGCTAGGGCTGGCCGCCGCCACCCCCTCTATATATATAGGGCTGGTGCGCCCCCTCCCCCCCACACACATCTCCCTCCAAGCCCTAGTAGCCCTGCTGCCTTCCTCTCTCCCTCCCGACTGTTTGTAGGCGAAGCCCTGCAGCAGAAATTCTCCACCATATACACCACGCCGTCGTGCTGTAGATCCAATCCATCTCTCCACCATACTTGCTGGTCCGAGGAAGGAGGATACGTCGAGGTGCCGCACGTGTGCATCTCACGGAGGCACCGCCACTTGTGGTGCTAGATCGGATCGGATCGCGAGGAGGAGAAGCGAGTACGACTACATCACCCACGTTCCGACGACGTTCCGCTGTGCAAATCTTCAAGGGTATGAAGATCTAATCCAATCTCTCTTGTTGTTTGCATCTCCTAGATTTGATCTTGGCTTTCCCTCTGTTCGCTTTCGTAGAAAATTTTGATTTACTATGCTGCGAAACCCTTCAAGTACTACATGGCCCAACTAACCCATCCTGGGCCCATAGTACGCGTATGTTTCCTAGATCGATCTTTTGATCAGACTCAAATGTAAACAAGACTGGAGCAATCTGCGTTAGGAAAACAGTCCTGATGAAGTGCTCGATATCGTTAGACTTCTTCCCCAGATCGTGAGAGTAACGCCGTGTCTCCGACTCGCCGTCAACGACAGCACAAACAGTACGCCACACGCCCGCCGTCCTAGTTGCCAGTCGCCCTATATATCGTCCAAGTGCATGTTTGGCTGTTTGCTACGCCCAACTCAATCAGGTGATCAGTCAATCTCGTTTCAGCCTTGAACTTGAAGGCTGATCAAGATCTGCAGGATTCTCTCTAGTTAATTTGTCTTGACGCGTTTTACATAGTCTTTAAATTTGACTTTAGTATTATTTGTTTGGTTATAATGCAGGAATATTTATGTCTTCCCAAGATAGAAGCCGGCTTTTCAATAGAACATGAGGTCAATTTATTTGTTCAACAGAACTAAGATTTGAATTGGGCAGAAAAACACATATTTCGTCTGATCATATTGAGCAAAATATATTTTCATATATTCTGCGAAAAAATGCATATATTGGAGTTATGTAATGAAGTTCTAGTTATTTATTATTGTTGTCTGAATTTTTCAAAGTTTAGGGCCTATTTTTGCATTCTGCAGCAGGGCCTCAAATTCCTGGAGACGGCCCTGCCCTCCAGTATTAAGTTGCAAGCAACAAACAACTGCTTTAAGCAAAGTGTGTAAGGTAAATAATCCACTTATTCCATGAACAAGAGACCGTTGTTTTCTCCCTAGTGGCGACAACACATACAACCTTAGAGATTTCTGTCACTTCCCTTAGATTAAATAGAGGCATGAACCCACTATCGAGCATAATTACCCCCTCTTGGAGTCACTAGCATCTACTTGGACAAGATAGCTACTAACAACGGAGAGCATGCAAGATCACAAACACCACAGACATTATAGAATCAATAATACAAAACCATTAATCAATCTGACATAGTAATCTCAATATCCATCGGATCCCTGTAAACTCAACATGCATGATTACAAATAGATGAGATCTTGATAATGAACAGAGCTCACAAGATCTAGACATGAAAGCACAAAGGAGGAGATACAACCATCTAGCTACTACAAGGACCCGTAGTCCAAGGTGGAACTACTCACGCTTCATACCGGAGGCTGGCATGATGAAGAAAAAGGCCTCCGGGATGATCTCCCCTCCGACAGGGTGACGGGAAGAGCTTCAGATCCCCTGATCTAGGGACGATGGTGGCGGAGGATACAGACGGTTTCGTGGAATATTGATCGGGTACTTAAGGTTTAGGAATCAGGGGCTTCTTATAGGTGAAGAGGGAGGTCGAGGGGGTGCCCGAGGCGGTTGCACCCCCCAGGCGCAGGCCAGGCCTGGCCGCGTGGCCAGGGGGTGTGTCCCCCTTAAGGCCCTCCTCCGTCTCGTCTTCTGGCTCTGTGTTCCCCACGGTAAAATATTGACTTTGTCTTTTGTCCCGTCCAATTCCGAGAATATTGATTTTCTGCCTTTCTAGAACAAAAAACAGAAGAAAACAGGCAACTGGCACTGTGTCATCTTGTTAATAGGTCAATACCAGAAAACATATAAAAACACCTCAAAGTGTAGGCAAAGCAAAGCAAAGTAGATACTAAACAAGCATGAAACATAAAAAATTATAGATACGTTTCCGACGTATCACCGTCATCAAGCTAGACTTCATCGGAATCATCATCATCATATTCACCTTCATCACCACTACATCCCGCTGTAACAATTGGGTTGAATCTTGCATAGTTCTTAGGGGAAACTTTCCCAGTGTTGATTACTTGTTGTAGTTGATGCTAATGAGTGGAACTATTGAATTATTATTCATATTCAGATTGTTACTTATCATTATATCATCTCTAATCTTAATCCATATGATGTCTCGTGAGTAGTTCGTTTATTCATTTCCTTAATAAATACAATTCGATTGCGCCTGCAGCATGCCCGGGCACTGTGGCATTCCGTGCGTTGCACTCCATGATTGCACTCCGTGGGGTCCCTTATTCAGGGTCTCGCCTCACTCTTTCTTGAGGACATGTGACAAATCTTGTTGTTAGTAGTGGAATTGTGTTGAGAAATATTCAATGGTTGGATATTTAAGTTGTGGTGTTATTCTTCTAGTGGTGTCATGTGAACGTCGACTACATGATACTTCACCTTTATGGGCCTAGGGAAAGGCATTGTGTATTTGGCTACTAATTGTGGGGTTGCCAGAGTGACAGAAACCTAAACCCCATTTAGGAAACCTTTGCATAAGGGAGTGTAGGATCTCAGAGTTTAATGTCGTGGTTAGGTTTTTATCTTAATTACCTTCTTGTAGTTGCGGATGCTTGCAAGGGGTATAATCACAAGTATGTACTAGTCCAAGTAAGGTCGGTACATTGGCATAGGTTCACCCACACAACACTTATCTAACCAAAGAAGATTAATTAACTATACGAAGCGAAAGCAGTTGACAGTATTCCCATGTGTCCTCAAGAACCTTTGGTCCTCAAAAGTAATACAACCGGCTTGTCCATTGCTAAAGAAAGGATTGGGCCACTTGCTACAATTATTATTATTGTATTTTATTTACTCGCACTTTATTTCTTTGCTTTATCAAAAACCCATAAAAATCCGGTTGCTAGTATTTACAGTGAATTCCTGATCCAAACAACTTGTCAACACCTTCTGCTCCTCGTTGGGTTCGACACTCTTATTTATCGAAAGTACTACGATACACCCCCTATAATTCTGGGTCATCAAGCACAGCAACAAGTTTTCCCTCAGTTGTGAAACCAAGTTTATGGAACCAGTAGGAGAAAGGAAACAACTCCCAAGGTGTTGCTAGCAACGTTGAACCTGCACAACACAACCACAATACTTTGTCCCAACTTACAGTGAGGTTGTCAAGCTTACCAGTTTGCTGAAAACAAAGGATTAAACGTATAGTGTGGAAGAATGTAATTGCAGAAAGTAAACAGTAGATTGAATATTAGTGGGAAGGAATATACCGGGGTCCATATTTCACTAGAGGTGTTTCTCCATAAGATAAATAGCATGTTGGGTGAACAAATTACAATTGGGCAATTGACAGATAGAGAATGCATAACAATGCATGTACATGTCATGATGATCGCTATGAGATTCATTTGAGCATTACAACATAATACATAGATCATAATCCAACTGCATCTATGACTAATAATCCACCTTTAGGTTGTCATCCGAACCCCTTCCAGTATTAAGTTGCAAGCAACAGATCATTGCATTAAGCAAAGTGTGTAAAGTAAACAATACAATTGCCCTTGGACAAAGGATTTTTGTTTTATCCCTAGTAGCAACAACACATCTACAACCTTAGAGGTTTCTGTCACTCCCCCAGATTACTAGGGGCATGAACCTACTATCGAGCATAAATACTCCCTCTTGGAGTCACAAGCAAGTACTTGGCCAGAGTAGCTACTAGCAACGGAGAGCATGCAAGATCACAAATAACATAGACATGATATAATCAATAATCAATCTTGACATAGTACTCAATATCCATCGGATCCCAACAAACACAACATATAGGATTACAAATAGATGATATTGATCATGATAGGCAGCTCACAAGATCTAAGCATGAAAGCACAAAGAGGAGAAGCAACCATCTAGCAACTGCTATGGACCCATAGTCCAAGGATGAACTACTCAAGCATCACTCCAGAGGCTGGCATGGTGATGGAGAAGGCCTCCGAGATGATCTCCCCTCTCCGGCAGGGTGCCAGGAAGAGCTTTGGATCCCTCCCGATCTAGGAACGATGGTGGCGGCGGCTACAGACTTTTTCGTGGATTTCTGATCGGGTACTTAGGGTTTCTGCCTCGGGGGGTTTATATAGGTGAAGGGGCAAGGTCGGTGGATGCCCGAGGGACCCACACCATGGCCAGGTGCGGCCTAGGGGGCCATGCCTACGGTTGGTTTGGCCACCTCGGTGCCCTCCTCCGTCTCTGCTTTGGACTCCGTCTTGTGTCGAGAAAAATAGGAACTTGGGCTTTTGTTTCGTCCAATTCCGAGAATATTTCTTTACTAGATTTTCTGAAACCAAAAACAGAAGAAAACAGGAACTGGCAATGTGGCATCTTGTTAATAGGTTAGTTCCAGAAAATGTATAAAAATGCCTCAAAGTGTAAACAAAACATAAGATAGTTGGTACAAAACAAGCATGCAACATCAAAAATTATAGATACGTTTACGACGTATCAATAAGCTGATCAATTTGAGTTTGAACCATTTGGAAATGTTTAACAAGCATTTTAACATCATTGGAGGTTCTCTCCATAATATCATGCAACTTATTAATATCTCTAGAATTTTCCATTAGATGATTATGCACTCTCATATTAAAATTATCTTGCTTAGCAACATAATTATCAAATTCTTCTAAGCATTGATCTAGAGGTTTAGAGTAAGGAATATCACCATCATCAAAATGTTGGAGAGACTGTACCTCAATAGTGGATGAGTGAGAGATTGGCTTATATAATTCTTCTATAGGAGGTAAATTCTTCACATCTTCAGATTTAATACCCTTCGCTTTAAGACATTTTCTTAGCTTGCTTCATCACTTTATCATTTATTTCAATCATTCCCCTCTTCTTTGGAGTCGGTGTTGGGTTTGGCTCAGGTGTAGTTGGCTCAGGTATAGTCCAATTATCATAATTCTTGCTTATTTTAGCCATTAATTTCTCAGCTTCGTCGGGAGTTCTTTTCCTGAAAACACAACTAGCATAACTATCCAGGTTTTGTAGGGTTTCGTAGCATGGAAAACAAAAAATTTCTACCGCATACAAACAAACAAGCCAAGATCTATCTACTAGATTGTAGCAACAAGTCGATAGAATAACTCACCCTCGAAGATTCCAAAGTGTTTAACGAGAGCGGATTCTCGTGGGTGATGTAGTCGTACTCTTCCCGATCTCAAGATCGCGTAGACGATCCTTCCGGCGCTGCATTCCGGCAGCGCTCCCGTAGTCGGTCACACGTTCGGTACTCGACGAAGACCTTCCTCTCCCTTGTTCCAGCAGGCAGCGGAGGTTGTAGCACTCTCCTCGCGATTCTCGCAGGGCTTCGCCTTAAGCCGGAGCGAGTATGGTGGAGTATGAGAGAGTCCCTCGATGATCTAGGGTTTAGACACGCCGAGGAGGGGCTAGTGCCGGCGGCTAGGGTTTCACCTAGGTGGCGGCGGCGAGTGCCCTAGGGCCGGCGACGGCTTGGAGGCGGCGGCGGCTTGGTACTAGGGTTTGGAGGAGAGGATCTTGTGTGTCTCTAGGAGGGAGCCCTGCCCCTCCTTATATAGGTGGAGGGGCCGGCCGGCCAAGGGGAGGGAGAGGAGTCCCTCCCCAACTCGGCTTGGGTGGCGCCGGCGGTGGGGAGGAGGGACTCCTCCCCAACTCGGTTTCCTCCTCTTTTCCTCTTTCCAAAATTAGCCGTTTGACTTTCAAACTAGCCGTTTGACTTTTCAAACAAGGATTTGAATTAATCCTTTATTTGGTTCAGCAATGACACTTAGTAGATGATGCAATCATACCAACTTGATATAACACATTCATGTACCCTTCCCCTCCGGAGTGCCGGACATTCCGGAACCTTCTAGAACATTCCCGATGAAAACACCGGAACCATTCTCCAACTCCGAAATAGGACTTTCCTTATATGAATCTTATTCTCCGGACCATTCCGGATCTCCTCGTGATATCCCGGATCCCATCCAAGACTCCGAACAACATTCGGTCTCTTTCTCATCATTCCATAACTACTCAAACAACGTCGAATCCTTAAGTGTGTCTCCCTACGGTTCGTGAATTATGCGAACATGATCGAGACACTTCTCAGATCAATAACCAATAGAGGAATCTGGAAATTCATATGGCTCCCACATATTTCTACGATTACTTTGCGATCGAATGAACCACTTACATACGATACCAATTTCCCTTTGTCTCACGATAGTTTACTTATCCGAGGTTATGATCGTTGGTATCTCTGCATACCTAGTTCAACCTCGTTACTGATAAGTACTCTTTTCTTGTTCCCGTGATATGTGATCCCTTGTGAGCCAGTCACATGCTTGCAAGCTAATTGGATGACATTTCACCGAGAGGGCCCAGAGTCTATCTATCCGTCATATGGATGGACAAATCCCACTCTTGATCCATGTGTCTCAACCAATACTTTCCGAACACTCAATGCCATCTTTATAGCCACCCAGTTATGGTGTGGTGTTTGATGTCATCAAAGCACCCATCCGGTAAAGGTGATATGCATGATCTCATGGTCGAAGGAATTAGGTTACTATGTATCAGAAAGCATATAGCAATTGAACTATTAAAATGACTTGATCTTTATGCTACGCTTATCTATAGGAGTATGTCCATCATATCATTCTCCTAACAATATGATCTTGTTGTTAATAACATCTCAATGTTCATGATAGGGAAACCACAATCATCTATTAACCAACAAGCTAGTATTATATAGAGGCTTTACTAGGGACTTCAAATTAAGTTTACAAATCACACAAGTATTAATGTTTCCTTGTTAATACTATTATAGCATGAATGTAAACATTTATCATAAACACAAAGATATAATAATAACTATATTTATTATTGCCTCTAGGGCATATCTCCATCAGTCTCCCACTTGCACTAGAGTCATCTAATCTAGATTACATGGTAATATACCGAACACCCATGGCAGTTTGGTGCTGGTCATGTTTTGCCCTCGGGAGAGGTTTAGTCAACGGATCCGCCACATTCAGATCTGTGTGTACTTTGCAAATCTTTATATCCCCATCTTGGATATGTTCTCGAATAGCGTGAAAACGTAGCTTGATATGCTTCAGCTTCTTGTGTGACCTTGGTTCTTGCGCATTGGCTATGGCGCCCATGTTATCACAGTAGATAGACATTGGGTCCAGCGCACTAGGAACCACACCTAGCTCTGTAATGAACTCTTTCATCCATATCGCTTCTTGTGAAGCCTCCAAAGCAGCCATGTATTCCGATTCAGTTGAAGATCTTGCCACAACGCTTTGCTTTGCACTCCTCCAGCTAACTGCTGCACCATTCAAAATAAATACGTATCCAGATTGTGATTTAGAATCATCCGGATCGGTGTTCCAACTAGCATCGGTGTAACCATTAACAACGAGTTGTTCATCACCTCCATAAGAAAGAACCATATCCTTAGTTCTTCTCAAGTACTTAAGGATGTTTTTGACCGCTGTCCAATGATCCACTCCTGGATCACTTTGATATCTGCTAGTTAAACTAACAGCATATGCAATGTCGGGTCTAGTACATAGCATAGCATACATTAGAGATCCTATGGCTGAGGCATAGGGAGTCTTACTCATCCTTTCTCTATCTTCTGCTGATGTCGGACTTTGAGTTTTACTCAAGGTCGTATTGGGCAACATGGGCAAGAACCCTTTCTTGCTATCTTCCATTCCAAACCTCTTTAGAACTTTGTCCAAATATGTACTCTGTGACAATGATATTTGGCGTTTCGATCTATCTCTATAAATCTTTATGCCTAATATGTAAGCTGCTTCGCCAAGATCCTTCATTGAAAAACTATTATTCAAATATTCCTTGACACTATTAAGAAGGTCTACATCATTCCCAATCAATAATATGTCATCCACATATAGTATTAAGAATGCTACAGAGCTCCCACTCACTTTCTTGTAAATACAAGCTTCTCCATAAGTTTGTATAAAACCAAAACGTTTGATCACCTTATCAAAACGTTGATTCCAACTTCGGGATGCTTGCTTCAATCCATAGATGGACCGTTGAAGTTTGCATACCTTGTTAGCATATTTAGGATCAACAAAACCTTTGGGTTGTATCATATACAACTCTTCATCAATGTCTCCATTGAGAAATGCTGTTTTGACATCCATCTGCCATATCTCATAATCGTAATATGCAGCGATTGCTAACATAATCCTCACAGACTTTAGCTTCGCTACTGGTGAGAAAGTCTCATCGTAGTCAACTCCTTGAATTTGTCGAAACCCTTTTGCGACAAGTCGAGCTTTATAGACAGTAACATTACCATCAGCATCTGTTTTCTTCTTGAAGATCCATTTGTTCTCGACAGCCTTCCGGCCATCCGGTAAGTCCACCAAAGTCCATACTTGTTTTTCGTACATGGATCCAATCTCGGATTTCATGGCTTCTTGCCATTTATTGGAATCTGGGCTCATCATTGCTTCCTCATATGTCTCAGGGTCATTGGTGTTGTCCACCAACATGACACTCATAACGGGATCATACCAATCTGGAGTGGTACGAGTTCTCGTTGACCTGTGAGGCTCTGTAGCAACTTTAACCAAAGTTTCATGATCATTATCATTAGCTTCCTCTCTTATTGGTGCAGGCACCACAGGAACTTCTTCCGGTGCTGCGCTACTCGCAATTTCGAGAGAAGGTTCAACAACCTCGTCAAGTTCCACTTTCCTTCCAGTCACTTCTTTCGAGAGAAATTCCTTCTCTAGAAAGGATCCATTCTTGGCAACGAAGATTTTGCCTTCGGATCTATGATAGAAGGTATACCCAATAGTTTCCTTCGGGTATCCTATGAAGACGCATTTTTCCGCTTTGGGTTCAAGCTTGTCCGGCTGTAACTTCTTTACATAGGCTTCGCACCCCCAAACTTTAAGGAATGACAATCTAGGTTTCTTCCCAAACCATAATTCATACGGTGTCGTTTCAACGGATTTAGACGGTGCCCTATTTAAAGTGAATGCGGCTGTTTCTAATGCATAACCCCAAAATGATAGCGGTAAATCTGTAAGTGACATCATAGAACGAACCATATCTAAGAGAGTTCGATTATGACGTTCGGACACACCATTACGTTGTGGTGTTCCCGGCAGTGTCAATTGTGAAAGTATTCCGCATTTCTTCAAATGCTCGCCAAACTCGTAACTTAGATATTCACCTCCACGATCAGAACATAGAAATTTAATCTTCTTGTTACGTTGATTCTCTACCTCACTTTGAAATTCCTTAAACTTCTCAAAAGTTTCGGACTTATGTTTCATGAAATAGATATACCCATATCTACTCAAGTCATCCGTGAAGGTAAGAACATAACGATAACCACCGCGCCATGCTACACTCATTGGACCACACACATCGGTATGTATGATTTCCAATAAGTCCGTAGCTCGCTCCATCATACCGGAAAATGGAGTCTTAGTCATTTTACCCATCAGACATGCTTCGCATCTATCAAGTGATTCGAAATCAAGTGATTCAAGAAGTCCATCGGAATGGAGTTTCTTCATACGCTTCACTCCAATGTGTCCAAGACGACAGTGCCACATATAGGTCGAGTTATCGCTCGATTTCAAACGTTTAGCCTCAATGTTATTAATATGTGTATTTCCACTATCGAGATTCAATAAGAATAGACCATCTATCAAAGGTGCATGTGCATAAAACATATTACTCATATAAATCAAACAACCATTATTCTCAGACTTAAATAAGTAACCGTCTCGCAATAAACAAGATCCCGATATAATGTTCATGCTTAACGCAGGCACCAAATAACAATTATTTAAGTATAAAACTAATCCCGATGGTAGATGAAGGGGTAGCGTGCCGACCGCGATCACATCAACCTTTGATCCGTTTCCAACGCGCATCGTCACCTCGTTCTTCGCTAGCTTCCGTTTATTCTGCAGCACCTGTTTCGAGTTACAAATATGAGCAACCGAACCAGTATCAAATACCCAGGCACTACTACGAGTACTAGTGAGATACACATCAATAACATGTATATCAGATATACCTTTCTTCTTGATGTTGCCGTTCTTCAAATCTGCCAAGTACTTTGGGCAATTCCGCTTCGAGTGACCTTCTCCCTTGCAGTAAAAGCACTCAGCATCAGGCTTAGGTCCAGCCTTGGTCTTCTTCGTCGGCGTGGTAACTTTCTTACCACCCTTCTTGAAGTGTCCCTTCTGCTTAGACTTGCCTTTCTTGAATTTGGTGGTCTTATTGACCAACAACACTTGGTGCTCTTTCTTGATCTCCACTTCTGCAGACTTCAACATGGCAAAGAGTTCTGGCAACGTCTTGTTCATGTTTTGCATGTTGTAGTTCATCACAAAGTTCTTGTAACTTGGTGGTAGTGATTGGAGGACACGGTAAATCCCCAAAGCATTAGGAATCACAATACCCAAGCTTTGAAGTTTGTTTGCGTGCCCATACATCTTAAGCACATGCTCGCTGACAGAGCTGCCCTCTTCCATCTTGCAGTTAAAGAACTTTTCAGAAGCCTCATAGCTTTCAATTGCCGCATGAGTCTCAAAGATCAATTTGAGATTCTCGACAATATCATATGGGTCTGAATTCTCAAACCTTTTCTGAAGCTCCGATTCTAAACCATACAAGATAGCACACTGAACTATGGAGTACTGAGTCTTCCGAGTGAGGTAAACATTCTTTACTTCATCGAAAGCAGTAGCTGCAGGTGGGTCACCAGCGGTGCATCCAGCACATAGGTCAAATTACCAGCTGTGAGGACAATCCTCAAATTGCGGAACCAATCCGCGAAGTTGCTTCCATTGTTTTTCAACTTTTCTTTCTCTAGGAACGCATTAAAATTGATGGTAGGGGCTGCCATTGATCTACAACATATTTGCAATAATTTAGACTAAGTTTATGACAAATTGAGTTCAAATTAATAATAAAATTAATCTAGGTGAACTCCCACTCAAAACAATATCCCTCACATTGTTTTAGTGATCACACGAACCAAATCCACCACATCAACACCGATCATCACGAGAGTTGATATAGTTTCAATGGCGAACAATCGACATGTTCATCATATCTACTATATGATTCATGCTTTACCTTTTGGTGATCCGTGTTCCGAGACCATGTCTGTACATGCTAGGCTCGTCAAGATCAAACCTTAGTTTCCGCATGAGCAAATCTGGCTTGCTCAAGTTGTATACACTTGCGGAATCTAACACTGTTGGAATTATGCCCTAGAGGCAATAATAAAGATGTTATTATTATAATTCTTGTTCATGATAAAGTTTATATTCCATGCTAGAATTGTATTAAGCGGAAACATTAATACTTGTGTGGTTTGTGAACAACACCGTGTCCCTAGTACGCCTCTATGGACTAGCTCATTGATCAATGATGGTTAAGGTTTACTAACCATAGACATGAGTTGTCAATTGATAATGAGATCATATCATTGGGAGAATGATATGGTGGACAGACCCAAACTAAGCGAAGCAATTAGATCGTGTCATCGTGTTCGTCTTTGCGAAGCTTTTCTTATGTCAAATATTGTATTCCTTAGACCATGAGATAATGCAACTCCCTGGTATCGGAAGAAAGCTTTGAGGTCGTCAAACGTCATCCTATGAGAGGGTGATCATAAAGGTGTCTCTCAGGTGATCGGAAAGTATCTGTTGGGTTGTATGTATCGAGATGGAATTTGTCCCTCCCAAGTCGGAGAGATATACTTCGGGCCCACTCGGTAATCGATATCAACACCGCTTGCAAGCATGTGGTTAAGGAGTTAATCACAAAGTGATATCGGATTACGGAACGAGTAAAGTACTTGCTGTGAACGAGATTGAACTAGGTATGACGATACCGACGATCGAATCTCGGGCAAGTAAAATATCGCGAGACGAAGGGAATATATATATGGGATTGATTGAGTCCTGGCATCGTGGTTCATCCGATATGATCATCGATGAATGTGTGGGAGTCAATATGGGTGCCCAGACCCCGCTGTTGATTATTGATAGAAGATCATGTCTGCATATTCTCGAACCCGCAGGGTCACACACTTAACGTGTCTCGACGCTAGGATAGATTGGATACTTGGTTTATGAATTTTTGTTCGGAGTCTCGGATGGGATCCGGGACATCACGAGAGGTTCCGGAATGGTCCGGAGAATAAGATTCATATAAGGCAGTGCAGTTTTTGGAGTTCGGAATTGTTCCGGATTAATCGGTATTGTACCGGAAGCTTCTAGAACCTTCCGGAAGGGGGCCAACGTGGTCCCACCTTCCGGGAGGGGGCATGGGCCTATGAGGGAGTGTCCTGGCCGCATTGGGCCAGGGGCACAAGGCCCCATAGGGCCCAGCCGATTCTAGATAGATTTAACTCGTTTAAATCTAGGGATAGAATTTCTAGATAAGGGGAGAGTTTAAATCGTTTAAACTAGAGATAGGCTTGGAGGAGGGGCTAGGGCTGGCCGCCGCCACCCCCTCTATATATAGAGGGCTGGTGCGCCCCCTCCCCCCTACACACACACATCTCCCTCCAAGCCCTAGTAGCCCTGCTGCCTTCCTCTCTCCCTCCCGACTGTTTGTAGGCGAAGCCCTGCAGCAGAAATTCTCCACCATATACACCACGCCGTCGTGCTGTAGACCCAATCCATCTCTCCACCATACTTGCTGGTCCGAGGAAGGAGGAGACGTCGAGGTGCTGCACGTGTGCATCTCACGGAGGCACCGCCACTTGTGGTGCTAGATCGGATCGGATCGCGAGGAGGAGAAGCGAGTACGACTACATCACCCACGTTCCGACGAACGTTCCGCTGTGCGAATCTTCAAGGGTATGAAGATCTAATCCAATCTCTCTCGTTGTTTGCATCTCCTAGATTAGATCTTGGCTTTCCCTCTGTTCGCTTCCGTAGAAAATTTTGATTTACTATGCTGCGAAACCCTTCAGTGGTATCAGAGCTAGATCTATGCGTAGATGTGATTCACGAGTAGAACGCAACATGGTTGTTGCGGGCGTTGATGTTTTCTGTTGCAAGCCTCTTGTTTGTGTTCTTCTTATGACGCGGGATAGTGAGATTGAAGCGGTCCAAGCCAACCTTACGCGACGTCGTTCGCGAGACCGGCTCCGCACTTGACGTGTGGCTTGTACCACACATGCGGCTGGTGGATGTTAGTTTCTCTCACTATAGTTGTCATGGGATTAACACCGGAGTTTGGCAACCATAATATCACCGTTGTGGCTTTCCGTAGGTAAGAATCGTTCTTAGCATCTACTCCCATAAGCCACGTAAAACATGCAACAACAAAGTAGAGGCGTCTAACTTGTTTTTGCAGGGAGTGTTTTCTGTGATATGGTATGGCCCAAGATGTGATGTGTATATTGTATGCGATGATCATGTTTTGTAATGTTTCACGACTTGCATGTCGATGAGTACACAACCGGCAGGAGCCATATGGTTGTCTTTATAATTGTGTATGACCTGCGAGTCAACTTCTTATACGCCATGTAATAGCTTCACTTTATCGCTAAGTAGTTAGCAATAGTTGTAGTTGCTATTCGTGGTGGAGGCAATCATGGTGGACTGATGGAGATCATGCCAGAACGCACAAGATGGAGATCATTGCGTGAAGATTGGCTATACCATGTCACATAAAGTTATATGCATGTGATGTTTATCCTTTTATGTATCTTATCATGCTTAGATCGCGACGGTAGCATTATAAGATGATTCCTCACTTAAAGTGTTGGAGATATGCCCTAGAGGCAATAATAAATGTAGTTATTATTATATCTTTGTGTTTATGATAAATGTTTATATTCATGCTATAATAGTATTAACAAGGAAACATTAATACTTGTGTGAATTGTAAACTTAAATTGAAGTCCCTAGTATAGCCTCTATACTTCACTAGCTTGTTGGTTAATAGATGATTGTGGTTTCCCTATCATGAACATTGAGATGTTGTTAACAACAAGATCATATCGTTAGGAGAATGATATGATGGACATACTCCTATAGATAAGCATAGCATAAAGATCAAGTCATTTCAATAGTTCAATTGCTATATGCTTTCTGATACATAGTAACCTAATTCCTTCGACCATGAGATCATGCATATCACCTTTACCGGATGAATGCTTTGATGTCATCAAACACCACACCGTAACAGGGTGGCTATAAAGGTGGCATTGAGTGTTCGGAAAGTATTGGTTGAAACACATGGATCAAGAGTGGGATTTGTCCATCCATATGACGGATAGATATTCTCTGGGCCCTCTCGGTGAAATGTCATCCAATTAGCTTGCAAGCATGTGACTGGGTCACAAGGGATCACATATCACGGGAACGAGAAAAGAGTACTTATCAGTAACGAGGTTGAACTAGGTATGCAGAGATACTGACGATCATAACCTCGGATAAGTAACATATCGTGAGACAAAGGGAAATTGGTATCGTATGTAAATGGTTCATTCGATCGCAAAGTAATCGTAGAAATATGTGGGAACCATATGAATTTCCAGATTCCTCTATTGGTTATTGTTCGGAGAAGTGTCTCGATCATGTCCGCATAATTCACGAACCGTAGGGAGACACACTTAAGGATTCGACGTTGTTTGAGTAGTTATGGTATTATGAGAAAGAGACCGAATGTTGTTCGGAGTCTCGGATGGGATCCGGGATATCACGAGGTGATCCGGAATGGTCCGGAGAATAAGATTCATATAAGGAAAGTCCCGTTTCGGAGTTGGGGAATGGTTCCGGTGTTTTCATCGGGAACATTCTAGAAGGTCCCGGAATGTCCGGCACTCCAGAGGGGGAAGGGGTACATGAATGTGTCATTACATGTTGGAATGATTGCATCATGTACTTAGTGTTCTCGCTGTCCGAAATAAAGGGTTAATTCAAATCCTAATTGAAAAAGTCAAACTGCCAGTTTTCGGTCAAACTGCCAGTTTTCGGAAAGAGGAGAAAGAGGAGGAGGTGGAGGCCGAGTTGGGGAGGGATTCCTCCCCTTGGCCGGCGCCTCCCAAGGCCGACTTGGGGAGGGACTCCCCTCCCCTTGGCCGGCCCTCCCACCTATAAAAGGAGGGGCAGGGCCTCCTCCTCTAGACACAAGTTTCCTACCCTCTAAACCTAAACCCTAGATCTAAACCCCGGTTTAGAGCTATTTTGGTTTAGAGCCTTCTAATTGGTTTAGAGCCTCTAATTGGTGTGTCTAATTACTAGACCACTAATAGCCTCTCTCATAAGCTCCACCATACTCGCACCGGCTTAAGGCGAAGCCCTGCGGGATCTCCCCTCCACCTCCGGTACCACGCCGTTGTGCTGCCGGAATCGCGAGGAGAGTGCTACAACCTCCGCTGCCTGCTGGAACAAGGGAGAGGAAGGTCTTCGTCGAGTACCGAACGTGTGACCGACTACGGAAGCGCTGCCGGAACGTGGCGCCGGAAGGATCGTCTACGCGATCTTGAGATCGGAAAGAGTACGACTACATCACCCACGAGAATCTGCTCTCGTTAAACACTTTGGAATCTTCGAGGGTGAGTTATTCCATCGACTCGTTGCTGCAATCTAGTAGATAGATCTTGGCTTGTTTGTTTGTATGCGATAGAAAATTTTTGTTTTCCATGCTACGAACCCCTACAGTGGTATCAGAGCCGTGTCTATATGTAGATCTGTTGCACGAGTAGAACACAATGGTCATTGTGGGCGTTGATGCTTTTATTGTAGATTGCTTTGCGTGTACTTTGCATCTTGCGGTATGTTGGGATGAAGCGGCCCGGGCTAACCTTACATGACATCGTTCATGAGACTTGCTCCACGCTTGACATGCAACTCGTATTGCATAAGTGGCTTTGCGGGTGCCTGTTTCTCCTAGCATAGTAAAGATCCAATTTACAACGGGTAATCAACAATGCTAGTATCAATGTTGTGGTTCTTGTTCGTAGGTTAGAACGACACTTATTGAAAGCCCCAAACCACGTAAAATATGCAAAGAAAGTAGAAGCGTCTAACTTTGTTTTGCAAGGGTGTGCAGTGATGTGATATGGCCATGATTGTGATTATATTTGATGTATGCAATGTTCCTTATTGTAAGTTGGCAACCGGCAGGAGCCATATGGTTGTCTTTAAATTCTGTTAAGACCTGCGTGTCTATTCAAAATAGTTGTAATAGTTGAAGCTGGTGGACGACAACCATGAAGAAGCGTCATTGACCTTGATGCTATGCCGGTGATGATGGAGATCATGTTCGTGCTTGAAGATGGAGATCGGAAGCACAAAGAAGAAAGGCCATATCATATCACATATTATGAATTGCATGTGATGTTAATCCTTTATGCATCTTGTATTGCTTAGTAGACAACGGTAGCATTATAAGATGATCCCTCATGCACATAAATTTCAAGTTCTAAAGTGTTCACCCTTAGTATGCACCGTTGCCAAAGCTTGTTGCTTCGAAGCACCACGTGATGATCGGGTGTCTTTGATTCCGCGGGTGAATACAACGTAAGCAAGCCAGATTTGCTTATGCGGTAGCTAAGGTTTGATCTTGACGAGCCTAGCATGTACAGACATGGCCTCAGGAACACGGATCGCCGAAAGGTAAAGCATGAATCATATAGTAGATGTGATGAACATGATGATTGTTCGCCATTAAAACTATATCAGCTCTCGTGATGATCGGTGTTGATGTAGTGGATTTGGTTCGTGTGATCACTAAAACAATGTGAGGGATGTTGTTTTGAGTGGGAGTTCACCTAGTTTAATTTCATTAATTAATTTGAACTCAATTTGTCATAAACTTAGTCTAAACTATTGCAAATATGTTGTAGATCAATGGCAGCCCCTACCATCAATTTTAATGCGTTCCTAGAGAAAGAAAAGTTGAAAAACAATGGAAGCAACTTCGCGGATTGGTTCCGCAATTTGAGGATTGTCCTCACAGCTGGTAATTTGACCTATGTGCTGGATGCACCGCTGGGTGACCCACCTGCAGCTGATGCTACCGATGAAGTAAAGAATGTTTACCTCGCTTGGAAGAATCAGTACTCCATAGTTCAGTGTGCTATCTTGTATGGTTTAGAATCGGAGCTTCAGAAAAGGTTTGAAGAGTCAGACCCATATGATATTGTCGAGGATCTCAAATTAATCTTTGAGACTCATGCGGCAATTGAAAGTTATGAAGCTTCTGAAAAGTTCTTTAACTGCAAGATGGAAGAGGGTAGCTCCGTCAGTGAGCATGTGCTTAAAATGTCTGGGCACGCGAATAAACTTCAAAGCTTGGGTATAGTGATTCCTAATACTTTGGGGGTTTACCGCATCCTCCAATCACTACCACCAAGTTACAAGAACTTTGTGATGAACTACAACATGCAGAACATGAACAAAGAGTTGCCAGAACTATTTGCTATGTTAAAATCTGCAGAAGTGGAGATTAAGAAAGAGCACCAAGTGTTGATGGTCAATAAGACCACCAAATTCAAGAAAGGCAAGTCTGAGCAGAAGGGACACTTCAAGAAGGGTGGTAAGAAAGTTACCATGCCGACGAAGAAGACCAAGGCTAGACCCAAGCCTGATACTGAGTGCTTTTACTGCAAGGGAGAAGGTCACTGGAAGCGGAATTGCCCAAAGTACTTGGCGGATTTGAAGAACGGCAACATCAAGAAGAAAGGTATATATGATATACATGTTATTGATGTGTATCTCACTAGTATTCGTAGTAGTGCCTGGGTATTTGATACTGGTTCGGTTGCTCATATTTGCAACTCGAAACAGGAGCTGCAGAATAAACGGAAGCTAGCGAAGAACGAGGTGACGATGCGCGTAGGAAACGGATCAAAGGTTGATGTGATCGCGGTCGGCACGCTACCTCTTAATCTACCATCGGGATTAGTTTTATACTTAAATAATTGTTATTTGGTGCCTGCGTTGAGCATGAACATTATATCGGGATCTTGTTTATTGCGAGACGGTTACTTGTTTAAATCCGAGAATAATGGTTGTTCGATTTATATGAGTAATATGTTTTATGCACATGCACCTTTGATAGATGGTCTATTCTTGTTGAATCTCGATAGTAGAAATACACATATTAATAACATTGAAGCTAAACGATTGAAATCAAGCGATAACTCGACCTATATGTGGCACTGTCGTCTTGGTCACATTGGAGTGAAGCGTATGAAGAAACTCCATTCCGATGGACTTCTTGAATCACTTGATTTTGAATCACTTGAAAGATGCGAAGCATGTCTGATGGGTAAAATGACTAAGACTCCATTTTCTGGTATGATGGAGCGAGCTACAGACTTATTGGAAATCATACATACCGATGTGTGTGGTCCAATGAGTGTAGCATCGCGCAGTGGTTATCGTTATGTTCTTACCTTCACAGATGACTTGAGTAGATATGGGTATATCTATTTCATAAAACATAAGTCCGAAACTTTCGAGAAGTTTAAGGAGTTTCAAAGTGAGGTAGAGAATCAACGTAACAAGAAGATTAAATTTCTACGTTCTGATCGTGGAGGTGAATATCTAAGTTACGAGTTTGGCGAGCATTTGAAGAAATGTGGAATACTTTCGCAGTTGACACCGCCGGGAACACCACAGCGTAATGGTGTGTCTGAACGTCGTAATCGAACTCTCTTAGATATGGTTCGTTCTATGATGTCACTTACAGATTTACCGCTATCATTTTGGGGTTATGCATTAGAAACAGCCGCATTCACTTTAAATAGGGCACCGTCTAAATCCGTTGAAACGACACCGTATGAATTATGGTTTGGGAAGAAACCTAAATTGTCGTTCCTTAAAGTTTGGGGGTGCGAAGCCTATGTAAAGAAGTTACAGCCGGACAAGCTTGAACCCAAAGCGGAAAAATGCGTCTTCATAGGATACCCAAAGGAAACTATTGGGTATACCTTCTATCATAGATCCGAAGGCAAAATCTTCGTTGCTAAGAATGGATCCTTTCTAGAGAAGGAATTTCTCTCGAAAGAAGTGACTGGAAGGAAAGTAGAACTCGACGAGGTTGTCGAACCTTCTCTCGAAATTGCGAGTAGCGCAGCACCAGAAGAAGTTCCTGTGGTGCCTACACCAATAAGAGAGGAAGCTAATGATGGTGATCATGAAACTTCGGTTGAAGTTACTACAGAGCCTCGGAGGTCAACGAGAACTCGTACCACTCCAGATTGGTATGATTCTGTTATGAATGTCATGTTGGTGGACAACACCGATGACCCCGAGACATATGAGGAAGCGATGATGAGCCCAGATTCCAATAAATGGCAAGAAGCCATGAAATCCGAGATTGGATCCATGTACGAAAACCAAGTATGGACTTTGGTGGACTTACCGGATGGCCGAAAGGCTGTCGAGAACAAATGGATTTTCAAGAAGAAAACAGATGCTGATGGTAATGTTATTGTCTATAAAGCTCGACTTGTCGCAAAAGGGTTTCGACAAATTCAAGGAGTTGACTACGATGAGACTTTCTCACCAGTAGCGAAGCTAAAGTCTGTGAGGATTATGTTAGCAATCGCTGCATATTATGATTATGAGATATGGCAGATGGATGTCAAAACAGCATTCCTCAATGGAGACATTGATGAAGAGTTGTATATGATGCAACCCAAAGGTTTTGTCGATCCTAAAGATGCTAACAAGGTATGCAAACTTCAACGGTCCATCTATGGATTGAAGCAAGCATCCCGAAGTTGGAATCAACGTTTTGATAAAGTAATCAAAAGTTTTGGTTTTATACAAACTTATGGAGAAGCTTGTATTTACAAGAAAGTGAGTGGGAGCTCTGTAGCATTCTTAATACTGTATGTGGATGACATATTGTTGATTGGGAATGATGTAGACCTTCTTAATAGTGTCAAAGAATATTTGAATAATAGTTTTTCAATGAAGGATCTTGGCGAAGCAGCTTACATATTAGGCATTAAGATTTATAGAGATAGATCGAAACGCCAAATATCATTGTCACAAAGTACATATTTGGACAAAGTTCTAAAGAGGTTTGGAATGGAAGAAAGCAAGAAAGGGTTCTTGCCCATGTTGCCCAATACGACCTTGAGTAAAACTCAAAGTCCGACATCAGCAGAAGATAGAGAAAAGATGAGTAAGACTCCCTATGCCTCAGCCATAGGATCTCTAATGTATGCCATGCTATGTACTAGACCCGACATTGCATATGCTGTTAGTTTAACTAGCAGATATCAAAGTGATCCAGGAGTGGATCATTGGACAGCGGTCAAAAACATCCTTAAGTACTTGAGAAGAACTAAGGATATGGTTCTTTCTTATGGAGGTGATGAACAGCTCGTTGTTAATGGTTACACCGATGCTAGTTGGAACACTGATCCGGATGATTCTAAATCACAATCCGGATACGTATTTATTTTGAATGGTGCAGCAGTTAGCTGGAGGAGTGCAAAGCAAAGCGTTGTGGCGAGATCTTCAACTGAATCGGAATACATGGCTGCTTCGGAGGCTTCACAAGAAGCGATATGGATGAAAGAGTTCATTACAGAGCTGGGTGTGGTTCCTAGTGCGCTGGACCCAATGTCTATCTACTGTGATAACATGGGCACCATAGCCAATGCGCAAGAACCAAGGTCACACAAGAAGCTGAAGCACATCAAGCTACGTTTTCACGCTATTCGAGAACATATCCAGGATGGGGATATAAAGATTTGCAAAGTACACACAGATCTGAATGTGGCGGATCCGTTGACTAAACCTCTCCCGAGGGCAAAACATGACCAACACCAAACTGCCATGGGTGTTCGGTATATTACCATGTAATCTAGATTAGATGACTCTAGTGCAAGTGGGAGACTGTTGGAGATATGCCCTAGAGGCAATAATAAATGTAGTTATTATTATATCTTTGTGTTTATGATAAATGTTTATATTCATGCTATAATAGTATTAACAAGGAAACATTAATACTTGTGTGAATTGTAAACTTAAATTGAAGTCCCTAGTATAGCCTCTATACTTCACTAGCTTGTTGGTTAATAGATGATTGTGGTTTCCCTATCATGAACATTGAGATGTTGTTAACAACAATATCATATCGTTAGGAGAATGATATGATGGACATACTCCTATAGATAAGCATAGCATAAAGATCAAGTCATTTCAATAGTTCAATTGCTATATGCTTTCTGATACATAGTAACCTAATTCCTTCGACCATGAGATCATGCATATCACCTTTACCGGATGAATGCTTTGATGTCATCAAACACCACACCGTAACAGGGTGGCTATAAAGGTGGCATTGAGTGTTCGGAAAGTATTGGTTGAAACACATGGATCAAGAGTGGGATTTGTCCATCCATATGACGGATAGATATTCTCTGGGCCCTCTCGGTGAAATGTCATCCAATTAGCTTGCAAGCATGTGACTGGGTCACAAGGGATCACATATCACGGGAACGAGAAAAGAGTACTTATCAGTAACGAGGTTGAACTAGGTATGCAGAGATACTGACGATCATAACCTCGGATAAGTAACATATCGTGAGACAAAGGGAAATTGGTATCGTATGTAAATGGTTCATTCGATCGCAAAGTAATCGTAGAAATATGTGGGAACCATATGAATTTCCAGATTCCTCTATTGGTTATTGTTCGGAGAAGTGTCTCGATCATGTCCGCATAATTCACGAACCGTAGGGAGACACACTTAAGGATTCGACGTTGTTTGAGTAGTTATGGTATTATGAGAAAGAGACCGAATGTTGTTCGGAGTCTCGGATGGGATCCGGGATATCACGAGGTGATCCGGAATGGTCCGGAGAATAAGATTCATATAAGGAAAGTCCCGTTTCGGAGTTGGGGAATGGTTCCGGTGTTTTCATCGGGAACATTCTAGAAGGTCCCGGAATGTCCGGCACTCCGGAGGGGGAAGGGGTACATGAATGTGTCATTACATGTTGGAATGATTGCATCATGTACTTAGTGTTCTCGCTGTCCGAAATAAAGGGTTAATTCAAATCCTAATTGAAAAAGTCAAACTGCCAGTTTTCGGTCAAACTGCCAGTTTTCGGAAAGAGGAGAAAGAGGAGGAGGTGGAGGCCGAGTTGGGGAGGGATTCCTCCCCTTGGCCGGCGCCTCCCAAGGCCGACTTGGGGAGGGACTCCCCTCCCCTTGGCCGGCCCTCCCACCTATAAAAGGAGGGGCAGGGCCTCCTCCTCTAGACACAAGTTTCCTACCCTCTAAACCTAAACCCTAGATCTAAACCCCGGTTTAGAGCTATTTTGGTTTAGAGCCTTCTAATTGGTTTAGAGCCTCTAATTGGTGTGTCTAATTACTAGACCACTAATAGCCTCTCTCATAAGCTCCACCATACTCGCACCGGCTTAAGGCGAAGCCCTGCGGGATCTCCCCTCCACCTCCGGTACCACGCCGTTGTGCTGCCGGAATCGCGAGGAGAGTGCTACAACCTCCGCTGCCTGCTGGAACAAGGGAGAGGAAGGTCTTCGTCGAGTACCGAACGTGTGACCGACTACGGAAGCGCTGCCGGAACGTGGCGCCGGAAGGATCGTCTACGCGATCTTGAGATCGGAAAGAGTACGACTACATCACCCACGAGAATCTGCTCTCGTTAAACACTTTGGAATCTTCGAGGGTGAGTTATTCCATCGACTCGTTGCTGCAATCTAGTAGATAGATCTTGGCTTGTTTGTTTGTATGCGATAGAAAATTTTTGTTTTCCATGCTACGAACCCCTACATAAAGATCAAGATAAAACTGTGTTCTCCCCAAGTATGCACCGTTGCGAAAGTTCGTCGTGTCCAAGCATCACGTGATGATCGGGTGCTATAGACTCTACGCTCACATACAACGGGTGCAAGCCAGTTTTGCACACGCGGAAATACTTGGGTCTAGCTTGACGAGCCTAGCATGTACAGACATGGCCTCGGAACACAAGAACCGAAAGGTTAAGCATGAGTCATATGAATGATATGATCGACACTTCGTTGTCCACCATTGAAACCACATCTCTTCTCGTGAAGATCGGATTAGGTGTGGTGAATTTGGATCGTGTTCACTAAACAACTTGAGGGATGTTGAATTTAGTGGGAGTTCATCTAGTAATTTGATTAAAAGTTGAACTAGTTATCATGAACATAGTCTAATTTGTACTTGCAAATACTGTAGATCACATGGCTAAGTCCAATTTCAACTTCAACGTTTTTGCTGAGAAAGAAAAGCTTAAGAACAATGGGTCTAACTTCACCAACTGGTTCCGCAATCTGAGAATCATTCTCTCTGGCGGTCAAAAGGACTATGTCCTTGAGAAAGCGTTAGGTAACCCCCCTGCTGCAACTGCGCCGGCTGATGAGAAAGCTGTCTATCAGTCACGCAAAGATGATTATGGTGTGATTAAGAGCCCCATGTTGTTTGCTATGGAACCGGAACTTCAAAATCGTTTTGAAAACTATCCCGGGCCCTTTGAGATTCTCGAGGAGCTGAAAACCATGTTTCAGACTCAGGCCCGTTCTGAGAGATATGAGATCTCTGAGAAGTTCTTTAACTACAAGATGGAGGAAGGGAGTTCCGTTAGTGAGCACGCCATTAAGATGTCGGGCTACACTCAACGCCTTGAGCAACTGGACTGCAAGATTCCAGAGGAGCTCAAGATTGACAGGGTTCTGCAATCACTCCCTCCCAGCTACAAAAGTTTTGTAGTGACTCATAATCAGATTGGTTCCACTGATACGATCACCGAGCTCTTCGCAAAGCTGAAGGCTGCGGAGGTGGACATCAAAAAGGATAATCATGTGTTGATGGTCAATAAGCCCTCCTTTAAGAAAGGTAAGGGTGCAAAGAAGCCCTTCAAGAAAGGAGGCGGCAAACGCGTTGCCCCTGCTGAGAAGAAGCTCAAGTCTGGACCCAAGCCGGAAACTGAGTGCTTCTATTGCAAGGACAAGGGTCACTGGAAGCGCAACTGTCCGAAGTACTTAGCGGACAAGAAGGCTGGCACCATCAAAGGTATATTTGATATACATGTTATTGATGTTTTCCTTACTAGCCCTCGTTGTAGTGCCTGGGTATTTGATACCGGTTCAGTTGCTAATATTTGTAACTCGAAACAGGAGCTACGGAATAGATGGCGGCTTGCGAGGGATGAGGTGACGATGCGCGTTGGCAACGGATCAAGAGTTGATGTGATGGCCGTCGGCACGCTCTCCTTAGTTTTACCTTTGGGATTAGTTTTAAACCTTAATAAATGTTATTATGTGCCTGCGTTGAGCATGAACATTATTTCTGGATCGTGTTTATTGCAAGACGGTTATTCATTTAAATCAGAGAATAATGGTTGTTCTATTTATATGAGTAACATCTTTTATGGTCATGCACCTCTTGTGAATGGTTTATTTCTTCTAAATCTCGAAAGGGATGAAACACACATCCATAACATTGAGGCTAAGAGATGCAAAGTAGATAGTGATAATACTACTTATTTGTGGCACTGTCGTCTAGGTCATATTGGAGTAAAGCGCATGAAGAAACTCCATTCTGATGGACTTTTGGAGTCTCTTGATTTTGAATCATTTGACACATGCGAACCATGCCTCATGGGCAAGATGATCAAAACCCCGTTCTCCGGTATGATGGAGCGAGCAACAGACTTGTTGGAAATCATACATACCGATGTATGCGGACCGATGAGTGTTTCGACGCGCGGTGGATATCGCTATTTTCTCACTTTTACCGATGACTTAAGTAGATATGGGTATATCTATTTAATGAAACATAAATCTGAAACGTTTGAAAAGTTCAAAGAATTTCAGAATGAAGTGGAGAACCATCGTAACAGAAAGATTAAGTTTCTACGATCCGATCGTGGGGGCGAATATTTGAGTTATCATTTTCTCACGCATCTCAAAGCAAGTGGAATCGTTTCACAACTCACGCCACCTGGAACACCACAGCGCAATGGTGTGTCTGAACACCGGAATCGAACCCTATTAGATATGGTCCGATCGATGATGTCTCTTACTGATTTGCCGTTATCATTTTGGGGTTATGCATTAGAAACCGCTGCATTCACTTTAAATAGGGCTCCATCTAAATCCGTTGAGACGACACCGTATGAACTGTGGTTTGGTGCTAAACCTAAGTTGTCGTTTCTTAAAGTTTGGGGATGCGAAGCTTACGTCAAGAAGTTGATGCCGGACAAGCTCGAACCCAAAGCGGAGAAATGCGTCTTCATAGGATACCCTAAGGAAACTATTGGGTATACCTTCTATCACAGAACCGAAGGCAAAGTGTTTGTCGCAAAGAACGGTTCCTTTCTTGAGAAGGAGTTTCTCTCGAAAGAAGTGAGTGGGAGGAAAGTAGAGCTAGACGAGGTTATTGAACCTTCTCTTGAATTGGAGAGTAGCGCAGCACCTGAAATTGTTCCAGTGCCGCCTGCACCAACAATAGAGGAAGCTAATGACAAGGATCATGAAGCTTCGGACGATGCTGCTACTGAACGTCGCAGGTCGACAAGGTCGCGTGCCCCTCCTGAGTGGTACGGCAACCCTGTCTTGACTGTCTTGTTAGTAGAAGACAGTGAACCTACGAACTATGAGGAAGCAATGATGAGCCCAGACTCTGAGAAATGGCTAGAAGCCATGAAATCCGAATTGGGATCCATGAGCGAAAACCAAGTATGGACTTTGGTGGACCCTCCTAGCGACCGAAAGGCCGTTGAGTGCAAATGGATTTTCAAGAAGAAAACGGACGCGGATGGTAATGTTACCGTCTATAAAGCACGGCTTGTTGCGAAAGGTTTTCGACAAGTTCAAGGTGTTGACTACGATGAGACTTTCTCTCCCGCAACGATGTTTAAGTCCATTCGGATTTTATTAGCAATTGCTGCGTTTCATTATTATGAAATATGGCAAATGGATGTCAAGACTGCTTTCCTCAATGGCAACATTGATGAAGAGTTGTATATGATGCGACCCGAAGGTTTTGTCGATCCTAAGGATGCTAATAAAGTATGCAAACTTCAGCGTTCCATTTATGGACTGAAGCAAGCATCTCGGAGTTGGAACCTTCGTTTTGATCAAGTGATCAAGAGCTTTGGATTTGTTCCAAATTGCTACGAAGCTTGCATCTACAAGAAAGTGAGTGGGAGCTCGGTGACGTTTCTGGTACTATATGTGGATGACATATTGATTATTGGAAATGACATCAACATGCTTAACGATGTGAAGAGTTATTTGAACAAGTGTTTTTCAATGAAAGACCTAGGTGAAGCTGCTTATATATTGGGCATCAAAACCTATAGAGATAGACAAAGACGCCTGATAGCTTTAAGTCAGAGTACATACCTAGACAAAGTTCTGAAAAGGTTCAGAATGGATAAGGCATTGAAAGGTTCAGTGCCTATGTTGTCAGGTAAGATATTGAGCAAGGCTCAGTGTCCAGCTACGGTAAATGATAGGGAAGCTATGAGCAAAGTGCCTTATGCCTCGGCCATAGGTTCCATCATGTATGCCATGCTGTGTACTAGACCGGATGTGTCCAATGCTCTTAGTTTGACGAGCAGATATCAAAGTGATCCAGGAGTGGAACACTGGACAGCCGTGAAGAACATCCTAAGGTACCTAAATAGGACTAAAGAAATGTTCTTAGTCTATGGGGGTGATGAACAACTCGTCGTAAAAGGTTACGTTGATGCTAGTTTCGATACCGACAAGGATGATTGTAAATCTCAGACAGGATACGTGTATATTTTGAATGGAGGAGCTGTGAGCTGGAGAAGCTGCAAGCAAAGCGTGACCGCGGGATCTACAGTAGAAGCGGAATACATGGCTGCTGCAGAAGCGTCAAGTGAAGGAGTTTGGATCAGAAACTTCATCACTGAGCTTGGCATGGTTCCAAGTGCATTGGACCCACTGGAGATATTGTGTGACAACACTGGCGCCATAGCACTCGCTAAGGAACCAATATATCATCCAAAGACCAAGCATATCAACCGCAAGTTTCATATAATCCGAGATTATATAGCAGATGGAGATCTGAAAATCAGCAAAGTACATACAGATCTGAATGTCGCAGATCCATTGACTAAACCTCTTCCACGTGTAAAACATGATCAGCACCTCAGTGCCATGGGTGTGAGATTGTTGCCAAATGTAAACTAGATTATTGACTCTAGTGCAAGTGGGAGACTGTTGGAATTATGCCCTAGAGGCAATAATAAAGATGTTATTATTATAATTCTTGTTCATGATAAAGTTTATATTCCATGCTAGAATTGTATTAAGCGGAAACATTAATACTTGTGTGGTTTGTGAACAACACCGTGTCCCTAGTACGCCTCTATGGACTAGCTCATTGATCAATGATGGTTAAGGTTTCCTAACCATAGACATGAGTTGTCAATTGATAATGAGATCATATCATTGGGAGAATGATATGGTGGACAGACCCAAACTAAGCGAAGCAATTAGATCGTGTCATCGTGTTCGTCTTTGCGAAGCTTTTCTTATGTCAAATATTGTATTCCTTAGACCATGAGATAATGCAACTCCCTGGTATCGGAAGAAAGCTTTGAGGTTGTCATCCTATGAGAGGGTGATCATAAAGGTGTCTCTCAGGTGATCGGAAAGTATCTGTTGGGTTGTATGTATCGAGATGGAATTTGTCCCTCCCAAGTCGGAGAGATATACTTCGGGCCCACTCGGTAATCGATATCAACACCGCTTGCAAGCATGTGGTTAAGGAGTTAATCACAAAGTGATATAGGATTACGGAACGAGTAAAGTACTTGCTGTGAACGAGATTGAACTAGGTATGACGATACCGACGATCGAATCTCGGGCAAGTAAAATATCGCGAGACGAAGGGAATATATATATGGGATTGATTGAATCCTGGCATCGTGGTTCATCCGATATGATCATCGATGAATGTGTGGGAGTCAATATGGGTGCCCAGACCCCGCTGTTGATTATTGATAGAAGATCATGTCTGCATATTCTCGAACCCGCAGGGTCACACACTTAACGTGTCTCGACGCTAGGATAGATTGGATAATTGGTTTATGAATTTTTGTTCGGAGTCTCGGATGGGATCCGGGATATCGCGAGAGTTTCTGGAATGGTCCGGAGAATAAGATTCATATAAGGCAGTGCAGTTTTTGGAGTTCGGAATTGTTCCGGATTAATCGGTATTGTACCGGAAGCTTCTAGAACCTTCCGGAAGGGGGCCAACGTGGTCCCACCTTCCGGGAGGGGGCATGGGCCTATGAGGGAGTGTCCTGGCCGCATTGGGCCAGGGGCACAAGGCCCCATAGGGCCCAGCCGATTCTAGATAGATTTAACTCGTTTAAATCTAGGGATAGAATTTCTAGATAAGGGGAGAGTTTAAATCGTTTAAACTAGAGATAGGCTTGGAGGAGGGGCTAGGGCTGGCCGCCGCCACCCCCTCTATATATAGAGGGCTGGTGCGCCCCCTCCCCCCTACACACACACATCTCCCTCCAAGCCCTAGTAGCCCTGCTGCCTTCCTCTCTCCCTCCCGACTGTTTGTAGGCGAAGCCCTGCAGCAGAAATTCTCCACCATATACACCACGCCGTCGTGCTGTAGATCCAATCCATCTCTCCACCATACTTGCTGGTCCGAGGAAGGAGGAGACGTCGAGGTGCTGCACGTGTGCATCTCACGGAGGCACCGCCACTTGTGGTGCTAGATCGGATCGGATCGCGAGGAGGAGAAGCGAGTACGACTACATCACCCACGTTCCGACGAACGTTCCGCTGTGCGAATCTTCAAGGGTATGAAGATCTAATCCAATCTCTCTCGTTGTTTGCATCTCCTAGATTAGATCTTGGCTTTCCCTCTGTTCGCTTCCGTAGAAAATTTTGATTTACTATGCTGCAAAACCCTTCAAACACACCCGATCATCACGTGGTGCTTCGAAACAACAAGCTTTAGCAACAGTGCCAACTAAGGGTGAACACTTTATGACTTGAAATTTATGTGCATGAGGGATCATCTTATAATGCTACCGTCGTCTACTAAGCAATACAAGATGCATAAAGGATTAACATCACATGCAATTCAAAATATGTGATATGATATGGCCTTTCTTCTTTGTGCTTCCGATCTCCATCTTCTAGCACGAACATGATCTCCATCATCATCGGCATTGCATCAAGGTCAATGACGCTTCTCCATGGTTGTCGTCCACCGGCTTCAACTATTACAACTACTTTGAATAGACACGCGGGTCTTAACATAAATTAAAGACAACCATATGGCTCCTGCCGGTTGCTAACTTACAATAAGGAACATTGCATACATCAAATATAATCACAATCATGGCCATATCACATCACAGCACACCCCTGCAAAACAAAGTTAGACGCCTCTACTTTCTTTGCATGTTTTACGTGGTTTGGGGCTTTCAGTAAGTGTCGTTCTAACTTACGAACATGAACCACAACATTGATACTAGTATTGTTAATCACCCGTTGTAAATTGGATCTTAACTATGCTAGGAGAAACATGCACCCGCAAAGCCACTTATGCAATACAAGTTGCATGTCAAGCGTGGAGCAAGTCTCATGAACGATGTCATGTAAGGTTAGCCCGGGCCGCTTCATCCCAACATCCCGCAAGATGCAAAGTACACAAGAAGCAATTGACAATAAAAGCATCAATGCCCACAATGACCATTGTGTTCTACTCGTGCAACAGATCTACATATAGACACGGCTCTGATACCACTGTAGGGTTTCGTAGCATGGAAAACAAAAATTTTCTACCGCATACAAACAAACAAGCCAAGATCTATCTACTAGATTGTAGCAACGAGTCGATAGAATAACTCACCCTCGAAGATTCCAAAGTGTTTAACGAGAGCGGATTCTCGTGGGTGATGTAGTCGTACTCTTCCCGATCTCAAGATCGCGTAGACGATCCTTCCGGCGCTGCGTTCCGGCAGCGCTCCCGCAGTCGGTCACACGTTCGGTACTCGACGAAGACCTTCCTCTCCCTTGTTCCAGCAGGCAGCGGAGGTTGTAGCACTCTCCTCGCGATTCCGGCAGCACAACGGCGTGGTACCGGAAGTAGAGGGGAGATCTCGCAGGGCTTGGCCTTAAGCCGGAGCGAGTATGGTGGAGTATGAGAGAGTCCCTCGATGATCTAGGGTTTAGACACGCCGAGGAGGGGCTAGTGCCGGCGGCTAGGGTTTCACCTAGGCGGCGGCGAGTGCCCTAGGGCCGGCGGCGGCTTGGAGACGGCGGCGGCTTGGTACTAGGGTTTGGAGGAGAGGATCTTGTGTGTCTCTAGGAGGGAGCCCTGCCCCTCCTTATATAGGTGGAGGGGCCGGCCGGCCAAGGGGAGGGAGAGGAGTCCCTCCCCAACTCGGCTTGGGTGGCGCCGGCGGTGGGGAGGAGGGACTCCTCCCCAACTCGGTTTCCTCCTCTTTTCCTCTTTCCAAAATTAGCCGTTTGACTTTCAAACTAGCCGTTTGACTTTTCAAACAAGGATTTGAATTAATCCTTTATTTGGTTCAGCGATGACACTTAGTACATGATGCAATCATACCAACTTGATATAACACATTCATGTACCCTTCCCCTCCGGAGTGCCGGACATTCCGGAACCTTCTAGAACATTCCCGATGAAAACACCGGAACCATTCTCCAACTCCGAAACGGGACTTTCCTTATATGAATCTTATTCTCCGAACCAATCCGGATCTCCTCGTGATATCCCGGATCCCATCCGAGACTCCGAACAACATTCGGTCTCTTTCTCATCATTCCATAACTACTCAAACAACGTCGAATCCTTAAGTGTGTCTCCCTACGGTTCGTGAATTATGCGGACATGATCGAGACACTTCTCCGATCAATAACCAATAGAGGAATCTGGAAATTCATATGGCTCCCACATATTTCTACGATTACTTTGCGATCGAATGAACCACTTACATACGATACCAATTTCCCTTTGTCTCACGATAGTTTACTTATCCGAGGTTATGATCGTTGGTATCTCTGCATACCTAGTTCAACCTCGTTACTGATAAGTACTCTTTTCTTGTTCCCGTGATATGTGATCCCTTGTGAGCCAGTCACATGCTTGCAAGCTAATTGGATGACATTTCACCGAGAGGGCCTAGAGTCTATCTATCCGTCATATGGATGGACAAATCCCACTCTTGATCCATGTGTCTCAACCAATACTTTCCGAACACTCAATGCCATCTTTATAGCCACCCAGTTACGGTGTGGTGTTTGATGTCATCAAAGCACCCATCCGGTAAAGGTGATATGCATGATCTCATGGTCGAAGGAATTAGGTTACTATGTATCAGAAAGCATATAGCAATTGAACTATTAAAATGACTTGATCTTTATGCTACGCTTATCTATAGGAGTATGTCCATCATATCATTCTCCTAACAATATGATCTTGTTGTTAATAATATCTCAATGTTCATGATAGGGAAACCATAATCATCTATTAACCAACAAGCTAGTATTATATAGAGGCTGTACTAGGGACTTCAAATTAAGTTTACAAATCACAGAAGTATTAATGTTTCCTTGTTAATACTATTATAGCATGAATGTAAACATTTATCATAAACACAAAGATATAATAATAACTATATTTATTATTGCCTCTAGGGCATATCTCCAACAGGTTTGTCCTAGATTCATCGGTTAGTACGTTATAATATATATCAAGAAGTTCATTTTTAGCTATTGGATATCCAGGCTATGCTCTAATTAAAGAACAAAACCTTGCCCATGGTTTAGGAAATTCTCTCCTTCTCCCTGCTTAAAATCAAAGAGTTTCTACAAAACAGCATGTTGAGCACTAGCAGGGAAATATTTCTAAAAAAAAGTATTAACCAAGCCAACATGAATATCAATAGATCTAGGAGATAAATTATTAAACGAAGCTTTAGCTTAGCCTTTCAATGAAAAAGGAAAAAATTTAGCAACAAAGTAGGTGTGTTTCTTAATATCATCAGAAAATAATCCACTCAATGTAGAGAGCTCATTCATATGTGACACTGCACTTTCATTTTCAGTCCCACAAAAAGGTTCTTTATCAACAATAGTTATATAAGATAGATCAAGAGATAAATCATAATCCTTATCTTTAATGTTTATGGGAGAAGTGGCAAACTTAGCATCAGGAGATAATTTATATCTAACAACACGTCTCTCAAGAAGACTCTTAATAGAACTTGCACCTCTAGTGTTTTGACATTCTTCAATAAATTCATCACTAAGTTCAATGTAATCTTCATCAAGATCATCACTAGGATACTCTCTAGACTCAAGTGAGCTAACATGTGTAGCGATATTTTCATTAGGAGTTTCAGTGTTTCCCATTATAGTTCTAGCAATTGTAGCATCTAGGAAAGGACCTAATGAACCACTCTCATTAAGCACAGTAGAAGCACCATCAACATTATCAGAAGCATTTTTAGATTTAGCAGAAGTAGCAGTATGTGTAACATGTGTATGTGGTGGTGTAAGAAGATTACTCATCATAGATGGTGAATCAAGAGCAACAGAGGTGTTCAGAGTTGTACCTCTTCTTGTAGTGGATGGAAATATAGGAACTTTTCTATCACGAGCTTTACCCATGATGAATGGATAGAAGCGAACAATAATAATTCCAAGTGAACTTATAAATAAAGCTATGCTCCTGGAAACGACGCCAGAAAATAGTCTTGATGACCCACAAGTATAGGGGATCGCAACAGTCTTCGAGGGAAGTAAAGCCCAAATTTATTGATTCGACACAAAGAGGGCCAAAGAATATTTATAAGCCTTAACAGATGAGTTGTCAATTCAGCTGCACCTGGAAACAGTTTTGCTTGCAATAGTTTATCAGTGGTAACAATTTTGTAGTAGCAGTAGCAAAAAAATAACAGCGGTAAAATAAGGACAACAGTAGCAATTGTAATAAACAGCAGGATTAAAATGCGGTAGGCATAGGGATGGATGGACGAGCATTGCATGGACAAAATAATTCATGTAATAATCAAGACAAAGGCATTTGCAGATAATAAATATAAAGCATACAAGTACTAAATAACCATAGGCATGTGTTTCGTATATAGTCGTGCGTGCTCGAAATGAGAAAATTGCACAACATCTTTTGTCCTGCCAGCCCGTTTGCAGCGGGGCCTCAAGAGAATCTATTGGCAATTAATGTGCTCCTGTTAATAGAGCACCGCAACAAAGCATTAACACTCCGTGAGCACACGTGATCCTCACATCACAGTCATCCCCTTTGGTTATCCCAATTGTTGTCACTTTGGGGCCTCGGGTTCCGGACAACAATATGTGTACACAACTTACAGGTAAGATCACAAACAATAATATCATCATGAATCAATAATATGTTCAGGTCTGAGATCATAGCACTCGGGCCCTAGTGACAAGCATTAAGCACAACAAGTTGCAACAATGTCAAAATGCACTAACAATAGATACTAGGCACCATGCCCTAACAATCTTCTGCAATTACATGAGCGATCTCATCCAATCCCTACCATCCCCATAACCTACTGCGGGGATTACTCACACATGGATGGGGGAATCATGGATGGTTGATGGAGATACGTCGGTGATGATGACGGCGATGATCTCCTACAATTCCCCATCCCGGCAGGGTGCCAGAACGGAGTTTCTGGTTTTGAATCGCGGTTTCTGGTGGTGGCGGAGTAGCGGAAGTCTATCTGAAAAAACATCGACCCCCCTATGTTTTTAGGTCAGAGGGTATATGTAGGCGAAATGAGAGGTCGAGGCGGAGTCCAGGGTGGCCACACCATGCCTAGGCGCGGTCAGGCCTGGCCCGTGCCTAGGGGTGGTGTGGGCCCCTCGGGTATTTTCTTCCCTCCGTCTTCTGGCTACGTGAGTGTTCTAGAAAAATAGGATTTTTGGCATATTTTCTAGGATTTTTACTAAAATTTGATTTTCTGCACAAAAACAAGACACTAAAGCAATTCCGCTAAAAACAACGTTAGTCCGTGTTAGTTATATCCAAATCACACAAATTAAAGGAGAAAAAATAGAAAAAGTGTTTGGAAAAGTAGATACGTTTTGGACGTATCAGGCTCATATATGTGTGTTCCTCCAAATATTGCTCTGTAGGATAGCATCTTCCTTATAAAAGCTTTGGAACACATTAAGACAAAAGTCAACCTGCCATATAGTTTCCGAGAGTATTGCATCTTCAGCGGAGTGGGTTAGTAAAATACTCTCCTTTGTTAACCACTAGCTTGTTTTCCCAGGTCCTACTTCACGGGATCTCCGATCACATAGGTTAGGTTACTAACATGGCAACTCATGTGGGTCTCATACCCATATCCCTCGATGCATTTTTTATCACAACATGGGATAGCCCTTTAGTAAAGGGATCTGCCAGATTCTTAGCCGACTGGATATAATCCAATGCTATCACTCCGGAGTTTCTTAAATGTCTAACAGATTTTAATCTCATTCTTATGTGTTTGTTAGACTGCATGTTGTCCTTTGAATTCTTTACCTTGACAATTATAGTTTGACTGACATAGTTAGTAAACATAGCCGGTATTGGCTTTTCAACCAAATGCAAGTCCATCAAAAGATCTCGAAGCCATCCTGCTTTGACACTAGATGTGTCTAATGTTGTTAATTCTGCTTCCATTGTCGATCTCGTTAGGATCGTTTGCTTGCAAGACTTCCAGAAAACAGCACCACCTCCAAGGGTAAACACATACCCCGTTCTGACTTTCATCTCATCAGCATCAGAGATCCAATTTTCATCACTATACCCTTCAAGCACCGATGAGTACCCGGTATAGTGAAGTCCATAGTTCACAGTACCTTTCAGATAGCGCATAATTCTTTCAACATCACCCAATGCACATCACCCGGATTGGAAACAAACCGGCTTAGTTTGCACACGGCAAACATGATGTCTGTCCTCGTAGCGCTCGCTAGGTACATGAGTGAGCCAATGACTTGAGAGTATCTTAACTGATCCTTAGTTGTGCCTTTGAACTTTCGAATCTGCACAATAGATCATCTGGTGTTGGAGAAATTTTGCAGTCAGAATATCCAAATCGACTCAAAATTTTCTCAACATAATGGGATTGTAGAAGTGTAATCCCTGAAGGGTTTCGCGGCATAGTAAATCAAAATTTTCTACGGATGCGAACAGAGGGAAAGCCAAGATCTAATCTAGGAGATGCAAGCAACGAGAGAGATTGGATTAGATCTTCATACCCTTGAAGATTCGCACAGCGGAACGTTCGTCGGAACGTGGGTGATGTAGTCGTACTCGCTTCTCCTCCTCGCGATCCGATCCGATCTAGCACCACAAGTGGCGATGCCTCTGTGAGATGCACAGGTGCGGCACCTCTACGTCTCCTCCTTCCTTGGTCCAGCAAGTATGGTGGAGAGATGGGTTGGATCTACAACGCGACGGCGCGGTGCAATTGGTGGAGAATTTCTCCAGCAGGGCTTCGCCTACAAGCAGTCGGGAGGGAGAGAGGAGGGCAGCAGGGCGGCTAGGGTTGGAGGGGAAGGTGTAGGGGGTTGGTGCGCCCCCAGCCCTCTCTATATAATAATAACATCTTTATTATTGCCTCTAGGGCATAATTCCAACAGTCTCCCACTTGCACTAGAGTCAATAATCTAGTTTACATCTGGCAACAATCTCACACCCATGGCACTGAGGTGCTGATCATGTTTTACATGTGGAAGAGGTTTAGTCAACGGATCTGCGACATTCAGATCTGTATGTACTTTGCTAATCTTCAGATCTCCATCTGCTATATAATCTCGGATTATATGAAACTTGCGGTTGATATGCTTGGTCTTTGGATGATATCTTGGTTCCTTAGCGAGTGCTATGGCGCCAGTGTTGTCACACAATATCTCCAGTGGGTCCAATGCACTTGGAACCATGCCAAGCTCAGTGATGAAGTTCCTGATCCAAACTCCTTCACTTGACGCTTCTGCAGCAGCCATGTATCCCGCTTCTACTGTAGATCCCGCGATCACGCTTTGCTTGCAGCTTCTCCAGCTCACAGCTCCTCCATTCAAAATATACACGTATCCTGTCTGAGATTTAGAATCATCCTTGTCGGTGTCAAAACTAGCGTCGACGTAACCTTTTACGACAAGCTGTTCATCACCCCCATAGACTAAGAACATTTCTTTAGTCCTATTTAGGTACTTTAGGATGTTCTTCACGGCTGTCCAGTGTTCCACTCCTGGATCACTTTGATATCTACTCGTCAAACTAAGAGCATTGGACACATCTGG
Source organism: Avena sativa (assembly GCA_916181665.1). Lineage (NCBI taxonomy): Eukaryota > Viridiplantae > Streptophyta > Magnoliopsida > Poales > Poaceae > Avena > Avena sativa. The sequence continues at coordinate 354,954,219 of OV702296.1, forward strand.
TCTAGTACGCAGCATGGCATACATGATGGAACCTATGGCCGAGGCATAAGGCACTTTGCTCATAGCTTCCCTATCATTTACCGTAGCTGGACACTGAGCCTTGCTCAATATCTTACCTGACAACATAGGCACCGAACCTTTCTTTGCCTTATCCATTCTGAACCTTTTCAGAACTTTGTCTAGGTATGTACTCTGGCTTAAAGCTATCAGGTGTCTTTGTCTATCTCTATAGATCTTGATGCCCAATATATAAGCAGCTTCACCTAGGTCTTTCATTGAAAAACACTTGTTCAAATAACTCTTCACATCGTTAAGCATGTTGATGTCATTTCCGATAATCAATATGTCATCCACATATAGTACCAGAAACGTCACCGAGCTCCCTCTCACTTTCTTGTAGATACAAGCTTCGTAGCAATTTGGAACAAATCCAAAGCTCTTGATCACTTGATCAAAACGAAGGTTCCAACTCCGAGATGCTTGCTTCAGTCCATAAATGGAACGCTGAAGTTTGCATACTTTATCAGCATCCTTAGGATTGACAAAACCTTCGGGTTGCATCATATACAACTCTTCATCAATGTTGCCATTGAGGAAAGCAGTCTTGACATCCATCTGCCATATTTCATAATCATGAAACGCAGCAATTGCTAATAAAATCCGAATGGACTTAAACATCGCTACGGGAGAGAAAGTCTCATCGTAGTCAACACCTTGAACTTGTCGAAAACCTTTCGCAACAAGCCGTGCTTTATAGACGGTAACATTACCATTTGTGTCCGTTTTCTTCTTGAAGATCTATTTGCACTCAACGGCCTTTCGATCACTAGGAGGGTGCACCAAAGTCCATACGTGGTTTTCGCTCATGGATCCCAATTCGGATTTCATGGCTTCTAGCCATTTCTCAGAGTCTGGGCTCATCATCGCTTCCTCATAGTTCGTAGGTTCACTGTCTTCTACTAACAAGACAGTCAAGACAGGGTTGCCGTACCACTCAGGAGGGGCACGTGACCTTGTTGACCTGCGACGTTTATTAGCAGCATCGTCCGAAGCTTCATGATCCTTGTCATTAGCTTCCTCTATTGTTGGTGCAGGCGGCACTGGAACAATTTCAGGTGCTGCACTACTCTCCAATTCAAGAGAAGGTTCAATAACCTCGTCTAGCTCTACTTTCCTCCCACTCACTTCTTTCGAGAGAAACTCCTTCTCAAGAAAGGAACTGTTCTTTGCGACAAACACTTTGCCTTCGGTTCTGTGATAGAAGGTATACCCAATAGTTTCCTTAGGGTATCCTATGAAGACGCATTTCTCCGCTTTGGGTTCGAGCTTGTCCGGCATCAACTTCTTGACGTAAGCTTCGCATCCCCAAACTTTAAGAAACGACAACTTAGGTTTAGCACCAAACCACAGTTCATACGGTGTCGTCTCAACGGATTTAGATGGAGCCCTATTTAAAGTGAATGCAGCGGTTTCTAATGCATAACTCCAAAATGATAACGGCAAATCAGTAAGAGACATCATCGATCGGACCATATATAATAGGGTTCGATTCTGGCGTTCAGACACACCATTGCGCTGTGGTGTTCCGGGTGGCGTGAGTTGCGAAACAATTCCGCTTGCTTTAAGATGCGTGAGAAAATCATAACTTAAATACTCGCCCCCACGATCGGATCGTAGAAACTTGATCTTTCTGTTACGATGGTTCTCCACTTCATTCTGAAATTCCTTGAACTTTTCAAATGTTTCAGATTTATGTTTCATTAAATAGATATACCCATATCTACTTAAGTCATCGGTAAAAGTGAGAAAATAGCGATATCCACCGCGCGTCGAAACACTCATCGGTCCGCATACATCGGTATGTATGATTTCCAACAAGTCCGTTGCTTGCTCCATCATACCGGAGAATGGTGTTTTGATCATCTTGCCCATGAGGCATGGTTCGCATGTGTCAAATGATTCAAAATCAAGAGACTCCAAAAGTCCATCAGAATGGAGTTTCTTCATGCGCTTTACACCAATATGACCTAGACGACAGTGCCACAAATAAGTAGTATTATCACTATCTACTTTTCATCTCTTAGCCTCAATGTTATGGATGTGTGTTTCATCCCTTTTGAGATTTAGAAGACATAAACCATTCACAAGAGGTGCATGACCATAAAAGATGTTACTCATATAAATAGAACAACCATTATTCTCCGATTTAAATGAATACCCGTCTTGCAATAAACAAGATCCAGAAATAATGTTCATGCTCAACGCAGGCACATAATAACACTTATTAAGGTTTAAAACTAATCCCGAAGGTAAAACTAAGGAGAGCGTGCCGACGGCCATCACATCAACTCTTGATCCGTTGCCAACGCGCATCATCACCTCATCCCTCGCAAGCCGCCGTCTATTCCGTAGCTCCTGTTTCGAGTTACAAATATTAGCAACCGAACCAGTATCAAATACCCATGCACTACAACGAGGGCTAGTAAGGAAAACATCAATAACATGTATATCAAATATACCTTTGATGGTGCCAGCCTTCTTGTCCGCTAAGTACTTCGGACAGTTGCGCTTCCAGTGACCCTTGTCCTTGCAATAGAAGCACTCAGTGTCCGGATTAGGACCAGACTTGAGCTTCTTCTCAGCAGGGGCAACGCGCTTGCTGCCGCCTTTCTTGAAGGGCTTCTTTGCACCCTTACCTTTCTTGAAGGTGGGGGGCTTGTTGACCATCAACACATGATTATTCTTTTTGATGTTCAGCTCCGCTACTTTCATCTTAGCAAAGAGCTCAGTGATCATATCAGTGGAACCAATCTGATTGTGATCAACTACAAAACTTTTGTAGCTAGGAGTGTCAATCTTGAGCTCCTCTGGAATCTTGCAGTCCAGTTGCTCAAGGCGTTGAGTGTAGCCCGTCATCTCAATGGCGTGCTCACTAACGGAACTCCCTTCATCCATCTTGCAGTTAAAGAACTTCTCAGAGATCTCATATCTCTCAGAACGGGCCTGAGTCTGAAACATGGTTTTCAGCTCTTCGAGAATCTCAAAGGGCCCGGGATAGTCTTCAAAACGATTTTGAAGTTCTGGTTCCATAGCAAACAACATGGTGCTCTTAATCACACCATAATCATCTTTGCGCGACTGATAGACAGCTTTCTCATCAGCCGGCGCAGTTGCAGCAGGGGGGTCACCTAACGCTTTCCCAAGGACATAGTCCTTTTGACCGCCAGAGAGAATGATTCTTAGATTGCGGAACCAATTGGTGAAGTTATACCCATTGTTCTTAAGCTTTTCTTTCTCAGCAAAAACGTTGAAGTTGAAGTTGGACTTAGCCATATGATCTACAATATTTGCAAGTACAAATTAGACCATGTTCATGATAACTAGTTCAACTTTTAATCAAATTACTAGATGAACTCCCACTAAATTCAACATCCCTCAAGTTGTTTAGTGAACATGATCCAAATTCACCACACCTAATCCGATCATCACGAGAAGAGATGTGGTTTCAATGGTGGACAACGAAGTGTCGATCATATCATTCATATGACTCATGCTTAACCTTTCGGTTCTTGTGTTCCGAGGCCATGTCTGTACATGCTAGGCTCGTCAAGTTAGACCCAAGTATTTCCGCGTGTGCAAAACTGGCTTGCACCCGTTGTATGTGAGCGTAGAGTCTATAGCACCCGATCATCACGTGATGCTTGGACACGACGAACTTTCGCAACGGTGCATACTTGGGGAGAACACAGTTTTTATCTTGATCTTTAAGTGAGGAATCATCTTATAATGTTACCGTCGCGATCTAAGCATAATAAGATACATAAAAGGATAAACATCACATGCATATAACTTTATGTGACATGGTATAGCCAATCTTCGCGCAATGATCTCCATCTTGTGCGTTCCGGCATGATCTCCATAACTCCACCATGATTGCCTCCACCACGAATAGCAACTACAACTATTGCTAACTACTTAGCGATAAAGTGAAACTATTACATGGCGTATAAGAAGTTGACACATAGGTCATACACAATTATAAAGACAACCATATGGCTCCTGCCGGTTGTGTACTCATCGATATGCAAGTCATGAAACATTACAAAACATGATCATCGCATACATTATACACATCACATCTTGGACCATACCATATCACAGAAAACACTCCCTGCAAAAACAAGTTAGACGCCTCTACTTTGTTGTTGCATGTTTTACGTGGCTTATGGGAGTAGATGCTAAGAACGATTCTTACCTACGGAAAGCCACAACGGTGATATTATGGTTGCCAAACTCCGGTGTTAATCCCATGATAACTATAGTGAGAGAAACTGGCATCCACCAGCCGCATGTGTGGAACAAGCCACACGTCAAGTGCGGAGCCGGTCTCGCGAACGACGTCGCGTAAGGTTGGCCTGGACCGCTTCAATCTCACTATCCCGTGTCATAAGAAGAACACAAACAAGAGGCTTGCAACAGAAAACATCAACGCCCATAACAACCATGTTGCGTTCTACTCGTGAAACACATCTACGCATAGATCTAGCTCTGATACCACTGAAGGGTTTCGCGGCATAGTAAATCAAAATTTTCTATGGATGCGAACAGAGGGAAAGCCAAGATCTAATCTACGAGATGCAAACAACGAGAGAGATTGGATTAGATCTTCATACCCTTGAAGATTCGCACAGCGGAACGTTCGTCGGAACGTGGGTGATGTAGTCGTACTCGCTTCTCCTTCTCGCGATCCGATCCAATCTAGCACCACAAGTGGCGATGCCTCCGTGAGATGCACACGTGCGACACCTCGACGTATCCTCCTTCCTTGGTCCAGCAAGTATGGTGGAGAGATGGGTTGGATCTACAAAGCAACGGCGCGGTGCAATTGGTGGAGAATTTCTGCAGCAGGGCTTCGCCTACAAGCAGTCGGGAGGGAGAGAGGAGGGCAGCAGGGCGGCTAGGGTTGGAGGGGAAGGTGTAGGGGGGTGGTGCGCCCCCAGCCCTCTATATATAGAGGGGTGGGCGCAGCCCTAGCCCCTCCCCCAAGCCAAGGCCGGTGGCCCCAAGGAGGAAGAGTGGGGGGCAAGGAAACTCCCCCTTCTAGAAGCTCTATCTAGAGTTTAAACCTCTCTTGGCCGGCTGGGCCCTATGGGGCCTTGTGCCCCTGGCCCAATGCGGCCAGGGCACTCCCTCATAGGCCCATGCCCCCTCCCGGAAGGTGGGGCCACGTTGGTCCCCTTCCGGAAGGTTCTAGAAGCTTCCGGTACAATACCGATTAACCCGGAACAATTCCGAACTCCAAAAATTGCACTGCCTTATATGAATCTTATTCTCTGGACCACTCCGGAACCTCTCATGATGTCCCAGATCCCATCCGAGACTCCGAACAAAAACTCATAAACCAATTATCCAATCTATCCTAGTGTCGAGACACGTTAAGAGTGTGACCCTGCGGGTTCGAGAATATGCAGACATGATCTTCTATCAATAATCAACAGCGGGGTCTGGAAACCCATATTGACTCCCACACATTCATCGATGATCATATCGGATGAACCACGATGCCAGGATTCAATCAATCCCATATATATATTCCTTTCGTCTCGCGATATTTTACTTGCCCGAGATTCGATCGTCGGTACCGTCATACCTAGTTCAATCTCGTTCACAGCAAGTACTTTACTCGTTCCGTAATCCGATATCACTTTGTGATTAACTCCTTAACCACATGCTTGCAAGCGGTGTTGATATCGATTACCGAGTGGGCCCAAAGTATATCTCTCCGACTTGGGAGGGACAAATCCCATCTTGATACATACAACCCAACAGATACTTTCCGATCACCTGAGAGACACCTTTATGATCACCCTCTCATAGGATGACGTTTGATGACCTCAAAGCTTTCTTCCGATACCAGGGAGTTGTATTATCTCATGGTCTAAATAATACAATATTTGACATAAGAAAAGCTTCGCAAAGACGAACACGATGACACGATCTAATTGATTCGCTTAGTTTGGGTCTGTCCACCATATCATTCTCCCAATGATATGATCTCATTATCAATTGACAACTCATGTATATGGTTAGGAAACCTTAACCATCATTGATCAATGAGCTAGTCCATAGAGGCGTACTAGGGACACGGTGTTGTTCACAAACCACACAAGTATTAAAGTTTCCGCTTAATACAATTCTAGCATGGAATATAAACTTTATCATGAACAAGAATTATAATAATAACATCTTTATTATTGCCTCTAGGGCATAATTCCAACAGTCTCCCACTTGCACTAGAGTCAATAATCTAGTTTACATCTGGCAACAATCTCACACCCATGGCACTGAGGTGCTGATCATGTTTTACACATGGAAGAGGTTTAGTCAACGGATTTGCGACATTCAGATCTGTATGTACTTTGCTAATCTTCAGATCTCCATCTGCTATATAATCTCGGATTATATGAAACTTGCGGTTGATATGCTTGGTCTTTGGATGATATCTTGGTTCCTTAGCGAGTGCTATGGCGCCAGTGTTGTCACACAATATCTCCAGTGGGTCCAATGCACTTGGAACCACGCCAAGCTCAGTGATGAAGTTCCTGATCCAAACTCCTTCACTTGACGCTTCTGCAGCAGCCATGTATTCCGCTTCTACTGTAGATCCCGCGATCACGCTTTGCTTGTAGCTTCTCTAGCTCACAGCTCCTCCATTCAAAATATACACGTATCCTGTCTGAGATTTAGAATCATCCTTGTCGGTGTCAAAACTAGCGTCGACGTAACCTTTTACGACAAGCTGTTCATCACCCCCATAGACTAAGAACATTTCTTTAGTCCTATTTAGGTACTTTAGGATGTTCTTCACGGCTGTCTAGTGTTCCACTCCTGGATCACTTTGATATCTGCTCGTCAAACTAAGAGCATTGGACACATCTGGTCTAGTACGCAGCATGGCATACATGATGGAACCTATGGCCGAGGCATAAGGCACTTTGCTCATAGCTTCCCTATCATTTACCGTAGCTGGACACTGAGCCTTGCTCAATATCTTACCTGACAACATAGGCACCGAACCTTTCTTTGCCTTATCCATTCTGAACCTTTTCAGAACTTTGTCTAGGTATGTACTCTGGCTTAAAGCTATCAGGCGTCTTTGTCTATCTCTATAGATCTTGATGCCCAATATATAAGCAGCTTCACCTAGGTCTTTCATTGAAAAACACTTGTTCAAATAACTCTTCACATCGTTAAGCATGTTGATGTCATTTCCGATAATCAATATGTCATCCACATATAGTACCAGAAACGTCACCGAGCTCCCTCTCACTTTCTTGTAGATACAAGCTTCGTAGCAATTTGGAACAAATCCAAAGCTCTTGATCACTTGATCAAAACGAAGGTTCCAACTTCGAGATGCTTGCTTCAGTCCATAAATGGAACGCTGAAGTGTGCATACTTTATCAGCATCCTTAGGATTGACAAAACCTTCGGGTTGCATCATATACAACTCTTCATCAATGTTGCCATTGGGGAAAGCAGTCTTGACATCCATATGCCATATTTCATAATCATGAAACACAACAATTGCTAATAAAATCCGAATGGACTTAAACATCGCTACGGAAGAGAAATTCTCATCGTAGTCAACACCTTGAACTTGTCGAAAACCTTTCGCAACAAGCCGTGCTTTATAGACGGTAACATTACCATCTGCGTCCGTTTTCTTCTTGAAGATCCATTTGCACTCAACGGCCTTTCGGTCGCTAGGAGGGTCCACCAAAATCCATACTTGGTTTTCGATCATGGATCCCAATTCGGATTTCATGGCTTCTAGCCATTTCTCGGAGTCTGGGCTCATCATCGCTTCCTCATAGTTCGTAGGTTCACTGTCTTCTACTAACAAGACAGTCAAGACAGGGTTGCCGTACCACTCAGGAGGGGCACGTGACCTTGTCGACCTGCGACGTTCAGTAGCAGCATCGTCCGAAGCTTCATGATCCTTGTCATTAGATTCCTCTATTGTTGGTGCAGGCGGCACTGGAACAATTTCAGGTGCTGTGCTACTCTCCAATTCAAGAGAAGGTTCAATAACCTCGTCTAGCTCTACTTTCCTCCCACTCACTTCTTTCGAGAGAAACTCCTTCTCAAGAAAGGAACCGTTCTTTGCGACAAACACTTTGCCTTCGGTTCTGTGATAGAAGGTATACCCAATAGTTTCCTTAGGGTATCCTATGAAGACGCATTTCTCCGCTTTGGGTTCGAGCTTGTCCGGCATCAACTTCTTGAAGTAAGCTTCGCATCCCCAAACTTTAAGAAACGACAACTTAGGTTTAGCACCAAACCACAGTTCATACGGTGTCGTCTCAACGGATTTAGATGGAGCCCTATTTAAAGTGAATGCAGCGGTTTCTAATGCATAACCCCAAAATGATAACGGCAAATCAGTAAGAGACATCATCGATCGGACCATATCTAATAGGGTTCGATTCCGGCGTTCAGACACACCATTGCGCTGTGGTATTCCGGGTGGCGTGAGTTGCGAAACAATTCCGCTTGCTTTAAGATGCGTGAGAAAATCATAACTTAAATACTCGCCCCCACGATCGGATCGTAGAAACTTGATCTTTCTGTTATGATGGTTCTCCACTTCATTCTGAAATTCCTTGAACTTTTCAAATGTTTCAGATTTATGTTTCATTAAATAGATATACCCATATCTACTTAAGTCATCGGTAAAAGTGAGAAAATAGCGATATTCACCGCGCGTCGAAACACTCATCGGTCCGCATACATCGGTATGTATGATTTCCAACAAGTCCGTTGCTCGCTCCATCATACCGGAGAACGGTGTTTTGATCATCTTGCCCATGAGGCATGGTTCGCATGTGTCAAATGATTCAAAATCAAGAGACTCCAAAAGTCCATCAGAATGGAGTTTCTTCATGCGCTTTACACCAATATGACCTAGACGACAGTGCCACAAATAAGTAGTATTATCACTATCTACTTTTCATCTCTTAGCCTCAATGTTATGGATGTGTGTTTCATCCCTTTAGAGATTTATAAGAAATAAACCATTCACAAGAGGTGCATGACCATAAAATATGTTACTCATATAAATAGAACAACCATTATTCTCCGATTTAAATGAATAACCGTCTTGCAATAAACAAGATCCAGAAATAATGTTCATGCTCAACGCAGGCACATAATAACACTTATTAAGGTTTAAAACTAATCCCGAAGGTAAGACTAAGGAGAGCGTGCCGACGGCCATCACATCAACTCTTGATTCGTTGCCAACGCGCATCGTCACCTCATCCCTCGCAAGCCGCCGTCTATTCCGTAGCTCCTGTTTCGAGTTACAAATATTAGCAACCGAACCAGTATCAAATACCCGGGCACTACAACGAGGGCTAGTAAGGAAAACATCAATAACATGTATATCAAATATACCTTTGATGGTGCCAGCCTTCTTGTCCGCTAAGTACTTCGGACAGTTGCGCTTCCAGTGACCCTTGTCCTTGCAATAGAAGCACTCAGTGTCCGGCTTAGGACCAGATTTGAGCTTCTTCTCAGCAGGGGCAACGCGCTTGCCGCCGCCTTTCTTGAAGGGCTTCTTTGCGCCCTTACCTTTCTTGAAGGTGGGGGGCTTGTTGACCATCAACACATGATTATTCTTTTTGATGTTCACCTCCGCTACTTTCATCTTAGCAAAGAGCTCAGTGATCATATCAGTGGAACCAATCTGATTGTGATCAACTACAAAACTTTTGTAGCTAGGAGTGTCAATCTTGAGCTCCTCTGGAATCTTGCAGTCCAGTTGCTTAAGGCGTTGAGTGTAGCCCGTCATCTCAATGGCGTGCTCACTAACGGAACTCTCTTCCTCCATCTTGCAGTTAAAGAACTTCTCAGAGATCTCATATCTCTCAGAACGGGCCTGAGTCTGAAACATGGTTTTCATCTCTTCGAGAATCTCAAAGGGCCCGGGATAGTCTTCAAAACGATTTTGAAGTTCCGGTTCCATAGCAAACAACATGGTGCTCTTAATCACACCATAATCATCTTTGCGCGACTGATAGACAACTTTCTCATCAGCCGGCGCAGTTGCAGGGGGTCACCTAACGCTTTCCCAAGGACATAGTCCTTTTGACCGCCAGAGAGAATGATTCTTAGATTGCGGAACCAATTGGTGAAGTTAGACCCATTGTTCTTAAGCTTTTCTTTCTCAGCAAAAACGTTGAAGTTGAAGTTGGACTTAGCCATGTGATCTACAATATTTGCAAGTACAAATTAGACTATGTTCATGATAACTAGTTCAACTTCTAATCAAATTACTAGATGAACTCCCACTAAATTCAACATCCCTCAAGTTGTTTAGTGAACACGATCCAAATTCACCACACCTAATCCGATCATCACGAGAAGAGATGTGGTTTCAATGGTGGACAACGAAGTGTCGATCATATCATTCATATGACTCATGCTTAACCTTTCGGTTCTTGTGTTCCGAGGCCATGTTTGTACATGCTAGGCTCGTCAAGTTAGACCCAAGTATTTCCGCGTGTGCAAAACTGGCTTGCACCCGTTGTATGTGAGCGTAGAGTCTATAGCACCCGATCATCACGTGATGCTTGGACACGACGAACTTTCGCAACGGTGCATACTTGGGGAGAACACAGTTTTTATCTTGATCTTTAAGTGAGGAATCATCTTATAATGCTACCGTCGCGATCTAAGCATAATAAGATACATAAAAGGATAAACATCACATGCATATAACTTTATGTGACATGGTATAGCCAATCTTCGCGCAATAATCTCCATCTTGTGCGTTCCGGTATGATCTCCATAACTCCACCATGATTGCCTCCACCACGAATAGCAACTACAACTATTGCTAACTACTTAGCGATAAAGTGAAACTATTACATGGCGTATAAGAAGTTGACACACAGGTCATACACAATTATAAAGACAACCATATGGCTCCTGCCAGTTGTGTACTCGTCGACATGCAAGTCGTGAAACATTACAAAACATGATCATCGCATACATTATACACATCACATCTTGGACCATACCATATCACAGAAAACACTCCCTGCAAAAACAAGTTAGACGCCTCTACTTTGTTGTTGCATGTTTTACGTGGCTTATGGGAGTAGATGCTAAGAACGATTCTTACCTACGGAAAGCCACAACGGTGATATTATGGTTGCCAAACTCCGGTGTTAATCCCATGACAACTATAGTGAGAGAAACTGGCATCCACCAGCCGCATGTGTGGAACAAGCACACGTCAAGTGCGGAGCCGGTCTCGCGAACGACGTCGCGTAAGGTTGGCCTGGACCGCTTCAATCTCACTATCCCGCGTCATAAGAAGAACACAAACAAGAGACTTGCAATAGAAAACATCAACGCCCGCAACAACCATGTTGCGTTCTAATCGTGAAACACATCTACGCATAGATCTTGCTCTGATACCACTGAACGGTTTCGCGGCATAGTAAATCAAAATTTTCTACGGATGCGAACAGAGGGAAAGCCAAGATCTAATCTAGGAGATGCAAACAACGAGAGAGATTGGATTAGATCTTCATACCCTTGAAGATTCGCACAGCGGAACGTTCGTCGGAACGTGGGTGATGTAGTCGTACTCGCTTCTCCTCCTCGCGATCCGATCCAATCTAGCACCACAAGTGGCGATGCCTCCGTGAGATGCACACGTGCGGCACCTCGACGTCTCCTCCTTCCTTGGTCCAGCAAGTATGGTGGAGAGATGGGTTGAATCTACAACGCGACGGCGCGGTGCAATTGGTGGAGAATTTCTACAGCAGGGCTTCGCCTACAAGCAGTCGGGAGGGAGAGAGGAGGGCAGCAGGGCAGCTAGGGTTGGAGGGGAAGGTGTAGGGGGTTGGTGCGCCCCCAGCCCTCTATATATAGAGGGGTGGGCGCAGCCCTAGCCCCTCCCCCAAGCCAAGGCCAGCGGCCCCAAGGAGGAAGAGTGGGGGGCAAGGAAACTCCCCCTTCTAGAAGCTCTATCTAGAGTTTAAACCTGTCTTGGCCGGCTGGGCCCTATGGGGCCTTGTGCCCCTGGCCCAATGCGGCCAGGGCACTCCCTCATAGGCCCATGCCCCCTCCCGGAAGGTGGGGCCACGTTGGTACCCTTCCGGAAGGTTCTAGAAGCTTCCGGTACAATACCGATTAACCCGGAACAATTCCGAACTCCAAAAACTGCACTGCCTTATATGAATCTTATTCTACGGACCACTCCGGAACCTCTCATGATGTCCCGGATCCCATCCGAGACTCCTAACAAAAACTCATAAACCAATTATCCAATCTATCCTAGCGTCGAGACACGTTAAGAGTGTGACCCTGCGGGTTCGAGAATATGCAGACATGATCTTCTATCAATAATCAACAGCGGGGTCTAGAAACCCATATTGACTCCCACACATTCATCGATGATCATATCGGATGAACCACGATGCCAGGATTCAATCAATACCATATATATATTCCCTTCGTCTTGCGATATTTTACTTGCCCGAGATTCGTCGGTACCGTCATACCTAGTTCAATCTCGTTCACAGCAAGTACTTTACTCGTTCCGTAATCCGATATCACTTTGTGATTAACTCCTTAACCACATGCTTGCAAGCGGTGTTGATATCGATTACCGAGTGGGCCCGAAGTATATCTCTCCGACTTGGGAGGGACAAATCTCATCTTGATACATACAACCCAACAGATACTTTCCGATCACCTGAGAGACACCTTTATGATCACCCTCTCATAGGATGACGTTTGATGACCTCAAAGATTTCTTTCGATACCAGGGAGTTGTATTATCTCATGGTCTAAGGAATACAATATTTGACATAAGAAAAGCTTCGCAAAGACGAACACGATGACACGATCTAATTGCTTCGCTTAGTTTGGGTCTGTCCATCATATCATTCTCCCAATGATATGATCTCATTATCAATTGACAACTCATGTCTATGGTTAGGAAACCTTAACCATCATTGATCAATGAGCTAGTCCATAGAGGCGTACTAGGGACACGGTGTTGTTCACAAACCACACAAGTATTAAAGTTTCCGCTTAATACAATTCTAGCATGGAATATAAACTTTATCATGAACAAGAATTATAATAATAACATATTTATTATTGCCTCTAGGGCATAATTCCAATAATCCCACCCTCATTATCTCTCAATAGTTTGATGTTCAAGATAACATCAACCACTCCAAGGTCCTTCATCTCAAAATTCTGAGATAGAAATGACTTAACCTCCTCAATGAATTTGAGGTTGGTCCCGAATATCAGTATGTCGTTAGCATACAAGCATAATATGACTCCTTCGCCCCCACCATGGCGATAGTATACACATTTATCAGCTTTATTAACAAAATATCCAACAGATGTTAAAGTCGTATTGAACTGCTCATGCCATTGCTTAGGTGCTTGTTTCAGGCCATATAATGATTTCAGTAACTTACACACTTTTCCTTCCTGACCATCTATCACAAAGCCATCTGGCTGTTGCATGTAGATTTCCTCATCCAACTCTCCATTTAGAAAAGTCGTCTTAACATCCATCTGGTGGACGAGAAGACCATGTGAGGCTGCCAACGAGAATAATACTCGAATAGTGGTCAGTCTGGCCACAGGTGAATAAGTATCAAAGAAATCTTACTCTTCTTTCTGCGAATAACATTTGGCCACAAGCCTAGCCTTGTACTTTTCATTTGTACCACCGGGCATAAGCTTATTTTTAAACACCCAATTACATCCCAATGGCTTACAACCATTGGGACGTTCAGTGACTTCTCATGTACCGTTAGCTATGATGGAATCCATCTCGCTATGGACCGCTTCTTTCTAGTAATTAGCATCCGCGGATGCATAAGCTTCTGAAATAGAAGTGGGAGTGTCATCCACGAGGTACACAAGGAAATCATTGCCAAAGGACTTTCGAGTCCTTTGTCTCTTTCCCCTACCAAGGGTTTCCTCGTCATCCTCCTTAGGATTCTCATCATGTGTTTGTTCATAATGCTCCATAGGAATGGCAGGTTCAGGAGTCCCCTCAGATTCTTGTCTAGAAGTTCTTTGCATATCTATCATAGAAAAAATATCCTCAAAGAAGCATCTTTAGACTCCAGAATTGTAGTGACATTCACGTGAGGTACCTTAGATTTCACTACTAGAAATCTATAGCCAACGCTATTCTTAGAGTAGCCCAAATTAACGCAATCCATGGTCTTTGGTCCAAGATTATGCCTTTTGGGGATCAGCACATTGACTTTCGCCAAACAACCCCATGTATCGCGGCGCTGCAGGATGGAGGCGGCGTCGCGCCCATAGCGGCGGTGCTCAACCTACTTGCTTGAAGGCGCCGAAGGTCGGCGCGCTCGATCCGTTCAACCGGAACCGGCCGACGGTGTGGGATCGCTGCGTCGGCATTAATAAAGGTGGTGGTCCTTGGGTTTCTTTCGCGCGAAGACAAACATCTGTTGGACTGGAGAGGCGAGTTCTAGAAGGCTCTGCCGGCGAACTCCCATGGGCGTATTGTAACACCCCTGGTCACTCCGGACCGACGGCTGTCACTTCTGGCAGCTCAATAGGATCTCTAGACTAACCCCATAGACCAACACTAGTCTTTCTCACTCGTGCGCACCCGGTACCCACTTCCCGGTCGGTCACCTATCCTAGAATTGCTCTAGGCAAAGCACGCTTAACCTTAGAGTTCTTTTCGAATGAGCTTCCGGAAAAGAAGTTGCAACTTGTTGGTATGGGTTTCCTATCAATCCTATTGAGCCATGTGCCAAGGTCTCACATACACCCACCCTTAAAAGATCGACGTCCTCATCGATCAACCACAAGCCAGGAACGTCCCCTCTTAGCACACGTCTGTGCGTCCCGTGCCGACACATGTGCCATGCCGTGTCCACTCCGGGCCACACGCGCCATACACCACATGTCCTCCACTGACCCGCACACGCCCATGTAACCGCGAGGGCCGGCTCTGATACCACTTGTTACACCCCCGGTCACTCCGGACCGACGGCTGTCACTCGTATCATGCATGGAGATTGCTGGATTGGAAGGTATTCGGTCGTGCGTACCTTGTTTTTCTAGTCGTTTGGTTTCAGCGGGAGCGTTGCAAAGCTCTGTTGTTTGTTTCCTCCAAGTGCCATTCAATGAGCCATGGTGAAGTCAAATGCAGAAAATGTCAGGAAAGGGGAAATATGAGGGTAGCGATGGTGATTTCAGCTTTTGTGGCGAGGAGAACTGGTTGTGTGATCTGTGACTCGTAGCAGCGACTGTTTGTAGGGGGAGATAACACAAGAGGAGTTCCCAGTCTTACCTTGCAGGGTGAAAATCCAAGGTCTGGTCTTAACTGGTTGTTCCTGGCAATGACCTTGTTGAAGACATTATTTTGCGAGCGAGGACTTTCTCTTGGGTGAAAACCTATGATCTTTGATCAGGCAACAATGACGCTTGGACACTGTTTACTTCTTAAAGGGGTTGTTATTGGAGTGGAGGACTACTGGTGTTGTTCTGGTGGTGTCAGTGTCGTTGCTTTGAGGAATAGTTTTCTGTAGCGGGACTTTTCTTTTTTGTAATTTTTTTTTCTGAGCTGTGTGCATCTGTAAGGCCGCTAGGGCATGCGTTGTTATAGAGGCTGGATGTAATTGGTATCTCCATGATATTAATATATACTCTTTTTCAAAAAAAAGTATGAGAGTGTCGTTTTTTATCTTCTCCCATTGCTCATAGGGAGTAATCTCATTGTATTTTGTCGGAACTTTATTCAGGACATGACATGATGTCAATATAGCCTCCTCCCACCATGCCTTGGATAAATCCTATGTATCTAACATGGCGTTAACCAAATCCGTTAGAGTACGGTTTTCCATTCGGGAACCCCATTTGACTGAGGTGAATAGGGAGGCGTCCTCTCATGAATAATACCATGTTCCGCACAAAAGGAATCAAACTCATTAGAAAAATACTCTCCACCATGATCTGACCGGATTCATTTAATTTTCTTTTCAAGTTGATTCTCAACTTCTGATTTATAGATCTTAAAGTAGTGTAGAGCCTCAGTTTTAGTTTTTAACAGATATACGTAGCAATATCTAGTGGAATCATCTATCAGAGTCATAAAGTATCTTTTTACACCTATAGTCAACACACTATTCACCTCACATAGATCATAATGTATGAGTTTTAAGGAAGCCAAGTGTCTCTCCTCTACAGCTTTATGGGTCTTGTGAGGTTGCTTTGCTTGCACATACGAATGGCACTAGAACCTTTGGTTAAAGTGAAACTCGGGATTAAATTCAATTTTGCTAGCCTCGTCATACAACCAAAACTAATGTGACAAAGACGTGAATGCCAAACTTCTTTTTCATTAACACTCGAATGAATATTGTTCACGACTTTATTACAAAAATCCGCGAGGGAAAGACAGAACAGACCTCCGCATTCATAACCTTTTCCAACAAATAGTACATATTTCGTAACAACTACTTTATTAGACTCGAAAACCAACTTGAACTCTTCTCTATAGAGAAGGGAGCCACTAACGAAATTCTTCTTGATGGCGGGGACATGCTGCACGTTCTTGAGCTGCACGATCCTTCCCGAAGTAAACTTCAGATCGACCGTTCCAACACCATGAACAGAAGCACTCGTGCCATTTCCCATCAATACGAACCCGCTCCCTGTGGCCTGATAAGAAGAAAACAATGATATGTCAGCACATACATGAATATTTGCACCTGTGTCAATCCACCAATCGGTAGTCTGACAAACTGAAAATATAGTAAACAAATTACCATACTCAAATGCCCCATTCTCATTGTTGCTCACAATCATGTTGACAGACTTTGAGTCCTGTCCTGCTTTTTTGAACTTGTTCGGGCACTTGTTTGCCCAATGTTCATCTGAACCACAAGTGAACCATCTACCTTTCTTATTATCTTTCTTAAAGGTCTTATTACCCTTCTTCTTGAAGTCGGTATTATGTTGTACACCAATCTTCCCCTTGGGCTTGTGGGAGTTGGAGTTTTTCTGTACCACATTGGCAACAGAAGTCCCTTCGGCCCCTTTTCCATGTGAATCATTTGCTCTCGAATTCTGCTCGACACTCAAATGGCCGATGACATCCTCTACTGAGAATTCACGCCTCTGGTGTTTCAGAGTGGTAGCAAAGTTCCTCCGGGAATTAGGGAGCTTAGCGATTATGCATCCCACGACAAATTTTCCTGATAATCACACTTAAGAAGCTCAAGCTCCTTAGCGATGCATTGTATCTCATGAGCTTGTTCCAATACAGAACGGTTTTCAACCATTTTGTAATCGTGGAACTTCTTAATAGTATACATCTTGCTTCCAGCATCAGTTCACCGAATTTAGATTTGAGCGCCTCCCACAAGTCCTTGGCAACCCGCATGGTAGGGCCAACATTGAAGTCCGTGCAGCTGGATGGTAGGAAAAGGCGAAAACTTTGCAAGTTCTAGGTCGTTGTTGGCGGTGTCAATGCCCTTGGGCATCGTTTTCTCCTTGAATGCGCTGCTTTTAACGCTCCTCCTTCACTTGAGTCACGAAGTTTTGTACAATTTCGCAGGTTTGAAGATGATGTTGGTGCAAGAATGAGTTCAGTGGGCTTAGATTGGACTTGGAGCCGTTCCACTTTGGAAGCTTCTTCATGACTGCTTGCTAGTGTTTCGTGCTTTTAGGAGCAGACAGGGGTTTAGCCGATGACTTGTTCCTTATGTTGAGATCAAGCAATTTCTAGTTCGGTGCTTAGCTTGGTTTTTCTTAGTCTTGAGGCTTTGTTGTTTCTTGCTATCTTGCATGTTCAACGGTTATCCCTAGTTTTTTCGTTTATTGAGCGGTTTTCCCTACAATCTTGGCTGATTGTTTCCTTCTTTTAATTTAAAAGCCGAGCAGTTTTCCCTACAATTTCGAGCCTTTCGTCAGGTCTGTGTGTGCTACATGATTCCACAATAATCTGGACTGTCCAATCTGAGTCAAGGGATAGGATACTTCAGCTCGGCCACCCACCGATCCACCATGGCATGTGCAGATTAGGCCCTCTGTTTGTTTAGTTTGTGACACACGATCCACTCTTTCTAAATTCTAATATTTCACCTGATTTGATTTCACAATAAAGTATTTCACGTACAAAATTGCTTTAGAATTCACTCACCCATCCACACTTACCTTGGGCCTTTTGTTTTGCCTCCCAAGCCCCAGTCTCCCCTGAGCTCTTCTGACCTAGCTTTGATTGGGGCACAAATTGATGTCGTGGTGCTCGTCCAAGCATTTTGGGAGCAGGTTGAATCTCGTGAGCCAGTAGAGATATTAGACAAAATGGACCATGTGTCATAATATAAAATAATTGGAGGCACCGGTTTTGCATATGTGGTATGGTACGTGGCAGATCACCAATTGAACGGTACTGATTGCAGGAATCTAGTAGCACACGAATGTGTTGTAGTACTACTAGATATCTTCTCGTCTAGGTTGCTATGCCCTTGTGTGCATTTGATGGGCATCGCTAGGGCACCCGCCCCGTAAGTTCGGACACCTCTAAACTGGACAGTAATGTTAATGCTTCAAGCGAACTAGAAATAATAGTATCCCATGGTCCCAAATCAGATGCCGTAGATAATTCTAGATAACGTGTCTCAATACATAAGAATCTCGAGAAATCTGTTACTGTACATTTAATTCGGTGGAAGGGTGTATCAAATCTTCAAACAGACTGTATATTGATATCGGAGGTGTTCAGAAAACCCGAGGCCGGTCTCAAACGGGGCAAGGCAAGCACACACACCGACAGGCCGTTTCCCTCCACCACCACGCGTATGACGCCCCGCGCGCTTGCTCCCGGCGTCGGTCGCAATCAAAGAGCAAGACGAGACGCAGACCGAAAGCGATCTGGTTCCTTGGATTCAGGTTGACCAGCCTGAACTGATAATAACAAAGAAAAGATGCCGGGATCTGCCACGCATCACCGAGGAATCGGCGAGCAGAATATGCCGAACGCGGGACGCAGAGAGCTTCGTCGTCAGTCAGAGCTGCTCACGTGCTTTCAGCGTCAGCTTCGCTTCCGCTAATCGCGTCGGTGGTGCCTTGAACCGGGGAAAGTGCGCGCCAGAAAACCGGATCCCCAAGGAATGGAGGAACTGCTTTCCACGATGGAGGAAATCGTACGTGTGCGTCCGGACTTCCGGAGCTGCTTTCCGAATTCGTTGTAGTAGTAGTTCCAGTGTTATTTATTTATTTTTGAACAAAAATCGTTGCGCCAGTCAGTCAGTGTGAGTGTGACGAGCTGAGCGGACAAAACCCGCCGGCGTCCACGAGACGGGCGCGTCTGATTGGACACGAATTGCCTGTCCAGCACATCGTGTCGTGGCCTCCTATAAAACCGCGAGCGACCCTGACGATCTGGCCTCGTTGCCTCCTTGGACACGAAGGCCAAAACTGTGCCGAGTCCTGAATTCTGGTAGTCTGGTAAGTCTCTTGGCGGTCGTGCCAAAGGGAAGGAAACCAGGCAACCAGGTCGAGGTGGGGCTCCTCGCTCGCGCGCTGCTCCAAATCTGACCCCGTCGCCTCCTCCGGACTCCAGGTAAATCTCCCCCTGAATCCCCCTCCCTCCCCGATTGGCGAGGGTCTCCCTCCTCCCGAATTGAGATCGATTCCCGTATGTCCTTGTGGATTTCACCGAACCGAAAACCATGTCCGGCCGAGTGTGATCTGATCTGTTCACGGTGTGCGGCCAGCAGGGATCAGGGGAGAGAGAACTCAGAGCCGCGGCACCATGAAGGCGCTCATCCTCGTCGGAGGCTTCGGGACTCGCCTCAGGCCTCTCACGCTCAGCTTCCCCAAGCCCCTTGTGGATTTCGCCAACAAGCCCATGATTCTGCACCAGGTAGAGATGGCTTCGCTGATAGAGAGTTTCTGTATGCTACTACTATTTGTGAATCAGTGAGCTATGAACGATTTATCCGCACCTCGCCTCTTGTGCATAAAAACATTAATACATTGTATTTGCTTTGTTGGTTTAAACTTCAAATCCCTGCAGTACTTATGTACATGCCGTGGAGTAACCATTTACCAATTAGTAGATTTTGAATGTTTAATGTGTTGTGAGTTTGTGACTGAAGGGAGCAAGACACCTCTTACCCCTGCAACTGTTACTTCGCCTAATGACTAGCTGCCTCTTTATTTGCATCAGAACTGGGTGTTTGGGAAAAAAGAACTTTTTGTATCAAGCTGATTTGTTTTTGTCTGAGGAAAGAACAGTTTTTTCAATAAAAACTTGCCAATTTGTGCAGATTGAAGCTTTGAAAGATGTTGGCGTGACAGAAGTTGTTTTGGCCATCAACTACCGTCCAGAGGTAAAAAAGAGAGAATCCATCTTCACTGCCGCATCACGTAATTATTATACTTTGGCAATCTAATCGTTGTGCTATATATCTTTCAGGTCATGATTAACTTCTTGAAGGATTTTGAGGATAAGCTTGGCATCACAATCACATGCTCCCAAGAAACCGAACCCTTAGGAACTGCTGGCCCTCTTGCCCTGGCGAGAGACAAACTTCTGGATGGATCTGGCGAGCCATTCTTTGTCCTCAACAGTGATGTCATAAGTGAATACCCATTTGCCGAGCTCATCAAGTTTCACAAGAGCCATGGCGGTGAGGCAACAATCATGGTCACCAAGGTAGACCCCTTTCTTTGGCCACTTTCTTGTGCAGTCAACTCATACATCCAAACTGACTGCCTTTTCACTATAGGTGGATGAACCGTCGAAGTATGGTGTTGTAGTTATGGAGGACACAACGGGCGTGGTCGAAAGATTTGTAGAGAAGCCAAAAGTATTTGTAGGCAACAAGATCAATGCAGGAATCTACTTATTAAATCCGTCAGTCCTGGACCGCATCGAACTGAAGCCTACATCAATTGAGAAAGAGGTCTTCCCTCGAATCGCAGCTGATCAAAAGCTCTACGCCATGGTACTTCCAGGTTTCTGGATGGATATTGGTCAGCCAAGGGACTACATTACTGGCTTGCGTCTTTACCTGGATTCACTTAGGAAGAGATCAGCTGCCAAGCTGGCCACTGGAACACATGTTGTTGGGAACGTCTTGGTGCACGAGAGTGCGAAAATTGGAGAGGGTTGCCTGATTGGTCCTGATGTTGCTATCGGACCTGGATGTGTTGTGGAGGATGGCGTGAGGCTTTCCCGATGTACGGTGATGCGTGGTGCGCGTATTAAGAAGCATGCTTGCATCTCAAACAGCATCGTTGGATGGCACTCGACTGTCGGAAAATGGGCACGCATAGAAAATATGACTATCCTGGGAGAGGATGTACATGTAGGTGATGAGGTCTACAGCAATGGTGGTGTTGTTCTACCACACAAAGAGATCAAGTCAAGCATCCTGAAGCCTGAGATCGTCATGTGAGCTCACCACTTCTGGTTATGGTGGACCAATGTTTACTTATGAACTCTGTCGTCTGGTGTCTTTGTTCTAGTGCATACTGTAAACAGCTTGATATATGTCAGTAGTTGTGAGACTCGTTAAATTGTTGACCATGTATGTGCATTAGTCATTTCCAGTGTTGGTTCATTGAGACTATTGTGGGATCAGTTAAGCATCCAGCTTTTGGATAGTTCCGAGGGGATGTCGCCCTGTCTATTTATTTTCTTTGTTTTACAGAAAGTGTAATGACAATGACATAGGGGAATAAATCAGAACAGTGTTTTCAGACTTTAATTTAACCGTGCTTCATATGAATCCCCAGATTGAGACAGTATACCATTAGCTGTTATCCTTGCACCAAGAAGATAAGAATTAATTTTCGAAGAAAGAAAGAAAACCACATTCCAAATCTTTGTTTCTGGAAAATATATGGGATATTGTTCAATTCTGCTGCAGACAAACCAGTAGTACTGTAGGTACAGCAGTTGGTGTGTTATCACCTGTCAATTTTCCTATGCTGGATGATTAAATCATGGATCTCAAGTTTTTCTGCAGGCATCTCAATCAACAAATCAAACTGGGATACCTCTGCAATAGCAGTCACAAAGATGACCGTCCCAGGCAATGCTACTTGTCCTTCCACGAGCCTCTTGTAACTGGAGAAATTTTGTGGATGGGACTACTCATATCATTTTCGTACAATTGTAGAAATGGCCAGGAGAATGTGAATGTGAGCGCTGACTGTATGAACTTTATCTGTTTCTTCCTTTTTGTTGGGAAATGGAAAATGCATAGCGTGGTACAACTACCTGACTACCAGGATGGTTTGTGATCATGCCAACTGGAGAGAACTGAAATTGGATCGCTTTCAGTTGCAAGTCGTTGTCCTAGGATTCTTCAGATAAGACCTCCGTATGCTTTCACATTAAATTACCCAGAGACTTTTGCAGTGGTAGATTGATAGTCTTGTCTCTCCCGGTCGTTGTGTGCTTGGATACTGTGAAGTCGCACATCTCTATTCGTGTGAAATGACACAGCACAATATCCGAATATGGAACTTTATACAGTATTATCCACTGTCATACTTTCTACTTTTGACGGCAATCCAGTGTGTCACATTTGCAAGTTTAAATAGGTAAAATGAGCTGGAAAGTGGCCTTGGTAAGTCTATGGAGCTAACCAACAGCAAGGCTACAATATTTCAAACCAAATTACTATCTTTTGCCTTTACATCAAAGCGTGACAAAGATTTGCACATTCAAATGTAGAAACTTGAGGCAAGGCATATATTTGAGCACCGCGAGCACAATTTCCCTGCCCATGTTCCATTCAATTAATTCCTGAAGATATAAGGGTTCATGGAACTTGCCGCCGTTACACATCTCTGAAATTAGCAGTCTTTTTCTACGTAGTCTGCTTCGAACATCAGTTGGTATGCAACGGGATGGGATCAAACAACACTACCCACACACACAGAGAGAGCTTCATACAGATCTATTCAAGATGAAGCCAGGAGCCAAAACATTACAAGGGCAGATGTACCACTAAGCGCCCACGAAAGGAAAGCAAACGCTGTGGCGAGCTCAAATGCCCCACAGGGGAGGTGCGGGTCCCTGCTGCAGAAGAATGCATCCCTATCAAAGAGAACAACGACACCTCCTGCTGAGCACGCAGCAGCGAATGACAGGATTGATGTTACCTGCATCATAAGGAATGGTTTACCTCGGTACTTCAAAAGGAACATTTAAAAGTTTAATTACCGGAGTCATAACATGTTTTCATAGACACGTGTTCAGAAGAAGAATCTGAACTGCACAATATAACTAGATGGATCTGATCCTATGGTGCTAATGAAACTCATGCAAATGCAGTCCATAAAAACCTTTCAAACATTGTCTTCGTTTTTCATGTCTTGCTCAATTAGTTTTGATTAATTGGATGTAACCCCAAGTATGTATTAGCTAAAACTAAGAGAACAATATTCAACTTCACCAACATATAGTGTTAGTGCCATGAACTTGCCCCGCGGCAGAGGGGATAATGGCCCTAGGGCCTGTACGAGGTTGCCCTGAACCCAAGAGGCACGGCAGCTCCATGAAGGTTGCCGCACCTTAAGGGCAGGGAGGAAGGAGAAGGATAACTAGATTGATTTATTTCTTGACTCATAACGACTACATGGGGTCCCTTATATAGGTAAGACTCAACTTGATATCCAAGAAACCTGTCTCTACTTTCCTAACAAACCACATCTTCATATTCTTATTTAAATAAAGATTCCTTGATTTAAAGGATAGAAATCCCAACCCATGGATACTTCCTAGTGGAAGCCAGCTAGGCCGGCTGCTTCTATGGCCCTGACCCGCCCACGTGACAGTTAGCTGTGACTGTTTATAGCTGAAAGTTTGCTAGCCTAAAATACTCCAACAAGTTGGCTAGTCTTGATGTATTAACATAAGATGAGGTTACATAAATCAAAATAAGCCTAACATGTTTCTTGATACTGCAGAAATATGGTGGGTCTCACCAGGGGCGTACCCACGTTGTACCAGCAGGGGTGCACAGGACACCCGGTCAAAACCATTTTCTTTGATAATTTTGTCCACTTTGAAGCGTGTGACACCCCTAAATCTAAGTAAAAAGTATGTCTGACTTACATAGTGACACCGGGTTATTTTTTCTCTCGGTCCGCCCCTGGGTCTCACTACATGAGATATATATTTGAAGTAACACCACCAAAGAAATTCAAGAAATTTATAAGGTTTTCGATTTGGCTTCCAAAAAACTGTGGTACTTTTTATTTGGGATGAAAGAAGAATTTAGATATAGAATGCAATGTTCTGATAAAAAATCAAGGAATTACCCAATCACCAACAACAAATAAGCTCACGAGAACAGGACTATGAAGATCCTTTTTCAATCTCAAAGCATAGCCATCAAGACAGGCAAGTCCCAAGCTCCAGAGTGCTTGTAGTCCCATTGACGCAATCAAGTAGCTGAAATTTGACAGATGAAATCAAACTGTTTACCAATTCACAATCAGGGCATAGTCATACAGCTGAAATTTGGAAGTTAAAATAAACACACTTATTACAGAAATGGAGAGAATGGTATAAGCTTATTTAATCCCAAATCCAGTTGATAGATTTATTAATAAATGGGCACATGAAGTGCATTGCGGGTGTTTTATAACAACAGAAGTTACACAGGTGAATGCCCCTGCCAGATGTCCTTGAATAAAATGTATGCATCAATCCTATACCAATACTCAACCTTAGTAGAGATGAACGCACACATCAAATAAAGGATGTTAGCTATGACATACAGAGCAATATACTAGTAGTTTAACGTACTACCTGTATGGCTTGTCATAGAATTATACTTAACAGACTGCCAGTTTGGGTTTTTGGGGTTGAAAGAGTGCTCGAGAAGGGTCAAGTGATCGATGTTCAAAGTTGGTGAATGGCCTGAAACGGACTGGCAGTTTGGAACTTCCAACCAAAGGGATATACACATGTAAGTTCCAGCAGATGTACTTGTGAAACTGTTCTCTCCTAGTGCTTAAAAGTTAACATGTGGCCTCAATCACTGAATCTGTTTTGCTGACTCTCTCAAGATCTTGGGCAACATGGTGCCCTCTACACTAAAGTGGGTTTCTGAGTTAATACTACCATAAACTAGACATGAAATGAAATCTGCTGATTAGACGTATCTTCTACCCACATGCTGAGTATTTGCTTCCCAGATATGGTTGATGATCTAATTGCTTGGCACCATAATTAGGTTTTAGCTGTCAGCTCACGACCAAATGATGGACTCTTTAATACACAAGACTGCTACTGAGAGAAGACAAAAAATTATGGAAAAATATCTGCAACACTAGTGTTTCACACACACACACAAAAAAGAGTTTTTTTATGGGAACTTGCCGCAGATGGTCTTGCTGTCCAACAAAGTGGCTGGCGACAAACTCTTGCAACTCATCCGACTTGTACAACTTGTGGTCAAGAGAGTGAGGATGGCTTTCATAGGATGGTGTGTCGCACTAAATCACGAGACCTATGGCAGCTGGTTTGGGATCTCCCTGATAATCAAAATTCAATTGCCCTGATCCTGACTGGTCACTCCATTTTCTAGATTCCATTGATGAGACAGTATGAAGAAGATATTACTGTTCTTTTCTGGAGAGCTTGGCGCAGCTGAAATGATGTTGTATTTGGCAAGGGTGATGCCATGATTGCTGGATCAGTTCAATTCCTATAAATCTATGTTCATCCTCTATCTGGTATTTACCAAGGGACTAACATGCATGATCTGATAGGTGAAGGGAATATTAACCGAAGTCAGGGCACATCTGACAGACCTTTGATATGGGAACCTCCACCGGTTGGTTGGGTCAAAGTGAATGTGGATCCATTTTGCTGACAGACTGGAGGTATATTCACAACTGTCAAGCATTCTGGAAACTGGGACGCGTCTTTGGAAGGACTTCGGATCATGGCTCAGTAGATCAATCAGCCAGCTTGTTAAAATGATTGCCTTTCACTAGCTTAAGCTGTATATATGCTTCTAAATTCTGAACAGGACAGACCTTGGCGGAGTATTCTAAAAGATATACCCCCTCTCAATTTTTTAAGGCAATAGCGTTTTAGATCCTACAAATTTTAGGAGCTAGCATGTTTAGTAGCGTATGTACAATTGTTATGTCCTAGTGCTTCCAAGTCAGCAAATCGGTTCATCTGCTGATCAATTTAAGGTAATGTCTATTCAGAATTTCAGATCCTGTAACTTTTGGGAGTTGAGATATTTAGCAGCATTGTACTTCCAAGGAAAACCTAATTGCTAAACATTTCCCATCCCATCAAACTATTGTACTAGTACGGAGTACCATACTATGCCAATATGTCATGTGTCATACCCAGTGGCTGATGGCGACTTACTGCATCCGGTTGTAAAAAAAAGTTACTGCATCTGTAATCGCACTGCCTAAGCAGCGACTGACGGCTACCTGTAATTGGATACAGATAGGGCGCAAATCCGGGCGATTGGGAAGGGAGGAGGCGTTACCAGAAGGCGGTGTAGTTGGCGAAGCCGACCGCAGAAGCCATGACGCAGATGGACGCGGCGGCGAAGAGGAACTGGCCCAGCCGCAGCGACAGGCCGCTCCACGTCCCGGGGCTCCCGGCCAGCTCCCTCATCCCGCCGGCCTAGCCGCCGCCCGCTCAGATGCCGGCTCGGCGATCGGCGGCCATGCGAGCGGAGGGTTTGAGGAGCGGGTCTGAGGAGGTCTCGGTCGGTGGGCCGGCGTGCACGAAAGAGCGGCGGAAAGGTGGTGGTGGTTCTCTGTGGACTGGGTTGGGGGTTTTCTCCTTTTTTTTTCCAAAAGGAGGGAGAAAGCCGGAGAGGGGAAGAGGAGATCAGGAGGCCTTTCAGTTGGGATTTGGAGAAATGTGGCGCGTTGCGCTGGTGACGCCGCCTGCCGTGCCGCGTCGGCGACGAAAGCTGGTGCGCCGCCGTGCCGTGGCCGTTGACACCCGGGACAGGGTTGCGGCGCGGTTTGGTCGGTCAAGCGGTGGGGGGGTCTGGGGTTCGGGGAGTGCGGCCTTGGTTCACGGCGCCGTCGGGCCGGACGCGGTTGCTTCCATTGACGGCTTATCACGTGACGAAATTTCTGGGTCGATAATGCGACTTTTTCACCTTGTACCAGTCCATAGAGCCGCACCAGAACAGCCCGACCTAACACTGAAAAGTTCGCTTTGAGATTAAGAAAATTCAGATTTTTGACTATCAGCCACTGTGAGTTTCACTCAGGCCCAAAGCCACCTTCCATTATCGCGCGATCGTTGTCGATCGTA
This sequence comes from Avena sativa, assembly GCA_916181665.1. Lineage (NCBI taxonomy): Eukaryota > Viridiplantae > Streptophyta > Magnoliopsida > Poales > Poaceae > Avena > Avena sativa. The sequence continues at coordinate 354,981,595 of OV702296.1, forward strand.
GGTGCCAAAAAGTAAGAAGAAGCTTTTTGGAAATAAAATTATACCAGTACTATATGCTCTTTCAGTTAGACACATTCATATTAAATTGAAAACTTGTTACAAAGGTCCGGAGATGACTGTAAAGTTGACGAGGCCACAAGGGAAAATGCCATTGTTGCGAACCTTACTGCCATGCGGCTTTATTTGTCCATGGACCCTAGTCACTTATTAGGGCAACTCCAACACGCCCGCAAACGGACTGAGGTTGTTTGAAACTGTCTGATCGAACAGAGGATAAGTTTTAACGGTGTTCCGCAAACTGACAAGCGAACTGACCGGTCCTAGCTTTGCGGTCCAGCGGACATCCCGCGCGTTTGCGTTGTGTCTCTCTTTGTCGCCTAGGCCCTCTAGCCAGCCACACTCTTCCTCCACTCTCACCCAGACGCCACCCACTGGTGTCGAGCCCTAGCGCGATCCATGGGGGCCACGCCGCAGTCGTGCCCCACCCCATGCCCGACGATGTGCCCAGTTCGTTCCCACGGCTCCCGCCGCCCATAAAAGGCCATCGTGCTCGGCATGGTCAAGCCGAATAAGGAGAGCATCCAAGAGTAGAGGAGCGATGAGCTCTAGTTCGTCCGCGGACAAGCCCCCACGGTCTTCTCATGGTCAAGGGCATGCAACGACGCCGTCCAGTTCTCCAGCTCGAGGGAAAGGTCACCGGAGGTCCGCGAGTCTTTCCCGACCATGACGGCAGATCCTAACATCAATCTGAACAGTGAACACCATTCTGGTGACCGGCTGGTCTAGTGCCATGCAAAGGAAACCCCCAAGGTGTTTGGCACCTAGCGTCATCCCTGATCTCTGCAACTTTCTCATCGAAATGATGGCGCCACCCGGTTCACCGTCCAACCTGGTATGTGAATCCCTTTCGCTTCGCTATGCATCCATATATTCACTATGAATGTGTCCGACCCGGTGACATATGTAGGAGGCCTTCTTTGATGATGGGGACGTGACCATGGCGACCATGATCAATGAGGGGGTGACTCCGAGACCCAACATGAGATCGAACAAACCACCCAACACGACACCCAACAAGACCGCATATCTATCAATGACGAGCTATCTATCGATGATGAGTCCAGAGCGCAAAGTTCGACGACATCGGAGCTTCGAGGCGCCATGTGGGCCCCATGGCACGGCTTAGGTCATGACATGGGCCTCATATTCGCCCTCCAGCTGGTCCAAGCGCTTCAGGTATTTGTTTTGATGAAAAATTCAGAAATTCCAGGTCATTTTGACTTTGGAAAGGTACATAAAGGTCTAAAATATGCAAAACAGGGTTTTCCTATCTATAGAGTTATAATATAAATAAAAAGGATCTTTTAAAAAAGATCCTCGAAATATTTTTTTTAAAAAAATGATTATAACATCTAATATGAATCAATTATGATGGAATATGGCAATAAACTACAAAGATCGTAGATGCATTTAACATATATATTGATGTGATGAGGAGAAGTCATGAACTCATTGCTCTTGATAATCTAAGTGGTATTGCTCTCAAGTTGATTCAAACTAAACAACATTTGATCTTTCATTGCTCTATCACCTTATTACACTTGCATTGATATTTTCGGTGGTAACAACATCAGTGGAGCGAGTTTTCTTGGCCATAAATGTTGTAAAGACAAATCTTTGAAGTAAGATAGGGATGATTGGCTCAATGATTTGATGATTTGCTATGTTGAGAAAGGGATTTTAAATTTTTTTATGACAAGAAGATTATGCTACGTTTTCATTCCCACGATGTCCATAGAGGTCATCTTGCTCGACAGTTTCGTTTTGACAACATGAATTCAACTTAATGGTATGCTACTATCTTATAAAAATATAGCACTATTTTCTAGAGGATATTCACTTCGGCTCGCACGTGCAAATGCACCTATTGTGAGAAAACATATTTCGAAATGTCAGAAAATTCAAAAGAAAAATCCGCATATACATTAGAATATTTATGTTTGTTCTCAAGTTTTCGGGATGAAAAAAACTTTTATGTGTCGTTTATAAAAAGACAAAGTATGTCACAGGAATACGATTATTCACATGACATTTTTTGTTTTTTTATACATAACACATAAAATGTTCTTTCATCTCGAAAACTTGTGAACCAACATAAAATGTTCGAATGTATATGTAGATTTTTTTGAATTTTTTGATATTTCAAAATATGTTTTCTCACAATGGATGCATATACACCTATGACCAAATTGCCGCCTCCGTTTTTGTAGGTACTTCTCTTGTTCTTTGTAGCCTATTTGTAGTTGTACTTGATGAAATATGAAAACTGAATCTGTTTAAACTTTTTTTTTTGTTGAATACACTTGCTTTTATACCTAATTTTGTTTAGAACTTATTTGTTTAACCCGGCTCAACTCAATTTTTGGCCTGGCGCGACAAGGTGATGGTGAAGACCGGGGCATCTTCTTTGATGCAAGCTATATCGGATCTGGTTAATTCCTAGAAGCCGAGGAATGTGATTCTGTTGCTGAGTGGTGTTGTGATACCTGGAGCCTGATGGTAATAAAGAGCATGGTGTGCTCGACTCAAGGGAGTGACGCTAGTACCGGTACAAGATCTAGCTTTGTTTTGCTTCATGGGTGCGATGCTGATGCTACATGGATGGCTTTCTGCCTGCGTGAATTTTGTCTGGTTGCATTTTGGTGGATTGCTAAAACCTTGGTAGGACTAGTTGATCTGTGATTACATGTTTTCGTCTCATAGGGGGCGCTCGACTGCGAGCACCTTTCAGTAGTTTTTTTTATGTTATTCCACCTACTCGTTTCTCGTTTTCTTTCCCTTTTTCTTTTGTTGTAATAAGACCAAATACTTCCGTTACTTAGTGGAAAGGGGTGTGAAGCCTTTTGGGAAAAAAAGTAATTATGGGCGAAATGGGCCTCTACCTTTCACCAAGCGGAGCAATGTGCTACAACATCCATTTCGGTTGAGTTAATTCCAAAAAACCACCAAGGTTGCGCGATAAGTCCAAAAATCCACCGGGTTTGCGCATTTTTGCAGAAATCCACCAACATCGCGCGGATTCGTTCCAATGTGCACTGAATCGAGATTTGCTAGCGATTGACACGGAATCTGACGGGCCAGGCCCGCTGGCAGCGATGACGTGGCGAAGGAGAGACGGCAGATGAGGGCAGCCGTTAACGGCCGTTGACGGCAACTGGGTCCCACCCACGCTCCATCCACTAAACCCTAGCATGGTTGTCTGAAGCGGCTAGTTTCGCTTCTTCCCGCCCCCGACCCACTCCTCTCCCCCATGGCGGCTCCAAATCCAGGCGGCGGCCACGCCGTGAGCGGCCCCGGCGGAAAGCGAGGGCTCGCCGGAGGTGGAGGCGGCGCCGGTGCTGAGGCGGATGAGGTGGACCTCGGCCTGGACGACCTCGACTTCTGCGGAAGCTCCAATCCCCCCGCACGCACATCACTGTTCCCGACGGCTGCGGCGGCGGTGGCTGAGGTCTGGAAGGCTAGGCCGACAGATAGCCACTGCTGGACCTCCTCTCTGGGAGGCGTCGAGTAAGTATTCTGTTGCCCCTCCTATTGCCCTCATCTTCCACTCGCCATGAAATCCATCTGCAAAATGCTAGAAAAATTTCTGAATTTGCAAATTATTTAGTGTTAGAATGGGCTAGAAAAATTGTTAATTGTTTCATTCATTTATCTGTAGCTTGGATGATGATATATGGGAGGTTAGATTCAGTTTAGATGGCATTGACAACTTGGAGAGGAAGATTTCTGAATCTGACATGACATATATGAATCTGCTAGCACTAATTGAGACAGAGGGGTATGGTAGGGATTCCAGCATGTATTTTGTGAGAGAAAGGGGCATAGGTACTGCTGGGATGGAGTTGATTGACAGCCTGGCTAAGGTTAAATCAATGTTAGAGTTGTATGACAGTGAGAAGACAGTTAGCATTACTGTAATTAAGGCTGGAGGTGGCCTAGCTGCAGGCATAAATATCCCAGATGTTCAAGAGCAGCTGCCCATATCCCAGGATGGACAGCAAGTGGTTTTCTCAGTAGATGTGCAAGGTGTGCTCTATGACAGCCAGCAGACATCAGATTGAGAGTACTTGTACTTGCCCACTCAGCAGAGTCAGAAACAAATTGGTCCAGTTGGTGCAGGGGATGATTATGTGCTGACGCAACAACTAAACATTCCAGTGTTGCCAATTGATTCAGAAGAGGAGCCAGATTTGTTTGGTGAAGAATCTGAATCTGATGACAGTGAATGTATTATAAATCCAGAGAATGGAGGCAGCAATCCAGAGAGTAGTGGTATGAAGCCAAAAAAAGGTGCACCTGCAGAGCAGTTCCCTAATTACATTCCCTCCTCTCCTGAAGGTAGTGGTGACTATGAAGACATGTTGTCAGGAGATGATGACCACCATGAGCCTGTTTCTTTTGTGCTGCCAAAGGGAGTGAAAAGCAGGGCAAAAAAGAGAGCTCCTAGGATGTGGTATGATGAGCATAGAGCCAGCCCTGAATCACAACTGTGCCTCAATATGTGTTTTGTTGATATGGCACAGTTTAGGAGAGCTGTGCAGCAGCTTCACATAGCACAGCTGAGGAACTATTTCCTACATAGGAATAATCCTGATAGGGTAATAGTCAAGTGTGATGAGGATGGGTGCCAAGTGGGTTGCTAAGATATGTGAGGAGGCAATAAGAATTGATACAACAACCAAAGTAGACACCATTATTGAAAATGCTAAACTGAAGTATGGTGTGGCTGTACCAAAAACAATGGCATACAGGGCTAAGAATGAGGCAGTGAGGATTGTTCTTAGGGATCATGTTGAGTAGTATAAGAGGCTGAGGGATTATCTGCAGACAGTTCTTGATACCAATCCTGGGAGCAGATGTATTGTCACAACCAAAACACTAGCAGAGCATCCAAGCAAGAATCCAAGATTCCATGGAATGTTCATGGCATTGGGTGCATCAATTCAGGGATTTTTAAATGGATGTAGACCATTTATTGGTGAGTACATTGTATATTTTTTTCTACCAGGTTTGGATGGTTGTCATGGAATGTTCATGATTTTTAAATGGATTTTCCATGGAATGCTTTTAATTACAAGCAATTCACATATTGATTGGCTGCTTATATTTTTTTCTATCAGGTTTGGATGGTTGTCATGTCAAAACTACCACAGGCCAACAAATCTTGGCAGCCACAGGCAGGGATGGGAACAACAATATCTATCCCATTGCCTTTGGACTGGTTGACAAAGAGGACAAGGCCAGCTGGACATGGTTTTTGACACAGCTAAAGTATGCACTTGGAGGGGATTCAGGGAGATTTGGCTACTACACCATTATATCAGATAAACAAAAGGTATGACTGCATAATTCTTTCAACAGTTTCAGTGATAACTAACCCACTGTTTGCTAGTGATAACTAACCCACTGTTTGCAACATTCATACATCAGGGCTTGCTTAATGCAATTAATAGGGTCTTTCCCAATTCTCCTCAAAGATTCTGCTGGAGACACATCTATGCAAATTTTCAAACAGCTGGATTTAGAGGGGAGGAACTGAAGAAGATCATGGACAATGCTGCATATTCACACACAAAACATGGATTTGATGAAGCAATGGAGCTGCTCAAAGCTGAAAGTGAAGCAGCATATGATTGGTTGTGCAAGATACCTGTTGAGTGTTGGGCATTGCATGCCATGGATACCAACTGCAAAACTGATCTGATTGTGAATAATCTCAGTGAAGTTTTCAACAAGCAGATTCTTGATGTTAGAGGCAAGCCAGTTAGGACATTGTTTGAGGGAATAAGGACAAAAATCATGGTCAAGCATGAGAGTAAAAGGACAGGAGCAACACATGCATGGTGGGAGATAACACCAACCTATTCTGAGATTTTAGAGGAGAACAAGAAGTGGTCAAGGCCAATGTCAGCCAAGAAGTCAGTTGATCAACTTTGGCAGGTCAGTAGGTCAGAGAATAGATCATATGCTGTTCACTTGGGTAACAAAACTTGTGGATGTAGAAGATGGGACATGAGTGGAATTCCATGCAGCCATGCCATATCAACAATATACAAGTCCAGACAACAGCCTGAAGCCTTTGTGAATGATTTTTTCAAAAAACCTATGTACTTGGAGGCCTACAACCCACCTGTGTATCCTGTGTCTGGTGAAGATCTGTGGACCAAGACTCAGTACCCTGACATTGATCCTCCTGTTTTCAAAGTGGAACTGGGCAGGAAGGAGTACAAGAGGAGGAAAGGTAAGTTTGAGCCACCACAGCCCAAAGTTCAGATCAGAATGGCCACAATTACCTGCAGCAACTGCAAGTTAGCTGGCCACAGATACACAAATTGTACTCAACCTCTTAAGCCTGGGTTGTCTATTAGGAAGAACCAGCACCAAGTATGTGTTTCATGTTAATTCTACCTGTTTCATGTTTTAGTTGCAACTCTCTTGTTGTTTGTACAGTTTCTTTGACATGTGTGATGTTTTGTCTGCAGCCATCTGAAGACAGCACAGCTGCATCAACTTCCAGGGCTCCTACAGCATCAAGAGCTGCATCTACATCATCTACAAGGGCTCCTACACCACCTACACCAGCTCCAAGGCCTGCACCTACTCCTTCTGAACCTGCTGCTACAAGGGCTCCTGCTAAAAGGAGTGCATCAGCTCCTACTGCCCTACCAATCAGGCCAGCCAAGAGAAGGGCTGATCCTACTCCACCTGAACCTACTGCTCCTACACCACCTGCTACAAGGGCTCCTACAACAACTCCAGTAGTCACAAGGGCTCCTACACCAGCTAGAAGGCCTCCTACACCAACTCCAGCAGCTACAAGGCCTCCTACACCAACTCCAGCTTCAAGGAGTGGCAGGACTGTGAAGATGACTCCAAAAATGGCAGGTTACTTCAATGCTGGGAAACATGGCAGCTACAAGCAGAGGCCTACTGAACAATGATATGTGTTGCTGGATCTATTTGTGTTTAAAACTATGTCTGCTGGATCTATTTGTGTTTGAAACTGATCTATTTGTGTTTGAACTAGGTGTGTTGGATCAATGTTGAACAATTAATGTGTGGAACTATGTGTGAAAAAATTTGTGTGATGGAACTTTAGATAGATCATTTATTAGGGTTTTACAAAGTTGTCGAGACCCCTCGAGGGTTCTCGACAACTTTAAATGGATCATTTATTAGGGTTTTACAAAGTTGTCGAGACCCCTCGAGGGTTCTCGACAACTTTAAATGGATCAATAACTCATCATTACACAAATGGTCCATGAACTCATCATTAGACAATTGGTTCAACAACTAAACATTACATCATAAGGATTACAAACAACACATTACACAAATTGTTCAGTAAACAAGCTAGTCAAATGGTTCAACATCATTACAACATAGATTGGAATGGATCATGCAACAAGAGTACTCATCACAGATAGCTCTGATCCTCTTGAACTTCTCCTTGTGCACATTACCAGTCTTCCAAAGATCAAACATACAACGCTCTAATTTTTTAATCTCTGCCTTCATGGCAACTTTCTCAGCCTCCCAGTTCTTCTTCTCACCCAACAAGGCATCTCTCTCTGGATGTAACTTCTTATTCTCTTCCAGCAGGAGATTGCTGTCAGCCTCCAGTTTCTTCTCTTCCAGCAGGGCAGCTCTGTCAGCCTCCCAGTTCTTCTTCTCTTCCAGAATTGCAGTTCTGTCAGCCTCCCAATTCTTCTTCTTATCCAGCAGAGCATCTCTTGCAGCTACTAACTTGTCCTGTTTAACCTTAAACACTTCAGCCTGAGTCTTCACCACATTCTTCATTTGTTCTTTTGCATTTTTTAGCACTTCAACCTCAAGTTTCAGGGCTTCTACTAACTTGTCCTTCTGCTCATCTTCCAACTTCTCTCTGTTCATCCTATCAAGGTTCTCAGCTTGTATCTTCTTCTCAGTGTCATCAAACCACTTGTTTGCATCTTCCAAAAGGGCTGCATGTTTTTTCTCAATTTTTTCTTTCTTATCACACAATTCCTTCATCATCTTGGAGCTATTATACCTTTCATCAATAAAAGCAGAGTTGCTCTCATTGTACATAGCCCAAAGCTTGGATAAAGCATTTTTCAGAGTGTTAGACCACTCATCATCTACCCATGATTGGAAGCCACAGTTGAATACTTGCTGCAAATATATAAGAACAATACAGTTAAATGACAGTTTGGTGTTCAACACATCCTTCATTCTTATTAAATATACTACAACCTGTTGTTTTTGAATTGACTGAGAGCATAAATGACAGTGTTTGCTGCCAACACACATACTACAAGCTATGGTTAAATTTGACTGAGAACATAATACTATATTTAACTATACTGAATTTGACTGCATTTGACTATACAGTTGCAGAGTTTTGCAGAGTTGTACAGTTTGTGTTCAAATGAGTATGCAAAATGATACAAAAATCAAATGAATATGCAATATGACACAAAAATCAAATTTTTACTCACATGCTCTATGGGGCATAGGTAGAATTTGCGCCCAGTGTCTGTTCCTCCAAATGCAACGCATCTGCGCACCTCTTTCTTGTGGCTGTGGCATAGTTGTTGGAGATATGCCCTAGAGGCAATAATAAATATAGTTATTATTATATCTTTGTGTTTATGATAAATGTTTATATTCATGCTATAATAGTATTAACAAGGAAACATTAATACTTGTGTGAATTGTAAACTTAAATTGAAGTCCCTAGTATAGCCTCTATACTTCACTAGCTTGTTGGTTAATAGATGATTGTGGTTTCCCTATCATGAACATTGAGATGTTATTAACAACAAGATCATATCGTTAGGAGAATGATATGGTGGACATACTCCTATAGATAAGCGTAGCATAAAGATCAAGTCATTTCAATAGTTCAATTGCTATATGCTTTCTGATACATAGTTATCTAATTCCTTCGACCATGAGATCATGCATATCACCTTTACCAGATGGATGCTTTGATGTCATCAAACACCACACCGTAGCAGGGTGGCTATAAAGGTGGCATTGAGTGTTCGGAAAGTATTGGTTGAAACACATGGATCAAGAGTGGGATTTGTCCATCCATATGACGGATAGATATTCTCTGGGCCCTCTCGGTGAAATGTCATCCAATTAGCTTGCAAGCATGTGACTGGGTCACAAGGGATCACATATCACGGGAACGAGAAAAGAGTACTTATCAGTAACGAGGTTGAACTAGGTATGCAGAGATACCGACGATCATAACCTCGGATAAGTAACATATCGTGAGACAAAGGGAAATTGGTATCGTATGTAAGTGGTTCATTCGATCGCAAAGTAATCGTAGAAATATGTGGGAGCCATATGAATTTCCAGATTCCTCTATTGGTTATTGTTCGAAGAAGTGTCTCGATCATGTCCGCATAATTCACGAACCGTAGGAAGACACACTTAAGGATTCGACGTTGTTTGAGTAGTTATGGTATTATGAGAAAGAGACCGAATGTTGTTCGGAGTCTCGGATGGGATCCGGGATATCACGAGGTGATCCGGAATGGTCCGGAGAATAAGATTCATATAAGGAAAGTCCCGTTTCGGAGTTGGGGAATGGTTCCGGTGTTTTCATCGGGAACATTCTAGAAGGTCCCGGAATGTCCGGCACTCCGGAGGGGAAGGGGTACATGAATGTGTCATTGCATGTTGGAATGATTGCATCATGTACTTAGTGTCATCGCTGTTCTAAATAAGGGATTAAATCAAATCCTAATTTGGAAAGTCAAATAGCAAGTTTGAAAAGTCAAACTGCCAAAATTGGAAAGTGGAAAGAGGAGGAGAAGAGGAGGCCGAGTTGGGGAGGGATTCCTCCTCCCCAAGCCGGCGCCCCACCCCAAGGCCGAGTTGGGGAGGGACTCCACTCCCTCCCCTTGGCCGCCGGCCCTCCCACCTATAAAGGGAGGGGCAGGGCTCCCCTCTCTAATACACACAAGTTCCTATCCTCTAAACTAAACCCTAGATCTAAACCTCGGTTTAGAGCTATTTTGGTTTAGAGCCTTCTAATTGGTTTAGAGCCTTCTAATTGGTGTGTCTAATTACTAGACCACTAATAGCCTCTCTCATAAGCTCCACCATACTCGCACCGGCTTAAGGCGAAGCCCTGCGGGATTTCCCCTCTACTTCCGGTACCACGCCGTCGTGCTGCCGGAATCGCGAGGAGAGTGCTACAACCTCCGCTGCCTGCTGGAACAAGGGAGAGGAAGGTCTTCGTCGAGTACCGAACGTGTGACCGACTGCGGGGGCGCTGCTGGAACGTGGCGCCGGAAGGATCGTCTACGCGATCTTGAGATCGGAAAGAGTACGACTACATCACCCACGAGAATCTGCTCTCGTTAAACACTTTGGAATCTTCGAGGGTGAGTTATTCCATCGACTCGTTGCTACAATCTAGTAGATAGATCTTGGCTTGTTTGTTTGTATGCGATAGAAAATTTTTGTTTTCCATGCTACGAACCCCTACAGTGGTATCAGAGCCGTGTCTATATGTAGATCTGTTGCACGAGTAGAACACAATGGTCATTGTGGGCGTTGATGCTTTTATTGTAGATTGCTTTGCGTGTACTTTGCATCTTGCGGTATGTTGGGATGAAGCGGCCCGGGCTAACCTTACATGACATCGTTCATGAGACTTGCTCCACGCTTGACATGCAACTCGTATTGCATAAGTGGCTTTGCGGGTGCCTGTTTCTCCTAGCATAGTAAAGATCCAATTTACAACGGGTAATCAACAATGCTAGTATCAATGTTGTGGTTCTTGTTCGTAGGTTAGAACGACACTTATTGAAAGCCCCAAACCACGTAAAATATGCAAAGAAAGTAGAAGCGTCTAACTTTGTTTTGCAGGGGTGTGCAGTGATGTGATATGGACATGATTGTGATTATATTTGATGTATGCAATGTTCCTTATTGTAAGTTGGCAACCGGCAGGAGCCATATGGTTGTCTTTAAATTCTGTTAAGACCTGCGTGTCTATTCAAAATAGTTGTAATAGTTGAAGCTGGTGGACGACAACCATGAAGAAGCGTCATTGACCTTGATGCTATGCCGGTGATGATGGAGATCATGTTCGTGCTTGAAGATAGAGATCGGAAGCACAAAGAAGAAAGGCCATATCATATCACATATTATGAATTGCATGTGATGTTAATCCTTTATGCATCTTGTATTGCTTAGTAGACGACGGTAGCATTATAAGATGATCCCTCATGCACATAAATTTCAAGTTCTAAAGTGTTCACCCTTAGTATGCACCGTTGCCAAAGCTTGTTGCTTCGAAGCACCATGTGATGATCGGGTGTCTTTGATTCCGCGGGTGAATACAACGTAAGCAAGCCAGATTTGCTTATGCGGTAGCTAAGGTTTGATCTTGACGAGCCTAGCATGTACAGACATGGCCTCAGGAACACGGATCACCGAAAGGTAAAGCATGAATCATATAGTAGATATGATGAACATGTCGATTGTTCGCCATTGAAACTATATCAACTCTCGTGATGATCGGAATTGATGTAGTGGATTTGGTTCATGTGATCACTAAAACAATGTGAGGGATGTTGTTTTGAGTGGGAGTTCACCTAGTTTAATTTCATTAATTAATTTGAACTCAATTTGTCATAAACTTAGTCTAAACTATTGCAAATATGTTGTAGATCAATGGCAGCCCCTACCATCAATTTTAATGCGTTCCTAGAGAAAGAAAAGTTGAAAAACAATGGAAGCAACTTCGCGGATTGGTTCCGCAATTTGAGGATTGTCCTCACAGCTGGTAATTTGACCTATGTGCTGGATGCACCGCTGGGTGACCCACCTGCAGCTGATGCTACCGATGAAGTAAAGAATGTTTACCTCGCTCGGAAGAATCAGTACTCCATAGTTCAGTGTGCTATCTTGTATGGTTTAGAATCGGAGCTTCAGAAAAGGTTTGAAGAGTCAGACCCATATGATATTGTCGAGGATCTCAAATTAATCTTTAAGACTCATGCGGCAATTGAAAGTTATGAAGCTTCTGAAAAGTTCTTTAACTGCAAGATGGAAGAGGGTAGCTCCGTCAGTGAGCATGTGCTTAAAATGTCTGGGCACGCGAATAAACTTCAAAGCTTGGGTATAGTGATTCCTAATACTTTGGGGGTTTACCGCATCCTCCAATCACTACCACCAAGTTACAAGAACTTTGTGATGAACTACAACATGCAGAACATGAACAAAGAGTTGCCAGAACTATTTGCTATGTTAAAATCTGCAGAAGTGGAGATCAAGAAAGAGCACCAAGTGTTGATGGTTAATAAGACCACCAAATTCAAGAAAGGCAAGTCTGAGCAGAAGGGACACTTCAAGAAGGGTGGTAAGAAAGTTACCATGCCGACGAAGAAGACCAAGGCTAGACCCAAGCCTGATACTGAGTGTTTTTACTGCAAGGGAGAAGGTCACTGGAAGCGGAATTGCCCAAAGTACTTGGCGGATTTGAAGAACGGCAACATCAAGAAGAAAGGTATATCTGATATACATGTTATTGATGTGTATCTCACTAGTATTCGTAGTAGTGCCTGGGTATTTGATACTGGTTCGGTTGCTCATATTTGTAACTCGAAACAGGAGCTGCAGAATAAACGGAAGCTAGCGAAGAACGAGGTGACGATGCGCGTAGGAAACGGATCAAAGGTTGATGTGATCGCGGTCGGCACGCTACCTCTTCATCTACCATCGGGATTAGTTTTATACTTAAATAATTGTTATTTGGTGCCTGCGTTGAGCATGAACATTATATCGGGATCTTGTTTATTGCGAGACGGTTACTTGTTTAAATCCGAGAATAATGGTTGTTCGATTTATATGAGTAATATGTTTTATGCACATGCACCTTTGATAGATGGTCTATTCTTATTGAATCTCGATAGTGGAAATACACATATTAATAACATTGAAGCTAAACGTTTGAAATCAAGCGATAATTCGACCTATATGTGGCACTGTCGTCTTGGTCACATCGGAGTGAAACGTATGAAGAAACTCCATTCCGATGGACTTCTTGAATCACTTGATTTTGAATCACTTGAAAGATGCGAAGCATGTCTGATGGGTAAAATGACTAAGACTCCATTTTCTGGTATGATGGAGCGAGCTACAGACTTATTGGAAATCATACATACCGATGTGTGTGGTCCAATGAGTGTAGCATCGCGCAGTGGTTATCGTTATGTTCTTACCTTCACAGATGACTTGAGTAGATATGGGTATATCTATTTCATGAAACATAAGTCTGAAACTTTCGAGAAGTTTAAGGAGTTTCAAAGGGAGGTAGAGAATCAACGTAACAAGAAGATTAAATTTCTACGTTCTGATCGTGGAGGTGAATATCTAAGTTACGAGTTTGGCGAGCATTTGAAGAAATGCGGAATACTTTCACAATTGACACCGCCGGGAACACCACAGCGTAATGGTGTGTCTGAACGTCGTAATCGAACTCTCTTAGATATGGTTCGTTCTATGATGTCACTTACAGATTTACCGCTATCATTTTGGGGTTATGCATTAGAAACAGCCGCATTCACTTTAAATAGGGCACCGTCTAAATCCGTTGAAACGACACCGTTTGAATTATGGTTTGGGAAGAAACCTAAATTGTCGTTCCTTAAAGTTTGGGGATGCGAAGCCTATGTAAAGAAGTTACAGCCGGACAAGCTTGAACCCAAAGCGGAAAAATGCGTCTTCATAGGATACCCGAAGGAAACTATTGGGTATACCTTCTATCATAGATCCGAAGGCAAAATCTTCGTTGCTAAGAATGGATCCTTTCTAGAGAAGGAATTTCTCTCGAAAGAAGTGACTGGAAGGAAAGTAGAACTCGACGAGGTTGTCGAACCTTCTCTCGAAATTGCGAGTAGCGCAGCACCGGAAGAAGTTCCTGTGGTGCCTGCACCAATAAGAGAGGAAGCTAATGATGGTGATCATGAAACTTCGGTTGAAGTTACTACAGAGCCTCGGAGGTCAACGAGAACTCGTACCACTCCAGATTGGTATGATCCCGTTATGAGTGTCATGTTGGTGGACAACACCGATGACCCCGAGACATATGAGGAAACGATGATGAGCCCAGATTCCAATAAATGGCAAGAAGCCATGAAATCCGAGATTGGATCCATGTACGAAAACCAAGTATGGACTTTGGTGGACTTACCGGATGGCCGGAAGGCTGTCGAGAACAAATGGATTTTCAAGAAGAAAACAGATGCTGATGGTAATGTTACTGTCTATAAAGCTCGGCTTGTCGCAAAAGGGTTTCGACAAATTCAAGGAGTTGACTACGATGAGACTTTCTCACCAGTAGCGAAGCTAAAGTCTGTGAGAATTATGTTAGCAATCGCTGCATATTATGATTATGAGATATGGCAGATGGATGTCAAAACAGCATTCCTCAATGGAGACATTGATGAAGAGTTGTATATGATGCAACCCAAAGGTTTTGTCGATCCTAAAGATGCTAACAAGGTATGCAAACTTCAACGGTCCATCTATGGATTGAAGCAAGCATCCCGAAGTTGGAATCAACGTTTTGATAAGGTAATCAAAAGTTTTGGTTTTATACAAACTTATGGAGAAGCTTGTATTTACAAGAAAGTGAGTGGGAGCTCTGTAGCGTTCTTAATACTATATGTGGATGACATATTGTTGATTGGGAATGATGTAGACCTTCTTAATAGTGTCAAAGAATATTTGAATAATAGTTTTTCAATGAAGGATCTTGGCGAAGCAGCTTACATATTAGGCATAAAGATTTATAGAGATAGATCGAAACGCCAAATATCATTGTCACAAAGTACATATTTGGACAAAGTTCTAAAGAGGTTTGGAATGGAAGAAAGCAAGAAAGGGTTCTTGCCCATGTTGCCCAATACGACCTTGAGTAAAACTCAAAGTCCGACATCGGCAGAAGATAGAGAAAGGATGAGTAAGACTCCCTATGCATCAGCCATAGGATCTCTAATGTATGTCATGCTATGTACTAGACCCGACATTGCATATGCTGTTAGTTTAACTAGCAGATATCAAAGTGATCCAGGAATGGATCATTGGACAGCGGTCAAAAACATCCTTAAGTACTTGAGAAGAACTAAGGATATGGTTCTTTCTTATGGAGGTGATGAACAGCTCGTTGTTAATGGTTACACCGATGCTAGTTGGAACACCGATCCGGATGATTCTAAATCACAATCTGGATACGTATTTATTTTGAATGGTGCAGCAGTTAGCTGGAGGAGTGCAAAGCAAAGCGTTGTGGCGAGATCTTCAACTGAATCGGAATACATGGTTGCTTCGGAGGCTTCACAAGAAGCGATATGGATGAAAGAGTTCATTACAGAGCTGGGTGTGGTTCCTAGTGCGCTGGACCCAATGTCTATCTACTGTGATAACATGGGCGCCATAGCCAATGCGCAAGAACCAAGGTCACACAAGAAGCTGAAGCATATCAAGCTGCGTTTTCACGCTATTCGAGAACATATCCAGGATGGGGATATAAAGATTTGCAAAGTACACACAGATCTGAATGTGGCGGATCCGTTGACTAAACCTCTCCCGAGGGCAAAACATGACCAACACCAAACTGCCATGGGTGTTCGGTATATTACCATGTAATCTAGATTAGATGACTCTAGTGCAAGTGGGAGACTGTTGGAGATATGCCCTAGAGGCAATAATAAATATAGTTATTATTATATCTTTGTGTTTATGATAAATGTTTATATTCATGCTATAATAGTATTAACAAGGAAACATTAATACTTGTGTGAATTGTAAACTTAAATTGAAGTCCCTAGTATAGCCTCTATACTTCACTAGCTTGTTGGTTAATAGATGATTGTGGTTTCCCTATCATGAACATTGAGATGTTATTAACAACAAGATCATATCGTTAGGAGAATGATATGGTGGACATACTCCTATAGATAAGCGTAGCATAAAGATCAAGTCATTTCAATAGTTCAATTGCTATATGCTTTCTGATACATAGTTATCTAATTCCTTCGACCATGAGATCATGCATATCACCTTTACCGGATGGATGCTTTGATGTCATCAAACACCACACCATAACAGGGTGGCTATAAAGGTGGCATTGAGTGTTCGGAAAGTATTGGTTGAAACACATGGATCAAGAGTGGGATTTGTCCATCCATATGACGGATAGATATTCTCTGGGCCCTCTCGGTGAAATGTCATCCAATTAGCTTGCAAGCATGTGACTGGGTCATGCAGAGATACCGACGATCATAACCTCGGATAAGTAACATATCGTGAGACAAAGAGAAATTGGTATCGTATGTAAGTGGTTCATTCGATCGCAAAGTAATCGTAGAAATATGTGGGAGCCATATGAATTTCCAGATTCCTCTATTGGTTATTGTTCGAAGAAGTGTCTCGATCATGTCCGCATAATTCACGAACCGTAGGGAGACACACTTAAGGATTCGACGTTGTTTGAGTAGTTATGGTATTATGAGAAAGAGACCGAATGTTGTTCGGAGTCTCGGATGGGATCCGGGATATCACGAGGTGATCCGGAATGGTCCGGAGAATAAGATTCATATAAGGAAAGTCCCGTTTCGGAGTTGGGGAATGGTTCCGGTGTTTTCATCGGGAACATTCTAGAAGGTCCCGGAATGTCCGGCACTCCGGAGGGGAAGGGGTACATGAATGTGTCATTGCATGTTGGAATGATTGCATCATGTACTTAGTGTCATCGCTGTTCTAAATAAGGGATTAAATCAAATCCTAATTTGGAAAGTCAAATAGCAAGTTTGAAAAGTCAAACTGCCAAAATTGGAAAGTGGAAAGAGGAGGAGAAGAGGAGGCCGAGTTGGGGAGGGATTCCTCCTCCCCAAGCCGGCGCCCCACCCCAAGGCCGAGTTGGGGAGGGACTCCACTCCCTCCCCTTGGCCGCCGGCCCTCCCACCTATAAAGGGAGGGGCAGGGCTCCCCTCTCTAATACACACAAGTTCCTATCCTCTAAACTAAACCCTAGATCTAAACCTCGGTTTAGAGCTATTTTGGTTTAGAGCCTTCTAATTGGTTTAGAGCCTTCTAATTGGTGTGTCTAATTACTAGACCACTAATAGCCTCTCTCATAAGCTCCACCATACTCGCACCGGCTTAAGGCGAAGCCCTGCGGGATTTCCCCTCTACTTCCGGTACCACGCCGTCGTGCTGCCGGAATCGCGAGGAGAGTGCTACAACCTCCGCTGCCTGCTGGAACAAGGGAGAGGAAGGTCTTCGTCGAGTACCGAACGTGTGACCGACTGCGGGGGCGCTGCTGGAACGTGGCGCCGGAAGGATCGTCTACGCGATCTTGAGATCGGAAAGAGTACGACTACATCACCCACGAGAATCTGCTCTCGTGAAACACTTTGGAATCTTCGAGGGTGAGTTATTCCATCGACTCGTTGCTACAATCTAGTAGATAGATCTTGGCTTGTTTGTTTGTATGCGATAGAAATTTTTTGTTTTCCATGCTACGAACCCCTACAATAGTATGCCAGATCCCACCGCTATCCCCTCAAATGTGATGTCTTCAAAGGTTTGAGGAGCAAGATCTAGGTCCGTAATGTCCTACTCAACAACACATTGATTCAAATTACAGTGCATCCGCTCCAAATCGGCGATTTCCCAGAAACCCTAGAAAACCGAGGCGGGGAATGAACCTGGAGCTTACCCCGAGAAAGGACTCGCCCGAAGAAGAGTGATCGTTCCAGCTCGGCATGCCGTTGGTCGCCGGCGGGAAGCACGAATGGCGGCAATGTGCGCGGCGGCGACGGCGGGCGACGGCGGTGGACACTGGATGGGGCCGAGCAACGCGGGTCGGGGGCCAGAGAAGAGAGGGGATTTAGTGGATGGAGCGTGGGTGGGACCCAGTTGCCGTCAGCGGCCGTTAACGGCTGCCCTCATCTGCCGTCTCTCCTTCGCCACGTCATCGCTGCCAGCGGGCCCGGCCCGTCAGATTCCGTGTCAATCGCTGGCAAATCTCGATTCAGTGCACATTGGAACGAATCCGCGCGATGTTGGTGGATTTCTGCAAAATGCGCAAACCCGGTGGATTTTTGGACTTGTCGCGCAACCTTGGTGGTTTTCTGTAATTAACTCATTTCGGTTTATAAGATAAATACGTATTTCGAGAAAATAGTTTGACCATAGATTTAGCCAATAAAATATAAAATATATTTAACAAAAATTACAGTTCCTCCATCCCGGAGGGACCATTAGATTTATATTCAAAGTACGGTTTCTAATAGTATAATTTTTATGACATATAATTCATATATTATTAACTAAATTTACGATTAAACTATTTTCTCAAAATATCTATTTATCTTACAAACTATAGTAAAATGGAGGTAGTAACTCTGACCCACGTGCGTACCAATCACCGGTACAACGCTGGCCCAATGCGAACTCCAGAACGAATCCCGTTGTACCAACAGGCCTGCCCGTTCTTCCCGTTTGGCTGGAGATATTGAACGGGCACGCAGTCTGTGACGCTGAGCAAGTAAAAAGAATAAGAGTGTGTGATGCTGAGAGCTGCACACGATGCTCTTGCTGTGTTGCTCGAACCACCGGGTAGCGACAAACGGAACTCGTGCTCCTCTCATGTATTGCTGCAGCCTACAGAATTCATCTGCGCCATACGACGGCCGAGCAATCAGAACACTCGTGTTCATCCTGGCTTCATTTCAACATCGGATTATCACAGAAATCGGCGTATCTATATTTTGCATTTCTTGACCTCTACCCCTTCTCGTATCAGGTGGGATCCTACCAAAGTCTCACTTATAGTTCATTTGCTAAATTCCATTTTAATTTATTTCTCAAAATCTGAACTAAACTTTGACAAATAAATTAGAAGCGAGATCCCACTGCATCTTACTGACGATCCCGAGCGAGCACTAGCTTTGCCTCTTTTTAACGCGTCACTGCTTACGATTCAGATGCTTAATTGCATGTGGATAATACGATCCTGTCAAGTCTACCAGGAGTAGCACACACTGCAGCTAATTGCAGCGCAGTACTAGCACACTGCAGCTTTGCTTGCCTGCTCTCTCCACGGCCGACGTGGTTCCGCGATAGCCTCGAATCGGTCCGAACTCGTGGCCGCGCCGCTGTTCATGTCATCGTCCGCCACTATTCGACGGCGACGGGTCGCCGGTCAGCTATCACTGACCGATCGATGGCCGGCGAGCCATTTGTGCGTCGATTCTGCGCCATGCGTTCGGTATCTCTTGCGTTCCATGTCCGAAAGGGAGCACGCGGGCAGCTACTAGTACTACCTAATTTGGAGTGCGTCGCTACGATGTGGACAAAAAAGGTTTCCCCACTTCCTTGGGTCGGCCGGGCGAAAGATGCCAGCCGAATCCATCCGGCAGAGCGGCGCATGCGACGGAATTAGGTAGACCGTATCTTTCATCCTCGCCGTCTCATATAGTAGTAGTAGTACAGACAGAGTGAAGATGGTTTTTGAAGCTGGAACAGTACAGTATGGATCTATATTTGTGAAAGCTTAGCAAACTGTAATAAGTACTCTTAAGTTTGGAAAAAATCGTGAGAAATACTGCACAGCACAGCACAGGACGCATTCCGACCGCACTCGGTGCAGTCCGATTGGCTCATCCGTCCACTTGGCGCACGGAGCACCAGCCTCGTCACTCACCACCGCCACCTACCCGCCTCGTGCCGTGCCGTGCCGACCGCGCCCGCTGCCTATAAACTGCGCGCGCCACGCTCTGCCTCTGCTCGCGGTTGTTCCCGATTCGTCCCGTGCCCCATCCCCTGCGCGCGTGCGTCTGTAGGACTGACTGACCTCCGTGCGCCAGGGAGAGTGTGGAGTGGAGAGATGGCGACGCACTACGTGCTCAACACCGGCGCCAAGATCCCCGCTGTGGGGCTCGGGACCTGGCAGTCCGACCCCGGAGTCGTCGGCGAGGCCGTCTACGCCGCCGTCAAGGTCACTCTCACCGCAATGCCCCCACCCCCCTTCTCCTAATCCTTCCTTTCCATTTCTCTCTTTGCCTGCTTCGCTTCGGATTTCATTCTCCCCCCTCTAACCATCGATTCTTTTGGGGGAAGAATGTCGGCGAATTACTAGTGTCTGATCTGTTCTTCAATCTAATCCTGCAGGCGGGCTACCGGCACATCGACTGCGCCAGGGCCTACAACAACGAGAAAGAGGTAACTGCTTGGTTTGTTTTCTCCAAAGCTTTGGATCGCTTTACGGTTCCTAATATTCGTGTACAGATTTCGTGCTTGTTTCCTGCAAAACCGAACACACGATCTAGCACACTAACGATAACAGAAGGGAACTACCAACTGAGTATTCGTGTGTCCAGTCTGCACTGGTGTGGGCAACTTGCTTTCTGTCCATCCATTTGACACTACATCTGTGATGTGGTTTACAAAGAGTCCAGGACCATTTACCTTCTTCCAGAAAAAGGAAAGAAAAACAGATTTGGGAAGTAGAAGTGACCAATTTAGACTATACTTGTCAAATTGAGATGGACATCAAAACTAATAGTCCTAAAATTTACCTTCTCCAAACGTTAGTGCATTCTTTTTGTCCAAAGTTGTCTCTGTTTAAGTTGGGTAACGAATAACAAGACCACACTTTTGGTCTTGGATTGTCCAGGTGGGTTTGGCTCTGAAGAAGCTATTTGAAGAGGGTGTAGTGAAGCGCGAAGATCTGTTTATCACCTCTAAGCTATGGTAAGGCCAGATTTCTGGTGACCCCCCTGTAGTTTTCTCTCTTTTAATACTTCATGTCTAACTGATTGCTTCTAATGGCCATGTTGTTTCAGGTGTGGCCATCATGCCCCAGAAGACGTGCCTGTGGCACTTGACGAATCCCTGAATGACCTGCAGCTTGAGTACTTGGATCTTTACCTTGTAAGTTATGCATCTTCCTGTTCAGGAAATATAGTTCAATATGCTACTTGCTCAGTTATGTTTTCGCAATCTTTCAGTAATCAGCTGTATGTATTATTATATATGCTAGTCCATTGCACGATGATTCTCCATATCCATTTTGGTATCGACTGTCATTGTACTATAGATTTCCACTTGCTAATAAATCTTAAGATTACTTTTGTGGCTCATTTTGTAGTACTTCTGTCTAACTTTTGAGCTGAATTATTGTTCGTTGAAAATGTCAAATATAAAAATAATAACCGTGCGTACTTTTTTGTAGATCCACTGGCCATTTAGCGTTAAGAAGGGAACCAGTATTGGCAGCCCTGAAAACTATGTAACACCTAACATCCCAGCTACATGGGGAGCAATGGAGAAGCTACATGATGCTGGCAAAGCTCGTGCTATTGGTGTCAGTAACTTTGCATCGAAGAAACTGGGTGACTTGCTTGCTATTGCTCGCATACCTCCTGCTGTTGACCAGGTGGAATGCCATCCTGGTTGGCAGCAAACTAAACTCCATAGCTTCTGCCAAACGAATGGTGTTCACCTCTCTGTAAGTCTGCAGTGTTACTATATTTTCTTGCCAGTCAAGGTGCTGGCTAGTGGTGCTTGTGCATTTAATTTTTGGAAAACCTGGTGCTTGTGCTTATGATTCCGCTTCTGCATTTTTCAGGCATACTCGCCACTAGGTTCACCTGGTTCAACATGGATGAACGGTAATGTCCTAAAAGAACCTGTCGTCATCTCAATCGCAGAGAAGCTTGGCAAAACCCCTGCGCAAGTAGCGCTGCGCTGGAACATTCAGATGGGTCACAGTGTACTTCCAAAGAGCGTGAGTGAAGAACGTATAAAGCAGAACCTTGATGTTTATGGCTGGTCAATTCCAGATGACTTGTTTGCGAAGTTCTCTGAGATTAAGCAGGTGAGTTATGCAACTTTGTATTGGCATTTATGTTCTTTTAGGTGGGCTATATGTAGAATAAACTGACGTCTGAAAACCCCATCAGAAATGTTCTAGTATCCCTCCGTCTAGAAATAACTGACTTTAGTTTGTCTAGATTCGGATGTATCTATACACTAAAATGCGTCTAGATACATTTGAATTTAGACAAAACCAAATCAGTTATTTCTGGACGGAGGGAGTATATCGAATTAAGTACTCCCTACTGTCTAAATTAATTGTCGCAGATTTAGGCAAAACATTGGCTAAATCTGTCTAGGTTCAGTGAACCTTCGACAACTAATTTGGATCAAAGTTAGTACTCCTAGCATTTCTGCATTTGCAGTCTTTAAAATTTATATCTTCCTTCCATAGCTTCAGTGCCGGGATACT
This sequence comes from Avena sativa, assembly GCA_916181665.1. Taxonomy (NCBI): domain Eukaryota; kingdom Viridiplantae; phylum Streptophyta; class Magnoliopsida; order Poales; family Poaceae; genus Avena; species Avena sativa. Next base: position 355,003,967 of record OV702296.1, read on the forward strand.
CAGATGTAAATGTTCTTTTATGCTTTGATCTTGCCTGTTCATGGAAACATGTGAGCAATAACAGGCAGCAATGATATACATATGTATCTAGACTTGTTTTGTGACTAGATACATACGTATCCTCCTAGACAAAATGAAGTCATTTATTTTGGGACAGAGGGAGTAGTTAAAATGATTTGCAGGTTCAGGTTTATTCGTTAGAATTGTATGAAGCGATGGTCATGTACAGATGTACTCCCTTTATTGAAGTAGTTACCACTGATTGAACCAAATTACCACTTCACCGTGTAGTGTTTACTGCTTGCTGCATGGCCTTATCAGGACAGCATTGTTTGCCTCTTGGGCTGTTGTTCAAAACAAACAGCTTCAGAACCCTATAGATCTGTAAAGACAGATACATATCAAAAACTATTCTTCTGAACTTTGATCCCTGATGAACTGGTTAGTGGCAGTTTGATCATCAGAGAACCACCGTATGCATTTTTTTACGTCTGTACACAAAGTTTGCGTGCAGTGTAGTACCAGTTATTTCTGACGTGCCATATTTTTCTTGTGATGTTCAGACTAGGCTGCTCATGGGCAACTTCATCGTGAACAAAGACAGCGTGTACAAGACCCACGAGGAGCTCTGGGACGGGGAAATTTAGGACTGCTCGAGGTGTTGATTCTGCCCAGAGAGCAGGCCACCTTAGTACCAGTCACTTGTTATGTATTGCCAACGATGTGCTTAATAAGCGTATGGCTCAGATACTTCCCTTGTGAATTATTCTCTAGACTGCATGTATTGCTCCTCTTCTTTTTTTTTCTGAAAAATTCCGCCAATCTATTAATAACCATCCAGACGTAGACACTAAAAAACAGTCTAAATAAAGTACAAAACTCCAAGGCCACCTAAAAGAAGCGGACCACATCTCCAAAACTGTGGCAATTACGAGGGCGGTTGAAGAGGGTCTGCTTCAAAACCTGGCTGGCATATCGCCAATTCAACGCATATTATCAGTATATGCCAACAACATGGTCCTTTTCTTCAGACCACAAAGAGGAGAATTACTAGCAATCAAGACAATTTTAAGAGTGTTCGGTCAGGCTTCAGGGCTCCATGTTTATTATAGCAAAACCTTAGCTACCTTAATCAGAGGAGGGGAGGCAGATGAGAAGAGTATCATGGGAATTTTAGGCTGCAAATTGGCTAAATTTCCCATCCGGTATTTGGGCTACAACTAGCACTTAGACCACTCACCAAAGCAGAATGGCAGCCTCTTCTAGACAAGGCACTAAACCTAATGCCCGCATGGCAAGGATCCATGATTGCGCGGGAATAATTAAATCAGCGATAATTGCCAGACCGATTCATCACATCTTGGTTGAGGAGGCCCCAAACTGGCCCCTAGAGGAAATTATTAAAGGATTGTGTGCTTTCTTTTGGGCCGGTAAAAAAATTAATAAATGGAGAACAGTGTCTTGTAGCGTGGGAGTCTATTAGCAAGCCTCTCTGCTATGGAGGATTGGGAGTTAAAGACCTACGGCTACATGGCTTAGCTTTACGAGTATGCTGGGAGTGGTTGAGAAGGACTGATCCTTTGAACCCATGGCAAGGTCTCAAACTGCCAAGGATACTACAGCGACAGAGCTCTTTCACAGTCTTGCTAACATTACTGTGGGAGACGGCAAGAGGGTGTACTTCTGGAGGGATAGGTGGATTAATGGGCGCAAGATAGAGGACATAGCGCCAGGGATCTGTCAATTGGTCCCGACACAGAGAAAAATCAGTCGTTTGGTCGCAGAGGCGATACCGCAAAATGCATGGGTGACAGACATTGCGGGAGGTCTAGACACGGAGGGGTATGCCCAATGTGTGCGCATTTGGGTAGAGCTAAGCAGTTTCAGAAGAGACCCACAAGCACCAGATACTTTCAGTTGGATTGGCTCCCAATCTGGTCAATACACTGCCAAGGATATATACAAACTGCTATTCCACGGGGACATATAGGTTCAGCATGCACAAACCTATATGGAGATCATTCGCACCTACCAAATGCAAAATCTTCAGTTGGCTAGCGCTGAAGAAAAGAATCTGGACTTCTGACAGGCGATACAAACACGGCATGCAAGATCAGCCAAGCGCGTGTTTCACATGTCTTCAAGAGGAGGATAATGTTGAGCATATCCTCGTGCAATGTGTTTTTGCAAGGCGGGTGTGGTACACTTGCTTGCAAGAAGCTTCGCTGCAGTTGGAGGAGCCTCAAAGGGGGAGCACTTTGGAGAACTGGTGGCTGCAAGCGAGGGAAGGAGTGGTGGCTGCCGACAAGAGGAAATTTGATACTCTAGTCATCCTTGTTTCATGGATGTTATGGAAACATAGGAATTCTAGGGTTTTCGAAAACAAGAGAGAGCAATGCAGTGTCACACAGCTCACAGGTAAGATCAAAGGGGAGTTCCATCTCGAGGAAATGGCGAGAGTTGGAGGGAGGCATGTTAGAGCGAGAGAGTAGGCTTAGTCTCGGAGTGGAGTGTGTGTGTGTGTGTGCGCGCGTGTGTGCGTGTGTGTGTGCGTGCGTGCGTGTGCGTGTGCGTGTGCGTTTAGCCAATTCAACTATTCGCAGTTGGCTCTTGGTTTTCTTGTAATTTGAGTCTTCTTTCTTCTATAAAGATAAGACACACCTTTGACGTGCTCTTGAAAAAAGCGTACCGACAACATCGATGGTGAGGGCGACAAAACCCTCGGCCTCTGGGTTAAAGAATGTGTGATACAACTCTGTGTTTCCAATGGAGTCATGAATTTAGTTAACCTGGTCCGTTACTCCTCCCGACATTATTTCTTTCGTAGTTTCGTACTGCTCGTTTGTTTGCTAGAGAAGATGCAAACTGTATCGACTATCTGGTGCCAGAGAAGATGCAAAGCAATATATAAAATTATAATAGTTGTTACTTTTGGTTCTCTTTATACCTATATGGATGATTTTTAGTAGATAGTGAAATTTTCGCAAAAATAATAATTATTACTGTTGAAAAAGATGTAAAAGTAGTAGCTTGGTCTGTGATAACAATGTTTCATGTTTTGTCCCGTGGAGGCGGAGCTCAGCTAGATTCATTCCATATACTCCTTCTATTTCATATTACTCCGCACTTTTGACCAAGTCAAAATCAATCTTTGTAATATTTAAACAAGTATACTATACAAAACATCGATATCTATTTACATTTCTAATAGTATTGTTTTAATTTTATAAGTGGTTATATTTTAAATTTATAGTTGGTCAAACTCACTAACGTTTGACTTTGACTAAATCTAATATACGAAATAATGTGAAAGAGATAGTATATAGACATACTCAAAGTAATAAAAGTGCCTATTTTCAAAAATAAAAAAAATAGACAGGATGACGTCTGACGTGACGTCACAACTAATGCACTGACTGAACGGCGTGTCACGTGTGAGCTTAGCACAAATGTGTGTGACATGCGGGTCCCATGGGCACATCTCCTTGGGCTTAGCACGCCGGGGTGATTGGGACGATCGGGACGCGTGCCCGGTCGTCTGCGTGGCCGCCTGATGCATCTTCTAGCTCGCGTCCCGTTTTTGTTTTCTTCCTTGGCGGACGGAAACGGCATCTCTCCATCCGTCTCACGCTCGGCTCGCGGCGGAGCGAGAGAGGGTGCAAAGCAAGCAGCCGGAGGATGGCCGCCGCCCATTTCACGCTCAACACGGGCGCCCGCATCCCCTCCGTGGGCCTCGGTACCTACAAGGCCCCTCCGGGAGTCGTCGCCGACGTGGTTGGCGCCGCCGTCAAGGTCACATACCTCTATCTCTCTCTCCTGCTTGCACGCCCACGTACTGCCCTGAGTTTGTGTGCTAAGTTTGTTCGCGTCACGGCGTCACCGGTTTGATCAGGGGCCTCTTTTTCCCTTCTTCTTTGTTGTTTTTGGTCGTGTACATCTTTGATGTCTTTATTAGGACAGTTTATTGGTGCAGAAGCTGAGTTAAATTGTAATCTTCGCGATGTTAGTGTATATTTCATTTCTCAAGAATGTCACAAGCTCGCTTGCAATGGCAGGCAGGGTACCGGCACATCGACTGCGCGCCACTGTACAACAACGAGAAGGAGGTTAGTTGGTAAACACCCTGTAAAATCACATGCTACTGCAGCAAGTGCACCTTCTCTGATTTACAGAGTAGCTTTGTGTTTTGTGTATTGTTAGATTGGTGTTGCTCTGAAGAAGATCTTTGACGATGGTGTGGTCAGGCGGGAAGACGTCTTCATCACCTCCAAGCTATGGTAATACTACTAGAATTTCTTTCTAGGGACCTCGGGTTCTGAACATTCAGATGTTCAGATGTTGTTTCGATCAGTCCCTTCCCTTCCTCTTATGATAACAATGGAGTCAAAAAAAACTCTGTATAGGTGCAGCGATCTCGCGCCTGAAGACGTTCCATCTGCAATTGACAGTACACTAGAAGATCTGCAGCTGGATTATGTGGATCTGTACTTAGTAAGTTCGTCATGAACTCATGATCACGCAAACGATGCATTTGACTCCCGTCTCTTTGCTGCTGACAAGTGATCCTCTGGGGTCTCTGCAGATCCATTGGCCATTCCAGGTCAAGAAAGGCACCGAGATTAGCCCCGAGAACTTCGTCCAACCTGACATACCCAGGACCTGGCAAGCGATGGAGCAGCTGTACGACTCAGGCAAAGCTCGCGCGATCGGCGTCAGCAATTTCTCCTCCAAGAAGCTGGGTGATCTGCTCAGCGTCGCTCGTGTACCCCCAGCTGTCGATCAGGTCGAGTGCCACCTCGGCTGGCAGCAGGCGAAACTCAGAGCGTTTTGCCACTCCCATGGAGTTCATCTGTCAGTAAGTCTGCATGTCTTTCTGAGCTCAGTTACCTGGCTTGCAACCCTGGAATGATCTGATCATATGTGCTTTCGATCAAGAGGCATATGCGCCATTGGGCAGGATGAAAGACGTCGCGAGTAACCCGGTGGTGTCGTCGATAGCCGAGAGCCTGGGGAAAACTCCGGCGCAGATTGCTCTGCGCTGGGGTCTTCAGCAGGGTCAGAGCGTTCTTCCCAAGAGTGCTAACGAGTCCAGGTTGAAGGAGAACATTGATCTGTTCGACTGGTCTATTCCTGAAGAACTGTGCGCCAAGCTTTCTGAAATCGAACAGGCAAGTAGTACTCAACATCTCGGTTACTTATCTGAGCCTCTGAGGTGCAGAAGATGTTTACAGTATTGACACCTGCAAGTGCGCATTTCATAGCATAATGATAGTTCTGGTTAGTTCATCGCTACAAGTATACGCCTGACAGCGTATATTATAGGCCTTCTACAGTTACTGATATATGTGTCCTTGTTCAACGCCCATGCTGAAACAGGCTAAGCAGATCAAAGGCGATGCGTTTGTGCACCCTCAGAGCATTTACAAAACCTATGAAGAGCTCTTCGATGGAGAAATCTAAAAGAAGGCATCACTGATGTGAAATCTGATGCATCACCAGAATGGAAATGATAATTGTAAATCTGCTGTTGTTTCTCCCCGGAGAGAAATAGGTCATATCACAGCATCATCGCGTGGAAGATATCCATCCAAGGACACCAGCTGAGGAAGAATTCACATGCTTGGTGCATGCAGAGCCCATGGCATGCTTTACTCTACTCTTCAGGTAAACAAGTTAAAAACGATGAGCAAGTGTCGATGGCTAATAAAAGTGGAAAGTTTGATAAACAGTGCTTGTGAGATGAAGCAGAAATTAACATTAAGGTTTTTGTAAGGAAGCAATTAGTGTCAAGATAGAGCAGAAAAATTGTGGGCAGGCATCCCAGACACAAACAACAAGCAACTATACCTTTTTTTTAGGGCTAAAGAAGATTTTCATTCGGATAGAGGTGCATGGTTACAATCAAGGGCAACAGCCTTATTTATCTGTTCTGGGAGCTCGTCGCTCCAGACTCAGTCCACACTTACACGCCGTACACAAGCAGCACACTGATGAGCTGCATTGTTCTGAACTCTTATAGCAACACACACTTTCACACTTGATTGTCCGGAGCAAGATCTCTAAACTCATGAATTATGCTTCTGAGGTAAGACAAGTTTCCATCACCCTCTTGAGTTGCTTTAACAATAGAAGCACAGTCAGTTTCAAAAATGATTGGACTCAGTCTCCATTCACTGGCCAGCTTTGCACCGTGAAAAAGAGCTAAGGCTTCAACTTCTTCAGCACTACTACAGTTGTTTAGGATCTTGCCAGCTGCTGTTAGATTGATCTCCTGATTGTGGCCCAACGGCCCGATCGACCCTTTTGACTGCGCCCTGATCGGGGGCGTCCAATCCTCATATGGTTGGTGGGTCCCTGTGGCAGCGCTATAAAGAGATGGTGGGGGCGGGGCACACGTTACGAGGTTTGATGCGGCCGCCACTCTCCCTACCGATGTTCCCTACCGATCTAGGGTTCTAGCGCGAGCCACGGGAAGCACCAATGCCGCCACCGCTTAGCCACCTTAGCCCCGCTCTCACCGTCCCCATGGCTATAACCAAGAAAAACACATTTGGTAGATCGATAGGAGAGTTTGTGTTTGTTGTAAGGGCGAAGATTTGGCCAGCAAGCACAGCCAAAAACTCGGAGAGACTCATATTTGGGTTTGGTGTGAAAAAGACGTTCTACAGGAGTATCATCACTGATGACTTTGCTAGGAAGCAAATTTATAAGAAAAGTAGCTGTTAGGAAGGCTTCATCCTAGAACTTTAAAGGCATGGATGCATTAGCAAGTAAAGCAAGTCCAACCTCAACAATATGACGGTGTTTACACTTAGTTGAGTCATTCTGCTAATGAGCATGAGGACAAGATACATGATGTGTGATGCCAATTTTCCGAAAGAAGCTATTGAGTTTTTCATATTCACCTTTCCAATCAGTTTGCATAGTGATGATTTTTCGATCAAATTTTATTTTATCAAATTGATGAAAATTAAGAAAAGCTTGATAAACATCAGAACGTTTGAGAATTTACTATAATCATCAATGAAGCTTATATAATATGAGTTCTTGCCAACAGAGATAGGGACTAGTCCCCATACATCAGAAAATTTGTTCCAAAGGAACAATGGACACACTGGTAGAGACGAGATATGGCAATTGATGGCTCTTAGCTAGTTGACAAAAATCACATACATAAGGATTTATTTCAGGAGAATGAGAAATATTGTTCTTTCTAAGAATTTGCTGAACTACAAAGGATGAAGGGTGTCCTAAACGAAGATGCGATGTAGAAGAAGAAGACTTTATTGTAATGAAGGCTTGCTTAGAAGATCCAGGTGTTAGAGACACAAAAGGGTAGAGGCCACCATAGCACGGTCCTCTAAATAGAATTCTTCTTGTGGCCCGATCCTTAATAATAAATAAATACACGTGAAATTCAATAAAGACATCATTATCATGTGTAAATTTATAAACGGAAAAGAAGATTTTTTGAGGCATCAGGAAAATGAAGTATGTTTATAAGGTGAAAGGAAGTATATGGGGTATGTAGATTTGAGTGACCAATGTGTCTTATGAGCATACCGTTACCATTAACAGTTGGCCATTGTACTTGTCATGAGTCGTCAACTTTTTCAACTCTCCTGCCACATGATCTGTTGCACCAGTATCAGGATACAAGTTTGTGTCCATCCCATAGGAGGCAGCATTGGCACTTTTTTGTTCACGATCACGTCCACCATTGTCATCATTGTCATCGATGTAGCTCCACCAGCAGTCATGAGTAGCATGTCCATGGATCTTGCAGATTTGACAATCAACATTGACATACAGTGTGGGGGCACGTCCACGACGACATCCACTACCATCTCGACGAGGACCATCTTAGCGAGCGCCATCACGAGGCCCATCATAGCCACGGCAGGGCTGTCCACCACGCCCATCGTGACGATCATAATCCTTGTCACGACGATCACAACGATCATTTTGTCAGTCACGGTCATAGCGGTCATGACGATTGCGATTATCAGACTAGCGACCACGGTCTTCCTAACGAGCGCGGTCATCATAGCGGCGTGGCGGAGGACCCTTGTCCCGATCACGACGCGCAACATTGGCAGAGGACTGGAATCCTGAATCTTCTGAGGGAGCATTGCACTGATCATAAGCATCAAGAAGATTGTGCGGACCTTGGCGAATGGTACCAGGGTTGCCTTGGACAGTTGTAATGAGGGAATTGTAGTGGTGGTAGTCGAGTCCATGAAGGAGGTACCCGACGAGTTCATCTTTATCAAGAGGCTTGTCGGCGGCGGCGAGCTCCGAAGCAAACATCTTCATCTTTGCGAAGTACTTCGCGGCTGACATATTTTCTTTCTTCGTGTCATTGAGGGCCGATCGCGGATTCTGGCATCTCTGTTTATTCTGAGCAGAGAACATTGCGGTGATGGCGACCCAAACCTCAGCAAAGGATTCCAGACCGAGAACGTCGGCAAGGATATCCGGCGATAGCGTGTTCAAGATGAACTGTAACACATGTTGGTCCCGCGCAATCCAGGAAGAGTATGTCGGACTATTGACGGTAATCTTTTTCTTGGCATCATCAGGATCTTCAACCTCCATGGTTTCTGGAGAGGTCTTGTCGGGTCCATCGATCAGAGACAAGACACGGGCTCCACGCGGCGTTGGGAACGCGAGAGCCTTCTAGACGAGGAAGTTCTAGCGAATCAGGAGCTGGGTGGGTGGTGTACCGAGCGCGGCGGCCAGGGCAGTCACGGAGTTGGAGGAGGCCATGGCGGCGGCACGGCGGGAGGTTTTTTTCTAGGGTTTTAATTTTCTTTCAGCAGCTAGGTTTAGGAAAAAAAATAGCTATGATACCATGTGATCGCTAGGCGGAAAAAGACACCTCTCCGAGGTTCATGGTTCGTGGTTATATAGGAGGGCACAGCCTCAATCGGTTACAGATAAGAAGTATTGTACCTAGACAGAGTACTACTCTATGTCAGTATATATACGAGTATAAATACAGTTAATATGTCTAACAAGGGTCACCCCATTAGTCTGCCACTGTTCTGGCCATACCGACCTACCAAAGCCTAGATGAGCATCATTGCGATGTCACGCTTAATACATTCCATCATGAGTCTTGGATCCAAGGTACGCAAGTGCAGCTTGACCCTCGGAGGACCAAGCCAACGTCAAGCCATGAGGGAGAGTGGTGAGGAGATGGGGGTGAGCACGCGGAGGGGCGGCCGGCTGCCGCCGTCGGGGTGGCTAGCGACGGCGACAGCGAGGGGATCTGGGCTGGCGGTGATACCTCGGAACAAATCATTTTAAACACATCCGTTCTTTTTTTTTAGGACCTATTTGCTACATCTTTTTTTTACAGAACTTGTTTCATCTATAGATTCATAAATCGTAGAGATTTTCTTATACGGTATACTTTTATTATGCAACTTCAAATAAACATTTCATTGAGTCAAACTTCATTGAATCCCCTCCCCGGGTAAAGATAAACCTCATGGTATGCCCTCCCCAGGGTCATCGGTACTGCAAAGAAGGTACATGGGCTTATTTTATTTTTCTATAATAACGAGCAGAGCCACCGAGACAGTGACATCTGCTGAGTTGCTGCATGTTGGTGAAGCTCCTTGTCCTCGTGACACGTTGGATTGGAGAATGTGGGTGGGAATTAACCTGGGTATATCCTTTAGAGACAAAATCCCGTTAAAGTTCCAATAATTGTAATATCCAGCAGATCGTGTTTGAATGGTATTCTCACCATATCCAATCCAGTAATCTCTATACCTGCCAAGTTTCCGAACAATGGCCATGAATGAATGTTATCCAAAAGGTCTAGGCTATTGGGGAACTCTGTATCCAATCCATTTGCACCATATCAGCAGCTTGATTATACGTACTTGCAACTTTCAAGGTAGGAGGCCAGTTCCTCTCTCCCCCTCTCGCTCTCCACAGTTTCCTGCACGTGCGTCACTTGAGGCTGGGCCCGGATGTGGAGTTCTGGTTCATGGCGACCGGATTGGGCTCTAGGGTTTGTCCTCCTCGCTCTCAAACTCCTCTGGTTGAAGCGGCGGGCGATATCGATGGCCGTCACATCCTTCAATTGCGTGCTGCTTCCCTGCCTGGGATGATCCCGAGCTCCCCCATCTTCCCTTGACCGGCCATGGTGGCGAGGGGAAGGTGGAGATCTTGGTCACGCTCAGAACTAGAGGTCGCAGGGGAGTTCCCGCTCTGGCGCGTGCTCGTGACGCCGGGTGGTGGCCTATCTCGTCTCCGCAATCGTTGCGTCCACCTCCGACCGGCCATGGCGGTGAGGAAGAGAGGGGGTGGCCCTTCAGCTGGTGGTCCTGGGCAATGGCTCAGGATGCTGCTTCGTCAAGCGAACAAAGCAGTGGCCACTGTGGCCTCCATGATCTTTGGCCGGAAGGGCGGCTGTCTTCACAACCTCTAGGGTGGAGGCCCTTCTCGAAGCTTCTCGCCGGAACCACCGTCTCTGCGCAACCAAATGGTGCGTCCTCGGTGGCGAAAGGCGGCCAGCGATAGAGGCTAACCTGTGGTGGGGAAGACCAATGACTGGATTGCTTTTTTAAATTTTGTCCTAGGTTTTTTCTTTTTGCAAGTTTCAAGGCCTTGTCTTCAGATTTTAGGTTTAGTAGGGCAAGTGCTTTTAGGGGCCTCGATATTATTTTGTAACCACCTGATGTTTATCACAACTTCTAGGTCATTGTGTGGCCTTTCTAGTGCAAACAAAAAAACTTTCGAGGTACTCCCTCCGTTTAGAAATATAAGATATTTTAGGTTTATGAAGTAAATGTATCTAGACACCTTTTAGCGTGTAGATTTATTTGAACATGCACACTAAAATGTGTCTAGATAGACTAATCTAAAATATTTTATATTTCCAAACGGAGGAAGTATCATTTTCTATGGCGAAGGTGGCTGCTGCTTCTGGATCCGGTCCTGGTACTTGGGTGGTGACGATGAGGACGATGGGCTTGTTCGTGATTTGAAGTATTGTGTGTGGTCTTCTGGGACCATGTTGTATTTTCTTTTTTTTTTGGAGTTGTTAGTAATCGGTTTCGCTATTGCTGAAATTTCATCAGTTGTTATTTAAAAAAAATTACACTTAATATATAGGAGTACCCATTACGCACTCAACATGCACTCATCTAACGCACGTTTAATTAACGCTTAAAGTACATTGGTGATAGCAACCATCTTGTTATTGTGCCACCTGGTTGCCGGTGACAGTAACGGTGTGTACGTGATCTTTTGACCTGTCTCAGTCCTTCACCAGACCTCCGGGATGCAAATTCGCTTTGATTTCGAAGGCCACGTCGATCTTGGGCACGTCCTTTTGCTTCTTTGGATGCATACGTGAGCTAGATGAATCATCGATCACACAAGTTCATGGACTTTGGCAAGTGCGCGCGCATTGCTCAGAAAGCAACATCTGGAGACACCTTTCTGTGGTGGGCAGGGTTGTGCATCGGAAAGAAAACTCTGAAGCTGTTTTGGTGAATAATTGCACGGTTGTAGCATCTTCAGAAGAGAAAACAAGAAGGAATAATTGGCCGTTTTGGATGGATGTCACGTGTTCGCAAATCTCCTCTAGACACATCACCGTTTTTTCCCACAGTTTGTTTTGTTTGTAATGGTAGCATTTATAAACCAGGGGACTTTTTTTTAACCCTATATGATCTCTTTGCATGCTAGTATTTTAAAACGAATCTCATAGATGTTTCGTTTGTGTTCATGACAACTATGATATGCGCACACATATAAATTTTTACAAAATCTTATTTGGTTTTTCTTGTCACACGGCCAATACTTATTTATGTGTTTTCTGTTCTCGAGAAATTCAAAACACGCCACCATATTCTTATATTTATTTTCTATTCATGCATTTTTGAAATCGTGAGAACCAAAGAGGTAGCCAACCAAAAATGGTATGTGGGCTTAACTATCCTTTCTCTATAACTGGCACATATATCCATCGAGTCGTGGCATCACATATCTAGAGCTCGACATTTCCACGTTTATATAGTGATGTTGATCCATTGGATATTGGTGACGCTACTTGTGACACGTTAGATTGGAAACTGTGGGTGGGAACTAACATGGATATCCTTCGAGACAATATCAGGATAAATTTTTGATAATTGCCAAATCCAACTTATAGTGTGTGAACGATATTCTCACCATATCCGATCCAATGTCAGCTATACACTTGTCAAGTTTCTGAATAATGAATTTGTAAAAGAAAAATCTGAACAATGGTTGTATATAACATCCAAAGAGGGCTAGTAGATTGGTAGGGAGCAATCCAAGCCAATTCCACCATATATGCCGTTTAACAAATGCTCACAACTTTTGAGTTTTCACTGTCCTCTAGAGAGCGTGAGCACCTTTTAGCTGCAAAATTTTGTGTGGCTTGACTCCAAAAGCAGATGTTGGATGGTTGATAGGCTTCAGTATATTACGGTTACATTATATTTGGTAGTTTAAATATTATAATTCAATTCTATCTTTAGTAGTCTTCTTTGTCTTCCAAGTCTTTTACTACTATATAAACAGTCTAAGGGCTCACGATGTTATCACCCCTTGCAATATTAATACAATCTATACTTCCGCAATCTTTCATGGTATCAGAGCGGTTCGCTCCGTCTAGGGTTTAGCCACCTTTTCCGCCGCGCCACCCCTGGGGAGATCGTTCTCCGCCGGGGACCGTGCAATAGTAGATTAGATCTTAGCCAAAATTTTCTCGTCGGTCGCTTGACCGGCGTTTCTTCTTCTTTCGCCGATCGTAGATCGGATTGCGTCTTCTATAGCCACATGTCGTCACGCGCCTCTACTTCAACCTCGGTGTCGACTCATATCCGGCAAATCATCGCCAACGATCGTGCCAAGGAGGCTTCGCGCGACGCCCCAAGGGACGCCTTCACGCGCTGCGTCGGTTTCTTCGTCCTCATGTCATCACCGCGTCGGCCCGTCTTCGTGAACATCGATCGGGACACACGTCCCCGAGTACGCGCCTCGCCGTCAACAGTGGGTTGCACCTTCATCAGACATGGACATCATCGCCTACAACCATCTACACCAACAACATCGTCGCATTGTCGCCACCACCACCAATCGTGGTCAACGTCAACGCCAACAAAAAGTTCTTCTCCACGAGCGACGCCGCGCTCATACAGGCGGAAAATACGGGTCTAATTCCCGAAATCGACTAACTCACTCGCCATCAACAACTACCTCGTCGTCTTCGTCCACCACGACCTCACCGCCCGAGTCGCATTCTAACTTTTATTTTTGCACTAAATTAATTTTCTTCTTGCAACTACTTCATCTACTCCGACAAATCGGCGGACAACTTCTACGCATCGACCGTTCACGGAGAATTTCTCTGCTACTCCCTCTGGCTCCGGCTCGTATGGCTCGTGATGGTTCTTGTCTTCGCACGTCCGGTATTGGCAACACCAACGCGTGCCTTCGTCCCGCGCGCTCCCGAGTTTGGCAAGCTCGGCAAGGCGTGTCGCCTACCTCGACTACTCCGACTCAAACTACGTCTACCTCAACCACTATGGCGAATTCTCCAGGCTCAATGACGACATCGACCACAACACAACATCATCAACGTCATCGACTTCATCAGTGGAGACAACTTCACCAACGGCACCATCGACCACCACTACATCGCCTCACTTTCGGCTACATCGACATTGGCATCCACCGACATCCTCTCTAGTCCACGACTTTGGATTTCATGGTGCCACCTCTTGTTGGTAGTTGCCGCCCGCTTTGCGGCGTTGTGTGCCATCTGGCACTTTTATGGTAGTATATTTAATACACATTTCATGGTGTATTATAGAAAATGGTACCAGTGTCCAATGCGCTCTCTCTCTAGTACGCATGTCGTATGCTTAATATGAATGAAATATACTCATAAGCACTCAGGATATCCTCTAGTGCGCGTATATTTAACACTAAAGGACATTGTCCAGGTGGCACTGACGGTTGTGACCTGTCTTAGTCTTCAGCCGGACTGCCGGGATACAAGTTCGTCACGACGTCGAAAGCCACGTCGATATTGGGCACGTCCTTTGCCTTTTTGGATACATACGTGAGCTAGATGAATCATCGATCACGATTCACACAAGTTATAGGCTTTGGCAGGTGCACATTGCTTAGAAAGCAACATCTGGAGACACATTTGTGTGGTGGGCAGGGTTGTGCATTGGAAAGAAAACTCTGAAGCTGTTTTGGAGAATAATTGCACGGTTGTGCATCTTCAGAAGAGAAAACTAAGAAGAGGAATAATTGGCCGTTTTGGATGGATGTCACGTGTTCACAAATCTCTTCAAGACACGTCACAGTTTTTTTTCCCACAGAGAGTTTGTTTGTTTGTAATGGTAGCATTTATAAAACACGGGATTTTTTTACCCTATATAAGCTACTTTGCACGCTATTTTAATTGAATCTCATAGTAGATTTTTCGTTTGTTTTGATGACAACTCTGATATGAGCACACTAATCCTGTTCACAATCCTATTTGGTTTCTCTTGTCACATAACCAACGTTTGTTTATGTGTTTGCGGTTCACGTGGGATTTAAAACATGCCACAATAGTATTTATTTCCTATCCATGCATTTTTTTAAATCGTTCGAACCAAAAGAGCCATCTGCTAACCCATATCATGGTAGTCCGTAGTAGGCATTCTGAGAATGGTATGTGGGCTTTACTATCCTTTTTCTATAAGTGTCATATATATCCATCGAGCCGTGGCATCACATATCTAGAGCTTGACATTTATACAATTACGCGTCTACATTGTGATGTTGAGCCACTGGATATTGGTGAAGCTCCTCGTGACATGTTGGATTGGAAACTGTGGGTGGGAACTAACTTGGATATAATTCGAGACAGTACCCTGTTAAATTTTTTATAATTGTATTATCCAACATATAGTGTGTGAACGATATTCTCACAATATTCGATCCAGTATCAGCTATACACTTGTCAAATTTCTGAATAATGATTGTGTATAACATCCAAAGAGGGACTAGTCGATCCCGGCGGGGAGCTATCCAAGGGACTTGCACCTTGTCAACTCACAACTTTCAAGTTGTCACTGTTCAATACTCTCTCTTGAGTACGAATGCCGTACGATTTATTCGAAATATAATCATAAATACTTGGGATATACTCTAGTGCATGTTTAATACTTGAATGACATTGGCCAGGTGGCACCATCTTGTTACAGCGCCACCTGGTTGCCAGTGGTACCGACGGTTTTGACCCGTCTTACTCTTCAACCCCGGACTTTCGGGATACAAATTCGTCACGACGTCGAAAGCCACGTCAATATTGGGCACGTCCTTTGCCACTTTGGATACATACGTGACATCGATCACGATTCACACAAGTCCATGCACTTAGCAGGTGCGCGCATTGGCCATCTAGAAGCACCATTGTGTGGTGGGCAGGGTTGTGCATCGCAAATAAAGTTGTTTTGGGGAATAATTGGTGGTGGTTGCATCTTCATCTTCACAATGAAAACACTGGCTGTTTTGGACGGATTTCACGTGCTGGCACATCTCGTCTAGACACGTCACGGTTTCTAGATCTCGATTACCGTGTTTGATTGGACATCACCTCTTCACGCATCTCGTCCCGACACGTCCGTCGTCCCAATTTCTTGCCCAGCTTAATCATTGGTCGTTTGTTTGTAGTTAACCTCTTGACGTCAGGCATCTCGTAGTTAGGCATGTGACACTCTCATTGGACTTGCACGCCAGGTGGTAGGCTGGTAGCTATGGTGACCACAAGGGAAGAGGTGGAATAAAAT
The DNA here is from genome assembly GCA_916181665.1 of Avena sativa. Taxonomy (NCBI): domain Eukaryota; kingdom Viridiplantae; phylum Streptophyta; class Magnoliopsida; order Poales; family Poaceae; genus Avena; species Avena sativa. The sequence continues at coordinate 355,019,812 of OV702296.1, forward strand.
GGAACGGATATGCTGCATGCCAATGTACACCTCCAGTTTTATTTTATTTTTATTTTTTACGGGGTAGTTTACAGTATTTGTGGTGTAGAATTAAATGTTTGTTTCACATCACCCAACAATATGTAAAAATAACGTGGTAAAAAAGAAGAAGAAGAAGAAGCTATCAAATAGTCTGTATGATGTAAAATTCAAAAACAAAGGAAGCAGAGGCAATCAAACAGTTTGTTTGATAATGTAAATTTCAAACAGAAAGGAGTCGAATATTCGGATCCTACACAATAGGGAAAAAAAGTATCGGATATTCGGATCCTACGCAATAGTAGGAGGGAAAAAAGGAGTATGTCTGAGCCCAGGTTCGAACTGGGGACCACTAGTGTGTTAGACTAGCGTGATAACCAACTACACCACCCAGACAATTTATGATGTACAACAGGAAACACGTATTTTATTACAAACTTCTGACACGCACGGAACGATATTTTGATACCAATAATCTAGATTCTACATGGCGGCCGGACGGCGTGGTTGGTTGCGGCCAGTTCGCGTAAAGAACGATCCCGAGTGCGTCGAGCGCCGTGCATGCAGGTGCGTTTGTCGCGCACTGACGAGCGATGTGAAATCGAGGAGAGCATGCATGTGCGAGTGCGAGGAATCTTTTCCATCAGGTCCGTCGAGCCGCGCTCTGGGACCGTGCCGACCAGACTAGCTAGTACTAGTAAAACATTGTGGGTGGACCCTTATTGTGGACCCATGTGACGCGTAGCACGGGTTTGGCCGGGCGCGCCGTGTGGGTGCAGTGCACCGCCATATAGTACAGGGCACACAATGATCAGGTAGGTAAGCTAGCCGCGGCATACAGTACCCTGGACCCTGGTGCACGCCTCCTAGTCTTTGCTTTATCGCGCATACTGCACGGTGTACATGAATGACTCAAGTTGGTGTGTTGGAAATATACGGCGTTTGGAGGGAGTCACCTTTGCTGTCGAGGCTGGGGACTTCACAAAGAAAAAGGATGCATGGTCGATGGTCAATGCTATATTAATTGTATTCTCAAAAAAATGCTATATTAACTGTGCTGTAATTAGTTTTACGCATTCTAACTCTACATTTATTGTGTTGGATCAGCCGCTAGATTTTTTTCTGGCGAATTAACCGGTGCCAAATATAGGAGTACATGGAGTCTTCGAAAGCCCGGATGCGCTTGGGTTGGGGGTGGGGGATACGTTTTATGCAATGCGCAAAATGTATACACAAAATATATATTGACACGCGCAATCAAGAAGTTCACAATAAAGAATGCTACATGGAGCCGGCCGAGAAAAGGGTCGTACCATGAACACAAAGAGAATAACAGAAAGTTCACACTGACCGAGTTACCGTCATAAACTCGACCTCCTATCACAAATCCTTCGCCATCTTCACCTCTTCCTTGGTCGTATCATCCTCTTCTCGTCCCCTTGTATTTCACTAGTTCCATCCCCATGTGGTGAACTGAACCCCACATCGCCCGACGTCGGGGGAATACCAAACAGGTATGCCCACGGTGTTAACATATATAACCAAGCACGTCAAAGTAACCCACGATGCGCTAATGTTGATGCGCACACATCGAAAGATTCAAGCATGAAGCCCAAAACCAAATGGCTGGGAGGCCTAAGTTGGATCCACAAGGAGTTCACATCCAATACCAGGCATACGAGTCCTAGTAGAACTCATGTAACCATAGTCTGGCTACATATATAAAGCCAGGCTTAGGCACCCTTTGAGAGAGATGACACATAGCATACAAACAACATAGGTTTAGAAAGATTAGTCAGCCACCAAGGTCTTAGACACAATCGTCTAATCTGATAAGTCGACGAGACCGTGTAGCTGATCTATGTTCATGTAATGTTTATAGCAAGAGTCGGGATTCTCCATCGCTGGAGGCCACAAACCTGGGTACACGATGTGCCAATCTCGTTCCTAGAAAATCAGATGTTGTTGGGTGCTCCTCCCCTTGTTGTCGTGGGTCATTCCTCCATTGGACGTGGTAGGAGTGAGGTCGCACTCTTCGGCCATCACATGCAGTATTTGGGTGGGGATGCAACGTCGAGGCTTCTTGTTTATGGTACGAGCATCCAGTTGGCGTGCCTATGAGTGAGAATGGAGGACAACGGTAGTTGATCATTGCATCTTCGTCTCCCCTTTGTTGACAAGTGTGACTCTTATAGGTGTGAAGGACTATTGATTCAGTCTAAGCATAGAAGATCTTATCCAAGTTTGTGTACGACATTAATTAATGATTTCAGTCTAAAAAGAGACGTCCACTGCTGTACTAGGTACTGAACCGAAATATAAATTAAGAAGCATTGGCAACGGCACAAGATGCGGCACTGTCGGTCCAAAGAACATGGCTAACTCGAAAGAAAAAGCAACTATACTGTCGTGGCAGTACCGAGCAACGGTTGGCCCTTATACAGTACCATAGTTCAGCATATCCAGCTGTGTAGGCGGCACTAGCAGCGGTACTACCACAAGACTGGGACTACCGGTGCTAGGACCGACACTACTGGATCTAGAGTTGGCAGAACAATCAGAAACAGAAACTGCAAAAACTCGAGCATCCGAACTCCGATCGAGATGAAACCAATTTTATTGAAAAGTTAACAGCATGCCAAAATATTGGATACCACCAAGGGATAAAATACCAAGTATAAAAATGTGATAAACCTCCTAGGGTGGAGCCGGTAAAACCTTCAAGAAAAAAATGCAATAAGACATAAGTAAAATCCGTTTTTAATAAACTAGAGCTTGTTATGAGCAAAATCACAAGCCTAGAAACTCACATGGATAAAATGATCCAAATAACAACCAAGAATGATGATGTTAACTATGCAAATATTTGAAATATATCTAAAAGATATAATCGGCTTACTCACTCGAGAGTCCCTCTTGATAGTACGGCTATCTATCCTAAACCCGATCTCCCAACTAACAACATGAGACTGACAAAATATAAAACCTATCAAGATTATACTTTTGCCTTGTGCGTTCCACTTGATCTTGATGAATACAGTCTTGTCCTTCTCAGTATAGAACACATTTCTTGATTGCTCTTGCTTGTGCTAGCTTGATGAACACTTGAGAATGTCTTCCCATACTCCCATGGGAGAGTCTATTCTTTCGGCATGTCTTCACCTATCCATGATCAACAAGGAGGAAAAGCTTCAAGCATATGATATTCTCGAGATGGATCATCTTGAACTTGAACTTCATTTCTTATTTGAGTGTTGATCCAACTATAATCAACTCTTTACACTTTGTCTTGATCAATCTTGAACATCTCCTTGTCCATTTCTTAGTCTTCTTCCTTTCTTCATCCTTCAGCCTTAAAGCCACCAAATGGTTCAACATATGCCAATGCACAATTTCTAAAAGTGTAACTCAATGCAAACATTAGTTCATAGAGATTGTCATTAACCCACACATGGGGGCACAAATGCACTCAATTGTTAACCTGACAATGAAAAATGTTGCATCGTCTCCTTGTTGAATATTTTGTCCTCATGCTGATATTCTAGCCTTGATTGGTCAAATCTAGCATGAGGAGGAAAATTCTTGTATTGGCCTTTTAGACTGGCACAGGTGTATATTTCCTTCTTGATGGTATTTGCTGTGAAAGATATCAACTTAGCCATAGGGGTTGACTATTGGCCACCTCATGTACTCTTTTTTATATAATGATGGATGCGTGCATCTTTGGATGCAGACGCTTGGAGGCATCACCTTGCTTTTTGGCACCTGGTAGGAATGCGTGGTACGTGTATCCACCCTTATTGCTAACATTTTGATACATCTAATAGGAACACATTGGATGTGTACTTGTCCCTTACTGCTAACATCCAGTGTACTAGTTTTTCTCATATAGCTGAATGAACATGATGCACTTGTATTCACCCCTTTGTACTAACATTGTACAGTTTTTCTTCGCGAGCATCACAAAATTTATGGTTCATTTACTTTACTATAAGTCCTCCTTTGATTAACATGATAGGAAATTCAAAGGATTAGAATGCCATGTCCAATTAGATCCTATGTACATAGGCAATATCACACATGGTTGTTTGATTGCAGCAAAGGGTTTTTATCATGAGGTCTGACCTCATGCAAAGTTTTCTACGAAAATGAACTAGAGAGTTTCTATGGGAATTAATCCTATATGATGCAATCCCATGAATCAAATAGCTCTAAAGGGAAAACCCCGCAAGGTCTGAACCCTATATAAATCCGCAGAATCAAAGGAGGCCTAACTGTGTTCAACCATGTCCAGGTACTTTTTTTTGGGACACATATAATAAGCACATGGGGCAAAAAAACTCTAGTTTCATGTTCCAATCTTTTGTGAGGAATCTTCAATCCTACGCATAGTGTCTAACATCTAATGTTTCATGGCAGCATTTGAAAACTACTGGTGACACCAATAACATTAGTCACACTCTCTCATCGGTAACTTTACAAAATTATTTTATAGAAGCATGTATACACATTTTTCTGAGCAGACCATGCTTAAAATGTGTGTCGTTTCGCTATGACTATCATGACCCCTATTGTCATTAACAATACGCAGAGGATGGGTTGAGTGGGCCACGACCCACCTCGAATTCGAGACCTTTTACTATTATCCCTAGTGTAACACCCCCGGTCATTCCGGACCGACGACTGTCACTTCTGGCAGCTCAATAGGATCTCTAGACTAGCCCCACAGACCAACACTAGTCTTTTATGCGCACTTTGTCCTCACTCATGCGCACCCGGTTACCCACTTTCCGGTCGGTCACCCATCCTAGAATTGATCTAGGCCAAGCACGCTTAACCTTAGAGTTCTTTTCGAATGAGCGCTTCCAGTGCCGGCACATTGCCATGCCGTGTCCACTCCGGGCCACACGCGCCATGCGCCACATGTCCGCCACTGACCCGCACACGCCCGTTTAACCGCGAGGGTCGGCTCTGATACCAATTTGTAACACCCCCGGTCACTCCGGACCGACGGCTGTCACTTCTGGCAGCTCAATAGGATCTCTAGACTAGCCCCACAGACCAACACTAGTCTTTTATGCGCACTTTGTCCTCACTCATGCGCACCCGGTTACCCACTTCCCGGTCGGTCACCCATCCTAGAATTGCTCTAGGCCAAGCACGCTTAACCTTTGAGTTCTTTTCGAAAGAGCTTCCGGAAAAGAAGTTGCAACTTGTTGGTATGGGTTTCCTATCAATCCTATTGAGCCATGCGCCAGGGTCTCACATACACCCACCCTTAGAAGATCGATGTCCTCGTCGATCAACCACAAGCCAGGAACGTCTCCTCTTGGCACACGTCTGTGCGTCTAGTGCCGGCACATTGCCATGTCGTGTCCACTCTGGGCCACACACGCCATGTGCCACATGTCCGCCATTGACCCGCACACGCCCGTTTAACCGCGAGGGTCGGCTCTGATACCAATTTGTAACACCCCCGGTCACTCCGGACCGACGGCTGTCACTTCTGGCAACTCAATAGGATCTCTAGACTAGCCTCACAGACCAACACTAGTCTTTTCTGCGCACTTTATCCTCACTCATGCGCACCTGGTTACCCACTTTCTGGTCGGTCACCCATCCTAGAATTGCTCTAGGCCAAGCATGCTTAACCTTAGAGTTCTTTTCGAACGAGCTTCCGGAAAAGAAGTTGCAACTTGTTGGTATGAGTTTCCTATCAATCCTATTGAGCCATGCGCCAGGGTCTCACACCTAGTCTACTGTTTGGAATTGTGTCTAGTTGGCCTTTTATAGGTGTGCACACCGGTATTTCGCCCACTGGTCATTAAGGATGTGTTTGGTTTGGGGAACCAAATGTGGCCAAAGGGAGCAGGTAATTGCTAGGTTCGTCCATTTTATAGTTATTATTATCGGTTGGTTGTATCATCCGTTTGAATGGTTCTTTTGATGGAACCGATATGTGTCTTGTTCTAACTTGCAAATCGACGATCCTGAATTCTATAATGTCTATATTCCATTTTGCTTGGTTGCCTCGACACTCACTGCCTAGAACTAGAGTCTACAATCTACACAACGCTCCTCTGCTTGCTCCCCTCCCCCGCTAACTGAGGGCCTGCCAAGTCAAAATTTGGCTAGTGTGGCGTTTAAAAAAATGTGGTTGAACAACTGGGCGCCACAAAGTGTGGTAAAATTTGGCAAAGATTCCACTCTACGACGAATGGGCCCTATAAATAATAAAATAATAATATAGTGTGACAAATCAAAATATGACAAAAACCAAACGATACCAAATCGGCTTGGCAAATTATGACCATGAACCAAACAGACCCTGGGCAACGAGATAGGGCGAGATGGGACGAATAGGATCTGCTTTGTTCAAATGAGTGCATCTCATCGTCTGGGAACTTACATTACATCGTCACGTTAAGTCCTTGTAAGAAAACCGTGTATACAATGCACCGTATTGACGAAGCCTTTCACCAAAGAGCCTACCCCGCAAACGTCCATTCCTAGTACCTGGCCGCAGTGGTTCCAGGTGCGGGGCAACAGGTGGCGCGGAAACCAACACATCTCGCCCGCCCTATATTTCCTCCGCGCAAGCAGCCAAAACGCGTCCCGCGACGGGATATTTTGCGCAACAGCTTTTCCGTACCGGGACGACGCACACGTACGCGCCTCCCACAGGCCCGTCAAAGGCGGTGGTCACGGGCTCTCCCTCTCTCCCTCCCGAGGCCCGCTCGCCGCAGACGATCCATTTTTTAGGCGATCCCCTCGCTGCAGACGATCTAGGAGCGCGAGGCGGCCGCATCTCGCCGCACACGTACCGCCCCGTGTGGCCGAACGCGACGCGACGGGACGCTGCGGCTCGCTCGCGGCTCGCCCCCCCCCCCCCCCCCCCCCCTTTAAAACGGAGGAGCCCGTTAGCTCCACTTGGTTATCCATCTCACGGTTCGGTTCGCCACTTCCACCCACCCACCCACCCGCCTGCCTGCCTATTTTTTCTCCCTTTCCATCCCCGCCCCCGCCCCCGTCCCGATCCACAGCGACGCGGACCGAGCGAGCGCGGGTCGCCACGGCCAGGAAGGAAGAGGAGAAGGAGCGGAGGGGATAATGGGCAGGGGAGGCATCGGAGGAGCCGTCGGGGCGGCGGACATGGAGAACAGCGACTCCACCCGCTGCTTCGTCAGGGACGTCAAGCGCATCGTCATCAAGGTGACCAACCTAATACATGCATGCATGCCTAGCTACCTTTTTCCTCCTCCTCCTCCTCCTCCTCTCCGACGCTATTCCAACGCCACCGCCGCCCGCCGTTTCGGCCCGTTCCTTGTGCTATGGCGGTATGGCCCTTCTTCTCCGGCGTGATCCTGTTTTTCCTCTCCGAGAGACGGCCGGTAAGGTGATCGGCGGAAACGCGAGGCCTGTAATAATAACAGAAATGAAAAAGTTTCGGATCTGATGACGTTACGAAACTGATTTAGTAAAGTATATCCGTATCTGACCACGAGAATTAGCTTTGAATCGCTCAAAAATCACGTGCTAGGTTCTAAATTATCCCCACTTTTACGAAGGAGACTAGTAGTAAAAAACTAAATTGCCAAGTAAATGTATATTTCTTAGTTTAATTGCAAGGTAAAATCGGTGTTCTGTTCGTTGGGTTCATCTAAATATCTAACCCGCTATCTCGTACGGCAGGTGGGCACCGCCGTTGTCACGGGACAGAATGGCCGACTGGCCATGGGCAGGCTCGGAGCTCTCTGTGAGCAGGTAACTGAATTTTGTTGGCAGGTCATGTGCTCTTAACAGTATAATAACCAAGGAGCCTGTACGTGCTAATAGCACTAGTACAGCATCAGCCATTGGGTAATTTTTCTTTTGACAGATGCTAATCGGTAAAAAATGTGGGAATATTTCAGGTGAAGGAACTGAATTTTCAGGGGTACGAGGTGATTCTGGTCACCTCCGGCGCCGTTGGTGTCGGGAGGCAGAGGCTCAAATACCGAAAGCTCATCAACAGCAGGTTGCAGACAGTTTTGTGCACAACAGTTTTTACTGACGGTCACTAGCTCTGGTGTAATGGCAACGTTTTGCTGATAATCCTCCATGATTTGCAGTTTCGCAGATCTGCAGAACCCGCAGCTGGACCTGGATGGGAAGGCCTGTGCTGCCGTCGGGCAGAGTGGCCTGATGGCGATCTACGACACGCTGTTTAGCCAAGTGCGTTTTGCTATACATATATGCTGCTGTTCTTTGTTTTTTTTTTCTTTCTGTTGAGGTTAATAACGTGTTTCTGACACCAAACTTACCATCACTGCAGCTTGACGTAACATCATCTCAGCTTCTTGTTACCGACCGTGATTTTCGGGATCCAAGTTTCGGGCACCAGCTTCGCGAGACAGTTGTCTCTCTATTAGATCTTAAAGTGATACCGGTGTTTAACGAAAATGACGCTATCAGTACAAGGAAAGCGCCATATGAGGTGTGATTTCTCTTAAGAAAATTCACATGCACACCCAAACTTCAGACTTTTGTGTCTTCCTCTAAGGATATCTGCAGAAAGAGCTTAATTGATGGCCAGTGCGAATGAAACGTGTATCTAATTCAGGCCTTCAATTCTTTACCATAACATGGTTATAACAATCGACTTCATGTGTAGGATTCATCCGGTATATTCTGGGATAATGACAGTTTGGCAACGCTGTTGGCAAAAGAACTGGATGCTGATCTTCTTATCATGCTTAGTGATGTGGAGGGACTCTTCAGTGGTCCACCCAGTGATCCTCAATCAAAGATTATCCACACGTACATTAACGACAAACATGGAAAGCTAATTAATTTTGGGGAGAAGTCTCGTGTAGGAAGAGGTGGAATGCAAGCTAAAGTGGCAGCTGCTGTTTGTGCCGCATCAAAGGGCGTACCTGCTGTAATTGCAAGGTGAATACAACTTCCCCCCCTGTTATCATAGCACGAGTTTAGTCATATGCATATATACTAAATATTCCCATTGGGTTAATTAACATACTCAAGCTACTATATAGCTAGTCACACTGCATTTTATTGTAGATAGAATGTAGAGAAGCTTGCGCTGCATTTTAGCTGCAACTTCCATACTACTGTATCAAGCTAGAGTTTATGCCTACATGTAAGATTACTTATTTCTGGTTTTAACCTTTTGTTACTACATCCATGAAGTGGATTTGTGGTAGATAGCATTATTAAGGTTATGCGAGGAGAGAAAATTGGTACACTCTTCCACAATGAAGCAAATGTCTGGGACTGTTCCAAGGAAGTGACAAGTCGTGAGATGGCAGTTGCTGCGAGAGATTGCTCACGACATCTACAGGTATTCTTTATTGCTTTCTGTAGAAACAATTAGACATACTAGGGATTCTAAAATATACCATCAACTCTTGTAGAATCATAAATATCCAAGGAAAATTCGAGTTGTAATATTCTGGTCTTCTTGCTGTCATCGCTGATTTATTCTGTTTCATCTGTCCACCAAACAGAATTTGTCCTCAGAGGAGCGTAAAAAGATTTTGCTAGACATTGCCGATGCTCTGGTAGCAAATGAGGGCTTAATTCTATCTGAGAATGAAGCTGATCTAGCTGCAGCACATGATTCAGGTTATGAGAAATCTTTGGTTTCTAGGATGACACTGAAGGCAGGAAAGGTGGGTCAAATATATAGTTCTTTGCCTCAGCCATATGGATCCGTATATTAGATTATGTTTGTTCATATCGTCTGTTCTCATTATATTAACTATTTCTAGATAACAAGCCTTGCGGAATCGATTCGTTCAATTGCGGATATGGAGGACCCTATTTCCCATACAGTGAAAAAAACAGAGGTGAAATGGCTGGACACATTCTGAAATTTGCAAGACCTATATTATGAATAATATGTCAGCGATAAAAAATTATAATTTCCTGCGCTTCATGTTTTTAACCAATCAAGGACTTGTCTTGTAGGTTGCTAAGGATTTAGTGTTTGAGAAGATGTACTGCCCATTGGGTGTTCTCCTAATTGTTTTTGAATCTCGTCCTGATGCCCTCGTCCAGGTAAAGATCTTTGGTGGTAACAGATTATAAAAATCAGCTGCAAGGTTAACTGTTATTTATGATCAACACATTATTGTACAGATTGCCGCTTTAGCAATCCGAAGTGGAAATGGTCTTCTTCTGAAAGGAGGAAAAGAAGCTATGAGATCAAACACAATATTACATAAGGTATGATAGTCAGCTTACTGTGTTCTTGGTAATGCAGCAACATGTTTTAGCTTAATTACGCTTTTGATGTATCAAAAAATGATTATCTGTGGATCTCTGATGTATCAATTTATTGATGTTTATTAGGTCATAACTAGTGCGATTCCAGATGTTGTCGGTAAAAAACTTATTGGCCTTGTAAAAAGCAAAGATGAGATTGCTGATTTGCTAAAGGTAAGCATGTCATTTTATACGTTGGTTGATGAGTACATGAATATGTCTAAACTGGATGCACACTATGCAGCTTGATGATGTGATTGACCTTGTTATTCCAAGAGGCAGTAATAAGCTTGTTTCTCAAATCAAAGCAGCAACCAAGATTCCCGTTCTTGGTCATGCAGGTAAGCCATTTTTATCACTGAACTCTTGTCATTCCCTATTGGAATGACATAATTGTATTTCAGCTTTGTTTGAATTACTTAACTCTAGTTTCATTTTTCTCTACAGATGGTATCTGCCATGTTTATATTGATAAATCAGCTGACATGAATATGGCAAAACGTATCGTAATGGATGCAAAGGTCGATTATCCGGCAGCATGTAATGCTATGGTGCGTCTCTGACTTCGATATTTCTGTATGATTTTTAATTTTCTCATCATAACAGAGTTTTTCAGAGGTTGTGTATATCACTGTAACACAACACTGATTCTACTTGAAGTTAGTACTAATTAATTTCAAATCTGAATATCTGATACACCATTTTTACCATGGATGTCTAATCAAACAAAATAAATGATTATGTACATCATCTGTGCAGGAAACACTACTTGTTCATAAAGATCTTAACAAGACAGAGGGTCTTGATGATTTATTGATGGGACTTGCGAACGAAGGTATTAGCTGACACTCTGAATTCATGATGTCATCAGTGTCCTTTGTGCTCCCTGAAGTAGTTAAAAAGTATAAACAATATTGTAGATTATGTTTCATCACAAGTTGTGAATATGGTAAACTAATGTCAATTTATATTTTGTTGGCTTGCAATCTAGCAAAAATACTCACATGTACGGATTTCTACTAAAGTAGACACCATCAATTAAAAAAAATGGTATTTGTGTGAATGGACATTTGATGGACATATGCTCAGTTGATTTATTAGTTGATGTCATATTGCAGGAGTTGTTATTTATGGTGGGCCTGTTGCACATGACACGTTGAAAGTGCCAAAGGTAGATTCATTTCATCACGAATATAGCTCAATGGCATGCACCCTCGAATTTGTTGATGATGTACAGTCAGCGATTGACCATATAAATCGTTATGGAAGGTATGCATCTTCCTTTGAACACACTCTCCCCAATTACCGTTTTTTGTTGCACTAAATCTGACTGAATTATCTTTGTTTCAGCGCGCACACAGATTGCATTATCACAACCGATAAGAAGTCTGCAGATACGTTTCTACAACAAGTTGATAGGTATTTATTTAACTTCCTTTGTGGTTATGCTAGCTGTATTTATAGTTTTTTTTGGATAAAATCTCAATGTAAGTAACCGTGTAAACTGTGACAGTGCTGCTGTGTTCCATAATGCAAGCACAAGGTTCTGTGATGGGACTCGCTTTGGTCTAGGTGCAGAGGTATTGTCCTTTGACTGTTCATTTTGTGCGCGAGCTGTTTCTACTCTTTTTGGAAAATTATCCAGTTCTATGTTTGAACCTGTTCAAAATACCTTGAATAGGTTGGCATAAGTACAGGGCGTATACATGCTCGTGGACCTGTTGGTGTTGATGGGCTTCTAACAACTCGATGGTAGGACTCTATGACATGTAGTTTTTCCTACAATTATATCCCTCTTTGCCTCGTATATAACAGTACTTCCGTATGCGGATGTGTTCTGCTTGCACTATCTTACTCTATAGTCTCTGTTTATGCTAGATTTTTGCCAGTTCCAATTTTATTTACCATACGCAACAAATGGATTTATTTGTATCTTCACCTAACATGTATCCATTATTTTGCTCATTATGTATAGCATTCTAAGAGGGAGTGGACAAGTAGTGAATGGTGACAAGGGAGTTGTCTACACCCACAAGGAGCTTCCTTTGCAATGAGTAAGTCATGGTTTTACATCTCTTCTCTTTGATAGAACGCTTAACTAGAGTAACTACTAACCTTCAACCCCTGTGGCTGGTTGCAGGTAGAGGATTCCTACTGTAGAGCAATTTTTGTAGAATAATCCTCTTCGAAGCTCCTTCTCTTCATGCCAAGAAGAAAGACGAAAAATATTGATAGCATGCCGCCATCTAGTTACGTGATCGCCTCTAAAATGATTGATCCATACAATGTCGTTACGGCACTAGTTGTTGTAACTATAGAATTGCATCAGCACATCAGTGCTATATATGAGAAAAACAGCTATGCTGTTTCCCATGAAGTATCCTTTTGTCATGTTGTCTTCCAATGGCATGTGTACTCAGGAGCAGCTGAAATGAAACCTTCAACGGGGATACATCTTATGTAGTAATGTTTGTTGACATCATGGGGCTGAAAAACAACAGGTCGTTCAGTTGCAAGAGAAGTCTTGACTCCCGCAAGTCCTTAGTTACTTATATATGACTCGTCACAAGTCTCGCCAAAACGAGAATAAACTGCAATCTGCACAGTTCTTAGAATGCAACGACCACTCATTTATGCGCCAAATAACAGGGGCATCAATCTCTGATCATATAGTATTATCCTTCCTTGCATATCTTTCAACAAATCTAAGTCTGAGTATCAGCATTAGTTGAGATTTTACAAGAGCAAATTAAAGAATGCATCAGGAAGACCATCACTACAAAACATGTCGTTAAAGGGGACCCATTACAAACGTGTCCAAATTGGCTTGCAGAAGTCGCCATCTAGTTCTGTGATCGCCTCTACAATACATACAATGTCGTTACGGCACTAGTTGTAACTATAGAATTGCATCAGCACATCTGTGCTATATATATGAGAAAAACAGCAATGCTGTTTCCCATGAAGTCTCAAATCTTTTTTCCATGTTGTCTTTCAATGGCATGTGTACTCAAGGAGCAGCTCAAATAAAACCGTCAACGGCAATACATCTTAGGTAATGGCGTTTGACATCATGTGCTGAAAAACCACAGATCGTGCTGAGACTTCTGGCATCAGGCGAGGCACACGCCCCAGGCCATGATAAGAGAGAAAAGAGCCCATGCTCCATGGAGCTTAGACGCTTTATTGGAGTCTCAGTTGCAAGAGAAGTCTCGACTCGCGCAACTCATTAGTGATAGGACTTGTCACAAGTCTCGCCAAAATGAAGAGTAAACTGCAATCTGCACAATCTTATAATGCAACGACCACTCATTTATGTGCCAAAAAACAGGGACATGAACCTCTGATCATATAGTATTATCCTTCCTTGCATTCTTCAACAAGTCTCAAGTCTGAGTATCAGCATTAGTTGGGATTTTACAAGAGCGAAATTAAAGAATGTATCAGCAAGAACATTACTAGTACTAGTACAAAACATGTCGCTAAAGGGGGACCCATTACAAACGTGTCAAAAATGCCTAGCAGAAGTTCCATCGTGTCTCCAAGTAAAGACCAGCACTCAATTTGAGGTTCCTCCTGAAAGACTGGGTCATCAATGGCTAGTCTAATCATGTTAGGCTGTACAATAGTTCCTACTTCATGGTCATTTGGTATGATCAGCAAAGATCAAAAAACACCAACGAGTTTGCAGCATCTTCACCAATAATCGCCACATGAACAAGTTCCATCCCTGAAGTGGTGAAACCTGTTCACATCCTTCACAACAATTTCCCGCTCCGTGAATTTGGAGATGAACTTGGTAACTGAGTGACAGTCCTCACACAGCCTCAGGTTCTTGGTGATCCTGATGACTTCCCCACTACCAGTGTTGATAAGCCCAAAAGCAACTGCCAGCTTCTCACTGTGACCAAGCAAAATCCTTTCCTTTTCTTCTTCTTCAATATCATAATGAACAATCCCTGTGTCAGGAACATAGCCCTCATTTTTCATCTCTGCCACAAACTCACCTATCAGAGCTTGAAGCTGCTCAACAGGTGGGTTCTTGTTGTCCACGGACGTGAATGAGTGGAGCTTCTTCTTTACCTCTATCCAGCTGCAACCAGTCACCTTCTCCAGCGCATGCTCCTCCAGCAAGTCCTTTAGCACATCAACTTGGTTCTGCAATTTAGCTCGAGCATAAATATCAGCCAGGAGTACATAGTTCCCGGCATTTCTGGGTTCAAGATCAAAGAGATGAGAGCAAGCCATCTCTGCATACTCCACATGACCATGAATACGGCAAGCTCCAAGAAGTGCACCCCACACTTGAGGGCTCGGCTCAATGTGCATGCTCTCTATGAGCTCCACAGCTTCATCCAACTGCCCGGCACGACCAAGGAGGTCTACCATGCAAGCATAGTGCTCTGCACGAGGTTTAACACTATAATCCACCATCGACTCAAACAACTCCTTTCCCTCGTCCACAAGTCCGGCATGGCTACAAGCTCCGAGGACACTGATAAATGTGATGATACTCGGTGATAGCCCAACTTGGACCATTTCCTCAAACACCTGAATCGCCTCACGGCCAAAGCCATGCATCCCATATCCAGATATAAGTGAATTCCACGACACAACATCCCTCCGATGGCCTATCCAGTTGAAGATATGCCGACCATCTTCAAGGCATCCACATCTCATGTACATTGCCATCAATGCGTTCAGTACTGAAACAAGTGAGTGGAAACCCCTCCGAAGAATATATGCATGCAATAGTTTGCCATGACCGAGCGCGTTCACTCCTGCGCACGCATTCATGACGCTCACTATCGTGATTGAGTTAGGCACCAGGTCTGGATCAGAAGCCATCATATCCTTGAAGAGCTCAATTGCATCAGCTGGTCTCTCATTCTTGGCATAGCACCCGATCATGGCACTCCAGGAAACAACATTCCTCTCTGGCATTGCAGCAAACACAAATTCAGCATAGCTGACGATCCCAAGCTTTGCATAGCAGTCGATAAGAGTAGTGGCGACGTGCGTGTGCAACGCGTAGCCACGGCGGATGGCATGTGCGTGCACCTCACGTACACGGGCAGAGGCCGGTGCGTGTGATGCCGACACAGCGATGCAGGCCTTGAGCCCGTGCGTGTAGCTGTAGCTGTCGACGGGTACTCCTAGCCACCCCATGTCCGACAGGCGCGCGAGTGCCTCGTCACCATGGTCGGCGAGCGCGAGGGCCTTGAGCAGAGCGTTCCACACGAAGATGCTCTTCTCAGGCGCCTCGTCGAACACCTGGCGCGCGGCCGGAAGCGCACCGAGCGCGGCGTAGGACTCGATGAGGCGGGTCGAGAGGAATGGGTCCGAGCGGAAGACCGGGTCGGCCTCGAGCCGGCGGTGGACGGCCGCGGCGAGCGCGGCGTCCCCGGCCCGCGCGGCGGCGAGGAGGAGCGACTCGTAGGTGCGCTGAGTGGGCGCGGGGAGGCCCGGGAGGAGCGCGGCGGCGCGGGCGAGGCGGCCGTTGGCGCAGAGCGTCTGGATGTGGTGGTTCGCGTTCGCGGGTGGGGGCGCCGCGCCCGACGAGGACGAAGACGCAAGGGAGGACCTGTAGCGCGCGAGCCTTGGACGCCTGGTGCCAAACGCCGGGTGGGAGAGGTGGAGGGAACTTGCGGGGGCGGAGGCGAACATGAGGAGGGGGCGGAGGCGGAGGGGGCGGCTCGGGAAGGGCTTCACCGTGGCAGAGGAGGCGAGCGCCGCTGCGCCGGCGCCGAGAGAGAGATATTTTGGGTTGGATTGTGGAGGCGGGGAGGCGGAAGAGGAATGGCACCGCGCCGCGCGGAGCCGGAGAAGAGTGGGGATTTTCCGCGATTTTTGTGTGGATTGGGGAGGCTGATGGGCTCGGCGTCAATCCTGGGAGCTCCTATATGACGCTGCTTGTGTCGTTTCAACCAGGAAAATGCTATATTCCGCTTATTACGGCGCTGAAGCATCGCGTCACACAGGGGCTTTCACAGATGGGCCGGCCCAGTTCGCTTCGGTGATTTTTTCTATGTTTTCTAATTCTTTTTTCCTGTTTTCTTTTTTCCTTTTTCAAATTTCGAATTTGATAAATTATTCAGATTTTACAAAAAATGTTGATGGTTTTTGAAACGGTTCCATTTTATTTTTCCAAAAATAATTATTTTTTGAAAATGTTCATGTTTTTATGAAAAATACTCATGTCTTTAAAAAATTTGCTTCATATTTTTTGAATTTGATTCATGTTTTTATGATTTTGTATCATGATTTTTTGAATTTTGTTCATGATTTTTTCAAATTATTCATGATTTTTCAAAATTTATTAAAGATGTTTGAAAATCTTCAAGAATATTTAAAAAATGTGATTATTCAATAGTTATTATGGAGATATCCAAAGTTTAAAATAAAGAAACAGAAAAGTAGAAAAGAAAAATGAAAACAAAGGAAATAGCGTCAAGTGGGTCGGCCTAGTTGCCATGCCCATTAGATGGCAAGGTGCGGTTTTTTGTTTTATATTTTATATTTTGAGATATTTAGTGAATTGAAGAAGTTCAGATTTGAAAAGCGTTCAAAATTTTAAAACCCTCCGGATTAAAAATTGTTTAATTTTATAATTATTCAAAATAAAAATATTCAAATTTGAAAATTGTTCAAAATGTGAATTTTTTCAAAACTACTAAAAAAGAAAAGAAACAAAAATAATAACAAAACATAAAACAGAACAAAGAAAAACAAAAACAAAACAAAAACCAAATAAATAACCAGAATTAACAAAAAATCAGAAGCTTTCTAAAACCCCAAAAAAAACTGGAAACATCTTGGCCGGCCTAGAACAACAAAACATGATCGACGCCTGTTATAGACGCTACAAGCGCCGTATAAGATTTGTCGTTCATCTTACACAAGGGGGGGGGGCGTCCCCAAGCAATTTCTTTTTTGCCTAATACCCATTCATATTTGATATTTTTTGGCTAAAAATAGCCTAAACTCGGCCAATTTGAAACACACACCCCCATTCACCCACCCACACACACACAAACAACACATGCACAAATGTCTTCTTAGCCCATTTACCCCACCTCCCAAGCACTTTGCCCAAGCTACGACCTGTTAATGCTCAGTGTGGATCATGTGAGAGGGCATCACTAGTGAGATATTTGATTGTGGGCTACTCTAAAGCTTTAGGTTAAACAGTTAACATGAAGAAGTCTTCAAAAAAATTGGGAAAGGCTATCCAGGTAGCATCAAGAAGGAATTGAAGCAAATCATGAATGTCCCTAACAAGTAATTGTTTGCGAGATATTTGAGCTTACCATCAGGCGGATAAAATTTGGGCATTTAAGTATATGAAAAATCATAGTTGGATGCATGCCTAGGCCTAGACGGAGAAGTTCTTGTGAACGGGAGTCCTCGTTAATCAGTGGCACATTCTATCCTGGCATACCCGATGTCATGCTTCTTGGTTATGAGAGATCTTTGTTGATATAACAATGCTTTGATTTGCAAGTTTTAGTGAGAAAGCAAGAAGATTTGATCGTAACTTTGCATGGGTCTCATGAGATTCGATGATAGTTCTGAAGGACATGGAATGAGCGAACGGGAATAGATAAGAGGCTTGTGGGATTGGCATGACAAGGTAGGGCTGAGAATTGGATTTTCACGATATAGAAATGTTCGATTTTTCACCGCTAGTTAGGAGCATGGAGGCTTTTGCAAGAGACACATATGTTGAATGGAAAGATACTCTTTTTTTTTAAAGAATGGAAGGAGACTCAACTCGTTGTATTTTCTTGAAAATGATCTTCTATGGGATTCATCTGTCGACTAGTGTAGGGTCATCCACTAGGGAATTAGTGTATGTACTCAAGCAAGACTTGATTGAACGAATTGGTAAAGAAAATGTGACAAGTAAGAATGACATTCGATTGCTTAGGAGCTACATATGATGCGTCTGGTTGGCATAAGATCTACTGACTCGCCTGAGCTAGTGTCCCTCTTGTCGGATCCGATGACGAGTAGCTGGAGCTTACAAGTCCTGGAAGAAATATGTTATTTAGGGGCCCTAGGACAACATGAAATAAAGGAGCCCTTGTTTAAAGTGTTAGAGCTTTCCTAGGGTCAAGGGGGGCAATGGCCCCCTTACTACATAAAATATTAGGGATATATTTAATATTTATTCTAAAATTTTAAATATTATTCAAAATTTATATATAACTAGCGTTCTTGGGAGTCTTAACTATGCATGTCAAGTTCTACCACTTGTTCACACACAAAAGACTTAAAATATTAGTATTCTGTAAAAAAAAGTATTACTATAATGCAATAAAAAAATTAAGTAATTTGTACATTTAATAGATCCATGATCTTTGATATCGCGGTGAAGACTTTCGAAACCACTTCTTTCTATTGATCAAGCGAACTATATACCATCATACTTATTTTACCAATTGTTGCTTGTGTATATAGGCTTGTGCAAAAAATGAGTAAATGAGTAAATATATTAGGCACTGAATTAATAAAATGATGAAAATAGTCTCACATGTACGGCAGGGATAAATAGAATCATTGGGAATCATAGAAGAGTTGCTTGCGGAATGGTATAGCTATGTGATTGCGTAATTAATCTACACTAATGAATGCGAACAACCTTGTAAAGGCACATGAATGCTGGTATTATTCTGCACATTTGGAGAGGCCACCAAAATTACGGCATCAAGAAAAATATTCAAAAATGTTATATAAGAGTAGAGTCATGATAGGTATAGCTTGAACCATATATATTTTTAGACAACCATTTATATTTTCTCCAGGTCAAAAAAAAACCATTTATATTTTCTCTAGAATTATTTGCAGTATTGAACGTTAAGGTACACTAATAACAAACAAGTGGGACGAGGCCCCTCGATCATGGAGCCTCAGGGCGAGTGCTCCTCTGCCCCGCCCTATGGGCCGGCCCTGTATGTTCTAGTTGGATGTCGAAGTGGTACGAAATATTCCTATCAGTGCAATGAAATACAAGTTAGACGCAACGCTTGGAGCTAAATGGTTGTCATGTTTTGCTTATCGTGTGATATATCTGACACAAGACGTCGTAGGGAGGATTGGCTTGAAGGACGCGATTGTGGCGTTGGCCACAAAACTCTGGTCAATGAAAATTTGATGTTTTTGTGGAAAACAAGATACTATCGAAGCTGAAAACAAGACATATATCAACCATCGATATTGAGCTTTTGTTTTACAGAAATTTGGAGTTTTTCTGTTCGTGGGTTCACATGAGCCATATTTTATCAACCTGGGCCTTGCGCCGTAGTAGTTCTGTCCGAATAATATCTGAATAGTAGCCCATGAGGCATTACGGCAGGAGGCTAGGCCCAGACCAGACTATGTACAGTTCAAGACTTCCGGTGACCTACCTTTGTCTCTCGCTCTTGCAGTGGCGCCGACACAAACGGAAACAATTGTGAGCAGTGAGCTCATCACGTCATTCAGGAACCCCAATCTAGGACAGTACGCAACGATCGATGGGCAGTTTTAGCTCGGCGGCCGCCGCCGGTCAGTGGGCGTGCGACTTTCTAGTGGGTCGTGGAAAGGCTGCATCGCGACAGGAATAGGTAATTCTCCTTTTGAAATGCACTGCTTATGCAGCTGTCTTTTCCCTTCAACCAGTAGTTCAAAACGAAATTCATTTCGGTGATTTTTTATGGAACCAGTGATGTGGAATTTATGGCTTTATGTTCATTCACATGTGTGTCCTCTGTTGCTTGTGGGGCGTTTAATCCGGCGAGGTGCGGTACCTACTCCACCGACACAACCAGTTATGTATAGATATACTTCTGAGGCTACTAAGAATGCAGCAAATATTGTTGATGTTGTTGCGATGGCCGCTTAGAATCAACATGTGCCCAACTGCTCGGATGCTCTTGCCAACTATTGTGATGATCTATATGCTTATATACTAAGTGGTGTGATGAGGATACTCGTGCTAGGGCTATGCTCACTTTCAATGTTCTCCCCTAGTTTGCCTCTAAGTTTACGAGAATCGGTTCTATTGATGAGATGTGGACCCTCCTTGGCCAATGGTATTGGCCTATTCTCTCTATGTGTCCATGGTTCGTCGGGAGCATTCTCTTTATTAGGATGACTCCACTCTTGATGAGTTTTACACATAGAGTTCTTCTCTCTCTCGCGCCAGCTTGACTCTATCCGCTTTGCTGTATGGGGTTGTTGGCCCTTGTGTAAAATTACGAGGTCATATTTAGAGTTTCAATGTATCCATGAATTCTTGTCTCAGCTTTATCTAGAGTTTGAGTCACTGCCGTTGGTTTCTTGGCTGCGCCCATGATCCCACATTGTGTGTCCACACTTCTCCCTGTGTTCATACTCTTCTTCTTCTCCTTCATGTTGATTGCATTATCATCACTGGCTCGTCTATGTGAGAAGTTCATTATGTTTGATCTTAGTCCTCCTCGCTACTTTGGACCGAGGTTCCTTCTATCTCTGATAGCTTCTATATATCCCAAGAAAAGTATACCCAGGATCTGCTTGCTCGTGCCGCTCTTAGTGTTGAGCACACTGTTGAGACTTCTATGAAGCTCAATGTTCACCTTCGTGCTTCTCGTGACGATTCGTTACCTAGCCCGTCGTGCTATCGCCATATGGTTGGGAGCCTTGTCAATCTTGCTATCACTCGGCCATATATCTCGTATCTTGTCCATATTCGAGTCGGTTTCTTTCTGCTTCCACTTCGGTCCACTACAGATACCTTCTACGTGTTCTACAATATCTCCGTGGTATGATCTCACACCGCTTCTTATTGCCTTGTTCCAGCTCCCTTCAACTTCAGGCCTACTCGGATCTCCGTAGTACGATCTATTATCATATAATACATATGCTATTAGCATTGCGCTTGACCCGGTGAGACATAAGCTCTCCAAAGCACATAGATGTTGGTGTCTTCTTTGTGCTCACTGTTGTGCAGGGTCTGATTCTCGCTCTTCTTTACATGCCTTCGGTTGACGGATTTTTTCACGAATGCCTAGATTAAAGCGCAACTTAGGCTTTTTCTCTCAGAACTCTATGAGTTTAAGGGGTGTTAGAGATGTATATATTTTTGTATTTGCCCGCTGTATAAGAGCCTTTAGAATATTGCCCCCACACACCGCCTATACATGTATATTTGCCCTTTGGTCCTGAAAACTGAAGACCGATGGATCAAATTCAATAACTCCTCGTTGGTCGACACCTGAGAAAAGGATCAGAGAAAGGAGCAAAGCAGGAGAGACGGGGAAGAGCAGGTGCCGCCGGCCCCTGCCCAATCGCGACGCCCTTCGATGCTCAACTCGCACTGCGCTGTGTGTCATTTCCAACGAAAGCAAAAACAATATTCTGTATGCAAACCGAACAGCAACATGTCCATGTCATTTCCAAGGCAAAAGCAGCAGGTGCGCCACTGCCACTGCCGTTTGAGAAAAGATAGTGGTGGGAGCAGCAGCAGCTGCTGCAAGCGGCAGGCGTGGGTCGCGTTCGATTGGATTAGATCGGATGAGAAGCGAGCGAGGGATGTCGACAAAACCACGCAGGAATTTCTAAAAGCGTCCCAAATCCAGAGACGGATCAAATCGGCCGTATCTTAAGAGTGGAAAGAACATATGCTTAATAACGAGAATCCATGGGTGATTAGATTAAGGAAAGGCCAGTGTAGGCCACACTGCCGCACACCGATC
The DNA here is from genome assembly GCA_916181665.1 of Avena sativa. Lineage (NCBI taxonomy): Eukaryota > Viridiplantae > Streptophyta > Magnoliopsida > Poales > Poaceae > Avena > Avena sativa. Next base: position 355,041,816 of record OV702296.1, read on the forward strand.
GATCAGCTTCTTCTTTTGATCATGTGCCGGTGTGCAGTGTCTCCGAGACAAGATATGCAAAGAAAAGTGAAAAGGGTCCATGGAATTAATAAAGCTTTGGGTCACTAGAGGCATGTACCTGGACAAGGAAGCAATGGAAAGAATGCTTAGTTAATCACCCAAAGCTTTCTTCAGGGCCAACCAAGGGATGGGCTTTAACTGTACTTTTGTTTTTTCTTAAGGAGAAAAGTATTTCAGATTTGTTATGCTAAAAGAAAGCAGTTTAGATTTGTCGAAGAAAAGCTATAGAGAGATAGATTATACAGATAAAGAGTCGATCTCAAACGGGAGGTGGGAACATTATTACCATGGACGGATAATGAACAAGAGAAACGGAGAATCCAGTGGCAAACTTAGTTTTCTCTAGCACAACTTATATTCTGAAATTGCCTTGTGCTGATGTCAAGAGTCCATGCAGGTACCACATACATACTATATTACTTGATTGATTCTGATTATATTCCATGTGAGAAAATAATTTTAAGCTTTGAGTTATAGCCTACACACCACCCACGTGTAGTTAGAGAGAAAACATTGTATTTTCTAAATGAGAAAAGTGATTTGGATTTCTTATTGAAAAGCTAAAAGGAATTTCTATATAGACAGTCTCTAAGTGGAGGTGGGAAGATTATGATCATGAATAAACAGTAGAACAGCACAAGAATAAAAACAAGTGGGGATGGATGAAGAAGAGAAAGAGCATCCAATAGCAAAAAAAAAACTTGCTCCAGCACAACATGCACTCTGAAATTGATGTTCGCTCATGTCATGAAGCTAGCACACGCATCACTTGCTTGCTTGATTCTGGTTCCATGCGAGACATGTTTTTAAGCTCTGATGAAAGTTATTATAGGGTGGCCTAAAAAGAAGTTTGAATTATATAGGTCAGACAGACTCCACCCATGCATGATGCATGTGTGGTTGCAGTGGTTTTTACTGCATGACGTACACATTGAAGGAACAATTATGTGGCCATCCGCCAGCTGACACGCCTAAGAAAGGAGGCAACAACAGTGGGTATACTTTTTAAAAACATGAACAGCAGTCACTGCATGTTTCCTCAGAGATACTAGTACCCTCCCCCGTTACAGTGGCCACTGACGCGCACGGATTCTCTCCAGGGAAAAACAACGTGCATGGCGCCACGGTCGATATGCTCCCCCTACCCTCCCCAGCTGTCGCCTATCTCCAGGCAACAGCATACCTACAAAAATCACCACTGGACGCATGCAAATCAGATTAACTATGCGGCGGCAGGTACTACTACCATGGATGGGCCTAATACTATAATACACCTCCACACTGACAGCATACAGCCAGGATCCCCATCATGGCCTTGCCATTTGAGGTATACTGTGCCAAATACTAGTTTAATGCATCGATCTCTGATCAGAGGATAAGCCAAATCTACCGCAGCTACCCTAGTGATACTTAATTAGTAGAGTGACAGAGCAAATTAGAGGTTAACAGGTGTCTGAATCATGGGTTGTCAAGACTTTAGGAGGCCACCCTCGTCTAAGGATGCATGAATGAGATAACACAGACGTCTGAGTGCTTAGGATAATGTAACTGCACATGGAAAGAGTAACACAACATGTTCATGTCACAGAAAGGCTAACATAACAGGCCGAAAGATGGTCATATTCTACAGAGACCAGTTGACAGCTTCAAATTAAGTACAGTAATAGTAAAACCCTTTTGGGCATAACATAATACAAGAGCTGCCTTTCCCTTTCCTTGGCCATGTGGGATCACTCCAGGATACACGACACCCGAGCCAAAGGCATCCATTTCATTACCACAGGTTTAATCCAAAAGCTTAGACAAACAGATGCCTTTTGCAAGGGATTGCCAAGCTCTACAAAGTGGTTGAATGTTCGACAGCATACCTGGATCTACATGGAATGCATGGAAGGGCATATCAATGTGTCTTCCGCCCTCCAAAGAAATCTGATCGATCGTCAAGCCAAACCGCGCCCAAGTGATTGATTGACTTATATACCATCCTAGCATACTACTAGTAGTTCTTCGTACATTACAATGTGCATCATCAGCGGACATGAGGCCGAGCAAGCAAAGCACAGCCACCGGCATCACCCGACGAAATCATGGAGCAAGTGGCCGGTGATCTCCTTGGCGAAGTGCCGGTCCTGGCCTCCGAACGAGCCCATCACGTAGGGGTCACTCACGTCCTCCAGCCCGAAACGGTGCGCGAGGTTGGCCGGGATCGTCGACGCCAGGGGCTCGCCGAAGCAGATCTTGTTGTTCTGGTGGAGGCCGAGGGTGAGCGAGACGCCGCCGCTGTTCCCGGCACCGCCGCCGACATGATGGTGCTGCGGCGATGCCATGCCGTGCTGCTGATGAGAGGGCAGCGCGCTGTATCCTGCGAAGCTCACCTGGCCCTGGATGGGGTGGGACATCTGCTGGGAGAGTTCGTCATGGAAGCCTCCATGGGAAGTATTGGTGGTGTTGTGGTTCCTTGTGATGCTGCTGCTTTGCCCCGGATGCGAGTCGCAGGGCTCTGAGCGCTTCCCGTTGCGCCGCGACGAATGCTCGGCCTGATTGTGAATGCCATGCTGCTGGCTCTTGTCGAGAGGCGAGTGCTTGTGGATCTGCCTCATCTCCAGGTTGTGGATTTCTTCCACCATAGGCTTCCAGAGTCTAACCCTCGCATTAATAAACCAGTTTGACACCTGCATAGTCATTAACAGTCGCATTAATCCTTGTTTTTCTTCTGATCAATGGCATTTTTATTAAACTCTAATTTTGCATCAACACGATACAAGGAAAAGAGTTTACTAGTTTACTTGGGCTGGTGTCAAACTGGTTTCCAGCGCAAGTAAACTAGTAAAATCTTTTCCTTGTATCGAGTTGATGCGAAATTAGAGTTTAATAAAATTGCCTTGATCAGAGAAAAAAGAAGGTTGCTCTATACCTGATTCCTTGTCAAACCAGTTTGTTTAGCCAACATTTGCTTGTCGCCATCAGTAGGATACCTGCATAGTTTTAATCGGACCATCAAACGAATGCAGTACTCTTGGTAATATTAACACATTCAAAAGGGAGATAAATGAACAGATCATCAAGATGCCACAGACGCAACAATTGCATCAGATTGCCAAATTCGAATAGAAAAGAGTAGAAAACAAGTCATGATATATAGGGTTAGATCAGGAGAGGACGGAATAAAATTGTGCTGGCATGATTGTCATGCTTTTATTATTCAGTCCGAAACTACGTAACCCCGAGCTGCATCCCAATAATAAAGGTTTGATTGATCTTTAACGAATTAATTTCTCTTATCAGTCTAGCACCATCCAACTAGACCTTTTGTAAAGAGTAAGTTAAATCTAAGCATTGATTGATGTGGGATCTAGCAAAAGGACATGAATTGACAATTATGGGTCTTTCTTTCCAGAGGCTTGAAAAATTGGTACCAATAATGAAGAAAGTAAGGGTACTCAATATAATATCAAATCCAGTTGAAAAATGGAAGCACTAGAGTTATAATGATCAACAACTGAATATCCTAACACTGTACCAATCAACTTGATGTAACCACTAAGGTATTATAACAGCTTTTAGATCATACTGTTAATGCCATAGTACTACATAAGACTGATACAATATGCAGGACAACCGAAATAACGACGATGTTTCATCTTCCTGTTGGTAGGTGCCAGAAAACTGGGTTAGATGTAAGCTTACACACAAGTTGTTTAGCGACCCGTACTTAACAAAACAAGCAATATATGACAAATTGGACGGCCTAACCAAATTCATAAAGCCACTCACCTAACTATGCTTAGAAAATAATGTAAATCTTACTATACAATCTAAGAAAGATCGCACTGTAGTACTTAAATCCACTCAAGCACCCGGGCTGGTAGCACACTAATGATGTGTACAGCTCAAAATACACAAAGGTCTAAAAAGCTGACTGCCAATCTTAGTAACTTCAATTCAATAGAATGATTTGGAAGCCAAGCCATGACATTCCATCATGTATCAAAGTCCATAGCAATGATTTCGACAACGAGGATTGCTTGCTAGTATCAGCAAAAAACATCTACAGGTCCAGCATGCATAATCATGTTGAAGAAACACCATCATGCATATAGAAAACATTATTATCTTGGAAAGGTCCAAAGTACGTTGTCCAGTGCTGCTAATTACCCTTGATTGTGACTACGACCATGAGCAGTAAGATTGAGTGGATAGTAAAAAACAACTTACGGGTGCAGGAAGTGCTCGAACAGCCAAGCGCGGAGAACGGCCACGGAGCGCTCCGGAAGACCCCTCTGAGGGCGCCAGATGTTGTGCGGCTGGCCGAAGCCATTGACGCTGCCCCCTCTCGGGAAGCCGACGGTGCCGCCGCCGCCGCCGAGGCCAAAAATGGTGATGTCTTTGCTCATGCCTTCTTTGACATGCATCTTGCTCGTGTTACGGAGCTGGTTGAGTATCATGGACTTGAGGTGCCTGAAGTGCTTGGCCATCACCCTTAGAGCCATCACGGCGAACGGGGCGGCATTGTTGAACCCCGCGACGGTCTCGAACGAGGCGATCACGGCCTGCACCTGCTGGTAGTACTGCCGGTACCTCTTGCAAACCTGAAAAGAGAGAGATTTCCTTCAGGTTAATTAGTTGCTGCATGATTAGAACTCGATTAGGGGTAAACAGCTACTGATGACGTCTGGAATGAGAAAGATTCCCATGGTTAGTTTTTCGTGTGGATGTGACATCAACAATGCAAAGCCTACTTCCCAACAATAGAAGTGAGACGCCATTAAAGAAGATCGCCTACTGAGGGTTCCATAAATAGAAGCTTTCTACATCGTACGTAGATTCCCATGTATTGCCGCAGGATGGAAGAGGACGCTGCGAGAGGGTCAAGTACTAAGCATGTGAAACTGAAAGAACACAATTATCTTGACATTGACATACGCAAAGGGTTGGTTTCTAGTGTCGCGTAGATCCCCTCATCGTCCAAGCGTTTGGAGACAGTAACTAATCGGTTTTAGTTTCATGTAGGAGTAGATGACATTCGAAAAAGGTACATATATATATACTTGGTGATATGAAAGTAATCAAAATCCAATCTTTAGATACTTGGTGATAAAAAGGTTCAGAGCAGTGAACCACTGTAGAAAAAGGAGAAAAGGAAAATCTGAACAAATGTAACAAGAGCAATGGAAATGATGATCAAATCAAAAGCACATGCAACCACGGAAGCACAGTAAATAAAAGCAAAGGCACAGCCAGCCGCATCGGTGATGTGACGGCTATGTGAAAGATTCTTCGCCCTCCCTCCAGGGCAGGCGGGAGAGAGAATTGCAGTAACACCGAAACAAGCTAGTAGGTAGAAAAAAGGCAACACGAAGTGAAATCTAGCGGGCAGTCAGGAGAAATTTGGGAGCAAGCACCTCTTCCATCATGGAGATGAGCCTGGTCTTCTTCCACTGCTGCTCGGCGCCGGACATGGGGCCGGCGTCGGAGGCCGCGCGGTCGGCGTCGTCCAGCTCGGCGTCGGCGCCGTCCATGGGATCCGCGTCGAGCAGGCCCTCGTCGGGGAGGCTGCGGTCGACGTGCGCGGCTGCGCCGCCCACGTCGCAGATCTCCTCGAGCAGCTTCTGCGCCGGGCCGAGGAACCTGGACCGGCCGAGCACGGTGGCGTAGCCCGTGAACGGCCCGTACGGCTCGGCGGCCGGCGCGGGGCCTCCTCCTAGCTGCTGCCTCTTGGGCGTCGGGGGCGTCGTGGCGGGATTCGACGACGCGAAGGAGAGGGACAGCGAGAAGTTCTGCGTCGGGATCGGGGCGAACTGCTGCTGCTGCTGCGTGGCGAACTCGTTGGGCACCAGCTGGCCCTGCGTCACCGTGGGGCTGTGCGGCGAGTAGGACGAGGAGGAGGACGCGTAGGAGTAGAAGGCCGGAGGCGGCCACGCCCCGGTCTGGTGCTGGTGCTGCTGCTGCGCTGAGACGAGAGTAGTCGGGGACGAGTCCCCCGCGGCAGCGTCCGGCGGGAACCGGAGCTTCTCGCGGCGGCTGTGCTGCGGCACGTGGAACAGCTGCACGCCCGACGCGGCCGCCGCCGCTGCGGCCACGTGGTGCGCATGGTTATGAAGGAGCATGTGGCCGTGGTGGTGGTGGACCTCGGCGCTGCTCCCTGTCCCGCCGCCGTAGCCGCCGGCGGGAGACGCCATGGCAAGTGACGCGATCGCTCGCTGTCCCGCACGTACGCGCCCGCGTGCGGTGGTGGTGGTGGTGGAGCACCTGGCTGGCTGGCCCTGGAGAGAGTGGAGGTAGAGGGGAAACGGCTCCGCACTTTCCGAGCGCCGGGCCTGGTCTCGCTCTGTCTCCGCTGCTGTAGCCTTCCTGCCTCTCGCCCCTCGCCTTTTATTTTTCTCTCTCTCACTCCCTTTCTCCGGAGGAGGCTGGAGGGGGGCTCAACTCAACTGCTTGCTCTGGCGTCGTTGCTGTTGGTGTTGGTTTCGGGGTGCCTTTCTTTCTGAATGAATGGCGAGGAAACCCAGGAAGGAAGGTGAAAAAAAGAGAGCTCCAATGGGGGAGAAATGGTAAGCCGTGAAAGCGAAAGCAGAAAGCAATGGAGATTGGAGATTGGAGGGAGGAAACGAGCGGGAGGCGCAGGTAAAATAGATAGAGCGATGCTCCTGCTCTTGCTTGTCCAAGGTGGAACTGGAACCGAACTGGGGTCTGGGTGTGTCTGTGTGGTGCCAAGCTGACGCGGCCCGCGCGCGCGTGCACTAGCCCTTGGCGCGAGACTGTGGTGGTAAAATGGTAAATGCATGGCTGGAATTTTACGGATGCTCTTCTCCTGCTGGCGTATCTGATTCTGCGTCTGTGTCCAGATTCTTCTCTGCTAGTTACAAGTATGTTGTGTATTTGTGACGTGTGCAGAAGTTAAAAAAGCTAAGTAAATAGTATCATGTACCATCTAATCTAGATTATTGACTCTAATGCAGGTGGGTGACTGTTGGAGATATGTTTAAGAGGCAATAATAAAAGTAGTTATTATTATATTTTTGTGTTTATGATAAATGTTTACCCACCATGCTAAAATTGTATTAATCGGAAATCTTGTGTGACTTGTAAACATGTAAGAGTCCCTAGTAAGACTTTTGCTAAAAAGAGCGTTAGATTCAACAGTTTTATTCAAGTATGGGAAGATTTTGGACCAAATCATCGAGCAAAATGCTTGAAAAAATAGATACATTTGGGATGTATCAGTGTTCTAGGAGGTGAAAAGGGTGAAGTTGATCGGTACATGTCAGAGTATTTCTCCGTTGCCAAATTTAGGGCAGCATATGCTCAGAATGTTTCTGCCTTGTTGGGAAAAGACTAATGGATGGAAGTGGATACATGCTTCAAGCTATACGCTCCAGTTTTTACTAGACCAGCAGTTAGGCCAAGGAAGACTATGATGAGAGCTAGTGCAGAGGGCGGTGCACCACCTCAATGACGTAAGTCCAAATGTTGTGGGATCCTAGGACACATTGCAAGGCTTTGTAAAAATGCAGTGGACCTAGCTTATGGAATGGATGATTAGGAGGGAGCGGCAAATGCAGATGAGAATGAAGTATTTGAACAAGAGGAGAATGAAGCAATGGATACATTGCATATTTAACCAATGGATCGAGAGGAGATTGAACTAAGTTTATAGGAGATTGAACCAAATATAGAGGAGATTGAAGCAATTGATTTATTGGATGACGAGAATAAAGAAATTACACGAGAGGAGATTGAAGAATTGCGGCCATTAAAGTTTGAACCAATGGATCGACACGAGATTGAACCAATTTGATGGGGTTCGTTGCATAGAAAACAAAAAATCCTACAGTTGCAACTACCAAGATCGAATCATGGCAATACTATGTAACGGTTACAGATGGACTCACCCTCATAGACCCTAAGCGGGATAATATTCTCGCAAACAAACGTGGTTGATGTATATGTACATGACCATCCTCGAGGACGTGCAGACGATCAGCGCCTGCGAGGGTTCGACTCGTGAATGCCCATTGTTATGGACTTGGGTTTCGAGAAAATGGGGAGGCTAGAGATCACGAGACGGTTAATAGACACGCAGCAAGGGGACACGATGTTTACCCAGGTTCAGGCCCGCGGAGGAAAAACCCTAATCCTGCTTGTATGTTCTTGATTGATGGCGGAACTGAAGTTTACAAGGGTGCGCAGATGCAATCTGGCGTGAGGTCTGTGTATGAGAGTTGAAGGAGATCCTCCTCGTTGTTCCCTCCTGGCCTTTATATGGGGAGGCCAGGTCTCAGGTAGGTCGAGTCGGTTATAGATTAGGGTTTAACCCTTCAAGATTCTATCTACAACTTGGTCGTGTTCTCCAAGGAGTCGAACTTTCTCCGGGCGTGGGCCATCCGGAGTCTCCTTGGGCTTTGCGTTATCAGCAAGTCTCCGTGTGGGCCTCCGCTGGGCAGGACTGGGTAGGCAAAGGTTAGGTACACGTAGGGCATATCCATGGCAGCGCCACAAACAGGCAGCGCCTTCGTAATCGGTCACACATACGGTGCGCCGACGACTCCCGAACCCTCGCTCCAGCTAGGCAGCGAAAGTAGTGGATCCCTGGGAACTCTAACAACTCTATGCCATGGTAGAGGTGGTGGAGGGGAAGATCTCAAGCAAGGCTTTGCCAAGCACCTTTTCTAGTGGCAATGGGCAAGGCAATCAAGGGGGAGAAGATGCCAACGAAAGGGCATATGAGAGAGGCAAGTGAGAGTGTGAGAGAGAGGGAGGACTCCTCCTCCTTTTATATGGGAGAGGGGGTCAGCTCCTCCCTTTGCTAGCGGCCAAGAGGTGCCCCCTCCCCTCCTCCCATTCATGTGTGTGGACACTCCACTCACACAAAATTAAATCTCCACTTTCTCCATTTATTCTCCACTCAAAAAACCAAAGGCATTTCCATTAAAGCACTTTAATTTCCTTGTTTTAATGCAACTCAGTTTAATGAACACTTAATTTAATGAGTACTTCGTTTAATGAACACATTAATATTTTGATCCCTTCCTTTGTTTCGATACCCCGAAACCATTTCGGCAGATTTGACAAAAGAATTTTCTGCGATGTCCATTGACTTCCCATGTGTTCCCTATCCGCTCAAATGCACAAGATGATCTACTCGTGCGAGAAAACTAGAGACTTTCTGCTCCTTGAGCCAGGAATACCCATATTCATTAGCAGCTGAAGACCAATTGTGTTTTGAGATTCTGTCGAATGATCGATCGAACTGAGTGACTTAAGTGTGTCTCCCTATGGGTTCGAGAATAGACATGATCGAGACTTTCTCCGGTCAATAATAATTAGCGGGACCTAGAGATCCATAATAACTCCCCTAGTTCCACGAAGATCAAATGATCATCCGAACCTCTTTCACTGTAATCGAATTCCTTTTGTCTCACGATATTTTATTTGTCCGAGATCCGATCACTTGGTATCAACCATACCTTGTTTAATCTCGTTACCGATAAGTACTCTTTTTCTCATTCCTGTGATATGACATTCTAGTGATCAAATCACTTGCTTGCAATCTATATCAATGTGATATCAACTAGAAGGCCCTGAGTATATATCTTAGTCATCCGGATGGACAAATCCCACTCTTGATCCACGAGCCTCAACTAACACTTTCAAAGTACCCGACGACACCTTTATAATCACCTGTTACAGTATGATGTTTGATGGAATCAAAGTACTCTTCTGGTGAAGGTGATTGACGTGATCTCATGGTCTAAGGACATTGAGTTACTACGAATGTGTTAGCAATATAAATTTGATGACATAATCTTATTGCTACATCTACTGCAGGTGACTGTTCATCATATCATTCTCCAATGATATGACCCTGTTATTAATAACATCCAATGTTCATGATCAGGAAACCTTTGATCATCTGTTAATCAAAAAGGTAGTATAAAGAGAGGCTTTACTAGGAACATTTTCTCTTTATAAATCACACATGTGTTAATGTTTCATCTTAACACAATTATAGCATGAAAAATAAATATTTATCATAAACATGGAATAATATAATAACCATTTTACTATTTCCTCTCGGGCATATTCATTTTATTCTCCCACTTGCACTAGAGTCAATAATCTAGTTTGAAAAATTTGCACATTCAACACCTATGGCGCTGGTGTTATATATGCGTGTTTTCTAGTGGCAAACATAATCCCCAGATATGACATTTTAGGTTCGTGTGTATTTGCATATCTTTGCATCTGTACGCATTACTAATTCTCTAATGAGATGACATTGTATAAATTTGGTGAGACCTTAGTTCCTTGAGGTTTAAAACATGTTGATATAATTGTTATACAATAAATCTTCATAGTACTAGCCATCGAACCACACCTAGTTCCTTCGCTGCTACCACATAGCAGTCTTATACTTAGCCTTTCGTTGTAGTATATGTCACAATGTCCATAACTTTGGAACTCATCCAAATCCATCATGGAAATTTCTTCCATTACATTGTGCCACCTTAACCTATAGCCTAAATTGAGATAAACTTAATTTGTATCTTGTGACGAAACTAGTACAAATGTAACACTTTGCAATGAACTATTTGTATACTGTCAGTGTAACACTTTACAATGAACTATCGGTATAGTGTCAATGTAACACCTTATAATGAACTATATGTATAGTGTCAATGTAATACCTTACAATGAACTATCTGTATCGTGTCAATGTAACACTTTACAATGAACTATCTATCACTTCTATATACAAAATATATTCTTATCTCTTCCAAAGATCATAAGAATATCCTTACTATTGTCAATGATCATCTTACGAGTCATCCTGGTATAAGCTCATAACATTTAGAGCATAGGACATATCTGGATATGTATATATCATGGAATGATTGATTAATATATTCATATAATTTCACTCACCAAGTGTCAAAACACTTGAATCTCGTTTATCGAGATATCCATGTGATTTTACTCACCAAGTGTCAAAACACTTGAATCTTGATTCAACCTTTTCCATGAGGCAATAACCTTTCTCATTGTTTCCATATTGAACTCATTCAATATTTCATCTATGTATACTTGGCATAACCATATTAGCGTATCAATCTATCCAAATAGACATTGAGGTATAATATTCAGGATTTGCCTAAGTCTTTTATCCAAATCTAATTTCAATGAAATTCTTAACCCGTGTCAATAAAATATACATCATTTCCAATCAAAAATATGTCTTATACACAATGCATTAGAAATATGTCTCACTGCTCCCACTTAATCTCTTGCAAATGCAAGCATCTTCATAGTTTCTGATGATATTAAATATTTTAAAAAAATTATCACAGTGAGGATTTCAATTCCGCTATGCTTATTTCTACAATTGAAGTTTGCATGCTTTTTTAGCATCTTTTGATTTAACAAAACCCTTCGTACCGTGTCACGTACACGTCCTGGGCAACCATTCTATTATAAGAATGTTGTTTTGTTTGTTTAACTAGCATATTCAACAATTGACATATGTAGTGGTTGCTACACAAATTCGTCCAGACTAAATATCGTTACGAAAGATCAAATCTTATCGTATTCAACTCCTTGAACATTGTTGTAAACTCTTTCTTGACATGTCGACTATTTCATAGATGTGCAACATCCATGTCTATTTCTTTATAGATCCAAATATGATCGATAGGCTTCATGCCTTCCAGAGGGTCTTCCAAGTTCAGTAACTTGGTTTCTCATCTATGGAACTTGATGCGTGTTGACGCATCGTCGGGAAACCCCAAGAGCAATGTATGATGCAGCACAACAGCAAGTTTTCCCTCAGTAAGAAACTGAGGTTATCGAACCAGTAGGAGGAAGGAAACGTCTCAAAGGTGTTGCAAGCAACATTGAAACCTGCACAACACAAACTAAAGACTTTGCCCCAACTAACAGTGAGGTTGTCAATCTCACCGGTTGCTGTAACAAAGGATTAACTGTATGATATGGAAGGTGATGATGGTTTGCAGCAAGTAAACAGTAAGAGTGGAAGATGTATCAATGGTAAAGATTAGACCGGGGTCCATAGTTCACTAGAGGTGTTCTCCTTAGATAAACAAATATGACATGCTGGATAAACAAATTACAGCAGGGCAATTGAAAGGACTGATCAAGGCATAACAATGCAATACTAGACATAAAGATCCTATGAGATTCGATTGGGCAATACAACAATATACATAAACCGCCATCCAACTACATCTATGACTAGAAGGCCACCTTTGGGTTATCATCTGAACCCCCCAGTATTAAGTTGCAAGCAACAGACAACTGCTTTAAGCAAAGTGTGTAAGGTAAACAATCCACTTGTTCCATGAACAAGAGACCGTTGTTTTCTCCCTAGTGGCAACAGCACATCTACAATCTTAGAGATTTCTGTCACTTCCCTTGATTAAATAGAGGCATGAACCCACTATCAAGCATAAATACCCCCTCTTGGATTTACTAGCAACTACTTGGCCAAGATAGCTACTACCAACGGAGAGCATGCAAGATCACAAACAACACAGACATGATAGAATCAATAAGACAATACCATTAATCAATCTGACATAGTAATCTAAATATCCATCGGATCCCCGCAAACACAACATGCATGATTACAAATAGATGAGTTCTTGATCATGAACGGAGCTCACAAGATCTAGACATGAAAGCACAAGGAGGATATACAACCATCTAGCTACTACATGGACCCGTAGTCCAAGGTGGAACTACTCACGCTCATAACGGAGGCTGGCATGATGAAGAAGAAAGCCTCCGGGATGATATCCCCTCCGGCAGGGTGCCGGGAAGAGCTTCAGATCCCCTCGAACTAGGGACGATGGTGGCGGCGGCTACAGACGGTTTCGTGGAATACTAATCGGGTGCCTAGGGTTTAGGCATTGGAGCTTCTTATAGGCGAAGAGGCGAGGCTGGGAGGCGGCCAGGGGGCCCACACCCTGCCTAGGTGCGGGCCCACCCTAGGCCTCTCCTGGGGGTGCATCCGCCCTGTGGTGCCCCTCTGTCTCTCCTCTGGACTCCGTGTTCTCCTCGATGAAATATTGACTTTGGCTTTTGTCCCGTCCAATTCCGAGAATATTTCCTTACTAGCTTTTCTGGAACCAAAAACAACAGAAAACAGGCAACTCGCACTGTGGCAACTTGTTAATAGGTTAGTACCAGAAAATGTATGAAAAGCACCTCAAAGTATGGACAAAACAAAGCAAAGTAGATATTAAACAAGCATGGAACATCAAAAATTATAGATACATTTCCGACGTATCAGAACTATAAAGAATTTTATGGCTTCAAGCGATTTGACGGAGTCACGCCCCATCATCGCTTCTTTGCATGTAGTCAGTTTATTTATTGTCAAACAATAATGATTTAATATCAAATCTTAGTATTTCATTGTTTACCCGACCTACGTGTTTCAATAGGAACAACTTAGATCTCCATGACCACAACCTTTGAGGCACTTGAGCCATGAGAATTGTGGTTGCCTCCAGGACAGTTTCCGGCACTGCGCAACTCAGCGCATATAACTAAGGTTCAATAACCTTATCAAAGTTATGTTGTCCTCCCACTTAAATTTCACTAGTATGAAAAGACTTATCCATAGGGGTCATATCAGTGTCGCACCTCTGTCACATCCCAAGATTTTCCAAATCTTGTTATGTGAAAAATAAATGAACAAAATAAAATTATTGTTGAAAATCAGGGTGAAAAGAAACTTTTGTTTTTAAATGGAAACTTAAAATCCCATCTTGAACAAACTTTAATTAAAGTTTGAATTCAACAAAATCCAAATCAAGGAAAATGCATTCCTCATAAAATGCATCTAGAAATTTAAACACTTGGAAAATAAAACCAAACCCTAAAACCCTAATGGAATAAAAATCAATTCCAAGTTATCTCCAAGCCTATGGATTTGATCCATATAAACTCTTGTCAACAAATATTTACAAATGATCAAGAAAGACAAATCTCTAATAAGAATAATTATATAATTCATGAGAAAATAATATTTTGGAATTTACTCAAGTGAAATAAAAGTTGTTTAATTCAACTTAATTAAGATTAAAGAAAACCTCCAAATAAAAATTAGGGAATTAAATCTATATTTAATTCCATTGGAATTAAAATGAAAACCCAACTCAAATGATTTATGAATCATATTAAATACTTTCCAAATAATTCAAGGTGAATTATTTGACACCCAAATAACCAAATAAAAAACTACTGAAAAGATTTGGAAGGTTTTGGAAAATCAAATGGTGTTAAGAAATATTATTAAATCCTATATGATTTAAAACTAGAGCCTATTTTGAATAAGTAAAAGACCCCAAAAAGAATAATATTTTATTCTTAAATGATTTTAGAATGTTTTACTAATCAGTGTTTAAAGCTACACAAATTTTGGCAAAGTTTTGAATTCAAATGGATGCTTGAATTGATTAAATGAAATCAAAACAGAATAAAGGAAAAGGAAAAAGATAAAACAAACAGAACAAAAAAAATAAAGGGAACAGCCCAGCCCAACTAAGCCCATCGCCAGCCCACGCAAGAAACCCCTCTCTAGATCTTTGATCACTCAAACCCGCACCCCTCGACCGCTGACAGAACGACCCCACCCCACTCTCTCTCACACGCAGACAGCCAGGCCCCACAGCCACGTCAGCGTCTTCCTCCCCGCGGTGACCACGCCCCCTTTCCTCCTCACCGTTTCTGTTGTTAAACGCCGATGTCAATACGCCTTAATGCCGCGTTAATTCCTCGCCGTGACCATGCAGTGATAAACGCTAGGCTCCCCTCTCCCTTCTCCCCCAGACCACACCCCACAGGAGCCACCAGGCTGCGTCAATTCTGCCTCGCATTGCCACTATCTCCGGCGAGCTCCGCAAGCGATTCCGGCCAGTAGACACCGCCCCTTGCCCCGTCGACTACACTCACTTACTACCCACTCCCTAGCGAACCTCCCCGTAGCATTAGCTCGCCCGCGCGTGCTCTGCAGCGTCGACAACAACGACGAACAGTAGCGCCACCATCTGTTTGCTTCTCCGGCGACTCCTCTGGTAAGAACCTGACCGCCCCTCTCCTTCTCCTTCACGCACGCATCATTGCCATGACCTTGCGCATCTAACCGTGCTTTCCGTTTGCTCCCTCATGACCCGTAGCGCCGCCCTCGACGAAGACAGAGCGTAGCCGTCGTCAGACGCAACTCCGACGAGCGATTATCAGCAACCCTGTGTGCCCCTTCGTCAACCGCGAGCAGGTTGAGCATCCCCACGTCACTGCGATCACTGTGAGCCATCTCTTTTCCCTTCTCGCTTCCTGCATCGCCAGCTCCACCGCTAGCAGAGCGTCGCCGCCGCGCGCTGCCGCTGAGCGCCGCCAGAGTTTGGTCAGGTCGTCTCCAGCCGTTAGATGCAGATCGTAAGGATGCGATAGAATCACTTAACGCCGAAGGGGTACGCGATATGTGCCGTGCGATGTAACTTGATCCAACGCCTCACGTTGCTGATCCGGCCGAAGCGGTACCGACGAATAGAAATGCGCCGCGTGTCATAGAGTCAGATTTAAAAACAGGATTTGATCTATTTGTGATTCAATTTTGTAAAATCTATAACTTTAAATCTACACGTCCAAATTTTACAAACTTTATATCAATGGATTCAGAAAAACAAGCCCTAGCCAACCATGCCATTTGTTTAGTAAAAAGCTTCTGTTAAATTGATTGTTTTTACAAAAACTTGTGTATGCATGATTAGGATATAAAATTTAATCCAAAATGTTTTTGAGGATAAAATCTTTGGAAAATGGTGTGTTTTGAACCTACTGACCATAGGAAATAAATTATGGTTTCAAAAATGTATTTGGTAAAGCAAAAGAATAAATCTTTGATTCAAACCATTTCTAGTCAAATGAAAATATGGTTTAATTATTAAAAATGGTTTTGGAAGAAAACCTTTGAGAAATGTTTTGGAAACAAACTCTCTGACCCTAAACACAAGGTTATATGGTTTGAAAACATATTTTGTGAAACCTATAGAATTTTGCCTTATTAAAAGCATTTCTTCACCACATAAAATAATGACTTGATCTAAAAATGGTTTATGAAGTAAAATCTTATACAAATGTTTTTGCCACTTTATAAAATGACCATTAGGTGTTTTAAAATGTTTATGAACCATTAGAAACCACTTTTACAAATAAAACAATCTTTAGTATGCTTGCATGCATTGCTTTGTTGTTATCATTTTATGTGATGAATTGCTTGAATGGTAGATTGAAATATTGGTTGCTTGATTGAATTGTAGTGACTTGAAGATTGTGATTGTTTCAAAGACAAGGAGTGAACTTATACTCTCTACCAAAAAGGCAAGTGATGCTTCATACTTTAGTCCCATTATTTTCACTATGCATTAGTGATATTTCTAAGTAAGACTTGCATGGAATTTTTGCTAATTATAAACCATGCTATGGGAAATCCTAGTAGAATTTTCCTAAGTTAAGATTCCTACTACTATCTTGCTTAGCTTAGCTAATAGAAAACAAGGGTGGAATATATATTCATACTATGGAAAATTTTCTAAGTCTGAGGACTTGTGTTTTGTTTAATAAAACAACTAAGTGAATGAATCACCTGGGTGGAATGGAAGGAATGGTTTGTGTTGAGTGGTCATGCAAGTCCATTATGCTGGGGAAAACTTGGGCATCACCAAGTCCAGTATGCTGGGGAAAACTTGGTGTCTCACTTGTGGATGGCCACCCAGGAACAAAGAGATTTGAGATGTCAAATGTTGAGAAGCTTCAAGTGCAGCCACTTGGCATTATGGGCTCTGCCTGGATCATATAGGTTGCAATAACTTAGCCAAATGGACAGTTGGTGGTAGGGGTTTGATAGGTTGGATCGCGTCCATTTTAGTCTAAGGGAAGGCTTCTGAAAGATCTTGTCTTGGTGAAACCAAGTCTTGTGGGGAAAGTGCACAACCTCTGCAGAGTGTAAAATCTAAGTACTTAGCCATGTCCCTGGCAAAGGACAATATGAGCATCAAGACATGGAAGCTATCAAGAATCTCATCATCCCAATTTTCTAAGTTAAAAACTTGTGGTTTAACAAGGGTTTAAGGTTCACCAATTTCTATTGGTGGTTCCTTGGGTGACTTTTGTTAAAGCAAATACTTAGTGTTTTCAAATGATAAGGAAAAAACTATTTTGAGCAAAGCAAGCCTAAGCTCCACCTAGCCAAATGCATATAGATGATAGACTCCACTATACTACCATAGTATCACTTGCCAATACAATTCAAATGTATTGACCCTTGTGGCTGTAACTTGTTATGTTGCAGGTTTGTTTGATATTAGTGAAGTTTAATGATTAAGATTACAAGTCTACAACCAATGTCTGCCTGTGGCACTTTGAAGATGAAGGACCCCATGTTGTTGTTATATTCTGCTGCATTGTAATGAGATAGGCAAATGAGCTATGTAAGATGTAATAAATTATGTTATTCCTGGTTATAAAGTTGTATTATGACCTTTGTTTCTTGATATTACATCTTAACTGTGGATGATATCTATTGATCCAGGGACTAGTATTGTAAACACAGGGATCTCTACCTTATTAAAGGTTGGGAACCTTACAACCTCTAAAGGGTGTCCCACTGATATTTATCCGTGACGCACGCGGGAAATGATGCGCCACTGACCCGCACTTATCCGTGGTGCACGCTCGGAACGGTGCGCCACGCATATGTGGGCCCTAGCGCTGGTGGCCGACCCCGTCCATGGACGACATATCTGTGGTGCACATGATACGTGAGCGCCACGCATAACAGCGACATTAGTGGCGCATGGCCATCTGGTGCGCCACGCATAACAGCGACATCAGTGGCACACGGCCATCTGGTGCACCACAGGAGTAGGTGGACCCAGACATCTGAAAAGGTGGAAACTTATCTGTGGCGCACCTTATAGGTGTGCGTCACTGACCTGGAATATTTGTGGTGCACCAAATAGGGGTGTGACAGAGATAATTTTCCAAAAATTTGCCTTCACCCCCTCCCCTATGTGCATTTTTTGTTTTGCAAATAATTGTAGAAACTGAAAAATATTTCAAAAATTAGAATCCTTTGATATATAGGTAGGTTATATGGTCTAGTTTGTAGAAAAATTAAAAAATATGAATTTCGACATTTTTTACAAAAAAAACATTATGGCATGGTAAAATGGTCATAACTTTTGCATACGATGTAAAAAAAACTTTAATATACCAAAATGACGAGAACGAGATTTCGCATCTGCTCGCAACCACCTTCAGTCGTTTAGTAATCTTTTTAGATTTTCAAAATTCGAAAAGAGTAAAAAGTTATGGCAGAAATAAGATATTTTCCTCTAGAAAAAATTTGAGGCAACTTATCTGAGGTGCACCAAAATAGGTTGTGCCACGAATAAGTCTGGCGGGATTTGAAATTTGAATCCGTCCGGCCACCAACCCCCTTCTCCTTATCTTATCCTCCACCTTCCCCTCTCATTCCCCTCCTCATCTCTTCTTCCTCTTCATACTCCTCCTCTCTTATTCCTGTTCCTCCTCCTCTCTGCTTCTTCCTTCCCCTTTTCCTCTATTCTTCCTCTTCCACCTCCACCTCCTCCTTATCCTCCTTCTCCTGTCCTCCTCCTCGTCCTCTCTTTCTCCTCCTCTTTCTCTAAACCTCTCCTCTTATCCTCTCCTCTGACCGCATCGGCCTTCTCTGGCAGTCCACGGGAGGCGCCACCTGCCGTCGCGTTATCCTCGACCTCCTTCCCGGTGACGCGACGCGACACGACATGGCGATGATGAGACGATGACGTGGCAGATCTAGATCCACTTTTTTTAAATTTGAAAAATTATTAGTGGCACGCCATATTCACATGCGCCAAGGATAATTTTGAGATATCCCGCCTTTTCCAAAATTTTGAAACCGATATCAGCGGCACACTGTATCCCCGTGCGCCACGGATAAGTGGCTTATCCGCGGCGCACGTCAAGGTGCGCCATGGATAAAAATTATCAGTGGCGCACGGAACGTGCGCCACTGACCCCATTTTAGGTGCACCGCGGATAGGAATTTTCCTACTAGTGTTTTCACGAAAAAATCATTCTCAAGAAACTTGACGTTCTAAGCGAGAAACACTTTTATCTTCTGTGCTATGGAGGAATACCCGTCTTTTATTCGGAACAACCTACAAAGACATGCTCATCTGACTTTGGTTGTAAACTTTTTACTTTTGCCTAGCATACCAAATTTTAAGAAAAAACAACTTGGGTGAACCATAACTCATATGGTGTCATTTCAACGGATCATGATGGAGCTCTTTTCAGTGTAAACGAGGTAGTCACTAAAGCTTAATCTTTAAAATATGGCAATTTTATAACACCATTGATCCTTCCATGTCAAACACGGTTTGAACACTCCATACTCCTATGGTGTTTCGAGAAAACGCAAGTCAATGGAGCGATTCCTCAAATCTTAGGTGTTTTTGCTAAACTTGTAACTCAAATATCTTCCTTTATATGATCCAATCATAAATTATTTATTTTCTTGTTACAATGATTTTCCACTTCATCTTGAAATCATTTGAATGTTTTCAAATGTTTCATACTTCTCCCTTATTTTAACTAAATATACACATGTATTTACTCAAATTTCGAAGAAAGCATATGAAGTTTAAATCCATCGCTCACGACTACACATAATGGAAAATATACATCAGTATGCACTATGTCCAATAGGTTAGCCATTCATTCTTATTTCTCCTATGAACAAGGTTTTAATTATCTCTAGGAAAGTTTTACAAGCATCAATTGATCAAAATCCAAAAACTCCAAAAAATACATTAAATTGAGTTTTCTTCTTGTTTTCTTTCCAATATAATTTGAATGGCCATGTCACTCATAAAGTGATATTTCAATCATTTGTCTTATGACTTTTTAGCATGAGTGTTTATGGACGTGATTGATCCAACTAGATTTTTAAAAGTCCATCCATCTTCTAATATTATTCTTATAATATTGGAATAAAATACAATTATTAATACAAATCTTGAAGGGACGTTGATGTCAATGAGAAACAAAATAACACTTTATTTGTTTTCAATGAACATCATCACATATTCTTTTGCTAGTTACTTAGGCTATTGTAGTTCTGTATGACACTTCATACCAACAAATTCGGTATCCAATAACCCAAAACCACATTGTTTAACAAGCAAAGAATACACCCATACCTTGTATATCATCTATATACCTAATCTAGAAATTTCTAATATTTTTCCTTTCTGCCAAGTATTTACTAGATTCTCTTTGAACATTATCTTTCCTTCTTAAAAGAATCTACCAACATCAATAGTGATGCCATACATATAACACATGGTCCAAAGCGTGTATAGTCAAATACTAATACTTTTGTACTTGCACTTTGAAGTTGATCACCATCATCAAATGTTTGGTGTTCTTTCAAATTTCATTCCTTTTAGTAATTCTTTTAATGTAGTAAAAAATTCACCTACATATTTTATCCATCCTTATCATGACAACTTTCATGATTAAACTACTATAGCTTATAAAGGTGAATCACGAATATAATGTTAGTTCCCAAAACCTTTTTGTGAGATCAAGACACCTAGCGTCTTCAACCTTCGCAAATTCTCACACTATATGGGAACATGTATCTTCCTAAAATTATATTCTATCATATTGCAACCAAACATTGTTTCAGACATCACAATATCTTTCACGCATGATAGTTTCTGAAACAATTCTTTCAGCTCCTAGATAACCTTGATACTGAAACATCTTTCAAATTTCAAAGATCAATGAGGCAAGCATGATACTTGGATACTAATGTTGGAAATGTTACTCTCGAGTCAATACTACTTATTGAATTTCACAGAGTAATTGGAGTTTTGCTAAAAGTTTGCAATAGTACTTCAAACTTCAGATTGACACTCATAAAACAATATGATACCAGTTTGTAAAGTAAAACTTACAGAATCCTATAGTTATATTATCTCAATCATAGCTGAACACAAGATAGTAAACGAATGCCAGTAACTACAACGAACTGTGCAAATTCACTTCAATTCAGTTTATGATAAACTGAGTTGAACTTTAATCATATTACTATTTGAACTCCCACTCAAAAATGACATCGCTCTAGTCATTTTTAGTGATTACACAAACCAAATTCACTACGCCACGATTGATCATCACGAGTGGTGGTGTAGCTCCAATGGCGAGCATCGTATGGGCATCATATGATCCATATGACTCGTGCTTTACCATCGGTTCATGTTCTAAGGCCATGTATGTACATGCTAGGCTCGCCAAGTAAGAACCTTAGTATTCATGTGTGTCAAACTGTCTTACACCCGTTGTATGCGAACATAGAATCTATCACACCCGATCATCACGTGGTGCTTCGAGACGACGAACTTTCTAAATGGTGCATACTAAGGAAGAACATATTATTATCTTAATATTCAGTAGGAGGGATCATCCTATAATGCTACGCCAAGTTCTAAGCTAGGCATAAGCATAAATAAGATGCAAACAAACATCATATGTAAGAGTGACATGATATGTTCTTGCACTTGATCACTATCTTGTGCATCATGGTATTATCTCTATCATTCCATTTGTATCACGCCATGTTCTATGGCGCTTACACTTTGGCATATTATAATTTCTAATAGTATCAATGCATACTACAAATTATAACATTACCATATCATGACACAAGCCCAACAAAAAATAAATATAGATGCCTCTAATTTATCTTTTGCATATTTTACGCGGTTGTGTGATTTCTATGAAAGAACCGTTCTACCTACGAACTTCTGCAACAACGGTGATAACCAAATTATTAAGCAGACCGTTGTAACTCAGATATCAACTATAGTGGGAGAGACAGACACCCGCTAGCCACTTATGAAAAATGAGTTGCATGTGAAGCGTGGAACATGTCTCATGTGCGAGGCCATGTAAAGTTTGTCCGGGCCGCTTCATCCCACTATGCCACCAATATCCGGAGTACAAAATATTTGAAAGAACATGATCATCAATGCCTACATCTCCATGTGTTCTAAGCATACAAAGCATCTATGCATAGACATAGCTCTGATACTACTGATGGGGTTTGTTGCATAGAAAACAAAAAATTCCTATGGTTGCAACTACCAAGATCAAATCATGGTGATACTAAGTAACAATTATAGATGGACTCACCCTCATAGGTCATAAGCGGGATAACATTCCCACAAACAAACGTGGTTGATGTATATGTATAGGACCGTACTCGAGGATGTGTAGATGATCAGCGCCACAAACAGGCAGCGCCTCCATAATCGGTCACACATGCGATGCACGGACGTCTCCCGAACCCTCGCTCTATCCGGGCAGCAGAAGTAGTGGATCCTAAGGAACTCCAACAATGATATTCCATGATATAGGTGGTGGAGGGGAATATGTCGAGCAAGGCTTCGCCAAGCACCTTTTCTAGTGGATAGGGGCAGCCCCTCCCTTGGCCGGTGGCCAAGAGGTTCCCCTCCCCTCCTCTCATTCACGTGGGTGTACACTCCACTCACACAAAATTCAATCTCCACTTTCTCCATTTATTCTCCACTCAAAAAGCCAAAGGTCTTTCCATTAAAGCACTTTAGTTCCCTTGTTTTAATGCAAATCAATTTGATGAGTACTTCATTTAATGAACACTTCATTTAATGAACACATTAACATTTTGATCCCTTGCTTTGTTTCGATACCCGAAACCATTTCGACAGATTCGACGGAACAATTTTCTGCGATGTCCATTGACTTCCCCTATGTTCCCTATCCGCTCAAATGCATCGACTAACCATAAGTGTGTATCCCTATGGGCTCAAGAACTATGTATACATGATCGAGACTTTTTCCGATCAGTAATAATTAGCGGGACCTGGAGATCCATAATGACTCCCACTATTTCCACGAAGATCAGATGATCGTCTGAACCTCTTTCACTGTAATCAAATTCCTTTTGTATTGCGATATTTTACTTGTCTGAGATCCATGTAAGATAGGGGAAACCACACATTGTGGTGCCTTGTATTGCTCATTATATAGACTTACAAGGCTAGAGTCCGTACCGTACAATACACGGACAGTTATACATAGACTACACATATACAACCATATATCTATACAAATACAATATGGTTATATATTCTAACACCCTCCCTCAGTCGTAAACGGGCATCGACGAATGTTAAGACTGTCCCGAAAATCCAAAAAGAGAGGCGACGGTAGTCCCTTGGTAAAAATGTCCGCAAACTGGGAAGAACTCGGAACGTGTAGAACCCGGACCTCGCCGGTGGTGACGCGATCTCGTACAAAATGCAAGTCGATCTCCACATGCTTGGTGCGCTGATGATGTACAGGATTATGTGTCATGTAAACCGAGCTCACATTGTCACAGAAAACCACAGTGACACCAGTCACCGGTCGATGAAGTTCCTGAAGAAGCTGCCATAACCAACAAGTTACAGCCACCACATTCGCAACCACCCTGTACTCGGCCTCGGTGCTAGAGCGAGAGACCGTGTGCTCCCGCTTAGCAGACCATGACACCAGATTAGTGCCGAGGAAGACACAGTATCCTGAGGTAGACCGTCTAGTGTCTGGGCAACCTGCCCAATCAGCGTCAGAGTAGGCCGTCAACTTGTTGGAGCTACACCGAAACAAGGTGAGACCATAGTCAGTGGTGCCGCGGATGTAGCGAAAAACACGCTTGACGAGAAGCAAATGATTAGCCCGAGAATCATGCATATGGAGACAAATCTTCTGCACGGCATAAGAGATGTCTGGCCGAGTAAACGTAAGGTACTGAAGACCACCGACAACACTACGGTACTCGGTCGGGTCTGTAACAAGATCACTGGACTTGGCTGAAAGTTTGGAGGTAGTATCAACTGGAGTAGAGATGGATTTGCACTGTAACATACGAGCTCTGTGAAGAAGATCCAATGCATACTTCTCATGTGAGAGGAACAGACTGTCCTTGCTGCGTGTCATAGAGATGCCCAGAAAATAATGAAGATCGCCCATATCTGTCATACTGAACTCTGTACGAAGAGAGGCAATCAAACTGTGCAACAATGTTGAGGAAGACGCAGTAAGGATTATGTCATCCACATAGAGCAGGAGATAGGCCATGTCAGCACCACGCCGATAGACGAACAACGAACTGTTGGACTTGGAGCCAATGAAACCAACCGAAGCAATGAATGAGGCAAACCACTGAAACCATGCTCTAGGCGCCTGCTTCAAACCATAAAGTGATTTGTTGAGACGACAGACCTTATCAGGATAATTCGGATCAATGAACCTAGAAGGCTGACGAGCATAAACAGTTTCTGTGAGAGTGCCATTGAGGAACGCATTCTTGACGTCAAGCGAATGAATAGGCCAGTCACGTGTTAACGCAAGAGAGAGCACTGTGCGAATAGTGGCTGGCTTGACGACATGGCTGTAGGTTTCATCAAAATCAATACCTTCGCGTTGAGTAAATCCTCGAAGCACCCAACGAGCTTTGTATCGTTTTAAGGAACCATCAGAATTCATCTTGTGACGGTAGATCCACTTGCCTGTAACAATATTAGCATTGCGAGGTGGATCAACGAGGTCCCAAGTGTTGTTGGAGAGAAGAGCGCCATACTCCTCAACCATGGCAGAGTGCCAATTCGGATCCTTGAGAGCACCACGATAAGTCTTCGGTAGTGGAGATAATCCCTCAACATGAAGATCAAAAATCATCTTGGGCTGCACAATCCCCCGTTTAGCACGAGTGGCCATTGAGTGAGACGGTGGCGGAGGCGGGTCCCGCTGACGGCGGGGTGGAGGTGGTGGCGGCGTGGGGGCGATCAGCGACGCAGCAGGCGACGGCGCTGCCTGGCTTGCCATGGCAGGAAAACTGCCCATACTGCTGTCGCGGTAGGAGAAGCACCAGAACTGCTACCGCGGCAGGCAAAGACAGCGGCGACAGGGCTCGGGGCAGAGCTCGGTGCTGCTGGGGGCGACATGGCCGTCGATGACGTGGTCGCGGCTGGCGACCTCGGCGACCGTGGCGGCATCGAGGGTGGCGCGGTGGAGCCCGTGGCCGGTGATGCCGTGCTTGGAACGGTAAATGGCATCGACGACGTCAGCTGCTCAGGTTCCTGAAAAAATCATACGAGTGTAGGGAGGGAGTAGGGGACAACGCAGACGGAGTGGAGGCAAAGGGAAACGTAGACTCGTCGAACACAACATGGCGAGAGATGATGATCTTTTGGGTGGAGCGATCAAGGAAGCGATAGCCATGATGCCGGGATGGATAGCCAAGGAACATGCAGGGAACGGAGCGTGGTGCAAGTTTGTGCGGCGCAAAGGCAGTGGTGTTGGGGTAGCATAAATATCCGAAGACACTAAGACCAGCGTAACCAGTATCTACGCCAAGTAAAGCACGGAAGGGAACACGATCCGAAATTTCCTTGAAAGGAAGCCGATTGTGCAATAGAACGGCTGTGTTCAGGGCCTCAACCCAGAAACGAGGCGACATGATAGCCTGAACAAGAAGTGTGCGAGTAATGTTATTGAGAGTGTGAATAATGCGTTCGGCTTTACCATTCTGTTGAGAAGTGTATGGACATGAATAGCGGAGTGCAATTCCATGGTGCTGGGCAAAATAATGGAGTTGGGAATTATCAAACTCGCGACCATTGTCACACTGAATAGCCCGCAAGTGCGTACTAAACTGGGTGAGTGCAAGAGCGTGAAGGGACGACAAGTGAGAGAAAACTTCTGACTTAGCCCGAAGAGGATATACCCATGCATACTGAGTAAAATCATCGAGACACACAAGGTAATACTTAAAGCCAGAAATACTCTCAACAGGAGATGTCCACAAATCACAGTGAATTATATGAAACATAGTAGTAGTTACACGATTGGTAGAATAGAAAGGAATAAGAATATCACAACCTAACCGACATGCATGACACAAGTTACTTTTATTCTTTTCCCTAGGAATAATAGAAGAGCGAGCTAAAGTCTCCATGACTGGCCGCCCAGGATGCTCAAGCCGGCGGTGCCAAAGTGCAGGATCTACGACGAGGAAGGCAGACGACTGGCTGGTGGATGAAGGATGGATGGAGTAGAGAGGTCCGAAGCTATTGCAACGAAGAATCTCAGTCCTAGTTAGAAGGTCCTTCACAGAAAAACTAAGAGGGTCAAATTCGACCGAGACACGATTATCAATATAGAACTAACGAACAGACAAAAGGTTTTTGACAATGGTAGGAGCAACTAAGACATTACGAAGGTAAAGAGGGCGCGAGGAAGTAGAGATAGGGAGACGTGCGTGACCGGTATCGGTGATCAGAAGGGTGGAATCGTTACCGACAATGACAACACGTCGAGAGGAAGAAGGAGGAGACACGGAGGTGAGCATACCGGAATCAGAGGCGAAGTGAGAGGAAGCGCCGGTGTACATCACCCACTCCATGGGTGCTTGCTGTCCCATGGTCTGGAACTAGTTCATCAGTGCGGCCTGATCCCACGAGGCCGACGAAGGTGCCGGAGACGCCGGGGCACCGAGTCCATGGGCGGGATGCGGGGGCGCATACCCATAGTTGTAGGCGTATGGGGCGACGCCGTACGAGTTCTGAGCGTAGAACGCTCACGGCGCCGGAGCGTGCCTTAGCATGTAGCTGGGAGGCGGGGCATAGGCGGGCTGCTTCCTGCCGAGCACGGCACCCTGGCCGTACGACTACATCTGGATGGCACCGTTCCAGGGATGTTGCAGGGACGACCAAGAAGGAGGGGCGGCGGTCGGCGCCTGTGGGGGCGCGACATCCTTGGCGGTGTCAGTGGCATTCTTCTTCTTGTACTTTCCCTTGCCGGTGCTCTTGCGAGGAGGGCCGTGTCGGTGTGGCGGGCACGGCGATATCCTGAAGCGAGAGCAACGAGCGGCACTGCGTGAAACTAATCCCAGGCATGAGGGAGATCAGATCGGCGGCGGACTCATACTGCTCGGAGAGGCCATTGAGGCAGTGGATCACCATCTCAGCATCATCAACAGGGTAACCAAGATCCGCAAGTCCATCGGAGAGTGACTTGACCTTCTGAAGATAGTCGGTCATGCTCATCTCGCCCATCTTGACATCGCCTAGACCAGCCGTGAGGTGGAGTTGGCCATTGATCTTGTGGTCGTTGAAGAGGCCATTGATGCGGGTCCAAAGCTTGACAGTGAGGGGATCATCGCTAGGTGTCATGACGGCGTCATGGATACTGAGCGAGACAGATCCATAGAGCCATGAGACGACCGTGGAGTCGAGGAGAGACCACTCCCGGGTCGGCGCGACAGGGGCGTCGGCGTCGAGGTGATCTAGTAGGGCGTACTTGCGGCACGCGGCGCGGAAGAAGGTGCGCCACTGACGATGGACGCTGGTGTCAAGCGTGAGCTCGACGGGGACGTGCCCCTTGATGGAGGATAGACCGACGGCCTGGGCATGCAGCGAGGTCAGGGAGAAACACCCCATGCTCGACCCAGAGCCAGATGCGTGGGCGGCAGAGAGGAGAGCGAGCTTGGCTTTCTCGGCCGTGGCGTCCTTCTCGGCGGCTGCGATCTTCTCGGCGTCAGGTGCGTCCTCGGTCCCCTTGGCTGCAGCGAGGGCCTTAGAGACCTGATCTCCATCGGAGAGAGACATCGGAGGGGTGCGCGGGTGGGGACGGCGCGCTGGCCGTGGCGGCGCGCGGTGGTGGCTTCGGCAGCAGCGGAAGGAGGGGGTCGGCGCAGGTCTAGGGTTTAGGGTTTTGCGTCTGATACCATGTAAGATAGGGGAAACCACACATTGTGGTGCCTTGTATTGCTCATTATATAGACTTACAGGACTAGAGTTCGTACCGTACAATACACAGACAGTTATACATAGACTACACATATACAACTGTATATCTATACAAATACAATATGGTTATATATTCTAACAATCCGATCACGTGGTATCAACCATACCTTGTTTAATCTCTTTACCAACAAGTATTTTTTCCCAGTCCCGTGATATGACATTCTAGTGGTCAAATCACTTTCTTGCAAGCTATGTCAATGTGATATCACCGAGAGGGACCTGAGTATATCTCTCCGTCATTCGGATGCAAAATTCCACTCTTGATCCACGATCGTCAACTAACACTTTTGAAGTACCTCACGACACCTTTATAATCAACCTGTTAAGGTGTGATGTTTGATGGAATCAAAGTACTCTTCCGGTGAAATTGAATGATGCTATCTCATGGTCTAAGGACATTGAGTTACTACAAATGTGTTAGCAATATAAACTTGATGACATGATCATACTGTTACATCTACTGCGGGTGACTGTTCATCATATCATTCTCCAATGATATGACCATGTTATTAACAACATCCAATGTTCATGATCAGGAAAGCTTTGATCATCCGTTAATCAACAAGCTATTATAAAGATAGGCTAACCTTTTATGTTTATAAATCACACATGTGTTAATGTTTCCTCTTAACACAATTATAGCATGAAAAATAAACATTTATCATAAACATGGAATAAGATAATAACCACTTTATTATTGCCTCTCGGGCATATTCCTTTCACAATTGTATAACAGACTGAAGCAATTGATTCATTGGATGCAGAGAATAAGAATAAAGGAATTACACGAGAGGAGATTGAAGCATTACGGTCATTATAGTATGAACTAATGGATCGAGACGAGATTGAACCAATTGTACAACAGACTAAATCACTTGATTAATTGGATGCAGAGAATAAGAACAAAGGGAACAAACAGAAGAAGCTAATGGTGGACTCCGAGAATATTCCAGCTAGGATCACCCAGAGCAAGGTGGTGAACCCAGCGAAAAACACTAGGAGCAAGAAAAAAATTTAATTTTAACTATTAATTTGAATTTGTATGATGAATTTGAACTACTGTTAATGTTTGTATTATATTCGAACTAGTGTGATGCTCCCAAGTTTGTATGTTTAATAATCCATAACATATGTATTATTGCAAGTTTTCTATGGTCATCCACCTAGTTTCTTAGCACCGCTCAGTTTTTCCCTCGACAGGTGGTCTATAGATGGAGTTTAGCTAGTTCATGGATTAAACCATAGAAAACGTTGACCAATTGATTCAAAATTTGGCACACTTGTGTATCTTGGATTGATCCACCATATGATATTGGAAATTTTGGATTTACTTGTAATTAACCACATTTTTATTTTTCTAAGTGAATAAATTCAATAAATAGTTTTAGGGTTAGTTTAATTCAAAAAAATCAAAACATAGTGCAACCTTTGGATGGAGTCTTGTTATGTTACCTACAACCTAGCATAAATAAGAATGGAAAAGGAAATAAAGAGAAATGGAGTTTTACCTCTAAACCACTTCTTAGTCCCTTCTTGAAATGAGCTACTAGCTATGAAGGTGCATGGCTTTCTACTCAACCCACATCCCAAATAACCCATCCCAAAACATACTTTCTCTAAATGAGGCCAAGTTTGTAACACTTCTTAGACCCTTCTTAGTCCCTTCTTATTCTAAATAACCCATCCCAAAACCACTTCTTAGTCCCTTCCTAGAATGAGCTACTAGATATGAAGATGCATGGATTTCTACTCAATCCACCTCCAAAATAACCCAGCCCAAAACATATTTTGTCTAAATGAGGCCAAATTTGGAAAACTTGTTTATCTTTGAGTTGCAAACAATATAATGTCGACCAAGATGGATTATTTTGTTCAGATAACACATTTTCCATTTTTATACCAAAACTTGAATTTCCCTTACTCAATTTTTTATTTTAGTGCCCTTGTTTTACTTAGCTCTACTTAGTTTCCCCCTTCCGCTAAACTTTTCCTCACTTTTCCCCTCTCCCCTGTCTCAAACCCTCACAATAGCTCAACTTTCACTCATTTTAGTTGCGCTCTGATTGGTCGAGATGTATATCACACGGATCTTGGCCAACCACCATTGGATACATCATGATCCGACGGGCTGGACATCTCTCTCTCCCGATGGACGCGCCTACCCTGTATGGAGAGGAGACCCCGATGTGCTGGATGTCTCTCCCTCCCTTTCATTGTCGCACATATACCGACCGCATTAACTAGCGCTCAGTTTGGCTATGCTCTGATTGGTCGAGATGTATGTCTCACATATCTTGGCCAACCACCATGGATACATCATGATTCGATGGGCTGAACGTCTCTCTCCCAATGTATGCACCTACCATGTATAGAGAGGAGAGCCCGATGGGCTGGATGTCTCTCCCTCCCTTTCCTTGTTGCACATATACCGGCCGTATCTTCCTCTTCTCCTATCGACATGCGGCAGCACAAATCTAAGCACGACAGTACGAATGTCGTGCGGCGGCGTGGACCTAAGCGTGACAGTCGGAATGGTGTGCGGCGACACAGACTTAAGCATGGCGGTCGGAAAGGTGTGCGGCGGCACATACCTAAGCGTGGCATGTGGTGGCACAGATCTAAGCGTGGCGGTTAGAACAGCGTGCAACGGTGCGGATCTAAGCGCGATAGTCCAAATGTTGTGCAGACGCATGGACCTAAGTGTGGCGGTCGAAATAGCATGCGGTAGCGTGGACCTAAGCGTGGCGGCCTAACGGCTTGCGACGGCGCGGAGCTAAGCGTCGTGGCTGGAACGGCGTGCAGCGGTGAGGATCTAAGCATCTGAAATTTCTCTATCTGTCTCACTTTTGTTCACCTCCTCAGATACGTTGTTGATGAAAGACACTAATACGGTGGTGGTGCCAATAGTGGTCATCGAGGCGATGAAGATTGAAGCCATCATCCACAACATCACTGCAATGGTGGTGGTGCCGATAGTGGTCATCGATGTGATAATGATTGAATCCATCATCTGCAACATCACTGCGACAGCGATGGTGCTGGCAGTGGTCATCGCTGCGATGATAATTGAAGCCATCATGTCGTGGTGGTATCACGGCATATGCCATGGGTAGGCTAAAGTTGGGGCCGATGGACGTGGAGGAATCCGGGGAGGGATGATGCAGTGAAGATCACACTCGAATGAACAAAGAGAAATACAATGTATCTAGGATTGAGGCTCTCATGTGGAGATAAATCCTCTTTCTCTACATCTAATCTCTTATATGTTGGAGATATGCCCTAGAGGTAATAATAAATGTAGTTATTATTATATATCTTTGTGTTTATGATAAATGTTTACATTCATGCTATAATAGTATTAACAAGGAAACCATTAATACTTGTGTGATTTGTAAACTTAATTTGAAGTCCCTAGTATGGCCTCTATACTTCACTAGCTTGTTGGTTGATTGATGATGTGGTTTCTTTGTCATGAACATTGAGATGTTATCAACAACAAGATCATATCGTTAGGAGAATGATATGGTGGACATACTCCTATAGACAAGCGTAGCATAAAGATCAAGTCATTTCAATAGTTCAATTGCTATATGCTTTCTGATACATAGTAACCTAATTCCTTCGACCATGAGATCATGCATATTGCCTTTACTGGATGGATGCTTTGATGTCATCAAACACCACACCGTAACAGGGTGGCTATAAAAGTGGCATTGGGTGTTCGGAAAGTATTGGTTGAAACACATGGATCAAGAGTGGGATTTGTCCATCCACATGACGGATAGATATTCTCTGGGCCCTCTCGGTGAAATGTCATCCAATTAGCTTGCAAGCATGTGACTTGGTCACAAGGGATCACATATCACGGGAACGAGAAAAGAGTACTTATCAGTAACGAGGTTGAACTAGGTATGCAGAGATACCGACGATCATGACCTCGGATAAGTAACATATCGTGAGACAAAGGGAAATTGGTATCGTATGTAAGTGGTTCATTCGATCGCAAAGTAATCGTAGAAATATGTGGGAGCCATATGAATTTCCAGATTCCTCTATTGGTTATTGTTCGGAGAAGTGTCTCGATCATGTCCGCATAATTCACGAACCGTAGGGAGACACACTTAAGGATTCGACGTTGTTTGAGTAGTTATGGTATTATGAGAAAGAGACCGAATGTTGTTCGGAGTCTCGGATGGGATCCGGGATATCACGAGGTGATCCGGAATGGTCCGGAGAATAAGATTCATATAAGGAAAGTCCCATTTCGGAGTTGGGGAATGGTTCCGGTGTTTTCATCGGGAACATTCTAGAAGGTCCCGGAATGTCCGGCACTCCGGGGGGGAAGGGGTACATGAATGTGTCATTGCAAGATGGAATGATTGCATCATGTACTAAGTGTTCTCGCTGTCCAAAATAAAGGGTTTATTTAATTCCTAAATTGGAAAAGTCAAACGGCTAGTTTGAAAGTCAAACTGCCAGTTTTGGAAAGTGGGAAGAGGAGGAGAAGAGGAGACCGACTTGGGGAAGGAGTCCCCAAGCCGGCGGCCAGCCCTAGGCCGAGTTGGGGAGGGACTCCCTCCCTCCCCTAGCGCGCCAGCCCTCCCACCTATAAAGGGAGGGGCAGGGCTCCCCTCCCAACACACACAAGTTCCTATCCTCTAAACTAGAAACTAGACCTAGACCCCGGTTTAGAGCTGTTTCGGTTTAGAGCCTTCTAATTGGTTTAGAGCCCTCTAATTGGTGTGTCTAATTACTAGACCACTAATAGCCTCTCTCATAAGCTCCACCATACTCGCACCGGCTTAAGGCGAAGCCCTGCGGGATCTCCCCTCTACCTCCGGTACCACGCCGTTGTGCTGCCGGAATCGCGAGGAGAGTGCTACAACCTCCGCTGCCTGCTGGAACAAGGGAGAGGAAGGTCTTCGTCGAGTACCGAACGTGTGACCGACTGCGGGAGCGCTGCGGGAACGCGGCGCCGGAAGGATCGTCTACGCGATCTTGAGATCGGAAAGAGTACGACTACATCACCCACGAGAATCTGCTCTCGTTAAACACTTTGGAATCTTCGAGGGTGAGTTATTCCATCGACTCGTTGCTACAATCTAGTAGATAGATCTTGGCTTGTTTGTTTGTATGCGATAGAAAATTTTTTTTGTTTTCCATGCTACGAACCCCTACAGTGGTATCAGAGCCGTGTCTATATGTAGATCTGTTGCACGAGTAGAACACAATGGTCATTGTGGGCGTTGATGCTTTTATTGTAGATTGCTTTTTGTGTACTTTGCATCTTGCGGTATGTTGGGATGAAGCGGCCCGGGCTAACCTTACATGACATCGTTCATGAGACTTGCTCCACGCTTGACATGCAACTCGTTTTGCATAAGTGGCTTTGCGGGTGCCTGTTTCTCCTAGCATAGTAAAGATCCAATTTACAACGGGTGATCAACAATGCTAGTATCAATGTTGTGGTTCTTGTTCGTAAGTTAGAACGACACTTATGGAAAGCCCCAAACCACGTAAAATATGCAAAGAAAGTAGAAGCGTCTAACTTTGTTTTGCAGGGGTGTGCAGTGATGTGATATGGCCATGATTGTGATTATATTTGATGTATGCAATGATCCTTATTGTAAGTTGGCAACCGGCAGGAGCCATATGGTTGTCTTTAATTTCTGTTAAGGCCTGCGTGTCTATTCAAAATAGTTGTAATAGTTGAAGTTGGCGGACGACAACCATGAAGAAGCGTCATTGACCTTGATGCTATGCCGGTGATGATGGAGATCATGTTCGTGCTTGAAGATGGAGATCGGAAGCACAAAGAAGAAAGGCCATATCATATCACATATTATGAATTGCATGTGATGTTAATCCTTTATGCATCTTGTATTGCTTAGTAGACGACGGTAGCATTATAAGATGATCCCTCATGCACATAAATTTCAAGTTCTAAAAGTGTTCACCCTTAGTATGCACCGTTGCCAAAGCTTGCTGCTTCGAAGCACCACGTGATGATCGGGTGTCTTTGATTCCGCGGGTGACTACAACGTAAGCAAGCCAGATTTGCTTATGCGGAAGCTAAGGTTTGATCTTGACGAGCCTAGCATGTACAGACATGGCCTCAGGAACACGGATCGCCGAAAGGCAAAGCATGAATCATATAGTAGATATGATGAACATGATGATTGTTCGCCATTAAAACTATATCAGCTCTCGTGATGATCGGTGTTGATGTAGTGGATTTGGTTCGTGTGATCACTAAAACAATGTGAGGGATGTTGTTTTGAGTGGGAGTTCACCTAGTTTAATTTCATTAATTAATTTGAACTCAATTTGTCATAAACTTAGTCTAAACTATTGCAAATATGTTGTAGATCAATGGCAGCCCCTACCATCAATTTTAATGCGTTCCTAGAGAAAGAAAAGTTGAAAAACAATGGAAGCAACTTCGCGGATTGGTTCCGCAATTTGAGGATTGTCCTCACAGCTGGTAATTTGACCTATGTGCTGGATGCACCGCTAGGTGACCCACCTGCAGCTGATGCTACCGATGAAGTAAAGAATGTTTACCTCGCTCGGAAGAATCAGTACTCCATAGTTCAGTGTGCTATCTTGTATGGTTTAGAATCGGAGCTTCAGAAAAGGTTTGAAGAGTCAGATCCATATGATATTGTCGAGGATCTCAAATTAATCTTTGAGACTCATGCGGCAATTGAAAGTTATGAAGCTTCTGAAAAGTTCTTTAACTGCAAGATGGAAGAGGGTAGCTCCGTCAGTGAGCATGTGCTTAAAATGTCTGGGCACGCAAATAAACTTCAAAGTTTGGGTATAGTGATTCCTAATACTTTGGGAGTTTACCGCATCCTCCAATCACTACCACCAAGTTACAAGAACTTTGTGATGAACTACAACATGCAGAACATGAACAAAGAGTTGCCAGAACTATTTGCTATGTTAAAATCTGCAGAAGTGGAGATCAAGAAAGAGCACCAAGTGTTGATGGTCAATAAGACCACCAAATTCAAGAAAGGCAGGTCTAAGCAGAAGGGACACTTCAAGAAGGGTGGTAAGAAAGTTACCACGCCGACGAAGAGGACCAAGGCTGGACCCAAGCCTGATACTGAGTGCTTTTACTGCAAGGGAGAAGGTCACTGGAAGCGGAATTGCCCAAGGTACTTGGCGGATTTGAAGAACGGCAACATCAAGAAGAAAGGTATATCTGATATACATGTTATTGATGTGTATCTCACTAGTACTCGTAGTAGTGCCTGGGTATTTGATACTGGTTCGGTTGCTCATATTTGTAACTCGAAACAGGAGCTGCAGAATAAACGGAAGCTAGTGAAGAACGAGGTGACGATGCGCGTGGGAAACGGATCAAAGGTTGATGTGATCGCGGTCGGCACACTACCTCTTCATCTACCATCGGGATTAGTTTTATACTTAAATAATTGTTATTTGGTGCCTGCGTTGAGCATGAACATTATATCGGGATCTTGTTTATTGCGAGACGGTTACTTGTTTAAATCCGAGAATAATGATTGTTCGATTTATATGAGTAATATGTTTTATGCACATGCACCTTTGATAGATGGTCTATTCATATTGAATCTCGATAGTAGAAATACACATATTAATAACATTGAGGCTAAACGTTTGAAATCAAGCGATAATTTGACCTATATGTGGCACTGTCGTCTTGGTCACATTGGAGTGAAGCGTATGAAGAAACTCCATTCCGATGGACTTCTTGAATCACTTGATTTTGAATCACTTGAAAGATGCGAAGCATGTCTGATGGGTAAAATGACTAAGACTCCATTTTCTGGTATGATGGAGCGAGCTACAGACTTATTGGAAATCATACATACCGATGTGTGTGGTCCAATGAGTGTAGCATCGCGCAGTGGTTATCGTTATGTTCTTACCTTCACGGATGACTTGAGTAGATATGGGTATATCTATTTTATGAAACATAAGTCCGAAACTTTCGAGAAGTTTAAGGAGTTTCAAAGTGAGGTAGAGAATCAACGTAACAAGAAGATTAAATTTCTACGATCTGATCGTGGAGGTGAATATCTAAGTTACGAGTTTGGCGAGCATTTGAAGAAATGTGGAATACTTTCGCAGTTGACACCGCCGGGAACACCACAGCGTAATGGTGTGTCTGAACGTCGTAATCGAACTCTCTTAGATATGGTTCGTTCTATGATGTCACTTACAGATTTGCCACTATCATTTTGGGGTTATGCATTAGAAACAGCCGCATTCACTTTAAATAGGGCACCGTCTAAATCCGTTGAAACGACACCGTATGAATTATGGTTTGGGAAGAAACCTAAATTGTCGTTCCTTAAAGTTTGGGGATGCGAAGCCTATGTAAAGAAGTTACAGCCGGACAAGCTTGAACCCAAAGCGGAAAAATGCGTCTTCATAGGATACCCGAAGGAAACTGTTGGGTATACCTTCTATCATAGATCCGAAGGCAAAATCTTCGTTGCTAAGAATGGATCCTTTCTAGAGAAGGAATTTCTCTCGAAAGAAGTGACTGGAAGGAAAGTAGAACTCGACGAGGTTGTCGAACCTTCTCTCGAAATTGCGAGTAGCGCAGCACCGGAAGAAGTTCCTGTGGTGCCTGCACCAATAAGAGAGGAAGCTAATGATGGTGATCATGAAACTTCGGTTGAAGTTACTACAGAGCCTCGGAGGTCAACGAGAACTCGTACCACTCCAGATTGGTATGATTCCGTTATGAATGTCATGTTGGTGGACAACACCGATAACCCCGAGACATATGAGGAAGCGATGATGAGCCCAGATTCCAATAAATGGCAAGAAGCCATGAAATCCGAGATTGGATCCATGTACGAAAACCAAGTATGGACTTTGGTGGACTTACCGGATGGCCGGAAGGCTGTCGAGAACAAATGGATTTTCAAGAAGAAAACAGATGCTGATGGTAATGTTACTGTCTATAAAGCTCGACTTGTCGCAAAAGGGTTTCGACAAATTCAAGGAGTTGACTACGATGAGACTTTCTCACCGGTAGCGAAGCTAAAGTCTGTGAGGATTATGTTAGCAATCGCTGCATATTATGATTATGAGATATGGCAGATGGATGTCAAAACAGCATTCCTCAATGGAGACATTGATGAAGAGTTGTATATGATACAACCCAAAGGTTTTGTCGATCCTAAAGATGCTAACAAGGTATGCAAGCTTCAACGGTCCATCTATGGATTGAAGCAAGCATCCCGAAGTTGGAATCAACGTTTTGATAAGGTAATCAAAAGTTTTGGTTTTATACAAACTTATGGAGAAGCTTGTATTTACAAGAAAGTGAGTGGGAGCTCTGTAGCATTCTTAATACTGTATGTGGATGACATATTGTTGATTGGGAATGATGTAGACCTTCTTAATAGTGTCAAGGAATATTTGAATAATAGTTTTTCAATGAAGGATCTTGGCGAAGCAGCTTACATATTAGGCATAAAGATTTATAGAGATAGATCGAAACGCCAAATATCATTGTCACAAAGTACATATTTGGACAAAGTTCTAAAGAGGTTTGGAATGGAAGATAGCAAGAAAGGGTTCTTGCCCATGTTGCCCAATACGACCTTGAGTAAAACTCAAAGTCCGACATCGGCAGAAGATAGAGAAAAGATGAGTAAGACTCCCTATGCCTCAGCCATAGGATCTCTAATGTATGCCATGCTATGTACTAGACCCGACATCGCATATGCTGTTAGTCTAACTAGCAGATATCAAAGTGATCCAGGAGTGGATCATTGGACAGCGGTCAAAAACATCCTTAAGTACTTGAGAAGAACTAAGGATATGGTTCTTTCTTATGGAGGTGATGAACAGCTCGTTGTTAATGGTTACACCGATGCTAGTTGGAACACCGATCCGGATGATTCTAAATCACAATCTGGATACGTATTTATTTTGAATGGTGCAGCAGTTAGCTGGAGGAGTGCAAAGCAAAGCGTTGTGGCGAGATCTTCAACTGAATCGGAATACATGGCTGCTTCGGAGGCTTCACAAGAAGCGATATGGATGAAAGAGTTCATTACAGAGCTGGGTGTGGTTCCAAGTGCGCTGGACCCAATGTCTATCTACTGTGATAACATGGGCGCCATAGCCAATGCGCAAGAACCAAGGTCACACAAGAAGCTGAAGCATATCAAGCTGCGTTTCCACGCTATTCGAGAACATATCCAGGATGGGGATATAAAGATTTGCAAAGTACACACAGATCTGAATGTGGCGGATCCGTTGACTAAACCTCTCCCGAGGGCAAAACATGACCAACACCAAACTGCCATGGGTGTTCGGTATATTACCATGTAATCTAGATTAGATGACTCTAGTGCAAGTGGGAGACTGTTGGAGATATGCCCTAGAGGTAATAATAAATGTAGTTATTATTATATATCTTTGTGTTTATGATAAATGTTTACATTCATGCTATAATAGTATTAACAAGGAAACCATTAATACTTGTGTGATTTGTAAACTTAATTTGAAGTCCCTAGTATGGCCTCTATACTTCACTAGCTTGTTGGTTGATTGATGATGTGGTTTCTTTGTCATGAACATTGAGATGTTATCAACAACAAGATCATATCGTTAGGAGAATGATATGGTGGACATACTCCTATAGACAAGCGTAGCATAAAGATCAAGTCATTTCAATAGTTCAATTGCTATATGCTTTCTGATACATAGTAACCTAATTCCTTCGACCATGAGATCATGCATATTGCCTTTACTGGATGGATGCTTTGATGTCATCAAACACCACACCGTAACAGGGTGGCTATAAAAGTGGCATTGGGTGTTCGGAAAGTATTGGTTGAAACACATGGATCAAGAGTGGGATTTGTCCATCCACATGACGGATAGATATTCTCTGGGCCCTCTCGGTGAAATGTCATCCAATTAGCTTGCAAGCATGTGACTTGGTCACAAGGGATCACATATCACGGGAACGAGAAAAGAGTACTTATCAGTAACGAGGTTGAACTAGGTATGCAGAGATACCGACGATCATGACCTCGGATAAGTAACATATCGTGAGACAAAGGGAAATTGGTATCGTATGTAAGTGGTTCATTCGATCGCAAAGTAATCGTAGAAATATGTGGGAGCCATATGAATTTCCAGATTCCTCTATTGGTTATTGTTCGGAGAAGTGTCTCGATCATGTCCGCATAATTCACGAACCGTAGGGAGACACACTTAAGGATTCGACGTTGTTTGAGTAGTTATGGTATTATGAGAAAGAGACCGAATGTTGTTCGGAGTCTCGGATGGGATCCGGGATATCACGA
The DNA here is from genome assembly GCA_916181665.1 of Avena sativa. Taxonomy (NCBI): domain Eukaryota; kingdom Viridiplantae; phylum Streptophyta; class Magnoliopsida; order Poales; family Poaceae; genus Avena; species Avena sativa. The sequence continues at coordinate 355,081,195 of OV702296.1, forward strand.
GGTGATCCGGAATGGTCCGGAGAATAAGATTCATATAAGGAAAGTCCCATTTCGGAGTTGGGGAATGGTTCCGGTGTTTTCATCGGGAACATTCTAGAAGGTCCCGGAATGTCCGGCACTCCGGGGGGGAAGGGGTACATGAATGTGTCATTGCAAGATGGAATGATTGCATCATGTACTAAGTGTTCTCGCTGTCCAAAATAAAGGGTTTATTTAATTCCTAAATTGGAAAAGTCAAACGGCTAGTTTGAAAGTCAAACTGCCAGTTTTGGAAAGTGGGAAGAGGAGGAGAAGAGGAGACCGACTTGGGGAAGGAGTCCCCAAGCCGGCGGCCAGCCCTAGGCCGAGTTGGGGAGGGACTCCCTCCCTCCCCTAGCGCGCCAGCCCTCCCACCTATAAAGGGAGGGGCAGGGCTCCCCTCCCAACACACACAAGTTCCTATCCTCTAAACTAGAAACTAGACCTAGACCCCGGTTTAGAGCTGTTTCGGTTTAGAGCCTTCTAATTGGTTTAGAGCCCTCTAATTGGTGTGTCTAATTACTAGACCACTAATAGCCTCTCTCATAAGCTCCACCATACTCGCACCGGCTTAAGGCGAAGCCCTGCGGGATCTCCCCTCTACCTCCGGTACCACGCCGTTGTGCTGCCGGAATCGCGAGGAGAGTGCTACAACCTCCGCTGCCTGCTGGAACAAGGGAGAGGAAGGTCTTCGTCGAGTACCGAACGTGTGACCGACTGCGGGAGCGCTGCGGGAACGCGGCGCCGGAAGGATCGTCTACGCGATCTTGAGATCGGAAAGAGTACGACTACATCACCCACGAGAATCTGCTCTCGTTAAACACTTTGGAATCTTCGAGGGTGAGTTATTCCATCGACTCGTTGCTACAATCTAGTAGATAGATCTTGGCTTGTTTGTTTGTATGCGATAGAAAATTTTTTTTGTTTTCCATGCTACGAACCCCTACATTATAATCTTGCCATACTTGTGGCTACAATCATGCTCCTTGAGCTGTATCTCCTATGCATCTATCTAGATCTCTCAGTGAGAGTGGAGGAGGAAGAAGAAGAGCTCCTATTGGGCAGAGAGGGGAAGAGCCTTTCGGGGGCCTGTCTGTGAACAATCCCCCTGGTGCTCCTTATAAAGGGGAGCCCAGGGGACAAATCTTGTTCCCTACGATTGGCATCTAGAGAGCATATACCGGGCATCTTCTGGAGATGCTCAGCATATGCCTTGGTATCTTTGGAGATGCCAGGCATATTCCCCAGCATCTTCTTTGATGCCATGGGTATATTCTCTAGAATCTTCTTTGATGCCATGCGCATATTCCCTATAGCACGCGTAGTCTGAGCCATGGGCGTCCCTGTATGGGTTCTTAGCATGGAAAACAAAAACATTCTACCGCATGAACACACAATCACGATCTACTCTATGATCAAGCCAAGATCTATCTACTAGATCGGTGCAACAAGTTGATAGAGTACTAACCCTCGAAGATCCAAAGCGGTTAACGAGAGAAGATTCTCGTGGGTGATGTAGTCGTTCACTTGCCGATCTCAAGATCGCGTAGACGATCCTTTCGGCGCCGCATTCCGGCAGCACTCCCGCAGTCGATCACACGTACGGTACTCGATGAAGACCTTACTCTCCCTTGTTCCAGCAGGCAGTGGAGGTTGTAGCTCTCTCCTCGCGATTCCGGCAGAACGACGGCGTGGTGTCGGAAGTAGAGGGGAGATCCCGCAGGGCTTTGCCTAAGCTATGGTGGAGTAGAGGGAGCCCCTGTGATCTAGGGTTTAGAGGGCCGAGGTTTAGAGGTAGCTAGCAGCTAGAGTTTAGCAAGTCGGTAGCGGTTTAGAGGAGATCTAGATTGGTCGCAACTAGAGAGGGGGGCGGCGGCCAACCTAGGGTTTCTTGGGCGCCTAGGGCAAGGGGGATAACTTGGGGTGCGCCCCTACCCCTCCTTATATAGGTGTGGGGCGTCCAAGGGTGTTCCCAACCCAGGTGGAGACCCTCCCTAACTCAGAAACCCTCCCTAACTCGAAAACCATGTTGGGATTTGACTTTTTAAACTACCTTTTTTGACTTTCAAATTAGAGTTTGATTTCTCTCTTCTAAGTGTCCAGCCAAGTGACCTAGGACATGATGCAACCATTACACTTTGTCATGACACATCCATGTACCCTTCCCCTTCCGAATCGGTGAACCTTCTAGACCCTTCTAAAACATTCGAGTGAAAACACCGGAATGATTCCCGAACTCCGAAATTGGACTTTCCTTATATAAATCTTATCCTCCGGACCATTCTGGATCTCCTCGTGATATCCTGGATCCCATCCGAGACTCCGAACAACATTCGGTCTCTTTACTCACATTCCATATCTACTAAACAACATCAAATCCTTAAGTGTGTCTCCCTACGGTTCGTGAATTATGCAAACATGATCGATACTCTTCTCCGATCAATAACCAATAGAGGAATCTAGAAATTCATATGGCTCCCACATATTTCTACGATTACTTCATGATCGAATGAACCATTTACATACGATACCAATTTCTCTTTGTCTCACGATACTTTACTTATCCGAGGTTTGATCGTCGATATCTCTGCATACCTAGTTCAACCTCATTGCCAATAAGTACTATTTTCTCGTTCCCGTGATATGTGATCCCTTGTGAGCCAGTCACATGCTTGCAAGCTAATTGGATGACATTCCACCGAGAGGGCCTAGAGTATATCTATCCGTCATATGGATGGACAAATCCCAATCTTGATCCATGTGCCTCAACACATACTTTTCGAACACTCAATGCCACCTTTATAGCCACCCAGTTACGGTGTGGTGTTTGATTTCATCAAAGCATCCTTCCGGTGATGGTGATTAGCATGATCTCATGGTCGAAGGAATTAGGTTACTATGTATCAGAAAGCTTATAGCAAGTGAACTATATTAAATGACTTGATCTTTATGCTATGCTTAACTATAGGAGTATGTCCATTACATCATTCTCCTAATGATATGACCCTGTTGTTAATAACATCTCTATGTTCATGATCAGGAAACCATGATCATATATTAACCAACAAGCTAGTTTAACAAGAGGCTTTACTAGGGACTCTTTTATGTTTACAAATCACACAAGTATTAATGTTTCCGGTTAATACAATTATAGCATGGGATGTAAACATTTATCATAAGCATGGAGATATGATAATAACCACTTTATTATTGCCTCTTGGGCATATCTCCAGCAGTCTCCCACTTGCACTAGAGTCAATAATCTAGTTTCAAACCTTTGTGCATTCAACACCTATGGCTTTCCGGTGTTGTATTTACATGATTGCTAGTGGTCAACTGATCTCCGGATCTGACACTTTCAGGTCCGTGTGTAATTGCATGTCTTTGCATCTCTACGCATCACTCATTCTCTAATGAGATGGCTTTGTATAAATTTGGTACTTTGGTGAGACCTTTAGTACCTTGGGGTTAAAACATGTTGATAATATTGTCGTACAATATATCTTCATAGTACTATCCCACTGTGAACCACACCTAGTTTGATAACAAACTACTTGACACAAATGCCCTCTTTTTCTGCTATTATAGCAGTCATATACTTGGCCTTTTGTTGTAGTATATGTCACAATGTCTTAACTTTGGAACTCGTCCAAATCCATTATGGAACTTACTTTCCATCATATTGTGCCACCCTTAGTTTAGATAGAGATAAACTTAATTTGTACTTTGTGACAAAACTAGTATCAATGCAATACTTTTACAATGAACTAACCATCCATTTGTCACTTCTACAAAATAATATATTCTTAGTTCTTCTAAAAGATCATAAGAATATCTTTACTATCGTTCAATAATCATCTTATGAATCATTCTTGTATACGCTCATAACATTTAGAGCATAGGACATATCTGGATTTGTACACATCACAACATGATTGATAAAGTACTCTTTGTGATTTTATATATCAAGTATCAAAAATACTTGAATCTTTATTCAATCCTTCCTGTGCAACAAGAACCTTTCTTGTAGTATCTATATTGAACTCATTCAATATCTCATCTATGTACTTCTAGCACAACCATATTAGCGTCTCAATTTATCCATATAGACATTGATGCCAAATATTCGGGTTATGCCTAAGCCTTTCATCGAGATGAAATTCTTAACCTGTGGCAATAAAAAGATACATCATTTCCAATCAAAAATATGTCTTCCACATAATGTATTAGAAACATGTCTTAGCACTCCCACTTAATTTCTTGCAAATGCAAGCATCTTCATCGTCTCCGATGAAATTAAACTCTTTTAACAATTTCATCATAGTGAAGATTCCAACTCCGCGATGCTTACTTCAACCATTGAAGTTTGCATATGCTTTTAGCATCCTTTGAATTAACAAAACCCTTTGGACCGTGTCATGCACACGTCCTAGGTAACCAGTCTATTAGAAGAACTTGTTTTTTATTCAACTACCACATAACAAAATTATATGTAGTGGTTGCTACATTAATCCGTCTAGACTCAATATCGCTTAATGAAAGATCAGATCTTGTCATAGTCAACTCTTTGAACATTGTCGTGAACTCTTTCCCGACATGTCGATGATTTCATAGATGTGAAACATCCATGTCTATTTCTTTACAGATCCAAATACGACTATAAGGTCTTGCACCTTTTCAGAGGGTCTTTCAATTTCAATGCTTGATCTCTCGTATATGGAACTATCACGGATTTTATGGCTTCAAAACATTTGACGGAGTCAGGGCCCATCATCGCTTCTTTCCATGTAGTCGGATCATTATTGTCAAATAATGATTTAACTCTCAAATCTTGGTATTTGATTGGTTACCCGACCTACTTGTTTCAATAGGAACTTAGACCTTCGTGACCACAACCTTTGAGGCACGTGAGCCATGAGCATTGTTGCTGCCTCCGGAACACTTTTCAGCGCTGCACAACTTTGCACATATAGCTAAGGTTCTTTTAACCTTATCAAAGTTCTATTGTCCTCCCACTTATCTTTTAACGGAAAATTCCTTTCTCAAAGAAACTTGACGTTCTAAGCGACAAACATTTTTGTCTTTGGTGTTATGGAAGAATACTCAATGATTATTCAAAATAACATACAAAGATATGTTCATCCGATTTTGGTTGCAAACATCTTTCTTATGCATAGCATACCAATGTTTAAGAAAGGACAACTTGGGTTTTATCCCAAACCATAACTTTATATGGTGTCATTTCAACGGATTATGATGGAGCTCATTTCATTGGAAAAACGGTAGTCTCTAAAGCTTTAATCTTTAAAATATAATGGCAGTTTTATCAATTACACCTTTGATCTTACCATGTTAAACAAGGTTTGATTGCATATCTCGATTATTCCATACTCATATGGTGTTTCAGGAAACGCAAATCCCTGGAAGGATTCCTCAAAACTTAGGTCTTATGCTAAACTTTATAACTCAAATATCTTCCTTTATGATCCTATCATAAATTCTTTATTTTCTTGTTACATTGATTTTGCACTTCATCTTGAAAGTCTTTAAACTTTTCAAATGTTTCACACTTCATCCTTATTAAGTAAATATTCATATATTCACTCAAATTTTCGGAGAAAGCATATGAAGTTGAAATCTATCGCTCTTGACTACACATAATGGACTTCATACAACAATATGTACAAGTTCCAATAAGCTAGTCATCTGTTCCCTTTGGCCTATGAGAGGAGTTTTAATTATCTCTAGGAAAATTTAACAAGCGTCATTTGATCAAAAATCAAAAGACTCCAAAATTCCATCCACATGGAGTTTCTTCATGTTTTCTTTCCAATATAATTTAAATGGCGATCTCACTTCCTAAGTGATCTTTCTTATCAATTGCCTCTCGACATTTTTAGCAATATTTTTATGGATGTGATTTATCCAACGAGTTTTGTAAATCATCCATCTTTTATGGATTATGGCAATTATTTGAACAACCCTTTTGTTCTCATAATACCTGATAGAACAAATCTTGAAGGCAAGCTTTGATGTTAACGAGCAACACAACAACCCTTTATTTGTTCTCGATGAACATCATCACATATTCTTTTGCTAGTTACCTAGGCCATTGTAGTTCATGAATTGTGTTGTTTCGTATGATGATTCACACCAACAAATTCAGTATCCAATACTTAAGAACCACATTGTTTAATAAGCAAAGAATATAGCCATAACATGTATATCCTCTATATACCTAAGCTGAACAATTCTAGTCTTTTCTTTTCTGCCATATATTTATGAGATTCTCTTTCAGTATTTCCTTTTCTGTTCGAAAGAATCTATCAAGATCAATAGTGGAGCCATACACATGACACATAGTCCAAAGCATATATAGTTAAATACCAATGTCTTTGGACTTGCACTTTGAAGTAGATCACCATCATCAAATACTTGGTGTTCTTTCAAATTCCATCCTTTAGTAATCTTTTAGTGTAATAAACATTTTATCAAATATTCACCCTTATCATGGAACTATTCATGATCAAGCTACTTTTAGCTTATAACGGTGAATCGCGAGTATAACGTTGCTCTCCAAAACCCTTTGGATGATTAGGACGACAAGCATCTCCAACCTTTTTCAAATTCTCATCAAATATAAGAACATAAACTTTGCCATATTATACTCTCTCATGTTGCAACCAAAACATCATTTCAGATATCGCAATATCTTCCACACATCATGGTTTCTGAAACAACTCTTTCAGATCCTAGATAACCTTGATATTAAAACAATCTTTTGAATATCAAGAATCATGGAGACAAACATGATACTTATATACTAACACTGGAATTGTCACTCTTGATTTAATACCAATTATTAAACTTCACGGAGTAACCGGAACTTACTGAAAGTTTGCAATAGGATTTTTAAACTTTAGATTAACACTTCAAAACAATACGATACCAGTTCGTAAAGTAACTAACCAGAATTCTATAGTTCTATTATCTCAATTATAACTAAGTGCAAGGTGGTAAACGGATGCCAATGACTACAACAACTATGCAAATTTACTTTGATTTAATTTACTATAAATAGTGTTCAATTTTAATCATATTGCTATTGAACTCCCACTCAAAACAATATCTCTCACATTGTTTTAGTGATCACATGAACCAAATTCACTACACCAAGTCCGATCATCACGTGACATGATATAGTTTCAAAGGCGAACAATCATCATGTTCATCATATCATCTATATGACTCATGCTTTACCTTTCGGTATTCCGTGTTTCGAGACCATGTATGTACATGCTAGGCTCGTCAAGATTAAACCTTATCTTCCGCATGAGCAAATCTGGCTTGCTCCCATTGTATACACTCGCAAAACCTAACACACCCAATCATCACGTGGTGCTTCGAAACAACGAGCTTTGGCAACGATGCCTACTAAGGACGAACACTCTATAACTTGATATTTTTTGAGAGGGGTCATCTTATAATGCTACCGTCGCGAACTAAGCAATACAAGATGCATAAAAGGATTAACATCACATGCAATTCAAAATATGTGATATGATATGGCCTTTCTTCTTGTGCTTCCGACCTCCATCTTCAAGCATTAACATGATCTCCATCATCATCGGCGTGGTGTCAAGGTCAATGGCGCCGCTCCATGGTTGTCGTCCACCAGCATCAACTATTACAACTACTTTAAATAATAGACACGCAGGTCTAGACGAAATTAGAAGACAACCATATGGCTCATGCCGGTTGCCGACTTACAATAAGGAACATTGCGTACATCTTATATAATCACAATCATGGCCATATCACATCACAGCACACCCCTGCAAAACAAAGTTAGACGCCTCTATTTTTCTTTGCATGTTTTACATGGTTTGGGGCTTTCAATAAGTGTCGTTCTAACTTACGAACAAGAACCACAACGTTGATGCTTGAACTATCAAGTGCCCGTTGTAAATTAAATCTTTACTATGATAGCAGAGACAGACACCCGCAAAGCCACTTATGCAATACAAGTTGCATGTCGAGCGTGGAGCAAGTCTCATGAACGATGTCATGTAAGGTTAGCCCAGGCCGCTTCATCCCACCATACCGCAAGATGCAAAGTACACAAGAAGCAATTGATAATAAAAGCACCAACGCCCACAATGATCATTGTGTTCTACTCGTGCAACAGATCTACATATAGACACAACTCTGATACCACTATAGGGGTTCGTAGCATGGAAAACAAAAAATTTCTACCGCATGAACACACAATCAAGATCTAATCTATGATCAAGCCAAGATCTATCTACTAGATTGGTGCAACAAGTTGATAGAGTACTAACCCTCGAAGATCCAAAGCGGTTAACGAGAGTAGATTCTCGTGGGTGATGTAGTCGTTCACTTGCCGATATCAAGATCGCGTAGACGATCCTTCCGGCGCCGCATTCCGGCAGCGCTCCCATAGTCGGTCACACGTACGGTACTCGATGAAAACCTTCCTCTCCCTTGTTCCAGCAGGCAGTGGAGTTTGTAGCTCTCTCCTCGCGATTCCGGCAGCACGACGGTGTGGTGTCGGAAGTAGAGGGGAGATCCCGTAGGGCTTCGCCTAAGCTGGAGCGAGTATGGTGGAGTAGAGCGAGCCCCTGTGATCTAGGGTTTAGAGGGCCGAGGTTTAGAGGTAGCTAGCAGCTAGAGTTTAGCAAGTCGATAGCGGTTTAGAGGAGATCTAGATTGGTCGCAACTAGAGAGGGGGGCGGCGGCCAACCTAGGGTTTCTTGGGCGCCTAGGGCAAGGGGGATACCTTGAGGTGCGCCCCTAACCCTCCTTATATAGGTGGGGGGCGTCAAAGGGTGTTCCCAACCCAGGTGGAAACCCTCCCTAACTCAGAAACCCTCCCTAACTCGGAAACCATGTTGGGATTTGACTTTTTCAAACTGCCTTTTTTGACTTTCAAATTAGAGTTTGATTTCTCTCTTCCAAGTGTCCAGCCAAGTGACCTAGGACATGATGCAACCATTACACTTTGTCATGACACATCCATGTACCCTTCCCCTTCCGGATCGATGAACCTTCTAGACCCTTCTAGAACATTCCGGTGAAAACACCGGAATGATTCCTGAACTCTGAATTTGGACTTTCCTTATATGAATCTTATTCTTTGGACCATTCCGAATCTCCTCGTGATATCCCGGATCCCATCCGAGACTCCGAACAACAGTCCCAAGACTGGTGTGTGACACAAGGGCTTTGACTTGGCTTGATGATATGTCGATGTAGTGGTCGAAGTAGCGTCCTGAGGTGAATAAAAGAGGCATCCGGGCCATTATTATTCGGCCCAATCGCCCTGGGAAACATGGAGATTCGGCCTCCTTCATAGCTGACTCAGCCTGGGCCAAAAGAGGCCCAGCCGAGTCAATCCTACCCCCAGCCACGCCATTGGGGTCGACCAGGCCGGGTTAGGCGCTTCAGTCGGCCCAGCCGGGTCTCCCTTTGTGGCCCAGGGGAGCTAGCTCGGTGGTGCCAGCTCGTAGTGGGCCGAGTCATCAGATGTCGGCCTACTCGAGGTGCTTGGTGGGGCGCGGTAGCGATACTGCCCGTGGTGGGCCGGATTTGTCATTACTCGGCCCACCCGGGGTGGTATGGCAGGGCGTCGGTTTTTACTCGGCGGGAGCTCTGGCGGTACGAAGCGTTGGTGTCGAGGCGCGTTGGTGCGTGCCGAGGGAGCGTGTGTTGACCTGGTGATGAAACGAGGGAAGGCCCATGGCGGGTTGGACTCAGGTTATTCGGCCCAGGAGGGGAAATCGGTTCCTGTGCCCTCACTATATCAAGTAATTCGGCCTGTTAAATATAGATCTGGTCCAGCAGGAATGAAGGCTCGGCCGAATCAGTGTTAACTCGGCCCATCTTGGTTTTTACCTTTAGCATTTTCTGTTTTGACCTAATATTCTTATACCGAACATATTTTCCTTTATCTATCTCTTATGGGCTTACTTTTAACCAAACTCTGGGGTACCCGGGGTCATATCCCCGACACATCATCTGCAACATTGCTATGACGATGCAGATCTAGCCCTTGTGAATCAAAGCCGTGGCACGTCAAGGTGCAATTCGACGGTGAAGGCCGGATGTACCTCATGGTTGGATGGATGGGAGAAGTTTTCCCATACTTCTTGGAGTACACGTACGGCGGGGAGGGCAGTGAGCTCAGCGTCAACGATGCAAATGGCGCCGCAAGTAGTAGTGTTTAGGGTCCCAATTTTTTATATTTCAATTTAGGATTAGGACAAATTTGAGCCCAATTTGAACCAAAACTCTGTGACTTAAAATATATGAGCCCAAGTTCAATATTTTTTTAAATAAATTTGATTGATATATGTATGATTTTAATCAAAATTGATATGTATTTGAGACGTGAGGCTGATGAATATGCTCTAAAGCGGATTCATAAGTACTAGTACTTGATTTGATAATCTCTAGTGGGCTTGTCTAAATTTGACGGAAATATGTATGATTTGAATCAAATTGATATGTATTTGAGCCGCGAGGACGGTGAATATTCTCTAAAGGTGATTCATAAGTAGTAGTACTTCTTTGACAATCTCAAGTGGGCTTGTATAAATTTGATAGAAATATGTATGATTTGAATAAAAATTGAAATGTACTTGAACCGTGAGGACAGGGAATTGGCGTCCTAGCTCTGCACCATGGCTGAACCACAGATCGCTGCTCTGTGCTCCGGAGAAGAAGAATGCAGCATCAAGAAGAACGGGGAATGGATGCGCTTGCCAACGTTGCAAGTCTACATGGTAGCCATGATGGCAACGATATAACGATCAAAACTGATAGGCCCCAACTTGACCCAACTTGACCCTCTAGGCATTTGTCACGCCAACTATGGGCACCTCGATCCAATGGCAAGCAACTCGGGCCCCGCGATGCATTCTCTCGATAACTTTGGGACTACAAAGTGACTAAATTAGATGGAATTCACAACCATCATTGAATAACAATTCTACTCTCTAAATTAGCTACCTATTCAACTAATCATTACATGTGCCACCCTTCACCATAAACACATACTGTAACTTCTAGGACATGGATGAAACTACAAAAACTGCCCACATGAATCTACTATTCTCCTCCCCCTTCACTTGAAGTTCATGTTTTAGATTTTCTACCACTTGATCAAATGTGGCAAGATCAGACTAAAGTGTCAATTTATCCTTGCAAGTAAGCTCTGAATTCTTCCTTTCTTCCTCAATAGTACGACTTCAGCTCAAATATGAATAGGTTTTTACAGGTCAATTCATCACCTAAATTGGCAATCATATCCTCCAAATCCTTCCTCTGGCTAGACCACTGGGTTGATTTATCTTAGTATGCAATGTACCATGGATCATCGGCCTGCATAGCACACTGTAACAATCCCAAAAGAAACCCAATTGAAATCACTCCGATAGGCCATGGCGGCACTTCAAATTCAACGGTATTATAGAGAGAAGGAGATACCTGCACTTTCGATGTGGTAGGAGAAGGAGAATGTGTCCACGACATGATCGAATCCCCACCCTCGCCGGTGTACCATTTACGACCAGACATTGAGGACTAATATGCACCTGCAATCTTGAGGAAATTATGAGAACCAAATCGATTAGGGTGGGTGGAGCAGGAGCGAAGGTCTTACCAAGCACTACTAGCAATTGCTGCGACCGTTCGTCGGGCTACGGGCGGCAGAACAAAATCCCGGTCGTCGTGGGTGGAAGAAGTGCCTGCGATCGGTACTGCCTCAACGTACAATGCATGCAAATGAAATAGGTGTTGGAGCTGTGGTTGAGGTGCAGCACCACGGTCCGTCCGATGCTTCCATAGGACGGAGCTGGCAATGTGACGAGGTGTCGACGATGGCTGCTTTGTCTGCCGGTGGGGTAGGAGCTGCTCGAGGCTCAGGGCTGGGAGAGGATGAGAGAGAGTCGACCTCACGTATCATACATGACCCCACCTATCAATGTTTGGGGGATTACCTTCTCTGGCCCGACATCATGTCCCCATTTGTCATTGGATTCAGCGGCCACACAGAACAGCCCCATTTGTCATTGGCTGTACCAGCCACACAATCAGGAAATAAAGCGGCCCACAAGTCAGTAAGAGATGGATGGTTGGTCCGACGTCTATCTTGGCCCCACCCATTAGCATGTAACAACCATGGCTGGACCCGTCCCAACATGGTCCCACCGGCCAGCATGTAATGGTCAATCCTTTGACCTGACGGCATCCCTCCATCAAAGCTTCTGTGGGGGGTTTAGAATAGAGGAAGGGAAAAATGAGGAAACGTTAAGAGGCTAAGGAAATCTGAGTACAACTAATGGACCAGGGGCATAAAAATAGAAATATATATATTTTAAATGTAAATATCAAAGTCAAAATGCACTATGTGATACTTTGAAAATTTATCACCACACTCCCGTTGTGTTAATGCAATCCATTAATGCAGAGATTTCTAATATTTTAAGGTTAACATGGATCCTTTAGCATAAGAATCTACACTTCAGGCATGTCGTACTTCAAAGAACTGGAAACACGTCTATAGTTCTCACTAGACACCGTGGGCAAATTTAACTCATTGTTAAATGATTGACACTTAATCACTTATGAACTTGTTCTTCTTACTAAGAACTTGGATCATATTATGTTGAGTATTCATCATAGTATTTAGGATAGAACCCATGTCAAAATATAGTGGATATTGCACATCCTATTCTTTCTTTCAACCATCGGTGCTTATAATTAATGATTTTCCTAATTCAAATGATCTAGGACAATCCTTAATTAGTTCCTATTATGAATTCTTCAAAATCTCTTTTAGGAATACATTCCAACATAATGATATATGGCATTTATCAATGTCCTAAGATTTCAATATCCAATATACTTTCAACTTTACCCTTATAAATCAACATTTATTGGCTCTTCTATTCACATTCTTAATGTGTCATATACACATATGAATTATGTCAAGCTCCCACTCAAAATATTTCACCTACATATTTGAGTCCAAAACTTACATTGCTCCCACTCAACAAAATGTCATTCACATATTATTTTAGGAAGACTCTCTAGCTCCCACTCAATTGTATGCAAATTATATATCTTCTCAATATTTCGAACAACTTTGAAATCTCTTGATCAATTATAAAATTCAGAATTTATTTTACAAGACTCTAGTACTTTACCAATATTAAATCTGCCACACTTTAGTACCTCTGAATCAAATTCATTCGAACTCATCCAAGACATCTTTTGGCGAGTCGTGCTTTGTCTTTTAAGACTCCCACTTTTCCTTATGACTTCGTGGTCCATCAGAAATGTCAAGTAACTCCTTTACTTGACAAGATTCAGTAACAATTTACTTTCTAATCTCAAGTCAAAATTACTTCTAGGATTTCTTATAATATTAGTTTACCATTGTTTCCTTTGTAGTTCGTAGGTATGCCTTGTTCTAATAACATGACAAATGATTCACAAATGTCTCCACACAAAGTGTAGAGCGTATTTGCGAATCCTACTTCTTTAGTAAAAGCACAACTGAAAGACAGTGATCATTATCATTGATTTCTATCCTTTATGTGAGGAGTCACGTTCTAGAAAATATTCCGTAGCGTTTTCTCAATACTCTGATGCAGGGTCACAGACCTTCATTATGCTCTCACTATCTTACATTAACAGCATTGTCGAGAACACACTTTCTCGAGAATATACCAAACTTTTAGCAATACTAGTTTTTCCTTCTATTGGTTCGAGTCATGGATTTTGTATTTCACAGTTTCCAATGAATACTCTATAAGGACTTGTTCACTATTGTTTTGGTTTCATCAAATAACTCCAAAAACTTTCACGATGATCCATATCAAATATGGTGTCGTTTCTCACAAATTCTAGATGGTTTACTTTGTTCTAAATGAGTGTTCGCTATTTCTAACTAATGATCTTTACACTAATACTACCTTGTTTTATTTGGCGCCACCTTTTATCCACTAAATATCAAATATTATATTAAAAATAAAATGCATCACAATTTTGTGAAACATGTTTCACAAGTTCTTTTGCCAATAACGTCGAATTTTATTACTATTGATCAAGTCATAGTAACTTGATTCTCTTTTATTTTCAATACCCTTTCATGCTGAAATCTTTGATCACATCAAATAGTTTCATTCTCATGCTTCATTTTCTAAACCCTTTTTACTTAAATCAACAATGACCTAAATGATAATCACCACTTTGACATACGGTACATCTAACATGTATTTTATTTCAACAATTCATCAAACACTTCATATTCTACAATACGCAGTGTTTGAGTTATCTTGCCCAAACATGTGCACAATTTGTATGTAACAAGAGATCAAATATCTACAATTTTCACATACTATCATGATAACCTTTGAATTTTAAACATTGGTTTCATTCAAAATGAATATATCATTTAGTTGGGTATTTCAAGGCATTTAATGTTTTACAAATGTTTAGATATTATCAATTAGTTTCACAACTCAAATAATACAAACATAATCGAAAAACATTTGAACACAAATAGAAGTCATTCATAAAAGAAGAACAATTATTTTGTTACAAACTCATATGAATAACTGTCTCATGAAGTGCAAGACACATTAATAAAGTTCATATTCCATCGATTAAAATAATTATCCAAAATGATAAACTAAATGATAAATGTCAAGGGAGAGTGTCGAAGGCCATCATCTTCATGCTCGCCATCAACACGCAATGTTACCTCCTCTCTAGCAAGCAACTCTCATGTAGTAGGACCCTTTTTTTCATAAAACAGAACAAGTATTAGATACTTCAATGGTACAATAAGTCTTTGTAAGATTATAACATCTATAATACCGTATATCATATATACCTTCATCATTGATGACCTCTCCGGCAATGGATTCAACCTTCACATATCTGAAACGTGATATGAACTCATGGAAATCCTGTGTTTCCCCACCACGTCTCATGATGCAGGTCCAGACGTGCCCTTGGTAGCTCGGAGGAAGCGACCATAGCAATACGCCTATTGCAAAGGCATCAGTCATCCACTAATCCACAAAATGAACCAGTCTCATGTACGCATCATGCATATGCTCCAAGTGACTCTCCGGACAAGTGTCTTCCTCCATCTTTATGGAAAGGAAATATCCAAGAAGCTCGTGCTTCCACATGCGCACCTAGTCCTAGAAATCCTCCCTCGGCTAATCCACCATCGAATATGGGTCAATATCACCCATGAGCAGATGCAGTTCGGCCACCATCCCATAGCGCATTATCACTTCAATGAAGGTGGACATCTCACGCCAATAATAGCGGTCTTCCCGCTACTGTGGGGTCTCATAGTCTGATGGATCATCCAAATCCATTGGGTAGCATATGTAGTTGACCATGATGTTCTCACTAAGGAGGACATTCAGACGCACTAGCCAATCAAGGAAGTTGGATCCATCTAGTTTGATCTTCTCAGCAACTACCCAATCAACAATCTCAAAAGAAGCTTCCTGGCGAACCATATTATACATTTACAATTTCAAAAGGATTTAGACTTAAATTAATAATTATGTGAGTTCAAAAACTCCACTAAAACTATTATCCCCAAAAATGCTTTAGTGTTAACACAATTCAAATTCACTACACCGCCCTCGATCGTCTCGGCCGGCGATATAGTTGCAAAGGTGGACGTTGAAATGTTGGTCACATCATTCATGCGACTCATGCTCGATCTTTTGATCATCTCGTGTTCTGAGTCCATGTCTGTCCATGCTAGGCTCGCCAATTCAACCTTACGTGTATAGCTGCGCAACATGGCTTACACCCACCATATGCGAACGTAGATATTGTCTGACACCAGATCATCACATCGTGCCTCATAACGTAGAACTTTCTCGGTGGTGCACACTAAGGGAGAACACTTTTATTGGCATTATGTTTTAGTGATCATCTTATTAATGCTACCGTTCAGTATCTAATACTAGCACACAACAAATAAACATCAAATGTAATTGATACGTCATAAACGTATCTATAATTTTTGATGCTCCATGCTTGTTTTGTATCAATTTTCTTATGTTTTGTTTACACTTTGAGGTATTTTTATACATTTTCTGGAACTAACCTATTAACAAGATGCCGCAGTACCAGTTGCTTGTTTTCTGCTATTTTTGGTTTCAGTAAATCTAGTAAGGAAATATTCTCGGAATTGGACAGAACAAAAGCCAAAGTCAATATGTTACAGGAGCGAAGACGGAGTCAAAACGGGAGACGAAGAGGAGCCACGAGGCGGCCACACCTAGGGTTGGCGCCCCCTATGGCGCGCCGCCCCATGGTGTGGGCCCCTCGGGCGTCCACCGACCTCGCCCCTTCGCCTATATAAACACCCTGATGCAGAAACCCTAAGAACCGATCAGAAATCCAGGAAAGAGTCTGTAGCCTCCGCCACCATCATCCCAAGATCGAGGGAGATCTGAAGCTCTTTCCGACACCCTGCCGGAGGGGAGAGATCATCCCGGAGGCCTTATTCATCACCATGCCAGCCTCTAGAGTGATGCGTGAGTAGTTCACCCTTGGACTATGGGTCTATACAGTAGGTAGATGGTTGTTTCTCCTCTTTTGTGCTATTATGTTTAGATCTTGTGAGCTCCGTTCATGATCAAGATCATCTATTTGTAATGCTACATGTTGTGTTTGCTGGGATCCGATGGATATTGAGTACTATGTCAAATTGATTATCGATTCTATCATGTCTATGTTATTTGTGATCTTGCATGCTCTCTGTTGCTAGTAGATACTTTGGCCAAGTAGATGCTTGTATCTCCAAGAGAGTATTTATGCTCTATAGTAGGTTCATGCCTCTAGTAATCTGGGGAATTGACAGAAATCTTGATGCAGCCCGTCCTACGAACGCGACTACATCTAGTCCTACTAGTCCCCCAAGTGGACCAATGACCCGCGCTCGAGCCAAACCTCTACAAGCTAAGGTTAACTCGCTCCTTTCCTCATCTGAAGTTCGGTCGGTAATACAATGTCGGTTGGTAAAAATGTGTCGGTCGGCAAAAGAAACGTCAGTCGGGAAAGCTCCAGGGGTGCTGTCGGACGGTCGGTCGGCAAAAATTTGTTGGTCGGGAAAGGCCTTTCTCGACGGGACTTATGGTGACCGACCAGGTCGGTCGGCAAAACTGATTCCCGACTGACATTCTGTTGGCATAAGCGGCTATCCTGACCAACTTGTGTGTTGGAGTTCTAGTGTTGTGGTGTAGTGATGGATTGCTACTTCATACCCCAACTCTATGCATCCTCAGGTATGAAGGAAAGGACCAATGGAACGGAGCAACCACGACGGAAGCGACCAGCAGTTGTCTGGTCCCAACGGTACTAGCGGACCACAACACTAGAACTACCGGGCCGCTGCTACCGCACTTACCAGAAGGTGCCCGACGAACCCCAGGCCACCCAGCGGCACTACCGGTCGCGGGAACCAGTACTACCGGCCAGCGATACTACCGCCCCTACTACCACACGCTCCAGAAGGATGCCACTGAAGCCCCAAGTACACCAACAGTACTACCGGATACCTATAGTGGTACTACCGGATACCTAGAGCGGTACTACCGGAGATTCCGGTACTACCGGCAGCATAGTGTGGTACTACCGGCCCTTCCAGTACCTGCGCGCACCAGCTCGGCCCAACGCCTAAAACCTTTATTACACTTTCATGTTTTGTTCCCAAACTAACCCTGTTTATGTGGCTGGCCTATAAATAGCCCCCACCCTCCATTGTAATGTTTAGACTTGGATAATTGTAAATGAAGACAGCCCTTGACGATCTATCAATTGCTAGTCTCATTCTCCTTGACAAGGAGCACCAATTATCCCCCACCTCTTGGATTTTGCCTCGTGCGTTCAAGTTGTACAAGTCCTTGGAGTCAGTGTATTGTCTCCAAGTAGTCAAGATCTCATAGCCTCTCACCCCCATTGTTGGTCATGGGAGAGTGTCTTGCCCGACGCTGATCCTAGGGATTGTGTTGGACCGGTTTCCACCGGCGTGAGCTACCAGCTTGTATCATGTCTTCGTGTGTGTGTGTGTGTGCGTGCGTTCGTCGAGTTCTTCGCGTGTGAGTTCGTGGATTTCATCCTCCATCCTCCTCCCACTCGCCTTCACCTCGAGTTCCACGGGAAGTCGTGAAAGATCGGGCAACCCCAAGGGGTCAACCCTAACATATTGGTATCAAGAGCAAGGTTGATCACAAATTTTCCCTCAATTTTTCTTCTATCCATCATAAATTCGAAAATCCCCAAAAAAGAGCCACAATTTGCCTTCGGATCGATCCCTGGATTTGGTGAGTTTTTCGTGGTTTTGGACCATAGAACTATTGCTTTTGGAGTCGATCTACCTTCTTCATGTGTTTCTAGCCCATCTTTTTGGTCAGATTACCGCGAATTTGAGGTTTTCCAGGTCGATTGTGTGCCCACTTCCGCACTAAGTGGTACTACCGGTCGTAACTTGCGGTACTACCGCATCTCACCGGTACTACCGGTCATAGGTTGCGGTACTACCGCCCGCGATAGACAGTTGTTCTTTCACTTCTTCGCCTCAAATTCGTTTTCTGATTATCCTCTTTTGTTTGTTCATGTTTCGCGTGTTTATCGCCCGCCTAACACAAGCTTCCGCAGCAACGTTCATCCCGCACTCATCGACACCGCGACAACCGAACATCATCCCTACCACTTATTGCAAGTCGTCAACAATATCGAAGGTATAACTTGCGCCACTTTGATAGCCCCATATCTTCCTTTGTGTGTATCTATCCTATGAGAGCAGCTCATTTTGTGTTTGTCTAAGCATTGTGCACTTGCCATTGGAAAGTGAGAGTGTGAGGGCAAATACAAAAGTTAACATAGTAGTATAGAAAGGGAGAAAAAGAATAAAAAAAGCAAAAGAAAAAAGTAGAAAGATACATAGTCTCCCAATACAAAGAGAGTATCAAGCTTGTAAGCAAAAAGAGAGAGAAAAAGCACGACCAAGGCAAGGGCACAAATCCGTTTCTTAATCATCTTTTGGCAAACGAGTTATGGTCTCTCCTTGCATTGGCACGACACCAAGCGTAGTCTACGTTAGAACATTTTGTGCTTATTTTCATAGTCGTGCTAACCCTATTCATCTCCACGTGTGTGTTCCCTCGTGTTTTGTTAGATCGTATCCTTTTTGCTTTTGATCTTTTGTGCTTTACCACCTAGAACAATAACCTTTTCTTGGATTATTTCGTTTGGTTTTCCACAATCCTAACCTTCCACCAAAATATTTTGAGAGTTGTAGTTTCCTTGTGTGTGAGTTTCTTTGCGATTTCACTTTGCAAGATCTTAGTTCTCTTATGTGGCAATTGGTTTGATACAATCTCCAAGGTGAGGTAAAAGGCTAACACTCCACATGTTCTCCTCCATATACAATCCTTGTTGGCTTTGCATCATGGATAGGAACGGTGAGACGTCCTAGCCAACTCTACCTCAAGAGGAAGACGCACAATACATGACAAGGTTGGATCATTGGAAGATCCGAGGAGAATTCAACTACTGTTGTGATGCCCTTGAGCAACGCCAAGACAAAAAAATTAGCGAAACCCGAGTGGAGTTCAAGAGAATCGACAACCGCTTCGAGGAGGTCCGTGGACAAATGCATGCCTGCAACAAAACCTCGTCTATCAAAATGAAGCTCTTCATCGCGCACTCGCCGCAACGGATGACTAGCTTCAATGTCTCATTGATGGGTTGGCAAGGCAGTGATCTCGTGCCCCAAGCTCATCACGACACTCCTCAAGTGAATCAAGCTCTTCACGCCATCGCACTTCAAGGCACAACGACGGATCCGTACTTCACTCCATGAGATCCTCTCAACCGGTACCATCTCCGCGACACGCCGCAACGTCAAGCTATGATGGTGACCTCTCCGCAAGACCTCCAAGACGTGAAGCGCACCGTTCACAACCAAGGGCATTAGTGATCCAACAAGAGCAACCTAAAGCGGAACCCCAAGATCCTCGTCAAAGACACATTCCTTCAACAACAAGTGCAGCCTCTGAATTGGACGAACAAGATCATCGTCAACGTGAAGCACTCGAAGACCCACCAAGGCGTCATCATCGACATGAAGGTCAACATCGACAACATGATCACCATGACGAGCCTCCACCACATCATGAAGAAAGAGAGCGGCCCATTGCACATGCGGCACACCGTCCTCCTCGCCACATGGCTCAAGACAATGCTCGTTGTCATGATGGCCAAGGGCCAAACCAACTTCGTGAGGACCAAGCGCCTCCTCCTTGTCAACAACCGCGCTAAGAACAAGATCAAGCTCCCCAAGCTCGTCACCAGGAACAAGTTCCACCACCAAATGCGGCACCACCAAATCCGCAAGGGCAACACCACAATTACCAAGCAAGACGTGAGAGCTCGGATGATGAAGTTGGCCACCAACATCATGGCAACCGCCGATGCCGGAACAACAATTAAGAGGAAACTTTTGGCAAGTGATACGTTGGAAATGTATCTATAATTTTTGATGCTCCATGCTTGTTTAGTATCTACTTTGCTTTACTTGTCTACACTTTGAGGTGCTTTTTACATGTTTTCTGGTACTAACCAATTAACAAGTTGCAACAGTGCCAGATGCCTATTTTCTGCTGTTTTTGGTTTCAGAAAAGTTAGTAAAAAAATATTCTCAGAATTGGACGGGACGAAGGACAAAGTCAATAACTTTCCGTGGGGAACAAGAAGTCCAGAGGAGAGCCCGAGGGGCCGGCCAGAGGGGCCAGCCCCCCCAGGAGTGGGTGGGCCCTAGCCCGCGCCTGGCTAGGGTTTGGCCGCCTCGGTCTCCCCTTCGCCTATAAGAATCCCCCAATGCAGAAACTCTCGCTACCCGATCAATATTCCACGAAACCGTCTGTAGCCGCCACCACCATCGTCCCTAGATCGGGGAGATCTGAAGCTCTTCCTGGCACCCTACCGGAGGGGAGATCATCCCAGAGGCCTTCTATCCGGTATGATTTGTGAGTAGTTCCACCTTGGACTATGGGTCCATGTAGTAGCTACATGGTTCTATCTCCTCCTTTGTGCTTTCATGTATAGATCTTGTGATCTCCGTTCATGATCAAGATCTAATCTATTTGTAATCATGCATGTTGTGTTTGCGGGGATTCGATGGATATTGAGATTATTATGTTAGTTTGATTAATGGTTCTATCTTTATGATTCTATCATGTGTGTGTTGTTTGTGATCTTGCATGCTCTCCATTGCTAGTGGTTATCTTGGCCAAGTAGTTGCTAGTGACTCCAAGAGGGAGTATTTATGCTCGATAGTGGGTTCATGCCTCTAGTTTACAAGGTAAGTGACAATAATCTCTTCGGTTGTAGATGTGATGTTGCTACTAGGGAGATAAGAACGGTATCTTGTTCATGGAACATGTGGACTGTTTACCTTACACACTTTTCTTAAAGCAGTTGTCTGTTGCTTGCAACTTAATACTCGAGGGGGGTCGAATGATAACCTGAAGGTGGACTTCTTATCACATATGCAGTTGGATTACGGTCTATGTATATTGTTGTATTGCCCAATCAACCTCATAGGATCTCTCTGGCTAGTAATTGCATTGTTATGCCTTGCTCAGTTCCTGTCAATTGCCCCGCTGTAATTTGTTTACCTTTCATGCCATGTTGTTTATCTAAGGAGAGCACCTCTAGTGAACTATGGACCCCGGTCCAATCTTTACCATTGATACATCTTCCACTGTTACTTGTTTACTTGCTACAAACCATTACCTTCCACACCATACGTTTAATCCTTTGGTACAACAAACCGGCGAGCTTGATAACCTCACTGATTCGTTGGGACGGAGTCTTGAGTTTGTGTTGTGCAGGTCTCCACGTTGCTTCCAACACCTGCGTGATGTTTCCTTCCTCCTTCTGGTTCGATAACCTCGGTTTCTACTGAGGTAAATCTTGTTGCTGTACTCTTCATACCTTGCTCTTGGAGTTTCCAACAAAGCACTCTTCCTCCTTGTTGAGTGTAGCATCAAGTAATTTCTGGCGCCGTTGCCGGGGAGGCCAAGGACGTCTTCACAAGGGGAGTCCTTCACTTCCTTTCTCTTTACTTTGTTTTTAGTTTGCTTTGTTTCTTTTGCTTGGTTTTGTTTGCCTCTTTCCAAAAAACCCAAAATAAATTAGTCTAGCTTGGTTTGCTTTATTTATTCAAAAACACAAAAAAAACAGTTCCTGCTCTAGTTGCCACCCTGTTCTAGCTCACCATGTTGCTCCCCAAGTTCACCTAGAAAGACCTTGCAATAGGTAGTGGCTCCATAATTGGGAAAGACAATATTGAAGAATTCTTTAACTATGTTAGCAAGCATGAAGATATTGAGGATAAATCTATAGTAGAGCTTGCTCCTAATTATGAAATTGCTGCAGCTTCTTTAGTCCATATGTTGGAGGCTAGGTTTGTTAGCCTTAACCACTTCATGCAATTCTTATTCCTAAAACTAAAAGAAGAGAAGAATGTTGAAAAAAGGGAATTCATCCTTGAAACTTTATCAAAAGAATTCCATGATGTTGCTAGGGAGGCCAAAAAGGTTTTTGAACGTTTCAATATGCTAGGTTCAAGTGTAGATGTTGTGGGTATTTCTGATAAAACTAAGCCTAGAGAGGAATTCAATATACCCATACCCTATAAGCTTGTTGGAATGCATGAAGCCTTTGAAAATAACTTCGATTGGATTGCCCTTGAAAATCTTTTTGATGAAGGTAGTAGACCTAAGAGAAATGAGAAGGGATTCTCCAAAACCTATTTGGATGAGATACCTTTCATAGTTGAAGACTTTGCAAGTATTGATCTTAATGCTTCTTCATTTGAAAATACTTGATTCTTCTTGCTTCTTGTGCCTAACTTAAAGGCGTTAAAGAAAAGTACTTGTTGGGAGATAACCCAAGAGTTTCCTTGAGTATTGGAAGTTATTACTTCTGTAATGACCTCTCCTTATCCTTTTTGTTTGCTTTTTTGTGCCAATAATGACCTCTAATGAAAGGGAAGTAAGATTTGGGGAGTTGCTGTCCCGAAACATATTTCTGTCCTCCACCAAAAAATTTCGTGAGGAGGCTCCGTAACTCGGATTGAGATAAAATTTACGAATAAATCCCCAAGTATGTTGGATAACTTTCGTTAGTTCAACACTTTTTGATTTGAGCAACATAAGATGTTCTAAAAAATTCATTTCTACCTGCTGGTCTGTTTTGACAGATTTCTGCCATTATTTGCATTTGCTTCTTATTGATTCCTTTTTGAGCTCTCTTCAGGTAAATTGAGTTTCTTTGAAGGAGTTACTTCAGTATCTTGTGTTTTTAGTGAAAATCCTTGCTGTTCCAAAGCTTTTCCAGAGGTCTAATATCTTTTGAATATGCTAATGTTCCTAATGAAGATTGTATGAAGTTTTGCATGAAGGAAAAATTTCAGGTGTAGAGAGAGATGCAATGAGATGAAGAATGGACAAAAGCTCAAGCTTGGGGATGCCACCATCGTGTCACCCCAAGAAATATCTAAGAGGTACAAGCGTCAAAGCTTGGGGATGCCCAAGGCATCCCCTTCTTCATCAATAAAAAGCTTAGGTCTGTCTAGACACTTCACTTTTATTGTTTCGTGCACAGTTGTGTTGTTCTTGGAGCGTCTTAGTTTTCGTTTGTTTTGCTTAGTTTGTTTAGGTTGCTTTAGTAGTTTGGACCCCCGTTCTCGCTGTGTTGTTTTGCAAATAAGTTTGCTTGGTGTTTGGAAATGAGTAGTAAGTTCTTGCTTGAAGTGCAAGAGGAGCTTGCATTAACTGTGACTTAGACTTTAACATGAACTGCGAGGTGTTGGTTTAGCATTATGCTTAGTGATTATTTCTGTAGCATGTCTTGTTCTAAACAATTGGGATTGCTTAGTGTGCCTTGAAGAAATTATGCATTGTTTTAGCTTACAAAAGCATAGTATTGTGGGATTCTCCTTTGATGTTTTGCTTGGCTTGACTTGGCACATGCTTACACCATGTTATGACTATGACAAGTCACCATTAGCCTCTATGATCATTTAGTCCTTGATTTGTAGTACCACACTTTTCTTTGATTAGTTTGCTTTGTTGCATTGCATAATTTTGGCCATTATTGCTCTCTTAGTTGGTTGCTCCCAGTCTTTTGCTAGCCTCCACTTGTATGAGTAAGTTCTACTCATGCTTCAAACTCCCAAGAAACCAAGTTATTCAAAAGTGTACACTATAAAATCCTATGCATGGTGTGTTACACCATTCCAAGTATATTCTTGTTTTCAACTATCTTCCAATTAAAAACTATTTTGTTATGTGAAAACTTAGTGATTAAAGCCCTCACGAACTTGATGGCACATTTTATTCTTTGCCCCTAATAAAATTGAACCATTGAGGCAACTTTGTTGTATATGCTTGCACTTATAAGTTGGGATTAGCAGAACCGTGCTGTCACGGGGAAACTTTTCAACATTGTACTTGTACTTTTTGTACTCCATTGATATCATGCTATTTTTTCTATGGATGTTACCGGGGTGAAATGAAGTGGGAACTTGTAAGCCCATGGAGTTTGTATTCTGTGTTAGAGAAACGCCTGGTCCGCTAGCCTAAGCCATGCCTAATTATGGTGGAAACTTGCAGCATCACCATAGTGACATCTATGAAGCATTCTTCTTATAAAAAAAGATAGACACATTGAGAAAAGAGGAAAGAGAAAAAAAAAGCACCATATTCCCATGGTACATAAGAAGAATTGCTGAGATGCTCATTGTCCGCTTGCCTTGTCATTTTGGTTATGGGAAAGCTCCTGTGCCATGTGCAAGGGGTACCCCGTTGGCGGTTCTCAATGATATGCAAATACTTATAGTGACAAGAACTTGTCTGGGCCCTAAGTTGAATATCCATGAGGTGTAGCCCTCATAGTCAAGGGAATTGAGATTGTGTAGCAGTCCCAACCTTTAATAAGGTAGAGATCCCTGTGTTTACAATGCTAATCGCTGGATCAATAGCTAGCATCCACAGTTAAGATTTAATATCAAGAAACAAAGGTCGTAATACAACTTTATAACCGGGAATAAAATAATTCATTACATCTTACATAGCTCATTTGGCTATCTCATTACAATGCAGCAGAAATAACTATATAGCATGGAGTCCTTCATCTTCAAAGTGCCACAGGCACTCATGTTGGCTGTAGACTTGTAATCCTAATCAACACACTTCACTAACATCAAACAAACCTGCAACATAATAAGTTGCAACCACAAGGGTCAATACATTTGAATTGTATTGGCAAGTTTCACTACTATGTAGAAATAAGTGGATCCTATCAATACATGCATATTTGGCCAAGTAGGGTTTAGGCTCATTTGCAGAAAGCAATATAGTTTTATCCTATCTTTTCAAAATAGTTTTGATCTTTTGATAATATTTTTGAACTCCTTGGAAAACTCCAAGTGCTTCTAACCCCTTGTTGACACCATCAAGTTTTACTTTGAGAAATTGGAATGTCGAGATCTTCCATAGCTTCAGGCTTTAGTTTCTCAGAGTTGTCCGTAACCGGGGACACGGCTAAGTACTTAGAATTTGATCTTCTGCAGAAGTTGTACACTTTACCCACATGACACAATCTCGTCTTGACGCCACCAGTGGCTGCTAGATAAGTACTCATCAAATGGAGTACTGGCAGATCGAGAATGTGACAAAGTCTTTCCATAGAAGTCCTCCCAATACACAATGCTAGCTTGTCTACCAGGCACTAATGTAAGGATTAAATTTCCAATACACGAATCCCGTTAACCTGAGTAGGTGTCAATGCAACGGTCTTCTACTATGTAGTTGACTAAGCCAGAGCCCATTTAGCAGATGGCTGTACACGGAAGCCATTATACGAGAAACATGTTCAATCTCTAAGTCCCTGGGTGGTTTTCTTCTAGTGCACATACAAAAAGATAGCCATATAAACATGGTTCCCTTTGTTGCCACCTTGTCCATAATTGAGTAACCTCATTCCACCCAGGTGGTTCATTGAGTACTTGTTTTATTATATAAAACATATATTTTCCAACACTTCACATAATCATGATATGGTATTCCACCCCAAGTCTATAGCAGGGAACTACAATGTTTTCGCTAAGGAAGATATAAGGATATCCTAATAGGATATAGCATAGCATAGAAGTATAGTAGTCCTATCATGCATACTACAAAAATGCACTAAGTGTAATGAAAATAGTAGGACATGGATGATAGTGTCACTTGCCTTTTTAGTAGAGAATATTGGTTCACTCCTTGATCTTGCAAATATCACACTCTTATAATTTCACTACAATTCAATCAAGCAAACACATATTCAAACTAGCATTCAAACAATTTATCACATGAAACAATAAAATCAAGCAATGCATGCAAGCATGCAAAAGATTGTTTTATTTGGAAATGTGGTTTCTAGTAGGCTCTTATCATTTTCAGGCTCCTATTGATCATTTACAAAAGTAGTAAAACCATTTAAATTCAAGTTGGTGAAAATGGCCATTTAAATCAATTTTGTCTTGCTAAAAATGATTTAAATCAAAGTAACATTTTATAGTTTTAGTCAAATATATTCTTTAAACACAAATGTTAGTGTTTATGGTTTAAGGGTTTAAAATTAATCCATTTGCAAAAGATTTCACCTAAATTCCATTTTTAAATAAAAACAATATTGTATTTGCTAGAAATGCCTTTAATAAATTAATAATTTACTAGGGTTCATCAAATATATTTTCAAATCCCAAAACTTGGTGTTTAGGGTCAGAGAGTTTAAATCACATCATTTTCTAAAAGGTTTTACTTTAAAAGCATTTCTAAACCATAATCAATATTTTTATTTAGCTAGAAATGCTTTTATTCAAAGATTTAATTTCTAAGTATCACCAAATATAATTTTAAATCTAAAAGTTGGTTTCTATGGTCAGTAGGTTCAAAACAATCCATTTACCAAAGTTTTTACCCTAAAAACATTTTTAGAATAAATTTTATACTCAAAATATGCCTACACATGTTTCTGCAAAAACAACCCATATTACAGAAGCAAAACTCTAAACAAAAGGCATGGTTGGAAAGTTAACATTTTTCTGAATCCAGTGATATAAAATTTGTAAAATTTGGACTTGTGGACTAAAAGTTATGAATTTTACAAATCTTATCACCTAATAGATCAAATTTCTGTTTTTAAAACAAACTCTAAACACGTGTCTTAATCTTACTGGCGCGTACCGGTTCGTGCGGATTGCTCTCTATGGATCGTTGGATCTAAAGCGCATCGCACGGCTTAGAAACAAACGTACCCCTTCGATTAAACTCTAATCCTACTCCTTCGATCAAGATCGAACGGACCACAGCAACCTGACCATGTACTGGCGGCGCTGGCGCTGGCGGACGGCGGCGCGCACTCAGGCGGTTATGTTGCCAACGAACCAGGAAGCGCGGGAGAGGGAGAGGGCCATTACCGAACTTGCCGTGACGAGGAGAAGCTCGAGGTGGTCTCAGCTACTCGAGGGCGCACGGGAGCGGCGGTGATTGCTCGTCGGAATTCGCGGCGGCGCCGGGCACGCTCGGTTATTGACGAAGGCGAGGTTTGAGGGCGCGCTAAGACAAACAGAGAGTGGGGTTATATGCGTACGGTTTTGGGGATCATACTCGTATCAACTAGAGGAAGAGGGGGAGGTTAGAGGATACCGGGGGCGTCGCCGGATTTGGAGCAGAGGCGGCGGCATTCAGAGGTTGGTCTTGTCGACGCTCTGAGGCAAGCGCGGCCAGGCGGATGGCACTAGGAGATGCACAAGAAGCTGCTAGTCAATCTCGTGTGAAGCAGGGGCCGAGGGGGTGACTGTCCTCGCCGGAATCGACGGAGGAGTTCGTCAGAGAAGAGGTTGTTTGGGCTTGCAAGTCTTGCAGCCTAGTGGCCGAGGGGGAGCGGTGTCTGGGGGAAATGGAGAGGGAGCGGGGGCGTTTAAGGGTGCGTCATTGCTGGAGGAATTAACATTGCCAATTACTCGAATTTACGAGGATTAAATCGCGGCAGAACGGCAAGGTGTGATGGGGGAAACGGTCGCGAGGTTGATGCGATGACTGGCGGAGTGGGGCCTCGTTGTCTGCGAGAGAGAGAGAGAGAGAGAGAGAGAGAGAGAGAGAGAGAGAGCGTGTGGGGGCCAGACGTCAATGACTTTGCGGGTGCAGACGCGAGTGAGGAAAATGGTTCGCGGGGAGGAAAGATGGGCTGCGAGTTGGGCTGGACTGGTCCTTGTTAGTGGGTTGGGTTCGTTTCCCTTTTTTTATTCAGAATCTTTTTCTTTTTTCCTTTTCTGTTTTGATTTTTGTTCAAATAATTTAAAAACCATTTGAATTCAAACCTCTACCAAACTTTAAGTATTTTAATACTGTTTATTAACATATTCTAAAGTCCATTTTAGAATATTTCTTTTATTCTTTTAGGGTCTATTGTTTATTTAAAAATAGACATTTGTCTTTATTTTAAAATAATATTTAAATATGTTTTCAAATTCTATTTGAATTCTAATTTTTACCAAACCTTTTTAGTAGGTTTTATTTATTCAAAATAATTTCACTTTATTTAAAATACTTTAATATGTTTTAATGTTCATTTAAATTGGGAAATGTCTTTATTTAAATAAAATTGGATATTAATAAATCCTTATGATTTTATTTAAATAATCCATTACTCTTTTTATTAAACAAAAATCTTTCATTTCATTTGTTTGGCCAAGATTTAATTTGGCTTTTTAAAATATTCCTTATTTATTTCTTCCTTGCTCATAAAATCCATATCTTTTTATTTAAAGATTCAAAAATGGTAATTCCAACTTGTATAATTTTATTTAATATTTTTTTATATTTTTAAATCCCTTTTCATTCAAAATTTGTTCAAGATGGGTCTTTTATGTTTCCATTTGGAATCAAAAAGTTTCTTTTCACCCTAAATTTCAACAATTATTTATTTTGTTTATTTATTTTTTACATTTCAAAATTTGGAAAATTTTGGGATGTGACAGATTGCCAACTTATACTTTATTAAGCATATACTCCAGCTTTGCCACTTTAACCTTAACCACTTCAAGATGCTTATGATAGGGGCAACGAGGGCTGAAAGCTAATAAGTACCATAATTTTTGGAAGCTCTTTTTGAAACTTGTAATCCCCGTTTCCTTTAGAAAAAGGCCTTTCTTCCATCATCAGTGAGTCTCCACCTTCTACCTTTAGGCACCATTAAGAGAGCATAGTTTTCATTCTGTGTGCAGTCTTACAAAGGTTATTAATTGATGCATATTGTGTTATTACTTGCTCTTGTGCTATCTATTTCTAGTCACCCTTGTGAACTTTGCAAGTGTCCTATGCATTATATTGCTACTCTATGAGGGACAAGCCGATTGCCACTATGCTATGTTTTCTATATATGAAACAAACAAACGTTTTTCAATTCATATTATTCATGATCTTTGTTTGTAGCTTGCCATGTTGCATGCATAATTACTATGTTCTATTGTTAGAACTCCATCTTTCATGCACATGTTTAGAGTTCTTTTATCCTATCTTTCAATGCTTGCAAATGGTTGGATCTTTATTGTGAGGGTGCATGTCACCTCAAAAATTATTCTTTTATTACTTACCTACTCGAGGACGAGCATGAGTTAAGCTTGGGGATGCTGATACGTTGGAAACGTATCTATAATTTTTGATGCTCCATGCTTTACTTTGCTTTACTTGTCTATAATTTTACATGTTTTCTGGTACTAACCTATTAACAAGTTACAACAGTGCCAGATGCTTGTTTTCTGCTGTTTTTGGTTTCAGAAAAGTTAGTAAAGAAATATTCTCGTAATTGGACGGGACGAAGGACAAAGTCAATAACTTTCCGTGGGGAACAAGAAGTCCAGAGGAGATCCCGAGGGGCCAGGCCCTAGCCCGCTCCTGTCTAGGGTTTGGCCGCCCTGGCGGCCGCCTCGGTCTCCCCCTTCGCCTATAAGAAGCCCCCGATGCAGAAACTCTCGGTACCCGATCAATATTCCACGAAACCGTCTATAGCCGCCGCCACCATCGTCCCTAGATCGGGGGGTCTGAAGCTCTTCCCGGCACCCTGCTGGAGGGGAGATCATCCCGGAGGCCTTCTATCCGGTATGATTTGTGAGTAGTTCCACCTTGGACTATGGGTCCATGTAGTAGCTAGATGGTTGTATCTCCTCCTTTGTGATTTCATGTATAGATCTTGTGAGATCCATTCATGATCAAGATCTAATCTATTTGTAATCATGCATGTTGTGTTTGCGGGGATCTGATGGATATTGAGATTATTATGTTAGTTTGATTAATGGTTCTATCTTTATGATTCTATCATGTCTGTGTTGTTTGTGATCTTGCATGCTCTCCATTGCTAGTGGTTAGCTTGGCCAAGTAGTTGCTAGTGACTCCAAGAGGGAGTATTTATGCTCGATAGTGGGTTCATGCCTCTAGTTTCCAAGGGAAGTGACAATAATCTCTTCGGTTGTATATGTGTTGTTGATACTAGGGAGAAAACAACGGTCTCTTGTTCATGGAACATGTGGACTGTTTACCTTACACACTTTGCTTAAAGCAGTTGTCTGTTGCTTGCAATTTAATACTGGAGGGGGTTCGGATGATAACCTGAAGGTGGACTTCTAGTCATAGATGCAGTTGGATTACTGTCTATGTATATTGTTGTATTGCCCAATCAACCTCATAGGATCTTTCTGGCTAGTAATTGCATTGTTATGCCTTGCTTAGTTCCTCTCAATTTCCCCGCTGTAATTTGTTTACCCTTCATGCCATGTTGTTTATCTAAGGAGAGCACCTCTAGTGAACTATGGACCCCGGTCCAATATTTACCATTGATACATCTTCCACTGTTACTTGTTTACTTGTTGCAAACCGTTACCTTTCACACCATACATTTAATCCTTTGTTACAACAAACTGGTGAGGTTGACAACCTCACTGGTTCGTTGGGACAGAGTCTTGAGTTTGTGTTGTGCAGGTCTCCACGTTGCTTCCAACACTTGTGTGACGTTTCCTTCCTCCTTCTGGTTCGATATCCTCGGTTTCTACTGAGGGAAATCTTGCTGTTGTACTCTTCATACCTTTCTCTTGGGGTTTCCAACGAAGCACTCTTCCTCCCTGTTGAGTGTAGCATCAGCAAGCTCAAATTCACCATGCCCAAGTTCACCGGTTCCAATGAACCCAAAGAATATCATTCGTGGGAACTCAAGATTGACAAGATCTTCCGCATGCACAACTATAGCAATGAGAAGATGATGGCCATGGAGTCCCTAGAGTTTGATGACTATGCCAACCTTTGATGGGAACAAATCCAACTCGCTCGTGAAGCAAAACAAGAGCCTCCAATCACCACTTGGCAAGATATGAAGGCTCATATGAGATCTCGCTTTGTTCCTTCGCACTACACGCGTGACCTTTTCAACAAGCTTCAAACACTTAGTCAAGGAACAAAGACCGTGGAAGAGTACTTCAAGCAAATGGAGCTCAACATGATCCGTGCCAACATTGAAGAGCGTGATGAACAAACAATGGCATGTTTCCTCAATGGCTTGAACCATCCAATCAAGCACATCACCGAGTTCCAAAAGTACAACAACATGGTTGAGCTTGTGCACATAGCAACAAAATTCGAACGTCAAGTGCAAGAGGACATCAAGTATAACAAGCCAAAGACATACTTCACCTACAAGAAAGCATCTACCACTACATCAACAACCCCGAATGGAAGCTCATCAAGTACCACCAAGCTTCCCTTCAAGCCAACACTTCCTCAAGGAAAACCGCCCCAAGTGGCAAATACACAAAGGATGATCAACAATTCAATGATGAATGCTACAAGTCTGGAGGCAAAGGACACAAGTCGTCCACATGTGGAAACAAGAAAGTTTTGTTCATCCACGACAATGGCGATGAAGAATACTTGAGTGAATATGAGTTTGATGCAAGGTTCAATGAAGCTTTGGCAAGGCAACATTTGGAAGATGACCAAGAACTACTTGTGTGTGAGCATGACACAAGTCCATCGCTTGTTGTCACAAGGGTCTAAACTACTCAAGCCCATGAGCATGAAGACCAAAGATCCAACATCTTTCAAACTCGTGCCGGTATAAATGGGAAATCCATCAAAGTTGTCATCGATGGAGGGAGTTGCCACAATCTTGCAAGCACAAAGTTGTGTGAAAATATCAACCTCACCCTCCATCCACACAAGAACCCTTACCATATACAATGGCTAAGTGACCAAGGGTCCGTGAAGATCAAGCCCATCATCTCGGTAACATTCTCAATTGGACCATACAAGGACACGGTGGAGTGTGATGTGGTCCCCATGACGGTTTGCCATATGTTACTAGGAAGGCCTTGGCAATATGACAAGCGCGCTTTACATGATGGTCACACAAACACTTATACTTTCAAGTTGCTTGACAAGACATGTATTTTGCAACCAATGACTCCTAGCCAAATAATTGCGGATAATGTAAAGGCTTTAGCGAGGGCACAAAACACAAAACCATCTTGTGAGAAGAGCGGTGAGCGAGAGAACCACAATATAGTGAGCGAGAGCCACGAGCCAAACTCGAGTGGAAAAACTAAGGGTGTTCTTCTTGCCACCAAAAAGTGAGATGAGAGAAGTGCGGAATAACCCATCCATCTTGCACTATGTCCTTATATGCAAGGGACTAGCGCAAGGAACTAATGACTTGACAAATGTTCCTCCTTCTTTGATGACTATTTTGCAGGATTTCCAAGATGTGTTCCCCAAAGAGTTTCCTCATGGACTACCCCCTCTTCATGGAATCGAGCACTGCATCGACCTCATACCCGGTGCAAATCAACCAACTCGTCTCCAAATCAACCAACTCGTCTCCAAAGGTTTGATCCAAGTAAGCACTAGCCCAAGCACGGTACCCGTGATTCTTGTCCCAAAGACGGATGATACGTTGCGGTTATGCATGGACTGCCATCCAATCAATGCTATCACCGTGCGTTATCGGCATCCTATACCGCGTCCTGATGACATGCTTGATGAGTTGTGTGGAGCCACTGTATTTTCAAAAATTGATCTTCGTAGTGGGTACCATCAAATACGCATGGCCGAGGGTGATGAGTGGAAAACCGCCTTCAGGACCAAACTTGGTCTCTATGAATGGTAGGTTATGCCGTTTGGCTTATCTAATGCCACATACACCTTCATGCGCCTTATGAACCATATTTTGAGATCTCCCATTGGAAAGAGTGTCATTGTTTACTTTGATGATATTCTTGTCTATAGCAAGTTACTAGAGGAGCATGTTACTCATGTTAAGGAGGTGCTACAAATCCTTCGTCATGAAAACCTGTATGCTAATCTCCCAAAGTGCACTTTTGTAAAAGATAAACTGATTTTCCTTAGATTTGTTGTTTCTTCTAATGGAATTGAAGTGGATGTCTCAAAAGTTAAGGACATACGAGACTGGCCCATTCCTACCAACGTTAGTGAAGTTCATAGTTTTCATGGGTTGGCCGGGTTCTACCGTCGCTTTGTGAAAGACTTTTCTACAATTGCTTGCCCTCTCAATGAGTTGACCTAGAAAAATGTCACATTCGTTTGGGGCAAAGCACAACAAAAGGCATTTGATGAGCTAAAAAAGAGGCTCATGGAAGCACCACTCCTTGCTTTACCGGATTTCACAAAAACTTTTGAGATCGAGTGTGATGCTAGTGGTACTGGCATTGGAGGCGTCCTTATGCAAAATGGGCTTCCTATTGCATACCATAGTGAGAAACTTGATGGCGCGCGCCTTAACTATCTGATTTATGACAAAGAGATTTTTGCCTTAGTTCGTGACCTTCAGGTGTGTCAACACTACCTTTGGCCCAAATAATTTATCGTACATTCCGACCATGAGTCGTTGAAATATCTTAAGGGTCAAGCCAATTTGAGTAAAAGGCATGCCAAGTGGGTTGAGTACATGGAGTCTTTTCCTTACATTGTCAAGTACAAGAAGGGGAAAGAAAATTTAGTAGCGAGTGCCTTGTCTCGCAAAAATACTAGCCTTCTTACGCGCCTTGAAGTAAATGTGTTGGGACTTGATGACATCAAATCAGTGTATGCTTCCGACCCATCCTTTGGACCAATTTTGAAACGTGTTCAATAGACAAATGGGTTGATGATTTCTATTTGCATAAGGGTTTTCTATTTAAACAAAACAAGTTTTGCATTCCGAAGTCGTCTCTCCAAATTTTACTTCTTCAAGAGTCCAATGGTGGAGGCCTTATGGGTCACTTTGGCCATGACAAGACATATGACATGCTCTCCACTCACTACTATTGGCCCAAGATGAAGCGTGACGTGGAGCGCCACGTCCAACGATGCACTACATGTGTCCAAGCTAAGTCTAAGTCTAACCCTTTTGGTCTTTATATGCCATTCCTATTCCTCATGCACCTTGGTTGGACATTAGCATGGACTTTGTGTTAGGCTTTCCTAGGTCTAGACATGGTCATGATTCTATATTTGTTGTAGTGGATCGTTTTTAAAAAATGGCACACTTCATTTCGTTCCATAAGACCGATGATGCTTCACATGTCGCAAATCTGTTTTTCAAGGAAATAATCCGCCTTCATGGAGTACCACGAACAATTGTCTCCGACCGCGACGTCAAATTCATGAGGTACTTTTGGAAGACACTCATGGCCAAGCTCGGCATCAAGCTCCTATTATCGTCCGCCTCGCATCCTCAAACAGATGGCCAAACCGAGGTCGTCAACCGAAGTCTTAGAACGCTACTCCACATGTTGATCAAGAAGAACCTTAAAGATTGGGAAGAATGCATTCCCCATGCCGAATTCGCCTACAATCGCGCCAAGCACTCAACCACCTTGAAGAGCCCATTCATGATCGTCTATGGATTCGATCCCCTCACTGCGCTCGACATACTACCTCTTCCTATCCACGAGCGCACCAACATGGATGTCGACAAGCATGCCCAAGCAATGAAGAAACTCCATAAAGAGACAAGAGCTACGATCGAGCAACAAGTACTCCGCCAAGCATCAAGGCTAAACAAGAACAATAAAGAGATGATCTTCGAAGAGGGCAACCTTGTGTGGATACACTTGAGTAAAGAACGCTTCCCCAAGGATCACGACTCCAAGCTCAAGCCAAGGGGTGATGGGCCGTTCAAAGTCCTCAAGCGAATCATTAACAATGCCTACATCATCGACATCCCAATATCAAAGTACCTTGTGAGCCCGACGTTCAATGTCAAAGACCTCTCACCATTCCATGGAGAATATGACGTTGAGAAGATTGAAGAGTCAAGGACGTCTATTTCCCAACGGGGGAGCTGATGAAGCCTGTCCTATGAATGCGACTACATATCCTCCTACTAGTCCCCCAAGTGGACCAAAGACCCGCGCTCGAGCCAAACTCCTACAAGCTAAGGTTAACTCGCTCCTTTCCTCGTGTGATTTTGATACGCCCTTGGATGACTTGCTACTTCATACCCGACTATATGCATCCTCAGGTATGAAGAAAAGGACCAATGGAATGGAGAAACCACGACGGAAGCGACCAGTAGCTGTCTGGTCCCAGCGGTACTACCGGACCACAACACCGGTACTACCGGGCCGCTGCTACCGCACTTACCAGAAGGTGCCCGATGAACCCCAGGCCACCCAGCGGCACTATCGGTCGCTGGAACCGGTACTACCGGCCAATGGTACTACCGCCCCTACTACCGCACGCTCTAGAAGGATGCCACTGAAGCCCCAAGTCCGCCTGCGGTACTACCGGATACCTAGAGCGGTACTACCGGAGATGTCTAGTACTACCGGCAGCATAGTGCGGTACTACCGGCCCGTCCACTACCTGCGCGCACCAGCTCAGACCAACGCCTGAAACCTTTACTACACTTTCCTATTTTGTTCCCAAACTACCCCTGTTTATGTGGCTGGCCTATAAATAGCCCCCACCCTCCATTGTAATGTTTAGAATTGGATAATTGTAATTGAAGCCACCCCTTGAGGATCTATCAATTGCTAGTCTCATGCTCCTTGACAAGGAGCACCAATTATCCCCCACCTCTTGGATTTTTCCTCGTGCGTTCAAGTTGTACAAGTCCTTGGAGTCGGTGTCTCGTATCCAAGTAGTCAAAATCTCATCAAGCCTCTCACCTCCATTGTTGGTTGTGGGAGAGTGTCTTGCCCGACGCCGGTCCTAGGGATTGTCTTGGACCGGTTGCCACCAGCGTGAGCTACCATCTTGTATCGTGTCTTTGTGTGTGTGCGTGCGTTCGTCGAGTTCTTCGCGTGTGAGTTCATGGATTTCATCCTCCATCCTCCTCCCACCCGCCTTCACCTCGAGTTCCATGGGAGGTCATGAAAGATCGGGCAACCCCAAGGGGTCAACCGTAACATATCTCTAAGGTTGTAGATGTGCTGTTGCTACTAGGGAGAAAAGAACGATCCTTTGTCCACGGGAAATTGTATTGTTTACTTTACACACTTTGTTTAATGCAATTATCTATTGCTTGTAACTTAATACTGGAAGGGGTTCAGATGATACCCTGAAGGTGGATTATTAGTCATAGATGTAGTTGTATTACGGTCTATGTATCATGTTGTAATTCCCAAACAAATCTCGTAGGAATCAAGATGTCTAGTATATGCATTTTTATGCATTTTCAATCTGTCAATTGCCCCACTGTAACTTGTTCACCCAACATGTTATTTATCTTATGGAGAACACCCCTAGTGAACTGTGGACCCCGGTCCATTCTTGTAACATCCCTAAAATCATGTTTCAAACTCATGCATATCATCCATGCATCCATGATCATATGAATTTCATTTCAAACAAATCAATTCAAAAACAGGAGCATATGAGCTCATTATTTTATGTGATCAGCTTTTAAAGCAAATACAAATCTCCAATGTGAGATAGGTGTTCAGTGAACCAAACCTTGTGTCTTATTGCTTTCAAAATGTATTGCTAGATTGCTAAAATTTAAACCCAAGTTTTCAAAGCAAATATAAATTGAAAACCAATTTCAAAACCTATAACTAGTGCTATGTCATGGCTCATTTTATTTTGTTCAAACTAACCAGGCCAATTCAAAGTGACCACTTGATTTTATGCCCAGAAATGTGACTGTTGCACACTGCAAAATCCTGAAAAGATTTGAATTCAAATAGATTTTGAAATCATTTGAATTTGATTCCTGAAATTGAAAACAGAAAAAGAAAAGGAGAAAAGAAATGGAAAAAGGCCAGCGCCACCTATCTAGCCCAACGACGGATTCAGCCCACTAAGCCCACCCGGGTTCCCCCTCTCTCTTTCTCACTCGCAGACAAACCCACCCAAGTCACTGACCACACGACCCCACCTCCTCACTGTTTCACTCGCTGATAAGTGGACCCTGTGACCACGTCGTCGTCGTCAATCACGCGCGGCCGCGACGCTCGCTCCGCCGTTACCTCGCCGCAGTCACTGTGGGCTTAATTGCCATTGATTCTGCGCTTAATCGCCGCTCCCCTTCTGCCTACATAACCCCCTCTGCACCGCGGCCATTTTCCCTCACCTAGCGCCACCTCTCCGCCACCAGGCTGCCCGCAATCGCCCTTGCGGCGCCGCAGACAGACGCACTCCGGCGACCAATCTCGGTGAGTACTGACCGCCCCTGTCTCTGGTTCAAACCATCATAACCATCATGTCCTTGCGCGTTCACTGATGCCCTCTATTTGCTTTCTCGTGACCCAGAGCGACGTCCTCGTCCACACCCGCGAACACCCGAGCCGCCGCTCGACTCCGACGTGCGATTCAGGTAAAACGAGACCGCCCCTTGCCTCCCCTTTGATACTGTCTTGATCGCTAGGCCTTTGCGCATCTCCTAAACCATCTGGCTCGTGCTAGGTCGACGCAGAACCTCGGCAACGTCTTCGACCGCAAGCATCTGACGCCGCCAGCAACTCCGACGAGCTCCCTCGGCCACTACATCACGCCCCTTGACCAGCCATCGCCACCTTGAGCATCAGCATCGCACAGCGAGCTTGGTAAGCCCCTTCCCCCTCCCCCGCGCGACCTAGAACACCGATAGCAGTTCTGACAGAGGCGTCGCCGCCTGTCGCCGCCGCCAGCGCCGCCACTGGATGGTCGAGTGCTGAGCGCCGTTAGATCTAGATCCTGCGGATACGATAGAACCTAGACGAAGCGGTACGATTCAATCTGAGCCGCGTGATTAAGTTAGATCCAGCGGCTCAGGAGCGTGATCCGACGCAAACCGGTACGCGCCAATCAGAAAGTGACGCATGGCTAGAGTTTAGGTTTAAAAACAGGATTTGAATCTATTAGATGTTTGAATTTGTATTAGCCATAACTTTTGATCCCCACGTCCAAATTTGACAAATTTTATATCAATAGAATCAGGAGAACAAGCCCTTTCTAATTATGCAATGTGTTTAATGTTTTGCTTCTGTTAAAATGGTTTTATTTACAGAAACATGTGAAGGGCTATTTTGAGTATATGAATTGTTTGAGAAATGTTTTAAGGTTTAAATAAATGTTGTTTGGCAAGTTCTGAACTTGTTTATGAACCAGTACTGTGCACTTGTCTTGTTGTGTTTAGGAAACCAGCACATATCATATTGCATGCATTCATATATTTTTGTTTGTATGTATTTTGTATGTGATTTGTTGCTATGATTTATGTGTAGATTTTGGTGCCAATAGTGATTGTGATTGTGAGGAGTGTAACTACTCTCCAAACTACCAAGGAAAGTGGTGCTTCATGATATTTTTATCCCTATGTTTTCTACTAAGCATTAGAAATATTTTGCTAGTCTTGCATGTTATATATTTTTGCTTATATGCTATGCTTGGGAAATCCTAGAAGTTGTAGAATTGCTAGAAATTTCTAAGTTAAGATGCTTATCTATGCCATGCTTAGCCTAGCTAGTAGCAACCAAGGGTGGTGAAATATACATGCTATGATATAAATATTTCTAAGTCTTTGGACTTGTGTTTTGCCTAATAAAAAAACTAAGTAAATGAAACACCTGGGTGGAATGGAAGGAATGGTTTATGTTGAGTGGTTACACAAGGCCATTTCTATGGTTTACCTTGTGTATCTCACTTGTGGAAAGCCACCCAGGAACAAAGAGATTTTAGAGGCCAAATGTTAAGAAGCTTCTAGTGCAGCCACTTGGCAATATGGGCTCTGCCAGGATCATATAGGTTGCAATAACTTAGCCATTTGGACAGTTGGTGGTAGTGGGATGATAGGTTGGAGCACGTCCATTTGGTCTAAGGGAAGGCTTCTGAAAGGTCCTGTCTTGGTGAAAATCAAGGCTTGTGGGGAAAGTGCACAACCTCTGCAGATGGAAGAATCTAAGTACTTAGCCATGTCCCTGGAAAAGGACAACTTGAGCATCAAGACATGGAAGCTATCAAGAATCTCCTCATCCCAATTTCTAAGTAAAAACTTGTGGGTGAACAAGGGTGAAGGACCCCAATGTCTATTGGTGGTTCCTTGGGAAAAGTTTTGACAAAGAAAAACTTAGTGTTTTCAACTAATAGTCAAAACCTATTTTGAGCAAAGCAAGCCTAAGCTAGACTTAGCCAAATTGCATATAGTATCTAGTCCACCAAAAATATACTAAGGTATCACTTGCCAATACTATTCCAATGTATTGACCCACTGTGGCTGTAACTTGTGATGTTGCAGGTTACTCTGATGAGGATTAGGAGTCATGAGTCTACACTCAACATGTTTGCCTGTGGCACATGAAGATGAAGACTTTTATCT
Source organism: Avena sativa (assembly GCA_916181665.1). Classification (NCBI taxonomy): domain Eukaryota; kingdom Viridiplantae; phylum Streptophyta; class Magnoliopsida; order Poales; family Poaceae; genus Avena; species Avena sativa. The sequence continues at coordinate 355,121,182 of OV702296.1, forward strand.
ATTTACTTATTTAATTTCTTGTACTAGGCCTGTGTCCTTGGAGTTGTAAAGACTATGTTTGTCTCTGGAATGACTGTAATAATGACATTTGTTTCTGTGTACTTCATCTTAAACTGTGGATGCTAGCATTGATCCAGGGACTAGCATTGCAATCACAGGGATCCTTTTCCTTTATAAAGGAGGGATCTTACAATTCTTTATCATTGATATACCATCTACTGTTTACCATTTACTATTACTTTTTACAAGCACTCACTGTCTTCCATACTATACGTTTAATCCTTTGTTTTCAGCAAACCGGTGATATTGACAACCTCACAGTAAGTTGGGGCAAAGTACTATGGTTGTGTTGTGCAGGTTCCAAGTTGCTAGCAACACCTTGGAGTTGTTTCTTACTCCTACTGGTTCGATAACCTTGGTTTCATAACTAAGGTAAACTTGCTGCTATGCTCATCATGCCTTCATCTTGGGGTTCCCAACAAGCTCTACATATCAGAGCCATCAAGCACTTTTCTGGCGCCGTCGCGGGGGAGATAAGTACAGTTCAATCTCTTCCTTCCCGTCAATCACTTTTCAGGGAGAAAGAATATTCTTGCAAGGGGAGTCTCTCACAACCAATCTCTTTACTTTATTTTTGTTTTGCTTAGTTTATTTTGCTTTGTTTTGCTTGTTTCTTTTTATAAAAAATACAAAAAAAATATTTATACTGGTTTGTTTCTTTTTATCAGAAACACAAAAAAATTAGTCTGTACTTCAGTTACTATTTTTGTTGGCTTGCTTTACTCTTACAAAAATGAATACTCGTGAAAACACTAAGTTGTGTGACTTCACTAGCACAAACAACAATGAATTTATGTGCACACCTATTGCTCCACCTATTCCTGAAGCTACTTTCTTTGAAATTAAACCTACTTTGCTGAATCTTGTTATGAAAGAGCAATTTTCTGGTGCTAGTTCTGATGCTGCTGCTCACCGTAATAATTTTGTTGAACTTTGTGAGATGCAAAAACATAAGGATGTAGATGGAGATATTATTAAGATTAAATTGTTTCCTTTCTCTTTGAGAGGAAGACCTAAAGAATGGTTGCTATCTTTGCCTAGAAATAGTATTGATTCTTGGATTAAATGCAAAGATGCTTTTATTGGAAAATATTACCCTCCTGCTAAGATTATATCTATGAGAAGTGAAATAATGAAATTTAAACAATTTGATAATGAACATGTTTCTCAATCTTGGGAAAGAATGAAATCTTTGGTAAAGAATTGCCCCACTCATGGACTGGCTGCTTGGATGATTATCCAAACTTTTTTATGCGGGACTAAATTTTTCTTCAACAAATCTGTTGGATTCTGCTGCTGGAGGTACCTTTATGACCATTACTTTGGGTGCTGCAACAAAGCTCCTTTATAATATGATGGTTAATTATTCTGAATTGCACACTGAGATAGCTCCACAAGGTAAGAAGGTAAATTATGTTGAAGAAACCTCCTCCTTGAGTGATAAAATTGATGTTATTATGTCTATGCTTGTTAATGGAAAAGATCATATTGATCCAAATAATATTCCTTTAGCCACTTTGGTTGCTCAAGGAGAGCAAGTTGATGAGAACTTCATTAGAAATAACAATTTTAGCAACAATGCCTATAGGAATAATTATGGTAATAATAATTATAAGCCATATCCTCTTAATAATAGCAATAATTATCATGGTAAATCTGGAATGCCTAGTGAAGAAAGGATTTTGGAAGTTGAAAGATCCACTAATAACTTCATGCAAATGAAATATGAGCAGAATAAATGATTCACTAAAACCATAGAGGAACAATCTACTATTTTGAAAAATATTAGTCATCAACTTAAGAATTTAAATAGCAAAATTCCTGGTTTGCAATCCAAAATTTCAAATGCTGAAAAAAATATTTCATCTTTGTCTGAAGCACAATCTTCTTTTATTAATAAAATGGCTGCTAAACCTGAAACTATGGAAAATCCCTTTGCTGCTACTAATGCCATACAAGTTAGAATTGATGAAAACGTTAGAATGTTAGCTGAATTGCCTTCTAGGTGGGAAAGAGAAGATTAAATTGCTAGAAATAGTAGTATTTGTACTATTACCGCCACCAATATTGATGCTAGTAAACCACCTAAAGTCCCCATTCCTTCTTCCAATAAAAATGCCAAAATTCTTCGAAATATGGGAAACAATAATTCCACTACCTTTGCTAATTTTTATTTTGATCTTGATGGTTGCAATATTTCTGAAGTAATTATGTTCTTACAAAAGCTTGCTAGAATCCCTAATGCTAGTGTTATGAATATGCCTTTTACAAAACACATTACATATGCTCTAATAAAAATTAAGGAAGAAAAATTGAAACATAAAGCTTCTATTCCTAGGAAATTAGAAGATGGTTGGGAACCCACAATTAATATGAAAGTGAATGATTTTGATCTCAAAGCTTTATGTGACCTTGGTGCTAGTGTCTCTCTTATGCCTAGAAAAAATTATGAAATGCTTGACTTGCCACCATTGGAAGATTGTTGTTTGGATGTCCAACTTGATGATAATGCTAAAAAGAAACTTATGGGAGGCATTAATGATGTTCTTATAATTGTTAACAATGCCTTTGTACCCGTTGATTTCTATGTTTTGGATGTTGAATGCAATGCTTCTTGTCCTATTATTTTGGGAAGACCTTTTCTTAGAACTGTTGGTGCTATTATTGATATGAAGGAAGGCACCATTAAATATCAATTCATATTTAAGAAAGGTATATAACACTTCCCTAGAAAGATAGAGAAGATGCATTTTGCTTCTACTATTAAAACAAAATTTCATGTTAATGCTTCTTCATTCGAAAATACCTGATTCTTGCTTTCTATGCCTAGCTGAAAGGCGTTAAAGAAAATCACTATTGGGAGATAACCCAAATTATTTTTATTTTAGTAAGTTTTTATTTTTATTGAGTCTTGGAAGTTATTGCCTCTGTAATAACCTCTCATTATCCTTTTTGTATGGTTTTTTTTGCCAAAAATAACCTCTAATGAGAGAGAAGTAAGATTTGGGGAAGTTGCTGTCCCAAAGCAGATTTTTGTGCTTCACTGTAAAAAATCTTGAAAATAATCAGTACATCGGATTGAGCTGTAGTTGTTTGTGCATATGACCCAGTTTATTATCTAACTTTCGTTAGTTTAGCACTTTTCTATTTGAGCAACAGAAGGTCTTTAAAAAAATCGGCCTTTATGTGTTGGTCTCTTTTGACAGATTTCTGCCATTATTTGCATTTGCCTCTTAATCGGTTTCTTTTGAGTTAACTTTGATCACTTGAGCTTTATGTGCCGGTAGCAGTTCTGACAGAGGCGTCGCCGCCTGTCGCCGCCGCCAGCGTCGCCACTGGATGGTCGAGTGCTGAGCGCTGTTAGATCTAGATCCTGCGGATACGATAGAACCTAGACAAAGCGGTACAATTCAATCTGAGCCGCGCGATTAAGTTAGATCCAGCGGCTCAGGAGCGTGATCCGACGCAAACCGGTACACGCCAATCAGAAAGTGACACATGGCTAGAGTTTAGGTTTAAAAACAGGATTTGAATCTATTAGATGTTTGAATTTGTATTAGCCATAACTTTTGATCCCCACGTCCAAATTTGACAAATTTTATATCAGTAGAATCAGGAGAACAAGCCCTTTCTAATTATGCAATGTGTTTAATGTTTTGCTTCTGTTAAAATGGTTTTATTTACAGAAACATGTGAAGGGCTATTTTGAGTATATGAATTGTTTGAGAAATGTTTTAAGGTTTAAATAAATGTTGTTTGGCAAGTTCTGAACTTGTTTATGAACCAGTACTGTGCACTTGTCTTGTTGTGTTTAGGAAACCAGCACATATCATATTGCATGCATTCATATATTTTTGTTTGTATATATTTTGTATGTGATTTGTTGCTATGATTTATGTGTAGATTTTGGTGCCAATAGTGATTGTGATTGTGAGGAGTGTAACTACTCTCCAAACTACCAAGGCAAGTGGTTCTTCATGATATTTTTATCCCTATGTTTTCTACTAAGCATTAGAAATATTTTGCTAGTCTTGCATGTTATATATTTTGCTTATATGCTACGCTTGGGAAATCCTAGAAGTTGTAGAATTGCTAGAAATTTCTAAGTTAAGATGCTTATCTCTGCCATGCTTAGCCTAACTAGTAGCAACCAAGGGTGGTGAAATATACATGCTATGATAAAAATATTTCTAAGTCTTTGGACTTGTGTTTTGCCTAATAAAACAACTAAGTAAATGAAACACCTGGGTGGAATGGAAGGAATGGTTTATGTTGAGTGGTTACACAAGGCCATTTCTATGGTTTACCTTGTGTATCTCACTTGTGGAAAGCCACCCAGGAACAAAGAGATTTTAGAGGCCAAATGTTAAAAAGCTTCTAGTGCAGCCACTTGGCAATATGGGCTCTGCCAGGATCATATAGGTTTCAATAACTTAGCCATTTGGACAGTTGGTGGTAGTGGGATGATAGGTTGGAGCGCGTCCATTTGGTCTAAGGGAAGGCTTCTGAAAGGTCCTGTCTTGGTGAAAATCAAGGCTTGTGGGGAAAGTGCACAACCTCTGCAGATGGAAGAATCTAAGTACTTAGCCATGTCCCTGGAAAAGGACAACTTGAGCATCAAGACATGGAAGCTATCAAGAATCTCCTCATCCCAATTTCTAAGTAAAAACTTGTGGGTGAACAAGGGTGAAGGACCCCAATGTCTATTGGTGGTTCCTTGGGAAAAGTTTTGACAAAGAAAAACTTAGTGTTTTCAACTAATAGTCAAAACCTATTTTGAGCAAAGCAAGCCTAAGCTAGACTTAGCCAAATTGCATATAGTATCTAGTCCACCAAAAATATACTAAGGTATCACTTGCCAATACTATTCCAATGTATTGACCCACTGTGGCTGTAACTTGTGATGTTGCAGGTTACTCTGATGAGGATTAGGAGTCATGAGTCTACACTCAACATGTTTGCCTGTGGCACATGAAGATGAAGACTTTTATCTATTTACTTATTTAATTTCTTGTACTAGGCCTGTGTCCTTGGAGTTGTAAAGACTATGTTTGTCTCTGGAATGACTGTAATAATGACATTTGTTTCTGTGTACTTCATCTTAAACTGTGGATGCTAGCATTGATCCAGGGACTAGCATTGCAATCACAGGGATCCTTTTCCTTTATAAAGGAGGGATCTTACAGATGGTATCAGAGCACTGTGTTGCCTGTAGGATTATGACCCTGGGATTGGAAACCACTAAGGAAAAAATTTCAACAACTTCTACACTTGTCTATTCTTCTCGTAAACTTTTCTGATCTTCTTTCTCATCTCTATTTGTAGATGAACTCCATCAACGAAGCCGTAAGGAAAGGACCACTCATGACAATGATTTTGGAGTGTGAGACAGAATTTCCCAAGGCTCTCAAGGACCTCATGGTTGCAATGGAAATACATGGTGCAGCTGTGTACAAAGGTTTTCCTGTGCTGGATGAAGGAGTTGAGTACTGGAGGGTGCAACTTCACTTGTATAAAAACAAGGAAGACAACCACAAGGAATCAGGATTCTGCATGTTCACCAATTCAGTGATGCACACTACATTCTTTGATTCAGCAAAGGATGCAGCTTGGAAGACCATCAAATAACTTGGTGATAGAGTCAAGTGCAGAATGCTCAACATCCAAAATGACCTAAAGGAAGAGAAGAAACATACCCAAGAGTTGGAGGCTACCAACCAAACCTTAAGAGGAGACATTATAGACTTAGTAATGGAGTCATGTGCTCAAGATAGAGTGATTGCTTCTAGAAATATTGTGTTAGCCAACATATCTAATGAGTTGGGATTGTAACGTACTTCGTTAGTTGGACCACCATTTATCACCTTATTTTCCAAAAGTTGTTTAAAATAAGTTAAACCTTGGTTATTGTAATGGACCCATGTATGACATGACTTGTGTGTTTTGATTTCCAAAGATATGCATGTGATGCTTTGCCTTGTGTTTATCATAATATTGTGTTGTTTCTAACTTCTCCTATCTTATTAAATAGATGCCCAATGTTACCATCAACACTGTTGAGGAGTTCTAGGGAACTCGCTTTGGCCCTCGTATTATTGAGCTTACTAGTTTGCTCAATCTCCCTCTTCCTACCATCATGGTGCTTCCCCTCACCAAGTTTGAGAGGAAAGACCTTTGGGGCTTCAAGGTCAATCAGCCAGGACGCCAGACTGAGCCTACCACGGAGGCTATCATCTTCAAGCTCATGCACGATGACAAGAAGAGAGGCCTAGAGGTAGTCATGCAGTACTTGATTGGACGTCTGCTAGGGAGACACTCTCGACAGGTTAGAGGTACTCACTTCCACGTCTTCGGTAGACGTGATGAGGATGGAGAGGCCATCGACTTCGAGGACACTTCGAGAGAGACAGCAGAGCCGATTCGCCTATACCTCCAGGACTTAGAGGTTCTTCTTAGGCACGTGGACACTGATAGGACCAACGTCATGCTTAACAATGACGAACTCCAGGTGCAGCTTCGTGAGAAGGACAAGCTCTTCGCGGAGCAAGATGAGATAGTCAAGGAGATGGAGGCAAAGTTCGAGAGTCAGGACAGAAAGTTCAAGAGTTAAGAGAAGTGAGTCCAAGATAGGAACAAGAGGATTCGGGGCATGACTGAAGAACTGCAGGCCAAGGACTTCGAGCTCGAGCATCAGCAGACTGTGATTGAGAGGCTTCGTTCTCAGAAGAGGGCTCTCAAAGCCAAAGTAAAGACCTTGACCACCAATGTCGAGGAATACACGACCGCTATGGAGAATGCAGGTCTTACCTTTGTTGAGGAGGAGGTTGATGCCGAGGAGTAGTAATGACTACTCATTTATCATTTATCTATCATACTTTATTTGAGTCACAATGATCATCCAACATGTGGATGGCTTGTTATTGGTGTGTTTACATTGCAAACTTGTCGTCTCTGTTGTTGAACTATTATTGTTATGATGCATGCTTGGTGATTGTTTATGTGATGTATTGTGCATAATAGCATCTATGGGTATCTCATTCTTATCTCTAATGAACAAACCACAGATGCCTCCCCGTCGTGCCAATCCCAACCCCAACAACAACAACATCACCCCTGAGATGCAACAAATGATGACAGCTCAGACTCAGCTGATGCAAATGATGACTACGTTCATCCAGAACCAGAACAACAACAACAACAACAACAACAATAACAATAACAACAACAACCCACCGGGTTTTGACATGATTACCAGGTTCTTGAGATTGAGGCCAGCAAAGTTCTCAGGAACAACTGATCCTATGGTGGCCAATGATTGGCTACGCTCTGTGAACAAGGACTTGGTAACTGTGGGCTGTACTGATGCGGAAAAAGTCAGATTTGCAGCACATTTGTTGGAAGGACCAGCCGCCACTTGGTGGGATAACTTCCAGATCACCACTCCCATTGAAGATGTGACATGGGCTATCTTTGAAGATGGCTTTCGTACTGCTCATATCTCATCTAGAGTGATGAGTCTGAAGAAGAAAGAATTCCATAATCTGAAACAGCGCCACCGCAGCGTGGCTGAATATATTGAGGAGTTCAACAATCTGGCGCGTTATGCACCGGACGAGGTTGACACTGATGCTAAGAGGAAGGAACATTTCCTTGAAGGGCTGAATGATGAACTGAATTTGCAGCTATCAGTGGCCTATGTTCCCACTTATCAGTCTCTTTGTGACAAGGCTGCTATTTTGGAGAACAAAATGAAGCAAGTTGAGAGCAGGAAGAGAAAGCACTCGGACAAACATAGCTCGGGATCGTCTCACAAACGTTCCCATTATGATGATAGTGGAAGCTCAGGATCCCACAAGCATGGGAAATTCAACAAGCACCACAACCACAACCGTCATCATGACAATAAGCATCACCGTAGTCATGATAATGACAAGTACAAGAACCACAAGGGTGGATATAAGAGCCACCACAGTGGTAGTGGAAGTGGCAGCGGAAGCCAGCCTGTCAAGAAGGATATTAGTCAGGTTGAGTGTTTCAAGTGCAAGAAGATGGGGCATTATGCAAATGAATGCCCAAAAAAGAAAGTTGAAGGACCCAACAAGCCCAACCCTCTTCAGAAGGGACAAGTGAACCACATCAATGTGGAGGAAATCTATGAAGAGCCAGATGCTGTTGCTGGTAAGTTCAAACTCAATTCTATTCCAGCATTTGTTCTCCTTGATACTGGAGCATCGCATTCACTCATATCAAAAGCATTTGTTGATAGAAATGGGTTTCCAACTGAAAACATTGGGTGTCCAATAAAAGTTAGTTCTCCAGGTGGAGATATGATAGTAAGTCTTGGATGCCGGGATCTAGTGATAGAGTTTGGAAAACATAAGTTTCCAGTGAGCCTGATAATCCTAGATTCCCAAGGACTGGATGTAATTTTGGGAATGGATTGGATGGCTAAGTATGAAGGAGTACTAGATTGTGCTAATCGTACTGTTGCACTCACAACCCCGGAGAAGAAACAGATTAGATTCAAGTCTAACTTTGAATCAAAAGGGAGTAAGCTAAATTCTCTTAAGGAGGTTAGCATAGACAGTGTGCCAATCGTGAGTGAATATCCGGATGTGTTTCCGGAAGAATTGTCAGGAATGCCACCAGATAGAGATGTGGAGTTTCTTATTGATTTGCTACCAGGATCTGGACCAATAGCAAAGAGACCATACAAAATGTCAGTTGATGAACTAAAAGAACTCAAGAAACAACTTGGAGAACAGTTGCAGAAAGGATTTATTCAACCAAGTTCTTCATATTGGGGAGCCCCAGTTTTGTTTGTGGAAAAGAAAGATAGAAGTCAAAGATTATGCATAGATTTCCGTTCACTCAATGAGGTGACTATCAAGAACAAATACCCTTTGCCTAGAATAAATGACTTGTTTGATCAGCTAGAAGGAGCTTGTGTGTTCTCAAAGATTGATCTTCGGTCAGGTTATTTCCAACTCAAAATAAGAGAGCAAGACATACCTAAGACAGCTTTCACCACAAGGTATGGATTGTATGAGTATACCGTGATGCCATTTGGTTTGACCAATGCACCAGCATACTTCATGAATATGATGAACAAGGTGTTCATGGAATTTCTTGATAAGTTTGTTGTCGTTTTCATCGATGACATTTTAATCTACTCCAAGAGCAAAGAAGAGCATGAAGGACATTTGCGTTTGATACTTGAGAAGCTTAGAGAGCATAAATTGTATGCCAAATTCAGCAAATGTGAATTTTGGCTAAATGAAGTTGGATTTCTTGGACACGTTGTGTCAGGAGATGGTGTAGCAGTTGATTCTGCTAAAGTTTCAGTTGTAACTGAATGGGAATCTCCCAAGTCAGTGATAGAAGTTTGTAGTTTCCTTGGCTTAGCAGGTTACTACAGACGGTTCATTGAGAATTTCTCCAAGGTAGCTAAGCCTATGACAGAATTTCTAAAGAAAGACAAGAAATTTGCTTGGTCTGAAGGATGTGAACTCAGCTTTCAGGAATTGAAGAAGAGACTTGTGACAGCACCAGTCTTATGTTTGCCAGATTTGGAAAAAGATTTCCAAGTGTATTGTGATGCATCTCATCATGGATTGGGTGCAGTACTTATGCAAGAAGGTAAAGTTGTGGCCTATGCCTCGATACAACTCAAAACTCATGAGGTAAACTATCCTACTCATGATTTAGAGTTAGCCTCTGTTGTCCATGCACTCAAAACATGGAAACACTATCTTTTGGGAAAGCGTTGTGAAGTGTTCACAGATCACAAGAGTTTGAAGTATATCTTCACCCAGAAAGAAAGAAATATGAGACAAAGAAGATGGCTAGAACTCATCAAAGACTATGACTTGAGTTTGCAATACCATCCCGATAAAGCAAATGTTGTAGCGGATGCTCTAAGCTGTAAAGTTTTTGTGAATGGCCTTACCAAAGGAGAATTGCCAGATGATCTGTGTGCCCAATTTAGAGATCTCAGATTGGAGATTGTGCCTGAAGGACATCTCATGTCTTTGGATGTTCAACCCACTTTGTTGGACAAGATCAAAGAAGCCCAGAAGACTGATAAGGAAATTGAAGAAATTAAGGAAAAGATTGGTAAAGGAAAAGCCAAAGGATTCCATGAAGACGAACAGGGTACTTTATGGCATGGAAAACGTATCTGTGTTCCACAAGATCCGGAGCTTCAAAAACTGATTTTGCAAGAAGCACACAACTCACCGTATTCCATTCATCTGGGTAACACCAAAATGTACATGGATATGAAAGAAAGTTTTGGTGGAATAATCTCAAGAAAGACATTGCCGAACATATTGCTTTATGTGATGTATGTAGCAGAGTGAAGGCAGAACACGAAAAACCAGCAGGTTTGCTTCAACCACTGCCTATTCCTGATTGGAAGTGGGACAAGATTGGTATGGATTTCATTACCGGATTACCAAGGACCCGGTCAGGATATGATTCTATTTGGGTAGTAGTGGATCGCCTAACTAAAGTGGCTCATTTCATACCCGTGAAGACAACCTACACAAGTGCCAAGTTGGCCAAGATCTATATGAGTAGAATTGTATGTCTACATGGAGTGCCCAAGAGTATTGTGTCAGATAGGGGAACTCAATTCACTTCCCATTTTTGGAGACAGCTACATGAGTCATTGGGAACGAGGTTGGAATTCAGCACTGCTTTTCATCCTCAAACTGATGGACAAACAGAAAGGACTAATCAGATTCTTGAAGACATGTTGAGGGCATGTGCCCTAGACTACGGAGCCAGTTGGGATGAAAGTCTGCCTTACGCAGAATTTTCTTATAACAACAGCTATCAAGCCAGCATTGAGATGGCACCATTTGAATTTCTCTACGGGAGAAAATGTACCACCCCATTGTTATGGAATGGTGTGGGAGAAAGAAGTTTGTTCGGACCAGAACTTATCAAAGAAGCCGAACAGAAAGTCAAGCTGGTTAAGGACAGATTAAAGATAGCATAGTCCTGACAGAAAAGCTACGCAGATCCTAAGCGTAGAGAAGTCACCTACGAAGTTGGTGATAGAGCTTATCTTAGAGTGTCACCACTTCGTGGAGTGAAGAGGTTTGGTGTCAAAGGGAAGTTGGCCCCAAGATATGTTGGGCCATTCAATATTTTGAGTCGTAAAGGAGAAGTTGCTTATGAAATTGAATTGCCAGAGTCTTTGTCAGCTGTTCATAATGAGTTTCATGTGAGTCAGCTTAAGAAATGTCATCCAGAAATGGAAGAAACTTCTTTGAAGGATACTATACCTTTGGAATAGGTTCAGTTGGAGAGTGACCTCACTTATGAGGAGAAACCTATTAAGATTCTCGAGACTACTGAAAGAGTCACACGGACTAAGACTATCAAGTTCTGCAAAGTTCAGTGGAACCATCATTCCGAACAGGAAGCAACATGGGAAAGAGAAGATGATCTTCGGAAAGACCACCCTCACCTATTTGCTAGCCAATCCGAATCTCGAGGGCGAGATTCACCTTAAGGGGGTTAGATTTGTAACATCCCTAAAATCATGTTTCAAACTCATGCATATCATCCATGCATCCATGATCATATGAATTTCATTTCAAACAAATCAATTCAAAAACAGGAGCATATGAGCTCATTATTTTATGTGATCATCTTTTAAAGCAAATACAAATCTCCAATGTGAGATAGGTGTTCAGTGAACCAAACCTTGTGTCTTATTGCTTTCAAAATGTATTGCTAGATTGCTAAAATTTAAACCCAAGTTTTCAAAGCAAATATAATTTGAAAACCAATTTCAAAACCTATAACTAGTGCTATGTTATGGCTTATTTTATTTTGTTCAAACTAACCAGGCCAATTCAAAGTGACCACTTGATTTTATGCCCAGAAATGTGACTATTGCACACTGCAAAAATCCTGAAAAGATTTGAATTCAAATAGATTTTGAAATCATTTGAATTTGATTCCTGAAATTGAAAACAGAAAAAGAAAAGGAGAAAAGAAATGGAAAAAAGCCAGCGCCACCTATCTAGCCCAACGACGGATTCAGCCCACTAAGCCCACTCGGGTTCCCCCTCTCTCTTTCTCACTCGCAGACAAACCCACCCAAGTCACTGACCACACGACCCCACCTCCTCACTGTTTCACTCGCTGACTGTGACCACGTCGTCGTCGTCAATCACGCGCGGCCGCGACGCTCGCTCCGCCGTTACCTCGCCGCAGTCACTGCGGGCTTAATTGCCATTGATTCTGTGCTTAATCGCCGCTCCCCTTCTGCCTACATAATCCCCTCTGCACCGCGGCCATTTTCCCTCACCTAGCGCCACCTCTCCGCCACCAGGCTGCCCGCAATCTCCCTTGCGCCGCCACAGACAGACGCACTCCGGCGACCAATCTTGGTGAGTACTGACCGCCCCCCTGTCTCTGGTTCAAACCATCGTAACCATCATGTCCTTGCGCGTTCACTGATGCCCTCTGTTTGCTTTCTCGTGACCCAGAGCGACGTCCTTGTCCACACCCGCGAACACCCGAGCCATCGCTCGACTCCGACGTGCGATTCAGGTAAAACGAGACCGCCCCTAGCCTCCCCTTTGATACTGTCTTGATCGCCAGGCCTTTGCGCATATCCTAAACCATCTGGCTCGTGCTAGGTCGACACAGAACCTCGGCAACATCTTCGACAGCAAGCATCTGACGCCGCCAGCAACTCCGACGAGCTCCCTCAGCCACTACAGTGCGCCCCTTGACCAGCCATCGCCACCTTGAGCATCAGCATCGCAGGGCGAGCTTGGTAAGCCCCTTCCCCCTCCCACGCGCGACCTAGAACGCCGGTAGCAGTTCTGACAGAGGCGTCGCCGCCTGTCGCCGCCGCCAGCGTCGCCACTGGATGGTCGAGTGCTGAGCGCTGTTAGATCTAGATCCTGCGGATACGATAGAACCTAGACAAAGCGGTACAATTCAATCTGAGCCGCGCGATTAAGTTAGATCCAGCGGCTCAGGAGCGTGATCCGACGCAAACCGGTACACGCCAATCAGAAAGTGACACATGGCTAGAGTTTAGGTTTAAAAACAGGATTTGAATCTATTAGATGTTTGAATTTGTATTAGCCATAACTTTTGATCCCCACGTCCAAATTTGACAAATTTTATATCAGTAGAATCAGGAGAACAAGCCCTTTCTAATTATGCAATGTGTTTAATGTTTTGCTTCTGTTAAAATGGTTTTATTTACAGAAACATGTGAAGGGCTATTTTGAGTATATGAATTGTTTGAGAAATGTTTTAAGGTTTAAATAAATGTTGTTTGGCAAGTTCTGAACTTGTTTATGAACCAGTACTGTGCACTTGTCTTGTTGTGTTTAGGAAACCAGCACATATCATATTGCATGCATTCATATATTTTTGTTTGTATGTATTTTGTATGTGATTTGTTGCTATGATTTATGTGTAGATTTTGGTGCCAATAGTGATTGTGATTGTGAGGAGTGTAACTACTCTCCAAACTACCAAGGAAAGTGGTGCTTCATGATATTTTTATCCCTATGTTTTCTACTAAGCATTAGAAATATTTTGCTAGTCTTGCATGTTATATATTTTTGCTTATATGCTATGCTTGGGAAATCCTAGAAGTTGTAGAATTGCTAGAAATTTCTAAGTTAAGATGCTTATCTATGCCATGCTTAGCCTAGCTAGTAGCAACCAAGGGTGGTGAAATATACATGCTATGATATAAATATTTCTAAGTCTTTGGACTTGTGTTTTGCCTAATAAAAAAACTAAGTAAATGAAACACCTGGGTGGAATGGAAGGAATGGTTTATGTTGAGTGGTTACACAAGGCCATTTCTATGGTTTACCTTGTGTATCTCACTTGTGGAAAGCCACCCAGGAACAAAGAGATTTTAGAGGCCAAATGTTAAGAAGCTTCTAGTGCAGCCACTTGGCAATATGGGCTCTGCCAGGATCATATAGGTTGCAATAACTTAGCCATTTGGACAGTTGGTGGTAGTGGGATGATAGGTTGGAGCACGTCCATTTGGTCTAAGGGAAGGCTTCTGAAAGGTCCTGTCTTGGTGAAAATCAAGGCTTGTGGGGAAAGTGCACAACCTCTGCAGATGGAAGAATCTAAGTACTTAGCCATGTCCCTGGAAAAGGACAACTTGAGCATCAAGACATGGAAGCTATCAAGAATCTCCTCATCCCAATTTCTAAGTAAAAACTTGTGGGTGAACAAGGGTGAAGGACCCCAATGTCTATTGGTGGTTCCTTGGGAAAAGTTTTGACAAAGAAAAACTTAGTGTTTTCAACTAATAGTCAAAACCTATTTTGAGCAAAGCAAGCCTAAGCTAGACTTAGCCAAATTGCATATAGTATCTAGTCCACCAAAAATATACTAAGGTATCACTTGCCAATACTATTCCAATGTATTGACCCACTGTGGCTGTAACTTGTGATGTTGCAGGTTACTCTGATGAGGATTAGGAGTCATGAGTCTACACTCAACATGTTTGCCTGTGGCACATGAAGATGAAGACTTTTATCTATTTACTTATTTAATTTCTTGTACTAGGCCTGTGTCCTTGGAGTTGTAAAGACTATGTTTGTCTCTGGAATGACTGTAATAATGACATTTGTTTCTGTGTACTTCATCTTAAACTGTGGATGCTAGCATTGATCCAGGGACTAGCATTGCAATCACAGGGATCCTTTTCCTTTATAAAGGAGGGATCTTACAATTCTTTATCATTGATATACCATCTACTGTTTACCATTTACTATTACTTTTTACAAGCACTCACTGTCTTCCATACTATACGTTTAATCCTTTGTTTTCAGCAAACCGGTGATATTGACAACCTCACAGTAAGTTGGGGCAAAGTACTATGGTTGTGTTGTGCAGGTTCCAAGTTGCTAGCAACACCTTGGAGTTGTTTCTTACTCCTACTGGTTCGATAACCTTGGTTTCATAACTAAGGTAAACTTGCTGCTATGCTCATCATGCCTTCATCTTGGGGTTCCCAACAAGCTCTACATATCAGAGCCATCAAGCACTTTTCTGGCGCCGTCGCGGGGGAGATAAGTACAGTTCAATCTCTTCCTTCCCGTCAATCACTTTTCAGGGAGAAAGAATATTCTTGCAAGGGGAGTCTCTCACAACCAATCTCTTTACTTTATTTTTGTTTTGCTTAGTTTATTTTGCTTTGTTTTGCTTGTTTCTTTTTATAAAAAATACAAAAAAAATATTTATACTGGTTTGTTTCTTTTTATCAGAAACACAAAAAAATTAGTCTGTACTTCAGTTACTATTTTTGTTGGCTTGCTTTACTCTTACAAAAATGAATACTCGTGAAAACACTAAGTTGTGTGACTTCACTAGCACAAACAACAATGAATTTATGTGCACACCTATTGCTCCACCTATTCCTGAAGCTACTTTCTTTGAAATTAAACCTACTTTGCTGAATCTTGTTATGAAAGAGCAATTTTCTGGTGCTAGTTCTGATGCTGCTGCTCACCGTAATAATTTTGTTGAACTTTGTGAGATGCAAAAACATAAGGATGTAGATGGAGATATTATTAAGATTAAATTGTTTCCTTTCTCTTTGAGAGGAAGACCTAAAGAATGGTTGCTATCTTTGCCTAGAAATAGTATTGATTCTTGGATTAAATGCAAAGATGCTTTTATTGGAAAATATTACCCTCCTGCTAAGATTATATCTATGAGAAGTGAAATAATGAAATTTAAACAATTTGATAATGAACATGTTTCTCAATCTTGGGAAAGAATGAAATCTTTGGTAAAGAATTGCCCCACTCATGGACTGGCTGCTTGGATGATTATCCAAACTTTTTTATGCGGGACTAAATTTTTCTTCAACAAATCTGTTGGATTCTGCTGCTGGAGGTACCTTTATGACCATTACTTTGGGTGCTGCAACAAAGCTCCTTTATAATATGATGGTTAATTATTCTGAATTGCACACTGAGATAGCTCCACAAGGTAAGAAGGTAAATTATGTTGAAGAAACCTCCTCCTTGAGTGATAAAATTGATGTTATTATGTCTATGCTTGTTAATGGAAAAGATCATATTGATCCAAATAATATTCCTTTAGCCACTTTGGTTGCTCAAGGAGAGCAAGTTGATGAGAACTTCATTAGAAATAACAATTTTAGCAACAATGCCTATAGGAATAATTATGGTAATAATAATTATAAGCCATATCCTCTTAATAATAGCAATAATTATCATGGTAAATCTGGAATGCCTAGTGAAGAAAGGATTTTGGAAGTTGAAAGATCCACTAATAACTTCATGCAAATGAAATATGAGCAGAATAAATGATTCACTAAAACCATAGAGGAACAATCTACTATTTTGAAAAATATTAGTCATCAACTTAAGAATTTAAATAGCAAAATTCCTGGTTTGCAATCCAAAATTTCAAATGCTGAAAAAAATATTTCATCTTTGTCTGAAGCACAATCTTCTTTTATTAATAAAATGGCTGCTAAACCTGAAACTATGGAAAATCCCTTTGCTGCTACTAATGCCATACAAGTTAGAATTGATGAAAACGTTAGAATGTTAGTTGAATTGCCTTCTAGGTGGGAAAGAGAAGATTAAATTGCTAGAAATAGTAGTATTTGTACTATTACCGCCACCAATATTGATGCTAGTAAACCACCTAAAGTCCCCATTCCTTCTTCCAATAAAAATGCCAAAATTCTTCGAAATATGGGAAACAATAATTCCACTACCTTTGCTAATTTTTATTTTGATCTTGATGGTTGCAATATTTCTGAAGTAATTATGTTCTTACAAAAGCTTGCTAGAATCCCTAATGCTAGTGTTATGAATATGCCTTTTACAAAACACATTACATATGCTCTAATAAAAATTAAGGAAGAAAAATTGAAACATAAAGCTTCTATTCCTAGGAAATTAGAAGATGGTTGGGAACCCACAATTAATATGAAAGTGAATGATTTTGATCTCAAAGCTTTATGTGACCTTGGTGCTAGTGTCTCTCTTATGCCTAGAAAAAATTATGAAATGCTTGACTTGCCACCATTGGAAGATTGTTGTTTGGATGTCCAACTTGATGATAATGCTAAAAAGAAACTTATGGGAGGCATTAATGATGTTCTTATAATTGTTAACAATGCCTTTGTACCCGTTGATTTCTATGTTTTGGATGTTGAATGCAATGCTTCTTGTCCTATTATTTTGGGAAGACCTTTTCTTAGAACTGTTGGTGCTATTATTGATATGAAGGAAGGCACCATTAAATATCAATTCATATTTAAGAAAGGTATATAACACTTCCCTAGAAAGATAGAGAAGATGCATTTTGCTTCTACTATTAAAACAAAATTTCATGTTAATGCTTCTTCATTCGAAAATACCTGATTCTTGCTTTCTATGCCTAGCTGAAAGGCGTTAAAGAAAATCACTATTGGGAGATAACCCAAATTATTTTTATTTTAGTAAGTTTTTATTTTTATTGAGTCTTGGAAGTTATTGCCTCTGTAATAACCTCTCATTATCCTTTTTGTATGGTTTTTTTTGCCAAAAATAACCTCTAATGAGAGAGAAGTAAGATTTGGGGAAGTTGCTGTCCCAAAGCAGATTTTTGTGCTTCACTGTAAAAAATCTTGAAAATAATCAGTACATCGGATTGAGCTGTAGTTGTTTGTGCATATGACCCAGTTTATTATCTAACTTTCGTTAGTTTAGCACTTTTCTATTTGAGCAACAGAAGGTCTTTAAAAAAATCGGCCTTTATGTGTTGGTCTGTTTTGACAGATTTCTGCCATTATTTGCATTTGCCTCTTAATCGGTTTCTTTTGAGTTAACTTTGATCACTTGAGCTTTTAAAAGGAATTTCTACAGTAGCTTGTGTTTTAATATAAGTTTTACTTGTGTTGAAACTAAAACAAGGGCTTATTATCTTGAATACACTAATGTTGCTGATGAAGAATTGTGTCAAGTTTTGTATGAAGAAAATTTTCAAGTGTAGTAGAAGAACGATGTGATGTGATGAAGAATGGAAAAAATCTCAAGCTTGGGGATGCCACCCATGTCACCCCAAGAAATATTCAAGAGGTACAAGAGTCAAAGCTTGGGGATGCCCAAGGCATCCCCTTCTTCATCAATAAAAATATCAGGTTTTCTTTCTAGACACTTTATTTTTATTGCTTCATGCACTATTGTGTTGTTCTTGGAGCGTCTTTGTTTTTTATTTGGTTTGCTGCAATAAATTAGTTGGACCCCCGCATTCTTATGTTATTTCAAATTAGTTGATTGGTGTTGGAAAAGAGTAGAAAGTTTCATGCTTATAGTGGTACAAAAGGAAGCTTGTTTTGACTATGGCCTAGACTTTATCATGTCATGTTAGATGTTGCTTTGACCATATGCTTAGTGATTATTGTTGTAGCATGACTTGTTCCAAACAATTGAGATTGCTTAATGTGCCTTGAAAGAATCATGTGTTGTTTTATCATACAAAAGCATAATATTGTGGTAGTCTCCTTTGATGCTTTATTTGGGTTGACTTAGCACATGCTTACACCATGTTAAGACTATGAACCATTCACCTTAGCCTCTATGATCATTTAGTTTTTGACTTGTGATATCACTTTATGCTTTAATTAGTAATGTTTTGTCGCTTTGCATGATTATGGCCATTATTGCTCTCTTAGTTGGTCGCTCCCAGTCTTTTGCTACCCTCCACCAGTACTAAGTATGAGCTCTACTCGTGCATCCAACTCCCAAGAAACCAAGTTATTCCAAAGAGTCCACTATAAATTCCTATGAATGGTGTGTTACACCATTCCAAGTATATTCATGTGTTTATCTATCTTCCAAATTAAACTTGTTATGTGAAAATTAGTGATTAAAGCTCTCACAAACTTGATGGCACACTTTACTTTCTTGCACTTAATAAACTTGAGCCATTGTGCCCATCTATGTTGCTTATATGCTTGCAAATTATAAGATGGGAGTTAGCAGAACCATGTTGTCATGGGGAACGCTTTCAACACTTGTACATATTTATTCATTTGATGTCATGATCTTTTTTTTATGGATGTCAGCGGTGTGAAATAAAAGGGGAGCTTGTAAGTCCATGGAGTATTATATATGTGTTAGATAAACGCCTTGGCGGCTAGCCTAATCCATGCCTAATCATGGTGGAAACTTGCATCATAACCATAGTGAGCAATCTATGAAGCAAATTCAGAAAAAAATATATAAAAAAGAGAGAAAGGTAAAAAGAGAAAAAAGCACCATGCTCATGGTAAATAAAAAGATTGTTGAGATGCTCATTGTCTATTGCCTTGTCATTTTGATATGGGATAGCTCCTGTGTCACGGGGCAAGGGGTACCCCATTGGCGGTTCTCTATGATACACATATACTTACAATGATAAGAACTTGCTTGTGACTAAAGTTGAGTATCATGACGGCCCTCGTACTCAAGGGAAATGAGATTTTCAACTTATGATCTGTCAAGCATATACTTCATATTTGTCTCACTTTAACCTTAATCACTTCAAGATGCCAATGATAGGGGCAATGAGAGCTGAAAGCTAACAAGTACGATAATTTTTGGAAGCATTTATGAAACTTGAAATCCCTACTTCCCTTTGTGAAGGGCCTTTCTTTTTTACTTTTATGTTGAGTCTCCATCTTCTATCTTTATGCACCAATTAAGAGAGCATAGTTGTCCTTCTTAGTTCAATGTGCATTGTTCCAAAACTTACTGATTGATTCATAATCATGGTATTGCTTGTTCTTAAATTATTCGTATCTAGTCACCCTTATGAACTTTGAAGGTGTCCTATGCATTTATGTTTTGCTATTCCATGAGGGACAATCTGAATACCACTCATGCTATGTTTTCTATATGTGAAACAAACAAATGTCTTTCAATGCATTGTTATTCATGATCTTTTGTTTGTACCTTTTCATGTTACAACTTAGTTGCTTTGTCTTATTGTTAGAACTACATCTTTCATGCTCATGTTTAGAGTACTTTAATCCCATCTATCAATGCTTTACAATATTTTGATCAAGATTGTGATGGTGCATGTCATCTAAAAAATTATTCTTTTTATCACTTACCTACTCAAGGACAAGTAGGAGTTAAGCTTGGGGATGCTTGATACGTCGTAAATGTCTCTATAATTTTTGATGCTCCATGCTTGTTTTATATCATTTGTCTTGTGTTTTGTCTATACTTTGAGGTATTTTTATACATTTTCTGGAACTAACCTATTGACAAGATGCTGCTGTGTCAGTTGCCTCTTTTTTTTTGTTTTTGGTTTCAGAAAAACTAGTAAGGAAATATTTTCGGAATTGGACGGGACAAAAGCCAAAGTCAATATTTTACCAGAAGGAACACGGAGACCGGAGGGCAACCGAAGTGGGTCCACGAGGTGGCCACACCTGGTGGCGGTGTGGCCAGGGGCGCGCCAGCCCTAGATGTGCCCCCCTCGGGTGCCCACCGACCTTGCCCCTTCGCCTATAAAAGCACCCTGATGCAGAAACTCTAAGCACCGATCAGATCTCCACGAAATAGTCCGTAGCCTCCGCCATCTCCATCCCTAGATCAGGGAGGAATCCAAAGCTCTTCCCGGCACCCTGCCAGAGGGGAGAGATTATCCCAGAGGCCTTCTTCATCACCATGCCAGCCTCTGGAGTGATGCGTGAGTAGTTCACCCTTGGACTATGGGTCCATACAGTAGCTAGATGGTTGTTTCTCCTCCTTTGTGCTAACATGTTTAGATCCTGTGAGCTCCGTTCATGATCAAGATCATCTATTTGTAATCATACATGTTGTGTTTGTGGGGATCCGATGGATATTGTGATACTATGTCAGATTGATTATTAATTCTATCATGTCTATGTTATTTGTAATCTTGCATGCTCTTCATTGTTCGTAGATGCTTTGGACAAGTAGATGCTTGCAACTCCAAGAGGGAGTATTTATGCTCGATAGTAGGTTCATGCCTCTAGTAATCTAGGGAAGTGACGGAAATCTCTAAGGTTATAGATGTGTTATTGCTACTAGGGAGAAAACAACAATCCTTTGTCCATGGGGAAACTGTATTGTTTACTTTACACACATCGCTTAATGCAATTATCTGTTGCTTGCAACTTAATATTGGAAGTGGTTCGGATGATAACCTGAAGGTGGATTATTAGTCATAGATGTAGTTGGATTCCGGTCTATGTATTATGTTGTAATGCCCAAACAAATCTCGTAGGAGTCAAGATGTC
The DNA here is from genome assembly GCA_916181665.1 of Avena sativa. Taxonomy (NCBI): domain Eukaryota; kingdom Viridiplantae; phylum Streptophyta; class Magnoliopsida; order Poales; family Poaceae; genus Avena; species Avena sativa. The sequence goes on from OV702296.1 coordinate 355,142,537, forward strand.
TAGTATATGTATTGTTATGATTTCTCATTCTGTCAATTGCCCTATTGTAATTTCTTCACCCAACATGCTATCTATCTTATGGAGAATACCTCTAGTGAACTGTGGACCCCGGTCCATTCCTTTATCATTGATACACCATCTACTGTTTATCGTTTACTATTTATTTTCTACAAGAAAATAATTATCTTCCACACTATACGTTTAATCCTTTGTTTTCAGCAAACCGGTGAGATTGACAACCTCACTATAAGTTGGGGCAAAGTATTGAGTTTGTGTTGTGCAGGTTCCAAGTTGTTAGCAACAACTTGGAGTTGTTTCCTTACTCCTACTGGTTCGATATCCTTGGTTTCATAACTGAGGGAAACTTGTTGTTGTGCTCATCATACCTTCCTCTTAGGGTTCCCAACGAGCTCTACATATCTGAGCCATCAATATTCATAGAATATCATGAGAACTTTCATGCCACCGAGCCTCTTTCCGCCCTCTGGCCTCCTCTCACGAGGTTCTAATGCTCTAGATGCTTGTCTTGATGAATAAATGATCCTCAAAAACTCTTGAGTTCATTTGACTTTGTCTAGGTCCCAAGTATAAAATATGAAAAATAGGGTTTTCCTACCTATAGAGCTATATACCAAATATAGGGGATCATTTGTAAATCCCCATATATCAATGTAATACATGGATATAACATTGTGTATGATGCACATATGTTGGAATATGTGACAATAAATAGCAAAGTTCATGTATGCATCTTACATGCATCACCACCTTATCAGGGAATCCTCCCACAACCCCGTGAAAAATTTGTCGGGCGCTCGACCTTCCCTGAGAAAGTACGCCAGATGCTCCTTAGAAAGGAAGGCGCCTTGCTACTCTCTAATCGGGTAACCGGGGGCCGTATTTTTAAGTATTATCCTTATTTTTATTTATTTTTAAGTATTATCCTTATTTTTATAAAACCCTTATAAGAATTGGTGCCTTTAAATATTCAATTCAAATTTTACTATTCCAAGAGACAAATTAATATTTTATTTAGTAGCTTATAATTTTTTGAGCATTTAGAGATATCATATGTACTTTTATGATTTTTCTTTATTTTTCTAGAGCCTAAATACTCCTAGGGGTATATTTGCAATTTATAATTTTATTAAATATTAACATCTCTTTATTTATCTGGACTAGATCCATGGGCCAGCACAACCCGACCTATATGGCCCATCCATCCCATTGGGTTGGGTTCAATCCGACCCAGTCACTCGCCGGTGTATCGGCCCAACCTAACCTCACTCGCTTGCGTTCCTCTCCTATGTCTGGCGACACAGTGGTGTTGCCGCTGTCGTCGCTCGATCCCGGTGAACTCCGCCCGCCCCAGCTGCCGCTGTCGTGGTTGCCAGCCAAGTATGCTCCTCCACATCGACTGGTCCACTTCAATTGGTCACGCGTGCTCTCGTCTGGCCATGTTGACATCACACTAGTGACTAGGGTTTCGTCCCTCATCGTTGTGTCATGCTCTGGTGGCTATGTGGTGATGTCCTGGTGGTCTAGCGATGTGCTGGTCGCAAGGCGCCGCCACTCATGCGCCTTTGCAGCTACTAGCGCGGCTCAGCGCGGTGCAGGTGCCTCCGCGCCCACTGTGTCATCGTGTTGTGGTTGTCACTAAAGCATGTAAAATGCATCCATGAACTTTATCGTTTATTGCTTCAAAATCATTATTATTTTGCAGCATTATTATATTTATAGGACTAACCTACTAATAGTTGCAAAAGTGCACAAGTTCTTGTTTTACATTTTGTTTTGTAGGAAATACACAAATATGAAAGGAAACCACACATTATGGAGAAATCTGAAAATTCCTGGAATCTGTCCCTGCAGAATTCTTTTTGAAGATTGCCAGAAACGAACCTGAAGATGATGTCTAATAAAAAAGTGTATAAAGACAAGTTGTGGGGAATTTTATGCGCAACAATTTAGACATAAAATTTGCTCCAATCGAAGTCCGGATGAATTTTTATATCCATATTAATGCCAAGGACAAAAGCAGTTTTGGGACACCTAAAATATGTGACGTGGTAGACTCAAACTTCTTCCATATTTGATTATTTTATCCCAACCACGACTTGATGGACTCATTAAGGACATAGGGGACTCCTAAGAAGGTTCTAGAGATGCCCAAGGGCCCTTAGATCCAAGGGGCATCCATCCTATGTCTAAGATTGCATCTCCACCACTATATATTGAGAGGAAACCCTATTTTTGGAGGCATCCACCCATAGCCATGAAATTCCCCCTCCTTGGAAGCCCCCAAGGAGGGAGAGGAGCTCCTCAAGATCAGCACCATCTCCAAGGAAGAAGAAGGCTCAAGGGGTCGCTGCCCCCAAGGGCAGCCACCTCCCATAGGAGGTCGTCGACGCCTCCCTGCCACCGGCGCCGCGTCCTCTCACCGTGTGGCTGCCTATGCCCCTTGGGGAGGCTCATCTACTTCACCATATAATGCAAGATCCCATAATCCCCCACTATAATCTCTTGGCAAACATGATGTATGGTGTAATATATTATTTTCCCATTATCTATTATATGACTATGTTGATGGTTGAGTAGTGAATTGTTATGGCAACTGTGATCTAGTTTGTTTTGGTTGCATACAAGTATACGTTATCTTCTATGATGATCTTGATGCACTAACATATGAGTGCACACATATGTTGCGGGATGCACAAGGTTGTCACCGTTGCATGTTGATAGGATGAGGGATAGACAGAGTTTGACATAAGTCGAATCCCAAGTCTTAGAAATATATGTAATATTAATTCATGGTTAATCAACATGGGTATTATCATGGGGAACTCAGATCTAAATGCGTTGGTTGGAATTTATGTATTAATATTCCCTTGTTTCTTCTTAGTTGGCCTTGGATCCATCACTAGTGGTGTATTTGCTCATATCTATGGCTACACCTAGTTATGGCTCTTCCTAGAAGAAACAATAAAAAGACTATATATATGCTTCACTAATTGTGACAACCAAATGCATGAAATAGAAATTTTCCTAAACATTTTATCACATAGATTATCCTCATCCACTCCACTAGCTCCACCTCATCTACATTATTTTACTTATAGTATTTATTTCAACTACTTTATTGTTTTTTAGTTAATACCAAACACAACCACACACAGACTTTAGATCCTAGCTTTGCATACAAGGCCATATAAGTGGGTTATATGGATTTAGATAATAGATAGTTTACCTTCAATTCCTCATGGGTTCGACACTCAAATACTTATCGAATTGTACTATGGTGATCCCCCGCACTTGGGGGTTATGAAGATACTTTTTTAGCGCCGTTGCCGGGGAGCGTAACTCTAGGATTCTATTCTTGTTTGCATTGCTAGTTTATTTTTAGTACCTTGCATATAAAATTAAAAACCCCAAAAATTATAATGGAAAATTCTCACAATGATGTGTATGATATGATAGTCAAATATGTTGAAAGGTTGAATATTCCCTCGGCACTTTTGAATGCAAAATATCATGATGAAAGTGTCAGGGAAGAAGATGACAAATGGCTAAGCTTGGGGATACCCATGCATCCCAAAGAAAAGGATATAGAAGAGAAAGAATAAAAAGTGGAGGAAGAATGGAGTATCTACCCATCGTCTACTCCCAACAAAGGTAACTGTAAGATCCCTCCTTTGTAAAGGAAAGGATCCCTGTGATTGCAATGCTAGTCCCTGGATCAATAGCTAGCATCCACAGTTAAGATGTAATATCAAGAAACAAAGTTCATAATATAACTATATAACCAGGAATAACATAATTTTATTACATCAAACATAGCACATTTGGCTATCACATTACATTGCAGCGGAATAACTATAGACATGGGGTCCTTCATCTTCAAAGTGCCACAGGCAAATGTTGGTTGTAGACTTTGTAATCCTAATCATCACACTTCACTAAATCAATCAAACCTGCAACATACAAGTTACATCCACAAGGGTCAATGCATTTGAATTGTATTGGCAAGTGATACTATGGTAGTATAGTGGAGTCTATCATCTATATGCATTTGGCTAAGTGGAGTTGAGGCTTGCATTTCTCAAAATAGATTTTTCCTTATCATTTGAAAACACTAAGTTTTTGCTTGACAAAAACATTTTTCTCAATCAAAGCTTTGAAGATCCTTTAACCATTGTTCAAACCACAAGATTTTAACTTAGAAATTTGAATGATGAGATTCTTGATTGCTTCCATGTCTTGATGCTCAAATTGTCCTTTACCAGGGACATGGCTAAGTACTTAGATTTTACACTCTGCAGAGGTGGTGCACTTTCCCCACAAGACTTGGTTTCCCAAGACAAGATCTTTCAGAAGCCTTCCCTTAGACCAAAATGGACGCGCTCCAACCTATCAAACACTACCACCAACTGTCCATATGGCTAAGTTCTTGCAACCTATATGATCAAGGCAGAGCCCATAATGCCAAGTGGCTGCACTTGAAGCTTCTCAACATTTGACATCTCAAATCTCTTTGTTCCTGGGTGGCCATCCACAAGTGAGATACACAAGGTAAACCATAGACATGGGCCTTGTGAACCACTCAACCAAAATCCACCAAGCAAGTCCCATTCCACCCAGGTGATTCATTAACTTAGTTGTTTTATTAAACAAAACACAAGTCCTCAGACTTAGAATATTTTTCCATAGTGTGAATATATATTCCACCCATGTTTTCTATTAGCTAGGCTAAGCTTGATAGTAATAGGAATCTTAACTTAGGAAGATTTCCACTAAGGTTTCATCTACTAGGTTTTTCTATAGCAAGGTTTATACTTAGCAAAATTCCATGCAAGGTTTACTTAGCAAAATCACTAATGCATAGTGAAAGTAATGGGACAAAAAGTATGAAGCATCACTTGCCTTTTTGGTAGAGGGTATAGGTTCACTCCTTGTCCTTGCAACAATCACACTCTTCAAGTCACTACAATTCAATCAAGCAAGGCACAAACTCAATCTACCAATCAAGCAAAACAACACACATAAAATCATAAAGTCAAAGTAATGCATGCAAACATGCCAAACTTTGTTTTGTTTGAAAAAGTGGTTCCTAATGGGTCATAAACATTTGAAAACACCTATTGGTCATTTTGTAAGGTGGCAAAGTCTTTTGCAAAAAGGTTTCACTTCATAAGCCATTTTCAAAACAAAGTATCATTTTATGTGGTGTAGAAATATTTTTACTAAGGCATTAACCTATAGGGTTCACCAAATATGTTTTCAAATCAAAAAACTTGGGTTTTGGGGTCAGTGAGTTTAAAACAAAACATTTTCCAAAGGTTTTCTTCCAAAACCATTTTTAATAAAATAAACTACATTTCTATTTGACTAGAAATGGTTTTAAATCAAAGAATCATTATTTTGTTTCACCAAATACATTTTTGAAACGATAAAGTGTTTCCTAGGGTCAGTAGGTTCAAAATACTCCATTTTCCAAAGATTTTATCCCCAAATTCATTTTTAAACAATTTTCACATCCTTAACAAGCATACAATTGTTTCTGCAAAAACAACCATTTTTCCAGAAGCTTTTTACTAAACAAAAGGCATGGTTGGCTAGGGCTTGTCTTGCTGATTCCATTGGTATAAAATTTGTAATTTTTGGACGTGTGGTTTAAAAGTTACACCAATTACAAATTTGCATTCTAATCAGATCAAAATTCTGTTTTAAAACGAATCCAGTCCACGTGGTTGTTTCTGATTCGCCAATACCCTTTCGGTTGGATCGACTGCTCTGGCGCGTTAGATCAAGTCAGATCGTGCGGCACAGAACGCATACCCCTTCGGTTTTAAGTGGTCCTATCTAAGCCTTAGAATCCATATCTAACGGTCCTAGTCTAATGACCTAAAACTAGCGGCGCTGGACTCTGACGCACGGCGGCGGCGGCTTGTCAGTGGCGTCGCCGGCGTTGCAGGAAGCGAGAAGGAGGGAGAGGGTGCTCACCTGGTTCGCTGATCGATGTTGTTACTCAACGTGCTCTCGAGGAAGTAGGGGGCGCACGAGGGTGGTGATAATTTCTCGCCGGAGTGGAGCTGCGCCTCGGCCAAGCTCAGTCGTCGTCGAGGACGGCGCTATGGACCACTCGGAGACAAACGAATCGCTCAGTCAGATGCGCAAAGACACGGCGAAGGTGTGTGCGTGAACGAGAGGGGTTGGGGTAGTCTGGTTTACCAGAGAGGTTCCGCCGGAGTAGTCACGACGTTGGTGGTGCTCAGATGTTGACGAAGCCGAGCGTCTGGAGTGTCCGCGGCCAAGCAGATGACGCGGAGAGGTACGCCAGGCGATGTAGAACAAGCTCGTGTGCAGAGGGAGTTGAGGGGCGGCGAGGCGTGGACAGAATTTCCCGCGGAGCTCGCCGGAGTTAGAGGTGATGCGGCTCCGAATTGGAACAGCCCTGAGGCAGAGAGGGTTGGGCGAGAGAGGGGAAAGAGAGAGGGGACGCAAGCGAGTTATCGAGCGTGATTGATGGCAGACATTACTCGCTGCATTGACGAGAATTACTCCCGCGAGATCAATGCAGAAACGGGGGAAGGAAGTGGTCGCTGGGTGAGGACGATGAACAGGAGGGGTGGGTCCTGGCTGTCTGCGAGAGAGGAAGTGAGGGGGAGGGGTCCACTTGTCATTGATTCTGCGGGTGCGGGTGTGAGTGGAAAAGAACGGTTCGCTGGGGAAGAGAGGTGGGTTGTTGCTGGGTTAGTTGGGCCGGCTGGGCTGGGTCGACTTGTTCTTAATTTTTTTCTGTCTGATTGTTTTATCTTTTCTATTTCTATTTACTGATTTGAAATTCAAACAAACAATCCAATCAACCAAATTAATTCAAACAAACACCACACTTCACAACTTTTGAACTTGGTTCTGTTCAGTAGCATAATCCAAAATTCCAAAATAAAATAATATTTTTATTCATTTTAGGATCCATTCATTAATTAAATAAAATGGTCCTTTAGTTATTTAATCAAATAGGGTTTGATTTATTTAATAAAAATCTCCATTTGAAATCCAAATACTTTCAAAACCAAATCAGTAGGTTTTATTTGAAGGTAAAGAATACTTGGAAAGCTTATTTTAAACAAATAAACAAGTTTTGATGGTTTAGAAATATTAAAACCTTTATTAATAAAAACTTGGATATTAAATCCTTATTACTTTATTTAAATAAACCTTTACTAGTTTTATCAAAACAAAAATGTTTTATTTTCAAAAGTTTGGCCAAGGTTTAATTTGGCTCTATAAAATAATCTTTATTTAAATATTTCTTTTCCCTTTGAAAACCAAAGCCTTTATAAAAAGATTTCAAAGTAGTAGAAAAATATTTTTATTTTTCCTTTACTAAATATTTATCTTTTTAATCCCTTTAGGATTTCTTTGTTCAAAATAGGTTTGAAGATTTCCAATTGGATTCAAAAGTTTCTTCTGGCCCTTAAAATCAACAAAGTTTTATTTTATTCATTTATTTTTCACATTACAAGATTTGGAAAATCTTGGGATGTGACAGGCTACCACCCTTAAAATAAATCTCGTCCCGAGATTTGGGGAGGCTAGGGTTACAAGTAGGCTCAAAACAACTAGGGTACTACCACCCTTAAAAAATTTCAAACTAAATTACATCTTGGCTTGCTTGGAATCTTGATGAAACTTCTCTGGACAACCTTCTGCATAGTGTCCTTTGTTTCCACACTTGACTCATGGGCCAAGGTTGAGATCCTTCATAGACTTGTTTAACTTGTTCTTCATCTTTTCTGGACAACGGTTTACATAGTGACCTAGTTCCTTGCATTTGAAACACATCACTTGGCTGATATCTTTCTTTTCCTTTGGTATCATTGCCTCTTGTTTGTTTCTTTGGTTCTTCTTCTTTTCTGGGCAATCATTGGCATAGTGTCCCATCTCTTTGCAATTGTAACATTGCACTTGAGTAATATCCTCCTTGTTAGGGTTGGGGCATTTCTTCTTCTTCTTTTTGGGTCTCTCAAAAGCTAGGAGTTCTTCTAGTTCATGTTCTTCATAGGTGGGAGATCTTTCTCTCTTCTTGGGGCATTGATCTTTATGCTCCTTGGATGCATGATCCTTGTCTTCACAAATATTGCAAGCTTGGGTTCCTTCTAGAATAGCATCTTTGTCATCCTTGTTGTCATTAGCTCTTTGGGAAAAATTTTCTCCCATGTTGATCATTTGAGTAATCAATCCTTGCAACAATTGGGATTAAAGTTTCAAAATCCTTTGTATGGCTGGGTCTAGTCCATTATTGTTGGCTAAAAGCTGAGTTGTCTCTTCGCTCAACTGGTTTTGGTTTGCTATGAGTTCTCTCATGTTGTCCTCTTGGTTGTTGTTGTTGTTGTCATCAACTTTGATGTTGGAGTTTCTTGGAGAAGTCATCTGTTTTGGGTTGGATTGGGATTAGATTAAGCAAAAATATTTCTAAGGAAAATTGTTCTAATCACACACATCACAATTCATACAAGCAATGTGCAAGCAATCACAAACAAACATTCCACTCAACCACAAAGTTCAAGCACATATTTTGTCAACAAAATATTTTTGTTACACCACATAAGTTGGTGGGTCTGTCTTAACTATAATATGGTGGTCCATCTATATGGTTCACTTGTGATCTTTCCAGCATTCTTGATTGCTTCTTCTTACATGAGATCATGGTTTCCTTGGAAAAAAACTCCTTGGTCACAAAGCTTCAAGTGATGTGGGCTTCTCCTAACTTTTGCATTCCCTCAGTCTCTAAATCTTGAGCAAGATTTCCTTGTTTCACTTGTAATCCTTAGTGGTATCCAAGTTGGAAGTCCTTGGTGATCATGCTGAAGATGTTGATGTCATTAGAGTTGAAGAAGTTGAAGTCATTAGAGTTGATTAAGTCCTTTGCACATGGTGTAGTCTTGGGACATGGGGTAGGTTTTTCCATCAAGTTGAAAATAGAAGAGATGTAGAATCAAAATCAAATTGGTGGAGGAAAGAGTTTTCAAGATTGTTTGTAAATAAGTTTTTGGAACAAATACAACTCCTATTTGTCTAAGGGTTTTTGTCCAATTCTAGGTTTACAAATCCTACAAGCAACACAATGCTCTGATACCATCTGTAAGATCCCTCCTTTGTAAAGGAAAGGATCCCTGTGATTGCAATGCTAGTCCCTGGATCAATAGCTAGCATCCACAGTTAAGATGTAATATCAAGAAACAAAGGTCATAATATAACTATATAACCAGGAATAACATAATTTTATTACATCAAACATAGCTCATTTGGCTATCACATTACATTGCAGCGGAATAACTATAGACATGGGGTCCTTCATCTTCAAAGTGCCACAGGCAAATGTTGGTTGTAGACTTTGTAATCCTAATCATCACACTTCACTAAATCAATCAAACCTGCAACATACAAGTTACATCCACAAGGGTCAATGCATTTGAATTGTATTGGCAAGTGATACTATGGTAGTATAGTGGAGTCTATCATCTATATGCATTTGGCTAAGTGGAGTTGAGGCTTGCATTTCTCAAAATAGATTTTTCCTTATCATTTGAAAACACTAAGTTTTTGCTTGACAAAAACATTTTTCTCAATCAAAGCTTTGAAGATCCTTTAACCATTGTTCAAACCACAAGATTTTAACTTAGAAATTTGAATGATGAGATTCTTGATTGCTTCCATGTCTTGATGCTCAAATTGTCCTTTACCAGGGACATGGCTAAGTACTTAGATTTTACACTCTGCAGAGGTGGTGCACTTTCCCCACAAGACTTGGTTTCCCAAGACAAGATCTTTCAGAAGCCTTCCCTTAGACCAAAATGGACGCGCTCCAACCTATCAAACACTACCACCAACTGTCCATATGGATAAGTTCTTGCAACCTATATGATCAAGGCAGAGCCCATAATGCCAAGTGGCTGCACTTGAAGCTTCTCAACATTTGACATCTCAAATCTCTTTGTTCCTGGGTGGCCATCCACAAGTGAGATACACAAGGTAAACCATAGACATGGGCCTTGTGAACCACTCAACCAAAATCCACCAAGCAAGTCCCATTCCACCCAGGTGATTCATTAACTTAGTTGTTTTATTAAACAAAACACAAGTCCTCAGACTTAGAATATTTTTCCATAGTGTGAATATATATTCCACCCATGTTTTCTATTAGCTAGGCTAAGCTTGATAGTAATAGGAATCTTAACTTAGGAAGATTTCCACTAAGGTTTCATCTACTAGGTTTTTCTATAGCAAGGTTTATACTTAGCAAAATTCCATGCAAGGTTTACTTAGCAAAATCACTAATGCATAGTGAAAGTAATGGGACAAAAAGTATGAAGCATCACTTGCCTTTTTGGTAGAGGGTATAGGTTCACTCCTTGTCCTTGCAACAATCACACTCTTCAAGTCACTACAATTCAATCAAGCAAGGCACAAACTCAATCTACCAATCAAGCAAAACAACACACATAAAATCATAAAGTCAAAGTAATGCATGCAAACATGCCAAACTTTGTTTTGTTTGAAAAAGTGGTTCCTAATTGGTCATAAACATTTGAAAACACCTATTGGTCATTTTGTAAGGTGGCAAAGTCTTTTGCAAAAAGGTTTCACTTCATAAGCCATTTTCAAAACAAAGTATCATTTTATGTGGTGTAGAAATATTTTTACTAAGGCATTAACCTATAGGGTTCACCAAATATGTTTTCAAATCACAAAACTTGGGTTTTGGGGTCAGTGAGTTTAAAACAAAACATTTTCCAAAGGTTTTCTTCCAAAACCATTTTTAATAAAATAAACTACATTTCTATTTGACTAGAAATGGTTTTAAATCAAAGAATCATTATTTTGTTTCACCAAATACATTTTTGAAACTATAAAGTGTTTCCTAGGGTCAGTAGGTTCAAAATACTCCATTTGCCAAAGATTTTATCCCCAAATTCATTTTTAAACAATTTTCACATCCTTAACAAGCATACAATTGTTTCTGCAAAAACAACCATTTTTCCAGAAGCTTTTTACTAAACAAAAGGCATGGTTGGCTAGGGCTTGTCTTGCTAATTCCATTGGTATAAAATTTGTAATTTTTGGACGTGTGGTTTAAAAGTTACACCAATTACAAATTTGCATTCTAATCAGATCAAAATTCTGTTTTAAAACGAATCCAGTCCACGTGGCTGTTTCTGATTCGCCAAGACCCTTTCGGTTGGATCGACTGCTCTGGCGCGTTAGATCAAGTCAGATCGTGCGGCACAGAACGCATACCCCTTCGGTTTTAAGTGGTCCTATCTAAGCCTTAGGATCCATATCTAACGGTCCTAGTCTAATGACCTAAAACTGGCGGCGCTGGACTCTGACGCGCGGCGGCGGCGGCTTGTCAGTGGCGTCGCCGGCGTTGCAGGAAGCGAGAAGGAGGGAGAGGGTGCTCACCTGGTTCGCTGATCGATGCTGTTACTCAACGTGCTCTCGAGGAAGTAGGGGGCGCACGAGGGTGGTGATAATTTCTCGCCGGAGTGGAGCTGCGCCTCGGCCAAGCTCAGTCGTCGTCGAGGACGGCGCTATGGACCACTCGGAGACAAACGAATCGCTCAGCCGAATGCGCAAAGACACGGCGAAGGTGTGTGCGTGAACGAGAGGGGTTGGGGTAGTCTGGTTTACCAGAGAGGTTCCGCCGGAGTAGTCACGACGTCGGTGGTGCTCAGATGTTGACGAAGCCGAGCGTATGGAGTGTCCGCGGCCAAGCAGATGACGCGGAGAGGTACGCCAGGCGATGTAGAACAAGCTCGCGTGCAGAGGGAGTTGAGGGGCGGCGAGGCGTGGACGGAATTTCCCGCGGAGCTCGCCGGAGTCAGAGGTGATGCGGCTCCGAATTGGAACAGCCCTGAGGCAGAGAGGGTCGGGCGAGAGAGGGGAAAGAGAGAGGGGACGCAGGCGAGTTATCGAGCGTGATTGATGGCAGACATTACTCGCTGCATTGACGAGAATTACTCCCGCGAGATCAATGCAGAAACGGGGGAAGGAAGTGGTCGCTGGGTGAGGACGATGAACAGGAGGGGTGGGTCCTGGCTATCTGCGAGAGAGGAAGTGAGGGGGAGGGGTCCACTTGTCATTGATTCTGCGGGTGCGGGTGTGAGTGGAAAAGAACGGTTCGCTGGGGAAGAGAGGTGGGCTGTTGCTGGGTTAGTTGGGCCGGCTGGGCTGGGTCGACTTGTTCTTAATTTTTTTCTGTCTGATTGTTTTATCTTTTCTATTTCTATTTACTGATTTGAAATTCAAACAAACAATCCAATCAACCAAATTAATTCAAACAAACACCACACTTCACAACTTTTGAACTTGGTTCTGTTTAGTAGCATAATCCAAAATTCCAAAATAAAATAATATTTTTATTCATTTTAGGATCCATTCATTAATTAAATAAAATGGTCCTTTAGTTATTTAATCAAATAGGGTTTGATTTATTTAATAAAAATCTCCATTTGAAATCCAAATACTTTCAAAACCAAATCAGTAGGTTTTATTTGAAGGTAAAGAATACTCGGAAAGCTTATTTTAAACAAATAAACAAGTTTTGATGGTTTAGAAATATTAAAACCTTTATTAATAAAAACTTGGATATTAAATCCTTATTACTTTATTTAAATAAACCTTTACTAGTTTTATCAAAACAAAAATGTTTTATTTTCAAAAGTTTGGCCAAGGTTTAATTTGGCTCTATAAAATAATCTTTATTTAAATATTTCTTTTCCCTTTGAAAACCAAAGCCTTTATAAAAAGATTTCAAAGTAGTAGAAAAATATTTTTATTTTTCCTTTACTAAATATTTATCTTTTTAATCCCTTTAGGATTTCTTTGTTCAAAATAGGTTTGAAGATTTCCAATTGGATTCAAAAGTTTCTTCTGGCCCTGAAAATCAACAAAGTTTTATTTTATTCATTTATTTTTCACATTACAAGATTTGGAAAATCTTGGGATGTGACAGTAACACACAAATTCCCATGAATAACTCTTCTTATAATGATGATGATCTTTCATTGCCTAGTAGTCCTCTGTGTGGAATAATTATGTCTAATATATGGGAGGATGAAATTGATATAATTGAGTTAGATGATCCATTATGATATTAGATGACTTGTCTTTATATGATGAATCTATTAAAAACTATGAGATTAAGTTTGCTTGCTTGCAATAATTATGAAAGAGGAAGATATAAAATCCCTCTTTATGTTTACATTCTATTTGTGCAAGCTACTGATCATTATGTGCATTGGATACCACAACCTTGCTGCTATTTATTCATATATAAAATGCCAATGCATAGGAATAAATTTAGACTCAAATGTTAATGTTAATGTTTATGTGCTTTGTGGTGTGATCCATATGCTTTCAAATACTATTCTATTTGAGCACACCTTGATATCCATGTAATATATAAAATTACTTTAGATACTGTTATTTAAAAATTAATTTAAGATTTTAACTAAATAAAAAATGGGAGAGAAAATGAGAAGGATTAGCAATGGAGAAGTTGGGGTCGACCATGAGCATGTGTAATTCATGCCAATGGAACCATTGCAAAGACTATATCCTGAAAAGTTTCTTCACATAAAAATAAAATAAAAAGAGTGACTCTTTTGTAATATATTGGATTCTTGAATGAAACGGTTTCCCAATAATTACTATAGTTTGCATCATGGTAAAAACTATTATATCATTTGTTTGGAGAACTAACCATTTTGTAGGCAACATGAAGATGCAAATATTTCTTTGTTTAAGATGAGTAACATGGTATGATGAGGAAGAAGTAGAATACAAGAACTATCAAGAACACAAGCTTGGGGATGCCCACGCATCCCTCTCTTCTTTCAAGTATTTCAAGTAATATCATTCCAAACTCATGTTTTAGTTTTACCTTCATATTTTTGTTTGTATGTTTGTGCAAACCATGTTTGAATTATCTATTTTATTTGTTTGGATATTACATATTATTTATAAAAACAAAATACCAAAAATATGTTATGTTTATTTGGTTCTTTTTTCTTCTTATTGCCTTTTGTTTTTAAAACTTTAAAACATTATATGGTTCTTCATTTGGTTCTTATTTGCTTCTTGTTTTTCCTTAAAACAAAAACAACAAAAGGATTTTATACTTTTTTAATTTGGTTCTTGTTTTATAAAACCCAAAAAAACATTTTATGCCTTTTCATTTTTGTTTGATTCTTGCTTTTCATCTTTCATAAAACAAAAATAACAAAAAGATTTTGTTTCTCCTTTGTTTGCTTCTCTTGATTCTGTCTTGGTTATTTTTTGCTTCTTTTAGGTTTTTGGTTTTTGCACATTTGTTCTCTATTAAAATAAAGGTTTTATATTTTTTTAATATTTACAAAAATAAAGTACCAAGTTTTACCCATTTTGGATGTTAAAAGTTGAAACATATATTTGGAGTTGAAATTTTTTGTATGTTGTTGTTTACCAAATGATTTTTATGATTTTTTCTGTAACTCCTATCGATCTATTTTTTTAATGAAGTTATAAATTTTCATCGTAGATACGCACAAAAATTAGCTATCATTCCTGACATGTTTAAGTGGGCGAAATAAATACGTTCTGCAGCTACTGTTTTTCTAGACAGAATATGTCTTTTGTTGCAAGAGTGGAATTTTTGAGTTTGATATTTTATGGATATTGGCCACTTAAGTAACTCTATGGATATTTAAAACCAAATTTTATTTGGGGCTTTTATCATATCTAGCACTATATATTTGTTCCACTAATGTCAGCCCATAGAAATGAAATGGGAGAAAGTTTTTGTGTTGAAGTTTTTGACAGGGAATGGAGGAACACCACACTAAGATTTATCCAAGAATGGTGAAGACCATAAGCTTCGGGATACCCAAGTCACCCCACTGGACCTATCAAAGTCTCGGTTTGCAAACCTATAAACTTTATTTCTTTAGCAACATAGAATGATCGTAGAAACTTGGAGCGTCTTTGTCTAGTTTTCATGTTGCCTGAGAATAAATGAAACCACCATGATAGATGATTTTCATGCTTAGGAAAGATCTACTGAAACAATCTATCCTAGTATTAAATTCCTTGATGATAATGAGTTTTGTGCTATCAAAAGAAAAGGGAATGAAAATAAAAAGCTAAAATTCAAAGTCATGCTTAGTGTTGCTAGCTCAAATACTTTAATGAATGATAATTTGGTAGTGCCTTATTTAGTGATACCTTTTGCTCATACACATTTATGTTTAATAGTAAGGAGCATTGTGTGATGATAAATGTTCTGCACTAAGGATCCAAATGGCATACTTGTAGATATTTTCGCTAGCCCAAAAATTCATATACAAGCAAAGCTTGTTTATCCAAATAACCTTAAAACTGATTCCACAGTGTACACCATACATACATATATAGCATCAATGCTATTCCAAGTATATTTCTCATGTGCCTTGTTTTATTTTTCTTCCAAATAATATTGCTCTTATGGTTATGGTTGTCATAGAGAAGTTGGTTGTGGGGTGACCACGAACTTGAAGGCAGAACCACCAAAGGTGGTAATGATTTATGAAACATAAAATGGTCTTGTAAGATAAAAAGTGGAAGGAATGATAACAAGGGGAGATTAGATACTCTTGTTCTACTTAGTAATCAATAAGTAAACTGAGGGTCATGGGTATTTCAATACATATGCTCTAGAGAAAAGTGTTGGAAAGGTAGGCACTTGAGGATTTGACTAGCCATGGAAAGTGAAAATCAAAGGTTGTTTTGGATCATATGACATGATTGAAAGACCCATGAATAAGGTTTATACTGGTTACTAGGAGGGCAAGACCGTTAACTAATGCCATATAAAAAATGGTGAAAGTGTTTCAGAGAAGTTGAACTTCATGTCTATCTTGTTATAATTATTCTCTTCTTTGAACTGGAAAGATGCTAATGATAGGGGTAAATGGAACCAAACACTAATGATAAACTATTGATCAATCCTAAACTTAATTAAATAGAGTTTGGAAGCTAAATAGGCCTTTGCACATGTTTAATCCATGCTTACTTTCGGTACGAGATATAAAAATATCTTAAGGGAAGACATAAAACTAAGAAGTGTGTCTTCCAGGTCAAGGACATGAAACTAAGAAGTAACCCAAAGTAGAAAGGCATAAAAACCCATGTCAATGATATGAATGAGTCTTCCAACAACTCTATAGGTTCATCTAAGTATGCTTGAAGGTTTGTTTATCTCTCATTTCTTTGAACACAAGTCTACTTATTATTGAGCATGTTTGTAGAGTGCGAAAGATATGACTATAGCCCACTTGCTTGTTGTTATTCCTTAAAGATTAAACCTAATGAACTTTGTGTGGCAATGAAAAAGAAGCAAAGCAACAAACTCCAAAGTCTATGTTAATTTTGTCACCTTTATGCTCGAGGAAGAGCATAGATTAAGCTTGGGGATGTTTGATGCATGTAATATGCATCCATGAACTTTGTCGTTTATTGCTTCAAAATCATCATTATTTTGTAACATTATTATATTTTTTGTAACTAACCTACTAATACTTGCAAAAGTGCACAATTTCTTGTTTTACACACTGTTGTGTAGAAAATACATAAATATGGAAGAAAACCATGCATTATGGAGAAATTTGGAAATTCCTAGAATTTGTCCCTGTAGAATGTTTTTCAAAGATTTCTAGAAAAGGTCCTGAATATGACGTCCAATGAAAAAAGTGTAGAAAGTAAAGTTGTGGGGAATTTTATGTGCAACAATTTGGACATAACATTCTCCTCAATCAGTGTCCAGATGCATTTCTTATAGCCATATTACTATGGTATATAGGAGAAGTTTCGAGACTCCAAAAATATGTGACGTGGTTGACTCAAACTCCTTCAATCTTTGATGATTTCGGCCCAACCACAACTTTATGAACTCATTAAGAATATAGGGGACTCCTAGGAAGGGTGTAGAGATGCCCAAGAGCCCTTGGATCCAAGGGGCATCCATCATATGGCCAAGATTGCATCTCCACCACTATATATTGAGAGGAAACCCTACTTTTGGAGGCATCTGTCCATAGCCACTAAATTTCCCCTCCTTGGAAGCCCCCAAGGAGGGGGAGGAGCTCCTCAAGATCAACACCATATCCAAGGAAGAAGAAGGGGCAAGGGGCCGCTGCCCCAAGGGAAGCCACCGCTCATAGGAGGGCGCCGACGCCTCCCTGCCGTCGGCGCCGCCTCCTCTCACCGCATGTCCGCCTCTTCCCCATGGGGAGGATCATATCCATCACCATCTAATGCAAGATCCCATCATCCCCCACTATAATATCTTGGAAAACATGATGTATATATGATACAATATATTATTTTTCCATGATCTATTGTATGACAATGTTGATGGTTGAGTAGTGAATTGTGATGTAGTTTGTTTTGGTTGCATACAAGTATATGTTATCTTCTATGATGATCTCTATGCACTAACATATGAGTGCACACAGATGTTGGGGGATGCACAAGGTTGTCACCGTTGCATGTTGATAGGATGATGGATAGATGGAGTTTAACAAAAGCTGAATCCCAAGTCTTGGAAATATATGTAGTATTAATTAGTGGTTAATCAACAGGGGTATTATCATGGGAAACTTAGATCTAAATGCGGTGGTTGGACTCTATGTCTTAATATTCCCTTGTTTCTTCTTAATTGGCCTTGGGATCAAGCACTAGTGGTGTATTTGCTCATATCTATGGCTACATCTAGTTATGGATCCTCCTAGAAGAAACAATAAAAATACAATATATATGCTTCACTAAATGTGACAACCAAATGAATGAAATAGCAATTTGCCTAAATATTTGCGCCCATAGATTATCCACATCCACTCCACTAGCTCCACTTCATTTGCATTATTTTACTTAAAGTATTTATTTCAACTACTTTATTGTTTTCAGTTAATACCAAAAACAACCACACACACACACACACTTTAGCTCCTAGCTTTGCATAGAAGTCCATATAAGTGGGTTATAGGGATTTAGAGAATAGATAGTTTACCTTCAGCTCCTCGCGGGTTCAACACTCAAATACTTATCAAATTCTACTACGGTGATCCCCTACACTTGGGGGTTATCAGTCGCCGACTACACCTCTCTGCTTCCTCTTATAAACCCTACCGAGGACAACGGGTATGTTCCCTTCTTATTCTCCCTATATGAACCTCTCATAGTATTGCTATACTTAACCCTAATTAGGGTCTTCCATGGATCATTGTTTTACTCCTTTTTGATTTGGATGCTATAATGGTTATCATAGCATGGTTGTTAGTTTCATCTTATCCCGTTAATTGGTATCCGGCTCTGCCTCTCTTAGTGATTAATTCATGATTAGGGTTCTACCCTGTTCTAAATGTTTTGTATAAGTTTCAGTGTTTAGCTGGTGTGGATTATTGATCATGTCATCTTTAAATGTTTTAGGCAACATTTGTACTATGCTCTATAGTTGCTGCTAGTATTTTGATTTAGTCTGGTACTTCCTGATGTGTATATTTTGATATTACGACATCTGGCTTTGTCCATGATTTTTTTAGCAAGTGCTGGTCATTGGATAAGCTTGTGTATGCCTTTTGTATTCAAAGATCATGTTGGAATTCAGTTACTATGATGATTTGATAGAGAACTATCTATCAACTTGATAGAGATGTAACTTTGACATGATTCTTAGTAAAACTAAGGATGCGATTAAATCTCTTGGCTAATAATACTCTTCATTTTTTTGGCTTCAATCACTTCATATAGAAGCTTGCTTCCCCTTATATGATGATTATAACTGAAATTTCCCAGTGTCTTCTGCTAGTTAGGATGTGTTACTGTGGTGCCTCCAAAAACTGGAGTGTGCACTTTAATGATCTCTAAATAGCATGATCTGTTGCTAGGTTTACTTGGAACTGGTATTGCTCTAAACAATGATGTAAACGGAGAGATTCTACTGCTAGCCATTCCACTATGATTCCTCCCTAGTGGAGTGTGCATAGTGGTGTGCTGGTATGGTATGGTATGATATGTTGTTGTGTTGGTTTATTTCCCTTGCCCCTAGACTATGATGCACAAATCTGAGGCTTCATCTTCTATGCATTTATATATGGTTATATGGCTATGCCCTTACTTCTGTGATGAGTTTATACTCCACTTGAGTATAATTCTGAGGATATGTTTACCATTCCCCTAATCATCCCTGGATCTTAACAAGGACCAATAGGATGCATGAGAAATGAAATAGCAACATGTGTTGTTGTTGTTGGTTAAGATTACTTGATGATGATGTGGTGGCTGTGGTGATCTTGCTCTTGGCTGTGATCTTGTCCGGCTGCTTCCTGCGAGTTTCTTGGCCTACTCCTCCTTGCTCTAGCTCCTGGCTTAACCTTGCCCAACACCTGATCCACCCTCTCCTTTTGTAACCATGGTTGGTTGATCATATGGTGATTGTTGTGGATGATCTGTTGAGTATTGATTGTGGTGTGGTAGTGTGCTTGGTGCTCGTAGTGTTGTGGAAAGTGATCAGCGGAGCGTTCTCTCTTCTGCTATGGTTGCTTACTTATCTTTCCTTGGTTTATTCCTGTGTTGACAACACTCACACATGCAGTGTTGTGTGTGTGATGTGTGCTTGCTTGCTATGCTAATGTCGATCAGCTCAAGTAACTCTCTAGTTCGAATCTCTTCCCTTTACCTTCTCTAGTGAAACTTTCCCCTTTCTTTTATTGCCAACGAGGTTGTTCTGAAGCCATATACTGAATAAGAACAGATGCTACAATTGGTAAAACTTGCCCTTTATTCTTTTAGCTCAATGATGTGACAAAACAGTGCATTACACTATTATAACTCAGAGCAAAACACTAATATTAATATTTTGTTTTCTTTGTTTAACTTGCAGGTACAAAACAACACAAGAGATAAGAAGATTATAAGATTAGTTTAGGGAAATAGTTTAGGATTTTCCTTTATTCTTTTGTAATTATTTTTTTATAATTTGTAAAGACAATGTAATATGTGTATAATCAAATAAAGAATTCCTTTTGTTCATTTATTAAATTGTATTCCTTTTCTTTGTTTGCAATTATTCATTTTGTAATCTATTTTATTGTTGGATATTGTAAAGACAATGTATTCTTGTCCTTGTACAATTCTGTATTGTTTCTAATACTAAAGAAATAAAGATTTCTATGCTTTTATTTTAATTTGCATTAATTTATTTACTTGAATTCCTTTAATTGAATATTATATATGTGGTGTCATTATTAATTCAACTTGAATTATTCTAATTTTCTGTAATAAGATAAACTCCGAAATACTTATTATTTGAATTTATTACAAATGTCTATTTCAAAATTCAAATATCAAATTAAACTCATTTACCCAAAACAGCCAAATTTTCCTAGAGATCATGTCAGAATTCATATCACTCGCTTGAATGAGCTAAACCCTAACCCATCAAAGTGAGAGAAACCCTGATCTCTCTAGTCTTTTAGTTTGCAAAAAAAATTACCCTAATTTTATAGATGTATGCATGCATATGCACATATTCGTATATCTACCATTTGTTCGTTCCTAAACGCTGGGTTGATACACGGGTGATATTTCTCTTTGAGTTAAGGCGATAATCGGTAATTTTTTTGACCGAACCAACGACACTCCCTCGTGCTTTTCTCGGTGTCTCACTCTTGTGGTGTTTGTGTGCTATGTGTAAGGCATGGCGATGGTGTCTAGATCATATTCCGTTTCCTGGTTTTTCTTTTTGTCTCCCATGTTCTCTCTTGTTTTAACGTTCTACTCAGGTTCCATAATCGATAATGGTTTGGGCTAGTATATAGGTTTGGGGTTTGTCTGAATCTTTTTGGAAAACACAGTACACAGTACGTACTGGAATATTCTTTACAGAAGACACAAAATTGTACCGCTAACACGGTGCACGCACGGACGGATGTGGATATGGTGGGTGAATCTCTCCTCGCCGAAATATTCTCGGATTACCCACACACACACACACACACAAAATCTTGGATCAAGGTGTGTCACTAGAACAGACCAACGTGTGATTTTTTTTTCCAGTTGCAGGGACAGGCTTTATTATCAGTCCGAGTTTCCCTTGACCGTCTGTGTTGGCCGGTTACTTTGACCGCTCCATGCAGTCCAAGAGTAGAGGACATTCCATGTGCAGAGAGATTAAGTCCATATAAATGCACCCCAGCAGTACTAACTGGCTCCGCACCGCTCACCTCCTAGCCGCTACAGCGAGGCCGTGCATCCGATCCTAAATGAACAAATCAATGCACAGCCCCCATGAGCAGTATCCGGAGCCATCAGGGTGACGAAACGAGGATTTGCCGAAAGCGAGCGCAGACGCGAGATCCAAAATACTGTAGAAGAACCAAGAACCGCTTGCGTGGGCCAAGAGACCTACTACTCCGACGACTAGCTAGCTGGGTTGGTCACGCAACGCGAGCGACGGTACTCCTACTACTAGTAGCAGCAGTCTCAGCGAAGCATCATCAGCATCAGCAGAGCAGCGGAGCAAATCATCACACGCGCGCTTCAATGCGAACCAAACCAAGCCATCGCATTGGGCCCGCGGCGGGGGCGAGGCCAATCACCCGGCCGGGTCCCGCCCGCTACCCCCGTGACATGACCAAACATAGCACACGGCCCGTCCCGCATCGACGTACGTCTCGGCACCCGCACCGCACCCACTACCTCTCGTCGACACGCCGACAGGCGGGGCCCCCGGGCGGTTCCCGTCCCCGTCTCCGGCGCTGTAGCGCGGAGAGCTGCCGCGCGATCGCTCGCCGGCCGCAGTGGTTGGTTCCTGGGATACGCGGCGCTGGCAGTGCTTGCTGCCGCGAAGGAGCTGAGCTGGGAGGACGCGTGTCGAGTCCACGTAGGGCGGAGCATGATTAGCTGCTACGTAATGGCAGGGGGAAGTGACGTGGCTACTGTTATCGGTAGCTGGCTAGGCTGGCTCGTCTGTAACGTGGCTGGAGACAGAGGGCAAAGATACGAGGAGTACGAACGAAAGGGCACTACCGCTGTGTGAAGGAACGGCTCCTCCTCAGCCGGGGCTATGCTTTTGTTCCCTCCCTGGTAGTAGATCCAGCGTAGCGTGACTAGCCACCTATCTCAGGCAGGCAGGTGAAAGCGAAGCAAGCAAAGCCCTGAATGCGCACAGTGCCAGGACAGTGTGCCGAGCTCTCGGGCAGTGTCACTTTACGACTCTGCTCGCTCGGTCTTTCGTCCTGGCACATGCGCCAGCAGGGTCTCGGTACGTACAGCCGCACGTTTCAGCCGATTCGGACACTGTAGTATGTGGGACTCGACGATTTTTCCGTCATCAATCGTCTGTATCCTGGCTTCAAGTCGTAGTGAAACTCGAAATCTCGATCTTCCTGTTCCTCCGCCAGCATCAAATGAGTTCCCCGACAGTTAGCTTCCTTAGTTAAAAAATAACTGAATTGATTTTGTCTAGATATAAATATATATATATACACTGAAATATGTTAGATATATTTAAATATAGACAAACCTAATCAGTTATTTCTAGAGGAGGGAGTACGATTTTGAGTTTACTCCGCGTCTACAGAAGTGCGTGCTTTCAGCTACTATCATAAGAAGTCAATATATTTCAAACTTTGTCCGCATTGATGCAAGAATTGTCTCCACATGTAGAGTACAGAATCTACATGTGTTTTACACATACCACTAACTTTCCAACTTTCCATATAATTGTCTCCACATAAGTGTAAATATATCATATTGACTCTACTAATTATAGTTTTGTCCATTGGCGTCTATGAGTGAGTAATTGTGTGGCATACACCTACCCACCAAGTAATATAGATCATATTTTGTCACAACCAACCAAAATTTTAGAAAACTCTAAAACACTCTGTTAGCTGAAAATTCCCGAAGAATTCAAGTAATTGGAACATGAACATTGGTTAACTACGGAAAATTTTAGACATTGACTATCCAAGTTTCTTAACATTTTGTTAGATTCAACAAAAGTTTCATACAATCTATAAACTTTTATAATATAAATCTGTATTATTTTGAAACAACTTTTTAGATGTTTTCAATTATACAGCGTAGACCTATTTGGAATGTATGCTCATAAATTTGATAGGTTTTCCTCTAAAAAAAATTGATAGGTTTTGGACGTCGTATAGTGAGTACTCTACGCAATAACCTAAATGATACTTGTGGTTTAGTAAATTCCTGCTTGTACATACATGTTATTGTTGGCTCCGTTGCCGCCGGTCTTTTTTTAATTTCTTTCTTTTGCCGGTACACAAAGCATACGACATTGTAATGGAAGAAATATGTACTCCCTTTGTTTCTTTTTATAAAACATTTTAGTCAGCTAATAATGCTTGCCAAAAACAATTTATAAAACTAACAGAGGAGTGGAAAGTGTCTTTGGCACATGAGCATAAGCGTTCCTTCCTTTTTAATGAAACTTCTACGTTTTGGCCGCCAAAAATTCTGAATACATCTAGAATGTACATCGGAATTTTCGTTTGAAAACATGTTATATTTTGGGCTATATAAAAAGACAAACTTCTGCCAAAAATACATATTTTTATTCTCATTCACTGTTTTCCTGTAGCCTAAAATAAAATGATATTTTACTGAAATTTCGCAAAATATATGGATCATGTATATGTATTCCTAAGTTTTTTATAATTTTTAAAAAATGCAAAAGTAGTTTTTTTTTGATAAAAAAGGAGCACCGGTGTCCCTGTGCACCGAATCTTCACTCATAGAGGAGGCACTACTTTGCAGGTTGCTAGACAAAAAGCATAGAGAAGGTAGGAAAGAGATTGGAATTGCTTGCCATATAGGTTTTTGTCCGAATTCAGCAAGAATAATGGAATTGGAATTGCTTGTCATTGAGGCTATGTCCCGATTTAGATGATGTACATTCAGAAGCACTGTAAAATTCTCTTTTAAACTTTTAAATATGTGGTAACTGAGCATACACCTTTTTTACATGATTCGTTGTGAGGTTTGGGTTGCCCTGCATAAGTTGACGAAGAGGAGGGGCCATCGGTCTGTATACATGTTCAAGAATAAGATTAACGGGATCTCTTCCAATTTTATACTCCCTCAGTTTCAAAATATAAGATGTTTTAGATTTGTGAAGAAAATGTATCTATACTTGTTTTAGTTTGTAGATTTATAACTTGAGTGAACATATATATTAAAAGTAGTCTAGATACATTAGGTTCACAAAGCTAAAACATCTTATATTTTAAAACGGAGGCAGTAGTAACTTACGCCACTACACAAAGCGGGTCATGCGCCGACTGCCAGCGCCTGTCGGTGTAGCCCGTGATTGTCACCGGCCTAGTCTACGCTGATGGCTGATGTTGGAGTTTTGCCCGTAGACATAGACTACCAGGTCGTCAACATATGAAACCCGGACGACATATAGTCATAGGGATACGGCTATATACCGAGCCGTTGGTGTATATGCCGTCGGCGTACTGTCAGCGGGGCCCATATACGCGGATGACAACCGTTAGGTCTGGAGGTTCATACGCCGATGACAATGCCGGCCCGACCTGCCACATGCCAGTCTAGAGTATTCTTTGGAGAAGTAAACGTAAAAATAATTTGTCAGCTCAAATACGTAACATGCGATATGGTAAAGCCTATGCCGACGGCAATGTCATCGGTGTAGACGCTGTCAAATTTTTTAAGAAAAAATGGTTCGTTTCCTGCATATTTAAAATTCCCGCAACCCCGCAATGCATATTCCGGATTTCAGGCACATTATACCAACACATGCACATCGACACAAACATAATATCATCATCATCCAAATATCATAGCTAGATCATCAAACATATCACATAGGTACATCATCATCCAAATAACAAAGCTAGCATCATACAAAAGGAACAAGTTCCTCTACACCTCCCGAGAGTCCGAGCTTATGTCTTCTGGCGCAAAAACAAGCGAATGACGGCGTGGAGCAGCAACTGTCGAACCACCACCAGAAGCACCAGTAGAACCACGGCCGCTATGAACCATTGTAATCACGCGCGCCAAAGTTGGCGAGGTAGAAGCACGACCAAAGGGTCCAGTCCTAGAGCATCTCGTTTCCTACATGTTTGAATCAGAGTTAGCAACCACCAAGACACAGGAAAATGGTAACAACTGGTTTGGAAAATAACTTACCGGGGTCCCTACGTAGAAGGTAAGAGCGAATTCTTCCCTCGATGGGAAGATTGGACGCAGCCCCGGCCTAGCTGGCCATTGTGGTAGATTCCCCCTCTCCAGTGGCATAAAAATTCTCGTCAGCCCTGCATGGTAGTTTAGATGTCAGGCGTTGCAGAAATAAAGGTTTAAACTAGGGAAAATAGGACTTGTCATCTTTTGCAAAAATAAAGTAACCACATGTTCTGCATGAGAGGCCTTGTAGGCCGCCTCAAAAGCAGACTACAATTTAAAAAATAAAAATCTCGTCAACTTAGCCACTTAGTAACGAATATCGTAAAGAGGATATAAATGAGAAAAACTTACATCATTGTTAGCTCGGGAAGGCCGTCGAGGAGACGGGATAGCAGGGTCATCTATGGTGAGGATAGCCTTGATCCGCGTGAGGCTCAAAGCAGGAGTTCACGGGGTCACCCTATCAAGAACCTTTAAACGGCTGTGCTCCCAGTCGTGCCCTGACATGACCAACGCTCTCTTGTCGGTCTCCTTAGCTCTAGGGTATTCCACCTCCGGATGAAAACCATTGAACGCCGAGAGGTATTTAGCACTGTACTCCTTGGCAGTGCCATAGAACTCGGGAAGCGAGGGCTGGGACTAGGATAGATCGGGCGCCTTCTGCTTTATCTTTTCCTGTACTTGAAAGTCGGAAATAGGCCTCCCTAGATGTGCCTACCCAACAAAATGTAATGTGTATCAAGTAGAAACATGAGAGGAAATAAATCCAGGTTGTTCCATGCATATGTATACCATCTTGGCTTTGAAGCGATCGTGTTTGAGGTTTCCCGCACAATGTGTCCCCCTCGGAGCCACGGTTTTCCTTGTCCCGCTCGCTCAAGGCGTTCAACTCGAGGTCTTCCCCGCCACAGATATACCACATGGAATCTTCTTGAGTCCTGGGTCCAAGCTTGTCTTGACATGTTGCTATGACCTAACCATGCATAAACCAAGAGAAGGTTCCACTATTCTATCCCCTTACGTTGCCCGTCTACAGGGGTATACGATGAAGAAACACGGTCCAAGGTTTCTCCAAAAGAGGGGCTTCGATGCCTAAGGTCCCCAAAAGAGGTTTTCAGGGTTACCCCAAAAGAGGGGCTTCGGTGCGGGGTATGTATTAATTGAGATATATATTTAATATTTATGTTGTAGTTGTGTATTATATGTGTATTTTGTTATTTTTATTTTACATTTATATTTTAACATCAAGTTTCTGACGATTCACGTCGTTATTCTATGAGGGTAGCAGGATACCGAAATTCGGAGGTACAATCTTCAATTTATTTATAGATTATATCTACATTAAACTTATAGAAGGAAATAAATAAATCAACTATATAAATTTGATTGGTTGAACTAAAAAAAAGCTAAATTGCCGGCATCGTAGCTCCCGTTCCCTAGCAAGGGGGCGACGACATTGTCGTCGGCGTAGCCCCGTGTCCTAACGCCGTCGTGCGCTCGCCGGACAGAACCGTAACGTGGGCCGCACGTCGTTCTACGCTGAGGGTCTAATCTACGCCAATTATCACCGCAGATCCGTCTGCGCCTACGCCGACGGACGATTTACGCTGACGGTGTCCATCGGAGCTGCCTGGCCTATGCCAACGATAAATCTGTGCCGACGGCCACATCGCCTGGCTGCACAGCCCATCCACCTGGACCGACGGCCGCGCCGAGTGTGCTGTGTCCATTGCATCGTGGTTCCGGGTTGACAGAAAACCGCCAAAGTATCGAGTGGCTGGCTGCAATAGAAATATCTGACTATATATATGTTCTGTTTAAAAAAAAAGATGTGGTAGATTTGTCTACGTTCGAGTAGCACGTTCTTCCCGACAGTGGCCGACTGCCCAGGTGTTACTACCACCGTCCCATCATTATTTTCCCCGCCGCGGCCGCGCATTGGAAACCGTTCACGGGCAAAGACGCGGAGCTAGCTTGCTTGCAGCGAAGCACGTACGTTCACGCACAGCTAGCTAGTAGGTAGGAGTAGTAGCTCTGTGTCTGGCAGCGCCCAGTGGTACCACTGTGCGCGCACTGTGTCTACTCTATCGCGCACACGCAGGCCGGGGTCTCGCTTTGTTTTCTTGCCCCCACAAGGGCGATGAACGGATAGCGCGCATCCGGCTACAGCCCTGGCCACTGTGCTGACACGCCGGTCCAGGGCTTCGCGCGGGGCACGTGCACGTTTGGCTCGCCCGGTCGATGCTTGCAAATCGTCAGGGGAGCTGGGTAGGAGTAGATAGCTAGTAGTAGCTGCGACAGCCTGCAACGTGATCTTTTGCTTGCTGAGCCGAGGCCACGGGCCAAGATCGCGGTTCAGAATTCAGAGAGAAGATGAATCCCTGGAATCGAGCAAAGCAATGAGATGGGTGCGAGGGTGCCCGTCCCGCTCTCTCTCTCTCTCGTGCCTCTGCGTGTATGTGCCAATGCATGTGCTGTGCCGAGCGCGCGCTGGCCGGACCCGCATGTTGGCGCACTGTGCGAGCAACTGCAGCTTTGCGCATGCATGGCAGGCCCCGCGCGCCGGGCTTCCCTGTTTGACGCCGCGCACGTGTGGCCTTTCCTGTAACGCTGCCCGGCGACACGCCAAAATCATATGTCCGCGCGCGCATTTGATCGAGGGCAATTTTTATAGAGTTTGAACCGAATACAACTACTTACGGCGGACGGCCCTCTGGAGTGGAATGGAAGATTGCCTGTTATTCAGTCGGGGCGGGCGAACGAGGTCTCGCTCCGCTTCGAGACAACGGTAGATCGCCCTTGCGTGTCGAGCTCCTCCCGAGTTTAGTCAATAATACTAGACTTACGGATGAATTGCTTACGGACTAAACTTACAGGCTGATGTGGCATCCAATCGTGAATCTGGGTGAGTAAAATCCGGAACAACTGCTGCTATATTTCCAATCGTGTTGAGCCAGGTCGTGTCCGTAAAATCTATCCGTAGAAATATTCCGTAGATGTAGCATTGCTGGAGTTTGGTCGAGACGTGCATACACGGCCATGTCGTCGGGATTGGCGTGTACCGCATCGAGCCACTTTGAGTGAGCCTCTGTGATTTCTTGTTGTCGGAGGTGCTCCGGCAGTATGATGTTGTTGAGAAAGTCCTACACAAAACATTGGCTGGTGGTGCAGTTGACTGGCCATTCGCGCCGGTGGCAGTGGTCACACCGTCTGGCTAAAATGGTCATCTCGGACTGTTTAGATTTGACCACTGGACGCATTGACCTATCACGGAGGATGGTGACTCGTTTTGTGACCATGGATGAGCCAACCATTTCAAACATATTGCCGCTCGAAATGGGTCGTGCCGGAGATGCCGTGAGATCTTTGTCGCCAGTTTCACATGGCCGGCCGGCGATAGAATCGGGAAAATTGTTTTGTCGCAGGTGCCAGCGCGACGTAGGCTGCAAGGCTACACCGCAGGCTGCGCTTTCTTGCATGGTGCGTGCGCAATGCACTCGCAGGTGCGAGGCACGGCTACGCACACGCTGATCTATATGCATGGGAGATGCCGGAAAGTTGGTGCATGCTTTTGATGCATGGGCACACCTCATCCTTCAATCATTCGCGCTCAATTATTACCGCGAGTAGAGGCTACCACAAAGAAACATGGAGCCCAGTGTAAATGAAATTGGTCAAATTTTGGGCCAACCGGTCGAATCCAATGAAGCCTACACGAATCCTTGTCCTCCTCCAAGAGCGTATCCCAACGGTGAGAAGCATGTTTGGGGCACGCTCTGAATGAATTGTGCTCCTCTGTCCGCGGGTGCACCCAGCAGGCGGAACAAATCTATTTTTTTTCTCAATGCATGATAGATATTAATTTACATAGCTTATAAAATGAAAATTAAAGGCATCGTTAACACATAACTTAAATTGAAACTAAGATGATACTTCCAAGTTAGTGATTTGCACCTTATACAGTTGTCTACTCCGACTATCAAAAGAAAAACTCAGGACCTTCTGAAGTCTCCACCTGAATCTATGATTCGAATGGACACTCAGGGGCTATTACATATGTGTGCCTAACAGGCAACCACTCTTAGCTTATCTGGTCCGGCCCAGCTGGAGGCCCACGTGATGGTCTAGTGATATCCATGAAGCGCGTGAAGATTCGAGTGAAGCCGAGTCCACAAAAGCGTCGACTCCTTGCCGAACAAGACATGACTAGATAGGAAACCTCTAGGCCTATGCCCCAAATTTGTAACCGACTCGGTCAGCACCCGAGACCTAGCCTCCTCATATAAAGGCCAGGAGGGACTGCCGAGGAGGACGCATGAGCACACATCGCAAACACGCTAGATCTAATTTGTGCACCATAGCCATTTCGACGCCATTGTAACTTCAATTTCTCAATCAATCAAGAGTAAAAAAGCAGTAGTAGTGTTTTTCCTACGGGGCCTTAAACAGGGTAAACATCGAAGTAAAAGTTAATTTACTTCATAAAGTAGATATTGACCATTGGTTAAATAGTTTAGTTTGCAAAAAAACATCTAATTTGAAATCATGGACAATTTGGATAGTGTTTTCATAGGAATTTTGAAGCATTTATATTGTACAAGAATAAAAAAATTGTCAGTAGGATTGGAAGTCATAGGTATTTTCCTCGGGACTACTTTGCATGTAATTCCATTGAAGAGATCTCCTTAGGTCTAACTTCATGGAAATCTAGTTTTTCACAGTGATAACAATGTCATGTACCTATTCCTTCAATCAAATAACTCCATTTTTTTGCATGGTGCAACCAAACAACTGCTATTGCAAATTCATGTGTTCTATATTCATGTAAGATTCAATATGGCATGTCTTCCCAATCCTACATTTTTCCTATACTCGTGTTTTGAAAATCTTGCAAAACAAGGAGGACAAACTTTCTTTGGAATGCAAGTTTCTCAAAAATTTAAAATTGAAAAAGTCCAGATTGGAAATTCATGAGTTGCCATATTAGTTGTTACTTGATCATGTCATTTTTTTATTAGTGGGTTTCTTAAAACACATGAACATAAGGCGCACACATAATCAGAAAGTTAGTAATCCTTGGTTCGAAAACTACAACAATTATCATCAGGATTGTTAGACACAACAAATGAAAAGTAAAGGAATTACATATGAAGATTTGAGTGGATGAAACCTTTTCCTCCAAGATAAGGTGCACAGGAATACTAGGTAAAATCATGAATGATAGGAATCAAATAACCAGAATAATTCTTAAGGAAAGAACATTTTTCCATCGATATCTTGCATGTACCTCGGCGTCTCTTCAAATTTCTATGTTCATGCATAGCATATGAATTCCTCTGTTCCGATTTTCCGTAGGATTCAAGTTGTCCAGTTCCATTCCTATGGGTTATGTTTGGATTATGGCCAAGTTATTTCGTGATGGTCAAAACTTTGGCCTTTGTTTGGGTCATTTATCGGTTATTTAGCATGTCAGTGCATTTTTTAGAAACACAGTACAAACGCAATCACCCATATGAACAGACGTATACTCATCCTATTCATATGAGCACCTCCGAAAGGTTAAGCCAAAAGATCGAGCGTTGTGATCGACGAAGTTAGCATAGACTTCTCGCTATCAAGTTCACCTTCTGTCGCCAATGTTGGTCACTCATTATCAGTAGTAGTATCTTTTTGGCTAACCAGATATTTTATGTAACAACAATTTTCTAGAATCAAACATACATTTCCCCGAGATTAAATTATGTTTGGTTTGAGCCCAATATGCACCACCAAACGTTTGGCTAGCAGTAGTTTTGACCAAGGTTTTGTGTTCCTGTGACTGGTCGGTTACCTTTGTCTTGGAAACTGAACCTGATTTAGTAAGAAGTCCCAAAGTTCACAACCGTCCAAACATGAACCAAAGTTTTGAGCATAGTAAAATAATTTGGTAAACTGTATTTTGGCTAAAAGAAAGGCACAAGTAAAACCAGCGCTTGTCAGGTAAATTGACAAGTGCACTGACACCGGCTGCTGTTAGCAGAGGTCATATACCTGCCCGATGTGTCCGTGAAAGCAGGCACGTATACGATGATGCGTAAACTGGAGTTTTCCTTTTGACGTGCGTGGTATGCCTGCCTCGATCGTAGGGCCGGTCCTGATATTGTAAGGGTCCGGGGCGAAACTAAAATTTAGGATCCCTTGCTAATATTTTTGATATACACGTATGAAATTATGAAGAATAAATACTTTAAGTATATCTATTTGCAATATTTATATAAAATGACAATGTTTACATATTACCTTCAAAATTTCTCTGTGTATTCCTAGAAGCAAAGTCAATGACAATGGAATCAATATTAATCTCGTCCAAAAACTTTTTCTCGATGCCGATCATAAATATCAAACTAATTGGTTCGAAATCAACACTAGCAGATTTTATAAATACAACATAATGATCACTTACATTGTTATTACCCGCGTTGATTTCATCGTTCTCCTCTGTACCGATATCATCCTCTACCGATATCATCTTCTAGATCAACATTACTCTGTTCCCCAACAAGAACTAGTGCTAACTCAACTGGATTTCTCTAAGTGCTCGTGCTACTCTTTAAAAATTTATGAAGGGATTCTCTCTGTGAGTCAATCAACTTTTGTTCTTCCTTACTCTTTTTCCTTTTCTTAGCACCAGAATCATCCTTAACCAATTAACCACACTAAAAATATAAAAAAACAACTAATTAGAATAAAAATTAGGGGCAATGTTAGACTGCAGAAGACTGGGATCAAAAATTCAGAATTCGGACCTACACACGCTGAACGGCCAAGGCAAGACGAGAGGCGGGCAGCAGGACAGCCGACGGGCGGCGGCTTGCTACTATCCGCGTTCGGTCCTTCCTAGGATCGAGAGCGCAACGTTGAGTCAGGTCGCGCCAGGAACTGGCGTGCAGCCTGCCTTCGATAGCTGATCTGATCGCATGTTATGTACTTGGTGCCATGATGGATACCAAATCTGAAATGTATGTGTGTCTAGCAAAGTAGAGGGCCCAATCTAGCCCAATAAAAAACTCAAAACTGCTATTATTTTATCTTTTTATATCTTTTATAGCCCATATATGCAGCACATATCTACGGAGGTCCCCAAAATTTTGGGGACTGGGCGGCGGCCGCCCCTCTAGTCCCCCTCAGGACCGGCCCCGCTCGATCGTAGAGTCTGCAAGAAAAGAGTACGTAGAGAACCGCTCTTATTACTCCTACTACAAGTAGCAGTACTGCTGCTGTAGCGACAGAGAGAGGCCATACATAGATGGAATCATGCTCGAAGCTATCTACGACACCCAGGTGAGTTCGCTGCAGCGTTGCTGCCTTTACCTCTTTTTGTGGCGAGTGATGGACGCATGACCATTGTACGTATCTGCTTGGCCTTGGTTCCTTCCCCCCCTTGGCTTTAAGGAGATTGGCAAATCGCCGTGTCCCGTCGTCCGTTGCACAGTACGTATACGTACCCAGTCGCTGGCTCCATGTCAGGCTGCTGGTGCTGGGCTACTCCCACCGAGGCTCCACCTCCACCTCCACCAATAGTGGCAGTTCAAAGCGCAAAGCTAGCCATGGATCGGATAGACGGACACGACAGGCCTCCCTCCCTCCCCTGGACTGGAGCCACTGCGGTGGGAAGGGGAAGCACCTGGCCTGGCTGGCGTGTACCGTAGCGCGGCACCACCACCGGAGAGAGTATGCGTAGGTAACGTGAAGTACAAGCACAAGATCTCTGCTCTCGCTCACTTCCATACGCCTGCCGCATCACCCCCTTGTCATCCATGCGCGATAGCTGCTAGTGGTAGCTAGCTATAGCACCGCTGATTTGACACCGGCCCACCTGCTGCGCCTGCGCATGCGATCATCGATATCTCTCTCTGTTTGTGCGAGCGAGACGGGCTTCGGCCCGGTCCATGGAACGCGCGCGGGACACGCAACAACGTAGTAGGAGTACGTACGAGCCATGTACAGTAGCTGGAATCACTGTGCGTGACGTTAACACGTTTGCGTGCATGACCGCGTGCACATTACGTGCTGTCGGCGGACGGAAAGTGCATTTAAGCTTTGGCCTCTGCAACGCCATGGATGGATGGATGCACGAAACGCAGCCGGCCCGACGCGGCGTCCGAGAACTGGACTCAGTTCAGTTAATGCACTGCACTGCACCACAGCATCCATCCATCCATCCGTCTGCATGCATGGATGCATGATACGGATGCACCCACTGCTGGCCGCGTCCCTTGACCTCGTCCAAGAGAGGGCGGGCGCTGTAGCGGCAGCTGAAGAGGGAGAGGGAGTGATGGCCCTGACTCGGCGCATTTTGGTCGTCTCCCTAGCGCACCGTCATGGGCTCACATACCGCGCGGCACTACCGTGCATGCATGCATGTGACGGTTCACACGTTGTCACGAACGAACAGTGCGACGCATGTGCGCGTGTCATGCCGTACCGGCGCGAGCACGACGACTATGGACTACAGCGTCCGGACGTTCGGTGCAGTATCTTTACCCTCCTCGCATGTACCGCGTGCGTGCATCTTGTATATATACACTTTTGAAAAAATATGATGCTTTGGCGAAATAAAAGTATCCTATGATATCTGGACAAAACTACCCCTACGTTTTCAAAACAGATGATGTTTTAGTTTTTTTTTGAAATAATTATATTTAAACGTATTTTTTTCGTGGTGGTGGCACGGCAGATGCCATGGGTAGACTAAAGTATGGGGCCAATAGATGCTAGAGGGATCTGGGAAGAGAAGATGTAGTTGATTCTACACACAGAAGACTAACATAAAGATCTTTATTTCTCCTTTCTTGGGCTACAAGTGCTCTTGAGCTATATATAAGTGGAGAGGAAGAACTTTACCAGCCTAACAGTACCAAATGAGTCGATGCCCCTTCCTGAATCCAAGCCTCTCCTTATAAAGGGGAACCTTGGCTCCTCTAGGGCTGACGTGGCAAGCATATTCGAGGAATATGCTTGTCCCGATATAGTAATTCGGCGGCCTCCTTTCCCTGTTGCCCTTCTAATGACGGCAAGGTTCCAGAGGACCCCACCTGCACGCCTCGGGCTTCAGGACTGTCACCTCCGTGACCTCTTTCTGCTCTTCTGTCACTCTGCGCCTTGTCCTTTGTGTTTGGCTCTGCTTAGATTCTTCCTACCCTGCGAGTAGAGTTTGACTATAGGCATTTCCTTCTCCTGCAAGCTTCATATCATTCGGCCCTGTGTCGCTTAACTCGGCTTGGCCTTCACCTGTATTCAGATTATTCGGGCTGACCCAGCCGACTTACACAGTATGTCGGCCGGGTTACGCCTCGCTCTTCTCATAAGGGTCCTGCTCTTGCTTACCTCGGCCGACCTTTACAGGACTCGGCCGATTTAGATTGTAACTCGGAAACTTGACGGGGAACTTCCTTTCGTCTTTCCCCATTCTTACCCTATCCGGGATCACCCCCCCCAACATTAGTTCCCGAAGCTGGTATGGTCCTGCCTATAACCTTGGCCGGACCGTATCAGTTTCACAATATTCGTTTCTCCTTGTTTCCGAGTTACTTTTCCCTCGTCCGAGGTATATGTGTATCTTCTCGCGTACGCCTCGTCCTACGTGTCACACTCATCATTGTTCTTCTAGTTTTTTGTTCCTCTACAGTGCCCACTGATGGGCTATAGTAATTACTGCGCCTATCGCGTCGGCGCTGCAACGCCTCGTGCACCGCATCGGTCAGGAGGCCTGATCCTCTCCTGCGCCGTGTGGTCATCGGTGTGGCTCCACTTATCCACGAGCGGTTCCTCCGCACGCACGATCTACACGATTATCGGCCGCACGCACGATCCCACTACCGCCAGGGCCACGCGGTTATAAAGAGGGGCACGGGGCTAGAGGGTTCAGTTTCCCCCTTCGCTCACCGTTGCCCTTCTTCCTCCTCACGCTCGCGCATCTGCTCATGCTCTTTCGGCCGCGCCATTGTTGACCTCTTCGACGGCGAAGCCACAGTTCCCTTGCTCTGTCGTCCTCATCGCCGTGCGTTTGCTCCGGCGCCGCCGCCGGTGAGTTTTCTTACGGTCCCCTTGTTAGGCTCCCTCCTAGACGCTTCCATTGTTTTCCAGATTTCCTGGGCGTCTTTTTTCCGCTCCGCCACCGCCTCCGCCTAGAATCACGACGGGGCCCTGCGCCTCTAAGCCCCGCTCCGCCGTTAGTTCCTCTTCCATAGGTTCCTCCGGTGACCCTATGTCGAGTTCAGTTAGCGGCGCGTTAGTTGAGGATGATGACGTAGCGTCTGGTCCAGAGAGGGGCTCCTGGCAAGGTTCCTCCGTTACTCGGCGCGAGATCGAGTGGCTAATCCGAACTTGCCGGATTCCTGCTGAGGTAGCTTGTCGCTTACCCGGCAGTGAATCTTCTCCCGTCCTTAACGAGGGTGAATACGTCGTCTTTATGTCTCACTTTGCCCGGGGTTTCGGTCTTCCCCTTA
Source organism: Avena sativa (assembly GCA_916181665.1). Taxonomy (NCBI): domain Eukaryota; kingdom Viridiplantae; phylum Streptophyta; class Magnoliopsida; order Poales; family Poaceae; genus Avena; species Avena sativa. Next base: position 355,178,281 of record OV702296.1, read on the forward strand.
GCGATTTTGCTAGGGAATTTCTTGATTACTTCGGCCTTCAGTCGCATCATCTTCTGGCTAATGCCATTGCCTCCTTATCTGCTTTTATCTCTGCCTCGGAAGGATACATCGGCCTCTGGCCCTCTGTGCACGTATGGTCTAAATTCTTCCAGATCCGATCTAACGTCGTTCCAGACAAATCCCTTCACCCCTTTGAGAAGTTGCTTACTCAGTGTGGGGCTGCTTCCATCACTCCTCGGAGAAAATCCGAGTTTCCTCGTGTTGCTGGTCTCGAATCTTGCAAAAAGTGGCATAGATCGTTTTTCTATGTCAAGAATACTGGAAAGGAAGATAGGATTCGGCTCCCCGCTTTCTCCATCGGCTCCCCCTCAAAGAAGAACTGGACCTACAATCCCAGGAAGAGCCATGCTCTGGCCAAGGCCTTTGAGATTCGGCTGAAGGAGTTGATCCGCGCCGGGCTACGCGGCGAGGATCTGATGACCACCTTTGTCAGCAGCCGAATCTGCCCTTTCCAGCATCGTACGCACAAGCTGTGTTACATGAGAGGTCCTATCGATCCCAACCGAGTCTCAACGGTTGAGCTCGATAATTATCTCATTTTCAAACGTGTCCGAGCTATCTTCAAGACAGATATGCCGGAGGACTGGACCTGGGGACTGAAGCCGTTTACCCGCGGGAATCCCCCTCCCGAGGTAAGTTTACGCATTTATGTTTTGTCCCCTAATTGTGTTTGTGATTCCTTTTGCTAATTTCTCTGTGTATCTTTTCTTGCAGAAATTTGCGGAACAGAAGATCGAGGATGCCGAAGTTCTGGTCCTCCTGTGGCCCGCGGATCGGAATACCCCGGACAGCGGAGAGCCTGACTCGGAGGAGTTTGCCCCCAAGTCAGACCTTGCTTCGGCTCGCGCTCGTGGCAAGACCCCGGCCCACGAGGAGGAAGGTGATTCGGACGAGGTCCAAGTTCTTGAGGTAGTTGCCGCAATGCCAATTTCTTATGCATTTCCGGCCTCTACTTTCTCAGCTAATCCGGCCGGTCAGGTTCACAACGCCGAGCCTCTCGCCTCCCGACCTCTTGTTACTTCGGGGAAACGTAGCGCTCCATCTGGTGCCTCGGAAGCCGTTCCCAAGAAACGGATAAAGAGATCTGCCCGCACCCCCCTAAGCGTAAAACTATGCCCGGGGTTACTGGGTGAGTTGCTTTTTATTTGTATTTCTTGTTTCTCTCTTTCTGCCTTTTCACCTGATCTTTTTTGCCTTTGCAGGGCTCCTCTTTCTGTTAAGCCTAGTGGTCCCAGTATGACGAGTCACACGACTCGGCCGCCTTCTCCTCCGCCTCCTGAAGATACTAGAGTTCCTAGTCCTGCTCGTGTTGACTCTCCTCCTGCTCCGAATCAGATGCCATCTCGCCAGGATGCGCCTGAGATCTCTCTTGTCGATGCCGATACAACTCGGCCCGTAGATATTTCCACTGAGCCTGCTTTCTCCTCGGTGAATCCTGAAGTTTCCCCTGAGGTCCTTTTGACCCCCACCACTTTTACTACGACTCCGATTCCAGCCGAGGATACCAATATCTCGGCGCCCTCAGAAACCGTAATCCCTCCGGCCCCTAAAGACGTCATTCCAAGTGCCGAGGTAACGGCTCCTGCCGACGCCTCTTCTAAGGCAAGAAAGGTCGTTGTCACCAAGCCTCCCTCATCTCAGAAAGGACTTGCCAGCTCTTCTCAGCCTACAATTGCTGATGCGCTGCGCAAGGGGGTTTCATCTGCCAAGAGTACTATTACCCCGGCTGCTGATACGCAGCTCGCTCTCCACAAGAGTCCCGTGGGCGGTGGCTACCCAACATGTCCGCGGTAAAGTTCTGACTCGCACGGAGAGTGGGAACAGCCTCGGCTCGTTGGTCGAGTATGCCAACAATTGGAATGCTGCTGATCAGCTCGAGGGCAATCCAAACAGCCAGCCCTTTCAACTCTCCGACATCAGCAACCGCTTACATCTGGCTGCCAAGATCGTTCTTAACAGCGACAAGATGAATGAGGTAAATGTTTTTATCGAGGTTTGATTAATCACTCGAATGATATTGTATATACTCTAGTCCCCGAAGCTTGCAATCGAATAATTTGTTATTCGTTTGGAAGTTTTATTAGGCTATGCCTGGTTCAGTTTTGTCTTAGTCTTCGAATATCCATCCACCTAGATCCGAGTTAAGTTTTGCTTGACTCGGATCTGTCTTAGTTTGAATATCCAGCCACCTAGATCCGAGTTAAGTTTTGCTTGACTCGGATCTGTCTTAGTTTCGAATATCCAGCCGCCTAGATCCGAGTTAAGTTTTGCTTAACTTGGGTCTGGCTTAGTTTCGAATGTCCAGCCACCTAGATCTGAGTTAAGTTTTGCTTGACTCGGATCTGTCTTAGTTTCGAATATCCAGCCACCTAGATCCGAGTTAAGTTTTGCTTGACTCGGATCTGTCTGAGCTTCGAATATCTTATTGCTATTTGTTTTGTTGCTTAGGTTGCGCATGACCGGCGGACCACCGAATTCCAAAGGCTGCTCTTTGCGCATAAAAAATTGCAAGATAAGTATGAGAGGGTCATTCCTATGGCGAAGAAAGCTAGTAAGTTAACAAACTTTCGCATTATCCCTAAAGTTCTTATTGTTTTGGATGTGAGATGCTAATTCATTTTGCTGGTGAATAGGTAATATCAACAATCTTAATATCCGTCTTGAGAAAAAGTTCAAGGCCTTGGAAGGTTTGTTACTCTTCTTTCTTTTACAGATATCAATTTGAAATGTGCACCGGGTTTCTTTTAACCCTTTTGGCTTTGGTATAGCCGAGTTACAAACTTTTGCAGCGTCACACCAAGAATGCATACCCATGCCTGATATGATGCTGCATTTTTTAGAACAAGTTGCCACTCACTCGGCGCAGCTGAAAGATAAAGATGATGAGATAGCTCGCTTGCGCGCCGAGGTGGAGTCCCTCAAGCTTTCTCAGAAATCTGAGTTGGAAAAAGTTGACCAGGAGTTCTCCGAGGAGAAGAATCGGCTAGCTCTGCAGTTGCAGAAAAATAAAGAGCTCCTCGAGGCTGCCGAACTGAAAACCCGGGGGATGAGCGAGGAGATCACTCGCTTTGAGAAAACCAAGGGTGACTGGGCTAAAGATCTTCAGATAATGCTGAGCTATATTCACCGTAAGCCTTTGACTGTGGCCAAGTTATCTTTTTCCCTTTCTTACTGTTGACCGACGCACTTTTGTTTTGCGTAGACCATTTTCCAGAAGCTAAGCCCGTGAGCTCTAAAGCGGTGATTAATGCTCATGTGCGCCAAGGTGTTCCTGCCGATGCGAGCCCAGAATACTCGATGGAAGATTTCTTGGTTGCCGTTGGCGCTGCCGTCGGTCCGATGAAGATTATGTGCAGGGACTTGGTGCAAGCAACCATTCGGGCCTAGTATGTTCTCTGACCGAATACTCCTGGGACTCCTGATATTGATGAAATCAAGATACTGGTGGAAAGATTGATGGCATCCCAAAACCAGTTGAATCTTTGGAGGGAATCCGCTGGACGAGCTGGTGCTGATATGGCACTCACAGTCGTTATGTCATGGTACGAGGATATTTGCCTCGATACCCTGATAAATTTGCACACTAGCTCCCATTGGGTTGAGGATCCAGACTTCATCGCTCTCCGACAAGCTCGTGCCTTCCAGCTCGTTGAATATGCGGACGTGCATAACTGGATTGAAGGGCCGAGTTTCCTTCCTAACCCGACGGATGAGGTCGAAGTTGAAGATGCCTCTCAGGATGATTCAGCCAACCCAGACGAGGCTGATGGCGACTCGGATACTTCTGGTGATTCCAGATCGAGCTCGGATGGCAATGGCGATACGCGATCCTCCTCCAAAGGTACTGGGAATTCCACCGCTCAAGCTGAGGTTTCTCAACAGCCCCGAGCTTCCCCCGAAGTCGCTCCTGGTTCTGTGGAGGGCGAAGCAACTTCGGCCGAGGTGTCGTCTACCTCGGAGCGCCCAGATCCTGATCAAGTCGCTGCCCCTTCAAAAATTCTAAGTCGTTTCTTATCCCCGGTATGCCGGGCGTATGATGTGTGTCAGATACTTGTCCGACTTTCTGTGTGGTATGAACCTTTTTTGCCTTTTGCCGCTGAGGCACACATGTTTGTGATCTTTATTATTATGTTTAAACTAACCCTGTTTGTTTAAATCTTTGCTTTGGTGGCCTTTAATTTCTTAAGTTCGGATTGTGTGTTTTGCCTTTGTCGTACGGTAGTCCGGCGTCTAATATTGCCTGACCCTGATGAATTTGACACTTCAACCATTGTGTTCTTGAATTTTATCTGGGGAGAACGGAATAATATCGCTCTGGGTGCCGAAGTTTGATACCCATTTCTGTAACGAAGGACAGTCGTGGGGCAATCCTCTAATCACTTTTTAAAAAAATGGAGACTCAACACATTACTAAAAGTGCGAAATAATATTGGCCAGTCTTCGAGTCATTGCTGGAGGTGCCGAGGTCTAATACATAACTCAAACTCAAAAACAAAATATGGCAGTCCCCGAGTCATTGCTCAAGGTGCCGAGGTTTAATTCATATCCAAAACTCAGAAGCAATATAGGGCAGTCCCTGAGCCATTGCTCAAGGTGCCGAGGTTTAATACATACCCCAAACTCAGAAACAATATAGGACAGTCCCCGAGTTACTGCTCAAGGTGCCGAGGTGTGATACATAACCCAACTCAAAAACAACGTAGGGCAGTCCCCGAGCCATTGCTCAAGGTGCCGAGGTTTGATACATAACCCAAACTCAAAAACAACATAAGGCAGTCCCCGACCACTGCTCAAGGTGCCGAGGTTTAATACATAACCCAAACTCAAAAACAACATAAGGCAGTCCCCGAGCCACTGCTCGAGGTGCCGAGGTTTAATACATAACCCAAACTCAAAAACAACATAAGGCATTCCCCGAGCCACTGCTCAAGGTGCCGAGGTCTAATACATAACCCAAACTCAAAAACAATATAGGGCAATCCCCGAGCCACTGCTCAAGGTGCCGAGGTTTGATACATAGTTGATATTTTGTCCTGGAGCGTTTCTTTACAACTTGTCGTAGATGACTCCTACGAGTAAAATGGACGAAGTAAAGCTACATTCCATGGTCTTTTCGATTCTTCGCCGGCTTTGTCTGCCTTGTTCCTTTCTGGTGACTGAGCATCAATTAGGTAATACGCATCATTGTGCAATGCTTTGCTCACGATGAACGGTCCTTCCCACGGGGGCGATAATTTGTGCATGCCGGCCGTACGTTGCACTAACCGAAGAACCAAATCTCCTTCTTTAAACACTCTTGGATTTACTTTCTTGCTGTGATATCGCTGCAAGTCCTGCTGATAAATAGATGATCTTGATAGTGCCAACTCTCTGGCTTCCTCTAGCAGATCGACATCATCTTGCCGAGCTATTTCATTTACCTCAGCGGTTGTATACTCGGTAACCCTTGGCGAGTCATGTATTATGTCGGCTGGAAGCACAGCTTCTGCCCCATATACTAGAAAAAATGGTGTATACCCTGTTGATCTGTTTGGGGTAGTTCTGAGGCTCCATAGTACTGTTGGTAGTTCCTCAATCCAACACCCTGCCGACCTTTGTAGTGGTTCGACGAGTCGTGGTTTTATTCCGGACAGTACTAGTCCATTAGATCTTTCTACTTGCCCATTAGATGCTGGGTGAGCCACCGAGGCGACATCTAGTCTTATGTGCTTTTCTTGACAGAATCTAGCGAAGGCTCCTTCAGCAAAGTTCGTACCATTGTCTGTAATAACACTGTGTGGGTAACCATATCTCAAGATAATATCTTTCAGGAATTTTACCGCTGTTTGCCCATCACATTTCTTTATTGGTTTTACTTCGATCCATTTTGTGAATTTGTCGACCATGACTAAGATGTGGGTCATCCCGCCTCGGGCCGGCTTGAATGGTCCCACTATATCTAAGCACCATACAGAAAATGGCCAAGTAATTGGTATCGTTTTTAACTCGGACGATGGCATATGTATCTTGCTGGCATATCTCTGGCAACCATTACATTTTTCGACCAGTTCTTTGGCCTCTTTCAACGCTGTCGGCCAATAAAACCCATGCCTGAATGCTTTGGCCACTAAAGCTCTGGACGAGGCGTGATGCCCGTATTCTCCTTGATGTATATCTAGGAGGATCTCCTGGCCTTCCGCCGAGTTCACACATATTTGCAACACGCTTGTGACGCTCCTTTTATACAGCTCATTGTTTATGATTGTATAAGCTTTAGCTCTTCTCAGTGTGTGTCTTGCCACTACCTCGTCATTCGGCAAAATCGCATCTCTAAGGAAAGAAAATATGGGTTGCGCCCATGTTGGTATGATTTTTTCTGGGGTAATCTCACTATCTATCTCCATATTTTCCACCGACATAATTATCTCGGATTTCCCCATATCCATCCTCACATCGGCCGGGTTCATTTTTGGAAATTCCGGGTTACATTCCTTGTCAATTTCCATCGGCACACTATCTTCTCTTGATTTTGCCGGAATAAAGATGGATTCAGACTCTAGTGTTGATGGTTTCCTCAGGTGCTCTAGGGCGATACCTGGGGGAATTTATTGTCTCGTTGATCCGAGTTTTGACAATGTGTCTGCGGCGTCGTTTTCCGCCCGAGGTATATGATGAAATTCACATCCATCGAAGTATCCACTGAGTTTTTGCACATGAAACCTATATAAGGCCATATTGGCATCTAACGCATCCCAATTGCCTGAGACTTGTTGTACTACTAGATCTGAGTCTCCGTAGCATAAGATTCGGCGTATGCCAATCTCTTTCGCCACCTTCAATCCATGGACCAGTGCTTCATATTCGGCTACATTGTTTGATGCGGCGAAATGTATTTGCAACACATATCTCAGCCGATCTCTTTTTGGCAAGGTTAACACTATTCCTGCCCCCAAACCATTTCTTAGTTTGGAACCGTCGAAGTGCATCGTCTAATAATTCGGATCTGGTAATGGTGGCTTATACTGTACCTCGGCCCAATCTACGAAGAAGTCGGCCACAGCCTGAGATTTGATCGCATCTCGTCTATCGAATTGCGGAGCATAGAGTGACAATTCAATTGCCCATTTTGCTATTCGGCCACTTGCATCTTTGTTGCTAAATATGTCGGCTATGGGTGCTTCACAGATCACTTTGATGGGGTGCTCTTCGAAGTACTGTTTAAGTTTATTTGCTGACATGTATACCCCATATGCCATCTTCTGATAATGTGGGTAATTTTATTTTGAGGCTGATAGTACCTCGCTTAGGTAATATATCGACCTTTGTACTGATTTATTATCTTCAATTCGTTCCACCACGATCACAGCGCTTACCACTCTGTTCGTGGCAGTTATGTAAAGTAACATAGGCTCTTTCGATAATGGAGAAGCCAGGATTGGCGCTGTGACCAACATCTTTTTCAATTCATGAAACGCATTGTCTGTTTGTGGTGTCCAAATGAACTTATCAGATTTTTTCATCAGTTGATAAAGTGGAAATGCTTTCTCTCCCAGCCGACATACGAATCGGCTAAGCGAGGCCAAGCAACCTGTGAACTTCTGTACGTCATTTAGACATCTCGGCAATTCCATCATTTCTACTGCTCTTATCTTAGTTGGGTTGGCCTCTATGCCTCGGCTAGATACGAGAAAACCGAGTAGTTTTTTAGCCGGCACACCGAAAGTGCATTTTTCCGGGTTAAGCTTCATTCGGAACCTTCTCAAGTTCGCGAAAGTCTGCCGGATATCATCCAGTAGCGTTTTGCTTTCTTTGGTTTTGATAACCACATCATCTACATACACTTGTACATTCTTTCCTATTTGGTCATGCAGACATTTTTGCATACATCTCTCATACGTTGCCCCCGCGTTACGCAGGCCGAATGACATGGTGCGATAGCAATAAGCCCCGTACGGGGTAATAAACGCAGTCTTTATTTGATCGGCCGGATTTAACGGTATCTGGTGAAAACCAGAATACGCGTCTACAAATGATAATAGTTCACAACCAGCGGTCGAATCAATGACTTGGTCTATTCTAGGTAAAGGAAAAGGATCTTTTGGACACGCCTTGTTCAGGTTCGTGTAATCAATACATATTCGCCATACAATGGCTACATTTGGATCATCCTTCTTATTTTCCACTAGCACTGGGTTCGATAACCAATCCGGATACAACACCTCCATGATGAACCCGGCCGCAAGGAGCCGAGCTATTTCATCCCCTATTATTTTTCTCCTGTCTTCGGCGAAGCGGCGGAGAGGTTGCTTCACCGGCCTTGCTCCTGGCCTTACATTCAGAGAGTGCTCATCCAACTCCCTCGGCACACCTTGCAGATCCCGAGTTGACCATGCAAAGGTATCCCGATTCTCACGGAGGAAGTTGGTGAGCTCGCTTTCCTATTTAGCATCTAGGCCGGCACCAATTGTGACGGTGCGCTCTGGGAACTTCTCATCTATCTGGAACTTTTTTGTTTCTTTAGTCGGCTAGAAAGAGACACTTCCATGCGGATTGGCCAATGCCGGCATATTTAGTTGTGCCGACTGAGCGAGGGCTGCTACCTCCTGAATCCTTCTTTTTTCTCTTGCTATTACCAATGACTCGGCCAGGTTTGATACGGCTGAAGCACATTCCATTGACTTCCTGTAATCTACTGCTTCTGTTATCACCCCTTGTGGCCCGGGTAACTTCATTTTCAAGTAAGCTATGTGGCAGTTGCCCATGAATTTGGCCAACGTCGGTCGTCCGAGTAGAGCATGATAACAACTCTCTAGGTCCACCACTTCAAACTCCAAATTTTCTGCTCTGCAGTTATCTCTTGTGCCGAATAACACATCCACTCGAACCTTTCCAATGGGTTCGCATGAAAGACCTGGTACTATCCCATGGAATGTGGTCCTCGTGGACTGCAGCATATTCTGCGATATTTCGAGTTTATGCATTGTATCTTTGTACATGATATTGATACTGCTCCCGTTGTCAATGAGTACTTTTGAAAATTTCACATTAATGCTTGGTCCGACAAATGTCGGATCTAGTACGAGTGTGTACGACCCCGGATTCGGCATTATTTTGGGGTGATCCTTTATGCTCCAAGTTATTTCCTGATCTGACCAAGACACATATCTTGGTACTGTCGGCATAACTGCATTTACTTCCATATGCCGGCGCTGCACACTTTGCCTGTCTTGTTGTTCTGTTGTGAACACGCAATATGATTGATGATGTTCTATGTAATCATTGCGTCCACTACTTCCTGGGTTCGTCCTTCCATTCGGACCCTGATTTATCACTTGATGCACAGCATCCCTCCGGTCCGAGTTATCATACCTCGGGGGAGGAGGTGGTAATATTAGTTGCTGTGCATTTGCTCCAGTCAACTGTGGCAGATGCTGCTGATGTGCCTGATGGGATGTTGCTTGCATGCCTGCCGGGTTGCCCATTGCATTTTTCATCCAGGCACACTGCCGATCGTATGATTGGCCGGCTTGGTCGGGTTTGAAGTGTGAAATTTACACGGTTGATCTAACATAGACTTCGGCCTTTCCTGCCATTGCTTCTTCTGTTCTGGTGTCCATTGTCTTTTTCCTTCATTCCTCGGTGTCCATTGCTGAGGACCATTCTTTGGCCGCTGATTGTTTCTGTGACTCGGCTGATCTTGCACTACCGCTGCCACCTGATTTGAGCCATATCTATAATCCGGTCTTTCTTCTCTTCTTCTCCCTCTGAACTCATTGCGCCTTGATGACCCGGCCGCCTCTCTTGCATATTGATCTTGAAGTTCCCGATGATCTGCTAACATTAATTCTGGTTGTGTCGGATCTCCCAAGGCATAGGAATCCGCTATCCTGATGGTTTCTGCCAAAGTGGTTGGCTTATCTCTTTGCAATTTCTACCATAGTACACTGCCATAGCGGCACCCTTGAGCGAACCAAGCTATCGCCTGTGACTCTATAACTCCCTCGCATGAATTCCTGAGGTTACACCACCGAGTCAAGAATTCTCTGTCTGTCTCATTAGGCCTTTGCTTGCACATGGCTAGCTGTTGCGACATGTTTGGCCTTTTGTAAGTACTGGTGAAATTGCTAACGAACATTTCTTCGAAATCCAACCAACAGTTGATACTGCTTGCTGGCAGGTTATTCAACCATACTCTAGCTGGTCCTTCCAACATTTGCGGGACATATCGTACCGCCCATCGCAAGTTTCCGCCAGCTATTTTTACAGTTGTGGCATAATCAATCAACCAAACCTGCGGTTTGGTGCTCCCATTATACGTTTTTGTGCCTCTTGCCAGCTGAAAGTTTGGCACTGGCGGCTCGCCCATGATCCGAGGTCCGAAGCATGCCGGGCCTGGTGGACCTTGTTCTTCTAACAGCTCGGACCGGTCCAGCTTTACTCTCGCATCACTTGACGGCAAATCTCTGTACAGAATTCTTTCCTGCATTCCATAGTGGTTATTTCCACCATGAACTGCATATTCCATCTCGGAATAACCATCATTATACCTCTCATTCACCTGATTGTGGCGAGCTGGTCTCACTTCTCTTTCCTGCCGAGGTTCATATCTCGGTTGTGGATTGGGTGGCGGTTCTCTCCTTCCTTTAGCCGGGATATTATTCTCGTGATTTCCTCTTCCGAGATCTCCATTACCTCGGCTTCCGTTGCCTTTCTCAGCACAACCGGGGTTTCTCTCACCACAGTTACCTCGGCTCCCATTGCCTCTATTTTCATTTGCTTTTCCGGCTATCGCCGGATCATATGGAACAATTTGCTTATTTCTTTTTCCTGAAGTTACCGCTCTGTCTTTCCGCGCATTGTTTCCAGGCGAGGATGCTACTGTCACCGATAAGGCAGGTGCTGCACCAGCCGAATGAACCATTCGCGAGGCACCAGGCCTTGCTGGGTCAGCCCTGAGCATTTCTTCATTCAGCTGGTTCGCAATGCGCACCAGTTCATTCACTCTCTCTTGCTGTTTTTGCCGGGCTTCGCTGGTAAATCCTTCTAACTCTAGTGCAGCGGCATTTGCTGCCCTCAGGTTCTTTGTCGGGGTACTGTATCTCGGCAAACCTAGATCAACTGATTCTGCCTTATGAGCATCATGCTCTTTGTTGATATCATCTATGAGGTTCTTCCCCCTTAGTCTCAATTCGTCGACCCGCTCGGGGGCGACGTCAAGCTTGTTTGCCCTAGCATATTCTCGCAGGGTCCTGTTTAAGGACTCCCGCAATGCTGACACCTTTTTTGCCTCTACTAGCACTTTTTTCCTGGTCTCTTCTAACTCTGCCTGAGCGTTTTCCGGATCAAGGATCGGCGCTACAGGTGTAGTCAGATTATCTATAGTTGCCTGGAGAATGTTTTCTGGTTTTTCCAGGGGTGGCCCTCTTACCCTTGGTGCCTTTGGGGTCGTATCCTGCACCTCGGCTGGGTTTGCCGCTGAAGGAATTATCTCGGTGGGCTGTGGAGCTGCCTGCTTGGTGGCCACCTGCACACCCGTCGTCGGATCTTTGCTTGATCCGGCGCCTGCTGTTCCCGCCTGCACCCCGGCTGCGACCATCACCTCGACGCTGTTGACGGGGCGCACTCCGTGCGGACCGTTTGCGGCGCTAAGGGGAGGCTCTCCTGCAACAACAACTTGGTGAGGATAAACGCCGGAGGTGTCGACTCCAGCGTAGATCTGGTGCATGCCCAAGTTGATGAAGACGCCGTTGCGCGGCGGAGTTTTTCCCTTAAAGCTTCCTACGTTTTTGCTGACGTAGTCACAGAGATCAAATCTCCGGACTAAGCCAGAGACAATGCGCTCGCCAGTGTGGATGAAGTTTCCCGTCCGGATCATGACTCCAGCTAGCATCGCTGCTGGCCTCACGGTGGGCGCCAACTGTCGTGGTGGTGGCACGACAGATGCCATGGGTAAGCTAAAGTATGGGGCCAATGGATGCTAGAGGGATCTGGGGAGGGAAGATGTAGTTGATTCTACATATAGAAGACTAACGTAAAGATCTTTATTTCTCCTTTATCGGGCTACAAGTGCTCCTTGAGCTGTATACAAGTGGAGAGGAAGAACTTTACCAGCCTAACGGTACCAAATGAGTCGATGCCCCTCCCTGAATCCAAGCCTCTCCTTATAAAGGGGAACCTTGACTCCTCTAGGGCTGACGTGGCAAGCATATTCGAGGAATATGCTTGTCCCGATATAGTAATTCGGCGGCCTCCTTTCCCTGTTGCCCTTCTAATGACGGCAAGGTTCCAGAGGACCCCACCTGCATGCCTCGGGCTTCAGGACTGTCACCTCCGTGACCTCTTTCTGCTCTTCTGTCGCTCTGCGTCTTGTCCTTTGTGTTTGGCTCTGCTTAGATTCTTCCTACTCTGCGAGTAGAGTTTGACTATAGGCATTTCCTTCTCCTGCAAGTTTCATATCATTCGGCCATGTCTCGCTTAACTCGGCTTGGCCTTCACCTGTATTCAGATTATTCGGGCTGACCCAGCCGACTTACACAGTATGTCGGCCGGGTTACGCCTTGCTCTTCTCATAAGGGTCCTGCTCTTGCTTACCTCGGCCGACCTTTACAGGACTCGGCCGATTTAGATTGTAACTCGGAAACTTGACGGGAAACTTCCTTTCGTCTTTCCCCGTTCTTACCCTATCCGGGGTCACCGCCCAAACAATTTTCGTGTAGATTCACTTATTTTGTTCCAAACCTACAGACTAAAAACGTCTAGATATATACACTTTCAAAAGGTTAAAACATTTTATATTTTAAAACAGAGTGAGTATCTAGGAATCTAGCTCTTGGATTGGCGCCAATCGTGCACGAGTCGAGCAATGTCGGCTACACCCGCCGATGTCCAAGGAGGCTCCATCTCCGATGGCGGAGTTAGGCCATGCTCGAAACGTCTGAGCTAGAGAAGCTCGGCCGGTGGCCAGATCTGGCCTCGATGATCCTCGCATCCGATATGGAAAACTATGGACTGGTCGTGCGGCAAAACCGGCGGCAACACCCGGTGGCCATGGGTGACGGCTACTCATCATCAAGCTCGAGCCTGACGCTGAGATGTAGGGCAAACCCAAGATTTACTAGCTTTAATTGTAAATCTATCTAGATTTCTTTTACTTTTATGTCTGCATTAGTTAAATTGTAAATCTATGTGTGTTCCCTGCCAATGTATAATTATTTTAGTTCGGTTTCTTTAAAAGAAAGTGAAATGTGTGGTGCACCATGCATGGGGTGACCGGGAACATGGCCAGACAGAAATGGAGGTATTTCATGCCGCCGTGTTGGGTTTTGCTCTTAGCACCTTTTATCCGTTTCTGTTTTTTTCCTGATAGCCTTTTTATTACTACTCATCTGTTTTTATATGTGACGTGTCTAGATAACTATATGGGCTAGTGTGGCCAACGGGGTTGGGCGCTGCATGCCTTTTCTCTATCGATTTGGTCGCTGATCTGATGGATCAGGCCGTGCGCTATTATGCCTCAGCTAGGGTTTGGTGTGTGATGAAACTGGACATGCGTACCGTATATAAAGCTATGGAATTTTTTGACGCTCTGGTGTTTGGTGCAAAGGATTAGTGATTGACGCGGCAGGGCTGCCCAATAATAGGCGAGGCATGCACGAGTGTCGGAGCGAAGCAGCTATGACATGATGGTGCGACACGAACGATACGGACTACGGAGCATATAGCATGTGGGGATAAGCAGTTTACTGTAATAATGTTATGATAGCATGTTCGCGTCCCTTGTACTCCGTAGTACAAAATTGTGTTTGAAAGTTTTTTTTCGGGAATCGAAGTTTTTTTTATATAACAGATTGAGTTTGTGAAGTGTGATGATCATCAATAAATAATAATAATAATAATAATAATAATAATAATAATAACGACTCCCCAAATACCTACGCGCCTGGGGGGATTTGTGCTTTTTATCCCCCGGGTCCCAGCTAACCACGTGTCTTCTTTTTGAATCAAAAATTCCGCTTTTGCTACAGAAAGTCCCGTTTTTGCTACAACTAGTCTCGCTTTTGCTACAATGTAGCAGAAAACGGTTCGGCCTAAAAAATAGAAAATTAGTCTGTGCCTCGCTGGAGATCTCGCCGGAGATCTCGCCGGCAACCGTGTAGCAAAAATGTTGTGTTAATGTAGCAAACGCGACCTCACCGGAGACTCGCCGGAGACCTCACCGGAGAATTTTGCCGGAGATCTCGCCGGAGACCTTGTAGCAAAAACTTTGCGCTATTGTAGCAAAACCACAAAACGGTTGTAGCAAAAAATATGTCCCATTGTAGCAAATTCAAATTCGCTGGAGATCTCATCGGAGATCTTGTCGAAGTCCGCCAGATGAAGCTGGTAGCACCATCGTATGCCTATAGTAGCATCCCCTCATGCCTAGGGTAGCAAAAGCCCAAGATCAGGGGCATGGTAGCATTGTTGTAGATCAACTATGTAGCACCATCAATAAAACCGATAGCTTCAGCGTATGCCTATGATAGCATCGTCGGATACATAGGATAGCAAAATCACAAAACACATGTAGCAAAAAATCACAACAAAGACCCAATAGGTAGCGCCACAGTAGTAGCATGCCGTCGTCCGTCGCCCATGGGAGAGGACAGAGCAGAAAGGGCGCCAAGCAGCAAGGGCAACGGCGGCCCACGACGCAAGGCAGTGGCGAGCGGTGCGCCACCTCACCCTCCCTTGGCTACTGCTCTGCTGCGGTGCTCCCAGGGCACGAGGTTGAGTACCCATGACGAGACCGGGCACGCAGGCGGCGACGCTCGGCAGGACGCGGACGGCGCTGCGACGCGGCAAGACTGCGTCCCGGCGAGAGAAGGGCAGCAAGGTCCGGCGGCGGCGGCAACTCGAAGTCCGAGGATGGGGCGCGGACGTGGGGCAGGGCGGCGGCAGGCTACGGTCCGGCAGTGGCGGGAGCCTGCGCCGGCAGCCTGGTCCGGCGGCGGCAACTCGAAGTCCGAGGATGGGGCGCGGACGTGGGGCAGGGCGGCGGCAGGCTACGGTCCGGCGGCGGCGCGGTGGAGACGGCAGGTGCTTGCCTCAGGGTCGGAGCAGTATCACAGGTAGCTTCTCTTTTGTTTCGTTGCAAACAGTTATGATTTGTGAAGAAGACGCGGCCTCCACTCACGCACGATAGCTACCCGGGGATCGTTTTGGTTCGATCCCCAAGGGGACCGTATCATTTTCCATAAAAAAAAGAACGAGAACTGTAGAAATGGCCCAGTCCATTCTTTCGGCCCTAGTTGCTAAACGGCACGAGGTCGCCTCAGAAACAAACATACAAACAAAAATGTTAAACCGTGTTGGGCCACTAATTAACGGCAACTTGAAGTACAGATACGCCCAGCCCGCCGGCCCATGCTGTACTTCATAAAAACCAACACTTACATTTACACTACCGATACAAGAACTCGCTATGTAGAAGCAAATTGGTACTTCTACTTTTGCAGTGTGTGATGAACTGGTCTAGAATTTTTTGCTAAGGTCTCCTGAGTTGTGTCTATTGGGACTCACAATCATGTTCTCATGTGAGCAATTGGCTTAATTATTTGCTCTTATTTTTGTATGACATTTGGATAATCATCACTTGACTGAATTGGTGCAATTAGGACAATGTGAAGTTGGTTGGTTGACATTCTCAAAAAAAAAAAGTTGGTTGCGAATGGGAAGCTGCCTAATCCAGGCTAGGACAACGTGAGGTATTTGGATGATCACGGCAAATGTGATTGTGTTTGGAAGAAGCCGTGTAGGGCAAGAAGCATTATCAAAGAGCTACAAGGTGACAATGTGAGCTGCAGAAGAAAGTAGATGATTTTCAAGCTGTTTAGTTGAGCTTAAATCTGACTTTTGGATTTTGGCTTATAAGCTACAAAAGCATTTAAATAGGTGTTTTTGTATTTAACTTTTGCTTTTAACTGGACATAGTTGCATGATGATATAAGTCAAAGTCAAATCAAAAGCACCTATTTAGGTGCTAGGTAGGTGCTTTTGTGACTTATAAGCCAAAAGTTAAAAGCCATAAAGCCCAACCAAACATCCCCTAGAGTCTATGACAAACATTTCGACTAGAGTGTCTTTATCAGGGGTAGATGCATTCAAGACAATTTTTTCATAGTGCACCAATCTGTCAAGAACTTGCACCCGCGAAAGATCCCAACCCACTTGCTAAATCTCAACATTGCTAGGTCGTTTGATAGTGTGTCGTGGTCTTTCCTCATCAGTGTGTTGTGGCAGAGAGGGTTTGGCCTCAGTTGATTTGGTGGATCATCTTGCTCCTTCGGTCAGCCACTACTTCAGTGCTCGTGAATGTGGGTAATGGCCATGCGCTTCGTCATGGGCATGGGCTGCGCCAGGGTGACCCGTTGTCACCCTTATTATTCGTGATCATCATGGACGTGCTGGCCATGATGTTCCGCTCTGCCGAGCATACCGGAGTCTTCGCGGATTGTTGAGGATATGCATAATAGGCTAACCATAGCATGTTCTTATTCTGGCTAACCCAGGTAGCCCACAGGTAGCCCACATATGGTGGCAAATCCTTTGGCCTACCGGGCGGCTCAGTCAGATTATTTCGGAAAGGAGGCCAAGTCGGGTCTAGGAAAGCTACGTGCACCGCCTAGACGAAGTCGGAGCCCTAGAGTGCACGACATGTAGATATATTCATATTAGTGTATAACTCTATAATCTCGAAAAAAGATAACATATCGAAGCGAGAGAGGACGATCACGACAAGGAATTAGAAAGGAGAGATGATAAGTGATAAAAGGGAACTAGGTCTTATAGTTTTAGTTGCTACATGTGTCATTGTATATGTTGTATGTGCATTGATTATTAGAGGCTCTGTCTGAATTTTAGTTGATCCATGTCTAGTTTAATTTGAAGACAAATGTCTTTGAATAAATAAATAAATGAATTTGAGACAAAATATGTTGTATATGTGCTAGGAAGTGAAGTATGTCAATTTTCAAAAACTTGGCAGGTACACAAGTTCGTAGCAATATAGCATAACATAAGATAGTGGCATAGTGCATAACAAGAAATGCTTGCTATTGGAATGTTTAGGACATGACAACATTTAATTCAGATATGAACTAAGATTTGTACCAAAATAAGATAACAGGTACTCAAGTCTGATGAACTTAGACTAATATCTATCAGCTAAATCACTACAAAAAAGTTGCCATTAGTGACGAAATATAAGTCTGGTGATTTTTTAAAAAAAAATGGTGTACTGGAGTTTGTCGTGCGCCTGGTGCACCCCGACAATTTGACATCTTGAGAAAATTTTAGGACGGACAGGATAAACTATAATATCTCAAAGATACAAGTCCAAACTTCAAATATGATTAGAAAAACAAATGGACAAGTTTATGGTCGATGGTAATAAAATACTACTCCCTCCGGCTCATATTAATTGACTCGTATATATCTAGATTTGAATAAATCTAGACACTATTTAGTATATAGGTTTATTTAAATTTTAACAATTCCAAGTCAATTAATATGGGCCGGAGGGAGTAGATAAATTCAGCGGGTTTAATTATTAGCAAGTCAGGCTGAGAAATATGTGCTCGGTGTGGTATATCATCATATCTAGCTAGTAGAATGACGTGCCACACTTTTCTTCCATCTAATCTCAACTTGCATAGAACTCGTTTGATTATTAGTCAGTTATTTTACCATCATTAGCCAATTTTAGCCACACGACAATATAGGAAGGTGCACAAGATACCCAGACATGTCATCAGTATATCTCATACTCCCTCCTTCCAAGAATAGATATCTTGGATTTTTTAAATTTTGGATGAATCTATATACTAAATAGTGTTTAAATTCATCGAAATTTTGACAAATTATTTTGGGACAGAGGGAGTACCACTCTAATGAAATCCAAAAGCATAATAATACCAGAAATAATAATAATTATTGTTAACAGGAAATGATCATTGTTACAACATGTCCGATTTCTCAGAGTGTACAAGTGAAATCGGTGATAGTTACAGTAAGGTTACGAAATGCGAATGATTTGACGGGGCCAGGTTATAGTATGGTAAAAGTGTTCTTCCGATAGGAATTACCAGTCATAGGCATCAGGATGAAAAAGAAGAATATCTGAAACCAAGCTACAACCTATATGTCATGATCCAAGTCTCTGCAGAAACAAACATTTCGAAAATTCACATCCATTGGAACGAGCTCTTCAACTGGAACAGCAAAAACCTTTCGCACTGCCCGATGACTCAGCAACGTTAATAGTAGTTCCTTGCAAACGCGCATTCGCAGCCTCAGACTCCTGTGCCGCGAGTGCTTTTTTGCTTACAATCTGGTGAATTTCACTCAATACAGTATGGAATGCCTTCTCCACATTGACTGCCTCCATTGCAGATGTCTCAAGAAATGAGAGGCCTTCTTTCTCTGAAAATGCCTGGCTGTCTTCCTCAGGCACCGACCTTAAGTGGTTTAAGTCTGACTTGTTCCCGACCAGCATGACAACAATGTTGGCATCTGCATGACCACGGAGCTCACGAAGCCACCTCTCAACATTGTCGAAGGTCTGCCTCTTTGTTATGTCAAAGACTAGGAGTGCTCCAACAGCACCTCTGTAATAAGCACTAGTAATTGCACGGTATCTCTCTTGACCAGCCGTGTCCCATATCTGTGCCTTCACAGTTTTCCCCTCTATCTGTCTCAAAACAAATTTAAACATTTGCTGAGCTGCACTGGATATATATGGCTTTATCACTGTATAGGGCACCGACAGGAAATGAGTACTATTCTAGTTCTCAGATCCTCATAAACCCTTTTCAATGTTTACAATATGATTATGACACTACACAAACAGGTGTTCACAGGATATCATCCAAGCACATACGATGGGATGGCTACAAATGTACTAAATCTCCAGTTACTATCCTGATTGAAAAGTAACAGGAAACAAAAGAAATCTATAAAATTCTAACTACATTGTTTTTTTATTTTTACTGAAGTTCAATTACTAAAAAAGATGACGCTATGTACTAGTAAAAAACATGGGGATGTACTTGAAAAGTACTCATAATATTCGTTCATATAAAGATAATAGGGATGACATCATTTTGCTATGACTTTCAGGCAAATCACATAACGATGATCTTAACTGCTTAAGACAGTTAATCGATAAATCAACAATGAGAAGAGATAGAGACTAAATGTCATTTCCATCGTTACGGCAAATTGCACATAATTTGTAATCAGTACATTAATACTATTCAAAAGAAGGTACCTGATCTACCAATCAATCTACTGAATCAAGGTTACCCAGCACTACTGCTTGATCCAAGGCTTGTGAACCAAACAGCTCTCGGATCAAAACTTGCTCTCACATATATGATGGGACGTCAGTCTATTTCTTGTTTATCCATATTTTTATCATAGTACAAAACATTATTCCCTTCATGCAATTGCAATGCCAACATGATAATAATAACACAATACGAAATTACTACAGTTAACTTTGATTTCTGAATAATGACGCAGTTAACAAGTACTACTGGTACGGCTTAACTTCAAAATTCTGAACAATATGTTCCCTCAATTTTTTTTTAACAATATGTACTTGCAACAGATATGGACTCTTTACCAACCTAACCTGATGTTATCACAAATGCAAGATGACCTGAAGAGAACCTACATCAATATTTATAGTTTTCACGGAATTACCATGTGATGCCAGTGTCATGCAACCAGAAAAGTACTGCATACTCGGCCATGCCACCAACAAAGTATTGACCTATCCTATGCTGCGTGTCCCGTCCTTTATCTGCACAATCATTTATTCATTCACCTAGATCTCCCGTCCTAGACAGCAGACCGTGACAAGAGACGGCAAATTCAACCCAATGCTCTGTTCAACAGAGAACAGACCAAGCAACAACGCATCGCAGGAGGATCACAAATATCGACGCTACGGACCGCATTTGCATTTCAATCCACATCACGCGCAATTATAACCCATGCATGACGCATGGAACCAACCGCTCGTGATAATAAACAGCGACGATCAAGGCCAGATTGCGGGGCGGGCGAGGGCTCTGACCTGCAGGGTGCGCGTGGCGAACTCGACGCCGATGGTGGACTTGGACTCGAGGCAGAACTCGTTGCGGGTGAAGCGGGAGAGGATGTTGGACTTGCCGACGCCGGAGTCGCCGATGAGCACGATCTTGAAGAGATAGTCGTACTCGTTGTCCATCCGGTGCGCCATCTCCGCCGCCTCCTCCCCTTGCCCCTCCTCACCCGATCACCGGGCCAATGAGCCGGCCAACAGATCGATCTGAGCCGGGAAAATCTCTCTCCTCCTTACGGAGATGCGGCGAGGACGAACGGGAGGGAGATCGCCTGGCGGTGGGAGGTGGGGGCAGATCCGAGAAAGGAACCGCCAGGAAACTGGTGGAAGGAAAGGAAGGGGGGGATCTCGTGCCGAGCTGGCCCGGCTTTGGCGAGCGCATTGTCATTGCTATCTCGAGGCCAGCCGATCGACGGCTGTCGTTCGCTGGTGGCTCCTCCTTTTTGTCGCTGCCCGTGCTGTCAGATCCGACGAGATCTTGGGAATGTGAATGTGTGCGTGTTTTTTTTTTAGAACAAAATGTGTGCGTGGTCGGTGGCTTAATTTGTTTGTGTCTCTATGGTGGACGCACCAGTCAGTCTTTGCGGCTCGTGGGCTTGGACGCTGCGAGCGAAGCTCGATTAGCCGTATGGCCTGCTCTAGTATGGGCCTGTCCAGTTCGGCCCGGTAGGGATCTGAGCAGAGGGGGAACATTCTTCATCGGCCTTTAGCGGGCCATTCCCCTCCTCCCCCGGATCGGACGAAAACATGGGATCCGCCCGGCTGGTACCGGCGCCTTTGGAGTGACGTAGCGAGTAAGCTCGCCGTACGTTGCACGTCGGAACTGAGCGGCGGACTGGCGATGGCGTCCCCCGTCCCGCCTCAAGGCCGGACCTTGGTCGCCGGCTCGCCGTCGTCCCCCTCGGCGCGCTCTGGTGAGGCCGGTGCTGCCCAGCTGGAGCCGGCGGCGCGACAACAGCCGCTCCCCCTCGCTTCCACCCCGCCGTCGGCCGCGTCGGCCGGGAGCCACGGTGACCTCCGGGGCCGGCTCTGGGCTGATGTGGTCGAGGAGGAGGAGGAAGCGGAGGCAGAGGCGGCCGAGCTCGCCCGCAGATGCTCGCCGCCGCGGCTGCTGACGCTCGCCGACTTCCTCCAATCCCCGCGGCACTCCCCTCGCCGACGTCGGCCTCTGCGCGGACCCTCTCAGCGCTCGCCGCGTCCTCGTCAGGGCATCCATCGGGCGCCGCAGCAGCGGAGCCTCCTGGCCGCCTGGATGCAGGAAGGACGGAGCAGGGAGGTGCCCCCGGCGGGCGTCACGGCGACGGCGCCGCCATCGGGGACGGAGGAGGCGACCGCCCCTGGTCTGCGCGAGCGAGGCTCCCCTGGGGCTGCTGCTGGGCCACTGGTGGGCCTGGGGCCGGTCTTGGGCCCCTGGGCAGTCTGCCCCTGGCGCAGCCAGGACGTCCGCGTTCTGGCTGGGCCGGGGATGGGCCGCTCGGCCCAGGCCCACCCCGGGGACCCGCCAGGGGAAACCCTAGCGCCCGTCCAGGCCTGGACCTGGGTGCACCCTTCGTGCAGGTTACCAAACACCGCCGCCATACCTCCTATCCCCTTCTCCCGTCCCCGCGCCCGACCCTGATCACCCCCGCCGCCGCCGTCAGTTGCTGCGCCGGCCGCCTCCTCCGCCGCCCCACGGATGACCTATGCGGAGGCTCTGTCGCGGAAGCGCCCGCGCAGCCCCGACCCTCCTCGCCGTGGCCGCTCCTCCCCGCCCTCCCGTGCGCCGCCTAGGAGCCCCGACCGCGCGGGGGCGTACCGGCCGACCGGCCGCCGGTTGCCTCCCCGACCGCGCTCGCCCCGCCACTCCGGCTTCCTGCCCAGGGCCGGCCAGGACCGCGGCCACGCCCGCTCCCCCTCGCGGGACATGCGCAGGCATCCCCAGGGCCACTCCCTGCAGGGACGGACGGAAGGCGGCCATGGCAGGGCTCGCTCCCCTGCAGGCCAGCAGCGGGAGTCCGAGCTCCACCAGGCTCTGCTGCAGCACACCTCCGACCGCGCGCCTGCTGACCGCTCGGCTTAGGGGGATTGGCGCCGAGACCGAGACGGCGCGCGCCCGCGCTCTCCCCCACGCGTGACGGCACCGGATCCCGCGGACCCGGCCAAGAAGAAAAAGAAGAAAGGCAAGAAGAAGAA
This sequence comes from Avena sativa, assembly GCA_916181665.1. NCBI lineage: Eukaryota > Viridiplantae > Streptophyta > Magnoliopsida > Poales > Poaceae > Avena > Avena sativa. Next base: position 355,200,641 of record OV702296.1, read on the forward strand.
GCCCTCCTCGGCGTCGGGACCGTCTGCCTCGACCCCCGCACCCCCCCCGTCGCGCCCAGCAGCAGTTGGAGTACCTCGCGCACTCGATTGCCGGGGGATTCTACTACATTGACATTGAGGGGTGGCGATGACGGTCCCCGCGAACCTCGCCATTGTCTCGGTGGTAGAGGGTCAGCAGCTGCCGGAAACGGTGGTGATCTCGGCAGCGTTGATCCAGGGGGAGCTGTCGCACATGATGCCTGGCCATACCTGGGCGGTCAGGGAGATCTCCGCTTCGTAGTTTGCGGTGATGTTCCCGTCTACCGAGGTCCTTCGGATCACAGCTTGCAGCTCCACGCTCACCCTACCGGTTAGCCGGGTGCAGATCTCCATCGAGCCTCAACTGCCCACCCCGCGACGTCTTCGACCCTGTCCTCTGTTTGGGTGCGGCTCCTCGGCTTCCCGGAGGACGCGTCAGTTCGGTCCCGCCCCATCGTCGAGCTGGTCTCCTAGTCCTTCGGCAAGTTGGAGGAGGTGGACGAGTCGTCGCTGGCAGGGTCGGGACCAATCCGTCTGCGGGTTCTGTGTCCTGATCCTGCCCTCCTCCCCGGTCCCCTGCCTCCCTTCTACTTCAGTAGGGAGGGGCGGATCCTGGTCCTGGAGCTCGAGGAGATGCAGGATGGCTCGTCGTCCCCCCCGCCCAGCTCCGCCCCCGTCCGCTGAGGATGGGGCTTCCTCGGGGTCGGACTCTTCTGACGAGGACGATGCGGGGGAGGAGGCCAGATCACCGCCAGCGTCTCAGATCGCTCCGACCGCGCCTCCCCGGGAGGGGTCGACCCACAGCGGCCCCCTCGCCCACCAGGCGTCCTTGTCTGCTACCGCCTTACCTCTGCCTGACCTTCGGATTTCCCAGTACGGCTCCAACTTTAGCCGATCTACAGGCTTCCTTGGCCTCTTGGAGATGGCCCCCCCTCCAGCGGGCGCTGTGACTCCCCCCTTGAGGAGGCTCCGGGGGAGGCCGACAGGGACTCTGGGAGTGTGGGGATGGAGGTTCTAGCACCCTCTTCCCCGCGCTCCCCGGGCATGGTGTGCTACTCGCTGTCCCCGGGCTCTACGACGACCTCGCCCAGGGCCTCTCCAGCTTCGTCCCCCTCGACCCCGGTGCTTCGTGCTGAGGAGCCAGCAGCGGTCGTCCCCACCACTCCCGCGGCTGGGCCTCGTGCGAAGCAGGTGCGCCCCCCTCGGTCTGAACCTCCCCCGTCGCGTCACAGTGCGCGCTTGGCCAAGGCCAGGGAGGGATGTGCAGGGATGGAGCCCACGGTGCCTCAGCTGGCTGAGCAGCGGACCACAGCCCGCAACCTAGACCCAGGTACCTCCCTTAGTGTTCCCTCTTATGCTCCCTCTCCCTCTTCTTCAGGCTCTCGGTTTTCAGTGCTTGCCGACACCTCGCTCGAACATCTCGCCAAGGTGGCTGCTGACAGTGGTGTGGTCTTCCGGGGCGAACGGGGACCGAGACTTGAGCAGATTGCGGCGATTCGGGCCAAAGAGATTTATGAGGGATCCCTCGCTGCAGCCCGGGCCCGTATGGCCCAGGAGCGGGAAGGAACCTCAACATCACCCGGCACTGGGACACCCGCTCCCGGAGCCAGGACGGATGGTTCTCCTTTGCCTCGCCCTTCAGACGTTTCCCAGGGGACCCCCATAGGTCGGGGGTCCCAGGGGAGACCTCCGAGGTCAGGTTCCAAACCCCCGCCGGTGGGTAAGACACGCCGCGTCCCCCTTAAGGGGACTGAACCCCCCCCAAATGATCCAATGATGTGGCCAGCCATCATATCGCTCATCTGGAATATCCGGGGGTTCGGGAGCGCCGGTCGTAGGCGCCAGATCAAGGACTACATGCGACAGGAAAATGTGGACATTGTAGGATTTCAGGAGACAATCAAGCTTGACTTCCTCCCGGCCGAGCTTCAGGGTCTGTCTAAGCACAAGTTTGCTTGGAATTGGCTCCCGGCATCTGGCCACTCGGGAGGCATCCTCCTGGGTGCCAAGGAGGACACCTTTGAGGTCGATGACATGGACCGCGGGGAGTTCTTTGTGAGCATGGCGCTCACCCATAGACGATCGAACCTTCGGTGGGAGGTCATCATTGTCTATGGCCCCGCGGACCATTCTCGGTCCCTGGCCTTCTTGGAGGAGTTGAAAATCAAAGTGGAGAGTTGTTCCATCCCAGTGGTCGTAGCTGGCGACTTCAACCTAATCCGCTCCCCTGATGACAAGAGCTCCTGCAATGTGGACGTCCCACGCATGAGGATGTTCAATGATTGCATCGCTGATCTTGCTCTTAGAGAGATCACGCGAGTGGGGGCCTGCTTCACCTGGACAAACAACCGGGCGGATCCTGTCCGAAGCGTCCTTGACCGTGTCCTGGTGTCCGTCGATTGGGAGGTGGCCTTCCCTCTCTGCTCCCTTCGTGCCATCACCAGGGTAGGCTCAGACCACGTACCGCTACTGCTTTCGACGGGAGGGAGCGCCCCGCCACGGCTGAACCGCTTCCACTTCGAAAACTTCTAGCTGCAGCAGCCAGGGTTTGTGGAAGCAGTCCAGGCCAAATGGCAGGCGGCTGCGGCAACTCCCCCTAGACGTTTGTGTGTGGTAGATGTCTGGCACCACTGCGCCAAACTAGCCCGCCAATTCATGCGAGGCTGGGGGGCTAATGTGGGAGCATCGACTAGACTCTAGAAAGCGGCCCTGCTGGAGGAGATTCAGGCCCTGGACAGGGCGGCAGACTCGGTGGGTCTCTCAGCGGATGAGTGGGCCCACCGTTATGCCTTAGAGACTTCCCTGGTCGAGATCTTCAAGGGGGAGGAGTTGTTTTGGCGACAACGTAGCCGTCAGAACTGGCTCCTCCAGGGTGATGCCAACACGGCCTACTTCCATGCGGTGGCCAATGGTCGTCGCAGGAAGTGCTCTATCCCTTGTCTTTGGGATAATGAGCACCTCATTGAGGAGGCAGGGGCGTTATCTTCCCATATCTACGCGTTCTATAAGGGGCTCTTCTCGGCCGAACACTACACTGGGGTCGCGTTGGCGGATGACTTCTGGCCGCTTGGGGCTAGAGTCACTGACGACGAGAATGTGGAGCTCACCCTCCCATTCCTGCCGGATGAGGTTGAGCGTGCGGTGAAGGCCATGAAGGCCAACTCCGCCCCGGGCCCCGATGGACTTCCGGTAGCCTTCTTCCAGACTTTCTGGAGGGACCTTCAACCGGTCATCATGCCTATGTTCCAGGAGTTCTTCACCGGGACCCTCTTGATGGGCCGGCTGAACCTTGGTGTTATCACCTTGATCCCTAAAGTGATAGGGGCCTCGGATATTCGGCAATTCAGGCCCATTACGGTCCTCAGTGTCATTCAACGGCTGTTTGCGAAGGTTTGTGCGTCTCGCCTCGCACCGATAATGGAGCGCCTCACCCACCAGTACCAATTTGCCTTCCTTAAGGGCAGATTTATACATGATGGGATCCTTGCGCTCCACGAGGTCATCCACGAGATCAAGTCCAGAAAATTGAAAGGCATCTTCTTGAAGCTAGACTTCCAGAAGGCCTACGACCGTCTTGACTGGCGCTTCCTTCGTCATGTCCTTATTAGACGAGGATTTGATGAACGCCTGATCTCCTGGTTGATGCAATTCGTCATGACCGGGAGCACTGCGATCAACATCAATGGCGAGATTGGCCCTTACTTTCGCCCCTCCTGCGGAGTGAGACAGGGGACCCCCTTTGCCATCTCCTCTTCAACGCGGCGATGGATGCCCTCACGGAAATGCTTGAGAAAGCCAAGGAGGCCGGCCACATTTCCGGTGTGGTCGGCCACCTGATTCCCGGGGGGGGGGCTCACTCAGCTCCAGTACGCGGACGATACCCTGATTATGATTGAGGGCTCTGACTTGGATATTGCGAACCTCAAGTTCCTCCTGCTATGCTTCCAGGAAATGTCAGGACTGCGGATTAACTTCGACAAAAGCGAGATCATTGCGCTGGGGTTCCCAGAGGATGACCAGCAGAGGATAGCGGACAACTTAAACTGTCGGCTATCCTCCTTCCCCATCACTTATCTGGGAATGCCGGTCCGCGACACCAGGATCCTCATTAGGGACCTGGATCCGCTCGTGGACAGGGTGCGGTCGAGATCCGAACCCTGGTGTGGGAGGTTCACCTCTAAATGTAGCAAGACTGTCCTGATTGACTCCTGCCTTTCCAGCTTGCCCATGTACATGATGTCGCTCTACCTCCTCCCCGAGGGGGTCCACGCCTCGTTCGACAAAGAGCTGTCCCGCTTCTTTTGGCAAGACCCCTTGGGTCGCCAGAAGTATCACATGGTCAAGTGGGCAGACATCTGCGCCCCCAAGGAGTTTGGGGGCATAGGTATCCTCTCTTCGCGCCTCTTTAATAAGGCCCTGCTGCTGCGCTGGGTTTGGCAGATACTTCGTGAGGATCGGGGCCTATGGCTCAAGCTCATCAAGGCCAAGTATCTCCAGGGCCGGCCTCTCTTGGACTGCGATCGCCGTGACGGTTCCCAGTTTTGGCACTCTATCCAGGAGATCAAGAACGAAATCCGGCTTGGGGCCACCTTCGCTATTGGGAATGGGGAGGGAACCATGTTCTGGCTAGATTCCTGGCTCAAGGAACACCCCCTACGGGTGGTGTACCCGCGCCTCTTTGCCATTTGTTCCGATACATCGCTGCGAGTCTCCGACGCGGTTCTAGAGGGCACATGGAACATCTCGTTCCGTCGCACCTTTGGCCCGGAGGAAACTGAAGCATGGAGAGAACTTAGGGCGGAACTCCCGGTTTCCCTCGCAGCCGCCCCGGATGTGGTGTCCTGGAGCCTGTCTCAGTCCGGCGCCTTTTCGGTTGGATCGGCCTACCGGGCCCTCTTTGGTCGTGTAGCCCTTCGCTGGACTAAGGCCCTCTGGAAGGCCCCCCTGCCGCTGAAGACTAAGATTTTTGTTTGGCAGTTACTTCGCGACAGACTACCCTCAGGGGTAGAGGTGTCCAAGCGACATGGGCCGAGGGATGGTTTGTGCCCATTGTGTGGGATTCCCGAAACGGGCGCCCACATAATGTTCATCTGTCCCGCGGCCCGGTTTCTGTGGAATTTCACTCGAGAGGCATTGGGCCCAGCCTGGCAGGCCCATGATCTTGGTGAATTCCTAGAAGCCCAAGCGAACCAGGCCGGAAAAGGCCGTCGCCTGTTCTGGCTAGTGTTTGCAGCGATGTCCTGGTCACTTTGGAACATCAGGAATAAGATGGTGATCGAGAAGATTCTCCCTAGGCGTGCCTCTGACTCGATTTTTCGCTTTCTGGCCTCTCTGCAGCTCTGGTACCCGTTGTGTAGGCAGCGGGACAAGGCGAGGTTGGACTCTACTCTTCAGCGACTCTTGGAGGCGGCTCGGCGGCTCCCTCCCTAGTCCAGCTTTGCATGCTTTTCTTTTCGGTGTTGCTGTCGCTTGGCGTGTGGGTCATTTCTGTTTGGGCTTTCTTGTGCTGTGGCCCCATCTTATTTGTTGTTCGGGATCTCGTACTATGTAACTTGTGTGGACGGTTGCTTTATTTATAAAGCGGGCCGAAAGCCTATTTCGAGAAGGGATCATAACATCTTGTCATCAAACATTTGGAAGGGCAAACCGGGACAAATATTTTTCAAAAAAATTGGTTAAAGAAAGCATGGTTCTAATTTAGAGCATCTCTAGCCATCCTTCATACTGCGTCTGACATTGGCAGTATGGGCGTGTGTGGGCGCATGTAGTGCTTATTGGACGGAGCCTGCGCTCAGCCACGCTCTTGATGTATTAAGGAAAAGAAATTGAATCTAACAAATTTGAATGAAAATGGCAAAGTTCATTCACAATTTAGGGAAAGATTTATAAGATCAAACAATATTGATAAAACTTAAACCAAACTTAGTCTGAAGGCCCATGAGGCTGTTGAAGATGGTGTAGTCGTTGTCGTTGTCGTTGTCGCTCATCGTATCGTCCTTGGGGAGGTTGTTTCCCTCGTCGTCGTTCCATTTGTTTGGGTCGGTCTCGTCTTCGTTGGCAGCGAGATCGATGCGTGCTCCGCCATCCTCTGGCACGTATATTCTTACGGGCCGTTGTCGGCCTTGAGCAGGAGCTGCCAGCGCTCGTACTCCTGATTTCTTCTTTGGTGTAACGAGGCGTAGCCAACCCTGCGGTAGAGAGGGTGCTCACAGCACCCACGATTCCCGAATTAAGATGCCACCATCGCCTGAGTGCTTTTGTGGCGCCTTTTCCACCTCGTCCTTGACCGCGACGAATGGAATCCTCTGTGTTGAGGAAGATGACCACGATAAGGAAGACGACCCGGAGATTGACATGTCTTAGAATGATTTTGGAGATGATATGTGTATGTCATGTATAATGTTATTGATTACTTTGTTCTGGTCAAACTAGTATGGTAGAAGATGAGAGGGAAAACATGTGCTTTAGTTGGAGTAACATGGTGGTATGGAACTAGACAATGATATAAAGTTTGGGTCCTACTATAGTTTTTACCTTTCCATCGTTACCTCACTAGGGAATCACCGAATGCATGTACTACAATTCCCTTGTGACCAACAAAGGTGATCACATATCTGTTGATGTGGTATATTTGATATTTAACATCATGTCATGTAAGCAAATGCAATACTATGTTTATCTTAAATCTAGTTTGTAGAGGGTTCCCTACTGAAAGGACTATATCTTCCCATGATGTTTTTTGGTGTTAAATGACAATCCCAACCGTGTTTTTAACTGTGCTCTTGAGTTTCAGGGGAAACGTCGTTGTTGTCTCATTCTATTGTGATGGATGCTCTCTTGTGATCTTTTGAAGACGGTGGCCTTTTAGTCTTCTCCTAGTTTCTTTCTGGTTGATGTTTTTAGGTCACCGTACTATTAAGAGGGGGTCCATGTTGGAAGGCTGTGGGAAATCACTTATTCTTGCACAAACCTATATGCACCGCCACAGCCATCCCATTATTCCGTGAGAGAGAGCGTTTTCCTGTTCAGTTGGGGCCTTTTGTGTATGACCGGAAGTTCCGCTCAAACCTTTTTCTGCGGGCTGTTCTTCAGTTTGTTCCGACGCTAGTTCCGCCCAAGTTCCGGTGACGGTTCAGTAACCTTCTGTTTTGAACTGTGCTATTTGCCGGAACTTGGCCGAAACTTGGCCGAAACTTGCTCGGAACTTTTCCTGGCAAAAGTTCTTGAGCGGAACTTCCGCTTGAGGCCGGAACTTCCGGTCTGACCCGCTCGCGACCCAAAAGTTCCGATGCTTGTTCCGCCCAAGTTCCGGTGGCAGTTCAGTAAACTTCTGTTTAGAGTGTGCTATTTGCCGGAACTTGATCGGAACTTGATCGGAAGTTCACCGGAACTTCCGGTCTGTTTTGACCGGAACTTCCGGTTGCACTTCTGGAGCGTGCGTCAACGGTCTTATGACCGTTGGAGCCAGGCTCAGGCGGAACTTCCGGCCTATCACCGGAACTTCCGGTGATGTCGCGGGGCTGTACCGGTTCAGTGCGAGGGGGCCTATTTAAGGCACCCCTCTTCTTCCTCCCATTCTCTCTCGAATTTTTCTCTCTCCTCCATTAAAGCTTGAGCTTCACCTCACTAGATCTCTCTCTCTAGCCACTCAATTGACCTGATCTTTTGAGAGGTGAGGGAGGTGACCTAGATCTACACTTCCACCAAAGAAGAATTGATTTCCCCTTCCATCCTTTGTGGATCTTGTTGCTCTTGGGTTTCTTGGAACCCTAGACGGTGTAGGGCATCCCCGGAGCTGAGGCATGTGTTGTAAAGCTTCGAGGTGTCGTTGAGGGCCTCCAATTGAGTTGTGGAGCCTCCCCCTCAACCTTGGTGTAAAGGTTTCGGTTGGCGCCTTCAAGGTCACCAGTTAGTGGATTGTGAGGCCTCCTTGGTGGGGGAGCTCACCGGAGAAGAAGGTGAGGCCTTTGTGGCGCTCGGGTGACCTTGTGTGGCCCCGACACCTCTCCAACATAGACGTAGATCCTTGGGAGTGAACTACGGGAATTACATATCCGTGTCCCCTCGCCGGTTACTTCGTTCCCTTCCTTTACTCCTTGCTATTTACTGTTTTTGTGGTTTGTGTTCGCTTTCTTGCATTTAGGTTGCTCACTTAGTTGCATCTCTAGATAACTTCCTTTCTCATTGAGCCTAAAAGTGTGAAACAAATTAAAATCGGTAGACGCCTATTCACCCCCCTCTAGTCGTATCAAGTCGGTACTTTCAATTGGTATCAGAGCGCAGGCTCTTACTTCGGGCTTTACCGCCTAAGAGACTATGGCCGACGAAGGGGGTAGTGAAACTGAAAAAGCCAAGAACTTGGCCACTATGGATGACCTCAAGCAATTGGAGTCATCCATGATGTCCAAGTTCGAGGAAATGATGACTCTCTTGCAGTCTCTAAAGCCAAACCCCATAGTTGCTATTGACACACCCCAATCTAACGTGGTTCCTCCCACCGTTACGGTGTCCGCCCCCGGGGTAACTCCCGCGGCGGCTACCACTCACTTGGGACTTGGTTTTTTTGCTCAAACCTCTACCAAGGTGCCAAGTGAGAACATCGAGGAGCCCGAGAATCCAACTTCCAAAGGGGAGAATGGAGAAAAGGACTACTCGGCGGTTCCCCCACCGCCGAAGTACACTCCGGATCCACCCATTCCCATGCCACACATTATCCCTCAAGGAGCACCACCTATGCTAGATACGTCTAATTTCGCCAATTGGCAATATCTAATGCGCTCACATATTTCCAGCTCTTCCATTGAGTTAATGAGGATTGTGGAGGATGGGTTCTCTCTTTTTGACCCAAAGAAGTTGACACGAGGTGAAGTGGTGGACAAGCAACTCAATGCTACAGCTTTGGGAATGATTCAAAAGGCTTTGACTCCAAAGGATTTTGCTCACATTCGCCAATTTGACACCGCCAAGGGAGCTTGGGATCAACTCACCGAGCTTTTTGTTGGGAATGCTAGCATCCAAAGCTCCAAGTTTGATGAGATCAACAACAAGTGTGATGGTTTCGCAATGCAAGATGATGAGACCCCTGAGGACATGTATAGGCGCCTTAAGGTCCTTTGTTCTACCATGAGGGACCTTGGGGCTCACTATGTTGATGACAAGTTTATGAAGAGGAAGTTCATTCAAGCTCTTCTCCCATTTGAAGAACAAAAGCTCAACTCTATCAAGGGAAGAACCAACTTTCACTTAATGACCTCCCAAGAAGTCTTGAGTGAAGTAATTGCCATGACTATTGCTAAGAAGAATACGGAGTCCGCTCGAGCTAGAGCCATTGGATCAACAAAAGTGAACCTTGCTTTGAAGGCCAAGGCTATTGAAGTTGATGATGATGATACATAAAGTGAGTGGTCCCAAGAAGATCTCAAATGTGCTTTCAACGAACATCTTGCTCTCGCTTCAAGGGCTTTTTGGAACAAGTCCGGATTCAAGCCAAGATCGAGGGACAACTCAAGATTCAACTCACCCAACAAGTCTCCCAAAGCAAGGTCTTGCTACAATTGCAATGACAAGAGTCACTTCGTGGCCAAGTGTCCCTTTGAGAACCGTGAAGACAATGGTGGTCGTCTCATTCGCAAGATCAAGTCAAGATCTCCTCATCCCATAAACAAGAACTACACCGTCAAGAACGCCACTAACAAGGAACGAGCAATTGTGGTCCATGAAGAATATCTTTCGGGCACGGACGAAGATGATGATGATGAAGTTCATGGTGGAGAGATTGTGGGGGTTGCTGCTATTGCCACTACCTCAACTCCACGTCTATCCCTCTTCGACTCGCCAAATGAAAATGTCATCTCCTCCAACCAAAAGTGCTTCATGGACAAGGCCACCGAGGTATCACCGAAACCCACTCCTCAACCCATCTCTAGTGAGCCTTCCTATCTTGATCTTGTTGGTCTAGAGGTGAAGAAAGAGATGATTGACATGTGTGAATTTGTTGCTACCTTAGATGAAGAAACTAAAAACTGCTTTGAGTCCTTACTTGCTCAACTTGAGAATGCTAGGGATGCCTTAGATGAAAAGGAAGAACTTCTTGACTTGCTAAGTAAAAATGAAAGAGATGCCGCCGATGAAATTGCCTCTCTCACTCAAAGTCTTGAGGATGAACAAAATATGAGAATTAATCTTGAAGAAAATGTGTCTAAGCTTGTAGATGATCATAACAACACTTTGACCTCTACTATTAAAGAACGTGACCATGCTCTTGCTTTGATTAAGGTTCTCAAGAAAGAAAATGCTGAGTTTGTGGGTGGTCATGATAAGACTCAAAAGGATCTTGAGAAACTCAAAGATGAACACAAAGCCTTGGAGAGTAAATTCACAAGTCTTTTTGAGGCTCATGAACAGCTTCAAACTCAATTAACTTGTGATCTTTCTAAGTCTTCCGCTGTGCAAATTATAGACTTGTCTAGCTCTCCTAACCCTTGTTGCAAGCATGAGCATCTCATAGAGGAGGTCAAGGTTTTGAAGGATCAACTTGCCAAGACCAAGAAGAATAAGAAGAAGAAGAACAAGAACAAGAAGAAGAAAAAGAACAAGGGCATGGCCCAAGGAGTACCAAATGTCCTAACTCTCTTGCAAAGTGACAACTTTGCCGGAAAGAACAATCCCTCTTATATTCTTTGCAAATCTTATGATGGTAATGTATATGCTAGATATGTGGGGACATCTTACACGCATGATTATCATTGGGCCATTTGGGTGCCAAAGGTTCTTGTCACTAACAAAAGGGGACCCATTGCAAAATGGGTACCTAAAACCAAAGCTTGATTTTCTTGTAGGACTATGCTTCCGGCGGATCAAAATGGGTGCTTGATAGTGGTACCACAAGTCATATGACCGGAAGCAAGTCTATCATGACCGAGTTGAGACCCAATATTGCCAACACCATGGTCTCTTACGGTGACAAAACAAGCTCTCAGGTTTTGGGTTTTGGCAAAGTGGTGGTAACCCCGGATGTATCCTTGGTTGACGTCATGCTTGTCAAAACTCTTGGTTACAACTTACTCTCTGTTCGTGCTCTTGCTCTTATGGGTCTTTCTTCTTTCTTTAATTCTCATTCCGTGGTCCTCATGTGGAGCAAGTCTCTCAAGGTGGCTTTTGTAGGATATGTAGAACATGACTTGTACGTGGTGGACTTCTCAGGGACCACTACTCCTCATGCTCTATGTCTCTATGCTAAAGCCGACAAGGGCTGGTTGTGGCATCGCCGCCTAGCCCATGTTAACATGAGAACTTTGCAAAGACTTCACTCCGAGGGCCACATCCTTGGTATTAACGATGTTTCTTTTGCCAAAGATCATGTTTGAAGGGCTTGTATTGAAGGGAAGATGCATGAAACTCCTCACAAAGATCTCAATCAAATCACTACCGAGAGATGTTTGGAGCTCTTGCATATGGATCTCTTTGGTCCTCCCTCTCATGATAGCCTTGGAGGCAAGAAGTATTGCTTGGTTATTGTGGATGATTTCTCAAGATACACTTGGGTGTTCTTTTTCAAGTACAAAAGTGAGACTCAACAAACCGTCATTGACTTTGCAAATGAGGTTCAACGGAAGCACAATGCAACTATTCTCTCAATTCGAAGTGACAATGGCACCGAGTTCAAAAACTATACCTTGGATGAGTTTCTCAGTGATGAAGGATATCAAGCATCAATACTCCACTCCCTACACCCCTCAACAAAACGGAGTTGTTGAAAGGAAGAATCGCACTTTGATGGATGCGGCTCGGTCTATGCTAGCTGAGTTCAAGTCTCCATACAACTTTTGGGCCGAGGCCATCTCCACTGCTTGCCATGCAACCAACCGGCTTTATCTCCGCAAGAATAAGAACAAGACCCCCTATGAACTTCTCACCGGGAAAAAGCCTAATGTTAGCTACTTTCGGGTGTTTGGGTGCAAGTGCTACATACTCAAGAAAGGAGTTCGGTTGTCAAAGTTTGAATCCAAGGCTCAAGAAGGAATTTTCGTTGGTTACTCAAATCAGTCCCATGCTTATAGAGTCTACAACAAAGCCAATGGAAGAGTTGAAGAGACGAGCAACGTGAAGTTTGATGAAAATCATGAGTCTCTTGTTAGGCAAGATGGTGTTTGTGATCCAAGTGATGAAATTCCTCCCAAGGCCATAGGAAGAATGGGTGTGGGTTTCCACCTCCCCATTGAGGATCCCCTTATGGACGAAGGAGAAGGACCAAGCTCTACTCAAGTGGAGCCCTCACTCTCACAAGATCATCTTGCACCTCAAGGACCTACTGTCTTGGCACAAGCTCCCTCAAGCTCTTCTGAAGCTTCCCATGCTCATGACTCTCCAAGCTCTAAAGAACAAGTTCTTCATCAACAACATCAATCTCCTCACGATGAGGCTCCTCCTCAAGGCACTTCTCACGGACAAGCTCTTCATCAACCTCATCAACCTCCCCAAGATGGGGCTCCTCCTCAAGGTCAAGCTCGTCGAGAACAAGATCAAGTCAATGATCCTCAAGGATCCTCTCCAAGTGATGACTCCCCCGAAGTGGAAATTGATGAAGATGACCCTCGTGTTCGTGCTTATAGTCAAGGGGGCGGCTCAAATGGTGGGAATGACCAAGTGGTAGCTCAAGAATCTCGAATTGAAACACAAGCCCGTCGTCAAGCCTATCGTCTCGCCAAGCTTGTTCGAGATGGCCATATCCTTGATAATGTCTATGGATATTTCAATAAAGGTTCCACTACTAGGAGGCAACTAGCCTCCTTTTGCTCTCACCATGCGTTTATCTCTCTTGTGGAACCACAGAAAGTCTTCGAAGCTCTTGAAGATGATGATTGGCTTGATTCTATGAACAAGGAACTTCACAACTTCAAGAGGAAAAATGTTTGGACATTGGTTGAGCGGCCTAAAGACTGTCAAAACGTCATTGGAACCAAGTGGGTCTTCAAGAACAAGTGCGATGCGAATGGAATTTTCGTGCGCAACAAGGCAAGGTTAGTTGCCCAAGGATACTCACAAGTTGAGGGCATCGACTACGGTGAGACTTATGCCCCCGTTGCTCGCCTTGAATCCATTCGTATGCTTCTTGCCTTTGCTACCCATCATAACTTTAAATTGTATCAAATGGATGTTAAGAGTGCTTTTCTTAATGGTCCTTTGAAAGAGTTGGTATACGACAAGCAACCTCCAGGCTTTGAGGATCCACTTTTTCCGAACCATGTCTACAAGCTCAATAAGGCACTCTATGGCCTCAAGCAAGCCCCACGTGCGTGGTATGATTGCCTTAGGGAGCTCTTGTTAGACCGTGGCTTCGAAGTGGGTCTCATTGATCCCACTCTTTTTACTAAGAAAGTTGGAGGCCACTTGTTCGTATGCCAAATCTATGTTGATGACATTATCTTTGGGTCTATTAACAAAACTTTTAATGAGGATTTTGCCAAGATCATGACCGACCGCTTCGAGATGTCCATGATGGGGGAGCTGAAGTTTTTCCTCGGATTTGAAGTCAAACAATTGAGGAAAGGGACGCTCATCAGCCAAGCCAAGTACATCCAAGACATGCTTAAGAAGTTCAAGTTTGATCAAGTCAAAGGTGCCAAGACTCCCATGCCAACTAAGGTTAATCTTGATCTCGATCCCAAGGGTAAGGAGGTGGATCAAAAACTCTATCGATCGATGATTGGTTCTTTGCTCTATCTTTGTGCATCCCGACCGGATATTATGTTGAGTGTGGGTATGTGTGCAAGATTTCAAGCCGCACCAAAGGAGAGTCACATGGTGGCTGTCAAAAGGATCTTTCGATATTTAGTTCATACCCCAAACTTTGGGTTGTGGTACCCCAAGGGAGCCAGCTTTGATCTCATTGGTTACACGGACTCGGACTGGGCTGGTGACAAAGTGGGAAGAAAATCAACCTCCGGAGCTTGTCAGTTTCTCGGAAGATCCTTGGTTTGTTGGTCCTCGAAGAAGCAAAACTGTGTGTCTATGTCTACTGCCGAAGCTGAGTATATCTCTGCCGCAAGCTGCTGTGCTCAATTGCTATGGATGAAGCAAACCTTGAAGGATCTTGGACTATCTTTTGACAAGGTGCCTCTACTTTGCGACAATGAGAGTGCAATTGCTATTGCTCACAATCCCGTGCAACACAACCGAACCAAGCACATTGAGATTCGTCATCATTTCATTCGGGACCATGTTGCTAGAGGAGACATTTCTTTGGAGTATGTTCCCACCAAGGCAAATCTTGCGGATCTTTTTACGAAGCCTCTTGATGAAGCAAGGTTCCGAGAGTTAAGGCATGAGCTAAATATCATTGATTCGAGCAATGTTGCTTGAGCCCTTGCACACCTACCCGTGTCTCAATGTGTATCTTGTTTGGATGTAGGCATGGATTTAGGGGGAGTGTAGTTCCTCTTATGAACAAACACTATCCCTGTTATGCGCACATTAAAGTTTTCATACTCTATAGTCTCTAAAGGAGACCATTTGAGCGTCATGATGAGTGTTGGTAATGAACCCAAGATATATCTTCGCGGTGTCAAGCCATTTACTCTTATATAAGGTGGCTTCGGCCACCGACTCGTTTTATTTGGTTCTTTGACCTTTTTGTTTGTCATATTTTTTTGTTGTTTTTGGTTCTTCACAGTTTGAGCTATCTATCCTAAGCCTTTCCTTACCTCAAGCCCTCTCTATTCCCTGCACAAGTTCTTCCTTGTTATCCTATCCTGAGATGTTCCTTCTGGCGTCAGCGGAACTTCCGGTCAGTCTGACCCGGAAGTTCCGGTCCACCGGAACTTCCGGTCCCTGACCGGAACTTCCGGTGGTGCTTCCTGTACTATAAAAGGTGGGCCCTGGGGGAAAACGGGATCTTCTTCCCTTTTTCCCCCAAGACTCATCTTCTATCAGGAGCACCGCCGGCCAGGACATCTCCAAGGGGGCGCTCCGGCCCCCTCTTCTCCAACCGCTCCTCTCCAGATCTGCTCCGTGGGATCCTTCCCCACCTCGATCTCCCGCCATGGACTCCGGTATTTGCCCTTAACTCCCTCCATTAATGGAGATCTTGCTCTCACCATGGCTTGAGTTAGGGCACACCTTGTCTAGGCTAGTTCTTTGGCTAGAACTTGTTGGAAGATCTTGGTAGGCCTAGGGTATCTTGCTAGAGTAGATTGGTCCAATACATCCTTGGAAAAAATTGTGCATTGGTGGTCTTTAGATCTACATCTAGGGAACTCCTGTTGAAACTGTCAGTTCGTGGCCTCACCGGAACTTCCGGTGAGCCACGACCGGAACTTCCGATCTAGACCGGAAGTTCCGACGTTTCAGCGGAAGTTCCGGCTACACTGCAAAAAAAATTCCTGTTTGTATTTTTCCAATCTAACTCTTTTTGTTTCCTCTTCCGAACTTGTGCACTTATCCCAACTTCCCTCCCTATTCTTGTTCTTTCTTCTCAGGGGAAGGAGAGACTCGCCAAGGCAAGCGTGCCCGCCGACCATCCGCTGACATTCCTCCTGAGATTGATGAGGAAGATGCTGAAGTTGTGCGTCCAACCACTCAGACTTCTCGCCAGAAGGCTGCTGCTGCTCGCCGTGCTGCTACTGCAGGGAAGAGGCCTGCTCTTTCTCAGAAGGCCACTGCTGCAGGACCAGACATGACCAAAGCCAAAATTTCCAAGTGGACTCAGAAGGCTTACGCTGCATTCAGGGCTACAGATCCCTACCTCATGCCTCGTGATCGTCTCTACTTGGACCCTCATTTCCACACCTGTCGTCAGGAGCAGATTTACGAAGAAATTTATGCATCCAAGAAGAAGTTTGTGGTTGCTCCTCAGAAGTACATCAATGTGCCTCACATGGAAGAGAAGCAAGTCTACTTTGGGGAGGCTCTTGATATCTGTCAGAGGTTTGGGTTGATTCCCCTCATGGAGCACCGTCAGAACTTTGATGTGACTGCTATTGCTCAGTTCTACTCCACTCTATATATTCACATGCATTCATCTACTGAAGGAGTGATGAAGTGGATGACCAGGGATGTGTTTCTTACCGCTACTTGGGCTGAGTTTGCTGAGCTTCTTGGTTATCCCATTCAGCCTGACCGCGGGGCAAATGGTTGGCGTGTTCATGGTCCTACTACTGCTGATCCTGAGGTCCTGGAGCCTCTCTACATTGAAGGATGGGGAAGTGGTGGGTTTGTGAATCATCTGCTGCCAACTTATGACATTATGCGCCGGGTGTACTTGAACACCATCTCTCCCAAAGCTGGCAACTTTGATCAGTTTCATGGATATCAGGTTGACCTCATGCATCAGACCCATCGTCGCCGAGGCACTGACAGGTCAATGGATGTTATGCACTTCATCTTCTCAGAGATGTGGGGGGCTCTCATCGAAAAGCGCTCCTGCATCTATGCTCCCTACATTCAGACTCTCATCAATCACAAGTGGGTCGAGAAGACTGGCACCCCCTTTCCTCAAGACAACATCACCATTCATGAAGAGAAAAGGCTCCGTGTGAGTAAGCACCAGAAGCCTCGCACTCAAGAAGAAAAGGAAGCTGCTCTCAAGAAGACTCAAGATGTTGCTAGTGGTCCCTCCTCTGCTCCTGGTGGCTCTAGTGCTGGTGGTCCTTCTCTCCAGAGGCAGCCATCTTGGGCAAAGAAGCTGCTTGGGAAAGTGAAGAAGACTTTCTGCTTTCTGCAGGACCGCGAGTATCAGGCTTATGTTGATCAGCGTCACAATGTTCAGCGCCAGAAGGCCATCATGGCAGCCCTCAATATTCCTTGCTCACCGGTCTCTAGCTTTGTCACTGCTCCCAAGGAGGATTGGGTTCACAACAACTGTAACTGGTCTGAAGATGAATCTGAGGAGGAGGTCACTGGTCCGCATGAGTCTTCTCATCCTTCCCCTTCTCATGGCTGGGACGTGTAGTCTGATCTCTTCTTCCTTTTTGGTGTCTCGATGCCAAAGGGGGAGAAAGATGTCTATTAGGTTGTCTACGGGATTTGCATGGGTTGAGTCGCGAGCCTGTTCTTGCCTTTGATCTTTTCTTACTCGCGAACTCTCTAGTTTATTTGTGTGCTTGTGGTTTTATGTCCGTGAACTTATGTGTGCTTGTGGACCATGTGGTATGTTATGTTTGAGACTATGTGGTATCTCTTGTGGTTTCTTTGTGGTATCTTATACTATGACCGTGAGTGTGGTATCTTATTGTCATCTCTTGGGCTGTTGCTATGGTGGTGGAGCCTCATTGCTCTTGTTGTTATTATTACTCCGTTTGTCTCCACCACTTTTAGTTGGTTCTGGTATGATCTCTATCCCTTTTTGTACTTGTGCTATCTTTGCAGTTGTTAGGGGGAGCCTCCGTGTATGTGTGCTAGTTCAGTCCTTAGGGGTCTTCTCTCTACCTTGCACACATACAGGGGGAGCCTGCCCCGTCCATTGCAAAGATTGCGTTGTTTCTATGCAAATCTGTGGGATTGTCATCTAACACCAAAAAGGGGGAGATTGAAAGGACTATATCTTCCCATGATGTTTTTTGGTGTTAAATGACAATCCCAACCGTGTTTTTAACTGTGCTCTTGAGTTTCAGGGGAAACGTCGTTGTTGTCTCATTCTATTGTGATGGATGCTCTCTTGTGATCTTTTGAAGACGGTGGCCTTTTAGTCTTCTCCTAGTTTCTTTCTGGTTGATGTTTTTAGGTCACCGTACTATTAAGAGGGGGTCCATGTTGGAAGGTTGTGGGAAATCACTTATTCTTGCACAAACCTATATGCACCGCCACAGTCATCCCATTATTCCGTGAGAGAGAGCGTTTTCCTGTTCAGTTGGGGCCTTTTGTGTCTCACCGGAACTTCCGGTCATAGACCGGAAGTTCCGCTCAAACCTTTTTCTGCGGGCTGTTCTTCAGTTTGTTCTGACGCTAGTTCCGCCCAAGTTCCGGTGACGGTTCAGTAACCTTCTGTTTTGAAGTGTGCTATTTGCCGGAACTTGGCCGGAACTTGGCCGGAACTTGCTCGGAACTTTTCCTGGCAAAAGTTCTTGAGCAGAACTTCCGCTTGAGGCCGGAACTTCCGGTCTGACCCGCTCGCGACCCAAAAGTTCCGCTGCTTGTTTCGCCCAAGTTCCGGTGGCGGTTCAGTAAACTTCTGTTTAGAAGTGTGCTATTTGCCGGAACTTGATCGGAAGTTCACCGGAACTTCCGGTCTGTTTTGACCGGAACTTCCGGTTGCGCTTCTGGAGCGTGCGTCAACGGTCTTATGACCGTTGGAGCCAGGCTCAGGCGGAACTTCTGGCCTATCACCGGAACTTCCGGTGATGTCGCGGGGGCTGTACCGGTTCAGTGCGAGGGGGCCTATTTAAGGCACCCCTCTTCTTCCTCCCATTCTCTCTCGAATTTTTCTCTCTCCTCCATTAAAGCTTGAGCTTCACCTCACTAGATCTCTCTCTCTAGCCACTCAATTGACCTGATCTTTTGAGAGGTGAGGGAGGTGACCTAGATCTACACTTCCACCAAAGAAGAATTGATTTCCCCTTCCATCCTTTGTGGATCTTGTTGCTCTTGGGTTTCTTGGAACCCTAGACGGTGTAGGGCATCCTCGGAGCTGAGGCACGTTGAGGGCCTCCAATTGAGTTGTGGAGCCTCCCCCTCAACCTTGGTGTAAAGGTTTCGGTTGGCGCCTTCAAGGTCACCGGTTAGTGGATTGTGAGGCCTCCTTTGTGGGGGAGATCACCGGAGAAGAAGGTGAGGCCTTTGTGGCGCTCGGGTGACCTTGTGTGGCCCCGACACCTCTCCAACGTAGACGTAGCTCCTTGGGAGTGAACTACGGGAATTACATCTCCGTGTCCCCTCGCCGGTTACTTCGTTCCCTTCCTTTACTCCTCGCTATTTACTGTTTTTGTGGTTTGTGTTCGCTTTCTTGCATTTAGGTTGATCACTTAGTTGCATCTCTAGATAACTTCCTTTCTCGTTGAGCCTAAAAGTGTGAAACAAATTAAAATCGGTAGACGCCTATTCACCCCCCTCTAGTCGTATCAAGTCGGTACTTTCAATTGGTATCAGAGCGCAGGCTCTTACTTCGGGCTTTACCGCCTAAGAGACTATGGCCGACGAAGGGGGTAGTGAAACTGAAAAAGCCAAGAACTTGGCCACTATGGATGACCTCAAGCAATTGGAGTCATCCATGATGTCCAAGTTCGAGGAAATGATGACTCTCTTGCAGTCTCTAAAGCCAAACCCCATAGTTGCTATTGACACACCCCAATCTAACGTGGTTCCTCCCACCGTTACGGTGTCCGCCCCCGGGGTAACTCCCGCGGCGGCTACCACTCACTTGGGACTTGGTTTTTTTGCTCAAACCTCTACCAAGGTGCCAAGTGAGAACATCGAGGAGCCCGAGAATCCAACTTCCAAAGGGGAGAATGGAGAAAAGGACTACTCGGCGGTTCCCCCACCGCCGAAGTACACTCCGGATCCACCCATTCCCATGCCACACATTATCCCTCAAGGAGCACCACCTATGCTAGATACGTCTAATTTCGCCAATTGGCAATATCTAATGCGCTCACATATTTCCAGCTCTTCCATTGAGTTAATGAGGATTGTGGAGGATGGGTTCTCTCTTTTTGACCCAAAGAAGTTGACACGAGGTGAAGTGGTGGGCAAGCAACTCAATGCTACAGCTTTGGGAATGATTCAAAAGGCTTTGACTCCAAAGGATTTTGCTCACATTCGCCAATTTGACACCGCCAAGGGAGCTTGGGATCAACTCACCGAGCTTTTTGTTGGGAATGCTAGCATCCAAAGCTCCAAGTTTGATGAGATCAACAACGAGTGCGATGGTTTCGCAATGTAAGATGATGAGACCCCTGAGGACATGTATAGGCGCCTTAAGGTCCTTTGTTCTACCATGAGGGACCTTGGGGCTCACTATGTTGATGACAAGTTTATGAAGAGGAAGTTCATTCAAGATCTTCTCCCATTTGAAGAACAAAAGCTCAACTCTATCAAGGGAAGAACCAACTTTCACTTAATGACCTCCCAAGAAGTCTTGAGTGAAGTAATTGCCATGACTATTGCTAAGAAGAATGCGGAGTCCGCTCGAGCTAGAGCCATTGGATCAACAAAAGTGAACCTTGCTTTGAAGGCCAAGGCTATTGAAGTTGATGATGATGATACATCAAGTGAGTGGTCCCAAGAAGATCTCAAATGTGCTTTCAACGAACATCTTGCTCTCGCTTCAAGGGCTTTTTGGAACAAGTCCGGATTCAAGCCAAGATCGAGGGACAACTCAAGATTCAACTCACCCAACAAGTATCCCAAAGCAAGGTCTTGCTACAATTGCAATGACAAGAGTCACTTCGTGGCCAAGTGTCCCTTTGAGAACCGTGAAGACAATGGTGGTCGTCTCATTCGCAAGATCAAGTCAAGATCTCCTCATCCCATAAACAAGAACTACACCGTCAAGAACGCCACTAACAAGGAACGAGCAATTGTGGTCCATGAAGAATATCTTTCGGGCACAGACGAAGATGATGATGAAGTTCATGGTGGAGAGATTGTGGGGGTTGCTGCTATTGCCACTACCTCAACTCCACGTATATCCCTCTTCGACTCGCCAAATGAAAATGTCATCTCCTCCAACCAAAAGTGCTTCATGGCCAAGGCCACCGAGGTATCACCGAAACCCACTCCTCAACCCATCTCTAGTGAGCCTTCCTCTCTTGATCTTGTTGGTCTAGAGGTGAAGAAAGAGATGATTGACATTTGTGAATTTGTTGCTACCTTAGATGAAGAAACTAAAAACTGCTTTGAGTCCTTACTTGCTCAACTTGAGAATGCTAGGGATGCCTTAGATGAAAAGGAAGAACTTCTTGACTTGCTAAGTAAAAATGAAAGAGATGCCGCCGATGAAATTGCCTCTCTTACTCAAAGTGCCAGTTGTGTGTTTTCTCCTGTTTTTGGTTTCAAAAAACCTAGTAAGGGAATATTCTCGGAATTTGATGGGACAAAAGGCAAAGACAATATTTTAGCAGAGAGAAGACGGAGTCAACAGTGCAGCCGAAGGGGGGCCACGAGGTGACCACACCATAGGGCCGTGCGGCCCAGGGGGCGCGCCGCCACTAGTTGTGGGCCCCTCGGGCGACCACCGACCTTGCCCTTTTGCCTATAAAAGCACCCCCATGCAAAAACCCTAAGTACCCGATCAAATCTCCACGAAACAGTTTGTAGCCGCCGCTACCATCGTCCCTAGATCAAGAGATCTGAAGCTCTTCCCGGCACCCTGCTGGAGGGGAGAGATCATCCCAGAGGCCTTCTTTATCGCCATGCCAGCCTCCGGTATGATGTGTGAGTAGTTCACCCTTGTACTATGGGTCCATACAATAGCTAGATGGTTGTTTCTCCTCCTTTGTGCTATCATGTTTAGATCTTGTGAGCTCCGTTCGTGATCAAGATCATCTATTTGTAATCATACATGTTGTGTTTGTGGGGATCCGATGGATATTGAGATACCATGTCAGATTGATTATTGATTCTATCATGTATGTGTTATTTGTGATCTTGCATGCTCTCCGTTGCTAGTAGCTATCTTGGCCAAGTAGATGCTTGTGACTCCAAGAGTTATGCTCGATAGTAGGTTCATGCCTCTAGTAATATGGGGAAGTGACAGAGATCTCTAAGGTTGTAGATATGTTGTTGCTACTAGGGAGAAAACAACAATCTTTTGTTCATGGAACAATTGTATTGTTTACTTTACACACATTGCTTAATGCAATTATCTGTTGCTTGCAACTTAATACTGAAAGGGGTTCGGATGATAACCTGAAGGTGGATTATTAGTCATAGATGCAGTTGGATTACAGTCTATGTATAATGTTGTAATGCCCAATCAAATCTCATAGGAGTCAAGATGTCTAGTATATGCATTGTTATGCTTCCTCAATCTGTTAATTGCCCCGCTGTAATTTTTTCACCTAGCATGTTATTTATCTTAAGGAGAACACCTCTAGTGAACCGTGGACCCCGGTCTAATATTTATCATTGATACATCATCTACTGTTACCGTTTACTTTCTATAATCAACTATTATCTTCCACACTATACGTTTAATTCTTTGTTTTCAGCAAACCGGTAAGATTGACAACCTCACTGTATGTTGGGGCAAAGTTTTAAGTTTGTGTTGTGTAGGTTCCAAGTTGTTCGCAACACCTTGGAGTTGTTTTCTTACTCCTACTGGTTCGATAACCTTGGTTTCATAACCGAGGGAAAACTTACTGATGTGCTCTTCACACCTTCCTCTTGGGGTATCCCAATGAAGCTCTACAGTGATCTGAGCCGCATCAAGACGTTTTCTGGCGCCGTTGTCGGGGAGTTAAGGATAGCTTCAATCTCTTCCTCCTCGTCATTCACCTTTCAGGGAGAAAGAAGATTCTCGCAAGGGGCGTCTCTCACAACCATTCTCTTTACTTTGTTTTTGTTTTTCTTAGTTTATTTTGCTTGTTTCTTTCTATCAAAAATACAAAAAAATAGTTTCATTTCGTTTGCTTTTTCTTTTCAAAAACACCAAAAAATAGTTCCTACTATAGTTGTTGGTCTGTTATTGCCTTACTTTCTCATGCTTTCTATCAATGGTTGGTTTCTTTGAAACTAGATCTTATTGGCAAGGTGGGTTCACGGAAGAACAAAAATATTATTATAAGGAACACCGCTTGTCACAAAAAAGGAAACACTTATGGAAAAATTGATAAATTGAATACCATTGCTAGAAACGTGTGCTCTACTTATAATGTTACTTATTCTTTGATAAATCTTGTTGTTGTAGGAGGTATAAACACCTCCCTTTTCAATGTGAGTATAATGATAATGTTACCATTGTTGGAGATATGCCCTAGAGGCAATAAAAAAGTGGTTATTATTATATCTTTGTGTTTATGATAAATGTTTACATTCATGCTATAATAGTATTAACCGGAAACATTAATACTTGTGTTATTTGTAAACTAAATTAAAGTCCCTAGTAAAGCCTCTTTGTAATACTAGCTTGTTGGTTGAAAGATGATTGTGGTTTCCCGATCATGAACATTGAGATGTTATTGACAACAAGATCATATCATTAGGATAATGGTATGATGGACATACTCCTATAGATAAGCATAGCATTAAGATCAATTCATTTCAATAGTTCGTTTGATATAAGCTTTCTAATACATAGTAACCTAATTCCTTCGACCATGAGATCATGCTAATCACCATCACCGGAAGGATGCTTTGATGACATCAAACACCATGCCGTAACTGGGTGGCTATAAAGGTAACATTGAGTGTTCGGAAAGTATGTGTTGAGGCGCATGGATCGAGAGTGGGATTTGTCCATCTATATGACAGATAGATATACTCTGGGCCCTCTCGTTGGAATGTCATCCAATTAGCTTGCAAGCATGTGACTGGATCACAAGGGATCACATATCACGGGAACGAGAAAAGAGTACTTATCAGTAACGAGGTTGAACTAGGTATGCAGAGATACCGACGATCAGACCTCGGATAAGTAAACTATCCCGAGACAAAGGGAAATTGGTATCGTATGTAAGTGGTTTATTCGATCGCAAAGTAATCATTGAAATATATGGGAGCCATATGAATTTCCAGATTCCTCTATTGGTTATTGATTGGAGAAGTGTCTCGGTCATGTCCGCATAATTCACGAACCGTAGGGAGACACACTTAAGGATTCGATGTTGTTTAGTAGATATGGAATGTAAGTAGGGATACCGAATGTTGTTTGGAGTCTCAGATGGGATGAGGGATATCACGAGGATATCCGGAGAATTAGATTCATATAAGGAAAGTCCGATTCTGGAGTTCGGGAATGATTTTGATGTTTTCATCGAAGAGGTTCTAGAAGGATCTAGAAGGTTCACCGGACCGGAAGGGGAATGGTCCATGAATGTGTCATGGGTAAGTGGAATGATTGGATCATGTCCTAGGTCACTTGGTTGGGCATTTGCGAGAGAGAATTAAAGCTCTAAATTGAAAGTCAAAAGGGAGGTTTGAAAAGTCAAACTGGAACAATAGTTTCCTAGTGGAAGAAGGAAAGAGTCTTTCCTTCTATCCAACTTGGGTTTGGGTATGGATTCAAACTCCCCTCTCCCAAGGCTGCCCTCCCTCTCATAAATAGAAGGGGAGAGCTGCCCCAAAGACTACAAGCCCTAGCCCTCCCTATCGTGCGTCACCGCCGCATGCCGCCGCCGCCGGCCTGTCGCCGTCGCCCTAGCCGCCGCCGACACCTCCTCCTCCTCTCCGGCCTTCTAATCCTAGATCGCCGGAAACCCTAGATCCACCATAACTTGCACCGGCTTAGGCGAAGCCCTGCGGGATCTTCCCTCTACTTCCGACACCACGTCGTCATGCTGCCAGAATCACGAGGGGAGAAATACAACCTTCGCTGCCTACTGGAACAAGGGAGAGGAAGTTCTTCATCGAGTACCGAACGTGTGATCGACTACGAAAGCGCTGCCGGAACGCAGCGCCGGAAGGATCGTCTACGCGATCTTGAGATCGGCAAGTGTACGACTACATCACCTACGAGAATCTGCTCTCGTTAACCGCTTTGGAATCTTCGAGGGTGTGTACTCCAATCGACTCGTTGCTACAATCTAGTAGATAGATCTTGGCTTGTTTATGTGCATGCGGTAGATTTTTTTTGTTTTTCATGCTACGAACCCCAACAGTGGTATCATAGTCGTGTCTATATGTAGATCTGTTGCACGAGTAGAACACAATGGTCATTGTGGGCGTTGATGCTTTTGTTGTCGATTGCTTCTTGTGTACTTTGCATCTTGCGGGATGGTGGGATGAAGCGGCCTGAGCTAACCTTACATGACATTGTTCATGAGACTTGCTCCACGCTTGACATGCAACTTGTATTGCATAAGTGGCTTTGTGGGTGCCTGTTTCTCCCAACATAGTTAAGATTCAATTTACAACGGGTGACTGACAATACTAGTATCAACGTTGTGGTTCTTGTTCGTAAGTTAGAACGACACTTATTTAAAGCCACAAACCACGTAAAACATGCAAAGAAAATTAGAGGCGTCTAACTTTGGTTTGCAGGGGTGTGCTGTTATGTGATATGGCCATGATTGTGATTATATATGATGTATGCAATGTTCCTTATTGTAAGTCGGCAATCGACAAGAGCCATATGGTTGTCTTTTTAATTTCGTTAAGACCTGCGTGTCTATTATTCAAAGTAGTTGCAATAGTTGATGCTGGTGGAAGACAATCATGGAGCGGCGCCATTGACCTTGACGCGATGCCGGTGATGATGGAGACCATGTTCGAGCTTGAAGATGGAGATCGGAAGCACAAGAAGAAAGGCCATATCATATCACATATTATGAATTGCATGTGATGTCAATCCTTTTATGCGTCTTGTTTTGCTTAGTTCGCGACGGTAGCATTATAAGATGATCCCTCTCACAAAATTTCAAGTTATAAAGTGTTCATTCTTAGTAGGCACCGTTGCTAAAGCTCGTTGTTTCGAAGCACCATGTGATGATCGGGTGTGTTAGATTCTGCGAGTGTATACAACGGGAGTAAGCCAGATTTGCTCATGTGGAAGCTAAGGTTTGATCTTGATGAGCCTAGCATGTACAGACATGGTCTCGGAACACGGATCACCGAAAGGTAAAGCATGAGTCATATAGTATATATGATAAACATGTTGATTGTTCGCCATTTAAGCTACATCAACTCTCGTGATGATCGGTTTTGATGTGGTGGATTTGGTTCGTGTGATCACTAAAACAATGTGAGGGATATTGTTTTGAGTGGGAGTTCACCTAGATTAATTTAACTATTAATTATAACTCAATTTGTCATAAACTTAGTCTAAACTATTGCAAATATGTTGTAGATTAATGGTGGCCCCTACCATTATTTTAATGCGCTCCTAGAGAAAGAAAAGTTGAAAAATAATGGAAGCAACTTCGTGGATTGGTTCCACAATTTGAGGATTGTCCTTAATGCTAGTAATCTGACCTATGTGTTGGATGCACCGCTGGGCGACCCACCTGCAGCTGATGCTACCGATGAGGTAAAGAATATTTTCCTCGCTCGGAAGAATCAGTACTCCACAGTTCAGTGTGCTATCTCGTATGGTTTGGAATCGGAGATTCAGAAAAGGTTTGAGAACCATGACCCACATGATATTGTCTGTGAACTCAAAATGATATTTGAGGCTCACGCGGCAGTTGAGAGTTATGAGGCTTCTGAAAAGTTCTTTAACTGCAAGATGGAAGAGGGCAGCTCCGTTAGTGAGCACGTGCTGAAGATGTCTGGGCACACAAGCAATCTTCAAAGCTTGGGTATAGTGATTCCTAATGCTTTGGGGATTCACCGTGTCCTCCAATCACTACCACCAAGTTACAAGAACTTTGTGATGAACTACAATATGCAAAACATGGATAAATCGTTGCCCGAACTCTTCTCCATGTTAAAGTCTGCAGAAGTGGAGATCAAGAAAGAGCACCAAGTGTTGTTGGTCAATAAGACCACCAAATTCAAGAAGCAAGGCAAGTCTAAGAAAAGGGAAACTTCAAGAAGGGTGGTAAGAAAGTTACCGCGCCGGCAAAGAAAACCAAGGCTGGGCCGAAGGCTGATACTGAGTGCTTTTACTACAAGGGAGAAGGTCACTGGAAGCGGAATTGCCCTAAGTACTTGGCGGATTTGAAGAACAGCAACATCAAGAAGAAAGGTATATCCAATATACATGTTATTGATGTGTATCTCACTAGTACTCGTAGTTGTGCCTGGGTATTTGATACTGGTTCGGTTGCTCATATTTGTAACTCAAAACAGGTGCTGCAGAATAGATGGAAACTAGCGAAGAACAAGGTGACGATGCGCATTGGAAATGGATCAAAGGTTGATGTGATCGCGGTCGGCACGCTACCTCTTCATCTACCATCGGGATTAGTTTTATACATAAATAATTGTTATTTGGTGCCTGAGTTGAGCATGAACATTATATCAGGATCATGTTTATTGCGAGACGGTTACTTGTTTAAGTCCGAGAATAATGGTTGTTCGATTTATATGAGTAATATGTTTTATGCACATGCACCTTTGATAGATGGTCTATTGTTGTTGAATCTCGATTGTAGTAATACACATATTAATAACATTGAAGCTAAACGTTTGAAATTAAGCGATAACTCAACCTATATGTGCCACTGTCATCTTGGTCATATTGGAGTGAAGCATATGAAGAAAATCCATTCCGATGGACTTCTTGAATAACTTGATTTCGAATCACTTGAAAGATGCGAAGCATGTCTGATGGGTAAAATGACTAAGACTCCATTTTCTGGTATGATGGAGCGAGCGACGGACTTATTGGAAATCATACATACCGATGTGTGTGGTCCAATGAGTGTAGCATCGCGCGGTGGTTATCGTTATGTTCTTACATTCACAGATGACTTGAGTAGATATGGGTATATCTATTTCATGAAACATAAGTCCAAAACTTTCGAGAAGTTTAAGGAATTTCAAAGTGAACTAGAGAATCAATGTAACAAGAAGATTAAGTTTCTATGATCTGATCGTGGAGGTGAATATCTTAGTTACGAGTTTGGCGAGCATTTAAAAAAATGCGGAATACTTTCACAATTGACACCGCCTGGAACACCACAACGTAATGGTGTGTCCGAACGTCGTAATCGAACTCTCTTAGATATGGTTCGTTCTATGATGTCACTTACAGATTTGCCGCTATTGTTTTGGGGGTATGCATTAGAAACAGTCGCATTCAGTTTAAATAGGGCACCATCTAAATCCATTGAAACGACATCGTATGAATTATGGTTTGGGAAGAAACCTAAATTGTCATTCCTTAAAGTTTGGGGATGCGAAGCCTATGTAAAGAAGTTACAGCCGGACAAGCTTGAACCCAAAGCGGAAAAATGCGTCTTCATAGGATACCCGAAGGAAACTATTGGGTATACCTTCTATCATAGATCTGAGGGCAAAATCTTTGTTGCCAAGAATGGATCCTTTCTAGAGAAGGAATTTCTCTCGAAAGAAGTGACTGAAAGGAAAGTAGAACTCGACGAGGTTGTCGAACCTTCTCTCGAAATTGCGAGTAGCGCAGCACCGGAAGAAGTTCCTGTGGTGCCTGCACCAATAAGAGAGGAAGCTAATGATGATGATCATGAAACTTCGGTTGAAGTTGCTACAGAGCCTCGCAGGTCAACGAGAACTCGTACCACTCCAGATTGGTATGATCCTGTTATGAGTGTCATGTTGGTGGACAACACCGATGACCCCGAGACATATGAGGAAGCAATGATGAGCCCAGATTCCAATAAATGGCAAGAAGCCATGAAATCCGAGATTGGATCCATGTACGAAAACCACGTATGGACTTTGGTGGACTTATCGCATGGCCGGAAGGCTATCGAGAACAAATGGATTTTCAAGAAGAAAACATATGATGATGGTAATGTTACTGTCTATAAAGCTCGACTTGTCGCAAAAGGGTTTCGACAAATTCAAGGAGTTGACTACGATGAGACTTTCTCACCAGTAGCGAAGCTAAAGTCTGTGAGGATTTTGTTAGCAAACCCTGCATATTTTGATTATGAGATATGGCATATGGATGTCAAAACGACGTTCCTCAATGGAGACATTGATGAAGAGTTGTATATGGTACAACCCAAAGGTTTTGTCGATCCTAAAGATGCTAACAAGGTATGCAAACTTCAACGGTCTGTTTGTGGATTGAAGCAAGCATCCCGAAGTTGGAATCAACATTTTGATAAGGTAATCAAAAGCTTTGGTTTTATACAAACTTATCGAGAAGCTTGTATTTACAAGAAAGTGAGTGGGAGCTCTGTAGCATTCTTAATACTATATGTAGATGACATATTGTTGATTGGGAATGATGTAGACCTTCTTAATAGTGTCAAGGATTATTTGAATAATAGTTTTTCAATGAAAGATCTTGGCGAAGTACATATTAGGCATAAAGATTTACAGAGATAGATCAAGACGCCTAATATCATTGTCACAAAGTACATATTTGGACAAAGTTCTAAAGAGGTTTGGAATGGAAGATAGCAAGAAAGGGTTCTTGCCCATGTTGCCCAATACGACCTTGAGTAAAACTCAAAGTCCTGCAACGGCAGAAGATAGAGAAAGGATGAGTAAGACTCCCTATGCCTCAGCCATAGGATCTCTAATATATGTCATGCTATGTACTAGACCTGACATTGCATATGCTGTTAGTTTAACTAGCAGATATCAAAGTGATCCAGGAGTGGATCATTGGAGAGCGGTCAAAAACATCCTTAAGTACTTGAGAAGAACTAAGAATATGGTTCTTTCTTATGGAGGTGATGAACAACTCGTTGTTAATGGTTACACCGATGCTAGTTGGAACACCAATCCGGATGATTCTAAATCACAATTTGGATACGTATTTACATTGAATGGTGCAGCAGTTAGTTGGAGGAGTGTAAAGCAAAGCGTTGTGACGAGATCTTCAATTGAATCGGAATACATAGCTGCTTTGGAGGCTTCACAAGAGGCGATATGGATGAAGGAGTTCATTACAGAGCTCGGTGTGGTTCCCAGTGCGTTGGACCCAATGTCTATCTACTATGATAACATGGCGCCATAGCCAATGCGCAAGAACCAAGGTTACACAAGAAGCTGAAGCACATCAAGCTATGTTTTCACGCTATTCGAGAGCATGTCCAAGATGGTGACATAAAGATTTGCAAAGTACACATAGATCTGAATGTGGCGGATCCGTTGACTAAACCTCTCCCGAGGGCAAAACATGACCAGCACCAAACCGCCATGGGTGTTCGGTATATTACCATGTAATCAAGATTAGTTGACTCTAGTGCAAGTGTGAGACTGTTGGATATATGCCCTAGAGGCAATAATAAAAGTGGTTATTATTATATCTTTGTGTTTGTGATAAATTTTTACATTCATGCTATAATAGTATTAACCGGAAACATTAATACTTGTGTGATTTGTAAACTAAATTAAAGTCCCTAGTAAAGCCTCTTTGTAATACTAGCTTGTTGGTTGAAAGATGATTGTGGTTTCCCGATCATGAACATTGAGATGTTATTGACAACAAGATCATATCATTAGGAGAATGGTATGATGGACATACTCCTATAGATAAGCATAGCATTAAGATCAATAGTTCGTTTGCTATAAGCTTTCTGATACATAGTAACCTAATTCCTTCAACCATGAGATCATGCTAATCACCATCACCGGAAGGATGCTTTGATGACATCAAACACCACGCCGTAACTGGGTGGCTACAAAGGTAACATTGAGTGTTCGGAAAGTATGTGTTGAGGCGCATGGATCGAGAGTGGGATTTGTCCATCCATATGACAGATAGATATACTCTAGGCCCTCTCGGTGGAATGTCATCCAATTAGCTTGCAAGCATGTGACTGGCTCACAAGGGATCACATATCACAGGAACGAGAAAAGAGTACTTATCAGTAACGAGGTTGAAATAGGTATGCAGAGATACCGACGATCAGACCTCGGATAAGTAAACTATCGCGAGAAAGAGGGAAATTGGTATCGTATGTAAGTGGTTCATTTGATCGCAAAGTAATTGTTGAAATATATGGGAGCCATATGAATTTCCATATTCCTCTATTGGTTATTGATCGGAGAAGTGTCTCGGTCATGTCCGCATAATTCACGAACAGTAGGAAGACACACTTAAGGATTTGATGTTGTTTAGTAGATATGGAATGTAAGTAGGGATACCGAATGTTGTTCGTAGTCTCGGATGGGATCCGGGATATCACTAGGAGATCCGAAATGGTCCGGAGAATAAGATTCATACAAGGAAAGTCCGATTCCGGAGTTCGGGAATGATTTCGATGTTTTCATCGGAGAGGTTCTAGAAGAATCTAGAAGGTTCACCGGACCGAAAGGGGAATGGTCCATGAATGTGTCATGGGTAAGTGGAATGATTGGATCATGTCTTAGGTCACTTGGTTGGGCATTTGCGAGAGAGAATTAAAGCTCTAAATTGAAAGTCAAAAGGGAGGTTTGAAAAGTCAAACTAGAACAATAGTTTCCTAGTGGAAGAAGGAAAGAGTCTTTCCTTCTATCCAACTTGGGTTTGGGTATGGATTCAAACTCCCCTCTCCCAAGGCTGCCCTTCCTCTCATAAATAGAAGGGGAGGTCTGCCCCAAAGACTATAAGCCCTATCCCTTCCCACCGTGCGCCGCCGCCGCACGCCGTCGCCGCCAACCATCGCCACGCCGCCGCCTTGCATCGCCGCCGGCCCATCGTCGTCGCCCTAGCCACCATCGACACCTCCTCCTCCTCTCTGGCCTTCTAATCCTAGATCGCCGGAAACCCTAGATCCACCATAACTCGCACCGGCTTAGGTGAAGCCCTTATCTTCCCTCTACTTCCGACACCACGCCGTCGTGCTGCCAGAATCACGAGGGGAGAACTACAACCTCCGCTGCCTGCTGGAACAAGAGAGAGGAAGGTCTTCATCGAGTACCGAACATCTGAACGACTGCAGAAACGCTGCCGAAACGCAACGCCGGAAGGATCGTATACGTGATCTTGAGATCGGCAAGTGTACGACTACATCACCCACGAGAATTTGCTCTTGTTAACCGCTTTGTAATCTTCGAGGGTGAGTACTCCAATCGACTCGTTGCTACAATCTAGTAGATAGATCTTGGCCTGTTTGTGTGCATGCGGTAGAATTTTTTTGTTTTTCCATGCTATGAACCCCAACAACCATATATTCTTATGTTAAGTGAAATTATGACTTATGATGTAGAACAAATTGACGAATTTATTGCTTGGAAGGGTGCATTCGAACTTGCTAATTTGCTTGAAAATACTGATGATGCACCTTATAAATATGAGATTTATGATATACTTAAATTTTGCTTTGATAATTACAAGGAAGAAAATGGCTATATTCTTAAATATTTTAATAGATGCTTTCCACCAACGGAAGATACTAATGCCTTGTAGGAGCCTATGGAAGAAGAAATTGCTGAAACTGAAAGCTCATTAGATGAAAAAGAGGAGGAGAGTGATGAACAAAAGGAGGAAGAATGGATTAGCTGTAGGGTTCGCAGCATAGAAAACAAAAAATTTCCTACGATGGGAACTATGTACCAAGATCTATCTACTAGATAGAAACAACGGGCGGATGTATATCCATAGAGAACATACCTTTGAAGACCAACAAAGCTTAATGAGTTCAACTCGTGGTTGATGTAGACGATCCCTTGCCGATCTCAAGATCGAGAGGAAGTCCTAGCGCCGCAAAGCAGCAGCGCATCCGTGCTCGCACACACGTACAAGACATCGGGCAACCTCTGCCTCCTTGCTCCAGCGATGCAGCATAAGCACAACCCTTTCTTGCCGAATAGCCACCGGGAACATGTATCTCGCTAGTCCGAGACCATGGGGGATAAATTCTAGAGGGGGAGAGAGATCCTTCACGAGGAGGTGCAAGAGACAAGTGAGGAGGGGGGCTCCTTTTATAGGAGGAGGGGGGGAATCCCAAGGGGGTGGCCGGCGCATGGGGACTGCCCCCTTGCCCTCCCCTCTTCATGTGGGTCGACACTCCACTCACAAAATTCCTTTAAATTCCCTCCACTCAAAAGTCCACTCAAATTCCCATTAAATTTCCACCAAATTTAATGCAAACTCTCATTAAATAAAACTCTTTTATTTTATTCAGAATTTTGTCAATTACTTTAATGACAAACATTCACAAATAACCCCTTTCTAGAATTCCATTTCACATGCATAACCACTTTATGCAATTTCACCCGAAAACCCGTTTCGGTATCTAGTGAAATAAATTCCTGCGCTTGTTTATTCTTTCAGCATGAAACATTTGCTCCAACTGGATGCCAGTGTCCCTTAAGTGTGTCACCCTACGGTTCGCGAATAATGCGGACATGATCGAGACCCTTCTCCGATCAATAATCAGTAGCGGGACCTGGAGATCCATACTGACTCCCACACATTCAACGATGACTTTCTGTTTGTTTATTAAACACACATGTATTAACGTTTCCGTATTAATACAATTATAGCATGCAAAATAAACATCTATCATATACTTGGAATACACATAATAAACATTTTATTATTGCCTCTCAGGGCATATTCCCTTCAGTCTCCCACTTACACTAGAGACAATAATCTAGTTACATTGTGATGTATCTAACACCCATGGAGTTCTGGTGTAGATCATGTTTTGCTCTAGGGAGAGTTTTAGTCAACGGATCTGCTACATTGAGATCCGTATGTACTTTACAAATCTTTATATCTCCATCCTTGACATGCTCGCGGATGGAGTGAAACCGGCGCTTAATATGCTTGGAATGCTTGTGAGACCTTGGCTCTTTGGCATTGACAATGGCACCATTGTTGTCACAATAGATCACCATTGGGTCCAACGCGTTTGCAACCACACCTAGTTCGGATATGAACTCCTTCATCCAAACTGCTTCCTGAGCCGCTTCTGAAGCAGCAACATATTCGGCCTCCGTTGTTGATCCCGCCACCACAGGTTGTTTGGAGCTCCTCTAACTAACCGCTCCGCCATTCATGAGAAATACGT
Source organism: Avena sativa (assembly GCA_916181665.1). Classification (NCBI taxonomy): domain Eukaryota; kingdom Viridiplantae; phylum Streptophyta; class Magnoliopsida; order Poales; family Poaceae; genus Avena; species Avena sativa. The sequence continues at coordinate 355,234,348 of OV702296.1, forward strand.
ATCCGGATTGAGACTTAGAGTCATCCGGATCGGTGTCAAAGCTAGCGTTGACATAACACTTAGCGACGAGCTCTTCTTCACTTCCGTATATAAGAAACATATCCTTAGTTCTTCGAAAGTACTTAAGGATATTCTTGACCGCTTTCCAGTGTTCTGAACCTGGATCCGATTGGTACCTACTAGTCAAACTAATAGCATGTGCCACATCCGGTCTTGTACATAACATGGCGTACATTATAGAGCCTATGGCTGAAGCATAGGGGACCTTGTCCATTATCTCTCATAGTTAAGAACCCCTTCTTACTATTCTCCATTTTAAACTTCTTTAAAATCTTATCAAGGTATGTACTTTGCGATAGCCCTATTAGGCGCCTAGATCTATCTCTATAGATCTTTAAGCCTAATATGTATGACGCTTCACCTAGGTCCTTCATTGAAAATTTGCTGTTTAGATAACTTTTAACACTGTTTAAAAGATCTATATCATTTCCGATCAATAATATGTCATCCACATATAATATCAGAAATGCCACATTGCTCCCACTCACTTTCTTGGAAATACAAGCTTCTCCAAAAGTTTGGACAAATCCAAACTCTTTGATCACCTCATCAAAGCGGAGATTCCAACTTCGTGGTGCTTGCTTCAATCCATAGATGGATCGCTAAAGCTTGCACACCTTGTTAGCATCCTTAGGATCGACAAAACCCTTCGGTTGTATCATATAAAACTATTCCTCAATATTACCATTGAGAAACGCGGTTTTTACATCCATCTGCCATATCTCATAATCGAAATATGCAGCAATTGCTAACATAATCCTAACTGACTTTAGCATCACTACGGGAGAGAATGTCTCATCGTAGTCAACTCCTTGAATTTGTCGAAACCCCTTTGCGACAAGTCGAGCTTTATAGACGGTCACATTACCATCAGCATCAGTTTTTCTTTTGAAAATCCATTTGTTCTCCACGGCCTTTCGGTCGTGAGGTAAGTCCACCAAGTTCCAAACTTGATTTTCATACATGGATTCCATCTCGGATTTCATGGCTTCTAACCATTTGTTGGAATCCAGGCTCATCATCGCTTCTTCATATGTCGCAAGGTCATCATTTTCATCAACCATGAAATTCATGACAGGATTTCCGTACAGCTCGGGAGCTACACGCGTCCTGCTTGACCTACGAGGTTCGGTAGTACTCTCTTTCGGAGTTTCATGATCATTATCATTAGTTCCCTCTTCAACAGGTGGAGCCAACTCTGGAACAACTTCCGGCGCTGCGCTACTCGCCATACTTTGAAGAGTAGGTTCAATAACCTCTTCAAGTTCTACCTTCCGACTACTCACACCTTTCACGAGAAACTCCTTCTCTAGAAAGGATCCATTCTTGGCAACAAAAACCTTGCCCTCGGATCTGTGATAGAAGGAATACCCAATAGTTTCCTTAGGGTATCCTATGAAGACGCATTTTTCCGCTTTGGGTTCGAGTTTATCCGGTTGAAGTTTCTTCACATAAACATCGCATCCCCAAACTTTAAGAAATGACAGCTTAGGTTTGTTTCCAAACCACAATTCATATGGTGTCTTTTCAACGGATTTATATGGTGCCCGATTTAAAGTGAATGCAGCAGTTTCTAGTGCATAACCCCAAAATTACAACGGCAAGTCCGTCAAAGACATCATAGATCGAACCATATCTAATAAAGTACGATTACGACATTTTGACACACCATTTCTCTGTGGTGTTCCGGCAGGTGTGAGTTGTGAAACAATTCCACACTCTTTCATGTGAGTGCTAAACTCGTAACTTAGATACTCACCTCCACGGTCGGACCGTAGAAATTTGATCTTTCTATTACGATGATTTTCCACTTCATTCTGAAATTCCTTGTACTTTTCAAAGGTTTCAGACTTGTGTTTCATCAAGTAGATATAACCATATCTACTCAAATCATCCGTGAAAGTAACAAAATAACGATATCCACCTCGCGCCGACACACTCATTGGACCACATACATCAGAATGTATGATTTCCAATAAATCTGTCGCCCGTTCCATTGAACCGGAAAACGGCGTTCTAGTCATCTTGCCCATAAGGCATGGCTCACATGTATCAAATGATTCATAATCAAGTGATTCCAAAAGTCCATCCGAATGGACCTTCTTCATGCGTTTAACGCCAATATGACCTAGACGGCAGTGCCACATATATGCGGATATATCATCATTTAGTTTAATCCTTTTAGCATCAACATTATGAATATGTGTAACATTATTATCGAGATCTAAAAGAAATAAACCATTCATCATCGGTGCATGACCATAAAAGATTTCATTCATATAAATGGAACAACCATTGTTCTCGGATTTAAATGAATAACCACTTTGCATAAAACATGATCCAGATACAATGTTCATGCTCAGTGCAGGCACCAGATAACAATTATTCAAGTTTATAACTAATCCCGACGGCAAGTGGAGAGGCAGCGTTCCAACGGCGATCACATCAACGCTTGATCCATTGCCGACACGCATCTTGACCTCACCCCTTGCTAGCGGTCGCTTGTTCCGCAGCCCCTGATTCGAGTTACAAATATTAGCAACTGAACCGGTATCAAATACCCAGGTGCTACTGCGAGCACTAGTCAAGTACACATCAATAACATGTATATCATATATACCTTTGTTTGCCTTGCCGGCTTTCTTGTCTGCCAAAAACTTGGGGCAGTTGCGCTTCCAGTGGCCAGTCCCCTTACAATAGTAGCACTCGGTATCAGACTTAGGTCCAACTCAGGGTTTCTTTTCAGGCACGGCAACAGGTTTGCCGCCCTTACTTCCCTTCTGTTTTCCCTTCTTGTCTTTCTTGAAACCAGTGTTCCTACTGATCATCAACACTTGATGTTCCTTTTTGATCTCCACTTCTGCAGTTTTAAGCATTGACAGAAGCTCGGGGAGAGACTTCTTCATGCCTTGCATATTATAGTTCATCACGAAGCTCTTATAGCTAGGTGGTAGAGACTGCAGAACACGATGGATGCCTAAGTCAATGGGAATCAATATTCCCAAGGACACAAGCTTATCGGCGTAACCCGACATCTTGAGTACATGCTCACTAACGGAGTTGTGCTCTTCCATCATGCAGCTAAAGAACTTTTCTGAAGCGTTGTAGCTCTCTACAGCAGCATGTGTGTCAAAAATCATTTTAAACTCACCCATTGTATCAAAAGCATTGTCGTTTTCGAAACGCTTTCGAAGTTCCGGCTCTAGCCCATACAATATGCCGCAATGAACTAAGTTGTGGTCCTCCTGACGAGTCTGATAGACATTCTTCTCCTCGTCAGGGGCATCATCAAAAGGTGGGGGGCCTAACGGCGCTACTAGCACATATTGCTTTTGTGCAGCAGAGAGGAGAATCCTCAAATTCATGGCCCATTCGGTAAAGTTGCTACCGTTCGTTGCTAGTTTCTCTTTCTCCATGAACACATTGAAATTAAAAGCAGGTGGTGCCATCTACAACAGAATTTGTAAAGTTTAGACTAAGTGTATGATAGATTGAGTTCAACTAATCCATATTACGAATGAACTCCCACTCAAAAACGACATCCCTCGTGCCTTTTTGGTGATTACATGAACCAAATCCACTACACCAAGTCCGATCATCACGTGAGTCGGTGTAGCTTCAAAGGCGAGCATCAAATGGGCATCATATCAACTATATGACTCATGCTTAACCTTTTGGTCCGTGTTTCGAGGCCATGTCTGTACATGCTAGGCTCGCCAAGTTAGAACCTTAGTATTCGCGTGTGTAACTGTTTTACACCCGAAATATGGTCGTGGATCCAAGAACACCCAATCATCACGTGATGTCTTGGAGCGACGAATACATAATCGGTGCATACTAAAGGAAGAACACATTCTTATCTTGATATTTAAATGAGGGATCATCTTATTATGCTAACAAAGCATTAAACAAGCAATATAAGATGCAATCAAACATCACATGTTTATTAGTGAAATAATATGGTTCCCGCATATGATCTCTATCATGTGCACCGTGGTATGATCACTATCATACCTATATGTGTAAGTCCAAGGTCTATGGAGATTACACGTTATGTATGTTGTAAGAGTATCATCTCCTACTTCTACTTACAACATCACCATATCATAACACTAGCCCCACAACAATCTAAACTAGACGCCTCTAATTTATCCATTGCAAGTTTTACGTGGCTTAGGGCTTTCGAGATAGAACCGTTCTTACCTACGAACATGAACCACAACGAGGATAACCAAATTGTTGACAACTCGCTTGCAAAATAGATATTGACTATAGTAGGAGAGACAGACACCCGCTAGCCACTTATGCAAACTAGTTGCATGTCAATCGTGGAACAGGTCTCATGTGCGAGGACATGTAAAGTTTGTCTTGACCGCTTCATCCCACTATGCCACCAATATCCAAAATTACAACAAAGGAGCAACAACATGATCATCATCGCCCACATACTCATATGTGTACTACCCGTGTAAAGTATCTACGCATAGATCCGGCTCTGATACCACTGTAGGGTTCGCAGCATAGAAAACAAAAAATTTCCTACGATGGGAACTATGTACCAAGATCTATCTACTAGATACAAACAATGGGCGGATGTATATCCGTAGAGAATATACCTTTGAAGACCGACAAAGCTTAACGAGTTCAACTCGTGGTTGATGTAGACGATCCCTTGCCGATCTCAAGATCGAGAGGAAGTCCTAGCGCCGCAAAGCAGTAGCGCATCCGTGCTTGCACACACGTACAAGACACCGGGCAACCTCCGCCTCCTCGCTCCAGCGATGCAGCGGAAGCACAACCCTTTCTTGCCGAATAGCCACCGGGAACATGTATCTCGCTAGTCCGAGACCATGGGGGATACATTCTAGAGGGGGAGAGACATCCTTCACGAGGAGGTGTGAGAGACAAGTGAGGAGGGGGGCTCCTTTTATAGGAGGAGGGGGAACCCCAAGGGGGTGGCTGGCGCATGGGGGCTGCCCCTTGCCCTCCCCTCTTCATGTGGGTGGACACTCCACTCACAAAATTCCTTTAAATTCCCTCCACTCAAAAGTCCACTCAAATTCCCATTAAATTTCCACCAAATTTAATGCAAACTCTCATTAAATAAAACTCTTTTATTTTATTCAGAATTTTGTCAATTACTTTAATTAAAAACATTCACAAATAACCCCTTTCTAGAATTCCATTTCACATGCATAACCACTTTATGCAATTTCACCCGGGTAACATTCACAAATAACCCCTTTCTAGAATTCCATTTCACATGCATAACCACTTTATGCAATTTCACCCGAAAACCCGTTTCGGTATCTAGTGAAATAAATTCCTACGCTTGTTTATTCTTTCGGCATGAAACATTTGCTCCAACTGGATGCCAGTGTCCCTTAAGTGTGTCACCCTATGGTTCACGAATAATGCGGACATGATCGAGACCCTTCTCCGATCAATAATCAGTAGCGGGACCTGGAGATCCATACTGACTCCCACACATTCAACTATGACTTTTCCTGCGATCGTCGGAACCTTTTACGCTTGTATCTTAATCCCTTTGTTTCACGATATATTACATGTCCGAGATTCAATCATCGGTATCTCCATACCTAGTTTGATCTCGTTACTGACATGCACTCTTTTCTCGTTCCCGTGATATAACATTCTAGTGATCAAATCACTTGCTTGCAAGCTAACCAATGTGATATCACCGAGAGGGCCCAGAGCATATCTATCCGTCATCAGATGAAAAAATTCCACTCTTGATCCATGATTCTCAACATAACACTTTAGTAGTTCTGAAGCCATCTTTATAATCACCCAGTTACGAAGTGACGTTTGATGTCAACAAGAAACTCTTCCGGTGTTAGTGATTGGCATGATCTCATGGTCTAAGGATTAGGACTACTTCGTAATTTGTTTATAGCAATATAAACTCAATGACTTTGATCGTAATGCTATACTTCGGATGAATGTTCATCACACCATTACACTAATGTTGTGATCTCGTTATTAACAACATCCAATGTCTATGATCAGGAAACCGTGATCATCTTGTTAATCATCGAACTAGTTTATGAGAGAGGCATAACTAGGAACTTTCTGTTTGTTTATTAAACACACATGTATTAACGTTTCCGTATTAATACAATTATAGCATGCAAAATAAACATCTATCATATACTTGGAATACACATAATAAACATTTTATTATTGCCTCTCAGGGCATATTCCCTTCATTAGCTACCCATGCCTACCTTCTAATGAGAGTAACTCTTTACCTCTTACATTATGCGATTGTTCTCCATGATTACGAAAGGAGTATGAATGTTATGTTCATGTGGATTCTTTTGAAATATCTACTATGGGTAAAACTTGTGATAATAATTATGCTCCTGTTATCTATGATAATCCTTTATTTGTGCCTGACTTCGAAATGCATGGTACTAAAGAGTTTTGCTTAGAAAATGTTTATGATAAAGCTCTAGATGATGATCCTATATTGAATGATAAGTCACCTTGTTATAAAATTGTTAAAAGTGGGTTTGAAGGTTTAATTCCCACTATTTTTGAGCTTGATAAAAATTACGTGTTTGTAGATCATGAAAAGAATGCTTTATGTGATAGTTATATTGTTGAGTTTATTCACGAGGCTACTGAAAATTATTATGAGAGAGAAAATATGGTTGTAGAAGTTTTCATGGTACTGAAACACCTCTCTATGTGCTGAAAGTTTTGAAGTTACTCTTGTTTTATCTTCCTATGCTTGTCACTTTGTTCTTTGTTAATTTAGTTGCATACAAGATTCCTATGCATAGGAAGTGGGTTAGACTTAAATGTGTTTTGAATTTGATTCTTGATGCTCTATTTTACTTCAATTCATATATTTTTATGTGAGCATCTTCTCAAACTTCCTATGCCTAACTTAAAGGCGTTAAAGAAAAGTACTAATTGGGAGATAACCCAAATTTTGTTAGGTTTTTGTTTCGTTGAGTCTTGGAAGTTATTACTTCTGTAATAACCTCTCCTTATCCTTTTTGTGTGGTTTTTGTGCCAAGAATAACCTCTAATGAGAGAGAAGTAAGATTTGGGGAAGTTGCTGTCCTGAAGTTAACAGATTTGTGTGCTTCACTGTAAAAACAATCGTGAAAAATCCCTATATGTCGGATTTGAGCTGTAATTTTTTGAGCTTATGCCCCAGGTTGATATATAACTTTTGTTGATTCAACACTTTTCGATTTGAGCAAAAGAAGGTCTTCGCAAAAATCGGTTTTTACCTGCTAGTCTGTTTTGACAAATTTCTGCCATTATTTTCATTTGCCTCTTAATCGGTTACTTTTTCAGTTCTCCTTGATCACTTGAGCTTTTAAAAGGAATTGCTATAGTAGATTGTGTTCTAATGAAAGTTTTCCTTGTGTTTAAACTAAAACCAAAGGCCTATTATCTTGAATACACTAATGTTGCTAATGAAGATTGTGTGAAGTTTTGTATGAAGGAATTTTTCAAGTGTAGGGGAAGAACGATGTGATGAGATTAATAATGGACAAAAGCTCAAGCTTGGCGATGCCACCCCATGTCACCCTAATAAATATTCAAGATGTACAAGCGTCAAAGCTTGGGGATGCCCAAGGTATCCCCTTCTTCATCAATAAAAATCTTAGGTCTCTTTCTAGACACTTCGTTTTTGTTGTTTCATGCACTGTTGTGTTGTTTTTTTTGGAGCGTCTTAGTTTTCTTTTTTGGTTTTTGTTTGTTTAGTTTGCTGGAATAAATTAGTTGGACCCCTGCTTTCGCACTTTTTGTTTCAAATAAGTTGATTGGTGTTGGAAAAGAGTAGAAAGTTTCATGCTTATAGTGGTACAAAAGGAGCTTGTTTTGACTGTGGCTTAAACTTTATCATGTCATGCTAGATGTTGCTTTGACCTTATGCTTAGTGATTATTGTTGTACCATGACTTGTTCCAAACAATTGAGATTGCTTAATGTGCCTTGCAAGAATCATGCGTTGTTTTAGCATACAAAAGCATAATATTGTGGTATTCTCTTTTGATGCTTTCTTTGGGTTGACTTGGCACATGCTCACACCATGTTATGACTATGAACCAGTCACCTTAGCATCTATGATAATTTAGTTTTTGACTTGTGATACCACTTTATGCTTTGATTAATAATGTTTTGTCGCTCTGCATGATTATGACCATTATTGCTCTCTTAGTTGGTCGCTCCCAGTCTTTTGCTAGCCTCCACTTGTATTGAGTAAGCTCTACTCATGCATACAACTCTCAAAAAATCAAGTTATTCCAAGAGTCCACTATAAATTCCTATGCATGGTGTGTTACACCATTCCAAGAATATTCAGGTGTTTATCTATCTTCCAAATTAGAGTTGTTATGAGAAAATTAGTGATTAAAGCTCTCACAAACTTGATGGCACACTTTACTTTCTTGCAACTAATAAGCTTGAACCATTGTGTCATCTATGTTGTATATGCTTGCACTTATAAGTTGGCAATTAGCAGAACCATGTTGTCATGGGGAACGCTTTCAACACATGTACATATTACCCAGTTGATATCATGATCTTTTGTTTGCGGATGTCGGCGATGTGAAATAAAAGGGGAGCTTGTAAGTCCATGGAGTATTGTATATGTGTTAGAGAAACGTCTGAGCGTCTAGCCTAAGCCATGCCTAATCATGGTGAAAACTTGCAGCATAACCATAGTGAACAAGCTGTGAATCATCCTCAATAAAAACCTATGCAAATAGCAAATAAAAAGATCGATGAGATGCTCATTTTCTGTTGCCTTGTCATTTTGATATGGGATAGCTCCCGTGTCATGGGGCAAGGTGTACCCCATTGGGGGTTCTCTATGATACACATATACTTACAATGACAAGAACTTGCTTGTGACTAAAGTTGAGTAGCATGAGGAACAACCCTCGTACTCAAGGGACATGAGATTGCCAACTTATGATTTGTCAAGCATATACTCCATATTTGTTTCACTTTAACCTTAATCACTTCAATATGCTTATGATAGGGGCAATAGGAGCTGAAAGCTAACAAGTACCATAATTTTTGGAAGCTCTTTATGAAACTTGAAATCCCTGCTTCCCTCTGTGAAGGGCCTTTCTTCCTACTTTTATGTTGAGTCTCCACCTTCTATCTTTATGCACCAATTAAGAGAACATAGTTGTCATTCTTAGTTTTATGTGCATTTTCCCAAAACTTATTGATTGATTCATAATGTTGATATTGCTTGTTCTTGAACTATTTGTATCTAGTCACCCTTATGAACTTTGAATGTGTCCTATGCATTTATTTTTGCTACTCCATGAGGGACAAGTTGAATACCACATATGCTATGTTTTATATATGCGAAACAAACAAACGTCTTTCAATGCATTGTTATTCATGATTCTTTGTTTGTACCTTTTCATGTTACAACATAGTTATTATGTCTTACTATTAGAGCTACATCTTTCATGCTCATGTTTAGATTACTTTGATCCCAGCTATCAATGCTTTGCAAATGGTTTGATCAAGATTGTGATGTTGCATGTCACCTCAAAAATTATTCTTTTTATCACTTACCTACTCGAGGACGAGCAAGAGTTAAGCTTGGGGATGCTTGATACGTCATAAACGTATCGATAATTTTTTATGCTCCATGCTTGTTTAGTATAAACTTTGTTATGTTTTGTCTACACTTTGAGGTATTTTTATACATTTTCTAGGACTAACCTATTAACAAGATATCGCAGTGCCAGTTGCCTGTTTTATGCTATTTTTGGTTTCAGAAAAGCTAGTAAGGAATTATTCTCGGAATTGGACGGGACAAAAGTCAAAGTCAATATTTTACCAGAGTGAAGATGGAGTCAAAAGGGCAGCTGAAGGGGGGCCACGAGGTGGACACACCCTAGGACCGTGCGACCTATGGGGGGCACCGCCACTAGGTGTGGGCCCCTCGGGCACCCATCGACCTTGCCCTTTCGCCTATAAAAGCACCCCGATACAGAAACCCTAAGTACCCGATCAAATCTCCACGAAACAGTACATAGCCGCCGCCACCATCGTCCCTAGATCGGGGGATATGAAGTTCTTCCCAGCACCCTGCCGGAGGGGAGAGATCATCCCGGAGGCCTTCTTCATCACTAATATGTCCAAAACATATCTACTTTCTCAAACACTTTGCTATTGTTTCTCCTCTAAACTTATGTGATTTGGATACAACTAACACGGACTAACGCTGTTTTCAGCAGAATTACCTTGGTGTCTTGTTTTTGTGCAGAAAATCAACTATCAGGAAAAATCCCGGAAAATATGCCAAAAACTATTTTTCACCAGAAGATCCACGGAGCCAGAAGGGGATACAGAGAGGAGGCCTGGGGGGCCAGACCCACCCCAGGCGCAGGCCCACCTGACCCCACGCCTGGAGGGGGTGAGGTCACCCCAGGCATCTCCTTGGCCTCCCTCTGCACCTATAAGTTGCCTTTCAACCTAAAAACCGAGGGGGGTTATATAGTTTTCCAGAAAGAGTTCCGCTCCACCGCCGCCACCAGAAACCAAGATTCGGATCCAGAAACTCCGTTTTGGCACCCTGCCGGGACGGGGAATTTGGAGAGGATCTTCGCCATCATCATCACCAACGCATCTCCATCAACCACCGATGTTTCCCTCATCCATGAGTGAGTAATCCCTTGTAGGCTTAGGGATGGTAGGGATTGGATGAGTTCTATCATGTAATCGAATAACATCTGTTAGGGCATAGTGCCTAGTTTCTCTTGTGCCATTTGACTTTGTTGCAACTTGTTTTGCTTAATGCTTGTCACTAGGGCCCGAGTGCCATGATCTCAGATCTGAACTTATTATTGAATCATTATGATAGTAGTGTTTGTGATCTTATCTGCAAGTTGTGTACACATATCATTGTCTGGATCCAAAGGCCCCAAAGTGACAATAATTGGGACAACCGGAGGGGATGGCTATGGTGTGAGGATCACATGTGTTCACGGAGTGTTAATGCTTTGCACCGGTGTTCTATTAAAAGGAGCACCTTAATTGCCAATAGTTCCCTACAGGCTCCGCTGCCACGGGCTGGCTGGACAGAAGATGTTGTTCAAGTTCTCATTGAAATCACATATGACTATATTTGGAGCACATGCCTAGGATTGTTTATTACTTGGATGCTTGTTATTATTTATCTGCAATGCCCTAGATCTTGAAGTTACATGTTTAGACTCATCCATGCAATGCCCGTCCATACATCCCTATGACTACCGCACTCGAATCCTACTGTTACCGTTACTGTTACTATTGCTCCTGTTTTACTGTTGCTGTTGTTGTTGCTGTTGCTCTGATGTTGCTACTACAAACTATTGCTACTGATAAACTTCTGTGAGCAAGAAATATTTCCAGGTGCAGCTGAACTGACAACTCAGTTGTTAAGGCTTGCAAGTATTCTTTGGCTCCCCTTGTGTTGAATCAATAAATTGGGTAATACTACCCGCGAAGACTGTTGCGATCCCCTATACTTGTGAGTCATCAAGACTATTTTCTGGCGCCGTTGCCGGGGAGCATAGCTTTATTTGTAAGTTCACATGGATCTATTATTGTTCACTGCTACTCCGTTCATCAGGGTAAGTCTCGTGATGGAAAGTTCCCTATTTTACCATCCACTACAAGAAGAGGTACAGTTCTAAATACCTCTGCTGCTCTTGATTCACCGTCTGTTATAAGCAAGCTTGTCACACCACATACTCATGCTACACACACTGCTACCACTGCTGAGTGTGAAACTGCTTTTGATACTCATGATGTTACTTCTACTATGCTTGATGCTAGTGGTTCATTAGGTCCTTTTATAGATGCTACTATGGCTAGTCTAGGAAATACCGAAACTCCTAGTGAAGACACTATTACACCTGTTAGCTCACCTGAGGCTAGTGAGAGTTATGATATTAATGATGGTTACATTGAGTTCACTGATGATTTTGTTTAAGAGTGTCGAAACACACATGGTACTAGTGCTATGAAGAGTCTCCTTGCTAGACGTACTATTATGCCTAAGATGCCCTCTGATCCTAAGTTTGCCACTTCTCCCATAGATAGTAAAGATGAAGATTATGATTTCTCTCTTGATTTATCTTATTTAGATATTTTGAGAAAGAACCCTTTTGTGGTACTGAAAATGAGAGTGTTGTGGCTCATATGAATGAGCTTTCTACTATGAGTGCCTTGTTCTTTGATGATTTTAAGATGCGCAAGTACTTTGTTGCTAAGATCTTCCCTTTTTCACTAAAAAGAGAAGCTAGGGCTTGGTTTAATAGATTACCTCCTGGTTCCATTGATAGCCCTGATTGCTTCTTTCTTCCAGAAATATTTTCCTCCCAGTGCTAGACATGCTGCTTTGCAGAGACTTTTTGATTTTAAACCGGGAGAAGAAGAGAAATTGCCTGAGTCATGGACAAGGTTTTGTGTCTTGATTCATGCACATCCTGGATGTCCATTACCTAAGAATGAGCTTCTTGATATTTATTATAATGGACTAACTGATGATTCTAGGACCTACCTAGATAGCTTTGCTGATTGTGTTTCCAGGAAAAGGACTCCTACAGATGCTGTAGAATTAATGACCAAGATAAGCAAGAATTATGATGATTGGACTTCAACTGAGCTGAATGCACCTGAGCCTATTACTCCTAAACCAGTTGTTTCTGAACCAGTTCCAACACTAACAACAAAGAATAGGGGAGTTATTGCATTAAATGATGAAGTGATGAAGGAAGCTAAGAAATGTCTAAAGGAGAAAGGTATTAGAGCTGAAGATGTAAATAATCTACCTCCTATAGAAAAATTATGTAAGCCAATTCCCCACTCATCTACTATTGAGGTACACTCTCTCCAACACTTTGATGAAGGTGATATTCCTTATGGTAAGCCTCCTGATCAATGTTTATAGGAACTTGACACTTTTATTGTTAAGCAAGGGTATTTTAATAAACAAGTTCAGAATCATCTATTAGAAAACTCTAGAGCTATCCATGAGTTGAAAGATATTGTGGAAATAACTTCTAATGATATTGAAATGCTTTGTAAACACTTTCAAATGGTTCAAACCCAACTTGATCAACTTGATAAGGTACAAAAGGATATGCTAGTTAATGCTTTAGGAGATAAACATGCTTATGGAATTAGAACTAGAAGTGGTATAGCTACTCAAGATTCTTTATATCCTGAAGGACACCCTAAAAGAATAGAGCAGGATTCCCAACAAGGTGAAGATAGTGGTAGTCCTCATAAGAGAAAGAAAAAGAAACATAAGATAGTTGAGGAACCACTTGAACCTGCTGTAGATCCTAATAGTATATCTGCCTCTGATGCTAAAACTGAGAGTGGTAATGATAAAAATGAGTCTCCTGATAAGGAGGAAGGTGAGGAAGAATCTGAGAGGCACACTAAGAACACTAGGTATACAAAGGAAGATTTTATTGCTAATAAACATGGTAAAGAGAGAGAACCTTGGGTGCAGAAACCTATGCCTTTTCCAGGTAAGAAACACAAGTCAAAGGAGGAAGAACACTATAACAAGTTTTGTGAGTGGATTAAACCTTTATTCTTGCAAATTCCTTTGACTGGTGCTATTAAGTTACCTCCTTATTCAAAGTATATGAAGGATATTGTCTCTAATAAAAGGAAGATTCCTAATGAGGAGATTTCTACTCTACTTGCTAATTATTCCTTCAACGGTAAGGTTCCAAAGAAACTTGGTGATCCAGGTATACCAACTATTCCTTACGCCATTAAGAATAATTATGTTAAAGTTGCTTTATGTGATTTGAGAGCTGGAGTTAGTGTTATGTCTTTTTCTCTCTACAAGAGACTCCAACTAGAAAAGTTGATACCAACTGATATATCTTTGCAAATGGCTGATAAGTCAACTACTATTCCTGTTGGTATATGTGAGGATGTTCCTATTCAAGTTGCTCGTAATTGCATGGTTCTAACTGATTTTTTTGTGCTTGAAATGCCTGAAGATGATAACATGTCTATTATTCTTGGGAGACCTTTTCTTAATACTGCAGGTATTGTCATCAATTGCAATCAAGGAAAAGTAACATTCAATATTAATGACAAAGAGCACACTATCTATTTATCCAAGAAGGTTGTTAAGAGCTATTGCCTGAATTCCATTGAAAATATTGAGAGCATTAAGATTGGAGAAATATATTGTCCCATTCCACAAGAAAATTTTGAAACTATTATGATTGGGACCATTGCTATCAAGTATGAGGTAACATAATCACCTTGTGGAATGCAAAAGTTTTGTTTCATAAAAGATTGTTTTGTAACAAGACTTGATCAACCTTGTTAACAAAAGGATTTTAATGAACAAAATAATGTTTCCACTGTGGTTATACTTGCTTTCTTTTTTCCTTTCTCCTTCCTAGTATTTGCTTTAGATTTAGTTTTGCTAGTTGTTTGCTTGTTTGAGTTTCTTAGAGCTCATGTAGTTTGGATTTTGGTTTGCTTTTGCTTCTTCTGAAAAAACTGTTTCTGCGAGAAAATCAATTTTCATACCCTGAAAATTGGCCAAAAATAAAGTTTCCCGAAAAATCCCAGAAAATTCAAAATAAATTTTTCCTCAAAAAAAGGGGCAGAGTGGAACCTGAGATGACCCAGGGGGCCACCCCAGGCCACCATACCCCTGGGGCAGAGTGAAGGGAATATGCCCGAGAGGCAATAATAAAGTGGTTATTATCGTATTCCTTGTTTATGATAAATGTTTATTTTGCATGCTATAGTTGTATTAATACGGAAACATTAATACATGTGTGTTTAATAAACAAACAGAAAGTTCCTAGTTATGCCTCTCTTATAAACTAGCTCGTTGATTAACAAGATGATCAAAGTTTCCTGATCATGGACATTGGATGTTGTTAATAACGAGGTCACAACATTAGTGTAATGGTGTGATGAACATTCATCCGAAGTATAGCATTACGATCAAAGTCATTGAGTTTATATTGCTATAACAACTTACGAAGTGATCCTAATCCTTAGACCATGAGATCATGTCAATCACTAACACCGGAAGAGTTTCTTGATAACATCAAACGTCACACCGTAACAGGGTGATTATAAAGATGGATTCAGAACTAATAAAGTGTTATGTTGAGGCCCATGGATCGAGAGTGGAATTTGTTCATCCCGATGACGGATAGATATACTCTGGGCCCTCTCGGTGATATCACATTGGTTAGCTTGCAAGCAAGTGATTTGATCACTAGAATGTTATATCACGGGAACGAGAAAAGAGTGCATGTCGGTAACGAGATCAAACTAGGTATCGTGAAACAAAGGGATGAAGATACTAGCGTAAAAGGTTCCGACGATCACAAGAAAGTCATCGTTGAATGTGTGGGAGTCAGTGGGTCTCCAGGTCCCGCTTCTGATTATTGATTCGAGAGGGGTCTCGATCATGTCCGCATTATTCGCGAACCGTAGGGTGACACACTTAAGAGACACCGACATCCATTTGGAGCAAAAGTTTCATGCCGAAAGAATGAACAAGCGCAGGAATTTATTTCACTAGATACCAAAACAGGTTTTCGGGTGAAATTGCATAAAGTGGTTATGCATGTGAAATAGAATTCTAGCAAGGGGTTATTTGTGAATGTTTGTCATTAAAGTAATTGACAAAATTCTGAATAAAATAAAAGAGTTTTATTTAATGAGAGTTTGCATTAAATTTGGTGGAAATTTAATGGGAATTTGAGTGGGTTTTTGAGTGGAGGGAATTGAAAGGCTTTTGTGTGAGTGGAGTGTCCACCCACATGAATGAGGGAGAGGTGGGGGCACCCTCCATGGCCGGCGTCCATGCCCCCTTGGGCTGCCCCCCTCCCCTATATAAGGAGCCCCTCCTCTCACTTCTCACTCACACCTCCTCGTGAAGGATCTCTCTCCCCCTCTAGAATTTATCCACCATGGTCTCGGACTAGCGAGATACATGTTCCCGGTGGCTTTTCGGCAAGAAAGAGTTGTGCTTCCGCTGCACCGCTGGAGCGAGGAGGCGGAGGTTGCTCGGTGCCTCGAACATGTGTGCGAGCACGGATGCGCTGCTGTTTTGTGGCGCTAGGACTTCCTCTCGATCTTGAGATCGACAAGAGATCGTCTACATCAACCACGAGTTTGGACTCGTTAAGCTTTGTCGGTCTTCAAGGGTATGTTCTCTACGGATATACATCCGCCCGTTGTTTGTATCTAGTAGATAGATCTTGGTACATAGTTGTTCCCATCGTAGGAAATTTTTTGTTTTCTATGCTGCGAACCCCTACAGTGGTATCAGAGCCGGATCTATGCGTAGATACTTTGCACGGGTAGTACACATATGAGTTTGTGGGCGATGATGATCATTTTATTGCTTCTTAGTTGTACTTTGGATATTGGTGGCATAGTGGGATGAAGCGGCCCGGACAAACTTTACATGTCCTCGCACATGAGACCTGTTCCACGCTTGACATGCAACTAGTTTGCATAAGTGGCTAGCGGGTGTCTGTCTCTCCTACTATAGTCAATATCTAATTTGCAACGAGTTGTCAACAATTTGGTTATCCTCGTTGTGGTTCATGTTCGTAGGTAAGAACGGTTCTATCTTCGAAAGCCCTAAGCCACGTAAAACTTGCAATGGATAAATTAGAGGCGTCTAGTTTAGATTGTTGCTGGGCTAGTGTTATGATATGGTGATGTTGTAAGTAGAAGTATGAGATGATAATATTACAACACACATAGCGTGTAAGTTTCATAGACCTTGACCTTACACATAAAGGTATGATAGAGATCATACCATGGTGCACATGATGGAGATCATATGCGGGAACCATATCATTTCACTTATAAACATGTGATGTTTTGATTGCATCTTATATTTCTTGTTTGGCGTCTTATTAGCATAATAAGATGATCCCTCATTTAGATATCAAGATAAGAATGTGTTCTTCCTTAAGTATGCACCGACAATGTTTCGTCGCTTCAAGACATCACGTGATGATCGGGTGTACTTGAATCCATGAGCATATCTCGGGTGTAAGACAGTTACACACGCGAATACTAAGGTTCTTACTTGGCGAGGCTAGCATGTACAGACATGGCCTCGGAACACGGACCGAAAGGTTAAGCATGAGTCATATGTTTTGATATGATGACCATATGGATGCCCGCCTTTGAAGCTACACCGACTCACGTGACGATCGGACTTGGTGTAGTGGATTTGGTTCATGTAATCACCAAAAAGACATGAGGGATATCGTTTTTGAGTGGGAGTTCATTTCTAATTTGGATTAGTAGAACTCAATTTATCATAAATTAAATCAAATTGAATTTGCATAATTTGTTGTAGTCATTGGCATTCGTTCACCACCTTATGCATAGTTGTAATTGAGATAATAGAACTATAGAATTCTGGATATATACTTTATGAACTGGTATCGTATTGTGTTGAGTGTCAATCTAAAGTTTAAAGTCCTATTGCAAACTTTCAGCAAACTCTATTTACTCCGTGAAATTTAATAATTGGTACTAAATCGAGAGTAACAATTCCAGTGTTAGTATCTTAAGTATCATGTTTGCCTCCATGATTCTTGATTGTTTTAATATCAAGTTTATCTAGGAGCTGAAAGAATTGTTCAGAAACCATCATGTGTGGCAGATATAACGATATCTAAAACAATGTTTTGCTTGCAATATGATAGAGTATAATATATGTTCTCATAATGGATGAGAATTTACGAAGGTTGGAGATGCTAGACATCCTAATCATCCAAAAGGGTTTTGGAAAGTAATGTTATACTCACGATTCGCCTTTATAAGCTACAGTAGCTTGATCATGAAAGTCGTCATGATAAGAATGAATAGAAGATGTATGTAAAGTGTTTACTACACTAAAATATTACTAAAGAATGGATTTTGAAAGAATACCGATCATTTTGATGATGGTGATCTTCTTCAAAGTGCAAATCCAAAGGTATTATTATTTGAATATACACGCTTTGGACTATGTGTCATGTATATGGCGCCACTTTTAATGTTGATAGATTCTTTTAAAAAGGAACAGGAAATGCTGAAAGAGAATCTATAAAATATATTTGGCAGAAAAGAAAAGATTGGAAATATCCAATTTAGGTATATGGATGATATACATGTTATGGTTGTATTCTTTACTTGTTAAACAATGTGGTTCTTGGGTATTGGATACCGAATTGGTTGGTATGAAATTTCATACAGAACAATGCAATTCATGAACCACAATGGCCTAAGTAACTAGCAAGAGAATATGTGATGATGTTCATCGAAAACAAACAAACCGTTGTTTGTATTTATCGTTGACATTAAAGCTTGACTTCAAGATTTGTTTTAATAATTGTTATTTGAATCAGGTATTATGAGAACAAAGGTTGTTCAAATAATTACCATATTCCATATAATATGGATGATTTACAAATCTAGTTGGAGAAATCACATCCATAAAACCTAATGCTAAAATGTCGCAAGACAAATGATTGAAAGATCACTTACGAAGTGACATCACTGTTTACATTATATTGGAAAGAAAACATGAAGAATCTCCATATTCATGGATTTTTGGAGTCTTTGATTTGATCAAGTGACTCTTGTGAGACTTTCCACGTGATAATTAAAACTTCGTTCGAAGGCCAAAGAAGAACGAACGACTAAATTATTGGAATTTATACATATCGATGTATGTAGTCCATTATGTATAGTCGTAAGCGGTGGATTTCAACTTCATATGCTTTCTCTGGAAATTTAAGTGAATGTTCACTTAATGAGAAAGAAGTATGAAATATTTGAAAATGTTTCAAAGACTTTCAAGATGAAGTGCAAAATCATTGTAACAAGAAAATAAATGGTTTATGATTTTATCATAAGGGATTTGTTTGAGTTACAAGTGTAACAAGAAAATAAATGAATTATGATTTTATCATAAAGGGATTTATTTGAGTTACAAGTTTAGCAAAACACCTAGATTTACATCTCCCGAAACACCATAGGAATATGGAGTGTTTGAGATTTGTAATGAAACCTTGTTTGACATGGTTGGATCAAAGGTGTTATTTATAAAACTGCCATTATGTTTTAAAAGATTAAAGCTTTAGAGACTACCGCTTTTACACTGAAAAGAGCTCCATCTTGATCCGTTGAAATGACACCATATGAGTTATGGTTTGGGGTAAAACCCAAGTTGTCCTTTCTTAAATTTTGGTATGCTAAACATGAGTAAGATGTTTACAACCAAAGTCGGTTGAGCATGCCTTTGTAGGTTATTTCAAATAACAATTGGTTATTCCTCCATAACACCGAGGACAAAAGGGTTTGTCGCTTGAAATGTGAAGTTTCTTGAAAAAGTTTCGCAAAAGTTAAGTGGGAGGACAATAGAACTTTGATAAGGTTAACGAACCTTAGCTAAATGTGCTGAGTTGCGTAGCGCCGGAAATCGTTCTGAAGGCTGCCATAATGCTCATAGCTTATGTGCCTCAAAGGTTGTGGTCACGGAGATCTAAGTTCTTATTGAACCAAGTCGGTCGATTAAACAATCAAATGCTAAGATTTGAGAGTAAATCATTATTGTCTGACAATGATGAACCGACTACATGCAAAGAAGCGATGATGGGCCCTGACTCCGTCAAATGGCTTGAAGCCATAAAATCCGTGATAGTTCCATACACGAGAAATCAAGTTTTGAACTTGGAAGACCCTCCGGAAAGGTGTAAAAACCTATCGGTCGTATTTGGATCTATAAAGAAACAGACATGGATGTTTCACATCTCTGAAATAGTCGACATGTCGAAAAGTATTTTACGACAATGTTCAAGGAGTTGACTATGACAAGATTTGATCTTTCATAGCGATATTTAGTCTGGACGGATTAAAGTAGCAACCACTACATATAATTTGTTATATGGTAGATGAATAAACAAAACAAAGTTCTTCTAATAGAATGGTTACCTAGGACGTGTACATGACACGATCCAAAGGGTTTTGTTAATTCAAAGGATGCTAAAAAGGGCATGCAAACTTCAATGGTTGAAGTAAGCATCGCGGAGTTGGAATCTTCACCGTGATGAAAAAGGAGTTTTTATCTGGAGACGATGAAGATGCTTGCATTTGCAAGAAATTAAGTGGGAGCGCTGAGACATATTTCTAATACATTATGTGGAGGACATCTTGTTGATTAGAAATGATGTATCTTTTATTTACCAAAGGTTAAGAATTTCATTTCGATGAAAGACTTAGGCAAAACCCGAATATTTTAGCGTGAATGTCTATAGTGGATAGACTGTGACGCCAATATGGTTGTGCCAAACGTACATATATGAGATATTGAAGGAGTTCAATATAGAAACGACAATAAACAGTTCTCGTTGCATGGAAAGGAATTGAATCAAGATTCAAGTGTATTGACACTTGATAAGTGAAACAAGATTCAAGTGCTTTGACACTTTATGAGTGAAATCACGAGAATGTTTTGATCAATCATAGCATGATATGTACACATCCAGATATGTCCTATGCTCTAAGTGTTATGAGCATATACCAGAATGAATCATAAAATGATCATTGGACGATAGCGAGGATATTCTTATGATCTTTTTGAAATAACTAAGAATATATTTGTGTAGAGGTGACAAACAATTACAAATAGTTTATTGTAAAGCGTTACATTGATACTAGGTTTGTCACAAGATACAAATTAAGTTTATCTCAATTTAAACTATGGGTGGCACAATGTAATGGAAAGAAGATTCCATGATGGATTTCGATGAAATCCATAGTTAAGACATTGTGACGAATACTACAACAAAAGGCTAAGTATATGACTGCTATAGTAGCAGCAAAGGAGGGAATTTGTGTCAAGTAGTTTGTTATCAAACTAAGGTGTGGTTCGTAACGGGCTAACACTAAAGATATATTGTATGACAATAGTATCGACATGTTTTAACCCCAAGGAACTAAAGGTCTCACCAAAAGACCAAATTTATACAATGCCATCTCATTGGAGAATGAGTGATGCGTGAAGACGCAAAGACATGCAAATACACACGGACCTGAAAGCATCAGATCCGTAGATTCTGTTAACCACTTGCAATTGCGTATATGGAACACCGGAAAGCCATAAGTGTTCAATACGCAAAGTTCTCAAACTAGATTATTGTCTCTAGTGCAAGTGGGAGACTGAAGGGAATATGCCCGAGAGGCAATAATAAAGTGGTTATTATCGTATTCCTTGTTTATGATAAATGTTTATTTTGCATGCTATAATTGTATTAATACGGAAACGTTAATACATGTGTGTTTAATAAACAAACAGAAAGTTCCTAGTTATGCCTCTCTTATAAACTAGCTCGTTGATTAACAAGATGATCAAAGTTTCCTGATCATGGACATTTGGATATTGTTAATAACGAGGTCACAACATTAGTGTAATGGTGTGATGAACATTCATCCGAAGTATAGCATTACGATCAAAGTCATTGAGTTTATATTGCTATAACAACTTACGAAGTGATCCTAATCCTTAGACCATGAGATCATGTCAATCACTAACACCGGAAGAGTTTCTTGATAACATCAAACGTCACACCGTAACAGGGTGATTATAAAGATGGATTCAGAACTAATAAAGTGTTATGTTGAGGCCCATGGATCGAGAGTGGAATTTGTTCATCCCGATGATGGATAGATATACTCTGGGCCCTCTCGGTGATATCACATTGGTTAGCTTGCAAGCAAGTGATTTGATCACTAGAATGTTATATCACGGGAACGAGAAAAGAGTGCATGTCGGTAACGAGATCAAACTAGGTATGGAGATACCGATGATCGAATCTCGGACATGTAATATATCGTGAAACAAAGGGATTAAGATACTAGCGTAAAAGGTTCCGACGATCACAAGAAAGTCATCGTTGAATGTGTGGGAATCAGTATGGGTCTCCAGATCCCGCTTCTGATTATTGATCCGAGAGGGGTCTCGATCATGTCCGCATTATTCGCGAACCGTAGGGTGACACACTTAAGAGACACCGACATCCATTTGGAGCAAAAGTTTCATGCCGAAAGAACGAACAAGCGCAGGAATTTATTTCACTAGATACCGAAACAGGTTTTTGGGTGAAATTGCATAAAGTGGTTATGCATGTGAAATAGAATTCTAGCAAGGGGTTATTTGTGAATGTTTGTCATTAAAGTAATTGACAAAATTCTGAATAAAATAAAAGAGTTTTATTTAATGAGAGTTTGCATTAAATTTGGTGGAAATTTAATGGGAATTTGAGTGGGTTTTTGAGTGGAGGGAATTGAAAGGCTTTTGTGTGAGTGGAGTGTCCACCCACATGAATGAGGGAGAGGTGGGGGCACCCTCCATGGCCGGCGGCCATGCCCCCTTGGGCTGCCCCCCTCCCCTATATAAGAAGCCCCTCCTCTCACTTCTCACTCACACCTCCTCGTGAAGGATCTCTCTCCCCCTCTAGAATTTATCCCCCATGGTCTCGGACTAGCGAGATACATGTTCCTGGTGGATTTTCGGCAAGAAAGAGTTGTGCTTCCGCTGCATCGCTGGATCGAGGAGGCGGAGGTTGCTCGGTGCCTCGAACGTGTGTGCGAGCACGGATGCGCTGCTGTTTTGCGGCGCTAGGACTTCCTCTCGATCTTGAGATCGGCAAGAGATCGTCTACATCAACCACGAGTTTGGACTCGTTAAGCTTTGTCGGTCTTCAAGGGTATGTACTCTACGGATATACATCCGCCCGTTGTTTGTATCTAGTAGATAGATCTTGGTACATAGTTGTTCCCATCGTAGGAAATTTTTTGTTTTCTATGCTGCGAACCCCTACACAGAGCGCCTACCAGGTGGCGGCGCCTAGGGAGGTCTGGCCCACCTGGCCCCCTCCAGGCTGCCTCCTCAAAGCCACCTTCTTTCTCTCTCCCGAAAACACCAAAAAACTTGCTCAAGCTCGAGTTCTTGATGTTCTTGCTCGTGATTTTCGATCTCCTTGTTTAGCCCCTCTCAAGTGCTGATTTTGGAGGGTTTTCTCCTTGGTATGTGCCTCCTCCATTTGTCCAATTAGATTTGTGATTGGTAGATTGTATCTTGAGTATTTTGCTACTATAGGTGACAGGTTGTTTGAGCTTGCGTGCTTGTTCTTTGATTAGAAACTTCGTTTCGATGCATGTGTAGTCCTCTAGCAAGTTCCTATAGTATTTGCTCATCATTTATCAACTTAGAAATCACTTGGTTTGATGGTTGTCTAAAAATTTCAGCAAGGAAGATGAGTGCTTATCCATTGAACCAATATGACTTGATGGTGCATGAGCCAATGAAGGTTCATCGTGAGGAGGCAGTTTTTCCTTCCTTATATCCATGCCATGAATTTATGAGAGCTGCGGGGATCCTCCAAGATTTCGAAACTATTGGTTACAAATGTAGGGTTGGAACACTTTGTTGAAGGAGAACCAATCCAATATGTTAAGCTGATCATGGCTTTTGTGTAGGACTTCCGGTTCACTTGGTCTACTTCTAATCCCATGGTCCATTACAAAATATATAATATACCTGTCGACCTGCCTTTTGCTGATTTCTGTGCAGCGATTAGAGTACCTCAGTGGGGATCTTGTGAGAAGATCAAGGAGAGGCCCAAGTCACTAGTAGATTTATACGCTTAGATTTGCCAAGGTTTAGAATTCTCAAAGGAAAGTGGTAAAATTCGGAACATTCAGCTCCCAGCTATTAGGTACTTTTCCTATTTCATTACCAAGTGCGTTCTTGCTAGAAAGATTGCTAGAAAGTTATCTTCTTTTGATCTAGCTTTTATTGCAGCTGCTCTAAATAGGAATAGTTCTTATAGTTTGGGTGCTCTGATAGCTCACTGTCTCACCACCAACCGTGAGAAGGGTGGAATTTGTGGAGGTCTCATTGCTTCTAGGTTGCTAGCTTTCCATGGTTTAGAGCCTCATTATTTAGATTTTCAGTTCCCCATAGAGAGGCTTGATATTGAATCCATGATTCAGCATGGTTTTGTTTCCTTGGGGGCTAATGTGAGAAATTTACCATATGAAATATCTTTTGCCCAGCAAGGTCAGAGAAAGGGTAGGACTGAGAAAATAGTTTATTTGCCTATACCTGCTTTGTTTAACTTTGATAACAGGCAAAGATGGTCACTTACGGAGGAGTAGCTTGACACTTATGTGGGGGAACTCTCCTAGCAAGAAGAGAATGTTGAAGAGGATGTCGAAGACAATTCGGTTCAGCCCTCCAACTTGGGAGAGTCTTCATACCAGCATCCCTCATTTGATTGGGGGCGCGTCTTCTTCTTCATCGCAGGTGCCTGACTATGATTATTCCTATGATGACCCACCAGCATAGGGGTACTATCCGCGTTATTGAGCCCCACTTAGGCCAAAAGCCTAAGCTTGGGGGGAGGTACACCGACGTCACAGTCATATATATATATATCATGTTCGGTCGGTTCTTTGTATATCCATTGTTTTTGCTTTGTTTTTGGTTTTTGTTGCTTCTTTCTAAAAACCTAAAAATACCAAAAATATTTCCGTTTGTTTCTCTTGGTTTTTTTTGTTTCTTTGCTTTGGTTTGCCTTGCAAGAAAAATCCAAAAATATTTTGCTTTGTTTGCTTCTGGTTTGGTTTGCCTTTTTCGTTGTTTAGTTTTTCTTTGTTTGCTTGTTTCTAAAAAATCTAAAACACCAATTTGTTCTTCTTCTTTGGTTTTGTGAGTTCTTTGCAGGGTTTTCCCGTCCTCAGTGGGTTTTGGTTTCATGTTAATTATTCAAGTCACACAAGTGAAGGGCAATAATAAAGATTAAGACAACTCGAGGTGTGGTAATGAACTCTATTTGTTTCATTTTTGTATATATACTCATCATTGTGAGCATGCTTAGCCTGTTTGTGTAAGGTGTATGTCATTATGGATGCTTAGTAGTTCTTGCTTGTCTATGATTAGCTCCAGCTTGCTAATAGTTTTTAGCATGTCATATGAATGTTTGCTTGCATTGTTTTATTCATACTTTGGTATGACATGGTGGTATCCTCCTCTGACTGTTCATGTGAATCGACTTGGCACATGCTCACGCATGCATACGACTAATCAATAGTCAGTAAGCCTCGATGATTTATTTTGCCTCAGAGTTCTTGTATCACTTTCATGCCATAATTAGTCCTGTTTTGTTGCAAGCATGATTATGACAGTTATTGCTCTCTCGTTTTTCGCTCCCTCTCTATTGCTAGCCTTCACTTGCACTGAGTATGTGCTCTACCTGTGCTTCCAACTTCCCAAAACCAATATTGCCAGCTGTGTCCACCATACCTACCTATTAGCATCATTTGCTATTTCAGTGCATATTCCATATGCCGTGTTTTCTTCCAAAATAAAATGTTTGTCTATTTTGAGAAATTTAGTTAGTAAAGCTCTCACGAACTTGATGGCACACTTTATTCCTTATGCTTAATAATCCTGAACCATTGTGACTAGTCCATGAAAGTTATATGCTTGCTAATTATATACTGGGAGTCAGCAGAACCGTGCTGTCACGGGGAACGCTTTCAACACTTTTTGGATATCTTATCCAGTTGATTCCTTGCTCTTTTGTTTACGGATGTCGATGATGTGAAATAAAAAGGGAGGTTGTGATTTCATGGAGTTTATACATTGTGTTAGAGAAACGCCTGGGCCGCTAGCCTAAGCCATGCCTAATCATGGTGATAACTTGAAGCATCACTATAATGAGCATATATGAAGCGTCCTCAATAAAAAGCTATGCATATGGTAAATAAAAAGATTGCTGATATGCTCATTGTCTGCTTGCCTTGTCATTTTGGTTATGGGAAAGCTCATGTACCATGTGCAAGGGGTACCCTGTTGGCGGTTCTTCATGATATGCATGTATTTACAATGACAAGAACTTTGAGGTGACCAAAGTTGAGTAGCATGCGGAGTGACCCTCGTACTCAAGGGACTTGGGAATTCCAGTCTATGGTCTGTCAAGCATATGATTCAGAGTGGACCTCACTTTCACCTTAACCACATTAAGATGCCTATGATAGGGGAAATGAGAGCTCAAAGCTAACGAGTACCTTCCTTTCAGCATTGGGAAGCCTTTCAAACCTTCACAAAATTGTTTTCACAACCTTGTTGAGTCACCACTTATTCTATGAGCACCTTCTCGAGAGCATGGTTGTCATTCTTGTGTTTGTTCCAAAACTTGGTTAATTATGTCATGACTTTGATGCTTGTATCTCTGATATCTTTATCTCTAGTCTTCATGTGAACTTTAGAGGTGCCTCAGCATTTATATTGTGCTCTTCAAACAAAGGCAAGTGAGATATCACTCTATCATACCTTATTATGAGCATTGCAATGTTGCTTATGTTTATGTTTCATGCTACTTATTATCATTGAGTTGGTTTCTCTTCATATCTTGCAATGACTATTGAGTAGACTTAGTTGCATACTCCTTATTATGAATTGTCTAAGCATCTACTCCTGTGCTGAGAATATTTACATCATATGAAGCAAAGTGTTCGTGAAAGTTCTTTTATCGCACTCAGTTTTCAACTGAATTGCTTGAGGACAAGCAATAAGCTAAGCTTGGGGAGTTGATACGTCCAAAACATATCTACTTTCTTGAACACTTTGCTATTGTTTCTCCTCTAAACTTATGTGATTTGGATACAACTAACACGGACTGACGCTGTTTTCAATAGAATTACCTTGGTGTCTTGTTTTTGTGCAGAAAATCAACTATCAGGAAAAATCCCGAAAAATATGCCAAAAACTATTTTCACCAGAAGATCCACGGAGCCAGAAGGGGAGACAAAGAGGAGGCCTGGGGTGCCTAGACCCACCCCAGGCGCGGGCCCACCTAACCCCGCGCTTGGAGGGGCTAAGGCCACCCTAGGCAGCTCCTCGGCCTCCCTCTGCGCCTATAAGTTGCCTTTCGACCTAAAAACGGAGGGGGGTTCGATAGTTTTCCAGAAAGAGTTCCGCTCCGCCGCCGCCACCAGAAACCAAGATTCGGATCTAGAAACTCTGTTCTGGCACCCTGCCGGGACAGGAAATTTGGAGAGGATCATCGCCATCATCATCACCAACGCATCTCCATCAACCACCGATGTTTCCCTCATCCATGAGTGAGTAATCCCCCGATGTAGGCTTGGGGATGGTAGGGATTGGATGAGTTCTATCATGTAATCGAATAACATCTGTTAGGGCATAGTGCCTAGTTTCTCTTGTGCTATTTGACTTTGTTGCAACTTGTTGTGCTTAATGCTTGTCACTAGGGCCCGAGTGCCATGATCTCAGATCTGAACTTATTATTGAATCATTATGATAGTATTGTTTGTGATCTTATCTGCAAGTTGTGTACACATATCATTGTCCGGATCCAAAGGCCCCAAAGTGACAATAATTGGGACAACCAGAGGGGATGGCTGTGGTGTGAGGATCACATGTGTTCACGGAGTGTTAATGCTTTGCTCTAGTGCTCTATTAAAAGGAGCATCTTAATTGCCAGTAGTTCCCTAGAGGCCCCGCTACCACGGGCTGGCTGGACAGAAGATGTTGTGCAAGTTCTCATTGCGAGCACATATGACTATATTTGGAGCACATGCCTAGGATTGTTTAGTACTTGGATGCTTTGTTATTATTTATCTGCAATGCCCTAGATCTTGAAGTTACATGTTTAGACTCGTCCATGCAACGCCCGTCCATCCATCCCTATGCCTACCGCACTCGAATCGTACTGTTACCGTTATTGTTACTATTGCTCTTGTTTCACTGTTGTTGTTGTGTTGCTACTACAAACTGTTGCTACTGATAAACTTTTATGAGCAAGAACTATTTCCAGGTGCAGCTGAACTGACAACTCAGTTGTTAAGGCTTGCAAGTATTCTTTGGCTCCCCTTGTGTCGAATCAATAAATTGGGTAATACTACCCACGAAGACTGTTGCGATCCCCTATACTTGTGGGTCATTAATCACCATGCCAGACTTCGGTATGATGCGTGAGTATTTCACCCTTGGACTATGGGTCCATACAGTAGCTAGATGGTTGTTTCTCCTCCTTTGTGCTATCATGTTTAGATCTTGTGAGCTCCTTTCATGATCAAGATCATCTATTTGTAATCATACATGTTGTGTTTGTGGGGATCCGGTGGATATTGAGATACTATGTTAGATTGATTATTGATTCTATCATGTCTATGTTATTTGTGATCTTGCATGCTCTTCGTTGCTAGTAGCTATCTTGGCCAAGTAGATGCTTGTGACTCCAAGAGGGAGTGTTTATGCTCGATAGTAGGTTCATGCCTCTAGTAATCTAGGGAAGTGACAGAAATCTCTAAGGTTGTTTATGTTCTATTGCTACTAGGGAGAAAACAATAATCTTTTGTTCATGGAGCAATTGTATTGTTTACTTTACACACATTGCTTAATGCAATTATCTGTTGCTTGCAAATTAATACTAGAAGGGGTTCGGATGATAACTTGAAGGTGGATTATTAGTCATAGATGCAGTTGGATTAGAGTCTATGTATATTGTTGTAATGCCCAATCAAATCTCATAGGAGTCAAGATGTCTAGTATATGCATTGTTATGCTTCCTCAATCTGTCAATTGCCCCGCTGTAATTTGTTCACCCAGCATGTTATTTATCTTAAGGAGAACACCTCTAGTGAACTGTGGACCCTGGTCCAATATTTATCATTGATACATCATCTACTGTTACCGTTTACTTTCTACAAGCAACTATTATCTTCCACACTATACGTTTAATCCTTTCTTTTTAGCATACCGGTGAGATTGACAACCTCACTATACGTTGGGTCAAAGTTTTGAGTTTGTGTTGTGTAGGTTCCAAGTTGTTAGCAACACCTTGGAGTTGTTTCCTTACTCCTACTGGTTCGATAACCTTGGTTTCATAACTGAGGGAAAACTTACTGTTGTGCTCTTCACATCTTCCTCTTGGGGTATCCCAACGAAGCCCTACAGTGATCTGAGCCGCATCAGTGAGCAACTGCGAGTATGGGCATGGGTGAGCAACGACGATATGCACCTTAAATACCTCGATCTCTAGGGTGGAACCAACGAGAAAGGGCGAGAAGGATCAGTGGTGTGCATTGTTGGGAATATGCCCTGAAGGCAATCATGTATGATGATATTCCCATTGTATTCATAAAGTGTTGGACATATGCCCTAGAGGCAGTAATAAATATAGTTATTATTATATCTTTGTGTTTATGATAAATGTTTACATTCATGCTATAACAGTATTAACCAGGAAACATTAATACTTGTGTGATTTGTAAACTAAATTAGAGTCCCTAGTAAAGCCTCTTCATAATACTAGCTTGTTGGTTAATAGATGATTGTGGTTTCCCTATCATGAACATTGAGATGTTATTAACAACAAGATCATATCATTAGGAGAATGGTATGGTGGACATACTCCTATAGATAAGCGTAGCATAAAGATCAAGTCATTTTAATAGTTCAATTGCTATATGCTTTCTGATACATAGTAACCTAATTCCTTCGACCATGAGATCATGTTTATCACCATCACTGGAAGGATGCTTTGATGACATAAAACACCACACCGTAACTGGGTGGCTATAAAGGTGGCATTGAGTGTTTGGAAAGTATGGGTTGAGACACATGAATCAAGAGCGGGATTTGTCCATCCATATGACGGATAGATATACTCTGGGCCCTCTTGGTGGAATGTCATCCAATTAGCTTGCAAGCATGTAACTGGCTCACAAGGGATCACATACCACGGGAATAAGAAAAGAGTACTTATCGGTAACGAGGTTGAACTAGGTATGCAGAGATACCGACGATCAAAACCTCGGATAAGTAAACTATCGTGAGACAAAGGGAAATTGGTATCATATGTAAGTGGTTCATTCGATCACAAAGTAATCATAGAAATATGTGGGAGCCATATGAATTTCCAGATTCCTCTATTGGTTATTGTTCGGAGAAGTGTCTCGATCATGTCCGCATAATTCACGAACCGTAGGGAGACACACTTAAGGATTCGATGTTGTTCAGTAGTTATGGAATGATGAGTAAGAGACCGAATGTTGTTCGGAGTCTCGGATGGGATCCGGGATATCACGAGGAGATCCGGAATGGTCCGGAGAATAAGATTCATATAAGGAAAGTCTTTTTTCGGAGTTGGAGAATGATTCCGGTGTTTTCATCGGGAATGTTCTAGAAGGGCCCGGAAGGTCCGGCACTCCGGAGGGGAAGGGTACATAATGTGTCATAACAAGTTGGAATGGTTGCATCATGTACTAGGTATCATGGCTGGGCAAAATAAAGGGATAAATCAAATCCTAGTTTGAAAAGTCAAACAACAGTTTTGCTTGGTGGAGGGAGAGTAGGAAACCTACTTAGGGAGGAGTTCCTCTCCCTCCACCCGCCGGCCAAGGAGGCCGACTTGGGGGAGGACTCTCCTCCCCTGGCCGGCACCCTCCCACCTATAAAAGGAGGGGCAGGGGTGCCCCTCTAGACACACACCTTGCCCCACCAAACCCTAACCCTAGCCGCCGGCCACCACCATAGCCGCCGCTGCCCTAGGGTTTCCTCCTAGCAGCTGACTTGGGGCTCTCCCCTTGCCCTAGCCACCGGCCTAGCCTTTTCTCCTTGGTGCCTCTAAACCCTAGATCGCCAAGGGCTCTATCATAGTCCACCATACTCGCTCCGGCTTAAGGCGAAGCCCTGCGAGATCTCCCCTCTACTTCCGGTACCACGCCGTCGTGCTGCCGGAATCGCGAGGAGAGTGCTACAACCTCCGCTGCCTACTGGAACAAGGGAGAGGAAGGTCTTCATCGAGTACCGAACGTGTGACCGACTGCGGGAGCGCTGCCGGAAAACGGTGCCGGAAGGATCGTCTACACGATCTTGAGATCGGAAAGAGTACGACTACATCACCCGTGAGAATCCGCTCTCGTTAACCGCTTTGGAATCTTCGAGGGTGAGTTCTTCTATCGACTCGTTGCTACAATCTAGTAGATAGATCTTGTCTTGTTTGTTTGCATGCGGTAGAAATTTTTTATTTCCATGCTACGAACCCCTACAGTGGTATCAGAGCCGTGTCTATATGTAGATCTGTTGCACGAGTATAACACAATGGTTATTGTGGGCGGTGGTGCTTTTATTATCAATTGCTTCTTGTGTACTTTGCATCTTGCGGTATGATGGGATGAAGCGGCCCGGGCTAACCTTACATGACTTCGTTCATGAGACTTGCTCCACGCTGAACATGCAACTTGTATTGCATAAGTGGCTTTGCGGGTGTCTGTCTCTCCCATTATAGTATAGATCCAATTTACAATGGGCACTTGATAGTTCTAGCATCAACGTTGTGGTTCTTGTTCGTAAGTTAGAGCGACACTTATTGAAAGCCCCAAACGACGTAAAATATGCAAAGAAAATTAGAGGCGTCTAACTTTGTTTTGCAGGGGTGTGCTGTGATGTGATATGGCCATGATTGTGATTATATTTGATATATGCAATGTTCCTTATTGTAAGTTGGCAACCGGCAGGAGCCATATGGTTGTCTTTAATTTCTGTTAAGACCCGCGTGTCTATTCAAAGTAGTTGTAATAGTTGAAGCTGGTGGACGACAACCATGTAGCGGCGTCATTGACCTTGATGCAATGCCGGTGATGATGGAGATCATGTCCGTGCTTGAAGATGGAGATCGGAAGCACAGAGAAGAAAGGCCATATCATATCACATATTATGAATATCATGTGATGTTAATCCTTTATGCATCTTGTATTGCTTAGTTAATGACGGTAGCATTATAAGATGATCCCTCAAGCACACAAATTTCAAGTTTTAAAGTGTTCATCCTTAATTAGCACCGTTGCTAAAGCTTGTTGTTTCGAAGCACCACGTGATGATCGGGTGTGTTAGATTCTGCAAGTGCATACAACGTGAGCAAGCCAGTTTTTCTCATGTGGAAGCTAAGGTTTGATCTTGATGGGCCTAGCATGTACAGACATGGTCTCGGAACACGGATCACCGAAAGGTAAAGCATGAATCATATAGTAGATATGATGAACATGTCGATTGTTCGCCATTGAAGCTACATCAACTCTCGTGATGATCGGTTTTGATGTGGTGGATCACTAAAAAAATGTGAGAGATATTGTTTTGAGTGGGAGTTCACCTAGATTAATTTAACTTTTAATTAGAACTCAATTTGTCATAAAATTAGTCTAAACTATTGCAAATATGTTGTAGATCAATGGCAGCCCCTACCATCAATTTTAATGCGTTCCTAGAGAAATAAAAGTTGAAAAACAATGGAAGCAACTTCGCGGATTGGTTCCGCAATTTGAGGATTGTCCTCAATGCTGGTAATTTGACCTATGTGCTGGACACACCGCTGGGTGACCCGCCTGCAGCTGATGCTACCGATGAGGTAAAGAATGTTTTCCTCGTTCGGAAGAATCAGTACTCCACAGTTCAGTATGCTATCTTGTATGGTTTGGAATCGGATCTTCAGAAAAGGTTTGAGAACTCAGACCCACATGATATTGTCCGTGAACTCAAAATGATATTTGAGGCTCACGTGGTAGTTGAGAGTTATGAGGCTTCTGAAAAGTTCTTTAACTGCAAGGTGGAAGAGGGCAGCTCCATCAATGAGCATGTGCTTAAGATGTCTGGGCACGCAAACAAACTCCAAAGTTTGGGTATAGTGATTCCTAATTCTTTGGGGATTCACCGTGTCCTCCAATCACTACCACCAAGTTACAAGAACTTTGTGATGAACTACAATATGCAAAACATGGACAATACGTTGCCAGAACTCTTCTCCATGTTGAAATCTGCAGAAGTGGAGATCAAGAAAGAGCACCAAGTGTTGTTGGTCAATAAGACCACCAAATTCAAGAAAGGCAAGTCTAAGCAAAAGGGAAACTTCAAGAAGGGCGGTAAGAAAGTTGCCGCACCGACGAAGAAGACCAGGGCTGGACCTAAGCCTGATACTGAGTGCTTTTACTGCAAGCAAGAGGGTCAGTGGAAGCGGAATTTCCCAAAGTACTTGGCGGATTTGAAGAACGGCAACATCAAGAAGAAAGGTATATCCGATATACATGTTATTGATGTGTATCTCAGTAGTACTCGTAGTAGTGCCTGGGTATTTGATACTGGTTTGGTTGCTCATATTTGTAACTCGGAACAGGTGCTGTAGAATAAACGGAAGCTAGTGAAGAACGAGGTGACGATGCGCGTTGGAAATGGATCAAAGGTTGATGTGATCGCGGTCGGCACGCTACCTCTTCATCTACCATCGGGATTAGTTTTATACTTAAATAATTGTTGTTTGGTGCCTGCGTTGAGCATGAACATTATATCGGGATCTTGTTTATTGCGAGACGGTTACTTGTTTAAGTCCGAGAATAATGGTTGTTCGATTTATATGAGTAATATGTTTTATGCACATGCACCTTTGATAGATGGTCTATTCTTATTGAATCTCGATTGTAGTAATACACACATAAATAACATTGAGGCTAAATGTTTGAAATTGAGCAATAACTTGACCTATATGTGGCACTGTCGTCTTGGTCATATCGGAGTGAAGCGTATGAAGAAAATCCATTCCGATGGACTTCTTGAATCACTTGATTTCGAATCACTTGAAAGATGCGAAGCATGTCTGATGGGTAAAATGACTAAGACTCCATTTTCTGGTATAATGGAGCGAGCTACAGACTTATTGGAAATCATACATACCGATGTATGTGGACCAATGAGTGTAGCATCATGCGGTGGTTATCGTTATGTTCTTACCTTCACGGATGACTTGAGTAGATATGGTTATATCTATTTCATGAAACATAAGTCCAAAAATTTCGAGAAGTTTAAGGAATTTCAAAGTGAGGTAGAGAATCAACGTAACAAGAATATTAAATTTCTACGTTCTGATCGTGGAGGTGAATATCTAAGTTACGAGTTTGGCGAGCATTTGAAGAAATGCGAAATACTTTCACAATTGACACCGCCGGGAACACCACAGCGTAATGGTGTGTCCGAACATCGTAATCGAACTCTCTTAGATATGGTTCGTTCTATGATGTCACTTACAGATTTACCGCTATCGTTTTGGGGTTATGCATTAGAAACAACCGCATTCACTTTAAATAGGGCACCATCTAAATCCTTTGAAACGACACCGTATGAATTATGGTTTGGGAAGAAACCTAAATTGTCGTTCCTTAAAGTTTGGGGTTGCGAAGCCTATGTACAGAAGTTACAGCCGGACAAGCTTGAACCCAAAGTGGAAAAATGCGTCTTCATAGGATACCCGAAGGAAACTATCGGGTATACATTCTATCATAGATCCGAGGGCAAAATCTTCGTTGCCAAGAATGGATCCTTTCTGGAGAAGGAATTTCTCTCGAAAGAAGTGACTGGAAGGAAAGTAGAACTCGACGAGGTTGTTGAACCTTCTCTCGAACTTGCGAGTAGCGCAGCGCCGGAAGAAGTTCCTGTGGCGCCTACACCAATAAGAGAGGAAACTAATGATGATGATCATGAAACTTCGGTTGAAGTTGATACAGAGCCTCGCAGGTCAACGAGAACTCGTACCACTCCTGATTGGTATGATCCCGTTATGAGTGTCATGTTGGTGGACAACACCGATGACCCTGAGACATATGAGGAAGCGATGATGAGCCCAGATTCCAATAAATGGCAAGAAGCCATGAAATCCGAGATTGGATCCATGTACGAAAACCAAGTATGGACTTTGGTGGACTTACCAGATGGCCGAAAGGCTGTCGAGAACAAATGGATTTTCAAGAAGAAAACAGATGCTGATGGTAATGTTACTGTCTATAAAGCTCGACTTGTCGCAAAAGGGTTTCGACAAATTCAAGGAGTTGACTACGATGATACTTTCTCACCATTAGCGAAGCTAAAGTCTGCGAGGATTATGTTAGCAATCGCTGCATATTACGATTATGAAATATGGCAGATGGACGTCAAAACAGCGTTCCTCAATGGAGACATTGATGAAGAGTTGTATATGATGCAACCCAAAGGTTTTGTTGATCCTAAAGATGCTGACAAGGTATGCAAACTTCAAACGTCCATATATGGATTGAAGCAAGCATCCCGAAGTTGGAATCAACGTTTTGATAAGGTAATCAAAAGCTTTGGTTTTATACGAACTTATGGAGAAGCTTGTATTTACAAGAAAGTGAGTGGGAGCTCTGTAGCATTCTTAATACTATATGTAGATGACATATTATTGATTGGGAATGATGTAGACCTTCTTAATAGTGTCAAGGAATATTTGAATAATAGTTTTTCAATGAAAGATCTTGGCGAAGCAACTTACATATTAGGCATAAAGATTTATAGAGATAGATCAAGACACCTAATATCATTATCACAAAGTACATATTTGGACAAAGTTCTAAAGAGGTTTGGAATGGAAGATAGCAAGAAAGGGTTCTTGCCCATGTTGCCCAATACGACCTTGAGTAAAACTCAAAGTCCTGCAACGGCAGAAGATAGAGAAAGGATGAGTAAGACTCCCTATGCCTCAGCCATAGGATCTCTAATATATGCCATGCTATGTACTAGACCTGACATTGCATATGCTGTTAGTTTAACTAGCAGATATCAAAGTGATCCAGGAGTGGATCATTGGACAGTGGTCAAAAACATCCTTAAGTACTTGAGAAGAACTAAGGATATGGTTCTTTCTTATGGAGGTGATGAACAACTCGTTGTTAATGGTTACACCGATGCTAGTTGGAACACCGATCCGGATGATTCTAAATCACAATCTGGATACGTATTTACATTGAATGGTGCAGTAGTTAGCTGGAGGAGTGTAAAGCAAAGCGTTGTGACGAGATCTTCAATTGAATCGGAATACATAGCTGCTTTGGAGGCTTCACAACAGGCGATATGGATGAAGTTCATTACAGAGCTCGGTGTGGTTCCAAGTGCGCTGGACTCAATGTCTATCTACTGTGATGACATGGGCGCCATAGCCAATGCGCAAGAACCAAGGTCACACAAGAAGCTGAAGCACATCAAGCTACGTTTTCACGCTATTCGAGAACATGTCCAAGATGGAGACATAAAGATTTGCAAAGTACACACAGATCTAAATGTGGCGGATCCGTTGACTAAACCTCTCCCGAGGGCAAAACATGACCAACACAAAACTGCCATGGGTGTTCGGTATATTACCATGTAATCTAGATTAGTTGACTCTAGTGCAAGTGGGAGACTATTGGAGATATGCCCTAGAGGCAGTAATAAATATAGTTATTATTATAAATTTGTGTTTATGATAAATGTTTACATTCATGCTATAACAGTATTAACCAGGAAACATTAATACTTGTATGATTTGTAAACTAAATTAGAGTCCCTAGTAAAGCCTCTTCATAATACTAGCTTGTTGGTTAATAGATGATTGTGGTTTCCCTATCATGAACATTGAGATGTTATTAACAACAAGATCATATCATTAGGAGAATGGTATGATGGACATACTCCTATAGATAAGCGTAGCATAAAGATCAAGTCATTTTAATAGTTCAATTGCTATATGCTTTCTGATACATAGTAACCTAATTCCTTCGACCATGAGATCATGTTTATCACCATAACTAGAAGGATGCTTTGATGACATCAAACACCACACCGTAACTGGGTGGCTATAAAGGTGGCATTGAGTGTTTGGAAAGTATGTGTTGAGACACATGAATCAAGAGTGGGATTTGTCCATCCATATGACGGATAGATATACTCTGGGCCCTCTCGGTGGAATGTCATCCAATTAGCTTGCAAGCATGTGACTGGCTCACAAGGGATCACATACCACGGGAACGAGAAAAGAGTACTTATCGGTAACGAGGTTAAACTAGGTATGAAGAGATACCGACGATCAAAACCTCGGATAAGTAAACTATCGTGAGACAAAGGGAAATTGGTATCGTATGTAAGTGGTTCATTCGATCGCAAAGTAATCGTAGAAATATGTGGGAGCCATATGAATTTCCAGATTCCTCTATTGGTTATTGTTCGGAGAAGTGTCTCGATCATGTCCGTATAATTCACGAACAGTAGGGAGACACACTTAAGGATTCGATGTTGTTCAGTAGTTATGGAATGATGATTAAGAGACCGAATGTTGTTCGGAGTCTCGGATGGGATCCGGGATATCACGAGGAGATCCGGAATGGTCCGGATAATAAGATTCATATAAGGAAAGTCCTGTTTCGGAGTTGGAGAATGATTCCGGTGTTTTCATCGGGAATGTTCTAGAAGAGTCCGGAAGGTCCGGCACTCCGGAGGGGAAGGGTACATGAATGTGTCATAACAAGTTGGAATGGTTGCATCATGTACTAGGTATCATGGCTGGGCAAAATAAAGGGATAAATCAAATCCTAGTTTGAAAAGTCAAACGCCAATTTGAAAAGTCAATCGGCAGTTTTGCTTGGTGGAGGGAGAGTAGGAAACCTACTTGGGGAGGAGTTCCTCTCCCTCCACCCGCCGGCCAAGGAGGCCGACTTGGGGGAGGACTCTCCTCCCCTGGCCAGCGCCCTCCCACCTATAAAAGGAGGGGCAGGGGTGCCCCTCTAGACACACACCTTGCCCCACCAAACCCTAACCCTAGCCGCCGGCCACCACCATAGCCGCCGCCGCCCTAGGGTTTCCTCCTAGTAGCTGACTTGGGGCTCTCCCCTTGCCCTAGCCGCCGGCCTAGCCTTTTCTCCTTGGTGCCTCTAAACCCTAGATCGCCAAGGGCTCTCTCATAGTCCACCATACTCGCTCCGGCTTAAGGCGAAGCCCTGCGAGATCTCTCCTCTACTTCCGGTACCACGCTATCGTGCTGCCGGAATCGCGAGGAGAGTGCTACAACCTCTGCTGCCTGCTGGAACAAGGGAGAGGAAGGTCTTCATCGAGTACCAAACGTGTGACCGACTGCGGGAGCGCTGCCGGAACGCGGCGCCGGAAGGATCGTCTACACGATCTTGAGATTGGAAAGAGTACGACTACATCACCCACGAGAATCCGCTCTCGTTAACCGCTTTGGAATATTCGAGGGTGAGTTCTTCTATCGACTCGTTGCTACAATCTAGTAGATAGATCTTGGCTTATTTGTTTGCATGCGGTAGAATTTTTTGTTTTCCATGCTACGAACCCCTACATAAAGTTATTAAGCTATCCTTGTACGAACATCTGATATATATCATCGAATACGTGATTCGTTTGTGGAACTATATAATCATGTTGTTCATACTAAATGTCCTTGGTCGTTGAGGTTGTGTTGGACACACAACTTAGACTAATGTGAAAGTTGACTGATGACTCGGTTCCACTTGTCATGGGCATGGTGATTCTATTCCAACTTACACAGACTTGGCTAACAAGTTTAGCGAGTCGGAATGACCCACAGTTGAGATGCAACGAGCATGTTGTCATTTGCAGTCTCAAGCAATGGAATCCTTTGACCTAAGGTGATCACATGATCCGAGTTGTGGATTGCTAACTTAGGTTCTATCAGACGTTATTTCATAAATGGGCAGTTATAAATATAGAGTTCGGTTTGGTTATGAATCAAGCTGCATGATATGGATTACCAATATGGGATTTACCCATCCATAATGGAGAGATATTGTCTGGGCCCTCTCGCGTGATATGATCCGAAGGCATGGCCATGCGCTTCTTGCTAGAGGCAAATTGACTTGGACGAAAGTCACATTGAAGGTTGTC
Organism: Avena sativa; assembly: GCA_916181665.1. Classification (NCBI taxonomy): domain Eukaryota; kingdom Viridiplantae; phylum Streptophyta; class Magnoliopsida; order Poales; family Poaceae; genus Avena; species Avena sativa. Next base: position 355,273,252 of record OV702296.1, read on the forward strand.
TTTCAGACTTTATGGTACTTGAGAGTTGACACGTCTTGCTAGAGGCTATTACTATCTATCGACTTAAGACCAAGTGTTCATGGGAGTGAGTTGGACTCAAAGCCATGACTGGATACTTGGAAGAGTAGCTCATGTCGTGTCCAGGTGTTCATGAACCTATAGGGTCACACACTTAAGGGTAAGGAGCCCATGTAGATTAGATCCATGTGGTAGTTGGGATAGATGCTAAATAGGCCTCAAGAGTTGAGCCAAACTAGAGATCTATATAAGTGGAGATACAAGGGGTAGTCCCTGACCTAGCTGTCACTTTTTATACTCCCAAATTGGTTAGACAAGATCTAGCAATCCCCTGCCCGTGCTCCTTCCTATACTTGTGGATACCAGTAGAGGCATTGCACGTGCGACGCTGGAGACAAAGGAGTTTGTGGGGATCTGGTGAAGGAGTTCATGGAGATCCGGAGGAGCTGTTCGTGAGATCGATCGGCACTACATCAACTGGCGTGCTTCTTCAATAATCCGCACATGCCCATCTAGTGGTAAATCTCATGGCCTATTACCATCTTGGGAGTACCGTGTAAGATAAAAGTTTTATTTATCTTCCTGCGGCCCAACATGCATTAACGCCGCCTTGTGATCCTCACTCTTCCACGATGAGACATGTTGTCTGCCTCGGCTGTCGTCTCCTGGGAAAGCTGACTAGCGGCGCATGCGCCATTAATTTTGGGGAGACGAAGTGGTTGTCGCTGTCATGACGGAGCCACACGCCCCCAATGTTCGTCTGTCGCCCCCGCAATGCCCCCCTATGGGCCAGGTACGTCCTAGGGACGTCGAACGCACTATTAGGCCGTGCCAAATGAAAACGTGCGATGGGTGTGGGTCATGCGATATTTTCGTGTCCGGAGCCCCCATAGCCCGTCTCGAGGCAATCAGGAGGACGAATGTAGACGCTCTTAGTTTTTTGCAACCTAAAATGCATTCTAGTTTACCCAAAAAGGTAAATTTGTTGAGCTAGTTCGTTGATCCATTATATTCAAAAAACATTGTATAAGAGCAAAGAAACAAAAGACTCTGTGAAAGAAGAGAGTAAAACATGAGTGCTCCTACAAAATGTCTATTGATCTTGATCCGTAGCATCGAGTTGTGCATTAGCTGAAATCAAGGGAAAAAATAGCGTGCTAAAAGAAATAGCGCATGCTTCCTCCAAAAGCTATACACGCTATAACGTGCTTATAGCGTGCTATATTTCAAAATAGCATTTTGAAAATAATATAAAATATAGCCAAAAAATAAAAATGTATGCAAGAATAAAAGATATATTTCAAAAATTATTATAACAATACATACATAACCATATACAAAAATAGTTTTCCAATCTTACAGAATCCTAACATCAATATTCTACGAGTTAACAACATATTATTAATGTCTATAAGCATAACATCAACATTTCAATAGGATATAAAAATAGCGCGCTATTTTTCCCTAACGCTATGACGTTTTAGCGCGATATAGCATGCTATTTCGCAAAAGGCCCCATAGCGAGCAAAAATGCTAAAATTTAGCATGACCTCTCCAGATATGCTATAACGCGCTATTAGCACCGAAATAGCGCCCTATTTTTTTCCATGGCTGAAATACAACCACCAAGATTCATTTCAGCAACAACATGTGTGTGGATGTGTAGAACAAAACCAAAATAGACAGGGCCAAAATAATTGACTAGTGGTTGACTACAAAGAAGCATTTATCAAGATGCAATAGATAACTACATGTGTCACCTTTGACCGTGCATATTCATGATGTAAGTTCTTGTTTGTATTTCTATAACAAAACATGATATCTAGGTACTGACAATAAAAATATCACTCATGAGCCAGGACTGGCCACTTGATACATACCCTATAATTTTCTATTTACTTTTTTTTACAAATCATTTTCTATTTACTTTCACTAAGCAACCATATACGTGCGAGAACATCTACACAAAAGTGCTATATCATGATCTTAATATACACTCTACCATGAGTATCAACTATGGAAAGATAAAAATATTAAATCCATATCGGTTACCTAAACAATGTGTCGGTGGTTGCAATGTTCTTCTAATTTACTTAGATGTAAGAGTCCAACCAAAGAATTTATTTAGTGGTTAAAATTCAATGATAGTAAAAACAAAAAAAAGCATACTTTTAGGTAAGTGCATTTGCATGCCAGAACGTTATAATTGCTTGACATTATTGTATTTTATTTGAGAAAATTAATGAAATTAATATGCTTCTTCAAAACAACACAAAACCCCACCATATATATTAAAACAAAACAAAAGGATATGATAATAACAAAAAATGATCAATTATCGATGTAAGTTAAAACATAAAAATTATAACACCATATCAGCAAGCAAAGCATACATAAAATATATTTGATATTCACATAAAATTCACTAGCAAAAATTATTGTTATTGCCAATGATTTACTAATCCAATTATTCTACTTACCAATATTGTATGCAAATCCACTTATCTGGGAACCCAAAGCTAGAGGATAGACATGTTTGGATAAGGGACATGGGACATGCCCTGCCTAGTTTTAATGTTGGGGTACAAGTGGCTCATTTGTACTTATCAATGAACTTCACTATGCAATAGTCATCTATGGTCTTTCCTGGTACTTACTTAAATATAGAATTGACCATGTTCATAATAATGAGGATCAAAGATATCCGAAACATGCAAAGCGCGAGGATACTAATCTTTTGACACAAATCTGCCCGTTAAATAATGGCCAAGCGGGGTGGAAGAGACTTTTATTCCTATCTGTAAATTTTCCAAGTAAAAAAGTAAGTGTAGTCTCTACATAACTATTGGTTTTTTATCTTCACTCTATTGTAGATATCCTATTGCACGGAGAAGTCATAACGAGCCTACTAGTCCCTTCGGTTCAGTTTCACACGCACAAACATTGTTTAAAAAAAATATTGATCACGACTTTTATCAACAAAATATGCGATATATATCATAAAATTATACCATTGCAAACTTTTTTTAATATCTGGTAATTACAGGATTAATGATAGGTTTCAAGAGATATTTTTTCATCAAATAATCAGTAATATCCGGTTTAAACAAAGATAAAAGTAAGCGTATTTTTCACTCATCATGACGCCTCACTAACGTCTCATGTAACTAAAATTTTAACTCCTGGAGCTTACTTTATTTTTTGTGTGTACTATCCATGAAAACAAAATCCTTGGAAAACTATGTTGATTTTGTATTTAACAATTTACCGTGAAGGTTTTCTGGTTGTATAGTCTTGAGCGATTTAGTGAGTGAGTAGGAATTGTTTTTATTGAACAATCTGATGGTAGATTTGTTAACATTTTATTTTGTATCTATAGCATAAGCTGTCTAAGCATTTTTTTTTTTTTGGAATTGTAGATTTGTTCATTTAAACATAGTCAACGATCCAGAAATAACAAGTCATTCTAAATTCAAGCAACCGCCGGGAAGGCAGCACGAACAGGTCTCTAGGAGCAGCTAGCTGCTTCCTAAACGGTCGTTAAAAAATAACCTCCACCAAAAGAAATTTTAAAAATAAATCTCAGGCAAAAGAATTTTACAAAGCTAATCCCTTTGGGTAGCGCCACTACTCTCTACATGGCAGCGCTGCTTGGACGCTACACACCTTATTAGCATGGCACAGTCAAGATGAACTGTCGATACGGTAGCATCGAGCATCGGGGCACTACCCCTTGTATGGTAGCGTCGGGATCTGGGCCACTACCCTCACCGATGTTCTAGAGAGCATGTTGTGTAGACTCGATGAAATTTTCTAAGTGAAAGAGGGTAGCATCCACATAGAACTTTAAACGTATGTAAATTTTGATCTGCAAATCCAAATGACATGATTCCTTTTCCTATGGGTCACGAATTAAATTATCTTTCCAAAACACATAGGTCAACCACTAGAGAACATGTTGTTTATTTTTGAATGTTTATATGATTTTGTAAACTGGATTGTGAACCTCGGTAAGGGTAACGCCCCAGATCCCAGTGCTACCATAAATGGGTAATGTCTCGTGCTCGACACTACTGTATCTATCGATGGACCCAGGTGTCACACTGATAAGCAGGGGCGGACCCAAGTATAGCTTGGGGTGGGGTGGTGTGTGGGGGGGGGGGGGGAGCAAATTTATGATTTCGTGCTGAACCTGGTAAACGAACAAATAGGTGGTCTTTTCGGAAATGTGAAACAAAAGTTTTGCCCTTGTATCTTGGTCACTTTTACTTTTTCGTTATTTCGTAATCCCCAGGGTATAATACCCTTTAGCTTCACAGTGATAAGTCATTTTCTCATTATTTTGGCTCTTTCATTTTCCATTTTTATAGGCATTACGATCGTTGGATTTCAAAGGGGGCAACTCATTTTTTGCAAAAAATGAAATTTGTACTATTAGTGTCCCCAGTCAACTGAGTTGTCCCCATTGGATTTTTTGTCAGGGTCCGCCCCTGCTGATAAGGGTTATTTTTTGAAATTCGGCAATTTTGTTGTTTCCGACTCCCAAACCCGATTCGAAGAGACACATCAATCCTGTCAGAGCCGTTGGCACCTTTCCACGAGATCACTCCGCCCGCCCGCCCGCCTGCCCGGAGAGCAAAGCAAGATCACACGTCTCCTGGAGTACAATCTTTCCACCTCGTTCGCCAACAAGCTTGGACGGCGTTGAATTCGTTTCTTATCTCGAAAGCGGCATGCAGCAAGCAAGTTGTCGTGTCGACCATGGACGCGACGTTACTTCCCGATCCACAAATAATTCCCTCACTCGCTCTTCGCTTTTTCCCCGAGCATACTAATCTGATCTCCGCCCTTTTCGCCGTGCGACCCCCCAGCCCAGGAGAGTGACGGGTTCAGGTCCCGCCCGCCCACAGGCCGCAGCAGCACCGGCGGCATCGTCCGCACTTGGCGTCGTCACCGGCGCCCGTGCCGTCGCCGTCCGTGGCGAACAGGATAGAAAGCGCGCGCCCGCGGGGGCGGCGGCGGCCCCACGCACGTATCTCGCCGCATCGCTGACACGTCGGCGTGGACCTCACCTGCCACCGTGCGTGAAGATGCGAGGCCGAATTATTGGGCTGCTATGCTAAAGCGTGAAGCTTAGCGCGACGCTGCTGCGGTAAGGGGAAAAGATCGCGATCGGGAGCGAATCGGCCGTGTGGATAGACGCGCGGAGGCTGCCGGTCTCACGTCGATCCTCGGTGACCCAAGCGCGCGCCATTGCGTCTGACCGTGCTTGGTCTGATTGTTGGAGCTTTGACGACCTTGACATTGACGATATCTGATAGTAGCGCCGGAATCTTGGGCTAATAAATGGGATAAGGATGAACCTCACCTCGGGCCGGGTGCGTGCGTGCATCATGCTCCCAAGAATTCCCTGATGTTCTTCAAAAGCGGCGCCTTCTTTCAGGATAACACAACTGATCCACTCCAGATAATATCGTAATCCATTCTCCGGTCTCCGCTGCTGCTAGATATGCTAGGGCGGCGCCGGCCGAAGTGTCATGCTCGTGTGGCGCGCCCAGACGCGTGTCACTCCTACTTGGCTCGGTTAGCTCGGTCTGGATAGAATCGAGAGCTGGTGATCATCACGCGTCCGAACTCTCTGAACCGGCCAATAGGGGCACGACAGGCGCCGGAGCAGGCAAGAAGCACAGAACAGTTCGGCCAACTTCCTGGAACAACCCGCAAAGCGAACTCAATCCAGCCGCGTGCCGTATATAGGCGTATTTAGGCCGGTCTCCACGCGACACGGACCACACACATGCTATCTATCTACACAGTCACACCCCAGTCATTGCAGATAAAATGCCATGCCGTGCGCTGGCATGCCGTGCGTAGACCGCCCGACGCACGTATGCGGCCTGTGTTTGTGTCGTCGCAAACTCCTCCAGCTCCTGTGCGCTGACGAAACGCCTCAAGTTGCCAGCAGGATCCTTCGTCCTCCCATCTTTTCTCAAAGAACTGGATCCTTCTAAGTTGCATCCATCATTGGCTGCTTCACTCCCCGGCCGGTGCCACTTGTTGGCTCGCCGCGCAGACGAAAGCTGTTGGAATCACGGAAAGATGGAGGAGGTTGGGTGGGATATTCGGCCGGTATGGCGATTGGCGAGCTGGGGGGCCTGGGTTGGAGAACGGGGGAAAGAAGAGGCGACGATAAGGCCGGGTGTCCCAGGGAATGGCATCGTCCTCGTCGGAGCTGAGGTCAAAGGCCGCAATGGCCAAGCGCTTTGGTATATGCGGTGACCCCATGGATGCATGGATTCCTGCTTGAATTGCAAAGTCAGAGTGTTGTGTGCGCACATGGGCGTGATGCGTCATGCCAGTGCGAATCTGCCTATCTGGTAGTTCCCGCACTCAGCCATGGTCCTCTTCAGGTCCGGTCCATAGATTTTTGGGGCTCCAGGGCAGCACGATATCAAAGGCTCCTCGTTTAAAATAGCAAAGTTTTACCGAGTCAAGGGGAGGGGGGCAATGGTCCTCTTACTTTAGAAAATTGCTTAAATATATCTTTAATATTTATGTACATGTGTATATACATATTTACCTCTGGAATTTATCACATAACAAAATTATGAAAGTAACGAATTCATATGCATGTGCAAAAAATAAATAGAATAGTAGGTATATTAAGCACTGAATTATTAAAAAGATGAAATAGTATCTATAACATGGATGATGGGGACAAATAGAATAGTTGGATCGAAAGAGAGATGATTGCAGAATGATATAGTTACATGTTTGCGTCATTATTCTCCACTAATGAATACTTACAACATTGTAGAGGCACACGAGGGCCGGTATTTTTCTGCACATTTTGGGAGGCCATAAAAATAGTCTCGTCGAGAAACAATATTAAAAAATGATGGAGTATTTGCTAGGACGATATTGATGTTGTTCCCTGCGATTGAAACTGGATATATCTCTATGGGTTTTCTAAATGAAACCTGCGCTTCCCCTTTTTTATAAAATTTTGGAGTTTTCTTGCAGGAAAGAAATGTCGGAGTAGAGACATAGTAGGCTGCAGCTTTGATAATTTGTATTTTTAAGAATTATTTCACCATATTCGTCTCAAGAGTAGAATACAAACAAGTCTCAAATCGGGGCCCTTATCTCCTTGGGGCCCAGGGCGAGCGCCCCTCTGCCCCGCCCTATGGGCCGGCCCTGGTCCTCTTTGCGCATTTGCGCTGATAAAATCGTGAAGACGATGGGTGAAGCTGAGAAATGCTTTTTATGCCGTACATATAACAGCTAACGTGTATATATGGATCTATCGTTGGTTGTGTTAGAGACTCCTGCACTCGGATTTTACTGCTTCACGGCGAAACATAATGATACACTAAAAAAGGGTTTTGCTAATACTCACTCGAATGAGAATAAAGTTATAGTTCAGTCAACTTCTAATCTATTGGATTTGCATCATGGTTCGTGCATAGTGTGAGTTGTAAGTGGGATTTTTAATTGCAAATGGAGTTGTAACAGATTTTTTTTAATTATAAGCGGAAATATCCGGTAATAAACTATAACAAAACCCTATGGCGCACTCTTCCTTAACCAGGCGAAACATAACACTCTGGAGCAAAGAAGAAACCCGACAAAACATTACATAGTACTACTCCGAACTAGGAGAATGAAACAAGACAATTTTTGACAAACTAGGAAACCTCATACGAATCTCTCGACGACAAAAGACAATGGATCCATGCACCACTGACTAGCATGAATGGTAGAAAAAACCATCTCCAATGAACATGTGTTGTTGTTGTAAAGAAGATGCATCTCTAAATAGCAAGGTCTTGTGGATTGGAAATGCCAACATTAATGTGAACTAAAACGATCAAAATTGGATCCGTGTTCCTTTGAAAGGAAATGTGCACAACATGGTCCTAACTTGTTGGATTGCTTCCATTAATTAGCAAACCATTTCTCGTACGATGATTCCAGTTGTATATCACATGTGTTAGTGTTGAATGTATAAGCAAATTATTATAATATTTAATCTGAAATAAGCAAAAATAAAATATGACTATAATTGTAGAAATTAACCTAATCATGTATACTAGCAGAATAGACGAACAAATCACATTTAACCAGAATAAGCAGATCGTATCTATTTCAAAAGTTAGTACAAAAACTGTACCAGAAACTAAACTAGATAGGAGCAGATTGCATATGATGCTGGAGGAGGATTCGGGTTCGCGTTCAGGTTGGCGTTGAGGTTCGCGTTGACACCAACGTCGTGAGCCATGTCGTCGATGTAGAGGCTACTGATGTCCGGGAAGGAGTGACGAGGCGGGCAGCGGAGGAACAGCGCGCATGTATGCCACTCCTCTTTACTCTTTTTAGGAGATAGTGAAACACTCCACTATATATATATATATATATATCTCCCTCCAAACTAGCAAGATGTGACTAAACTTTGGTGTCATTCTTTGCTACGCATGAATGGGCCATGAGAATTTCAGAATTTATATTAAGCCATGGGCCAATGAAGGGATTCGCAGCATAGTAAATCAAAATTTTCTACGAAAGCGAACAGAGGGAAAGCCAAGATCTAATCTAGGAGATGCAAACAACGAGAGAGATTGGATTAGATCTTCATACCCTTGAAGATTCGCACAGCGGAACGTTCGTCGGAACGTGGGTGATGTAGTCGTACTCGCTTCTCCTCCTCGCGATCCGATCCGATCTAGCACCACAAGTGGCGGTGCCTCCGTGAGATGCATACGTGCGGCACCTCGACGTATCCTCCTTCCTCGGACCAGCAAGTATGGTGGAGAGATAGATTGGATCTACAGCACGACGGCGTGGTGTATATGGTGGAGAATTTCTGCCGCAGGGCTTCGCCTACAAACAGTCGGGAGGGAGAGAGGAAGGGCAGCAGGGCAACTGGGTTTGGAGGAAGGTGTAAGGGTGTGAGAGGGGGGGGGCGCACCAGCCCTCTATATATAGAGGGGGGTGCGGCCAGCCCTAGCCTCTCCTCCAAGCCTATCTCTAGTTTAAACAATTTAAACTCTTCCTTATCTAGAAATCCTATCTTATCTTATCTCTAGTTTAAACGATTTAAACTCTCTAGGATCGGCTGGGCCCTATGGGGCCTTGTGCCCCTGGCCCAATGCGGCCAGGACACCCCCTCATAGGCCCATGCCCCCTCCGGGAAGGTGGGACCACGTTGGCCCCCTTCCGGAAGGTTCTAGAAGCTTCCGGTACGATACCGATTAATCCGGAACAATTCCGAACTCCAAAAACTGCACTGCCTTATATGAATCTTATTCTCCGGACCATTCCGGAACCTCTCGTGATGTCCCGGATCCCATCCGAGACTCCGAACAAAAATTCATAAACCAATTATCCAATCTATCCTAGCGTCGAGACACGTTAAGTGTGTGACCCTGCGGGTTCGAGAATATGCAGACATGATCTTCTATCAATAATCAACAGCGGGGTCTGGGCACCCATATTGACTCCCACACATTCATCGATGATCATATCGGATGAACCACGATGCCAGGATTCAATCAATCCCATATATATTCCCTTCGTCTCGCGATATTTTACTTGCCCGAGATTCGATCGTCGGTATCGTCATACCTAGTTCAATCTCGTTCACAGCAAGTACTTTACTTGTTCCGTAATCCAATATCACTTTGTGATCAACTCCTTAACCACATGCTTGCAAGCGGTGTTGATATCGATTACCGAGTGGGCCCGAAGTATATCTCTCCGACTTGGGAGGGACAAATTCCATCTCGATACATACAACCCAACAGATACTTTCCGATCACCTGAGAGACACCTTTATGATCACCCTCTCATAGGATGACGTTTGATGACCTCAAAGCTTTCTTCCGATACCAGGGAGTTGCATTATCTCATGGTCTAAGGAATACAATATTTGACATAAGAAAAGCTTCGCAATGACGAACACGATGACACGATCTAATTGCTTCGCTTAGTTTGGGTCTATCCACCACATCATTCTCCAATGATATGATCTCATTATCAATTGACAACTCATGTCTATGGTTAGGAAACCTTAACCATCATTGATCAATGAGCTAGTCCATAGAGGCGTACTAGGGACACGGTGTTGTTCACAAACCACACAAGTATTAATGTTTCCGCTTAATACAATTCTAGCATGGAATATAAACTTTATCATGAACAAGAATTATAATAATAACATCTTTATTATTGCCTCTAGGGCATAATTCCAACAGTCTCCCACTTGCACTAGAGTCAATAATCTAGTTTACATTTGGCAACAATCTTACACCCATGGCACTGAGGTGCTGATCATGTTTTACACGTGGAAGAGGTTTAGTCAATGGATCTGCGACATTCAGATCTGTATGTACTTTGCTGATCTTCAGATCTCCATCTGCTATATAATCTCGGATTATATGAAACTTGCGGTTGATATGCTTGGTCTTTGGATGATATCTTGGTTCCTTAGCGAGTGATATGGCGCCAGTGTTGTCACACAATATCTCTAGTGGGTCCAATGCACTTGGAACCACGCCAAGCTCAGTGATGAAGTTTCTGATCCAAACTCCTTCACTTGACGCTTCTGCAGCAGCCATGTATTCCGCTTCTACTGTAGATCCCGCGACCACGCTTTGCTTGCAGCTTCTCCAGCTCATAGCTCCTCCATTCAAAATATACACGTATCCTGTCTGAGATTTAGCATCATCCTTGTCGGTGTCGAAACTAGCATCGACGTAACCTTTTACGACGAGCTGTTCATCACCCCCATAGACTAAGAACATTTCTTTAGTCCTATTTAGGTACCTTAGGATGTTCTTCACGGCTGTCCAGTGTTCCACTCCTGGATCACTTTGATATCTGCTCGTCAAACTAAGAGCATTGGACACATCCGGTCTAGTACACAGCATGGCATACATGATGGAACCTATGGCCGAGGCATAAGGCACTTTGCTCATAGCTTCCCTATCATTTACCGTAGCTGGACACTGAGCCTTGCTCAATATCTTACCTGACAACATAGGCACTGAACCATTCAATGCCTTATCCCTTCTGAACCTTTTCAGAACTTTGTCTAGGTATGTACTCTGGCTTAAAACTATCAAGCGTCTTTGTCTATCTCTATAGATTTTGATGCCCAATATATAAGCAGCTTCACCTAGGTCTTTCATTGAAAAACACTTGTTCAAATAACTCTTCACATCGTTAAGCATGTTGATGTCATTTCCAATAATCAATATGTCATCCACATATAGTACCAGAAACATCACCGAGCTCCCACTCACTTTCTTGTAGATGCAAGCTTCGTAGCAATTTGGAACAAATCCAAAGCTCTTGATCACTTGATCAAAACGAAGGTTCCAACTCCGAGATGCTTGCTTCAGTCCATAAATGGAACGCTGAAGTTTGCATACTTTATCAGCATCCTTAGGATCGACAAAACCTTCGGGTTGCATCATATACAACTCTTCATCAATGTTGCCATTGAGGAAAGCAGTCTTGACATCCATTTGCAATATTTCATAATCATGAAACGCAGCAATTGCTAATAAAATCCGAATGGACTTAAACATCGCTACGGGAGAGAAAGTCTCATCGTAGTCAATACCTTGAACTTGTCGAAAACCTTTCGCAACAAGTCGTGCCTTGTAGACGGTAACATTACCATCCGCGTCCGTTTTCTTCTTGAAGATCCATTTGCACTCAACGGCCTTTCGGTCGCTAGGAGGGTCCACCAAAGTCCATACTTGGTTTTCGCTCATGGATCCCAATTCGGATTTCATGGCTTCTAGCCATTTCTCAGAGTCTGGGCTCATCATCGCTTCCTCATAGTTCGTAGGTTCGCTGTCTTCTACTAACAAGACAGTCAAGACAGGGTTGCCGTACCACTCAGGAGGGGCACGTGACCTTGTCGACCTGCGACGTTCAAGAGCAGCATCGTCCGAAGCTTCATGATCCTTGTCATTAGCTTCCTCTATTGTTGGTGCAGGCGGCACTGGAACAATTTCAGGTGCTGCGCTACTCTCCAATTCAAGAGAAGGTTCAATAACCTCGTCTAGCTCTACTTTCCTCCCACTCACTTCTTTCGAGAGAAACTCCTTCTCAAGAAAGGAACCGTTCTTTGCGATAAACACTTTGCCTTCGGTTCTGTGATAGAAGGTATACCCAATAGTTTCCTTAGGGTATCCTATGAAGACGCATTTCTCCGCTTTGGGTTCGAGCTTGTCCGGCATCAACTTCTTGACGTAAGCTTCGCATCCCCAAACTTTAAGAAACGACAACTTAGGTTTAGCACCAAACCATAGTTCATACGGTGTCGTCTCAACGGATTTAGATGGAGCCCTATTTAAAGTGAATGCATCGGTTTCTAATGCATAACCCCAAAATGATAACGGCAAATCAGTAAGAGACATCATCGATCGGACCATGTCTAATAGGGTTCGATTCCGGCGTTCAGACACACCATTGCGCTGTGGTGTTCCGGGTGGCGTGAGTTGTGAAACGATTCCACTTGCTTTGAGATGCGTGAGAAAATCATAACTCAAATATTCGCCCCCACGATCGGATCGTAGAAACTTAATCTTTCTGTTACGATGGTTCTCCACTTCATTCTGAAATTCTTTGAACTTTTCAAACGTTTCAGATTTATGTTTCATTAAATAGATATACCCATATCTACTTAATCATCGGTAAAAGTGAGAAAATAGCGATATCCACCGCGCGTCGAAACACTCATTGGTCCGCATACATCGGTATGTATGATTTCCAACAAGTCCGTTGCTCGCTCCATCATACCGGAGAACGGGGTTTTGATCATCTTGCCCATGAGGCATGGTTCGCATGTGTCAAATGATTCAAAATCAAGAGACTCCAAAAGTCCATCAGAATGGAGTTTCTTCATACGCTTTACACCAATATGACCTAGACGACAGTGCCACAAATAAGTAGTATTATCACTATCTACTTTGCATCTCTTAGCCTCAATGTTATGGATGTGTGTTTCATCCCTTTCGAGATTTAGAAGAAATAAACCACTCACAAGAGGTGCATGGCCATAAAAGATGTTACTCATATAAATAGAACAACCATTATTCTCCGATTTAAATGAATAACCGTCTTGCAATAAACACGATCCAGAAATAATGTTCATGCTCAACGCAGGCACATAATAACATTTATTAAGGTTTAAAACTAATCCCGAAGGTAAAACTAAGGAGAGCGTGCCGATGGACATCACATCAACTCTTGATCCGTTGCCAACGCGCATCGTCACCTCATCCCTCGCAAGCCGCCATCTATTCCGCAGCTCCTGTTTCGAGTTACAAATATTAGCAACTGAACCGGTATCAAATACCCAGGCACTACAACGAGGGCTAGTAAGGAAAACATCAATAACATGTATATCAAATATACCTTTGATGGTGCCAGCCTTCTTGTCCGCTAAGTACTTCGGACAGTTGCGCTTCCAGTGACCCTTGTCCTTGCAATAGAAGCACTCAGTGTCCGGCTTAGGTCCAGACTTGAGCTTCTTCTCAGCAGGGGCAACGCGCTTGCCGCCGCTTTTCTTGAAGGGCTTATTTGCACCTTTACCTTTCTTAAAGGAGGGCTTGTTGACCATCAACACATGATTATCCTTCTTGATGTCCACCTCCGCAGCCTTCAGCTTTGCGAAGAGCTCGGTGATCGTATCAGTGGAACCAATCTGATTATGAGTCACTACAAAACTTTTGTAGCTGGGAGGGAGTGATTGCAGAACCCTGTCAATCTTGAGCTCCTCTGGAATCTTGCAGTCCAGTTGCTCAAGGCGTTGAGTGTAGCCCGACATCTTAATGGCGTGCTCACTAACGGAACTCCCTTCCTCCATCTTGCAGTTAAAGAACTTCTCGGAGATCTCATATCTCTCAGAACGGGCCTGAGTCTGAAACATGGTTTTCAGCTCCTCGAGAATCTCAAAGGGCCCGGGATAGTTTTCGAAACGATTTTGAAGTTCCGGTTCCATAGCAAACAACATGGTGCTCTTAATCACACCATAATCATCTTTGCGCGACTGATAGACAGCTTTCTCATCAGCCGGCGCAGTTGCAGCAGGGGGGTCACCTAACGCTTTCCCAAGGACATAGTCCTTTTGTCCGCCAGACAGAATGATTCTTAGATTGCGGAACCAGTTGGTGAAGTTAGACCCATTGTTTCTAAGCTTTTCTTTCTCAGCAAAAACGTTGAAGTTGAAGTTGGACTTGGCCATGTGATCTACAGTATTTGCAAGTACAATTTAGACTATGTTCATGATAAATAGTTCAACTTAATCAAATTACTAGATGAACTCCCACTAAATTCAACATCCCTCAAGTTGTTTAGTGAACACGATCCAAATTCACCACACCTAATCCGATCATCACGAGAAGAGATGTGGTTTCAATGGTGGACAACGAAGTGTCGATCATATCATTCATATGACTCATGCTTAACCTTTCGGTTCTTGTGTTCCGAGGCCATGTCTGTACATGCTAGGCTCGTCAAGTTAGACCCAAGTATTTCCGCGTGTGCAAAACTGGCTTGCACCCGTTGTATGTGAGCGTAGAGTCTATAGCACCCGATCATCACGTGATGCTTGGACACGACGAACTTTCGCAACGGTGCATACTTGGGGAGAACATAGTTTTACCTTGATCTTTAAGTGAGGAATCATCTTATAATGCTACCGTCGCGATCTAAGCATAATAAGATACATAAAAGGATAAACATCACATGCATATAACTTTATGTGACATGGTATAGCCAATCTTCGCGCAATGATCTCCATCTTGTGCGTTCCAGCATGATCTCCATCACTTCACCATGATTGCCTCCACCACGAATAGCAACTACAACTATTGCTAACTACTTAGCGATAAAGTAAAGCTATTACATGGCGTATAAGAAGTTGACTCGCAGGTCATACACAATTATAAAGACAACCATATGGCTCCTGCCGGTTGTGTACTCATCGACATGCAAGTCGTGAAACATTACAAAACATGATCATCGCATACATTATACACATCACATCTTGGGCCATACCATATCACAGAAAACACTCCCTGCAAAAACAAGTTAGACGCCTCTACTTTGTTGTTGCATGTTTTACGTGGCTTATGGGAGTAGATGCTAAGAACGATTCTTACCTACGGAAAGCCACAACGGTGATATTATGGTTGCCAAACTCCGGTGTTAATCCCATGACAACTATAGTGAGAGAAACTGACATCCACCAGCCGCATGTATGGTACAAGCCACACGTCAAGTGCGGAGCCGGTCTCGCGAACGACGTCGCGTAAGGTTGGCCTGGACCGCTTCAATCTCACTATCCCGCGTCATAAGAAGAACACAAACAAGAGGCTTGCAACAGAAAACATCAACGCCCGCAACAACCATGTTGCGTTCTACTCGTGAAACACATCTACGCATAGATCTAGCTCTGATACCACTGAAGGGATTCGCAGCATAGTAAATCAAAATTTTCTACGGAAGCGAACAGAGGGAAAGCCAAGATCTAATCTAGGAGATGCAAACAACGAGAGAGATTGTATTAGATCTTCATACCCTTGAAGATTCGCACAGCGGAACGTTCGTCGGAGCGTGGGTGATGTAGTCGTACTCGCTTCTCCTCCTCGCGATCCGATCCGATCTAGCACCACAAGTGGCGGTGCCTCCGTGAGATGCACACGTGCGGCACCTCGACGTATCCTCCTTCCTCGGACCAGCAAGTATGGTGGAGACATAGATTGGATCTACAGCACGACGGCGTGGTGTATATGGTGGAGAATTTATGCCGCAGGGCTTCGCCTACAAACAGTCGGGAGGGAGAGAGGAAGGGCAGCAGGGCAACTGGGTTTGGAGGAAGGTGTAAGGGTGTGAGAGGGGGGCGCACCAGCCCTCTATATATAGAGGGGGGTGCGGCCAGCCCTAGCCTCTCCTCCAAGCCTATCTCTAGTTTAAACAATTTAAACTCTTCCTTATCTAGAAATCCTATCTTATCTTATCTCTAGTTTAAACGATTTAAACTCTCTAGGATCGGCTGGGCCCTATGGGGCCTTGTGCCCCTGGCCCAATGCGGCCAGGACACCCCCTCATAGGCCCATGCCCCCTCCCGGAAGGTGGGACCACGTTGGCCCCCTTCCGGAAGGTTCTAGAAGCTTCCGGTACAATACCGATTAATCCGGAACAATTCCGAACTCCAAAAACTGCACTGCCTTATATGAATATTATTCTCCGGACCATTCCGGAACCTCTCGTGATGTCCCGGATCCCATCCGAGACTCCGAACAAAAATTCATAAACCAATTATCCAATCTATCCTAGCGTCGAGACACGTTAAGTGTGTGACCCTGCGGGTTCGAGAATATGCAGACATGATCTTCTATCAATAATCAACAGCGGGGTCTGGGCACCCATATTGACTCCCACACATTCATCGATGATCATATCGGATGAACCACGATGCCAGGATTCAATCAATCCCATATATATTCCCTTCGTCTCGCGATATTTTACTTGCCCGAGATTCGATCGTCGGTATCGTCATACCTAGTTCAATCTCGTTCACAGCAAGTACTTTACTTGTTCCGTAATCCAATATCACTTTGTGATCAACTCCTTAACCACATGCTTGCAAGCGGTGTTGATATCGATTACCGAGTGGGCCCGAAGTATATCTCTCCGACTTGGGAGGGACAAATTCCATCTCGATACATACAACCCAACAGATACTTTCCGATCACCTGAGAGACACCTTTATGATCACCCTCTCATAGGATGACGTTTGATGACCTCAAAGCTTTCTTCCGATACCAGGGAGTTGCATTATCTCATGGTCTAAGGAATACAATATTTGACATAAGAAAAGCTTCGCAATGACGAACACGATGACACGATCTAATTGCTTCGCTTAGTTTGGGTCTATCCACCACATCATTCTCCAATGATATGATCTCATTATCAATTGACAACTCATGTCTATGGTTAGGAAACCTTAACCATCATTGATCAATGAGCTAGTCCATAGAGGCGTACTAGGGACACGGTGTTGTTCACAAACCACACAAGTATTAATGTTTCCGCTTAATACAATTCTAGCATGGAATATAAACTTTATCATGAACAAGAATTATAATAATAACATATTTATTATTGCCTCTAGGGCATAATTCCAACAGCCAAAGCCCAGAACCAAATTCCAACAGTTAAAACATGTCAACTAGGAAAAGTGCTAACATGGAAGCTAAGTTAATAAGGACAGGGCCGGAGCTAGCTTGAAAATTGAGTTGGGCCTTCTTTTTACCAATACGAAAAATCATAAGGGCATCATTGATTTAGAGGAAAAATGTAGGAAAACAAAGAATTGCGTACTCAAACTTTTGGCCTCTCACAACACCCCCATAATTAAGGATGGCAATGGGCAGGGTATGGGCAGGATAGAGCAATACCATACCCATAGCCATGAAGGAAATGAGTGTTGGAGATATGCCCTAGAGGCAATAATAAATGTAGTTATTATTATATCTTTGTGTTTATGATAAATGTTTACATTCATGCTATAATAGTATTAACAAGGAAACATTAATACTTGTGTGATTTGTAAACTTAATTTGAAGTCCCTAGTAAAGCCTCTATATAATACTAGCTTGTTGGTTAATAGATGATTGTGGTTTCCCTATCATTAACATTGAGATGTTATTAACAACAAGATCATATTGTTAGGAGAATGATATGATGGACATACTCCTATAGATAAGCGTAGCATAAAGATCAAGTCATTTCAATAGTTCAATTGCTATATGCTTTCTGATACATAGTAACCTAATTCCTTCGACCATGAGATCATGCATATCACCTTTACCGGATGGATGCTTTGATGTCATCAAACACCACACCATAACAGGGTGGCTATAAAGGTGGCGTTGAGTGTTCGGAAAGTATTGGTTGAGACACATGGATCAAGAGTGGGATTTGTCCATCCATATGACGGATAGATATACTCTGGGCCCTCTCGGTGAAATGTCATCCAATTGGCTTGCAAGCATGTGACTGGCTCACAAGGGATCACATATCACGGGAACGAGAAAAGAGTACTTATCAGTAACGAGGTTGAACTAGGTATGCAGAGATACCGACGATCATAACCTCGGATAAGTAAACTATCGTGAGACAAAGGGAAATTGGTATCGTATGTAAGTGGTTCATTCGATCGCAAAGTAATCGTAGAAATATGTGGGAGCCATATGAATTTCCAGATTCCTCTATTGGTTATTGATCGGAGAAGTGTCTCGATCATGTCCGCATAATTCACGAACCGTAGGGAGACACACTTAAGGATTCGACGTTGTTTGAGTAGTTATGGTATGATGAGAAAGAGACCGAATGTTGTTCGGAGTCTCGGATGGGATCCGGGATATCACGAGCAGATCCGGAATGGTCCGGAGAATAAGATTCATATAACGAAAGTCTCGTTTCGGAGTTGGGGAATGATTCCGGTGTTTTCATCGGGAATGTTCTAGAAGGTTCCGGAATGTCCGGCACTACGGAGGGGAAGGGGTACATGAGTGTGTCATTATGAGTTGGAATGATTGCATCATGTACTAAGTGTATTCGCTGTCCAAAATAAAGGGTTTATTCAAATCCTAAATTGAAAAGTCAAACGGCTAGTTTGAAAGTCAAACGGCAAGTTTTGGAAAGTGGAAAAGAGGAGAAGAGGTGGAAACCGAGTTGGGGAAGGAGTCCTCCTCCCCAAGCCGGCGCACCACCCAAGCCGAGTTGGGGAGGGACTCCACTCCCTCCCCTTGCCCGCCGGCCCCTCCACCTATATAAGGAAGGGCAGGGCTCCCTCCTAGTACACACAAGTCCCTCTCCTCTAAACCTAAACCCTAGCCACAGCCTAGGGATCTCTCCCAAGCCGTCAAGTTAGAGCTTCTAATTGCCCTAGCCTCCGGTTTAGAGCCTTCTAATTGGTGTGTCTAAACCCTAGATCACCAAAGCTCTCTCATACTCCACCATACTCGCTCCGGCTTAAGGCGAAGCCCTGCGAGATCTCCCCTCTACTTCCGGTACCATGCCGTTGTGCTGCCGGAATCACGAGGAGAGTGCTACAACCTCCGCTGCCTGCTGGAACAAGGGAGAGGAAGGTCTTCGTCGAGTACCGAACGTGTGACCGACTGCGGGAGCGCTGCCGGAACGCAGCGCCGGAAGGATCGTCTACGCGATCTTGAGATCGGAAAGAGTACGACTACATCACCCACGAGAATCTGCTCTCGTTAAACACTTTGGAATCTTCGAGGGTGAGTTATTCCATCGACTCGTTGCTACGATGACGTTTGATGACCTCAAAGCTTTCTTCCGATACCAGGGAGTTGCATTATCTCATGGTCTAAGGAATACAATATTTGACATAAGAAAAGCTTCGCAATGACGAACACGATGACACGATCTAATTGCTTCGCTTAGTTTGGGTCTATCCACCACATCATTCTCCAATGATATGATCTCATTATCAATTGACAACTCATGTCTATGGTTAGGAAACCTTAACCATCATTGATCAATGAGCTAGTCCATAGAGGCGTACTAGGGACACGGTGTTGTTCACAAACCACACAAGTATTAATGTTTCCGCTTAATACAATTCTAGCATGGAATATAAACTTTATCATGAACAAGAATTATAATAATAACATATTTATTATTGCCTCTAGGGCATAATTCCAACAGCCAAAGCCCAGAACCAAATTCCAACAGTTAAAACATGTCAACTAGGAAAAGTGCTAACATGGAAGCTAAGTTAATAAGGACAGGGCCGGAGCTAGCTTGAAAATTGAGTTGGGCCTTCTTTTTACCAATACGAAAAATCATAAGGGCATCATTGATTTAGAGGAAAAATGTAGGAAAACAAAGAATTGCGTACTCAAACTTTTGGCCTCTCACAACACCCCCATAATTAAGGATGGCAATGGGCAGGGTATGGGCAGGATAGAGCAATACCATACCCATAGCCATGAAGGAAATGAGTGTTGGAGATATGCCCTAGAGGCAATAATAAATGTAGTTATTATTATATCTTTGTGTTTATGATAAATGTTTACATTCATGCTATAATAGTATTAACAAGGAAACATTAATACTTGTGTGATTTGTAAACTTAATTTGAAGTCCCTAGTAAAGCCTCTATATAATACTAGCTTGTTGGTTAATAGATGATTGTGGTTTCCCTATCATTAACATTGAGATGTTATTAACAACAAGATCATATTGTTAGGAGAATGATATGATGGACATACTCCTATAGATAAGCGTAGCATAAAGATCAAGTCATTTCAATAGTTCAATTGCTATATGCTTTCTGATACATAGTAACCTAATTCCTTCGACCATGAGATCATGCATATCACCTTTACCGGATGGATGCTTTGATGTCATCAAACACCACACCATAACAGGGTGGCTATAAAGGTGGCGTTGAGTGTTCGGAAAGTATTGGTTGAGACACATGGATCAAGAGTGGGATTTGTCCATCCATATGACGGATAGATATACTCTGGGCCCTCTCGGTGAAATGTCATCCAATTGGCTTGCAAGCATGTGACTGGCTCACAAGGGATCACATATCACGGGAACGAGAAAAGAGTACTTATCAGTAACGAGGTTGAACTAGGTATGCAGAGATACCGACGATCATAACCTCGGATAAGTAAACTATCGTGAGACAAAGGGAAATTGGTATCGTATGTAAGTGGTTCATTCGATCGCAAAGTAATCGTAGAAATATGTGGGAGCCATATGAATTTCCAGATTCCTCTATTGGTTATTGATCGGAGAAGTGTCTCGATCATGTCCGCATAATTCACGAACCGTAGGGAGACACACTTAAGGATTCGACGTTGTTTGAGTAGTTATGGTATGATGAGAAAGAGACCGAATGTTGTTCGGAGTCTCGGATGGGATCCGGGATATCACGAGCAGATCCGGAATGGTCCGGAGAATAAGATTCATATAACGAAAGTCTCGTTTCGGAGTTGGGGAATGATTCCGGTGTTTTCATCGGGAATGTTCTAGAAGGTTCCGGAATGTCCGGCACTACGGAGGGGAAGGGGTACATGAGTGTGTCATTATGAGTTGGAATGATTGCATCATGTACTAAGTGTATTCGCTGTCCAAAATAAAGGGTTTATTCAAATCCTAAATTGAAAAGTCAAACGGCTAGTTTGAAAGTCAAACGGCAAGTTTTGGAAAGTGGAAAAGAGGAGAAGAGGTGGAAACCGAGTTGGGGAAGGAGTCCTCCTCCCCAAGCCGGCGCACCACCCAAGCCGAGTTGGGGAGGGACTCCACTCCCTCCCCTTGCCCGCCGGCCCCTCCACCTATATAAGGAAGGGCAGGGCTCCCTCCTAGTACACACAAGTCCCTCTCCTCTAAACCTAAACCCTAGCCACAGCCTAGGGATCTCTCCCAAGCCGTCAAGTTAGAGCTTCTAATTGCCCTAGCCTCCGGTTTAGAGCCTTCTAATTGGTGTGTCTAAACCCTAGATCACCAAAGCTCTCTCATACTCCACCATACTCGCTCCGGCTTAAGGCGAAGCCCTGCGAGATCTCCCCTCTACTTCCGGTACCATGCCGTTGTGCTGCCGGAATCACGAGGAGAGTGCTACAACCTCCGCTGCCTGCTGGAACAAGGGAGAGGAAGGTCTTCGTCGAGTACCGAACGTGTGACCGACTGCGGGAGCGCTGCCGGAACGCAGCGCCGGAAGGATCGTCTACGCGATCTTGAGATCGGAAAGAGTACGACTACATCACCCACGAGAATCTGCTCTCGTTAAACACTTTGGAATCTTCGAGGGTGAGTTATTCCATCGACTCGTTGCTACAATCTAGTAGATAGATCTTGGCTTGTTTGTTTGTATGCGATAGAAATTTTTTGTTTTCCATGCTACGAAACCCTACAGTGGTATCAGAGCCGTGTCTATATGTAGATCTGTTGCACGAGTAGAACACAATGGTCATTGTGGGCATTGATGCTTTTATTGTCAATTGCTTCTTGTGTACTTTGCATCTTGCGGGATGTTGGGATGAAGCGGCCCGGGCTAACCTTACATGACATCGTTCATGAGACTTGCCCCACGCTTGACATGCAACTTGTATTGCATAAGTGGCTTTGCGGGTGCCTGTTTCTCCTAGCATAGTTAAGATCCAATTTACAACGGGTGATTAACAATACTAGTATCAATGTTGTGGTTCTTGTTCGTAAGTTAGAACGACACTTATTAACAGCCCCAAAACCACGTAAAATATGCAAAGAAAGTAGAGGCGTCTAACTTTGTTTTGCAGGGGTGTGCAGTGATGTGATATGGCCATGATTGTGATTATATATGATGTATGCAATGTTCCTTATTGTAAGTCGGCAACCGGCAGGAGCCATATGGTTGTCTTTAATTTCTGTTAAGACCCACGTGTCTATTCAAAGTAGTTGTAATAGTTGAAGCCGGTGGACGACAACCATGAAGAAGCGTCATTGACCTTGATGCAATGCCGGTGATGATGGAGATCATGTTCGTGCTTGAAGATGGAGATCGGAAGCACAAAGAAGAAAGGCCATATCATATCACATATTATGAATTGCATGTGATGTTAATCCTTTATGCATCTTGTATTGCTTAGTAGACGACGGTAGCATTATAAGATGATCCCTCATGCACATAAATTTCAAGTTCTAAAGTGTTCACCCTTAGTATGCACCGTTGCTAAAGCTTGTTGTTTCGAAGCACCACGCGATGATCAGGTGTGTTAGATTCCGCAAGTGTATACAACGTAAGCAAGCCAGATTTGCTTATGCGGAAGCTAAGGTTTGATCTTGACGAGCCTAGCATGTACAGACATGGTCTCAGGAACACGGATCACCGAAAGGTAAATCATGAATCATATAGTAGATATGATGAACATGACGATTGTTCGCCATTGAAACTATATCAACTCTCGTGATGATCGGTTTTGATATGGTGGATTTGGTTCGTGTGATCACTAAAACAATGTGAGGGATGTTGTTTTGAGTGGGAGTTCACCTAGATTAATTTAATTATTAATTAGAACTCAATTTGTCATAAACTTAGTCTAAACTATTGCAAATATGTTGTAGATCAATGGCAGCCCCTACCATCAATTTTAATGCGTTCCTAGAGAAAGAAAAGTTGAAAAACAATGGAAGCAACTTCGCGGATTGGTTCCGCAATTTGAGGATTGTCCTCACAGCTGGTAATTTGACCTATGTGCTGGATGCACCGCTGGGTGACCCACCTGCAGCTGATGCTACCGATGAAGTAAAGAATGTTTACCTCGCTCGGAAGAATCAGTACTCCATAGTTCAGTGTGCTATCTTGTATGGTTTAGAATCGGAGCTTCAGAAAAGGTTTGAGAATTCAGACCCATATGATATTGTCGAGGATCTCAAATTGATTTTTGAGACTCATGCGGCAATTGAAAGCTATGAGGCTTCTGAAAAGTTCTTTAACTGCAAGATGGAAGAGGGCAGCTCCGTCAGTGAGCATGTGCTTAAGATGTCTGGGCATGCAAACAAACTTCAAAGCTTGGGTATAGTGATTCCTAATGCTTTGGGGATTTACCGTGTCCTCCAATCACTACCACCAAGTTACAAGAACTTTGTGATAAACTACAACATGCAGAACATGAACAAGCAGTTGCCAGAACTGTTTGCTATGTTAAAATCTGCAGAAGTGGAGATCAAGAAAGAGCACCAAGTGTTGTTGGTCAATAAGACCACCAAATTCAAGAAAGGCAAGTCTAAGCAGAAGGGACACTTCAAGAAGGGTGGCAAGAAAGTTGCCACACCGACGAAGAAAACCAAGGCTGGACCCAAGCCTGATACTGAGTGCTTTTACTGCAAAGGAGAAGGTCACTGGAAGCGGAATTGCCCAAAGTACTTGGCGGATTTGAAGAACGGCAACATCAAGAAGAAAGGTATATCTGATATACATGTTATTGATGTGTATCTCACTAGTATTCATAGTAGTGCCTGGGTATTTGATACTGGTTTGGTTGCTCATATTTGTAACTCGAAACAGGAGCTGCAGAATAAACGGAAGCTAGTGAAGAACGAGGTGACGATGCGCGTGGGAAACAGATCAAAGGTTGATGTGATCGCGGTCGGCACGCTACCTCTTCATCTACCATCGGGATTAGTTTTATACTTAAATAATTGTTATTTGGTGCCTGCGTTGAGCATGAACATTATATCGGGATCTTGTTTATTGCGAGACGGTTACTTGTTTAAATCCGAGAATAATGGTTGTTCGATTTATATGAGTAATATGTTTTATGCACATGCACCTTTGATAGATGGTATATTCTTATTGAATCTCGATAGTGGAAATACACATATTAATAACATTGAGGCTAAACGTTTGAAATTGAGCGATAACTCGACCTATATGTGGCACTGTCGTCTTGGTCACATTGGAGTGAAGCGTATGAAGAAAATCCATTCCGATGGACTTCTTGAATCACTTGATTTTGAATCACTTGAAAGATGCGAAGCATGTCTGATGGGTAAAATGACTAAGACTCCATTTTCTGGTATGATGGAGCGAGCTACGGACTTATTGGAAATCATACATACCGATGTGTGTGGTCCAATGAGTGTAGCATCGCGCGGTGGTTATCGTTATGTTCTTACCTTCACGGATGACTTGAGTAGATATGGGTATATCTATTTCATGAAACATAAGTCCGAAACTTTCGAGAAGTTTAAGGAATTTCAAAGTGAGGTAGAGAATCAACGTAACAAGAAGATTAAATTTCTACGTTCTGATCGTGGAGGTGAATATCTAAGTTACGAGTTTGGCGAGCATTTGAAGAAATGCGGAATACTTTCACAATTGACACCGCCGGGAACACCACAGCGTAATGGTGTGTCTGAACGTCGTAATCGAACTCTCTTAGATATGGTTCATTCTATGATGTCACTTACAGATTTACCGCTATCATTTTGGGGTTATGCATTAGAAATAGCCGCATTCACTTTAAATAGGGCACCGTCTAAATCCGTTGAAATGACACCGTATGAATTATGGTTTGGGAAGAAACCTAAATTGTCGTTCCTTAAAGTTTGGGGATGCGAAGCCTATGTAAAGAAGTTACAGCCGGACAAGCTTGAACCCAAAGCGGAAAAATGCGTCTTCATAGGATACTCGAAGGAAACTATTGGGTATACCTTCTATCATAGATCTGAGGGCAAAATCTTCGTTGCCAAGAATGGATCCTTTCTAGAGAAGGAATTTCTCTCGAAAGAAGTGACTGAAAGGAAAGTAGAACTCGACGAGGTTGTCGAACCTTCTCTCGAAATTGCGAGTAGCGCAGCACCGGAAGAAGTTCCTGTGGTGCCTGCACCAATAAGAGAGGAAGCTAATGATGATGATCATGAAACTTCGGTTGAAGTTGCTACAGAGCCTCGCAGGTCAACGAGAACTCGTACCACTCCAGATTGGTATGATCCCGTTATGAGTGTCATGTTGGTGGACAACACCGATGACCCCGAGACATATGAGGAAGCAATGATGAGCCCAGATTCCAATAAATGGCAAGAAGCCATGAAATCCGAGATTGGATCCATGTACGAAAACCAAGTATGGACTTTGGTGGACTTACCGGATGGCCGGAAGGCTGTCGAGAACAAATGGATTTTCAAGAAGAAAACAGATGCTGATGGTAATGTTACTGTCTATAAAGCTCGACTTGTTGCAAAATGGTTTCGACAAATTCAAGGAGTTGACTACGATGAGACTTTCTCACCAGTAGCAAAGCGAAAGTCTGTGAGGATTATGTTAGCAATCGCTGCATATTATGATTATGAGATATGGCAGATGGATGTCAAAACAGCATTCCTCAATGGAGATATTGATGATGCAACCCAAAGGTTTTGTCGATCATAAAGATGCTAACAAGGTATGCAAACTTCAACAGTCCATCTATGGATTGAAGCAAGCATCCCGAAGTTGGAATCAACGTTTTGATAAGGTGATCAAAAGTTTTGGTTTTATACAAACTTATGGAGAAGCTTGTATTTACAAGAAAGTGAGTGGGAGCTCTGTAGCATTCTTAATACTATATGTGGATGACATATTATTGATTGGGAATGATGTAGACCTTCTTAATAGTGTCAAGGAATATTTGAATAATAGTTTTTCAATGAAGGATCTTGGCGAAGCAGCTTACATATTAGGCATAAAGATTTATAGAGATAGATCAAGATGCCTAATATCATTGTCACAAAGTACATATTTGGACAAAGTTCTAAAGAGGTTTGGAATGGAAGATAGCAAGAAAGGGTTCTTGCCCATGTTGCCCAATACGACCTTGAGTAAAACTCAAAGTCCGACATCGGCGGAAGATAGAGAAAGGATGAGTAAGACTCCCTATGCCTCAGCCATAGGATCTCTAATGTATGCCATGCTATGTACTAGACCCGACATCGCATATGTTGTTAGTCTAACTAGCAGATATCAAAGTGATCCAGGAGTGGATCATTGGACAGCGGTCAAAAACATCCTTAAGTACTTGAGAAGAACTAAGGATATGGTTCTTTCTTATGGAGGTGATGAACAGCTCGTTGTTAATGGTTACACCGATGCTAGTTGGAACACCGATCCGGATGATTCTAAATCACAATCTGGATACGTATTTATATTGAATGGTGCAGCAGTTAGCTGGAGGAGTGCAAAGCAAAGCGTTGTGGCGAGATCTTCAACTGAATCGGAATACATGGCTGCTTCGGAGGCTTCACAAGAAGCGATATGGATGAAAGAGTTCATTACAGAGCTGGGTGTGGTTCCTAGTGCGCTGGACCCAATGTCTATCTACTGTGATAACATGGGCGCCATAGCCAATGCGCAAGAACCAAGGTCACACAAGAAGCTGAAGCATATCAAGCTACGTTTTCACGCCATTCGAGAACATGTCCAAGATGGGGATATAAAGATTTGCAAAGTACACACAGATCTGAATGTGGTGGATCCGTTGACTAAACCTCTCCCGAGGGCAAAACATGACCAGCACCAAACTGCCATGGGTGTTCGGTATATTACCATGTAATCTAGATTAGATGACTCTAGTGCAAGTGGGAGACTGTTGGAGATATGCCCTAGAGGCAATAATAAATGTAGTTATTATTATATCTTTGTGTTTATGATAAATGTTTACATTCATGCTATAATAGTATTAACAAGGAAACATTAATACTTGTGTGATTTGTAAACTTAATTTGAAGTCCCTAGTAAAGCCTCTATATAATACTAGCTTGTTGGTTAATAGATGATTGTCGTTTCCCTATCATTAACATTGAGATGTTATTAACAACAAGATCATATTGTTAGGAGAATGATATGATGGACATACTCCTATAGATAAGCGTAGCATAAAGATCAAGTCATTTCAATAGTTCAATTGCTATATGCTTTCTGATACATAGTAACCTAATTCCTTCGACCATGAGATCATGCATATCACCTTTACCGGATGGATGCTTTGATGTCATCAAACACCACACCATAACAGGGTGGCTATAAAGGTGGCGTTGAGTGTTCGGAAAGTATTGGTTGAGACACATGGATCAAGAGTGGGATTTGTCCATCCATATGACGGATAGATATACTCTGGGCCCTCTCGGTGAAATGTCATCCAATTGGCTTGCAAGCATGTGACTGGCTCACAAGGGATCACATATCACGGGAACGAGAAAAGAGTACTTATCAGTAACGAGGTTGAACTAGGTATGCAGAGATACCGACGATCATAACCTCGGATAAGTAAACTATCGTGAGACAAAGAGAAATTGGTATCGTATGTAAGTGGTTCATTCGATCGCAAAGTAATCGTAGAAATATGTGGGAGCCATATGAATTTCCAGATTCCTCTATTGGTTATTGATCGGAGAAGTGTCTCGATCATGTCCGCATAATTCACGAACCGTAGGGAGACACACTTAAGGATTCGACGTTGTTTGAGTAGTTATGGTATGATGAGAAAGAGACCGAATGTTGTTCGGAGTCTCGGATGGGATCCGGGATATCACGAGCAGATCCGGAATGGTCCGGAGAATAAGATTCATATAACGAAAGTCACGTTTCGGAGTTGGGGAATGATTCCGGTGTTTTCATCGGGAATGTTCTAGAAGGTTCCGGAATGTCCGGCACTACGGAAGGGAAGGGGTACATGAGTGTGTCATTATGAGTTGGAATGATTGCATCATGTACTAAGTGTATTCGCTGTCCAAAATAAAGGGTTTATTCAAATCCTAAATTGAAAAGTCAAACGGCTAGTTTGAAAGTCAAACGGCAAGTTTTGGAAAGTGGAAAAGAGGAGAAGAGGTGGAAACCGAGTTGGGGAAGGAGTCCTCCTCCCCAAGCCGGCGCACCACCCAAGCCGAGTTGGGGAGGGACTCCACTCCCTCCCCTTGGCCGCCGGCCCCTCCACCTATATAAGGAAGGGCAGGGCTCCCTCCTAGTACACACAAGTCCCTCTCCTCTAAACCTAAACCCTAGCCACAGCCTAGGGATCTCTCCCAAGCCGTCAAGTTAGAGCTTCTAATTGCCCTAGCCTCCGGTTTAGAGCCTTCTAATTGGTGTGTCTAAACCCTAGATCACCAAAGCTCTCTCATACTCCACCATACTTGCTCCGGCTTAAGGCGAAGCCCTGCGAGATCTCCCCTCTACTTCCGGTACCATGCCGTTGTGCTGCCGGAATCGCGAGGAGAGTGCTACAACCTCCGCTGCCTGCTGGAACAAGGGAGAGGAAGGTCTTCGTCGAGTACCGAACGTGTGACCGACTGCGGGAGCGCTGCCGGAACGCAGCGCCGGAAGGATCGTCTACGCGATCTTGAGATCGGAAAGAGTACGACTACATCACCCACGAGAATCTGCTCTCGTTAAACACTTTGGAATCTTCGAGGGTGAGTTATTCCATCGACTCGTTGCTACAATCTAGTAGATAGATCTTGGCTTGTTTGTTTGTATGCGATAGAAATTTTTTGTTTTCCATGCTACGAAACCCTACAATGGGTACAAAAGTTTACCCATATCCGTACTCGGGTATAAAAAATTATACTCATACCTGGCGGGTACCCGTACTCATTGGGTACGCGGTGGGTAGATCCAATAATACACAGGTTATTCATATTTTTTTTACTTTTATCAATATTATATTTTAAAAAAGACAATTGTCTCTACTTAATGATAGGTAGACGAGTACATGAAAGTATCAAAGTTTAGAAGTTGCAATCTCATACTTGTCCATAGGCTTCTCGACCACATAGGTTTAAATTCTAAAGGTAAATTTGACATGTCAGTTTAAACGAGCAGGGTATGAGTATACCCATGGGTACAAGTCTATATCCGTATCCATATCCGTGACTTAACGGGTAGGGTATAGGTATTACTCGTGGGTATAAAAGTGTGACTATACCCTGCCCATGCGCATATGGTATCCGCGGGTACTCGTACCCATGGGTAAAATTGCCATCCTTACCCACAATGGCGTTGTCTTTTTAGCACTTTAAATCAGATTTATATTTACATGGCATATAATTAATGAGAAGAGAATATGTAACCATCTCCTAACCAAGAAGTCATCTCTGTTCAACATATAGATCACTATAATCTACTATCCTCCAATTAAACTCAACTATCTTAATAAAAGTGTTGTCTACTTAATAAAATAGTAATCATGCATATATATACAATGCTTTGGGGTAGTTCGTCTCAAATGGAGTATTTACCATGCCCGAGAAGAATGTGCCCATGTGCAGTGTTGGTTCAAACCTATGTCTAAGAATCCTTAGGCATGAGTCTACACGCTGGAGCACGGAGCTAAGACGATTTTTGCTAGACTCGAGTCTAGTATGACATAGGTAGCTAAGAAGGAAAGAGCTTCAGCAAGAAGGGGAGGGGGTTGAAAAATGACCTTCAGAAAAAAAATTGGTAGAGGGGCCCACCAACGTGTCTAAACGCTTGAGCATATTTGGTTTTGCTAGGACCGTGTCTAAGATCTTTTTCTAGATTCAACTAACGCTATATACTCTCTCCATACCGGTTTGTTGGACTTACATAGAGTTCAAAAAAAATGTTTAGCTACAAATTTGAACAACAAAATATGAATCATATGTCACAAAAACTATATCATTGTAAAGATTTCTTAAATATGAATGCAATGGTATATTTCTTGTAATATATAATTCATATTTTATTGACCAATTTTATGGTTATACTTATTTTAAACTCCGTGTTAGCCCAACAAACCGGTATGGAGGTAGTACTATTAATAGTTAAGTCTAGACATGTATTTAATGCCTAAAATACAAGTATTAATACATATGCATATTTGCATATTTTAATCCATTTATCTCTCTATATATCTATCCAAATGATACAGTATAGAAGCTTATTTCAAGAGGAATCTCAAACACAAAATGATCATACAATTTTTCTATGTATACGTATAGTTGCTTCTAGCCTTCAAATAAGTTGTTGCTTGTGTAGGTTCTTGATTATATCTTTGCTTAATTTGATTGAGCATTCTTGTTATAGTGGACGATGTGTAACTTATATATGTACAATTTCGAATATGTTATCCATTTCATGAAGAATTTTGCCTAGTTTAACAGTCCATACTCAGTATTCACGAACAACTACTCAGAGCACATGTAATAGGTCGACCAATTTTAGATAAAATTATACTACCTCTGTTTCAAAGCTTAGGGCTTATGATTTTTTTAAAGTCAAGCTACGAAAGGTTTGACCAAACTTTTAGAAAAAACTATCAAGAACTATGATATTATATAGATACCATGCAAAAATATATTTCATGATGTACCAAATAGTGTGGATTTCGTATTATAAATACAAATAATTTTTTTAAAAAAATTGGTCAAACATTATGAGTAGTTTGAGTTTTGAAAAAAAAGACTTATGCTTTGAAACAGAGGTAGTACATGGTAATGTGCTATTGATTCAATAGACTTTACTATCTTGAGAGTGCATTTACTAACCGCAAGGGTAGCCGTATATCCACGTGTTGTTATTGTTGGAATTATGCCCTAGAGGCAATAATAAAGATGTTATTATTATAATTCTTGTTCATGATAAAGTTTATATTCCATGCTAAAATTGTATTAAGCGGAAACATTAATACTTGTGTGGTTTGTGAACAACACCGTGTCCCTAGTACGCCTCTATGGACTAGCTCATTGATCATTGATGGTTAAGGTTTCCTAACCATAGACATGAGTTGTCAATTGATAATGAGATCATATCATTGAGAGAATGATATGATGGACAGACCCAAACTAAGCGAAGCAATTAGATCGTGCCATTGTGTTTATCTTTGTGAAGCTTTTCCTATGTCAAATATTGTATTCCTTAGACCATGAGATAATGCAACTCCCTGGTATCGGAAGAAAGCTTTGAGGTCATCAAACGTCATCCTATGAGAGGGTGATCATAAAGGTGTCTCTCAGGTGATCGGAAAGTATCTGTTGGGTTGTATGTATCGAGATGGGATTTGTCCCTCCCAAGTCGGAGAGATATACTTCGGGCCCACTCGGTAATCGATATCAACACCGCTTGCAAGCATGTGGTTAAGGAGTTAATCACAAAGTGATATCGGATTACGGAACGAGTAAAGTACTTGCTGTGAACGAGATTGAACTAGGTATGACGATACCGACGATCGAATCTCGGGCAAGTAAAATATCGCGAGACGAAGGGAATATATATATGGGATTGATTGAATCCTGGCATCGTGGTTCATCCGATATGATCATTGATGAATGTGTGGGAGTCAATATGGGTGCCCAGACCCCGCTATTGATTATTGATAGAAGATCATGTCTGCATATTCTCGAACCCGCAGGGTCACACACTTAACGTGTCTCGACGCTAGGATAGATTGGATAATTGGTTTATGAATTTTTGTTCGGAGTCTCGGATGGGATCCGGGACATCACGAGAGGTTCCGGAATGGTCCGGAGAATAAGATTCATATAAGGCAGTGCAGTTTTTGGAGTTCGGAATTGTTCCGGATTAATCGGTATTGTACCGGAAGCTTCTAGAACCTTCCGGAAGGGGGCCAACGTGGTCCCACCTTCCGGGAGGGGGCATGGGCCTATGAGGGAGTGTCCTGGCCGCATTGGGCCAGGGGCACAAGGCCCCATAGGGCCTAGCCGATCCTAGATAAGTTTAAACTCGTTTAAACTAGAGATAGGGTTTCTAGATAAGGGATAAGTTTAAATCGTTTAAACTAGAGATAGGCTTGGAGGATGGGCAAGGGCTGGCCGCACCCCCCCTCTATATATAGAGGGCTGGTGCGCCCCCTCCCCCCCAACCTACACCTTCCTCCAAACCCTAGTTGCCCTGCTGCCCTCCTCTCTCCCTCTCGACTGTTTGTAGGCGAAGCCCTGCTGCAGAAATTCTCCACCATATACACCACGCCGTCGTGTTGTAGATCCAATCTATCTCTCCACCCTACTTGCTGGTCCGAGGAAGGAGGAGACGTCGAGGTGCTGCACGTGTGCATCTCACGGAGGCACCGCCACTTGTGGTGCTAGATCGGATCGGATCGCGAGGAGGAGAAGCGAGTACGACTACATCACCCACGTTCCGACGAACGTTCCGCTGTGCGAATATTCAAGGGTATGAAGATCTAATCCAATCTCTCTTGTTGTTTGCATCTCCTAGATTAGATCTTGGCTTTCCCTCTGTTCGCTTCCGTAGAAATTTTTGATTTACTATGCTGCGAAACCCTTCAGTGGTATCAGAGCTAGATCTATGCGTAGATGTGATTCACAAGTAGAACGCAACATGGTTGTTGCGGGCGTTGATGTTTTCTGTTGCAAGCCTCTTGTTTGTGTTCTTCTTATGACGCGGGATAGTGAGATTGAAGCGGTCCAGGCCAACCTTACGCGACGTCGTTCGCGAGACCGGCTCCGCACTTGACGTGTGGCTTGTACCACACATGCGGCTGGTGGATGTCAGTTTCTCTCACTATAGTTGTCATGGGATTAACACCGGAGTTTGGCAACCATAATATCACCGTTGTGGCTTTCCGTAGGTAAGAATCGTTCTTAGCATCTACTCCCATAAGCCACGTAAAACATGCAACAACAAAGTAGAGGCGTCTAACTTGTTTTTGCAGGGAGTGTTTTCTGTGATATGGTATGGCCCAAGATGTGATGTGTATATTATATGCGATGATCATGTTTTGTAATGTTTCACGACTTGCATGTCGATGAGTACACAACCGGTAGGAGCCATATGGTTGTCTTTATAATTGTGTATGACCTGCGAGTCAACTTCTTATACGCCATGTAATAGCTTTACTTTATCGCTAAGTAGTTAGCAATAGTTGTAGTTGCTATTCGTGGTGGAGGCAATCATGGTGGAGTGATGGAGATCATGCCGGAACGCACAAGATGGAGATCATTGCGCGAAGATTGGCTATACCATGTCACATAAAGTTATATGCATGTGATGTTTATCCTTTTATGTATCTTATTATGCTTAGATCGCGACGATATCATTATAAGATGATTCCTCACTTAAAGATCAAGATAAAAACTATGTTCTCCCCAAGTATGCACCGTTGCGAAAGTTTGTCGTGTCCAAGCATCACGTGATGATCGGGTGCTATAGACTCTACGCTCACATACAACGGGTGCAAGCCAGTTTTGCACACGCGGAAATACTTGGGTCTAACTTGACGAGCCTAGCATGTACAGACATGGCCTCGGAACACAAGAACCGAAAGGTTAAGCATGAGTCATATGAATGATATGATCGACACTTCGTTGTCCACCATTGAAACCACATCTCTTCTCGTGATGACCGGATTAGGTGTGGTGAATTTGGATCGTGTTCACTAAACAACTTGAGGGATGTTGAATTTAGTGGGAGTTCATCTAGTAATTTGATTAAGTTGAACTATTTATCATGAACACAGTCTAAATTGTACTTGCAAATATTGTAGATCACATGGCCAAGTCCAACTTCAACTTCAACGTTTTTGCTGAGAAAGAAAAGCTTAGAAACAATGGGTCTAACTTCACCAACTGGTTCCGCAATCTAAGAATCATTCTGTCTGGCGGACAAAAGGACTATGTCCTTGGGAAAGCGTTAGGTGACCCCCCTGCTGCAACTGCGCCGGCTGATGAGAAAGCTGTCTATCAGTCGCGCAAAGATGATTATGGTGTGATTAAGAGCACCATGTTGTTTGCTATGGAACCGGAACTTCAAAATCGTTTTGAAAACTATCCCGGGCCCTTTGAGATTCTCGAAGAGTTGAAAACCATGTTTCAGACTCAGGCCCGTTCTGAGAGATATGAGATCTCCGAGAAGTTCTTTAACTGCAAGATGGAGGAAGGGAGTTCCGTTAGTGAGCACGCCATTAATATGTTGGGCTACACTCAACGCCTTGAGCAACTAGACTGCAAGATTCCAGAGGAGCTCAAGATTGACAGGGTTCTGCAATCACTCCCTCCCAGCTACAAAAGTTTTGTAGTGACTCATAATCAGATTGGTTCCACTGATATGATCACCGAGCTCTTCGCAAAGCTGAAGGCTGCGGAGGTGGACATCAAGAAGGATAATCATGTGTTGATGGTCAACAAGCCCTCCTTTAAGAAAGGTAAAGGTGCAAAGAAGCCCTTCGAGAAGGGCGGCGGCAAGCGCAATGCCCCTGCTGAGAAGAAGCTCAGGTCTGGTCCCAAGCCGGACACTGAGTGCTTCTATTGCAGGGACAAGGGTCACTGGAAGCGCAACTGTCCGAAGTACTTAGCGGACAAGAAGGCTGGCACCATCAAAGGTATATTTGATATACATGTTATTGATGTTTTCCTTACTAGCCCTCGTTGTAGTGCCTGGGTATTTGATACCGGTTCAGTTGCTAATATTTGTAACTCGAAACAGGAGCTGCGGAATAGACGGCGGCTTGCGAGGGATGAGGTGACGATGCGCGTTGGCAACGGATCAAGAGTTGATGTGTTGGCCGTCGGCACGCTCTCCTTAGTTTTACCTTCGGGATTAGTTTTAAACCTTAATAAATGTTATTATGTGCCTGCGTTGAGCATGAACATTATTTCTGGATCGTGTTTATTGCAAGACGGTTATTCATTTAAATCAGAGAATAATGGTTGTTCTATTTATATGAGTAACATCTTTTATGGTCATGCACCTCTTGTGAGTGGTTTATTTCTTCTAAATCTCGAAAGGGGTGAAACACACATCCATAACATTGAGGCTAAGAGATGCAAAGTAGATAGTGATAATACTACTTATTTGTGGCACTGTCGTCTAGGTCATATTGGTGTAAAGCGTATGAAGAAACTCCATTCTGATGGACTTTTGGAGTCTCTTGATTTTGAATCATTTGACACATGCGAACCATGCCTCATGGGCAAGATGATCAAAACCCTGTTCTCCGGTATGATGGAGCGAGCAACGGACTTGTTGGAAATCATACATACCGATGTATGTGGACCGATGAGTGTTTCGACGCGCGGTGGATATCGCTATTTTCTCACTTTTACCGATGACTTAAGTAGATATGGGTATGTCTATTTAATGAAACATAAATCTGAAACGTTTGAAAAGTTCAAAGAATTTCATAATGAAGTGGAGAACCATCGTAACAGAAAGATTAAGTTTCTACGATCCGATCGCGGGGGCGAATATTTGAGTTATGATTTTCTCACGCATCTCAAAGCAAGTGGAATCGTTTCACAACTCACGCCACCCGGAACACCACAGTGCAATGGTGTGTCTGAACGCCGGAATCGAACCCTATTAGATATGGTCCGATCGATGATGTCTCTTACTGATTTGCCGTTATCATTTTGGGGTTATGCATTAGAAACCGCTGCATTCACTTTAAATAGGGCTCCATCTAAATCCGTTGAGACGACACCGTATGAACTATGGTTTGGTGCTAAACCTAAGTTGTCGTTTCTTAAAGTTTGGGGATGCGAAGCTTACGTCAAGAAGTTGATGCCGGACAAGCTCGAACCCAAAGCGGAGAAATGCGTATTCATAGAATACCCTAAGGAAACTATTGGGTATACCTTCTATCACAAAACCGAAGGCAAAGTGTTTGTCGCAAAGAACGGTTCCTTTCTTGAGAAGGAGTTTCTCTCGAAAGAAGTGAGTGGGAGGAAAGTAGAGCTAGACGAGGTTATTGAACCTTCTCTTGAATTGGAGAGTAGCGCAGCACCTGAAATTGTTCCAGTGCCGCCTGCACCAACAATAGAGGAAGCTAATGACAAGGATCATGAAGCTTCGGACGATGCTGCTACTGAACGTCGCAGGTCGACAAGGTCGCGTGCCCCTCCTGAGTGGTACGGCAACCCTGTCTTGACTGTCTTGTTAGTAGAAGACAGCGAACCTACGAACTATGAGGAAGCGATGATGAGCCCAGACTCTGAGAAATGGCTAGAAGCCATGAAATCCGAATTGGGATCCATGAGCGAAAACCAAGTATGGACTTTGGTGGACCCTCCTAGCGACCGAAAGGCCGTTGAGTGCAAATGGATCTTCAAGAAGAAAACGGACGCGGATGGTAATGTTACCGTCTATAAAGCACGGCTTGTTGCGAAAGGTTTTCGACAAGTTCAAGGTGTTGACTACGATGAGACTTTCTCTCCCGTAGCAATGTTTAAGTCTATTCGGATTTTATTAGCAATTGCTGCGTTTCATGATTATGAAATATGGCAGATGGATGTCAAGACTGCGTTCCTCAATGGCAACATTGATGAAGAGTTGTATATGATGCAACCCGAAGGTTTTGTCGATCCTAAGGATGCTGATAAAGTATGCAAACTTCAGCGTTCCATTTATGGACTGAAGCAAGCATCTCGGAGTTGGAACCTTCGTTTTGATCAAGTGATCAAGAGCTTTGGATTTGTTCCAAATTGCTACGAAGCTTGCATCTACAAGAAAGTGAGTGGGAGCTCGGTGACGTTTCTGGTACTATATGTGGATGACATATTGATTATTGGAAATGACATCAACATGCTTAACGATGTGAAGAGTTATTTGAACAAGTGTTTTTCAATGAAAGACCTAGGTGAAGTTGCTTATATATTGGGCATCAAAATCTTTAGAGATAGACAAAGACGCTTGATAGCTTTAAGCCAGAGTACATACCTAGACAAAGTTCTGAAAAGGTTCAGAATGGATAAGGCATTGAAAGGTTCAGTGCCTATGTTGTCAGGTAAGATATTGAGCAAGGCTCAGTGTCCAGCTACGGTAAATGATAGGGAAGCTATGAGCAAAGTGCCTTATGCCTCGGCCATAGGTTCCATCATGTATGCCATGTTGTGTACTAGACCGGATGTGTCTAATGCTCTTAGTTTGACGAGCAGATATCAAAGTGATCCAGGAGTGGAACACTGGACAGCCGTGAAGAACATCCTAAGGTACCTAAATAGGACTAAAGAAATGTTCTTAGTCTATGGGGGTGATGAACAGCTCGTCGTAAAAGGTTACGTCGATGCTAGTTTCGACACCGACAAGGATGATGCTAAATCTCAGACAGGATACGTGTATATTTTGAATGGAGGAGCTGTGAGCTGGAGAAGCTGCAAGCAAAGCGTGGTCGCGGGATCTACAGTAGAAGCGGAATACATGGCTGCTGCAGAAGCGTCAAGTGAAGGAGTTTGGATCAGAAACTTCATCACTGAGCTTGGCGTGGTTCCAAGTGCATTGGACCCACTGGAGATATTGTGTGACAACACTGGCGCCATAGCACTCGCTAAGGAACCAAGATATCATCCAAAGACCAAGCATATCAACCGCAAGTTTCATATAATCCGAGATTATATAGCAGATGGAGATCTGAAGATCAGCAAAGTACATACAGATCTGAATGTCGCAGATCCATTGACTAAACCTCTTCCACGTGTAAAACATGATCAGCACCTCAGTGCCATGGGTGTAAGATTGTTGCCAAATGTAAACTAGATTATTGACTCTAGTGCAAGTGGGAGACTGTTGGAATTATGCCCTAGAGGCAATAATAAAGATGTTATTATTATAATTCTTGTTCATGATAAAGTTTATATTCCATGCTAGAATTGTATTAAGCGGAAACATTAATACTTGTGTGGTTTGTGAACAACACCGTGTCCCTAGTACGCCTCTATGGACTAGCTCATTGATCATTGATGGTTAAGGTTTCCTAACCATAGACATGAGTTGTCAATTGATAATGAGATCATATCATTGAGAGAATGATATGATGGACAGACCCAAACTAAGCGAAGCAATTAGATCGTGTCATTGTGTTCATCTTTGCGAAGCTTTTCCTATGTCAAATATTGTATTCCTTAGACCATGAGATAATGCAACTCCCTGGTATCGGAAGAAAGCTTTGAGGTCATCAAACGTCATCCTATGAGAGGGTGATCATAAAGGTGTCTCTCAGGTGATCGGAAAGTATCTGTTGGGTTGTATGTATCGAGATGGGATTTGTCCCTCCCAAGTCGGAGAGATATACTTCGGGCCCACTCGGTAATCGATATCAACACCGCTTGCAAGCATGTGGTTAAGGAGTTAATCACAAAGTGATATCGGATTACGGAACGAGTAAAGTACTTGCTGTGAACGAGATTGAACTAGGTATGACGATACCGACGATCGAATCTCGGGCAAGTAAAATATCGCGAGACGAAGGGAATATATATATGGGATTGATTGAATCCTGGCATCGTGGTTCATCCGATATGATCATCGATGAATGTGTGGGAGTCAATATGGGTGCCTAGACCCCGCTGTTGATTATTGATAGAAGATCATGTCTGCATATTCTCGAACCCGCAGGGTCACACACTTAACGTGTCTCGACGCTAGGATAGATTGGATAATTGGTTTATGAATTTTTGTTCGGAGTCTCGGATGGGATCCGTGACATCACGAGAGGTTCCGGAATGGCAGTGCAGTTTTTGGAGTTCGGAATTGTTCCGGATTAATCGGTATTGTACCGGAAGCTTCTAGAACCTTCCGGAAGGGGGCCAACGTGGTCCCACCTTCCGGGAGGGGGCATGGGCCTATGAGGGAGTGTCCTGGCCGCATTGGGCCAGGGGCACAAGGCCCCATAGGGCCCAGCCGATCCTAGATAAGTTTAAACTCGTTTAAACTAGAGATAGGGTTTCTAGATAAGGGATAAGTTTAAATCGTTTAAACTAGAGATAGGCTTGGAGGATGGGCAAGGGCTGGCCGCACCCCCCCTCTATGTATAGAGGGCTGGTGCGCCCCCTCCCCCCCAACCTACACCTTCCTCCAAACCCTAGTTGCCCTGCTGCCCTCCTCTCTCCCTCCCGACTGTTTGTAGGCGAAGCCCTGCTGCAGAAATTCTCCACCATATACACCACGCCGTCGTGTTGTAGATCCAATCTATCTCTCCACCCTACTTGCTGGTCCGAGGAAGGAGGAGACGTCGAGGTGCTGCACGTGTGCATCTCACGGAGGCACCGCCACTTGTGGTGCTAGATCGGATCGGATCGCGAGGAGGAGAAGCGAGTACGACTACATCACCCACGTTCCGACGAACGTTCCGCTGTGCGAATCTTCAAGGGTATGAAGATCTAATCCAATTTCTCTTGTTGTTTGCATCTCCTAGATTAGATCTTGGCTTTCCCTCTGTTCGCTTCCGTAGAAATTTTTGATTTACTATGCTGCGAAACCCTTCAGTTATACGGAGATTTAAGAAATATGAATCTATTTTAGCTTGTTTCCCTAGAACATAGATTTTGGTGTACAAAAGTGGTTTTAGAGTTTTCTTTCAAAATTTGATTTGGTCAAAGTGTTTGCATTATACCGTGTATATATACCCGTTGTCTCGCTAGTTCTCTCGGCACGGCAGCATACATGGGCGCGGCATGCGCCGCTTATCACATGCTAGTATGTTTAACTTTAGGTTGATCTTGCATATTAGGAAATCATTAGTACTATAAAAACTTTTGCATGCTTATAGATGGT
This sequence comes from Avena sativa, assembly GCA_916181665.1. Lineage (NCBI taxonomy): Eukaryota > Viridiplantae > Streptophyta > Magnoliopsida > Poales > Poaceae > Avena > Avena sativa. The sequence goes on from OV702296.1 coordinate 355,313,333, forward strand.
CAACTACCCCTTTTATAGCCAAATAATATAAACAAGTTATTTTGCATGCTTATAGATGACTTGTGCATCCATAATTGCTTAAACCAAGTTATTTTCTAGCGGTGTCCACTGTATCGGCCTATATAGGAAAGTGTTATTCCAAGTATATTACATGTGCTATCCTTGAACCATTCAAAATCATATGTTTTGTGTATGCTTAAAGCTCATGGGGAAGCAGGTTGTGGGGTGACCACGAACTCATATGCACCATCATCCTTGTAGCAGAATAAAAAATGCATACCTAAAAGATGAGGGAAATAACCCTCCAAGCAAGGGTGCATCTACAAAATATGAGGACACAAACCCTTTAAGACATACATCAAAAGGTAAGAGAGTGAGTGACATGGGTATGACTTATCGGGTTTACCTGATTCG